>CM060432.1:60343944-61775018 GCA_030545235.1 Helianthus tuberosus | reverse complement strand
GCCATCCCATCGGACAGCCATTCGATTCCCACACTTTCGTCAATCTAGAGTAGAGTGGCAACCCGATCGGATAGCTATCCGATTGGGCAGCCATCCGTCCCCTTCACAACACGTGTCACCTCCATCGAATGGCAATCCGATCAGATGGTCATCCGATCGGACAACCATCCGATCAGGATTGACTGATCCAACACTTGGTTAGAATCTCGTTATTCTGTCCGACACTTATCCGTTGTAATCTAATCAGACTAATACTAAAGAGCTCCCTTTGATCCAATAACGATTAATCTGTTAAGCAATCACTGTGAGTATACTCGATCCCTTTTTGTTTTAAACTTTGGGATGCAGCATGTATTCTATAAACTATGAGACTTGATACTTTTGCAAACTAAACTCTATCCTACGTGTATGTGAAACTTGTGATTCTTGTATTCTATTTGTGCTATGTAAACGTTTAATCCATGGTGTGTAGTTCTGCCTTAACAATAGTAGCGCTATAGGAAATGCACCTCCCCATTATTCTCGGGGGTATTGTTAGGAGGATTCTAGTTTTCCTTGAGACTTGGCAAAACAACAAAGCATCGGGATACTTGGGCTATCACTTATTGGACTGCGAACACTAGCATGGCTGAAACTATTTTGTTACACTACATATGGATATGAGTTGTTTTATACTACTATGCTATTACTCAAACTTGTATACTCGCCGGTACATTTTTGTACTGACTCTATTTTAATACATGTTGCAGGCTGATAGGACGCTGTGAATCAAGAACTTGCTAGGATGCTGCTTTGAAACACATCTTAGTTAAATTTAGAAACTTGAATCTAATTTGGATGATTGTACTTGATAAATTTGGGATGTTTGGTGCTTTTAGACAAGTTGTTATGAAACCTTGATTAATATCTATTGAAACTATTAGCGTTATGGAATCTCATGAGCAATTTGAACGCTTAGTGCTCGCACCCCGATGTTTCCGCCATCGGTTGGGGTGTGACATGGGGGGATGCTAGAACTTGAATTTTGCAAGTCCTAATAACAAGCCTTACACAAAACTCTATTGGAACCGCTAATCACCCCAAATTTTTTCAAAAACTTTTCGCTTTTTTTTTACTTGTCTTGGTTCAATTTGGGAATAACAAGTTCTAAAAATGTTATATTTTTACAAATTTACAACCGATAGCGTCGTGATAAAAAGAACCAACATAAGAAAATTATGAAACGGCATGACAAATCTAGTTAAAATTTGATTATATATAATTGATCACATTATAAACCAATTCCCACAAAAAGTGAGTTTGAGCCTTTATTGAGCATACAAGTGATGTGTGGTAAAATACACATATTTGTCCCGTGTAAAATGTATAATTATTGTATAGTTTTTATTTGTTTTTTTATAGTTTTTAGTATTATAGTACATTATTTTGTGTTGGGACAGGTGGTGCATATGGAGCAAAAACGAGTAATATGGAAATGACCAGCCAGTTGGGCAGAGTGGGGTGCTAGTGACCGAAGTAAAATTGACGCATTTTTTGTGAGTGGACCGAGTCCCCTATCTCTGTATTATCTAAAAAGTGTTGCCACACATGACCGGCCAAGCTGAAACGAGATATTGGGCCATTAATTGATGATATATGTCATGTTATTAATATAACTTCCTAATCAACATAAGAAAATATATATCATTCATTGGTCGAATATATATATATAT
The DNA here is from genome assembly GCA_030545235.1 of Helianthus tuberosus. Classification (NCBI taxonomy): domain Eukaryota; kingdom Viridiplantae; phylum Streptophyta; class Magnoliopsida; order Asterales; family Asteraceae; genus Helianthus; species Helianthus tuberosus. The sequence continues at coordinate 61,773,306 of CM060432.1, read as the reverse complement.
ATATATATATATAGGGAGGGGCTCATGCGAGAACCACCCTTATTGTGAGAACCTTGAGAACCAATGTGAACACAACCTAAAATAGCTAAAAAAAACCTAAAAAAAACCTAAAAAAACCTAACCCCCACCCCCCCCCCCCCCCAAAAAAAAACCTAAACCCCCCACCCCCCCCCAAACCTAAACCCCCTCCCCCACCCCCCAAAAACCTAAGCCCCCCCACCCCCCAAGCTAAAATGCTAAAAACTAAACCCCCAAAAAACCTAAAAAAATCTAAAAAAAATCTAAAAAAATCAAAAAAAAAATCTAAAATTTTTTTTTTTTTTGATTTTTTTAATATTTTTTAGGTTAAAATCGCTACTTTTCGAAGCCAAAAAAAAAATTTTTTTTTTTTTTTAAAAAAATTTTGGCTTCGAAAAGTAGCGCTTTTAACCTAAAAAATATTAAAAAAATAAAAAAAAAATTTGTGTGATTTTTAGCTATTTTTAGGCATTTTTTGTTGTGTTCAGATTGGTTCTCGCGGTTCTCACAATAAGAGGTGGTTCTCGCATGATCTTCTCCCTATATATATATATATATATATATATATATATATATATGAACACTAGGTTAATGCCCGCGCGATGCGCGACTTCATCCAAAACCATATTATTTACTTTGAAATATAATATTTTGTACAAACGCATAAAAACCTATTAAAATCCATATATAATCTCATATTCTATAACACGCCTGTAAAGTTTATTAATACGTAGTCTTGTACTGTTGCATAAAAAATTCTGTTGATCAATATACACCGGTCGAGTAAAAAAGAAATTATCAAAATATGAAGCAAATGTTATAAAATGTGAATGTATTATATGGTTGAAAATAAAGAACATTAGGTACAAAAAAGATAAAGTCATTTAATCATGTATAACAACTAATTATAGAAATTTTATCTTAAATAGATTTTCAAATCAAGTAGTAAAAGGGACTAATCATTCATCACAAATTTGAATCAAGTAATTTTAGAGAATCAATACACAAATCATATTAAGTAATAATTGTTATAGAAAGTGGTTAATAGCATGAATATCATCCAAACACTTGCTAGTTGCTTGAACATGTTGACAATTTGAGATCATTCGGCTTCTTCTTTGTACCTAATATGAACAAAATAAATGTCACACATAATGAATCTAGTCATATAAAAGAATTGAATTTATAATTCTAAGAAATCTAGGAAATGAAAGGTAAATGAATAAAAAAAAATTAAATGTTCCAAGGACTTACATATCATTTCCCAAAAATCGCAGCTGAAACCTAGATGTCGATTAAGATGGCTACACAACTGAATTAATCCTGAAAGTTAAAAAAAATAATAAAACGAAAAAATTTGTTATTCAAGAGCAAGTAATCAATTCAGAAGAACAATAAATCAAACCCGAAAGTTGCAGCGTAATATAACCAACCCGACCCAGGTGACCACTTGTACACATCAAGCATCAACTTGAATGATCCAATCATATACCCGAGCCGACCCAAATGACCAGTTGTCCTCATCAACCATCAATCCGAAAGATCCAGCGTGATATATAACCAACCCGACCAGGATGACCAGTTGTATCCATTAAGCATCAAACAGTCAATCTTGGCCCGTTTGGTACAAACAATTTTTAACAGAATAATCCAAACATAAAAACATATAAAAAAGATGCCAAAAAGAATATACCTTCTTTAATCTTCGTGTAAGGCTTCAAAATTTAGCAAATCATGTGAATTAGTCAAGGTATAAAAGAAAGCATCTAAGGTGATCAAAACTGAACCGATCAATTTTCAAAATCAAAAAAATCCTAATTGAATCTTAATGTAACAACACATACAGGGTCAGTCAACACATTTCAGATGATACAGGTTCAGGCAAAACATTAATATTGTCAGACTGTCAGGCTCAGATTGTGCATAAAGATGACAACACCATGGCTGCAAGAGAGGTTGCATGAACAACTGCCATCCTACGACCTTGCCATACCATAATGCTATTTTCATTCAATTTTTACTCAGATCTACAAAAACATCATAGCCTCATCTTCACAGTCAACACTAAATGATTTGCTAAAGTAATTCAAATGATTTGAAAATGTCAGACCTCGCTTATTCGGGCAGACGTTTGCTTCATCATAGTTTTAGTCTCAGGTGAGAAGCATCTCATCAACATCATTGACTTAATATCCCTTAGGTGACATCGATCTAATTATCATCAACCAAACATCGATTACACCTAACGCTACCTAGAACAGCCGCGAACGGCAGCTAGCAACGATTAGGGCATGTTGCAACAACACGGCAGATCTAGCCATCATAGCCTCAGATGACAAAAGCATCTGTGGTGATCAAAACTGAATCGATCAATTTTCAAAATCAAAAAAATCCTAAATGAATCTTGATGTAACAACACATACAGGGTCAGTCAACACAGTTGAGATGATACAGGTTCAGGTAATAAAAAGAAATCCTCTGTTGTAGAAGCAACCAGTGAGAGAGTTTTGATGGAATTTTTAAGAGGGGTCGGTGACATTGTCGAGGAGTTTCAGGAAATGCTATCACTTAGCATTTCCTGACACTCCTCGACAACGTCACCGACCCCTCCAAGTTTCCAGCAAAACACTCTCACTGGTTGCTTCTTCAACAGAGGGTTTCTTCTTATTACCTTGAACATGTATCATCTCAACTGTGTTTGACACATCCTTACAGTCTTCCTCTCTTCCTTAATAGCTAAGAACGTGACACGTAGGCAAATCGAGGTCATCCTCTAATCTCCTTTAATAGATAGTATAGATTGTGAAAACACTACATGTAATCAAAATCCCCGAATTAGAACTGTAATTTCTAAAATTAAGCAAATTAGTACAAAAACGTAATTAAATTATATAAAAGTGAACACTTCTAATTAGATAAAACATTAAATTAATTCAAATTGTACCACAAATAGCAATCGAGCCATATCCCAATTACTTTGTAGTCATCAGAAATCAACATAACAGAAAAAAACTAAATTTATATTAAGTAGTAAACAATTTGAAAATTTCCCTGAACATTTTTATTGGTCGGCCAAATACGAAACATATATGTTTTGTAAAAGTCAACAACATTTCTGACAGAGTAAATATGCAACACACAACATTAAGTCGACATTTCAGATATTTTTTTTCATAATCGGCCATATAAAGTTGGCATTTATAGAAGGGCAAAACCTCAAAACAAAAAAAAATTGACATTTAGAGCAGTCAGAAATTGAAATTGATGACATAAACCATGCTCTCAAGTTTAGGTAAATTTATGCCAGTTCATACCAATCTACAAACAATTTAACCGATATTTGTTTTCCTTAACTAACCCTCGAACATCATTGCAACACAACATTTATGACAATCATCAAATTTAAGATGAATCACACTGCCATCAAACAACGTCACCTCTAACCTGATGTAATTTAAAGGGCAACATGAGTTATCTCAAACTTACCGATATCAATTGATCATGAATAAAATCCATTAACTTTTGGCTTGACATGCAATCCCTAAACACATGATGGTATCACTATAAGGGTGCCATGAAACGAACCATGAGATCCCCCTGCAAATCAGTAGATTAAAAGGGTTTTCAAAATAGATCCATTAATATCAAACATACCATGAGCATCCACAAGGCAAACTTTTAAAGAAAATGTGTTAAAAATATCAAAACTAAAATTATCGATAACAAACACATAGATAAAGAGACGGAATCAGATCAAAACAGATTGATGATATATGAACAAATGAATGAGAAAACATAACATATAACATACCTTAACAAAACAAATCACGGCAAAAAGGCACTAAAAACACAAATTCAGCCCTAATTCAAGATCTCAGTCATTCAAAAGATTCAAAACCAATCGTTAAAGAGATGAATGATTTGAGTTACAGATTACAGATAGGAAAATAAACAAAAGATAAGAAACATAAAGTTACCGATATTTGCAAATTATGTGAGTAGAAGATTGGATTTCCTCTTCAAACCGATCTATGTATGAGCAGAAGTGAAAATAGTTCTAACCTTCAATCGTTGCATCAGTAGAGAGAGATCTAGGGTTTCCGAGTGTTAACATGGAGAAGATGAAATAGATATGGATCAGGGATGTGAGAAAATACGAAGGTTAAAGATTAGGGTTTGTTCATCAATTGAAAGTCAGTGTAAAAAGCATAAAAATAAAAAGATTTGAAAGTTATGGGGGTGTTTGGGTTAGTTTATTTTGGAGCTACTTATAACTTGTTGACTTATAAAACTTAATAAGTTATTTTTTAAGTGTTTGGGTTAGCTTATTTTGAAGGATTTTGTGACTTGAAAAGTCATTTTTGAGAAGTTAGAATTTCTAACTTCTCACTTTTAACTTATATAAGTTAATAAGGGGGTGTTTGGCATAGCTTTTTTATGTAAGCTTATAGCTTTTTTAGCTTATTTTTACAAAATAAGCACTAATGGGTGTTTGGTTTAGCTTTTTAAGCTTATGCTTATTAGCTTATACTAGTGGAAACCCGCGCGCGTTGCGGCGCGAAAAACAAATTGTAATACGAAAAAATAGAAAATATTAAGGATAAGATATAAAGATGCATAGGCAGGCTTGTCATATCGCATAGAACAAAAAAATGCAATCATTTGAGTACACTAAAGTTAAAGGGGCGTATGAACGTGAGTTACAAAAATAAATAAATAAGTAAATATGCGGCAGAGTGGACAATTTATGGCGTTGTTACAAGTGTAGTCATACATATGAATGAAATGACATATTTACCCTTGGAGCATTAGAGTTTTGTTAAAGAATTTTTTTACTGCCATTAGAGTTTTGATCTGCATGAACTTGATTGTTGATATTGACTTTAGAAAGTCAAACCAAGATACCTATGGTTACAACACAGAATCTGATATCTCAGGTACATATACAACCATGTTTTCTATCTAAAGCTTGCATATGATCATAGTTTAATTACACCAAGATACATGTACAATCAACGAATACGAACTGATCTCTAGATCTAAAATAAGAAATTTAACATCATGGTTTAAACAGAAACACTTATAGTATCATTATAACAGTATAGACAAGTAGTTTACCTCTGTTTTCGCGTGGATAAACGTTGAATTTGCGTCTATTTATCGTTCATATGGTGCTGATACGGCACAAGTTTATTCCCAGAACAGTCTCTTTGCTGCATCATCATATTATAAGGATGAGAATGAGAATGTGTTTCAAACCCATTATTATAAACGTCCCCACCCAAATGATAAGGCATCATCTGGGGTGGGTGAGGCATTGGGAACGGAACAGGAGCGTGACTGTTTCCGTTCCCCCGGCCACTGGACTCGTGTAAGCTTTGTGGAACAGGGGTCAAGGCGAAGAAGTGATCCGAAGACGAGGGTCCTTCGTTCGACAAACCCTGCATCCGCTTTAAATAAAGTCGGTACTTTTGAAGATGAATCGCGACGTTCTCACGAGCCAATCCTCCGACATTCATTAACTGCATTATTGTTTTCGGAACCGCGTTTTTTCACACCGAGATGTGCAACAACGTCCACAAACCACTTATGCAACTACGGCGGACGAATCCTCGGCTCGGAGAGCCGAGTCCGCTTCCTCCCCAACTCCACCAACAGCTCCGCCACTATCCACCCTCAACTTCCTTAAATCCGAACCGTCTCCAGTCAGATCAACTGTTTCATCCCCTTCCGTAACCATCTCGTCTCCTTTATATTCGCCAAACGGCTTAAACCCGTTAAACATATCAAATGGTCGCTTTAGCGACCGGCCTCGGATTTTACATAAAAATGGGTTCTTTTGGTTCATCAGTCAAAAAAAGTCATACTGGTTGGGTAATCGATAAAAATGGGTTCTTTTGGTTTGTGCAGGGTTGATCCCAAACACTTTTGTCCAAAGAATTTAACGTTTTTTTGTAAAAGTTAGTGTGTTCAAAGAATTTAATTTCTCTGCAATATTAATGTGCTCAATGAATTGTTTTTGCTAAAGTATACCAAAACACTATTTGTTCAAAGAATTTAATTTCTTTTGTAAACAATTATGACAGGTGCTATTGAAAGATTATCCACTTCATTAATAATACTACTTTGACCCACTTACTTTTTACTTATTTGTTTTACCATTAGGGGTATAACCATAGTTGTCAATAGTGCTCGTAGCAACCGGTATAGCGAATAGCCTGTAGCGATAAATAGCGGATTTTTTTAATTTATTTAAAAGATTAGTGATAGCATACTTGAGTTATTTTAGCATATTTTTAGAGCTTTTATACATAATTTGTGTGTTAAATATTTTTTTCTACCCCTTTATCGCTAAACATAAAATAGTGGGAGCCATTTCGTCGCTATTCCTACGTAGCATATAGGTAGCCTGTCGCGATGGTCCGTTACTCGCTATTGACAACTTTGGGTATAACATAAGCAACTCATAAATTCCACCTGTATATAAAGGGTTCAAAGTTTTATATAAGTTAATGTAGGTATTGATTTTTCTTGGGAGCTCAAAGTATCTTTGTTTTTTTATTTGAGACACATTGGATTTTGTAAAGATGATATGTTATATAAAAAGCACCTGTATGATAGAGTCTGCACCATATGCTTTCCTCCAGTTTAGCATTTCTGCCTACATTTGGACTGCTTTAGAAAGGTCAAACTTTCTTGCTTTCAAGAATCTGCAAGATCGTGTTTGAGTCAAAAATTTGTAAAATAAGCAAATTAGAAGTCATATTTAACATGGGTGAGTTCATATAACTAAACATTAACCCTAGCAATTTTAAATGTAGCATCGAGCATGGATAGAAATGGTTATCTAAATAAAAGGCATACGAGGTGCAACGTGAACACCAAACCTGTTGGGTAGCAAATATGGGACTCCAGCCTTCAGCCACAAGACATTTCTTTATTACTTCAATGCTAAGCATATTTAGCGTGTGGTCGATTGATTTTTCCATCCGAACCTTGCAAGAGCAACATGATGAGATTCAGTAATCTATATAAGTTCCATAAGCAAGACACGCCAGCATAATTAGCAAACCAGTAACAAGACAATCAACACACTTTTTAAGCAGTTGAGCGTGCCTCGAGTCTAGTTCTGTTTTAAACTTTTCGGCTTTAAACTTAGCTTTTGAGATGCCCATAGATAACTCCAATCTCTCCAAAACATTTGAATCAGAATCAACAGCAATCTGTGCCTCTTTAAGTCTCATTTTCTTCATAGTAAGGCTGATTTCCAATGCCTTGAGATCATTAGAACGCGCTTGTTCGTTTACAGATTTTCAAAAGTGGTGAGCGTTGATGAACGACTGAGATCGACTCCAGAATGCAGTTGGTTTGGAGGCACACATGCCAACTGTTGACCATTTTTTGAGTCTTCTAAACGAAAAATAGTTGATTGTTCTTGAAATTTATTAGTTGATGTGTTTTCTTTCATATTTAAACGAGAATAGATTGAGTTACTTTCCCCGTACATGTATGATCGTTCTCTGTTTCCTTATAATTCGCTGATTACTCTGAGTGTCATTAAAGTGCTCTTAAATGATCTCTCGAAGTTACTTATAAAGGAGTTGAATTTGTCACCAAAGACCTTCAATAAGAAACGTACAATACAATGTAAAAATCAAGGGTTGTTTTTAGACAGCGGAAGTGAAAATCTTACATTGGATAATGATTCTTTAACCGGCAAAGTGCATATCTGTGAGTAAAAATCTTTGATCAGAATAATATTCATATGTATATTAGGATAATAAATGTGACAACTTCAACTCATTTACATGAAAATGAGTAAAATCGGGTTGTGTTTATCATTAATAAAACCATTTAAAAAATTCATATCCACAAATAACTAAAATATTTGATACAGTTACAAAAACTAAATTCTTAAAGTACAAATCTATGTTTCTGAATAAAACCATTTTGAGAGGCTGTAAGCATTTCAATACGCTTTTGAGTCACTTTTGACCAGTTCGATAGTTCCATTTGTAACCAAGCTTTATAACTTACCCATTTGACTTGTTAAAACTTATATATCCCAAATCAAAACACGTAAATCACCTTGATATTGCCTCCTCTAAAATTAAAAACAAAATTATCTGTTACACCTCTAAACTTACCAACACGACATGTCAGCAGAACCTTGAAGGGGTGGTGCAGTGGTAAGCACATGATTCCACTATAGCAGAGGTCTCATGTCCGAATCTTTGCTTCCACTGGTTTCCTACCATAAGCTCTTGAAGGCCACCTACCCAGCACAAGTTGCACCTGATCCCCTTGGTTAGCAGGATAATGGCAGATAGATCCCGTAAGTTTCCAGGTTAGAGTTACCATAATTACCAAAAGAAAAGTTGTCAGCAGGATAATCCACAACAATTTCTCTAATTATAAATACAACTTTCATAACAATTTTTAATAAATACCTCAGAGAGATGATCTACATACATCTTTTCTTCAGTTGCATCTTTCTTCTCCAACACCTAATGAAAAAAAAATTGTTCCATCAAATTCAAGATACAATATTTGAAAAACAGGTTATTATTTCTAAACCTACATTTTCTAATTGTTAGATTTCATTGAAAAATACTGATCGGTAATGATAGTCAGGTTGTCAATAGTGCAGACTGCTAGTAACCCAACACCTCACATACATCCGTGAGGCCATGTGGCAATAAAAACCTGCCACGCGCCCAATGAACGACAAAGGGATATGAATAGAGCAGCCTGCCACTGTTCATTTCCCTCTGTCTATTAACATATAGTAATTACATATTCTAAGAGTAACACAAATTAGGTAGATTTGGTATTTTTTAATGTTTATGTCTTTGAAGCAAATGATCGAACAGTTGGTGGGCATGAGTCTGTTAACGGATTAAATGGAATATTAGATCCATAACAACACCCATTTACCATTCCAATGAAATGACCAGTACCAATATCAACGAAAATCTTCTGAGAATCATCTTACGAAAAGATGAAGCAATTGCAGAACACCAAAATAGAGTCATGGGGCGATTGTAATATCAACGAAAACTTCAAGCGACATTTATACGAGACATCTACAAATCGTTCAAATTAGGTTACACTAAACAAAACAAAAATTAACACGTATCTTAAATTCGAATCATGAATACTTTACCAGAATATAAACCTCGATGAGAAGGAAAAATCGGGTTCTGATGAGGTTTTGTGAAAGAGATGATACTCGTAATATAGCCGCAATCCTCTTCCTGGCACCACCATCTTCATCGGAACAGAGAGGGGAAACCTAAAAGATGTAATCGCCTGGTTCGAGTTGTGAACTATTGATTTCAATTGATAATGGGATATTCAATCAGCCGTTTCAATTGATAGTTGGGATTCGGGATCTTAAATGCAGGTGGAGGATTTCTCGAGTTTACCCCTAGAGCGTCTTAAAAAGTTGTTCAATTTCCTATTCGATCTGCTAGGGCTTATTTGTACATACTGTATCAAAACTTGTAAACATGGTAAAATTACAATATTGTACATCACTTCTCCTTTTTATATAAGCTAATTACAAGAAGGTTATGGGAACATGGTTTTTTAACTTATTTGAATAAGCTTATTTGAAGAAGATGGTTTTTTTACTCATTATACACAATGATATTATACCCCTTTCCATAATACAAAATAACTTAACAAACAACTAAAGATTAATTATTAATTATCAACTTGTAGAATATAAGCTAATCCAAACACTTAAAAATAGCGTATCAAATGAAAGAAAATAAGCATAAGCTACTTTACAATATAAGCATAAGCCAACAAAATAAAACCTAGGCCAGACACCCCCTACGTCACTTTTGAGAAGGAATCCCAAACACCCACTATGAATAGATCAAAAAGAAGAAGAACAGATCGAATTACCGCTCGAATGTTGATGCTTCAATGATTGGAAGAAGGAATGGAAGGAATGAGAGAAGATCGATGGATGAGAGATTAGGAGAGAGATACAGAAACGTACGTAATAAGCTTCTCCAATCCTGGCCTTAAAGGTTTGCCACATGTATGCTTATGTGGCTGCTTATTTGGCATCAACCATAGGGTGACATGTGTCCCTCAATATTGAAATCTTTATTTGCAAATTAAATATTAAAATTAATATTAATAGTTTAAAAATGTCAAATTACAAAAAAGTAAACAAATGTTTTAGGAAACATTTTATAGATGCAAAATAATAAAACAAAGATAAAGTAAGAAAAGATAAAGATTAAAAGATACAAAATATTCCAAACCAAGAAACCATATGTTTCAAATAAAAAAAACATCCAATATATATTTTAAAAAAAACAAATCATCCAACCATCACAAATCAATCAAAAACACAAACCAAACCAAAGCAGCAATATTTCAAAAAAAGATAAATTGTTTTTGGTAAAAATACTTCAACCATGAATCACTTTGGTTCCTCAGCAGCATCTTCTGCTTCCTCAATGACAAATGTTGTCTCCACCTTACGATTGCACTCATCACAACCAAGGTAGTACCAACCATCTTTATCATCCACACTCATGATCGTACTGTGAGCTATGAGCTATGAGCTCACATGGCTGAAAGTAAATGTAAGAAAATAGATTTAGAAATATAAATAATTTAAACAATTTTGTTTAATGTATTTATTTAAAAAATTAAAAAGTAGACACACACCTTATCCAAGAGCTTAATATCAAGGAAATTGGAAAACGGATGCTTGAATAAAAAGTCATCCGCAAGACTGATGTTTCCAGATGAACCAATAGATTTCTGACAATTAGATGATGTTTTACATATCTTCTCAACAAACCTGGTTAAAATAATATAAACAAAAAAAAGTTAAAAAAAAACATCAATAAGTAGTTCCTATTATTTTATAAACTGTTTACTTTCTTCTAAATGAAAGAATCTCCTCTATGTCAGCATTGATAAACAGCCTGGTTATTTGGAAAGCATTAGATAGCATTGTCTTCCCTGTGTAAAAAAATTAATATAAGAGATTAGGATATTCAATTTCGTATATCTTATTAATATTTATATAAAATCCACAAAGTTTATAAACAGTGAATACCTTTATAGTTGTTGAAACTACCAAACTGCACAAGAAGAACAACATGAAATTCTTCTTTATGGCTCTGAATGTAACCAAACATCTGATCGCAGTACTCATCCCATAAAGTGCACTTTAACTTGATTCCCCTACATAAATATAAATTAAACAGATATGAGGATATCATGTAAAAAACATATATCATACTAAAGTTGCAATGAAATTTAATCAGCATTTAATAAACAGACTCTTCATCCAGCAATTGCAATATCATGTATTTGCTATCTTTTTCCATCTTCATTTTGGTCACTTCTGGTTCAGACCACTCGTCTACATATCCAATAAAATCTGGAAAAAAAATGATTAAAAACAAATGTAATCAGCACAAAAAACAAAAATTAAAAAAATAATCTATATTTAACTAATTTTTAATTTATGATGTAGTTGTTATATATGATGAAGTACAAACCAAGTCGATACTTGACATCGACTTCACCAGCTTTAATGGACTCAAACGATGCTAACCGAATACCATATACACTTCCATCAAAATTCTCACACTTTTTAACCGATGTATCAAAGTTTAAGCTAATAGCATGTTCCTTTTCAAAGTGTTTGAAATTTGACTTAATGACAGAAAGTTGAGATTTATAAATGTAATAACACTCATGTTCATTAAGCAAAAATTCATGTTTTTTCATGAACTTGCTCCAAACAGTAGCCTGCATCCGAGTCCCCTAATAAAAACACAAATTAAAAGTAGTTAGTATAAACAACAATATAAAAATTAACCGATATTTTAAAAAGCAAATGACATTCAAACATACCTGCTCATCCATGACCACCATTTCAATACCAAGGGTTTCTCCTTCTATCTTTGGATTCACACTAATCCAAAGTCTTAACACCTTGACCTTGATGGTAAACAGCTTGGATCTCCAATGAAGATTGTTTAAGAAAGTAACACGGTTTTCATCCATTGATTATTAAGAGATATGAGCCGACTATAAATGATTGAAGTTAGAAAATGATTTATAAGTGAATAAATTAAATGAATTAAGTGAATATATATACGAATTTCGTTTAGTTATTTTTGTCAAGTTGAAAAATCAGTGGAGTAATATAAAAATATGTTACCGAAGTTAACAAATTAGTATTTTTAGAAATGGATTGACATTTCTAAAAAAAATACAAATCTCAAAAAGATTAGGCACCAAATTCTTCAAATACCTAAAAAAATGAAACAAAAATAAATTATATAAAACAACTTACAGATACAATAAAAATAGACAAAAAACATATGCAAAATTTATTAAATAAAAAAGATAAATCTACACTCTAAAGCAATGCATGAAAACAACACAAAATGAAATACCACCCTAAAAAATTACCACATCTTATACATCAAATTTAATATTAAAAAGGTAAACTCAAAGTGTAAAACGGTTGAAAATTTAGGTTTCTGACCAACCAAAGATAATTAAATCATGCCATATAATTTAGCATACGGTTGTTTAGTTTTTTTGGTAATATATATGTAGTTAATTTCGGATTTTTTTTATTAAACTTAATTGTTTAAATACAAAATTTTATATGTCAGCAACGATTTTTAAAAAACTTACTATAAGTTTGAAAATCTGTTTTTAGTTTCCAAATTTAAATAAAACAACCTTAATAATGTTCATTAAAATTAAAAAAAAACAATTTGATATACATCATTATTTAAACTGTATATCAAAAAATATTTCAATTATTTCATTGTACAAACTTTATTTTATTTCCTTTATAAATTTTTATTTCACTAAACAAACATTTTTATGTATAAAATAGTAGCATTTTGAAAATAAAATTTACAATTGTAGATATTCAATGAAGGTTAGGAAAACTTTAAATTCATTTAAATGGAACGGTTTTCTTAAAAAATTATTTATTGTCAGTTAAACAATTTAAAAAAGGAAACAAAATCATATTAACTTTTAGTGTTACGTAAATTTTTTTAAAAATGACGGTTTATTATAAAATTTAATGAAATAATAGAGTTGGCACTAATCAAACAATTTACTTAAATGATGTTTAATATGATGAATACTTTACTTGATTCCTAAACTAAGATACATACAAATTTGAAGCACTAATTATTTCACAAAAAGATAGAATATTAAGCACAAACACGTAGCAAAACCAGTAACATTAACATCTACTAATCTATCATCAAATATGTTCAAAAACTAAGTTCTTCGGCCACACATATAAACAGCCCAAAAAAAGTATCACCAACATCTACCATCACATATGATCAACGTAACAACCACAACAAAAACATACCTTTAAATGTATTCTAACAACCACACCTTGAAAATACTACCAAAACATACCATCTACCTTTACCAAGTCAGTTATAAAGCAACATACCTTTACTTTTAACAAATACCATCTGAAACGAAGAACCATATACCAATCGTTTGTCTCTAACAAACTCCCTCATACCGGTCACATTGAATCGCGGACAGCCTTGCGAGAACTCCTTACCAATAGCTACATCCCAAGTTCGACCAGCGCTGTCCTTGATGGTCAAATCCATCTTTCGATCCAACCCATGAGTTTGAGCCCACTTCTTCTTCAGACGCTACAGATGAGAATATAAATGTTAATAATACATACCATTAAAAGTGTTTTTCCTACAACTAATGATTTCAACTGGATTCACTAAACATACATTAATGGTATGAAGAATTAAATAATAAAAACTTACATAATGATTGTCAACAACAAAAGTAACTGGTACTTCATCATCAACACTCTGTTCAACTCCAGGTGCAGCAACCGCATTAGGCACCTCATCATCAGACACTTCAATTAAGCCATCAGTTGGTTCTTTTTTGATAACACAAAGTTCAGGCGGGTAAGTTAGAAGGGCAGGCTTACAACTAAAAACACTCAAATCAAACGTATGCTTATCAAGCATTTCAAAAACCAACAAATGATCATCCGTTATCGACATCTCCTCCTTGATTCGACTCCAACCTGTGGTAATATAAATCTCATGGTCTAAAATTTCCATCCGAACAACCCATTTACGATTTCCAGCAGAACGAACCAAAACCGGATCTGAAGGACAGATATTCAGCATCGAGTGATGAACAAACAACCTGTTCACATACTACACAAAGAAGAAAACAATATCAGGGTGGATGGTATACACGAAATACAAAAAAATGAATGAACGCAAAGATAAAATAATTTAAAAACGTATATGTTCAATTACCATGCAGTCGTCTCGGTCTTTAAAATCATTTTTAGGTTTGTAGTAGAAGTAGTTAGATGGTGCAAGAGAAACGTCTTGATAAAAGTGGAATAGCCGGAACAAAGATAAAGCTTCTTCATACTGACAAACAACCCACGAATCGTCCGATAATTTCAATGACGTGACGACATCAAACCAGCCATTGTAAAAAAAAAAAAGTCGCCTGCAAGGTTGAACACTTTGACTTAAAAGGTACTCCCATCAAGGGTCCTGATGATTGCATTTTTCTCTGGATAACCAAACTTCTTAATCCAGTCACCATAGTCAGCAGGAAGTTTCTGCAACGGAAAAGATAAGTATCGTTAAATGCAATTATAATAACAGTAATCACAAAGTGTTATATTAAAAACATGTAAAAAAAATTTCTTTAAATGATTATAATTTCAACACTCACCAACGATTTTACGTCGCTCTTCCACACACGCGCAGCGAATCCGTACACCATCTCGCTTCCAAAGTTGTCGTCTTTCACAACCCCAATTTGTATATCAAAACAAGTACATGTAACAAATATAGGTAACAAACGACAGTCAATTACTACATCAAAGAAGATATCAAACGATATAAAAAAAGTATTCAGTTATTACATATTTAATTAAAGTAATAAACAAATATAAATATTAAAAAAACGGATGATTTTAACATAAGATTTGCCAAAATATAAACCATCAAAAAGAAGCACCGAACTTTAGAATACAGTTTCAAACTAAAATGTCAACAAACTAAACAAAACAGCACCGTTACAAGTAACCGCCCCAACTTCGACTATTACAGACCCTATAAAATAAACTCAACAAAAAAATTAAACCCTTAATCAACTATGAACAACAGTAACATCAACAAATCAGAATACATGAAGAAAGAAATTAAAACCCTAAAAAAGAACAAAAAAAACAAACCGTCGGACATCAACATCGACTATTACATACCCTAAAAAAGACACTATACAAAGGAATTAAAAAATTAATCAGCTATGAACAACAGTTACTTCAACAAATCACAATACATGAACAAAGAATTTAGAACCCTAAAACAAAAAAACAAAAAAACAGGGTCCAACATCAAAATCAACTATTAGAGACGCATTGAATCTAACAAACAAACAATCTAACAAAAACAATTGAATCTGAAAATCGGATAATAGAAAACGAAATCGTATGTAAAAGATGGGGTTATAGGAATCAAGCATAAATACCCTCAATAAAGACTATTATCTAATGAAGATTGCTTATACCTCTTCACTAAATCGCAGATTTGATCCGGGCCGATTTGATTTCCTGCAAAATTAACATTATTAAAACATATAATCGATCATGAAATACTCTAATTAGAGAGTATCGTAGATGCTTTGGATTCAATTATTACATATTCAAATCAAGAAACAAACAAACATGGATACTAAAAAAAATAATAACGGCTGATTATAACATAAGATTTGCCAAAATATAAACCATCAAAAACCTTGACCAGACTTAGATATACAGATTGACACCTAAATCTCAACAAACTAAAGAAAACAGCACCGTTATAACTAACCGCCTCAACATCTAGCACTCCTAATTTAGCACTAACAAAACTGAACATTACATACACTCCATCAGCAACTAATTGATACAAAAAACAGTAACATGTGGATAATGTACTTAGTAACATATATCTAGTGAACCTCAAAATCGAAATCGACTATTACAGACCCTATAAAAGAAAGTGTACCACGGAATTAAACACCTAATCGGCTATAAACAAAAGTAAAATCAACAAATAACAATACATGAACAAAGAATTGAAAACCCTAAAACACAAAAAAAAACACCAAACATCAAAATCGACTATTAGAGACCATGAAAAACAAACTGTACAACTGAATTAAAACGCTAATCGGCTATGAACATCAGTAAAAACAACAACTGACAATAAATTAGAGACCATGAAAAAGAAACTGTACAAATGAATTAAAACCCTAATCGGCTATGAACATCAGTAAAAACAACAACTGTCAATAAATGGACAAAGAATTTAAAACCCTAAAACACAAAAAAAAAAAAAGAATCTTCAACATCAACCGCCTACGCTAGTCTAACAAACGAACAATGTAACAAAACCATTGAATCTGAAAATCGGATAAAAGAAAAATAAATCGTATGTAAAAGATGGGGTTATCGGAATCAAGCATGAATACAGTCGATGAAGAGTATTATCTAATGAAGATTAGTTATACCTCTTCACTAAATCACCGATTTGATCCGGGCCGATTTGATTTCCTACAAAATTATCCATATTAAAACATATAATCGATCAAGAAATACACTAATTACAACGTCCCTAGGCACTCCAAAGGCCTAATTAAGTTAATTTGCGCTGTAAATACTATTTATTATCGCGTTAATCATCTGTTAATCACGTAATTAGGTGCCGTAAATCACTGGTTGTCACATTCTCCCCCTGTTAATGAAATTTCGTCCTCGAAATTTAGACTACGTTAACTCCTTAGAGTTACGTTATGTGTAGGTAAATACGAATAGCATTAAAGTGGATGACCACGAAATCGGATCAAGACTTATTCAAATCATGTAAATTCAAGGACATTCCTCCACAACAGGAACCCAACAGTTTAAAAGAAATGTGTTTCAAAAGTTTATGTCAAAGGAAACAAGACGTATAGATACAGTCACTAGTGTGACTAAGTTAACAGGGGTCCAAAAATGAACAGGAACTTCGACCAATCGAATTCCATATGAACGTTTACAACATGTAAATGAGTTCTAGAAGCAATAACATCCACTGGATGAACTTAGAATCAACAATCTCTAATGTAATAGTTTGTATGAAACGCTCGGTCGTGATCAGCACAAGCTGCAAGTTATACCGACGCCACAAGGTGTCGTAGAGAATGAAACGATTTCAATATAGCGGTGATCGAACAAGTATCACCTGTGTTTTGCATGAAACGCTCAATCATGATTAGCCCAAGCTACAAGTTTGTACTGACACCACAAGGTGTCGTAGTGACTTAAATAACTCAATAACAGCGGTGATCAAACAAATTCACCGTGTTTGAAATCAAATGAAAGTGTAATAAAGTGAACCTAAAAGTTTGTTTCAAATGACATCATAGGATTTTCATTTGAAAATGGAACATCAAAGAAATAATGTTTTCGATCAAAGATGAAGAAGTGATGAATATCGCAAAACATTCGATCGATAGTGAAAGAACCGTTAGTAGGTACACCAGAATATAAAAATGAATTTGTGTACCACTGTCTTAACACACGATTGTGTTAAGACTGCTTTAATATGATAATCAAAGCGGATTTAAAGAAAATCAATAAATAATTACTTAAATCCGTGTATGAGATGTGTAAATGAGTTTAGCACAAGCTTCAAGTTAATGAAAACACCACCACAAGGTGTCGAAATCAACAAATGACTTATTGGAGTCGTAGACCAAACAAGTCTACTACGACTCGGAACAAATGAAACTCTTGTTAAAACGAATTTGAATATGATGTCTTCAATACATCATATGGTATCTTGAATTGAATATGTGTAATGAAGAAGTTCAAACAATCGAACTTGGTTTCGGTGCAAGCCGACAATAAATACATGTATCGACAAAAATCTTTCGGCATGGTCACAACGAAAAAAAAACATGTATGTATCTTGAAAAGAGAATGAATTTCAAGAAAATGTGTTGACTGGATAACAAAGGAGCCAACAATTACAATAATGCGGGTCATTCGAATCACAACCCAATAATTAGATTTAGCGAAATAACATTTGAACTTTGATGAAACGCTTATTCGAAACGAAACCACATGCGTAACAAACGAATTTTTCAAGAAATGAAGCAAATGAATATTCGCTATACTGAAAGAAATGATCGTGATACAATGATCATTAAGAGGAGTAGAGATACGAAAATCTACTCAGTAAATGTGAAAGTCGAAATTTCAATAAAAGAAATTTAGGGACTTTACCTGAGGTTTCATGTGATGACCGGTTGTTAGGTGACATTACCATGGAATGTCGAACATGGCGTATTTGTCGTTAATTGAAATAGGGGGATGCGGAGACATACGTCTTCTCCTTGTAGTGATTCGCGTCGTTTGCAGGACCGCGTGCCAAACCGCCGCTTCCTGATCGATAGTTTTTGCGCTGACAGGATTAGCATCATCGCTTAAATGCTCCACAGTGTCCTCTTGGTGACTTCTCCTCGAAAGTCGTATGTGACGTACTTCAACCTCTGTTTATGTATTGCTTAAGTTTCACGTATACCTGTGTACTAATGTTTCGTTCCGCATAGAATGTGATGTACCCCGACATCCGTTGACGTAAACATTGAGTTCCATGCATTCTCGTGCACTAGCGTTTTGTTATGCGTAGGCTACCTGCTCGGGAAGTTAAAATATCGTAGACCATATAGATAATAGTGTGTGCCGAGTTTTATATTCGCGGTTCCTACGTGATGACCTTTAATGAACTTCAACATAAGTTTCCGAAGGTCTTAAACACATGTTTCCTAAACTCTCAGGGTGTTGTGTACTGTATGTAATTGTTTTATGCACCGTGTATGAAACACCACAATATCGTATGTTTGAAAACAAAATTTTGACTGTTTGTTTTTCGGCAACGGTTGGAGACCATATTCGAGTACTAGGCGTTCTGTACGTATTGAAAGTCTCAATGATCTAAGTCCCAGAGTAATGTGAGGTTAGAGCCTAGGTATTCCTATAGAAAACCCTATTCGCTGAAACCTATAGCTCTGATACCAATCTGTCACACCCCGAAATTATCAGAGCTGGCGTGACTGGACTGGTATCTTCATTGCACAGCGAAAGCAAATAAGCTAAGTCTTTTAGAAAATGAACGCCACTAAGTACTCGACTCCACATGGTTCTCCTATTCCAACCGTGCCATGGTTTCTGAAAAGTAACCTGAGAAAGAAACATGCGAAAAAGTCAACATAAAGTTGAGCGAGTTCATAGTTTGTTTGTAAAAGATTTGAAATAAATCTTTTGAATAACCGGTTTGTGAAATAATATTGAGAAAACGAATTTAGAAATCATTCTCTTGCCAAGTTATATGGAAACTTTGTATTTGTAACGCATTATGTTCGTAAAACCATGTATTTGTAAACTCTCGTATTTGTAATGTTCGTATAACCGCCAATGCCCACCCTGACTTTGACTCCATGCCCGCATAATCCTATGCTTTGAATTTGTATAAAACATGGTATGTAATTTGAAAAACCCCGGTATGAAAGCAAACAAGGAAAAGATCACCAATGGTTTGCAAGGCCACTGATATGTGTGACGGTGTAGGAAGACTCAAACCTAGCAAAGTTGCACCGGGCTCCCGGCTGGAAGACATAGTCACCACTATGGGCCGCCCCCCGCCTCATGGGTGTGGGCTCGCTACACCCAAATAGATCTATCACTCATGCCCCTCGGTCCTGATACGAGGATTAATGGTCCCAAGTATCCGCCTACCCTATCACATGATCTATGGTTCTTTCCTAGGCTAATCATACCAATAGTATTGTAAGTAATCCTTTATAACATGTATTTCACCCCAGTCTCTCAGACTCAAATTTTCCCAGTCTCTAAGACTTAATCTTCCCAGTCTCTAAGACTAATCCTCCCCAGTCTCTAAGACTGACCCTCCCTCGGTCTCTCAGACTGAATTACCCAGCTAGTCTTCTCACCAGACGATCTCATCCCTAGTCATGAAAATCATTCACATTTCGATAATACGCATTTGTTTTGTAAAAACCGGTATATTTAGTATGATCCATTCGTAAACCATTTGAGTTCCTTGAAATCCGTTCATAACATGATTTAGAAATATGATTTTTCGTTCATTCAAAAACTTTGTATGTTCTTGCAAAACATGCTTTGTCTAAAATATGCAGTCTTTGTTCATCGAGAACTTTGTGTGTTTTCTGCAAAACGTGCATGTCTTTCCACCCCGAAAACATTTATAAAAATGTAAAATCGTAAAAAGGTGGGGTTATGAACTCACCTGAATTACCTTGTGCAAAGCTAGCTAATTACGACTTCGTGATGTCATTTCCAAGAAGAGACTCGCTAGCATGCGTTCTACAATATTCCTATCACGGAATATCTTATAAGTTTCTAAATAAACGCGGTAACTAAACTACGTGTCATCGAGCTCTACCGAATCGTTAACCGAACGATTCAACGGTAAGTTGATAACTTAATAGTAACGATTAAGTTATACTCGTTAAGTCTCGTCTAATGTCGGTAATAGTTTACTAAGTCTTTGAAAAACACTTAGTTCTCGTGAGATTTAAAGTATATAAATATTTATATAAAAGTATATAAGTATTTCGGTAGAATCCCGTTAGTCGCCTTGAGAAGTCGTTGTGTATGTAACAAATATTTGTATGAAAATAACATGTAACAAACTCGTACGCGATATATATGATTTATGGTGTGCCGTTTAGGCGTTTTGAAATAAATATAAAAGTTATATTTATTTTATATAAGAATCGTCGAGTTGTCGTGTTTGAAAATAAATATGGCTATATTTATTTTATAAAAGAATTCGACTTGTTTGTGTTGGAAATAAATATATAGTTATATTTATTTATAAAATGATTCATTTTGTACGATATTGGAAATAAATATATAAACTATATTTATTTTATAAAACGAATTCGTGTCGTTTGGTATTTGAAATAATATGTAAACTATATTCAAGTTTACAAAAGAGCCTTCGCTTTGTTTGATGTTTGAAATAAATGTATAAACTATATTTATTTGTAAAAGCATCATTGAGTCGTTGCGTTTGAAAATAAATACATAACTATATTTATTTTTATGAAATAGTTGTCTAAATTTCAAAGTTTAGAATAAATATAACAACTATCTTTATTGTCGGAAATAGTATTCGAATCGTCGTTTTTGTATGTTGTAAAAGTGTTGTCGAAAGTATTGTTACACTTGTATTTGTTTTTATAAAAAATATCACTTGAATACAATGGTTCGTTTTATAATAAATCGCGTTTGTTTTTACGGATTTTCTTGAAAAACGGGCAAAGTTTCCTCTGTTTTTGGAATAACCCCGACAACTCAAGTTGTCATTTTTTTTGTCAAATTCAACAATCATTCAACAAACATTATATAAATTTTACGTTAAATATATCAAAACGTCAAATACGAAACGAAATCACTAAATGTAAAACCGTTAGTTAGTCAGGTCGAGCTCGGTTCGCGTATACTAAACTATAAAATCTATAACTAACCATCAAAATTTCGCGTTGTTTAAAGGTTACCGGGTCTCCTGAATTGACCGGGCATTGACTGTTGTTGACCGGGTTTGACTGAGTTGACTCGGTTTGACTGAGTCGACTCAGTTTGACCGCGAAACTGAGTTTGACTAAACTGATCGAGCCAAGCTTGAACCGAACCCAATCTTCTGCCGATTAATGTTGACCCGAAGCCGAACCGAGACCCGACGTTACCCGTTGACTGCCGTTAACCATGTTTGACCAGCTTTGACCCGAACCGTTGACTGGTCCGAACTGCACCGAGACCTGAAACCATCCTGTTGTTGATTAGCATGACCATAACTCAAGCTGCGACCCGAAACTGAATCGAGCACCAAGTCTGAACCCACCGAAACATCTGTTGAACCAAAACTTGAGCTGACCCGTAACACCCGAACCCGAACCGAGCCTACCTTGAATCAAATCAAATTCTTGAACGAGATACCCCCCCCCAACTGTCTGTTACCGTCGCCGCGACACCCGATTGTCGTCGGTCACCCCCACTAACATCATCATCATCTGCATCAGCAGATTATCTTCATCATTAGAAAAATAGCAGAAGGAAAGGAGGGGAAAAAGGAGGTTACCGGGAGTTTGTAGAAGAAGCAAAAGTACCGCCGCCACCATCATCATCTTCTCCGGCGGGTCGTCGGAAATCCACTCCGAACCGCCGCCGTTCACCGACCCCTCTCCTCTTCTACTTCTCAGTCACTCTCTCTCTCTTTCTCCGGTGTCTCTCTGCCTCGTCGTTCCTCTCTCTCTCTATTTCAGGCTTGAATGTGGAGAGATAAAGAAGGTGGTTGTGGGTGTCGTCTGGTCCGATTACACAACACCGGAGCGCCGGTTAACCGGCTCCGGCAGCTGTCTATCGAGGTGTGACGGGGGAACCGAGAGGGAGGAGGGTTGTTGACTGGGCTTGAGAGGAGGACGAGAGTGGATTTGTTTGGTGTTTAGGGTTTTTAGTTTAAAATGTAGATATGGAGAAGATCTGGTAATGTTTTATACTCATTCATGTGTGCAATGACTAATGTGATTTCCTTTTGTTTTGTGGTAAAGATCTACAGAGATCTCATGAAGATTTAGGCAAAAGATTTGTAGAGATCTGTATAGATTTTGGTAAGATTTAGTTGTAGGTTTAGTTTGTGGGTTTTGGGCTTGGGCCCAAGGCCCACAAGCCCAATCCCCGTGTTTAAGCGGCCCGTAATTTCTACGAGACCCGATATCGCAACCCAAACTCCATAAGTGTCGAAAGAATAAAATTCTAAAATTAAAAGGCGTATAATAGTGGCGTTTGTCGTGTGACGCGTTCGTTTTTCGATTACGGTAATAATCGCGAAAAATTATAT
The DNA here is from genome assembly GCA_030545235.1 of Helianthus tuberosus. Lineage (NCBI taxonomy): Eukaryota > Viridiplantae > Streptophyta > Magnoliopsida > Asterales > Asteraceae > Helianthus > Helianthus tuberosus. The sequence goes on along the minus strand of CM060432.1, from coordinate 61,750,276 downwards.
CATTGCCGTATTTAATCCGTTTTTCGATCCGGTTTCGACTGTAGTTACTGAAATTTTATTACGGAGCTAAATATAGCGTAAAATGTAAGTTTCGAAGGTGGCAGGCGTCTCCGTCGCTTCCGTTTCGTTGCCGATGCGTTTCCAACCATCGCGTTTTTAGTTCACGTTCGCATTTGTGTCGCACGGAAGCCCAATAAATTCACAAAAATTAATTTCATGAATATAGAATATTCGTAGAAAATCGGTATTTATCGGCGTTGTCAGTATTTTGTACGGTGTCAGTTCGTTGTCGTTTGATGTTCCGCAGATTCCACGCGAATCTTCATGCAAGTACTGTAAAGTCAAATAAACGTCCCTAGGCACTCCAAAGGCCTAATTAAGTTAATTTGCGTTGTAAACACTATTTATTATCGCGTTAATCATCTGTTAATCACGTAATTAGGTGCCGTAAATCACCGGTTGTCACAGCTAGGTTATTTGCTAGGCGTTGTTTGGTAGTTTGGGTGATCGATAGCTCGGATCCGGCTACTTATTCGCGTTTAGGGTTTCCTAGGTTTTCAATTACTTAGCAGGTTTAGCTTCATGACCGGAGGATTTTAGCACCATAGTTGTTTTTTATCTGACAGTCGTGGGATTCGGTATCGATAGCTCGAGTCGTTTCCAATTTAGCACTTCATCACTCTGTTCCATCTTCTACTTTGGTTGATCATCCTTAGAGGGAGGTTTTCTAGGTAGATTCGGAGCTTTAGCCATTGGTTAGGACTAGAGGTCATAGGTTGGTCATAGGGATTCGAAGCCTGGGTAGTTCTTTCTCATCATTGTCTGCTTTCCGTCACTTCACCATCTTGCTTGTTTTCTCTGTTCTCTTGTTTACTCGTTTTAGTAGAGTTAGGAAAAAAATCCCTAAAAACACAAATTAATCCAATTAAGTAATTAGTTGAGTCAGAGTCTAGTTTAGCGTCGCTAGTGTCTCGTGGGTTCGATACTCGGACTTCATTAGGCTTTACTATGTACGATAGGTACACTTACCTGTCAGTGGTCTAGCATTTAGAGAGTCTTAGTTTATAAATTTAAAACTAAGGTGTCTAGATTAGGTTAGTTTTTACAGACCACATTTACCACATCAAGTTTTTGGCGCCGCTACCGGGGACACTTAGGCGATTGCGTTATTAGCTTTGACCGATCTTATTTGTTTAATTGGTCTTATTTGTAATTTGAGTCTTACGGTTTGTGTCTAGTAGTAGTGTGTCTAGTCGTTTTTGTAAATATAGTTTTATTAGTTAATTTTTTTATATATTTTTTTTTATCATGTGTTTTATCTGTGGAGGGCCCCATTACACCAAATATTGTCCAAACGATTCGGGGTGTCCCATAGATTTCGATGCTAACCCTCTTGTGCAGCCACAGTCATATCAGTCTTGGAATTGGCAACCAAAACAAACAACAGAGGACTTCCGTGACTGGATTAAGGCTGCTAAGGAAGAAAGAGATAGGGGGATTCAAGCCGCACTTGATATTTTAAATTCACAGAGCTTGAAAAGCCAAGGCCGTTACACGTATGATGTGAATGGAAATTACTTAGGATATCGAACGGCCGATGGTGAGTTGGATTATACAATTCTAGATCCAGGGGGAGAAATGTGCATTGAGAGTCCACTACAAGGTAAATATTATGATTCTAGTTTTAATTATTATAATTCTCATGAATCAGATTTACCCTTGTCTTGTGAGGATGATGACGTGCAGGTTTCACATTTTGAGCCCGTGTATAAAGAAGATGAGGATCACACTCATGAACCGGAGACGATAATGGACATTGAAGTCCCACCTCCGGTTCAACAAGTCGTTAATTCCGGTTATTGGTGTCCCACGCCACGGAATATTGATGATGGCTTTTGGAGTGATGATGGGGGGTAGTAGAAGAGGCAGAGTTAGAGGTGCTCGACTACACCGCTGTTGAAAAAGGTGAAGAAGTAGAAAAAGATCCACTTGACAAGATGGAGGATGAGAAGAAAGAGCATATACCATCTTGGGAGGAGGAGTTTGGTGATGAGTTGGTAGGTTTGCCAACTCTTGAAGATGAAGAATTTGACCCGGTTGGTGATCTTGCTTATTTAGAAACATTACTTGAAGAGAAACCGACCATGGAGATCAAATATACACCAAACGTAGAAGAAGAGATAGTGGCTGAGGAGTTTGATAGCCGACCCATGGAGAAGTTAGATGATGGACTGCCACCACGATCAAGAACACGGGAGAGAGCGAGAAAGAGCTTGGATCAACACCTTCTGAGGATTCGAGGATGGTATCGAAAGAAGAAGAATGAGGAATCGCTGAAGTTTGCACAACACCATCCTTCTCATTACATGCCATGAATCAGGTTTGGTCCAGGTAAGTTTAAGTATTGGTGGCCTGACCCGTTTGAAAATGTTAAAAGGTTTATAAATTCAACACTTAAAATTTTAATTAATAATAAGGAACGGGTGGAATTAAACGGGTTGGACTGAGGTTGGATAAAGGAGAAACCTCCTAATTAAATTCAAGTGTGGGGAGGTTTGTAGAGTTTGTATTTTGAGTCGTTTATTTTGTACCATGAGTCTAATTTAGTAGTTTTGAGTCGTTTTTTTTAGAGTCGGTACTGCTTTGGTTTTGCTTGTTTTTGTTTATGCAGGTTTGAATATGTACTATAACAACTTTAAATATTTAAATCGACACTCTCCCGAATATTTTTCCGACACCCTAATATATTTTAAAATATCCCAATATGTCCCAAAATACACCCCATACGCGAAAACGGACCCCGAATACCCTAAATATTATTAAAAATAATTAAAAATAATGTTTTTGGGTTTGTCGCGGGTCGCGTAAACCTCTTAAGGGTCTTACGTGGGCCGCTAGAGATCAAAAGTGTGGCGCAGCCCGGTGATGACACGTGTCCGACTCGTGTTGAACCTATAAGCTGACCCGGATCACCTACGCCTTTGACCGGGTTTGACGCGGGCCGCGTAGCCCTTTTGTTGGATCGTGTTCATGACCCTAAACAGTCAGTTAAGGCAGGTCATCTTCGTTTACAGAGGCGGAATCAAAGTAAACAAAGTCACAACAACTTGTTCCTTTCAATTCTTTTCTATTAATGCTTTTCCGAGACTTTACAATGATTTCTAGTGAAATTTTGGCAGCACCTTGTCTCTCACACACACACAAGTTCGCTTCAAATGACACGACACACAACCTATTTATAGATGTGGCTAGTTCGCTTGAGATGACACAAGGTTTCGCTTGAATGTCACACATGTCTGTTCAAGCGAACTAACAAGTTGTTGGTTTCGCTTGAACATGACATGTTGTCATTTCAAGCGAACTCACTTACAATAACCTATAAAACCCTAAATGTTAACCCATTGTGTGTTCGTTCATTCTATCTAGACATAAGACTCGATTAAGACATAGTCAGCAGACACTAAGTGCACCAACAGACTCCCCCTTGGATGTTGACGAAGTCTTCGGCGTCAAGTCTTTAGTCTTTGTCTCTCTCAAATTTTCTTCACATTGAAAAAGCTCTCTCAATCTTTATCTTCAAACTTTAATCTTCAATATCCCCTTTGATTGTTGATCCAGAAATCTGACTCCCCCTTTCACAGACTCCCCCTCTCGATCATCTAGGGTTCAAATTCTGGTTCAAACTTTAACATTTTGTTGCCATGGGGATTCCTGTTACCTGCATAATCTCTACCTAAATATAAGATATATGATAATAACAGTTTCAATCCAAACTTACCATCAATCACAATTAATAGTCTAACCAGTGTTTAGAAATCCACTTAAGTATTCAGGTCCAAGTTAATGACCCTGATTACTCAATTTATCTACCAAGTCCAACTTAATGACCTTGGTTGATCAGAGATAATTCACACTGACATTTTGTTTAACTTTTTCTGAAAATTTACAAGTTTCAAGTTAATGAACTTGCTTAAATTTTTCAACTTTCACAGACTTATCATGTTTTAGCTCCAAACTCATCCTCCAGTCCAGAAACTTCTTGCATCTGCTTCAAATTGATTCTGAAGATCAACTCTCCACTTTGGTTTGTCAAAAAATAAAGCAGAAATGTAAAATCTTTTTGGATTTATAATAAAGCTTCTAAACTAGAAATGAAATACAGAACTAAAATGCAGTAAACGTAAACTATTTACAAACATATTTTTGGTTAAGCGTGTTAGGGAATCATATCAGCTATTCGACAAGTCACAAATACCGTTAAGCTTTAATTTCATACTCAGAATTAAACAATTCGCTTAGATTGTCGATATACTGGTCCACTTAAATTTTCACACAATTTTCAATCTGTCCAGGATACGGATTTAGTGTTTTAGAGACTTAAACTTATACGTGTGTCCCACCTCTTGAATATACTCTCGTATCCAGATCCCAATATTCAGTCTTAGAGGTGAGTATACCACAAATGATATCTGTAAGGGAATAAATTATGAAACGTACGAAACCGTGAGAGCTCAGGTCAGAACTACCGTTCAGCAGAGAGATCACGAATCGACTTGGGTGTGTCCCCTTTAGAGGATCTTTTTTACAACAGCATTGCTAAGAAATTTTATTGTCTTATCATTTATGCTGAGGGTGATGCTATATTTCAAGCATTGCATAAAGTATTATTCGAGGACTAGGTCAGAACTTCCATTCAGCAGAAGTCCTGGAATAATACCCCAGATATCACTGAGTATAAAAACCTAGTATATCAGAAAAAGGAATCTTTCAAACAAGATTTCAGGGGTTACCTATATATCCAAGTTGTGTTCCCCACGAAATAAGTAAATAAAGATTTAAGTTTATATCCCGAACAAACCTACTAAATGTGTAAAAACCTATCGGCACATCATCAGCGAGACTGTTTAATGCATTTGAACATTCCATTTCTTTAGCATACCGTGACTGTCAAGCCGATGTACTATCATTTTCCCTTTTTACACAAGCTCTTTTCTAGTTTTCTATTGCTTTTGGATTTTGAAAATATCTCATGTTTTTGTATTTTTGTCATTTTTTATTGTTTTTGTATTTTCTGAAAATATTACCCTATATCTCCCCCTAAATACCAAAACATGTAAAAAATTGACAAACCATTGCAGATTGCTTCTCAACATCATCTACAATGTCTCCTTCATCAACGCCAATAATCTCTTCCAACACCGATAAAAGCTTCATACCATTCAATTTTAGCAAATATTGAAAACGTGTTTTATCAAATGCTTTGGTGTGTAAATCAGCTTTTTGCTCGTCAGTGTGGATTTTCTCAATTCGTATCAACTTCTTCTCGAAACAATCTCGAATGAAGTGATGACGAATCTCAATGTGTTTGGTTTTAGCGTGATGAACAGGATTTTTAGTAATGTTAATCGCTGCCTCATTATCAACAAAGATAGGGGTGTTTAGAAATTGCAAACCGTAGTCGCGCATCTGTTGCTGGATCCACAAGATCTGTGAGCAGCAACTGCTAGCAGATACATACTCCGCTTCACATGTGGATAAAGCCACAGAGGTCTGCTTTTTGCATTGCCAGGTGACCAATCGTGATCCAAAGAACTGGCACCCTGCTGTTGTTGATTTAGCATTAACTTTGCAGCATCCGAAATCGGAATCGAAATAACCTTCGAGCGTGAAATCGCCTTCTCTTGGATACCACAACCCCAATGATGGAGTTCCTTTCAGGTAGCGTAATATCCGTTTCACAATCACCATATGCGAAGCTCTCGGGTTAGATTGAAATCTTGCTGCGAGGCAAGTTGGGTACATAATATCGGGTCTTGAAGCTGTCAAGTACATTAACGAACCAATCATAGAATGATACATCGTTTCATCTACCTTCTCTCCGGTGAGATCAGGATTTATCCCATGATTCGTTGCTAATGGGGTGGAAGCTGGAGTAGAACCTGACATCCCGAATTTCTCCAAGATATCATGAACGTACTTCGTTTAATGTATGAAAATTCCTTTGGGTAGTTGATCAACCTGCAGTCCCAAAAAGAATTTCATCTCACCCATCGATGACATTTCAAATTTCTGCTTCATAACTCTTTCAAAATCTTTGCATAGATTCTCGTTCGTTGACCCAAATATGATATCGTACACGTAAATTTGAACTATCGGAAGATGTCCGTTGACCTCTTTGGTGAAGAGAGTGGCATCCACTTTTCCACGGATAAAGCTGTTGGCTAGCAGGTGTTGAGACAATGTCTCGTACCAAGCTCTCGGGGCCTGGTGTAAACCATACAGCGCTTTGTCTAGCAAGTAAACCTTATCTTTGTGGAGTGGATCGGTGAAGCCCGGTGGCTGTCCGACATATACCTCCTCTTTTACCTTCCCATAGAGAAACGCAGATTTCACATCTAGCTAATATACTTTGAAATTTTTCCAAGATGCAAATGCTAGGAAGATTCTGATCGCTTCTAGTCGAGCTACAGGAGCATACACTTCGGTAAAATCTATACCCTCCTGCTGACTGAAACCCTGGACTACGAGTCGAGCTTTGTTGCGAACCACAACTCCTCTATCGTCTCTCTTGCACTTAAACACCCACTTGGTGTTTATCTTCCTCTGACCATCAGGTAAATCTACTAACTTCCACACTCCCAACTTTTCGAATTGGCTCAGTTCCTCCTGCATCGCATTGACCCAAGAATCTTCAGTAAGCGCCTCTTTATAAGTCCTTGGTTCAACCTGCGAGATAAAACAACTTAGTGAAAATTCAGTTTGCAAAGGAGCAACTTTTGTATAAAAACATGTAAGCCCTTTATCAAGCTGTCTTCGAGTGCGGACGCCTGTTTGTAATTCTCCAATGATCAACTCCTCTGGATGGTATGAAAGAGTTCGTGGCATCACTTCGCCTGGAACATCTACATCGCCTTCCAGATTAGTAACATTCTGATTTGCACCTTGTTCACTGACTGGGTTTGTTTGACTTGAAATCTGAATTTGCTCCCCCTCAGAATCTGAATCACCACGATCAAATACTGGCATGTTCTCAGATTCTTGATTATCATTCTGTGCCGACTGATTATCTTGAGCAGCTTCATTTTGTTGGACATCATCATGTTCACCAGCATTGCTTGGACCTGCTTCATCATCATTCAAAGCTTGTCGTGGTCGTCTTAAATATTCAGCTGGGAACCTTTCCTGCGATTCTTCATACTCTCTCAGAATATCCAACTCATCAAAGAAATCTTCTTCTTCTTCTTCTTGTTCTTCCATCATGTCAAACGAATCCCACAACTTGTCGTAATGATAACGCCATGAATCTCCAGGATTCTGCGGCGGCATTGTGTAACCTTGACATTCAACATTAGGAGCTTCAATAATCCGCTTCAGACTTGGAACGAAGACTCTTCGTAATGGACTTGCATAACCTATAAATATCCCTTCAATACTCTTCAGACCAAACTTTCCAAAACGCTCTAGAACAGTACAGGGTGACCCAAATGGTTCAAGATAGTTCAGATTTGGTTTGCGGTTATTGATCAACTCAAAGCATGTCTTGTTGAATTTCTTGACAGTGAGAACCCGGTTGAGTGCATAGCATGCGGCGGAAACTGCTTCTGCCAAAAAATTTATCGGTAGCTTTGAATCAGCAAGCATTGTTCTGGCCGTTTCGATTAGCGTCCTGTTTTTACGATTTGCAACTCCATTCTGCTGCGGAGTGTACGGAGCACTAAATTCATGCAATATACCTCTTTCATCACAATATTCTTCCATCTTGTTGTTCTTGAACTCAGTACCATTATCACTTCTAATTCTTCTGATACGCCTTTGGTACAAGTTTTCAATCTTTCTGAACAACGCCATCAAACTATCAAATGTCTCATCTTTTGTCTTCAGAAATGAAACCCATGAAAACCTTGAGTAATCATCAGTTACCACCAGACAGTAGTAATCACCAGTGATGCTTTTGACGTTCACTGGACCAAACAGATCCATATGAAGTCTTTCTAAAGGTCTGGAAACTGAATTGACTTGCTTTTTAGGGTGTGATTTCTTCTTTTACTTGCCTTTGATGCAACTGATGCACTCCCCTTCTAGATGAAAACCTTTGATATTAACTCCAATTACCAAATCATTGTGCACCAAGTGATTCATTTTTCTAAGATGTATATGACCCATCTTCCGGTGCCACAACTTCGATTCTTTCTCTGTTGCTCTAGACACAAAACAATGAGCCTGACCCGTGGTTGTAGTAGCTACACTCATGTCCAACACGTACAGATCATTGAATCTTGGTGCCCTCATGATAATCCATTCTTCAGGGATAACAAATCCTGGCTTCAAGATTAAACATTCTTTATCAGTAAAGTGAGTAGTATACATCCTGTCACAAATCTGCGAGATGCTCAGCAGATTATTCTCCAGCTCAGCAATATAGTTAACTCTTTCAAACGTAATAATCCCATTGGATAACGTTCCTTCACCAACAATTCTACCACCTTGGTTTCTTGCGAACCCTACATAACCACCATTGAAATTTCTAACATCATACAACAATGCAGTCTTTCCTGTCATATGTCGAGACACTCCACTATCCATAATCCATCGTGAAACAGTTCTCGGAAGTTCCTGCACATATCACAATTTGATTTAAAAAACATATTTCAATAAAGATGCAGATTCATGCTTCACGATTACCAACTAGGAAGCTCCGGCAAGTCCAAAATCTTTAGTGAGATTTTGATGCTACCCAAGCCTCTTTCGACTCAGGTAACTGGACTTTAATGTGAGTTTTTGTAGTGTAAAGTGGCGGAAAATTTTTATCATTCATTTTCAAGCTTTCATCTGATCCAACCTCAACCTTTTTGTATAAGAAAAACTCATCTATCTTAAGTTGACCGGTTGGTTGATTTTTCTTTTGAACATTCTTCTTCTCTGGTTGAGTAGAAGATTGTTTCTCCGACTTTTCATAATAATCCAAAGGAACATCCATCTTTACCGGAATGGTAGAAGACGATTGTTTTTCCGACTCAGAAACCTTTGGTTTTTCAACAACTTTTGGCTTCCATGTTTGTTGAGATGAAGCAACCCGTTTATAAAATTTGTCATTTTTAGTTACCAATTTCTTAACAGGTTCAATTTTGACTTTTGTTTTCTCATTTTTCAAAATTTTCTCAACAACCAATGGAGCTTTACCCTTAGCATCAACCTTCTTCTTATGACTCTCAACAACTTCAGTCTTAGGCTTGAAGTTGGTGCAATTTCTTGCAATGTGACCAACTTTGTTGCATCTAAAACATGTACGAGTATCAACTACTCGACTTGTGCCTTCAGACTGAGGTTGTGAGGCCCTCTTCTCAAAGAATTCTTCATTTGATTTCGAAAAAATATTTTTCTCTTCATCAGAAAGTGAACTTGAATTCTCAGCAAACTTTTTGTTTTGAAAATTCTTTCTTTCATAATTCTTACCACCCTGATATCCACCCGACCATTTATTTCGATTGTTATTATAAAAACGTGGTGGAACTACAGGTTTCTTGTAGTAAGCTTTATCTTTCTCAAAATTCATTTGCCTTTTTGTTTGTTTTAAACTTTTTACTTCAGACAACTCGATTTCAACCATTTTGAACACATTTGTTAATTTTGAAACAGTTACATTCTCCAGAGGAAACTCAGAATCCGAATACAACTTATCCGATCCCAACATCTTGTACATCACAAGACCCGGTTCATCACCTAAGTTGTTTTTGGACTTTGATTTTGGAATATATTTGTCCAAGAAACATTCATCATCTCCAGCTGAATCATTTTCAGACATCAAAACACTTTCAGCTGTGCTTTTAACAATCTCTGTCTGAACACTATCATCAGATGATGAAGAAGAAAATGTAACATCAATTGAATCAGGAAGTTTCACTTCATTCTCTTCTTCAAGATTAACCAACCCATATTGCTTTTTCGAATAATTGTCTAGAACTGGTGGCGGAACTTGATGAAAACCCACCCCGGTTCCATCACAGTATACATCTTCGCCTGCTTTGTTTTTTTCCGATGGGTTTGGGAACAATGTGTTGCAAAACAAAGCTTGCAGAGCTGTAACTGTTCAATTTCAAATTGATACGCTCATTTTCAATCTTAGCTTCTTCAAATTGAAGCTTCAATTTAGCAATCTCATCCAATTGTTGATTGATTAATTCTTCTTTAATCCTCAAAACACATTGCAATTGGCAATTTTCTTTGTATGTTTTACAGTTTCTATCATCATTATCTTTAACCGTGCTTTTAAGCTTCTCAAATTTTTCAGTAATCTGACGATTTTCAAGAACTAAACTCTCATTTTCTTTCCTAACCTTTTCTTGATCAATTTTATCAGTTTCAATTTTGTTAGTTAATTCTTTTACTCTGTCATTCGAAACTTTCAACATTTTATCACGGTTAAGGATCTGATCCTCAACACTTCTGACTTTAGCAGTTAGATCATCAATCTTCTTACCTTTGAGATAAGTGTTTGTACTACAAACTTTGCATTCTTTGATGCAATTTTTGCAGTCAACATCACCACTGACTTTCTTACCTGACTCAGTTGTTGACACGTTTGAACTTACCTGGCTTTTAGACTCAGAGACGGATTTAGAGTCTACCTCAAGTGCCTTAGCAGCCAGCACCTTGTCAGCCATCTTTCCCATGTTTTCAGCATTCAACTCTTGAGTCGTGTCAATGATTCCAGTATCAACCTTCTTTGACTTCTCTTTTTCTTCTTTCTCATTCTCTTCTCCGCTTCCCCACCATTTCCTTTGCCAATAATCATCTTCTTCTTTCATTTCTTTAATTATGGTTTCCATATCAAGAGTGTTATGGTCAATAGCAATGTTTCCCAGGGGGTCAAGATAACATTCTCTGTCTGGATCCCATCTATTTGCTCTTTTTGCTTCAAGATAGATACCAGCTATTCTGATCATTTTATTCTGAGCTATCAGCTTTCTGTGACCATACTTCTGTTCTTCAGTTCTGTTGTCTTTCCAAGGAACAGGTTCAGATTTTGCCATGAATGCATATCCAACCGCATCCTCCTCAGGTAACAACTCACTCCAGTCAAAACCTTCATCGTCATGAATCACCGCAAGAGCTCTGGATTTCTCTTTGTTATCCTCAAGTCCTTGGCGGTTCTGATTTATTCTGATGATAAATCGCCTTCTTGTAGTAATCTTCTCTGAACGGGTTTTCAGACTCATCAGCATACGCGTTTCGACATTCGCGCTTAAAGTAACCTTTCTGTTTACACTTAAAGCATGTCACTTTAGACTTGTCAAACCCTAACTTGGTAGATGGTCCACCAATAGACTTTCTTCCAGTTATCTCCATGAAACGCTGTGCTCGACGAACTGCACTGGCCATACACCACCTTATGTCGATCAGTTCCATCTCCTCAGGATCTATCTGATCGTAATCTTCTTTCGTCAGGTTGGTGTTACCAATCTTCCTTGCCACAAGACTTTCATATGATTCCAGCACCGACGCTAGAAAAACCATATGTTGTTTAGCAGACTCCTCACTGAAATTCTGAGCGTTCTTTAAGTCTACAGCTATGTTGCATTGGAATAAATTCTTTGCATCAGATTGGTTTGAATGTGACAAAAAACCACTGTGAAATCCACTGCTTTGACTCTCTTTGCTTAAAGTGTTGGAATTCTCAGCAGAAAACGCTATCTTGGGAGATGTATTCTTTGGCATCATGCTTTTTGGATAATACAAATCCAAATTCTGTTGATAAGTCGAGTGATTGACTTTGTGAGTTTTCTTTATCTCCAGCTCGTGACTCTCTAGTCTTTCAATCAATAGATCCACCGTAAGCACTTCAGGCTTGATCGTATTCTTCAACATCAAAGCATAATATTGCCAATCCATCTCATCTGGCAATGCATCAAACAATTTGTCAATCAACTCTTCTTTAGTATAGAAAATTTCATGTCTCGCCAGTTCCAGCTTCAGATGCCCAAACCTCTCAATCATTTTACAAACTGATTCATTCTTTAAACACCCAAATAAATCAAACTCTTTTCTAAGCAGTTTCTTTTTGTTTTTCACTATTTCTGCACTTCCCAAACATTTAGCTTTCAATTTGTTCCAGAGATCTTTAGCACTCGTGTATTCGATCAAAGATATTATATCTTCTCGAACATATTGAAACAGCAACGCAATACATTTTTGCTCAGCAACAAACGATTCTATTTCGTCAGGTGATGTTAAGCTTTCACCATTTTTTCCTCCATCATTGTATCCATTCTTTAGACTCTTCCAGCTAGGATAAGCAAATGCCCTCAACCAATCGTCAAACTTCTTGGCCCACCGACTGTACTCTTCGATAGCCATCAACTTCGGGGGTTTGTTATATGTTCCAAATGCGCTTTCAACTTCCAAAGCATCCGATAACTTTTTCTTCGTATTCGGCGTGTTCTCATTGGTATTGCTAGGTGAAGTATCATCTCCAGAATTTCCAGCAAAAGCATACATATCACTGAATGGATTCATGAATAGATCATCCATCTTGTACGTACCTGAAAAATCAGCAAACACTTAGACAATTTTTAAGTTTTGAAAATCAGCAAGTTCAAGCGATATCACTTGAAGCGAAATAGCTTCAAGCGTAATCAACAAGAATTTTCATGCGAACTCAGGTAATACAAGTTCAAGCGAAACACTTCAAGCGAACTTGAAGTGAAATCCGTCTACTTGAAGCGAAACCCCTTAATTCACTTGAGTTTTCAAGCGAAACCTCAACTCAAGCGAACTGAGACTATATTTTCAAGCGAAAGGTGATTTTCAAGCGAATCACCAATGTATTTCAAGCGAACACAATTTTCAAAAGGTTTCTCTTGAAATTTTCAAGCGAACTGTGATGATGTCAGCATTTTCGAACCAGATTTCAAGCGAGAAGTCAATTTTTTTATATGAATTTGATCAATTTTAAGTCCAATTCACTCAGGGATTTGTTAACTCTATGTTTCGCTCAATATATGTGAGTTTCAGGCCATTTCAACCGTAAAACAATGTCCAAATCAGAAAAGAAAGGGTAGAAGTAAGAAAATCCGATGATTTCAAGCTGCAATGGTATAAACTCCTTATCCTGAGCTCTGATACCACTTGTTGGATCGTGTTCGTGACCCTAAACAGTCAGTTAAGGAAGTTCATCTTCGTTTACAGAGACGGAATCAAAGTAAACAAAGTCACAACAACTTGTTCCTTTCAATTCTTTTCTATTAATGCTTTTCCGAGACTTTACAATGATTTCTGATGAAATTTTGGCAGCACCTTGTCTCTCACACACACACAAGTTCGCTTCAAATGACACGACACACAACCTATTTATAGATGTGGCTAGTTCGCTTGAGATGACACAAGGTTTCGCTTGAATGTCACACATGTCTGTTCAAGCGAACTAACAAGTTGTTGGTTTCGCTTGAACATGACATGTTGTCATTTCAAGCGAACTCACTTACAATAACCTATAAAACCCTAAATGTTAACCCATTGTGTGTTCGTTTATTCTATCTAGACATAACACTCGATTAAGACGTAGTCAGCAGACACTAAGTGCACCAACACCTTTGTTAACATTTACGCGGGCCACGTAAAAGTCGAGATGTGGCACTATATATAGCAGGCATCGAGTTTCAGCAAAACTCGTTCAAATCTTTCTTTCTAAACGTAATTCTCTCACAATAGGCATTATACTCAGGCCTAATACCCCCTAAATAGCGAAGTTCTGCTCCGTTGTAAGTATTATAACCCCTGGATACGTATTAGATGCTCTGCCCGGTTGATCTAGGGTTCCGTAACGGCTGTCGTGGTTCTGCCCGACGTAGTCGTTGGAATGCCGTCTTGGGGAGGGTATTACTAATGTTAAAATGCATTATTATACTAACACGTGTGCATTTGTGTAAATTATAGATTATCACCAGGAAACCCTAAAGGATAATCTAAGACAGCAATGTGAGTAATCCTTCTTTTTGTGTAAACCTTTTTGTGAGTTGATCCGCTTTTTATAAACCTTTTGTTAACTGTTTTTACAAAACCTCATACAATTAAATGTATATTAAGCAGTTATTGAGTATTTGTAAGAATACAATTATCGTGAGTATGTTGGGGTTTTGTATACAAAATTTGTTACCACCTGGTCAAGGAGTAACATTTACACAAGTCGGGTCTGACAGTACCATGGATGTTAATTGATATAACTTGGAAATAAATATAATTGCGAGACCGCCCACAATACTGTACAATGGTTTTTATTTAAACTTGGTTAAACTGGGATTCACTCACCAGTATTTCCCACTGACAAATGTTTTTGAAACGCGTTTCAGGTAACAAACTGTGAAAGCCAAATAGAAGCCAGCTGGACAGCACTGAAGGCTTGGAAAAGTGGCAATAAAGTTACCTAAAATAAAATAGATGTTTTTATTTAATAAAATAGGATTTATTCCTATGAACATGTGTGTATTGCAAACTTGGGTTTTATCCCATGTGTTTAATATTATGAAAATGTGGTATTTTACTCTGATCAAATATTTCCTAACTACGGTCCTGATGAAAATTCCGCTGCCAAATTAGACAACGCGCGATACCACCAAAACTAGCTCGCGGTCGCCCGTTCCCGGGAATTTGGATTCGGGGGTTGCGACAGAAGGTGGTATCAGAGCTAAGCCACTGATTCAGCCACAGAAGTGTTCTGCTGACATAAAAATTCAATCTGTTAGGAAATAAATTACGAAAATACGTACATAATTGTATTTTATTGCTGTGTGTTATTTGACTAATTGTCAGTTTACAGTATGAGTGACCAAGGACCATCTGACGCGTACCGTCAATTATCTGGTTCGCCTAAAGGCGAAGGCACCTCCTCTTCTCAGCCTGCCCTCTCAGGGTACTCTGCTGATACGGAAGAAGGAATATTCGTATTTAAGGCTAAATCCGAGGAGCTATTCCCTCAGAAAAAGAGAGGATGGTTCAGTCGAGGGGCGCACGAGCGTAGGAAGCGTATGAAAAAGTTACAAGACCAGAGAGCACTAGCAGCAGCTAAAAGAGAAACCGATGCATATGCCCATGATATGATTAATAGGGGTATAGCCAATATCCACATCTTAGCAACCACTGTAGCTGACCCTAACCTGGAACAAATGATAGCACCCCAACCACAACCACCAATTCCTGACCAACCAATGGAAATAGAAAACCCCGAAAATCAAGTAGAAATGCATGATTTTAATCCGGAGGAAATACCTAGGATACCCGCACCAAATCCCTTAAACCCAAATTACGACCCATGGTGGGATGACAATAGGGACTATGTGCAACGTTACCCGATACACGAAGACATACCCATGCCAAACCTAGGAGCCTACCCAGGGTTAGATCCTTTAGATCCCTACTATGACAATGACGTATACATCAGGGAGATCTTAGAAAACCCTTACCCATACCAGGCCCCTACACCTCCGTACCAGGAACCCGCACCCCAGTTTCTAAACCCAGTCCTAGAACCTGCACCCCCAATGAGTGCAGAAAACATACAAGAACTTAGGACATTTGGTGAGGAAATTTTAGAGAGTAGTGAACGAATGAGACAGGTGGGAGAGCGACTCGTCTGGAAGTATGACGAGCGCAATATGGATTTTTGGATGAATCCATATCCATGAATGTGATGGTAGAGACGGTAGTAATAGTAATAATAATAATAAAATAATATGATATGTGTGTATGTGTATGAAAAAAAAAACTACGGATGCCTATTACTAGTAGTGTAACTTTAAATTTCAGTCAGTATTGTAATTTTCATTTCAGTACTAGTGTGTAATAGATGCATAGTATATGAATAGAGTAAGTCGCAATGATCGTCACTTTTGACCAAAATGTGTGTCATGTGATTGACTATATTGAATATTATTTTGTGATATTTGTTGGTGCATACTTCTATCGACTTCGTCTTGTATCAAGTCTTGTATTGTTGTAGGCACGAAGTTCGAGAAAACATGTCAAATAGATAATTTCGCATGAACTAGGTAATTTCGCATGAAATAGTATCAGGGTAATTTCGTACGAAATTACTTTGTAATTTCGCGTGGAATTATAATTTCGTATGAAGTAATTTCGTGTGAAACAGTTTGGTGCGAAATTAAGATGCCTATAAATAGGGGTGATGTAATTTCGTTTGTATTCAGTGGTGTATGTGTGTTTCCGGAGCCGAAGTGCTGCCGAAGTGTCTTCTCGCTGTAAAACTTTGTCAAATCAATCAAAAGACAGTTTAAAGTGTATATCTAGTTGAATTGAACTTGATACGTCTGTTTCCGCCTTTCGTATTGAGTAAAACTCTTCTGAACGACTCGTTTGGTCGGTAAAACGATCCTACAAGTGGTATCAGAGCTCAGGAGGAAGAGTTCTTACCAATTCAGCTGAAAATTTGATTTCTACACCTTCTTTTTCAAAATTAACTAGTTTTCACGGTCAAAATGCTTTGAATTTCACACATTATGTACGCAATAGTGTTTTAACAAACCCTTGAAAGTTTCAGATCTTAAAACGACTTAAAACTTAATCAATTTGACAAAATTCAGCTCGAGATGATGACCTCAGCATAATTTCGCACGAAATTAGGGTCTTATTTCGCTCCAGATTGTAATTTCGTGTGAAAGGTTCACACGAAATTAGTAATTTCATTTGAGAGTGTAATTTCGTTTGAGGAGTTTCACGCGAGATTAGCTAATTTCGTTTCAGTTGGGTATTTCGTTTGGTAATTTCACACGAAGTTACCTATTTCGTTTAAAAAGGTGTAATTTCGTTTGGACAGGATAATTTCGCACCAGGGTATTTCGTTTAAAGGATAATTTCGTTTGAACTGTCTGTTTGTGAAACTTCTTGAAAACCGAAACATGGAAGAGGAATTTTATAACGCATTTGCTACTACCCCGACTACTCCGGCATCTGTTACTCAGAACTTGAACATGGAAAATGAAACGGGCACCATGCAAAAACCGCCTAAGCTTATGAATATCGAGGAATATAAAGGATGGGAAGAACGGTTTGAGAATTGGGTTCAAGCAAACTACTTGGATGCTTGGGAATGCGTTGAAACGAAATATGTTAGACCCATGACTGATGATGAGGAGATTATTGCGATAAAAGATCTTAGTGCAGAAGAGAAAAAGAAATACAAAGACGAGAAAATGATGACAAGTTTGTTACATCAAGCTGTGAAAGAAGACATCTTGGTTTTATTGCAACACAATGGAACTGCATATTCAATTTGGAAAGCTTTAAAATCAAAGTTTGTCGGAAGCAAATAAATGATCAAAAACAAGAAATCACTTCTAAAGAAAGAATTTGATCTATTTCGTGGTCTAAGAACTGAAAGCACCAAGCAGATCATTGAAAGATACTGCAATTTGTTGGTCAGCATGAAAAGAGTGAGCATTACAAAGGATAACGAAGAGTTGATTGAGAAGTTGGCTGATGCATTGCCACATGAAACTTGGGGTACATATCTGATGATGTTGAGAAAAAAAAAAGGATTTTAGCAATCTGACACTGAGTAAATTCATTGAAAAGCTTGAAGCTCAAGAGATGGAACAAAGGAAGATCTCAAGGATGAAAGATTTTGATGGTGAGCAAGATATTGGTCTTTATTACAAAGGAAGTATCAGTGATAAAACCACCAACATGTCACCAAAGGTTGAGACTGCATTCAATGCTAAGAGTTCATCTGGAGGGTCATCTAAAGGATCAAACAGCAAAACAAGTTTTTCTTCATATCCATCATTTGATCCAAATTTGTCAACAACAAAGAAGGGCAAGATGTTACAATGCAACATTGTGTTAAATCTTGAGAATGATCAGGATTATTCTGAAGAAGTTGCAAAAAGTCACATGTCTTTGTTATGAACTGTGTTAGAGTCCTATGGAAGTTTAGTAGCAGGACGGGTCGGTAATCCAATGTTGACAAAAGAGGATTACGATCAGATTGATGCTGAGGAGATGGAATTGATGGATATAAAGTGGTGTTTGGCGAGTGTGTTGAGGAGAGCTGAAAAATTTAAACAAATTATGGGAAGAGATGATTTCCGTGATGCAAATGTTTCTACTTTAGGATTTGATAAATCTAAAGTTACTTGTTTTTGTTGCAGGGAAAAAGGACACTTCAAGAGGGAGTGCACAAATCGTGAAACAAGTGGAGCTTAAAACCCATTCAACAACAATGACTACTATAGAAAAGCGATTTATCATCAAGTTGCTCAACAACCACATCAACAACAACCACAAACTCTCATGCCAGGAAGGAAATTGAAGAACCATCAAAGAGAGCTTGTATGGTGAATCAAGATGATAAAAAATCAACAAAAGAATCAAGTTGGGATAAATATATTTCAGCTGACAGCAAAGCATGTCTGATAGATCAAGATGATGAAAAATTACCAGAAGGCTTTAGCTGGGCAAATTTCAGTTGGGATGATTATGATCTGAACAAAACTTCAAATCACAAAGCTTTTGTTGCTCGAGTTGATAAAGATAGTGATAATGATGATGATTACTATGCTAGGAAAATGGAAGAGCATTTGAGATTGATGGAAGAAAGTGATAGTGAAGATGAAAAAGCTCGAAAGAAAAAGAAGAAAGCTAAAACACCGGTTAGCAGTGATGATGAAGAAGTTCCAGTGGTAAAAAGAAAAGTGAAAGAAGTTCCAGCTGATGTGCGTGAAGTGTCGTATATTTTAGGTATATATTTTAAGCCCTTTTTAACACTTATTTTAGCCAAGTTTTAAATTTATAAAACACGATATTTCACTAACACTAAACACACATATGGGCAAGTGCACCCATCGTTGAGTGTAGTATAGTGTTGGTAAGATACCGAGGTCGTCCAAGGACACAAGAGCTTTTAGTACCGGTTTATCCTCAACGTCTAACCAAAATAAAAGTTTGGAGAAATGTTTTAAACTAAGAAAAAAATAAAAACTAACTAAAATGCTGAAAATAAAAATAAAATAAAAACAGATAGACAAGATGAATCACTTGGTTCCGACTCGTATCTAGTATAACCTTTGATTATTTCCGCACTTTTGCACATAATTAAGAGATTATCTTAGTTATTGTAGTAGGCCCCTCTTTTGAAGGTGACGTTACCCTCACCCCAGTAGTTTGAGTCAGCAGGGATACAATCCTAAAGGGGTGGATTATTGGAAGATAATGAATTAAGTTATTAATGCAGTATTGTGGTAGGCCCCGCTTTTGGCGGTGACGTTACCCTCGACTAAGTAGTCTGAGTCAGCAGGGATACAGTCCTAAATAGCCGGGTTATAGTATTAATAGTAGTTAACTTATGAGGGGATCAAAGAGTTTGGACCCCCGCCATCCAATACCGTGAAGTATTGAAGGAGGTCCTACTAAATTTGACCCAGGTCCATTGCAGGACCTCTAAACGCTGAACAATGGCAAGACCTTTACCAAACCGTTCCCTTAACCCCCTACCAGGTAGCCAACATACCTCCATATAGACCGTGGAGATATGAATGGTGAAAATCCTTTATTTTATATAGACAGTAAAATAATGCCAAGACACCACGGACAAACGATAAGGAAAGATCACCTTCAACATAAGTAACTAGTTATTAAAGTCATTAATACAAAACCAAATAAAAAGTGCAAAAGATTAGAAATAAAAAGTATTATACTAGACACTTTGTCTTCACCAAGTGATGTAAGAGACTTAGGCAAACATGGCCTTGATTGTCAAGAACTCTTACGATCAATCTTGGATCCCGAGACGACTCACACACTCTATGATGGACAATGGATGATGGTGGTGGATGATGGTGTTGTGATGGTGGTGGGTGGTGGATGAAGTGTGAGAGAGGTGGTGTGCCAAGGGATGAGTTGCAATGAAACCAAGCACTCCTATTTATAGGCTGAACAGAGGCCTGGGCACGGCCCCGTGTCCGCTGGGCACGGCCCCGTGCCTGTCTGACACTCTCTCTCTTCATTAATTGTAATTCGCAATTACAATTAATGTGCCTGCAGTACTTTCGGCACGCCCCCCGTGTCCGCTGAGCACGGCCCGTGGTGGGCAATAGAAGCTTCTATAGGTTTGTCTTTTCTGCTGCTTCTTGGTCACGGCCCCGTGCTGGCTGAGCACGGGGCGTGTTCAGCCTTCTGTTTTCTCTATTTTGCTTTGGAAGGTGCTGTCGAGGGTTCGGGCAATCCACTAATGTTCCTTTTCTTGTATTTATGTTGGATTTAGCTGTCTTTTTGCTTCTTTTGCGTTTTTGAGCTCATTTAATCCTGAAAATACAAAAGGAAGACAAAAACACTCTTTTTCCAATATTAGTACTAAAAAAGGGTTAGTTTTATGCCTCATTTGATGTAATTTATATGTTGCATTTTACACACATCACCAGCGTTCAAAGTTGAAGCAAAAGCCGATGCACAAAAGATTTCGGTGAAATGTGAAAGTTGTGAAGCAATGAAAAAGCAAAACAGTACCTTGATTCACAACATGAACAGATTGAAAGAGTCTTATGATGTTCTGAACAAATCAATGAAACTATACAATCAAACAAGCAGTGAACAAGCAATAGCAATGAAGACTCTTCAAGGAGCATTCATGACGAAGCAGAAAGTTGTCAACAATTACATCGAGAAGTGTGCTGCTCTGGAACAGAAATTGGAAACACAAAGGATTGAAATAGAAAGAGTGAATAGATTGTTAAAAAGTTACTCATGTACTTCTTATGTCATTGACAGGATTTATCCAACTGTTGAAGGCATTTGAAGAAGATGAAGTAACTGAAGAAAAGAATGTTGAAAAGAAAAAGGAAAAGAAGAAGGATACTGAAGTAAAGACATCTGGTAAGAAACAAGGTGTCAGTTACAACAAGTGTCCACCCCCGCTTGAAAATGGATATTCTCCGAGAAATCCAAATTCAGAAAGAGTCGAAAAGGCAACAAACTTACAGTGGGAGTCAGAGTCTGCAGAAAATTTACCAGATTACATTGATATCACTTTTACATCGTCTGACACTGATCAACAATCTCAATTGATGAAGAAAGTGGTGGATCATGTGTTAGATAACGATGAAATGGAGGAGTCAAAGTTGGAGTCAAAATCAGAGTCAAAGTCTGAGTCCGACATGTCAAGTTCAAAAGTCAAACAGGACAAAAGAGTTTACAATAAAGAATTCTTGTTATCAAAATCTAATTTGAATGACGAAACATTCAAAGTAGCATACACTTTGAATTATTCAGACAAATTATATTCTGATGAAGAATTTCCAATAAGAGGTGTTAAACCAGAAATGATAAAAAAGTTTTTTTAAACTAACAGAAATTAATATTTCTGAAATAAAAGATTTAAATCTTAATGAAAAACCTAAAAAATACACCTCAAGAGGTAAACAAAGAGAAAACAAGAAAAAGGGTTACAGTTCTGGTTCTGGTTATCGAAAGAAACCAAACCATACCGGTAACTTCAAAAAGAAAGGACTGGGTTTTACTCCACCAGAAAATTATAAAAATGAAAAATATGTTCGAGATTTTAAATCAAAAATGGTATTTGTTTCAGGTTCATCTTCTGAAGAAGAAAAAGAGAATGTGTTCAGAAAGCAATCGAACAAAGAATTCCTTGCGAAGAAGCAAGAAGAGATGAAGTCTGTTGATCAGAAGAAGGAAACTCGAACCTGTTTTAAATGTGGTAGAATTGGACATCTTGCTGTGAAATGTTCACAGGCAAATCAAACCAAACAGGGAGTTTCTAAACTGAAAGAAAAAGTGATTGAGTTTGAACCACCAATTGAAAGATCTAAAGTTTTTAAAAATTCAAAATTTGAAATTGGTGAATGTTCAAACAGGTTTTACAAGAGAAAAGCAAATCTTGACAATCAAAAATGGGTTGTTAAGAAATCTGATGATAGTTCTAGCAATGATTCTGATTCGTCAAAATCAGAGAAGCTATTTTCTGGCGATGAATCTGATTTCATAAAATCAGAGGAACCACGCGTTGAGTTAAAATTGGAAACATCAGTTCCGCCAATGGATGATGTCAATTTTCCACCATTGAGGGCTGAGAATTTTAAACAAAAGGTTGGTAAAATTGAGATTTCAAATCAATTTTTTTCTAAAAAGAAAGAATTTGATGTTGAAAAGGCCTTTAACCCCACAGTAAAACATATTTTTGGTAAAATGGTTGATGGTAAAGTCAAAGGGGTAAAGGAGTTTTATGAGAAGAAAACAAAGAAACCAGGTAAAGATGGGTCATCCCAGGTTTGTGACTGGGATGGAACTTATTATGATGATTGAAAACTAGGACTTGCCGGAGCTCCCAGGTTGGTAAGTGTGGAGCAGGAATTGGCATCTTTCTTGAGAAATTCATGTTTGTGATATTTCGACTTACAAGTGGTAAATCAGGGACATTAAGTTGTACTTGATTTTCTACAAGTGGTGATTGTTGTTTGAACTTAAAATTGTTATATTTTTCAAGTGGTTAAAGAAGAACAAGGTGATGAATTGAACCCCTAACCTACAAATGGTTTGTGAAAATCAACAAAACTAATTTTCCGAAAAAACCATTTTGATTAAAACAAACTTAAGTGTTTTGAAATCTTAATGGGAAAATAGTTTGTTGTAAGGGGGAGTTCTGATTGTTTATGCTAAGTGGATGGCGAATTGAAGCAATTCACAACAGTTGTCAGTTTTCATGTATAGTTTGTTTTCAAATTTCCTTTAAATGATTTTGAATTTTAGGGGGAGTAAGATTTTCAGAAAATCCAAAAACATTTGAAAATTTGAAAAAGTCAAAAACATGATAAAATTCAAAATGAGTTTTGTTGTGATAAAGAGGAAATGATAGTACATCAGTGGACTATCACAGCATGCTAAAGAATTGGAAAGTCAAAATGTGATAAACGGTCTCACTGATGATGTGTCAGTAGGTTTTTACACATTTAGTAGATTGTGACGAGATATAAACCTATATTTCAAACTTACTTATATCGTGGGGAACATCTCTCGGATATATGGGTAACCCCCGAAATCTTGTTTGAAATGTCCCTCTTTCTGAGATACTAGGTCTTTATGCTTAGTGATATCTGGGGTATTATCCCAGGACTTCTGATTTTGCGGAAGCAATGGCCTAGTCCCCGTATAATACTTTACGCTTGCTTGAAATATACCCCACCCTCAGCATAAAAAATGATGAAACATTGCAAAATGCTAATCATGTGCTGTTGAAGAAAAGATTCTCTAAAGGGAACCCACCAAAAGTCGAAGCCGTCATCTCTCTGATTTTGCGGAAGCAATAGCCTGAGCTCTCACGGCCCTCGCATTTAACCCTTTACAGATATCATCTAGGTATACTCACCTGTAAGATTGAATATTGGGATCTGGATACGGGAGTATATTCTGAGGTGGGACACGCGAATAAGTTTAAGTGCTTAAAACATTAATCTCGTATCTCGAAGCAGTTGAAATTTGTGTGAAAATTTAAGTGGATCAGTATACTGACAATCTAAGTGAATTGTTTAGAACTTAAAATGTTTAAAGCTTAACGGTGTTGGTGATTTGTCTCAAAACTGATATGATCCTCTTACACAAACTCACAAAAATAGTGTATGTAAATATTTCTTTACTGCATTTCGTTAAAATCAAAATTACAAAAAGATTTTATTGTGTTTTAGCATAAATTTTGAAAAATCCAAAAAGATTTTCGACAACTAGTGTTGAAGAGCTGATTTTCAAAATTCCGAGTGCTAAACATGATGAACAGGTTTGGAAAAATTTTGATTGTTTGCATATAAGTGATCATCAGAAGTTTTTCTTAAATGTTAAATCATTCTATTTCTACAGGTGGTTCATCAGAGATTAAATTTGTAAAATCATTTTTTTTGGTTGATAAATTCCTGCAAGTGGAGTATAAATTTGTCAAGTTTTCAATTTGTGAAATTTATTGTTGGGTAGAGATATGTGCAGGTAAGCCAGATTTCGATTCTGAGATGGATGAAAGCCAGGGCACGATCTTGAACCTGAAGAAGCCAGACTGCGATCCCAGCTTATCGAAAGGGGGAGTCTGAAGACATCCGAGTTGGTGCTGAAATGAAGAGAAGAGAGAAGATTGAGAATGCTTTACATTGTTAGATATTTCAAAAGAATTCGAGAGGACTGATAAAGACTGAAGACGTTGAAGACTTGACACTTAAGACTCGTCAACATCCGAGGGGGAGTCTGTTGGTGCATACGTCTATCGACTTCGTCTTGTATCAAGTCTTGTATTGTTGTAGGCACGAAGTTCGAGAAAACATGTCAAATAGATAATTTCGCATGAACTAGGTAATTTCGCATGAAATGGTATCAGGGTAATTTCGTACGAAATTACTTTGTAATTTCACGTGGAATTATAATTTCGTATGAAGTAATTTCGTGTGAAACAGTTTGGTGCGAAATTAAGATGCCTATAAATAGGGGTGATGTAATTTCGTTTGTATTCAGTGGTGTATGTGTGTTTCCGGAGCCGAAGTACTGCCGAAGTGTCTTCTCGCTGTAAAACTTTGTCAAATCAATCAAAAGACATATTAAAATGTATATCTAGTTGAATTGAACTTGATACGTCTGTTTCCGCCTTTTGTATTGAGCAAAACTCTTCTGAACGACTCGTTTGGTCGGTAAAACGATCCTACAATATTAATACATGGTAAATGTTTAAAATTCAGATGGCCGACGAAGGAAATCAAGGAAATCTGAATAACGATAACCAGAGTAACATTAACTTGGTTAATGATAATCCGAGCATCAATAACAATGGAAACCAAATGGATAATAGTGCCATCCAACACATAGTGGCACAAGAATTATAGATGCAATGCCATTTATTCTTCAAACTGTTAAGGATGCTGATAATAAAAGTAAACATAGCAGTAAGCGACCAATTGAACCAGAACACAGCGTAAACAATGGACCCGTACTTCAAATACCCATTCCCAAAAGAAGAAGAACCATGTCTTATGGTTGTTCTTATAAAGAATTCTGGTCCTGCAAACCAATAGAATTCTCGGGCAATGAAGGACCCATTGCTGCTCTACGCTGGATAGAAAAGACTGAGGCTGTTTTAAAAATAAGCAAGTGTGCTGAGGAAGACAAGATAATGTTTGCTTCTAATTTATTTAAGAACTCAGCCTTAGAATGGCGGAACACTATCCTCCAGTCCAGAGGAAGTGATAGGGTTTATAATATGGAATGGGAGGAATTTAAAAATATGGTAGAAAGGAAATTCTGCCCTCCCAATGAAAAGGAACAAATAGCGAATAAGTTTCTGAACTTAAGAATGACCGGGGTAGATAGTAAGGGTTATACTACCACATTCTTTGAATATGCTAGAATAGTACCAACCCTTGCATCACCTGAACCGGTATTAATCTCCCGTTACATCTGGGGATTAATTGGAGAGATTAGACATGTAGTCAAGGCAGCTAGACCTCAAACTATAGAAGAAGCTGTAGAACTGGCAAATACCTTGACAGATGAGTTAATCTGTACTAGAGAAGAAGACCAGCGGAGAAACCTAGCCCAAAGGCTTACCCAAGAATGTCGTTCTGGGAATTCCAACCATAGGAATACAGGCTCTACCTCTGCACCATACTGCAAGGTCTGCAAGAAAAAGCATTCGGGAAAATGCTTCACTCACTGTAATTCCTGCAAGGCACCAGGACACAAGGAAGAAGATTGCAGGAGAAAATCCAGTAATGGACTATACTTCAACTGTGGAGAAAAAGGTCATATCAAGCCGAACTGTCCGAAATTGGCTCCAGCTGCGAACAACAAGAACGCTAAAAATGCTAGAGCATTTGTTCTGACTACAGATGAAGCTAAAATAATTCCGGACGTCATAGCCGGTACGTTTTTAGTTAATGATGTTTTTGCTAAAGTATTATTTGACTCTGGTGCAAACCAAAGTTTTATTAATACTTCATTTTGCAAATTTCTCAATCAACCATTAACTAAACTCTCACAAGAATGTCTAGTTGAGACAGCGAATGGAGAAACGGTTAGGATTTCTGAAATCTTGCAGGGAGCAAGAATAGAATTTTTAATCCAAAAGTATATTGCAAATCTTTACCCAATGAATCTGGCAGGATTTGATATTGTATTAGGAATGGATTGGCTAATAGCCAATAAAGCTAATATTTTATGTGATCAAAAGTCAATTCAAGTAAATTCACCAAAGGGTGAAAAGATCACAATTAAAGGTGATAAGCCATCTAGATCCACGAAATTCATCTCAGTGATAAAAACTGCAAGCTATATAAGAAAAGGATCTATACTATATTTGATTTCTATAATCACTAACACTAAAGGAAAGGAACTAAAAGACATCCCAGTAGTGTCTCAGTTTCAGATGTATTTCCAGAAGAATTACCAGGACTACCGCCAGACAGAGAAGTCAAATCCAGAATCCATCTGCTACCCAGAACAGCACCAATTGCCAAAGCACCCTACCGTTTGGCACCAGCAGAGATGCAGGAATTAAAGAAACAATTAGACGAATTGCTGGAAAAAGGATTCATACAACCAAGCTCATCGCCATGGGGAGCGCCGATTTTATTCGTTAAAAAGAAGGACGGATCAATGCGTATGTGCATTGACTACCGTGAATTGAACAAGGTCACGATTAAGAATCGGTACCCATTACCAAGGATCGATGATCTATTCGATCAATTGCAAGGAGCTCGATTTTTCTCTAAAATCGATTTAAGATAAGGATATCATCAATTAAAAGTACAGGAAGAGGACATTCCTAAAACTGCATTCAGAACAAGGTATGGTCATTATGAATTTACTGTCATGCCATTTGGTTTAACCAATGCCCCAGTCGCATTTATGGACATGATGAACCGAATATGTAAACCATATTTGGATAAATTCATAAGTGTCTTTATAGATGATATTCTTATTTACTCTAAAAGTAAAGAGGAACATGCAAAACATTTGCACGCACTTTTAAGTCTATTAAGAAAAGAAAAGCTTTATGCTAAATTTTCAAAGTGCGAGTTTTGGTTAGAGCAAGTACAGTTTCTTGGACACTTAGTTAATCATGAAGGAATTAATGTGGATCCAACAAAGATCGAGGCGATTACCAAATGGAAAACCCCTGAGTCACCAACCGAGGTTAGAAGTTTCTTAGGATTGGCCGGTTATTATAGGAGATTTATTCAAGATTTTTCTAGAATAGTCATTCCTTTAACTAAGTTAACCTGTAAATCCATTAAGTTTGAATGGGGACCAAAACAGGAAAAAGCATTTAGAATTCTTAAGCAAAGATTAACCCATGCACCCATACTAGCGTTACTAGAAGGAACTGAAGACTTTATAATCTATTGTGACGCTTCTAAATTAGGTTATGGATGTGTGTTGATGCAACGCCAAAAGGTTATAGCTTACGCATCTAGACAACTTAAGAATCATGAAGAGAATTATTCAACCCATGATCTAGAGTTAGGAGCTATAATTTTTGCCCTTAAGATTTGGAGACATTACCTTTATGGTAGTAAGTTTACCATATTCACTGATCATAAAAGTTTAAGATATGTTTTGGGCAAAAAGAGTTGAATATGAGACAAAGACGCTGGATGGAGATGCTTAGTGATTATGATTGTGATATCCAGTATCATGAAGGAAAAGCAAATGTAGTGGCAGATGCTTTAAGCCAAAAGTATCACGAAAAGCCAAAAAGGGTATGTTCTCTTAAATTAAATCTACAAGTAGATTTAAATGATCAGATAAGAGAAGCACAAAAATCAGTAATCAAGGATGATACTGAAAAGCTAAAAGGTATGATTAAGGAATTAGAACAAGGAACAGACGAAATTTGGAGATTCCATGAAAAGAGAATGTGGATACCTAAGTTAGGGAACCTACGTCATCGTATATTAGAAGAAGCCCATAAGTCTAAATATACGATGCATCCAGGAAGTGATAAAATGTATCAGGATTTAAGAAAGAATTTCTGGTGGATAGGAATGAAGAAGGATATAGCAGCCTATGTTTCTAAATGTTTAACCTATTCACAAGTTAAAGTTGAACATCAGAAACCCTCAGGTTTGTTACAACAATTAGAAATGCCAGTATGGAAATGGGAATTGATAACAATGGATTTTGTTACTAAATTACTCAAAACAAGAAAAGGTAATGATACAATCTGGGTAATTGTAGATAGGCTAACCAAGTCAGCTCATTTCCTACCAATGAAAGAAACTTTCAGTATGGAACAGCTAGCTAAATTATATGTAAATGAAATTGTCTCTTTACATGGAATACCTTTATCAATTGTTTCTGATAGAGATAGCCGTTTTACCTCTCATTTTTGGTCAAGTTTCCAAAAAGCAATGGGAACCAAGTTAAATCTACGCACAGCGTATCGTCCTCAAACGGACAGACAAAGCGAAAGGACAATTCAGACAATGGAAGACATGCTTAGAGCTTGTGTAATTGATTTCGGAGGTAATTGGGACGATCACTTACCTTTAATAGAATTTTCTTATAATAATAGTTATCACACAAGTATCAATGCTGCACCATTCGAAGCACTTTATGGACGAAAGTGCCGAACTCCAGTATGTTGGGCAGAAATTGGGGAAAAGCAACTATCTGGACCTGAGATAGTGCAAGAAACAACTGACAAGATCATTCAAGTCAAGAAGCGACTGAAAGCAGCACGTGATCGACAGAAGAGCTATGCGGATAACCGACGCAAACCATTGGAATTTCAAGTAGGAGATAAAGTATTGTTAAAAGTCTCTCCTTGGAAAGGAGTGGTAAGATTCATCAAAAGAGGAAAGCTAAGTCCCAGGTATGTTGGACCTTTTGAGATTATTAGAAGAATAGGACCTGTAGCCTATCAACTACATCTGCCAGAGGAAATGGCAGGAATACATGATGTGTTTCATGTATCTAATCTCAAGAAATGCTTAGCCGATGAATCGCTGATGGTGCCTCTTAAAGATATAGAGGTGAATGAACAACTCAAGTTTGCAAGACCTCTACAGATTAAAGGCAGAAAAGTCAAGAACCTCAAGCATAAGAGATTAGTTCTGATCAAAGTAAAGTGGGACTCCAAAAGAGGACCTGAGTACACATGGGAGCTTGAATCAGAAATGCAATGAAAATATCCACACTTGTTCCAGTAGATCTCGAGGACGAGCTCTAAAACAAGGTGGGGAGGATATAACAACTTTAAATTAAATCGACACTCTCCCGAATATTTTTCCGACACCCAAATATATTTTAAAATATCCCAATATGTCCCAAAATACACCCCATACGCGAAAACGTGCCCCGAATACCCTAAATATTATTAAAAATAATTAAAAATAATGTTTTTAGGTTTGTCGCGGGCCGCGTAAACCTCTTAAGGGTCTTACACGGGCCGCTAGAGATCAAAAGTGTGGCTCAGCTCGGTGATGACACGTGTCCGACTCGTGTTGAACCTATAAGCTGACCCGGATCACCTACGCCTTTGACCGGGTTTAACGCGAGCCGCGTAGCCCTTTGTTAACATTTACGCGGGCCGCGTAAAAGTCAAGATGTGGCACTATATATAGCAGGCATCGGGTTTCAGCAAAACTCGTTCAAATCTTTCTTTCTAAATGTAATTCTCTCACAATAGGCATTATACTCGGGCCTAATACCCCCTAAATAGCGAAGTTCTGCTCCGTTGTAAGTATTATAACCCCTAGATACGTATTAGATGCTCTGCCCGATTGATCTAGGGTTCCGTAACGGCTGTCGTGGTTCTGCCCGACGTAGTCGTTGGAATGCTGTCTCGGGGAGGGTATTACTAATGTTAAAATGGGTTATTATACTAACACGTGTGCATTTGTGTAAATTATAGATTATCACCAGGAAACCCTAAAGGATAATCTAAGACAGCAATGTGAGTAATCCTTCTTTTTGTGTAAACCTTTTTGTGAGTTGATCCGCGTTTTGTAAACCTTTTGTTAACTGTTTTTACAAAACCTCATACAATTAAATGTATATTAAGCAGTTATTGAGTATTTGTAAGAATACAATTATCATGAGTATGTTGGGGTTTTGTATACAAAATTTGTTACCACCTGGTCAAGGAGTAACATTTCCACAAGTCGGGTCTGACAGTACCATGGATGTTAATTGATATAACTTGGAAACAAATATAATTGCGAGACCGCCCTCAATACTGTACAATGGTTTTTATTTAAACTTGGTTAAACTGGGATTCACTCACCAGTATTTCCCACTGACAAATGTTTTTAAAACGCGTTTCAGGTAACAAACTGTGAAAGCCAAATAAAAGCCAGCTGGACAGCACTGAAGGCTTGGAAAAGTGGCAATAAAGTTACCTAAAATAAAATATATGTTTTTATTTAATAAAATAGGATTTATTCCTATGAACATGTGTGTATTGCAAACTTGGGTTTTATCCCATGTGTTTAATATTATGAAAATGTGGTATTTTACTCTGATCAAATATTTCCTAACGACGGTCCTGATGAAAATTCCGCTGCCAAATTAGACAACGCGCGATACCACCGAAACTGGCTAGCGGCCGCCCGTTCCCGGAAATTTGGGATCGGGGGTTGTGACATGTACCACCCGTACTAAATCTCCATTCGGGTGATTTCGGAGCTGTTAAGCCAATTTCAAGGAATTTTCCAAGTATGCCAGTCAGAGTCGAAGCCGATCGCGAATGAAATGTTATACGATCGAGCTGGATTGGACGAGAGTTTTGGAGCTTACGCATTAGATTACCAGCTAAGTCCTCTTCAATTTGCCCTTAGTCTTTTATTTCTTATTTATTTTTAGTTTTCTAAGTCGGTTTACATCCTACATTAAGGGCAATGTAGAGTTTAAGTGTGAGGATGGGAAACTATCGTTTAGTGTCTATTTAGTTTTGAGTCTTGAGTAGTCATAAAAATTTGAAAAATACAAAAAAATTAAAAAAAATTGAAAAATCCTAAAATACTGAAAAAATTGAAAAAAAAAAAAGTAAGTTTGTTGCGAGTCCCGGTCCTTTAGCGCATAGAAAACAAAAGCCTTTTCAAAGCGTCAGTCAAAAGCGGTTTAATTGTCGAATTTACGAGTCGAGAGCGCATATTTCTTTAAGTTGCGGGATAGTAGATTGACTGAATCGGTTTTTGGGAGTAAAATGTTTTGGGATGCCTAGGATAGTGGATGGAGCCAGAGAGTTTATTGGTTGTGCATTGTCGATATCGGTAGCCTTATTTTCCACATGATAGTGAGATTTGAGCCTTTACATGTTTCATCTATATGATCACTATTTTCGTTTCATGGGTGTTTACCGACTTGTTGCATCACTTTAGAACTTGTGCGTTTTGATTCAGTTTGAGACCTTTGGTTAGGATTTGACATGCATATGATAAAGGCATTAGGATCACCATATTTGTGTAGCCTTTGTGTTTGACCTGTTGCACCATTACCCTTAGATACACCACTTTGAGCCTAGCCATTCGTTTGTTACCCGTTTGTGATTTGATAGCCGGATCGTGTTACGTTATTATTATATATGAAAAAAAAAAAGAAAATATGAAAAAAAGAGGAAAAAGAAAAAGATGAAAAAAAATTAGAATAAAGTTGTAGGTCAAAATGACCAATATGTTACTATTTGTTTCGTGCTTATCCGGTTTATCGTGTGATTATGTGTTTAGCCAGTTATCCCCCCCCCCCCCCAAAAAAAAACCTACCTTTAGCCATCTTCAATGTGACAACTCGAATTTCCAAGATTCTATCTTCGCATTTAGTGCACGTTAATTTTTTTTTTTTTTATTTAGTTGTTTGTTAATACGACTCGTTGTTTCACAACGCTTACCTTTGTAATACGTTGTATCGTATTTCGTTTAATATTTTTTTACTTGGAAATCCATAATATTTATTATATGTGAGTGTATGTTTATAAGGCTTTGTATTAATTAACATGGTAAATTAAGATGAAACTTTTACTGGAAACAAGTATCCATGAAATCACCCAAGTGGTGAAAACACTTTAAGTGTTTTCGTCCAATTATGACCAACGAAATCAGAGGATGGGCCTTGGCCCAGTGTTGAGATATTTTATATGTAATCATTTTATAAACAAATCTTCTCGGAGAAGTTTCTTATTTACCAAACCATATCTTATCACAATTGTTTCTCTCTCTACCTCTGAAAACCCACAAAGAGAATTCCTCATTTGAAGCAAAACCTCTGTTTAAACCCTTGGTTAGTGATTTCATGATTCAGTTGTTTTAGTTACATATCGTATGATTATTGGATGTTTAATCATGATGTATGTATACATTTATATATGTGATTATGTGATTGATCATTGTATGATGGTTAGATAATTATTATCTATGAACTGTCTGTGTATTTGAGGTTTTGATCAACAGTGGGTGTATGTTAATAAATGATAAACTGATTCAAGTATGTTCTTGATCTCACAAAGTTTTGGTAGAGTATTTGTTTTAATATCAATGATTGATTTAAATGAGTTGTAGATGATTAAACCTGTAACTGTAATGAGATTTAGTTGCTGGGTTTAAGTTACAGTGAGTTTTGGTGAAGATGATGAAGCTAACGAAAACACCCCCACTTTTGATACCTGGACGAAATCACAAAGAGTGATTTCGGCCCACATGTGTTTTCGGCCCAATAAGTGTTTTCGGCATATATAAGGGATTTCGGCCCACTTAAGTGATTTCGGCATATAAGTGTTTTCGGCACTTATGTGTTTTCGGCTATAAAAGGGTTTTCGGCCATAAGGGGATTTCGGCACATTATGTGTTTTCGGCCAACATATGGATTTCGGCCCATGTGAGGGATTTCGGCCATAAGTGATTTCGTCCCATACGTTATGTATTACTAAACTGTTAATAATTAACTCAGTTAATTAACTCCGTTAGAGGTTAACTTTGCTGGGTTATTTAGTTTGTTAGTTTATTAACTTGATTTAAGTTATTAACTCTGTTAAACCTATTATTTTAGTTAAGTAAAGCATGTGACACAGTTAGTTACTAGTTCTGATGGATGTTAGCTCTGTTAGTTGATTTACATGGTTAACTACTATTCCTGTCAAGCATGCTAATAAATAACAATATTATATCAACTGTGGAACACATGTATGTGAAGCATGAATATTATGAATGTGACTACCTGTTTATGTGTTGCATGATATGAACTGTCAAACACACTCTATGATATTACTGTGACACTAGTTTCATGTGAAACATTCCGAATGTGAACTGATTGAGTATACGTGCACTATAGGACTTGACTGATTAATTGTGAGCACTTAACTTAGCATACCGAGCAAAAACAAGGTGAGTTCACACTTCTACCAAGGCATGGGATTCCCGGGGTTGGGAATGGGTTGGTTGATTATTTATGCTTAAGAGTTATCGGAATTACATACCATAGGCCTCGGGAGAGGAAGGTCAATGGTAGATACTACTAGACTAGTGATACATATACTTCTCTTCGCAAACATGCCGGGATCGGCCGCGATACTAGAACAATCTTCGCAAACATGCCTGGAATGGCCGCGAACTATACTTTAATCTTCGCAAACATGCCTGGAGGGCCGCGATACAAATATACCTAGTCTAGTGAAAACATGGGAAACCCCCACTAAACTTCGCAAACATGCCTAGAGGGCCGCGATGATATTACATACGATACATGACTACTAAACAAACTTACGATTAACAATACGAAAACTATAACTGAATAACCTACTGTGAACTCGCTCAACTAGTTGTTGACTCTCTGTTACATGCCTTGCAGGACCTTAGATACTTTTGGAGCTTGCACGGGAGGCACGGTCGTTGTGGACATGGATCGTGAATGTGTTGTTAAACATTATGACATTTTGTACTTAAACTTATGATGGGTTTTACATTAATGCTTCCGCTACACACTTGTTTATATTTGGTTTTGGAAACACCTATCGTATTGATGAATGACTTTTACTATATACTTATGTTCAATATGATTGGTGGCTTGATCCTGGTCATGTCACGCCTCCAAGCGGTAGTACTCCGCGTGTGGATTTTGGGGGTGTGACATTCAACCCTTCTGTTCGTATCCCTTCTTAAATTTCACGTCCACTACCAACCCGTTAAAGTCCTCTTGATCCGTGTTAAATTTTAACAATTAGGTGGAGATCTGATTGACGTACAAGCTTATGATAGTATGTTTCATAGTTCGGTTTTGAGAGTTCACTCGAAATTACATATATATTAGCCGAGTGATGAGTGAAATTGTGAGGGGTATTGACAGTGCATAATTGATTGCTTGAAGGTGAGAAAAGCTTGATTAGGTAGTCCCGTTTTCATTTAAATATTATGATTCGTCAACCTTTTGAACGTTGTAAGTCTTCCGAAACCGCTGTGTTTAATGATTTCGTAGTTCGTGTTATAATTTGTTTGCGACTTGCGTTATTGTTAAGTGTTTAAGTTGAACATGTTGCTTGGGATTTTGCATAAGTCTTTTTTCAGGGACGAAAAAGGTTTAAGTGTAGGGATATTTGATGTGTGGTAAAATACACATATTTGTCCTGTGTAAAATGTATAATTATTGTATAGTTTTTATTTGGTTTTTTTTTATAGTTTTTAGTATTATATTACATTATTTTGTGTTGGGACAGGTCCTGGTGCAGATAGAGCAAAAACGAGTAATATGGAAATGACCAGCCAGTTAGGCAGAGTGGGGTGCCAGTGACGGAAGTAAAATTGCCGCATTTTTTTGTGAGTGGGCCGAGTCCCCTATCTCTATATTATCTAAAAAGTGCTGCCACGCATGACCGGCCAAGCTGAAACGAGATATTGGGCCATTAATTAATGATATATGTCATGTTATTAATATAACTTCCTAATCAACATAAGAAAATATATATCATTCATTAGTCGAATATATATATATGAACATTAGAGTAGATTGTACGTGCACTCCAAGATGGAATTTATGTGGTTTGGCTGGCCCACCACAAAACATTCGAAAACATCAGCAGCTTGTTGGGCCGAAGCCCATTTAATTGGGAGTGGACATCGAAACAAGTAAGGCGGCTGTTCTAAATTTTTAGAGGAGAGAAGAAGAGACGAAACAAAAAGCACAGAAAGAGGCAGACGACAGAAAAATATAGAGAGGCGCGAGAGAGTTGACGGCTGCAATATTAAAGGGGGTTGGAGTTCCGATCAATCAAAGAAAAAAGGAAGAGAATTATAATTCTTTGAGTTCGACGAGGACAGGAGGAAAGAAGAGGGAAGCATAAAGTGGCAACCGAGTTTCAAGTTCAAGATCAATAATCGGGTCGGTTCGCAAACGAGTTAGCTTTAGTTTTAATTAACTTTGTGTTATTAAAATTATGAACATGACTTATTTATTTTTTGAGACTTGTTTGTTTTTCTTGACCATGCTTTTTGGCTAAACTTTTTATGCTACCTAGGCCTAGATGAACTATGATTTAATTTTTTGATTACTCGGTTTTGACTAATGATTAAATTGAGATGATTTACATATTCCTGTTTTGTGATTGTTTATGAATTTGTGTGCTTGTCTTGGTTGTGATTGGTTGTTTGGTTAGGTGATCTTGTTAGTCTGGTCTGGAACTATTTAGATCATTCTAGGTTCGTTAATCTATTAGGTTTTCGGTCTAGAGCTTGAGATTAGAGATAATTCAAGTTTAACTAAATTAATTAAAATCAACTGAGTATAGTGTGCATCATTTTCTGGCAACTCTAGGGACGAGTCAGGATTGCTAGGTTATTAGCTAGGCGTTGTTTGTTAGTTTGGGTGACCGATAGCTCGGATCCGACTACTTATTCGCATTTAGGGTTTCCTAGGTTTTCAATTACTTAGCAGGTTTAGCTTCATGACCAGAGGATTTTAGCACCATAGTTGTTTTTAGTCTGACAGTCGTGGGATTCGGTATCGATAACTCGAGTCGTTTCCAATTTAGCACTTCATCACTCTGTTCCATCTTCTACTTTGGTTGATCATCCTTAGAGGGAGGTTTTCTGGGTAGATTCGGAGCTTTAGCCATTGGTTAGGACTAGAGGTCATAGGTTGGTCATAGGGATTCGAAGCCTGGGTAGTTCTTTCTCATCATTGTCTGCTTTCCGTCACTTCACCATCTTGCTTGCTTTCTCTGTTCTCTTGTTTACTCGTTTTAGTAGAGTTAGGAAAAAATCCCCAAAAACACAAATTAATCCAATTAAGTAATTAGTTGAGTCAGGGTCTAGTTTAGCGTCGCTAGTGTCTCGTGGGTTCGATACTCAGACTTCATTAGGCTTTACTACGTACGATAGGTACACTTGCCTGTCAGTGGTCTAGCATTTAGAGAGTCTTAGTTTATAAATTTAAAACTAGGGTGTCTAGATTAGGTTAGTTTTTACAAACCACATTTACCACATCAACAAGCATACATCTTTAAACTAAATGCTCATTTTCCGTTTCTTGTGTGAATAGCCGCTTGGTTTCTTACGACTCTAGAACTTGCCACGACGATACATTCCCGGTCCTTACCAACTTAAACCCAAGTAAGTAAATGATGGAGGCATTAGGACTAACCCATTTTCTTTTCAACACCATTATTTTTCCTTTTCTTTTAACCTACCCAAAATCCCCCTAGTTAACCCCTTTGAGCCTAAACCTTTTCATTTCTAAACCCACAAAAAAACCCCCTTCACCCACCAAACCCTTTTTCTTTTAAACCCTTTATTTTAGTAAAAAACTCGGTTTTCTTGTGACGATTCCTTATAAAAAAATGAATTTTAGCAATAAACAAACAAGTTCCTCAAAGAAACTTTGTTTGAAAGTATTTAAATAAAAAGTCACAAAAACAAAAAGTTTTACGACGACCGACGCTTTTTACGCTTTTATCCCTTTTTACTAACCACTAACCCAAAACCACCTACCTTTAACCCAAGCCTAGCCCTTCCCCAAAGTCCTCTTGATATTTACAAAGGTTTATAGTTAAAAAGGAGAAGGATTGATTGCTTGGCAAGCTTATGGTAGAAGTAAGTTCCATACCGGTCTCGAGTGTTTCACAAAAATACATCTTCGGCCGAGTGTTGAGTGATCTCCCGTGAGGTATGTGAACTTGTATATAAATGGAATTTTAAAGAGGCATGTTATACCCAAATAAGTAATTTCTCTTATGAAATGTTCTAAATAAATCATAACGAATAGGATTGTAAATAGCATAAAAATAAAACCCAATAAAGATCTTGGATTCCCGACACTTAAGACAAGTCCAAAACTTCTCTTCTACCCATTCCATTTGGGAGTGTAAGCCACATAATAAGGAGTTTTGCTTGAGGACAAGCAAAGATTCAAGTGTGGGGGTTATTTGATGTGTGTAAAATGTAACATATAAATTACATCAAATGAGGTATAAAACTAACCCTTTTTTAGACTAATGTTGGAAAAAGTGTGCTTTTGTCTTCCTTTTGTATTTTCAGGACCAAATGAGCTTAATTGAACAAAAGAAACAAATATGCAGCAAAATCTAACAAGAATACAAAGAAAAGGAATAAACGTGGCATGCCCGACCCCTCGACAGCATCTTCCCAAGCAAAAATAAGAGAACAGAAGGCTGACCACGGCCCCGTGCCCAGCGGATACGGGGGCGTGGCCAGGTGCCTGCAGAAAAAACAAAGCTATAGAAGCTTCTATTCCCAGCACGGGGGAGTGCTCAGCTCAACACGGGTCATGGTCAACGCTAAGATTCGCAGAATCTTGCAAATCTTGATAGTACAGATACGTTTCTGCACACGGGGTCGTGCCCAGCGAAGACGGGAACATGTGGAGCCTAATATAGACAATTGCAATTAATGAAGAAAGAGAAAGAGAGTGGACACGGGGCCGTGTCCAATGGACACGTGGCCGTGTCCGGGCTTCTGTGCAGGCTATAAATAGGGGTGCTTGGTTCATTTCAAAGGCATCCCTTGGCAAACCACCTATCTCCCACTTCACCACCACTCCACCACCACTACAACACCCACATCCACCACCATCATCCATCATCCACCTTAGAGTGTGTGTAGTAGTCTCGGGATCCAAGATTGATAGTAAGAGTTCTTGACAATCAAAGGCCATGTTTGCCTAAGTCTCTTACATCACTTGGTGAAGACAAGCATTTAATGTAATACTTTTGATTTTTAATCTTTTCGCACTTTTTATTTGGTTTTGTATTAATGACTTTAATAACTAGTTTCTTATGTTGAAGGTGAAACTTCCTTATCATTTGTCCGTGGTGTCTTGGCGTTATTTTACTGTCTATATAAAATAAAAGATTTACACCATTCATATCTCTACGGTCTATATAGATATGTTGGTGTCACACCCCGGATTCCACGTGTCATCGGTGGGCCCGGTGGGGAGTATCGTGACGTGGTTGCCAACATAATAGTCAAACAACACAATTATATAAATGCACAGCGGAAGCAAAAGATAAATATATTACGATCCGAATATAATGTAATATCCAGTATTACAACGGAAAGTAAAAGATCCACAGGCGGATCAAAATAAAATAGAAACAATAGTTCAACAGACTTTGACATCTAGAGCTTGCGAAACTTGAGTAATGATGCCTGGAGTAGCCAGCCTATTTCGTCTAGTACCTGCACTTAGCCTTTTTGGAAAATACGTCAGTTTACACTGGTAAATACAACTCAACTGACTCATTTGGAAAAGAGTTTGAAAATTGATTTGAATGCACTTCGGCACAAAATATCTTTTATAACTTGGGACAATTATTTGTATATAATCTTGTATACAGTTTTACTTATTTGCCGTCCATTAGCACCGGTTAGAAGAGCCGGTTTAAGTTAACTGACACGCCACAGGTATAATGCCCACAAGGTTGATTCCTTTAGTGGATTACCAGTTTTTACATAATGCATCTGTCAGGTGTACGCCTACACCCCGTGCTTAGGTCGTGGCCATTTCATAAAATGATGTCAAGGATATCCGGGACATGGTCATTTAACCCCAAAGGGCCATACATCAAATAATACAGAACAAAGCGAGTTATGTAAATACATTAATCACAATCCGATTTAAATGACTACATACCCGACCAAGCGGTACTTTTATAGTACCGTATCCCAAGCCCGTATAGGGAAAATAAGTTAAGAGTATTTACCTGAGCAAAGTATCAATCAAATACAGCAAATGCAAGTACTTTTACTGGGCTCCTAATCTGGAACGAAGGTTTATAATAACCTATTAGATTTCTAACGGGTCCTTAATTAAGCCTTAGCTTAGACCGGTTAGTTTCAATGATACGGTTCGTACGCACTATTTAAGCGAAGACCGGATAGAATGTGATTTAGACCCGACAAGTTCGGAGACTTGCTTAATATGGGTATTTCATACACACTCTAGATTTTGAGATAAAACCGATAAGGTTTGACCCGTTTCGGCTAATTTATGTAAACTTGTTACATAGACCGAACCGAACGCGTAATAAGCGTAACGGGTATCCGTAAGAGCCATATACAGGTTTCCTAAGTTAATATGCTCCAAATATGTTGTGACATCAGTAAGATGTCTTGTATTATGCCCGAAATGGATTTAAACACAAACTATGCCCCGTAAGGGTAGTTTGGTCATTTTCAAGGTTATAAAAGAGTCTAAGTATTTACCTGAGTTACAGGTCTGATATAATCAGCAAAAATACTTAGTTTACTAAGTTATAACATTAGGGTAAAGTATATATATGAAATTTATCAATTATAACCAAACTATGCACCGTAGGGGCATTTTGGTAATTTCACATAAGCCGTAAAGCTCAAAACTGAAGTCTGAGTTTAACAACCTTTGCTTACTGTTAAAATATTATAATTTACCTCAAATATCAGTAGGTATCACCCTTTGTATGTTTAAAATATTTTTATTACATACTATGCGTTAAAAACGCTTAATAAGGCGATTAGAAGCCGTTTCCGGGTTCTATATATAAATCTGATATTTTTATTATTCCAGAGGGCTTAAAATAATTTATTTATTATTTAAGATCAGTAGCAAAAGGTTTGGAGTCGATTAGATATGTAAAACTCATTTTATGGCCCGTAAGGGCAAAACCGACAATTACCGGATTAAGCCTACGACTATAAGTTATGCTCAGCCTAAAATTTATTAAAAATCTTCAAAAATCCCAAAATAATATATTACATCAGTGGGTATTAAGTTTGATATCAAAAAGTAGGCTTAACTAGGCTTTACGCTAATTACGCCGTTTTATTAACATAAAGCTTCTTAATTACGCTAATGAGCATAACTCTCAATCTACACCTCAAACTGATGTCAAACTTTGCATACAAGTTTATATATCAGTAATTAAGGTTTCTACTCTTTTACATTTTCAAAAATCACATTTTAAGGTGAAAAGGGCATAATGGTCAACATATGGGCAATTAACGGAATCATGCGTATTAATCGGTTAACTAATGAACCATGGTGTATAATCACAGAGGGTTATACTAGCATGTAACCTGGTCCAAATGAAGCTCTTAGGTATTTCTAAATCATACCAAAACGGGTCAGAACTGAAGTCAAAGCAAAAGTCAAAGCTTTGCGACTTTCGGTTCCGAACCGGGTCTAAATAGTAAATTGTCGGGTTGAACATGTTTAGACATGTTCTTACGTTCATTACCAAGTTATATTAATGATCAAACAGGTTGTATGTGTTCTACATTGCTAATCATGCATAAATTTGAATTTAAGTATCCTGTTGACTTTTTATTATCAAGTTTGACCCGACATTTGACATAGTTAGAGTGGGAATCAGGGGGAACCCTTTTGAGGGTTTATTACCCACATAATTACCAACTTATAACTACTTTTGATTTGACTAATCACTGGACCATTAGTAATAAATCTTAAAGTCAACCGTTAATTACGACGGTTTGACTTTTAAGCTATAACTAAGCTAAAACTTAACTAAGGAAGGATTAGCAAACTTACTGAAGTCCTAAGCTTGATTAGGAAGGTCTTGTGTCTGCTCTTAAGCTCCCAAAGGCTCCAGAATTGCACAAGAGATGAATGATCAAATGGTTGCAACTTCATGCCCTTTTATAGTGATTTAATCACCATAAAATGTTGACAAGTAAGTCTACCACTGACCACAACTTATTAACAAGTGTCCCTAGATGTTTAGGGGTTGTTTAGGGGCCAAGCAAGATGAGGAAAATCATTTAAAGATCAGTTGCAACGTTTAAAACAGCCAACAGCCAACTT
Organism: Helianthus tuberosus; assembly: GCA_030545235.1. Classification (NCBI taxonomy): domain Eukaryota; kingdom Viridiplantae; phylum Streptophyta; class Magnoliopsida; order Asterales; family Asteraceae; genus Helianthus; species Helianthus tuberosus. Next base: position 61,708,987 of record CM060432.1, on the reverse strand, counting down.
TCTGCATCTGGGCATACCTTGCGCACCGCAAGGGTATTTGTGTTGAGGTGCGCAAGCATGTCATCAGGGCTAAAAATCTCTTTTTCAGTTTGCATCCTTGGCTCTTGGTCCTCCGAAAGGTCAATTAACTTATTTTCTTGCACTTTGAACCCTCTAAATTGACATATAAGGGCTTTAAGACATTTACCCACTTTGTTTAGTCCCCGGTTAACTTTATTGTCACCCGAAAGGTCCAAACTTTCAACGTTGACGCTTTAACCCCTCGTACACGAATTTGATCATAACTTTCTCATACGATAACGAAATTTTATGAAATTTTTATCGTGCATTCTAGTGAGCATAATTAATCGTTACAAAGCTTCGGGTTTGCTTAAAAGGTCACTCAGAGGTATATTTTAAACATGTTGACACATTTAACCCCTGTAGTTTGTAATCTCTCACTTTTAGCTTTGTGTGATCCATGATTTATTCGTTTGAAGGTATGAGCATCATGTAGGGTTAATGTACCATACATTTATTCACTGTTTGACATTTAGAACCCGTATGTTCACATACTTTCCAGGTTTGTCAACTTTAGTCCTTTAAGAACATTCTTGCACACGTTCAAACTTATGACACGTGTCAACACATTATAGGACGTGAATTTTCGAGGTGTTACAGTTGGCTACCTGGTCGGGGGTTAAGGGAATGGTTTGGTAAGGTTCTTGCCTTGTTCAGTGTATAGATCCTGCAAGGACCTGGGTCAAGCTTACTAGGACCTCCTTCAATACCCACTGGTATTGGATGGCGGGGGTGCGAATGGCTTGATCCCCTAATATGTAAACTACTATTAATACATTAACCCGACTACTTGGGAATGTATCCCTGCTGACTCAAACCACTTAGCTGAGGGTAACGTCACCTTCAAAAGAGGGGCCTACCACATTACGCATTAATAACTTAATTAATTATCTTTCAATATTCCGACCCTTTGGGATTGTATCCTTGCTGACTCAAACCGCTGGGTTGAGGGTAACGTCACCTTCAAAAGAGGGGCCTACTACTATAACTAAGGTAATCTCTTAAAAAGTGCAAAAGTGCGGAAATCATCAAAGGTTACATTAAAGGCGAGTCGGATCTAAGTGATTCATCTTGTCTATCTGTTTTTATTTTATTTTTATTTTCAGCATTTTTTTAGTTTTTATTTTCATATTTAAAACCTTTTCTAAAACTTTTGATTTGATTAGACGTTGAGGATAAACCGGTGCTAAAAGCTCTTGTGTCCTTGGACGACCTCGGTATCTTACCAACGCTATACTACGCTCACGATGGGTGCACTTGCCCATATGTGTGTTTAGTGTTAGTAGAATATCGTGTTTTATAAATTTAAAACTTGACTAAAGTGTTAAAAAGGGCTTAAAATATCAATAAAAACATATAACGCTACACACGCATCAGTGAGTTTCTAAGCATCATCCTAGCTTGATTCCTAAATCCAGCATCCTCTCAGCCTGTAACATGTATTAAAATAAAGTCAATACAATAATGTACTGGCGAGTATACAAGTTTGAGTATATAACATAATAGTTTAAAAAGACTCATCTTCGTCATGTAAACATATATATATAAAAAAATAGTTTCAGCCATGCTAGTGTTTACAGTCCAAGTGATAGCCCAAGTGTCGCAATGCATTTACCACTTTCCTAAGAATCAAGGAAAGCAAATAGAATCCTCCTAACAATACCCCTGAGAATAATGAGGATGTGCATTCTCCTATAGCGCTACTATTTTTAAGGCGGAACTACACACAAGGATTAAATGTTCACATAGCATAAAGAATCAAGAATCCAAAAGTATCAAGTTTCACATTTACAGAGGATAGAGTTAGATTTCAAGTAGTTTCAAGTTTCATAGAATACATGTTGCATCCCAAAAGTTTAAAACGAACAGGGATCGAGTATACTCACAGTGGGTGCTAAGTATCGACACCTACTAATTAGATCAAAGGGAGCTCTGAGATTAACCTGATTATAGTTTAATAGATAAGCGTCGAACAGAATAACGAGAATCATGCAAAGTGTCGGATCAGTCTCCTGATCGGATGGCCATCCGGGCGGATGGTCATCCGGTCGGATGACTCATTAGATTCAAACGGACCACCATCCGATCGGATGGTCATCCGGACGGATGGCCATTCAATCGAATGGTCATTCGATCCTAAAGTGTGTTTTCCAAAATGATCAACTTTTGAAGTTTTCATTGTAGCGTGAGTCCAAGTCGTTCGATCGGATGGTCATCCGATCGGATGACCGTTCGGTCGAATGGCTCTTCGAGTGTAAGCTTCAAAGTTCAAAGTTCTGATTCAGAATAGTTTAAGTGTTGAAGTTTACTAAGATAGTCCACCTGGTTGGACGGTCATTCGATCGGACGGCCATCCGATCGGATGGTCGTTCGTTCCTGGTGTTCTCGTCACTTGGAAACGTTGTAAATTTTCTAAGTTTGAGTTTAACTGAGACGACATGGTAACGTATCGAGACAACGAAAACTTACCAAAGTTCAGCTTGCCTGATCGGATGGGAATCACCCCGTTCGATCGGACAGCTGTGCTTGGCAGAGTTTCATGTCTGACCCGTAATCCGGTCATCTTCTCCGGTGATTATCCATTTCCAAGCCGACTTCAGACTAATCATCAAGTCTACAATCCGTTTGGGTCCGGATTTCACCGTCTTAGGTAAAAAGTTAAGAAAGTTTGAAGAATAACATGAAATTAACTGAAAAACTTAGATTTTTGTAAAGATTCGGTGAAAACATATGGAAATCTCTTAGATCTGAGCTAGAGCTTGCTGGAAATGACATCACATAGTCGGTTGTACAACCGCCATGATGGCGTCACCTTCAAGAGCTCGAATCTTGGAGATTTCACGGTGAAAAGTGTGATTTTTTTATGAAGAATCATGTGAAGGAACGTGCATAGATTGAAGTTGTACAAGAATCAAGTATAAAACATACCGAAATCGCCGGAAAATGGAAGAAAAATGTAGTGCGTGCGCCTGGATCGGAGGGCTCTGTCACATCAGTGAAAAATGATGTGACATGTCCTATTTATAGTGTCAGAGGAGAAGTAAGGCGGTGCAACAGACGGATCGAATGGCTGTTCGGTCGAATGGCCCTCCGATCGGATGTCCATTCGGACAGTCCAATCCGTTTTGCAACTTTTCCGTCTTTGGTTCGTTTTGCAAGCTAGATTAAGCGTTGCGTTGCATATTATTGTGTAGTATCATTACTTAACAAAAGTATATCATTAACACAAAGTTTCCAAGTTTACATAAGTGTCAAGCCTCTAGTATCTCGTTTAACCAAGTCTCAAGTTTCACGAGTCTCAAGAGTCAAGAGTCAAGCATCGAGTATCAAGTATCAAGAATCTAGTATTAAGAATCAAGTATCAAGAATCTAGTATTAAGAATCAAGTATCAAGAATCTAGTATTAAGAATCAAGTATCAAGAATCTAGTATTAAGAATCAAGAATCAAGTATCTAGAATTAAGTATCAAGTATCACCAAGATTCAAGTTTCATAGCATCAAGATTCGCAATGTATCATAAGTGTCAAGTTTACATAGTATAGGGGCCAATATTGACAAAAGCTAAAAGTTTAGGGACGCAAGGCGTTACAGTCCTCGTCATCTTTCTCAACTGCGCAGTGAAGTACTTATAACAGCTCTCTAATGTGACCAGCTGCTAGTTTAACATGATTTTTAGTGTACGATTTACGAGGCACGTACTAGCCTTTGGTTGGTTATAGGCTCATGCAAGCATGTTGTCTTTATCTTAGCTAGGCATTGACGGCGACATACACGAATTACATAAACTATGCGTATATTTTCTATACGGTTACGATGTTTTTTCAAATATCTCGGAGGGGATGGTTTATGAGTTTTAACGGGTACTCCAAGGCAATGACTTATGGTTTCAAGTATTTCGGGGAAGAATGACCTAAATTTTCTAAGTATTCTAAGGAATACCTTACATGGATTTCCATAAGAATGATTGTCCAAATTGTTTTCTAAATTGAATTCTCAAATGATTTCTTGAAAATGATTTATTTCAAGTTTTCTTAAACCTGTGAACTCACCAACTTTATATTAACGTTTCAGCATGTTTTTCTCAGGTCTTATTTGGCAATGGCACGATTGGAATAGGTGGAAAATTAGTTTAGAAGGTGTTCATCTTTAGTAAAAGTCTTAGACATATTTTCCGCTGTGTTGCATTGTTACCAATAGGTCACGACCAGCCCAGTTTGGCGGGGTGTGACAGCTAGTAGACCGTTGTCTAGTCGTTAGGAGCGGGTATGGGGTGCTTTTTACCCCATAAACATTTGTAAATACTAGTTTGATGTATTGGTATTGTCCCACAATATTTATGGCTAAAAACAACTTACAAAATCGAAAAAATGCAAAAGCTGTATACGTTCCAAATGGCTTGTTCGAGTGCTCAAGATACGGTTGGTGTTGGTGCTTCTTCTAGTGGGTTGTTAAGAGGATCTTGAATAGCAGTATAGATCAAACACTATAGGTGAATTTTGCTTATGCGAAATGTCAAATGGTAAAGAAAAGGCGCGGTGCAAAAATTGTGGTACATGTCTTGCAGCCGCATCAAACTCTAAATGACACGAAGAAACAACTAGACTACTAAAAAACGAAACGACTAGATGACTCGACGGCGATATGATTAGAAGACAGGCGCAACCACTAAACGGCACGACGACGAAGTTGATTCAAGACTAGTTAAAAAAATTGTATTAGATGTTTTTGTCTTTTTTCATTTAAATTTATGTAATGTTAGTTATAAAAGTATTAAAAATAAATAAAAATGTATTTCTGTTGAGTTTATTTGTGTGTTTTATTTATTTTTTTCTGGATTTTTTAGGATTAAAAAAAACTGAAAAACCCATTTTTTAATCGGTGACCAGTTAACCTCTTATTAACCTATCAGTTAATAACAGTTAAGGTTTAAATCCTCCAATAATCGTTAGTAGCTGACCCGGTTAAAGGTTGATCTGGTTTTTTTGCCAAAACACCGACGGTTTCGGTTAACCGGCCCGGGTAGGAAAAAAAATTGAAATGTGCATTTTACATAAATTTGACCAATTTTGTAATAGGAGTTGGTGTCGGACCCTAATTTACATCATATAAATAAGTAATATGTTGGTGCATGGAGGTATTGTACCTGGGGCGTTTCAAAAAAAATTGATATTACATTTTTAATCCCAACTATTTGAATCTTACTTTTAACCAAAGAGTTTTCATCTTTTCAATTTAACCTCACAACATTTTACTTTCAACTTTAGTCCCCTACACTTTTCATATGTTGCAAATTTTTCGTTTTACGTTTTGTTCTAGATTTTGCGAGTTAACATGGTGCAACGAGCGTGTGTGGTTCAACGTTTTTACGTTTCGTTTTACGCTTCGTTCTAGATTTTGCGAGTTAACATGACGCAACATGCGTGCGTGGTTCAACGTTTTTACACTTCGTTCTAAATTTTGCGAGTTAACATAGTGCAACGTGCGAGTGTGGTTCAACTTTTTTACGTCGTCTATTTTTTCCCACTTGACAGGTTCGCCACAACACGCATGTCCTAAATGAACTTAGTTATTATTTTCTATATTTTATGTTTCGGTCGAATTTCTTCGCAATAACACACCCTGACTTTAATGTGGGTGGTTGATGGCGATGGTATGACATTAGTGCTATTTGTCACGGTTTTACGCCCCCACCGCAACGCGGGGGCCTTAATACTAGTTTGTGATAAAATGAAACCTATGCTCAAATTTACAAGTTTTTAAATTTAGACCTTAAAGGTGTGACAAGTGGTCAAACCAAGTAAACTATAAAAGTAATTAACTCTCCAACATAATATACTAGGTAAGTACGTCGTGTGTGTTACACCAGTTGAAATAAGGATACATTTCAAAACTATCTTAAAACTTACTACTCTCACCAATTGATTCACAATTCTCTTGCTTCATTCAATGGATGTTTTCGAAGCTGATTAACATGTCTTCCTAAACTAGTTTCCTGATTTAGTTATCAAATATTCAGTGATCTAATTGTTATATAACACAGGTGAACCGTTGTTATTAACTGGTCTCGTAATACCGTCATACGAATCTTTTACACACATAGAGCAATTTGAGTGTCAAACTTGCTTGACGGGGTATAAATCAAATTATTGGGATGTTCGGGAAATTCGGTGTCGGTACCCAGTACCATTTGCTCATCTCTGGCCAAGGGTTTCATACGAATAACATCGTTACCATACAACTTTTTTTTGTTGATTTTCTTTCGGTTATCTTTTAGGGGTTGGGATATAATAGGAAGTTTATTTGGGTAGAAAGCCTAGGAAGTAATCTTGACCATCCATTTATTTAATTAAGGGCAAAGATTAAATGAGTGAAATTGAATGGAAAAAAGGAGGCGCGTGGGTTTGTCTAGGGGTATTTTAGTCAATCCAAGGCAATAGTTTCTCTCTCCTCTAATTCCCCCCCCCCCCCATTTTTTAAACGTTAATAACTCTTTCATACGACATTATTTTTTTATAAAAATTGCACCAAAAAAACGAGCGTTTTTTTATCTTTAAAACGAGTATACTATTGCTATATTTTCGAAAAAAAAAATTTGAAAACCCAGTTGCGTAAAACGCAATGGAAAAAAAACCTAAAAAATGACATTTTTCTAAAACGCAATGCACCAAAAACACAAAGAAATGTCTTATTTGTAAAACGCAATGGAAAAAAACCCAGTTGCGTAAAACGCAATGGAAAAAAACCCTAAAAATGACATTTTTCTAAAACGCAATACACAAAGACACAAAGAAATGTCTTATTTGTAAAACACAATGGCCAGAAAACACAAAGAAGTGTCTTATTTCTAAAACGCAATAGCCTAAAAACACAAAAGAAAGTGTAGTTTCTAAAACGCAATAGACTGAAAACACATAAAAATGTGTTTTACCTAAAATGCAATGCACAAAAAACACAAACAAATGTCTTATTCCTAAAACGCAATGGCCAGAAAACACTTAAAATGTCTGTTTTCTAAAAGGCAATGGACTGAAAACACATAAAAAAATGTTTTACCTAAAACGCAATGCACAAAAAACACAAAGAAATGTCTTATTTATAAAACGCAATGGCCAGAAAACACTTAAAAATGTATCATTTCTAAAACGCAATGGCCTAAAAAACAAAAGAAAGTGTTCTCTCTAAAACGCAATGACTGAAAACACCTAAAAATGTGTTTTACCTAAAACGCAATGACTAAAAACACTTCAAAAATGTGTTTTTCTAAAACGCAATGACCTAAAAACACCAAAGAAAGTGTTCTCTCTAAAACGCATTGAACCAGGACAATAGTTTTGTCTGTGAATTATCTGAACCAGGAATGCAGTTCTAAAACGCAATGGCATAAAACTGTCTACGAATGCAGTTTTCCAGAGGCAAATTTACAAAAAAATAAATTTGCTCATGCATTTTTATTAAAGCAATACAATCGAATTTTTTTTTTCCAATCTGACTCGACCCCAGCCAGGGGCTGCCGCCCCTTGGACCCTGCTACCAGGGGCGCTGCCCCCGGACCCCCGCCAAGATCGTAAAACGCAATGATTAAATCAAAAATCTAGATCGTAAAAATGAAATTAAAGAATTTCTTACATGGATCGAAGCCGATTTCTTCAACGATTGACGAAATTTGAATGATAGAAACACTTATCAGCGATCAAATCGAACGGATCGAGTGATTATCTTCATAATCACGGGAACAAACGAGATTTTGAATGAAATTAAACTGAGTTTTCTTCAAAAAAAAAAGCTGAAGAACACGTTGATCGGGTGTTTGAATCATTGATTGATGACGAAAATCGCACTATAATGTAGTGATTATTGAGATAGTAAGTGAAGAAAAGGTTGAAGATAGTGGGTTTTGAAAATGGTGGGTTTTGAAGTTACTGGGGAGAAGAAGGAAGAAGAAATGATTGGATTGACTAAAATACTCTTTCTCTTTATTTTAAATTTTGCCACATGTCATAATACTATTGCTTCCTATCCTTTCTTAGCCAAAATAAACTTACTATTTGATCCCCACCCTATCTTTTAGTGTTTTTCTACATTTTCTTTTTATTCTTGTAAGTGGTTCCGTTCACAACGTGCTCGTAGTGATTTCAAAATGCATGTAAATACATATTAAATAACAAAAGAAGTTCGCCGCAACGTGTCGAATTCTTTAAACCTAGTTGATTGAATTTACGATAAGTTTGTAATAAAACAATCAATATTTACCATCAAATCACCAAAGAAACACTAATTGCTACTCGTTGTTTTACAAAAAATGATAATAATAGCCTTAAGATAAACATAAATAATATGTATAAACATGTAGTTTAATGTTATATATAACAACCCAAAGTATTTGTAAAAATGTGTGTTACATATTAAAAGTATATTTGAGTGTGAAGATGGCAACGTTGTTTGTTTGGATCGATCGTTTCTCTTTGTGTGAGATTGGTCCTGAAACACAAGCATGCTACGAATGTTAAAGGTTTCATTAGCTTATAAGTATAGGTTATGGTTTGATCCCACTGTTTTGATCACGGCCCACTGTTTTGGGTCACGATTATCGATTATCATGGGGGACTATAGGTGCACAAAAAACTAGAAGTGAAAAAAAACCGAAATCGGGTATTAAAAAATGTGTTTTTTCGTACCCGGAATCATACCCGACCCTACCCTCGGGTACGCATAGGGACTTGAAGGGGTATGGTCCCAAAAAGCCGCGCAACCTCCTGCAAAGTCGCGCGGGACCATACTCCTTAATCACCATTTTTCTTGGTCGCCAACCTCGCGCGAGCTACAACATGCCTATGCAACGCCGCGCGAGGTCCACAGAAGAGCAAACTCCAGTTAACAACACTTGGTATTCTAAAAGGGACATCTGAAAGCCCATGCCGCGCGCACGATAATAACGTGCTCAGCAAGAATCGTGCGTGACTACGGCGCAAGGCCTTTCCAGATAGTACACAAGGTACAAGTGGCAGAATAAAAGGGCCAATCAGGGTCCTTCTGTTCCTGCGCAATCGTGCTCCACGATCGTCTGACATGCAGGAGACAAAAAGTACTGAAGGACGCCTATGTGGCACCAATCACAGGGCAGAGACAACCGCCCCACGATCTCCACTTACCTGCTGATGGCAGAAGGGCGTCCAGGCCGACAACAGTGACACGTGGCTCCAATCACGTTGCGCCAGCTCCACAGAGCTCCTAGAGGCCACTAACGGTCGACACCAGTGAGACAAGGAGCATATCCTCCATGTTGTCGCCTTCCGGCCCAAGGCCCATCAGCCCACACCCTCTTACACCTCTCCGGCTATAAATAGAGACCTTCACTCCACAGGTTAAACATTCCATTCCCTCTACTCTCTTACTTAAACATTTAATTATCTCCAAAGCACAGTCGCTTATTCTCACGCCGGAGCCCGGTTAAGAGGGAAACCCCCACATTCCCCTCTTAACGAGTAACGGTGTTTTGTTTTGCAGTTACACACGGTCATTAAGGAGCTCAGGAATCAAAGAGAAGATTAACCACTATGCAAGGAGCATAAACCAAACTGATTATCACCTAATTAGTTCTGTGTTTCTTCATTGGCGCCCACCGATTTTTTCTACAAACCACCTTCATCTTCTTATTTTCTGAGTTTTCATTGCTTTTCTTCCTTCGATCATGGCTGGTCAAGGAATCATTCCCGAATTTGTTGGTCTCGGAGCAGACCCTAACGCAGCATTGGGGGTGGATAATCAACACATCCAACCCCAACATGTTGAAGAAATCGGCGAGATCGAGATGGCCAACACCGGGGGTCCTCGCGGGAGCTTCACCCGCATCAATCAAACCACCCCAGGAAACAACGGTGCTGGACCATCGAACCCAGCTCCACCTCAGAATATCTCAGCGCTATTGGGGCTACCAGAGGGCGAAACCCCAGCCTCATGGTACGCCAAGCAACTCGCCACCATTAACGCGGCATACCAGTCTTTGAGCGCGCAACAAGCAGTTTTAACGGCAGAACCTTCCTTGGTTACACCGACAGGCCCAAGCCACGGGCCTCGCCCGATGCCACCACCGCAACATATCCAAGGAAGAGCCAACAGACCTCCCCCTACCCGAAGACCAAGCGTGCAGGACACGCGTGATACGCGGGGAGAGACAGAAAGCTACTATGACGAACTGTCACATTCCCGAAGGGGCCCAGTTCATAGCCGGCTCACGCCGCGCAACATGAACGATGAATGGGAAGAAACTGACCCCAACGATCCAACCTGGGAAAACGATGACGAATCTTCGGTCTTCAATCGTTTGCAAAGAAATCATGAGTATTACAAACCAAGGCAACACGTTGGTTATACCGAGGAGGCGGAGCGCGACTTTCGCCTCGCCTATCGACCAGAAGAAGCTATAGAACACTCAAAGTTCATTCCAAAGATAGCACTAGCGCCGCTCAAGAGAGAAAAGTTGCCTCCGACCGTCGGAAAGTTCAATGGATTGACTGATCCAGACGATCACGTCAGAGTATTTACTAGCGTGGGCTGCATGGGAGGTTGGAACATGCCCATGTGGTGCCATTTGTTTATCCAAACATTAACCGGGGCTGCTCGCGCCTGGTTCGACAGCCTTCCTCCGGGAAAAATAAAATCATGGGTAGATTTCAGGACCCAGTTTCTGAGTCACTTCAGTCAGCAAAGGCGATACCAGCGCGACACAGCTGAAGTTGAAGATATCTGGCGAAGAGATAATGAGGGTCTGGAAGATTTCATTACGCGCTTTAACAAAGAATGTTTGGAGATTGGTGGCGTGAGCGAACAACTCATGCGCTGCCATTTCAAGAAAGCAATCCGTTATGATAGCCTGATTAGAACCATCACTGGGAAAGATGGAATGCCAAAGGAGTGGGATAAGCTCATGGAAGCCGCGAAGATAGTCGCGCAAACGGAAGAGTCTCTCGCTCGAAACAACAACTATCGTTCTGAAGATAGATTTTCCAAGGGGGGTCACTCGCGCGATGACAAAAGGCGCAACAAAGGCAAAAACCCTGGGTGGAAGGCCAACCACTCCAGCGGTTATAACGATCGCCCCCGATACGAAGAACGATCCCGCTATAAGGAAGACGCGCGTGACACCATTGACCGCATTGGTTATAGAAAAGCAGTCCGAGATGATAATCGGGAAAAGCATTGGACTCCGCTCATAAAAACACCAAAAGAGGTGCTAATGACGGAGAACCATGACTTTAAGGCTCCCAGGCCTATGACGAACAAAAAGGGTCAAGACCCCAATCTGTATTGTGATTTTCACAAGGATACAGGCCACTTGACAGATGATTGTTACAGCTTGCGACAAGAGATCGAGAGAGCACTAAAAAGTGGAAAGCTGAGCCACTTGGTGAAGAATGTGCGCAAAGAGACGCGACAGCTCCGTCGCCACGATGAAGGAAATCACAAGAAGGTTCGACGCCTAGAGACACACATGGTCAATGGACCACGATACAGCGCACGAGAAAAAGGCAAGAGGCCTTATGAGCCTTCATGGCAAGAACAGCAAGTTATCTTCCCGGTGGTGCGCGGGGGTCCCCGAGCCACACGACCCATCGTCATCACCGGTATCATCGGCCATTATGAAACTGAATACGTCTTCATCGACCCGGGAAGTACAGCAGACATCATCTATGAACAATGCTTTAACCAGTTCGACGACGAAGACAAAGCGAGACTCGAACCAGTCGACTACCCACTGTCTGGGTTCTGCAACGAAATGATCTTCCCGTTAGGCCAAATTAGCTTCCCCGTCACACTCTCTGACGGGAAGCATTCAAGGACGACGAACGTAAACTTCATGGTGATGCCCGTTAAGTCAAGACATGACGTACTGATCGGGCGAGAAACGCAAGGTGAGCTGAATATGATAACTTCCACCCCCCACTCAGCAATTGGTTTCCCAACCAAGACGGGGGTGGCAATAGTTTATGCAAAGAAAGAAGTCATGTCAACTGAAGAGATGCGCCCAACAAAAGCGGCAAAGGTTTCAGCAACCGAGCCCGAAAAATGGGTCTTAAATCGCAAATATCCGGAGCAAACGGTGACGATAGGTCACGCTATCTCACCAGATATCAGAACTCGCCTCAAGCAGCTCCTATTCAAGAACATGGATATTTTCGCCTGGACCCCGGCCGACATGACCGGAGTCCCGCGCGACATCACAGAGCACTGTTTAAACACCTACCCCTCGGTTGAGCCGAAAGTTCAAAGAAGGCGCAGCCTGGGGGCAGACAAGACGAAAGCAATGAACGAACAGGTTTGCGAGTTACTTAAAGCTGGCATCCTGCGCGAGGTACGTTATCAGAGTTGGGTTGCGAACCCCGTAATGGTAGAAAAGTCTAGCGGCGGATGGCGAATGTGCGTCGACTATACCGATCTCAATAAGGCATGCCCTAAGGATTGCTATTCTTTGCCTGAGATCGACAAAAAGATAGACTCGCTCGCGCCATACAGATGGAAGTGCTTCTTGGATTGCTACAAGGGGTACCATCAAGTTCAAATGAAGCTCGAGGATGAAGACAAGACAGCCTTTCGCACGGATCTGGGGATTTTTTGCTATACGAAGATGCCTTTCGGCCTGAAAAACGCTGGCGCCACATACCAGCGATTGATGGACAAGACCTTCGCAGGTGACATCGGAAAACATATTGAAGTTTACATCGATGATCTAGTGGTCAAAAGTCCCGAAGAGGACCAAATGTTGAAGGACGTCGAGAAAACGTTCAATTCATTGCGCAGCGTAAACATGAAGTTGAATCCAGCCAAATGTTCTTTTGGCATGGAAGAGGGGAAGTTTCTAGGCTTCATAGTCACTAACGGCGGCTTCAAGGTGAATCCAGAAAAAGTTCAGGCAATAGAACGGATGCCATCGCCTCGAACAATCAAAGAAATGCAACGGTTGGCCGGCCGCCTAGCCGCGCTTAACCGCTTTTTGTCAAATCACGCCGCGAAGTCGTACCCTTTTATCAGCACACTGCGCAATTGTGTCAAGAAGCAAGAGTTCAAGTGGACACCCGACGCAGAAACGGCTTTCCAGCAAATGAAAGCATGTCTGATCGAGCTTCCTACCCTGACCGCGCCGTTTGAAAAAGAGCCACTCGTACTGTACTTATCCTCTTCCGATAAGGCAGTAGGGTCGGTGTTATTAGTGGAAAGAAATGGAGTTCAAACTCCGATTTATTATGTCAGCAGGGTACTCACTGACCCAGAAACGAGATATTCCACAATGGAAAAATTGGTTCTTGCGCTGCTACATGCTTCCCGAAGACTGCGCAGATATTTTATAGGGCATGTGATCACCGTACTTACCAATTTCCATATCGGCACGATACTTCAGAAACCAGAAACATCAGGAAGACTCGCCAAATGGGCAGTCGAGTTAGGAGGCCACAACATCCTATACCGGCCGCGCCCAGCCATCAAGGGTCAAGTTCTAGCAGACTTCATCACAGAAGTCCCAGCTGAGAAAATCAAGGATTGTGAGCTTGTTGAAACTCCAGTGAAAGACACAACAAACGAGACTTGGATGCTTTACACTGATGGGGCTTCAAACGAAGATGGCGCGGGAGCGGGATTGCGCCTCGTAAGCCCCGAAAACCATGAATTTACTTACGCCATCAAGTTGGACTTTAAAAACACCAACAATGAGGCGGAGTACGAAGCATTTCTGGCAGGCTTGCGCCTCGCCATCAAAATGGGAGCTAAAAATCTACAAGCGCATGTTGATTCACTCTTGATAGCCAGTCAAGTCAACGGTATATACGATGCAAGGGGTGAAGTCATGGCCCTATATCTGGAACAAGCAAAAGAGTTGCTTCAACAATTCAAGTCTCACAAAGTCATCCACATCAACCGCTCCGAAAACAAACCAGTCGACGCCTTGAGCAAGCTTGCCTCAACATCCTTTCAACATCTTGCCAAAGATGTAAGGATTGAGGTACTCAAGAACCCGTCAGTTTTGTTGCGACAAGTCAATGTGATCGAGCTGGGGCAGCCATCCTGGATGACCCCTATCATTCAGTACTTGAAAGAAGGAATACTCCCAGAGAATAAGGCAGAAGCAAGAAAAATTCAGAACAAAGCTCTGCAGTACGAAATGAATGGCGGTATCTTATACCGAAAGTCCTTCTTGGGACCACTACTGCGCTGTGTGGACCCTCAAGATGCGAAATATCTGATAAGGGAGATTCATGAAGGAATCTGCGGCATCCATGCGGGACCACGCATGGTTGTTGCGAAGATTATGAGCGCCGGGTATTACTGGCCAGGGATGCACGTGGATGCCCTGAAGGAGCTGCGCAAGTGCGACTCCTGTCAGCGGCATTCTCCAAAAACCCTGCGCCCCAAGAACGATCTAATCCCCGTATCAACTGCTTGGCCTTTTCAGCAGTGGGGAATTGACATGGTAGGACCCTTCCCAGACGCTCCCGGCGCCGTCAAGTTTATAATAGTAGCCGTCGATTACTTCACAAAGTGGGTGGAGGCCAAAGCCCTTGCTTCAACTACAGCAATGATGGTGCGCAAGTTCATTTGGGAACACATCATCTGTAGGTTTGGCCTCCCACTCAAGATAGTAACAGACAACGGCACTAACTTTGCATCCGATGACCTCAAGAACTGGATGAAGGAGATGAAAATCGAACACACTTTCTCCTCCGTTGCGCACCCTCAAGGCAACGGGCAGGTTGAAAGTGTGAACAAGTGTATCGTCGAAGGGATTAAGGCCCGACTGGGCACTAAGCGAAGGGGATGGGTAGATGAGCTCCCAAGTATCCTATGGGCTCACCGAACCATGCCAAAAACGAGTACCGGCGAAACCCCTTTTAGCCTAGTCTATGGCTCAGAAGCGGTTATCCCGGCGGAAGTTGGCCTGCCCTCTCCGCGTTTGACAGCAGTCAACGCAATCGACAACGAGGCAGAGCGTCGCCTTGACTTGGACCTGCTAGAAGAAAGGCGCGAAATCGCGCGTATCAAAGAAGCCAAGTACAAAACACAACTCGAGAGGTACTACAACGCGCGAGTCCGCATCTGTACCTTCACTCCAGGGGAATATGTCTTTCGAGATAACGAAGCCTCAAACGCCGAACGCCCAGGAAAGTTAGCACCTAAATGGGAAGGCCCATACTTGGTGCACGAGGTGCTAGGGAAAGGGGCTTACAAATTGCGCACCCTGGATGGACACATCATCCCGCGCACGTGGAATGCGCAACAACTGCGCAAATGCTATATATGACTACGTAGGCCCTGCGCCTTTACTCACTAATGACGGCCACGTGCCTTTACTTTTATGTTGGCTACATGCCTTTCTAAGTTACAAGCAATGTATCTCGGCCTAAGCGCCTACGTAATTAATGAAAAGCATACGACATGCTCTTTTATCACTATCCGACTTATTTCGTTACAAATGCATGTTAAACTTCTGATTAGCACGAAAACACTCCAGTTACGCTCGCGCATGAGCCCCTCTTACATTTATTCGCGCTAACTTAACCAAAGTTTCTAGCAACAGTGCAATAATTGTAACGGGAAAATAAGCAAACATTCTATTTAAAAGGCGCAACCGCGCAACAGTATGAAAACACAATGTCATTCATTAGATAAAAGCGCACCAGCGCAATAAGTTACATCAGAAACCTACTAAAATTTTTACAAGGCACAAAGCCTGTTGATAAACCTATTCGAATTCATCATCTCCGCTGTCATCATGCTTATCGCCATCACCGCCAGGCTTAACGCCATCACCTTCACCATCACCTTTCCCGTCACCACCTCCACCCGCAGGTGCCTCCTCATCCGATAGCTCAACAGTCTCTGGTGGATCAAGGATATTCTTCAGCCGCAGACACCAGTCATCATGTTTCAGTGCATCAGTAACCAAGTCCATCACTGGAATGGATAGATGATCATAACCATGCTCCGCGCGAGCTAGCTCAGCCTCAGCTTCTTCAGTCACCGAGCAGTGGCTAATGTCGAACTCCTGTCCAAGCATAACCGACGCATGTTGCGCACATTCGACATAGCCCTTACGGTGACCAACGGCAAGGGAAGCATCTATGACGGCCGCAACAGCCTTATCCAATTCACCAGCATTCAGAATGGAGTTGGCCATCTACAGGAAGCTCAAAACTTTAGCCAACAAGTCTAAATAAATCAAATTAAAGTTAAAGGAGGAATCATACCAGCACCATTCCACGACCGCGCAGCCACTCGGCATCAGAGACAAGAGTATCCACGATACCCTGAGCTTCGGCATAGTTAGTCTGCGCTACATTAAGAGCTGTAGTACTAACATCACGAGCCTCCTCGGCCCTAAGCTTCGCCTCCTCAGCTGAGGCAGCCTTAGACTTTTCAGCCTCCAAATCGATCTCCAAGGATTCGCTTTTGTCAACCTGCTCTCGCAGGCGGCGTTTTAGCTCGGCGATCTCCACATCCTTGGCCCTGAGATCCTTGTCCTTGCCAGTCAGCTGCACCTTCGCATCAGCAAGCTCAGCCTACAAAGGACAGGACTTAGGATGCGCGGCGGACAAAAACACAGAAAGAAAAGGTATAAGTTGTACTAACCTCAAGTTGTGCCTTAGCAGCCTTAACAGCTTGAACGCCCTCAACCTCCGCCGTCAACTCCACAACCTTAGCCTCAAGGTTGACAATCTTGTTACGATCTGCAGCCGCGCGCTCATTGTCCTTCGCGCATATGCGTTTGAAGTCAGCCTTCTCCTTAGCAAGTTGTTGTTCAGCAGAATGAAGCTTGCTTTTCAGGCCCTCGCGCCCCCAATCTTCAGCCTTCTTATCGGCTTCAAACTTCGCCTTCTCTTCATCAAGGCGGTTTTTGACTTCTCAAATTCATTTATCCGCTTCAACATCCGCTCGCGGTACCTCTCCCAATCTGACCGTTCCCTAACCATTGTCCGCCACTCACGGACAATCTGGTGGTTAGCGGCGCGAGCGTTCGCCTCCCCAAGCATGTAAGTACGGTACAGCGTCTCATGAGTTTTCGCCTTCTGCCTATTAACTTCACCAGCGGTGAAGGAGTTTAAGAACCAATCGCGGCAAGGGCCAAACTCTAGGAAGGTGTCCTTCTGCTTCAAATTCCAGGGAGCCTGGTGGGGGGCATTACCGCGCTCCTCTTCGGTATAGCTTTTATAATAGATATCTCCAAGAGTATCCTTAGCCCCGATAGCTTGCGGATTATAACCCCCAGCGCCACCAGAGCTCGCGCCACTAGAAACGTACGCATGGCGGACAGGTCTCTCAACCTCAGGTTCTTTCCTCCTCTCTTGATGAGACCTTGTAGATCCCGCAGCACTCAAAACCTCCGGGCCCTGCGCCTTATCCTGGATAGTGATGGCAGCAACACCGGTATTCCTCAATGAATCACCACCAGGCTTTTCAACGGCCTTTTGCTTCTCCTTCTCCAACTCAGAAGCTTTTTTCCTATCTTCTTCAGCCTTCCTTTCCTCCTCAACCTTCCGAGCCAACTCGGCTTGCCTCTGTTTCTCATCCTCCGCCTTCTTCCTCCTCTCTTCATCAGCTTTCTTGCGCTCTTCATCAGCTTTCTTCTTCTCTTCAGCAACCTTCGCCTTATCACCCTCAGCAACATGTTTGTCTTTGACAGTCTCAGCACCAGCAGCCTTAGAAGATTTAACAGTAATCTTTGGCCTCTTATGCACCGGCTTTTCCGGATCTATGAAGACCACACCCTTCTCTGGAGTTGTCTTCTTAACCTCTGCAAAATACAACCATGTTAAAAATGGTGAAAGTAACAAGATAATGTAACTAAAGAACCTACCCGGAGAAACTTTGTAAAGCGAGCGCAAGTTGCTTCGCTTCCCAATCAGGGGAACCTCACCAGCTCCGGGCGCAGCAGAGACGCCAGCTGTAGTCTCACTCCTAACCCTCTTTCTGCTGATCAACCTTGCAGCAGCCTCCTCTTCTTCTTCTTCTTCTTCCTCCTCCTCATGCACACCAGAGGAAGGAGTCGCGCCAGCATCCGGAATGAGAGAACCCGCGCTCCCTGACCCAACGGTTCCAGACTTCTTTCCGCCTGCGCGCGGCAAACCTTCAAGTGAGTCACTAACAATCACGAAATCTCTCAAGTCACTCTGATGGAGACGAAAAATACCTTTAGCACCAGTGGTTGCGCGACTACCGCCAGCACCCTTGCTGGTCACCTCAGCATCCTTCTTCTTCTTCACCGGTTTCTTCTTCTTCTTCTCTTCTGGGTCAATACCCAAGTCGCGCAACACACCTGCAAAGACGTTAGACCACGAACTTAACTCTCCGTTCGAAGACCCTACAGACTCCTCGCTGGAAAGATAGACAACCTCTTTCCCAGCAGAAGTCACAGAGCGCAAAGGACGAGGGTTCGGTATGTGCGCACCTTCGTTTCCAGTAGGCGGCAAAGCAAACGCATCAGCAACAGGATACATAAAGTTATCCCTTATTTGGTAATACCAGTACTGCTCCTCGTCTCGAAGCGGGCGCACGCCCATCCTACCGCCAAAAGCGGCGAAGGCAGCTTGATATAAGCGCACCTCTACAAGATAAATCATATCAGAAAAAAAAAAAAAAAAAAGAAGGGAAAATGCAAACCTCGGAAGATCAATAAGAATGAGGAAATTACTAACCTTCATCGCCCATCATTAAGATAGGAACCTCCTTGCTATCAGCCGGCCACTGATCACTCATCCGCGCCGCAACCAAGACACTCTCCCCAAATACTCGGTTTGGGGTGGCGGTAAGCTCGCGATACCAAGCCGCAGTCTTGGGGATCTCCAAGTCTTCCTTCACGATTGGGTCATTCCAAGCGCGAAACGTCATGGGCACCGGAACAACCTCCTCCCGAATATAGAAAAACTTTGGTTTCCAATCGTGGAAACTCTTGGGAGGGTTTAATAGTATCTTCTTCGCCGCGCCTCGGCTGGCAAAGGAATAGAAACCCATGTTTCTCTGAAGTGTGTAGAAAACCCGGAATTTCTCAACGGTTGGCTCGATGCCATGAGCCCAACACAGGAACTCGAAATGTCGAACCCGAACCATCCCGGGTGGGCTCATTTGAGATATATGAAACCCATAATATTGAAGAACGTGAGCCATGAAGTGAGTCGCCGGCAGCCGGAAGTTGCCCTGATGAAAGAAATCCTCAAACAACGTGATGTACCCCGGTGGTGCATCAGCGGCCGTTTGGTTCTGATCCGGGTACCGGGCATCCCACTCCGGTGGGAACCGGAAACTACGGGAAAGTTGCTCGAAAAGCCCTAAGTCCCACCGGAGAACAGGCACAGGACCTTCTTCTCCGGGGATATCCTCATGCTCCTCAGCCATCGATGAATAAAACAAAGGTCTGAAGTGTTCTGCTTGACGATCTGCTACAATGTTCTTCAAAACCTTGATGATCTGCTACAATGTTCTTCAAAACCTTGATGATCTGCCACAACGTTCTTCAAAAACTTGAAGATTCAGAGAAGATTTGAGAGGAAGAAGAAGAATAGTAAACAAGAAAGTGACGAGCCTCATATCTCTCCGGATATATATACCCATCGCATTTAATGCGATGGGTAACCGTGCCGTGATCGCCGCAAGCAAGGCCAGCCAGAAAGCGCCACGTAAGGCGTGTTTCCCGGAGTGACGGTTACCACGCGCGCGTGGGCCTCACTCTCCTGACGAAAATCTGAACCGTCAGCGACAAGTGATGACAACCGTCAAGGGTCAACTCAAACGTCACCAACCGCGACTTTTTCACCCACCTGTCAGAATTCAAACTTCGAGGTTTCTCCCGCCCAAAATCATTAGAAACTTCATGAACAAGCCAACAACAAGCCTGGTAGCCGCGCCGTAGTAATTAACAATTTATACGCGCGACGTCTACCAAATCCAAAAGCATTATTCTACTTTATTTTCTTAAGTCCAGAGCTCCAACCACTTGCCTTGCGCATGGTGCAGCACTGGACTGGGGGGACTTGAAGGGGTATGGTCCCAAAAAGCCGCGCAACCTCCTGCAAAGTCGCGCGGGACCATACTCCTTAATCACCATTTTTCTTGGTCGCCAACCTCGCGCGAGCTACAACATGCCTATGCAATGCCGCGCGAGGTCCACAGAAGAGCAAACTCCAGTTAACAACACTTGGTATTCTAAAAGGGACATCTGAAAGCCCATGCCGCGCGCACGATAATAACGTGCTCAGCAAGAATCGTGCGTGACTACGGCGCAAGGCCTTTCCAGATAGTACACAAGGTACAAGTGGCAGAATAAAAGGGCCAATCAGGGTCCTTCTGTTCCTGCGCAATCGTGCTCCACGATCGTCTGACATGCAGGAGACAAAAAGTACTGAAGGACGCCTATGTGGCACCAATCACAGGGCAGAGACAACCGCCCCACGATCTCCACTTACCTGCTGATGGCAGAAGGGCGTCCAGGCCGACAACAGTGACACGTGGCTCCAATCACGTTGCGCCAGCTCCACAGAGCTCCTAGAGGCCACTAACGGTCGACACCAGTGAGACAAGGAGCATATCCTCCATGTTGTCGCCTTCCGGCCCAAGGCCCATCAGCCCACACCCTCTTACACCTCTCCGGCTATAAATAGAGACCTTCACTCCACAGGTTAAACATTCCATTCCCTCTACTCTCTTACTTAAACATTTAATTATCTCCAAAGCACAGTCGCTTATTCTCACGCCGGAGCCCGGTTAAGAGGGAAACCCCCACATTCCCCTCTTAACGAGTAACGGTGTTTTGTTTTTCAGTTACACACGGTCATTAAGGAGCTCAGGAATCAAAGAGAAGATTAACCACTATGCAAGGAGCATAAACCAAACTGATTATCACCTAATTAGTTCTGTGTTTCTTCAGGTATAGATTTCTATGTAAAAATCGTACCCGATTTATACCCATTTTCGTGGTTGTAAAAATCCCTATTAGATGCGGATTAGTCGCCGATTAATTTAAATTAATCCCGATTAATTCCAATTATTTCCGATTAATCCTGATTAATTGTCAGTTCCCACCCTAGCGACCGACTATCGATTACTACAACACTGCCCGTTTGTACCTAGGTTTTTTAAATACCTGGAATCGGGTTGTACCTGTACCCGATTTTTTTATAGGGTTTTCCGAATACCAAATACTTGTTCATGTTAATTGTTACAAGTTTTTCCTTTTTATAGTTTAATAATGAAATATTTTGATTTTATTTGTTAGAAAACTAATATTATTTCTTATAATAAATTATGCAACATAATACATATGAATTAGAATTTATCATTTTAATTTGTTGCAGCCAATCTTAGTTTTCTTTTTGCAGGACACTTCATTGCGAGGTAGCTCAAAATAACAAACATGTCCATATTTTTAAGTTTTAACATTTAAATTAGATCATAATTCCAATACATATTGTTTGTTTATCGTTTTAAGACTATGGGGTATGGGTTGAGGGTTGGGGCGTGGGTTGGAGAGAAAGGCCCAAGTCACCACCCCGGGTGGGCTTGGGTTTGGGCGTGGCCCCTTGGGCGGGAGTTTAAGGCCGGGCGTGGGGCGGGGCTACCACATGACATGGCGGAACCTCATTGGCCAAGAGCACTAGCCCTTTGAAATTGGTTTTTTTTCCACGCCACCCAACCCACGCCCCACCATACCCCTTTGAAATTGGCTTTTGGTCTTGGGTGTCTCATAGTCCACGTGTCGCACCATGCCCCCAACCCACGCCCCACCATACCCCACGGTCTAAGCATCTAAGAAGCATGCTTTGTTTGCAACAGAAATAAAAGTTTAGCCATATTAGAAGCATGTGTTGTTTGCAACATAAAATTAAAGTTTAGCCATGAGAGATTTAGAGGAGTTTAGCCTTGCTAGATCTTAAGAAACCAAGAGACAAATAAGTGGTAGTTGGGTAGTGTATAAGTGCATTATCGATAAAAAAAGTGTTGTATGAACATGCAATGGTGGTAGAAATTCGTACAACACTTCGAATTGAGCCTGCACCGAAACCATTTTTTTAGTACCTAGACCGGGTTTTCTTCAATCCGCGAAATACCCGGTTTGACGGTTTTTAAAGAACCGGTTCCATACCCGACCCGGAACTGGGTATGGTTTTCTATGCTAGAAAACGGAACTGGCTCTTTCAATACCAGGTATAAGTGATACCCGGAACCAGGTTTTGAAAAAAACCTGGTTATTTATGCTAGGAACCGGAACCGGAACCAAAACCGGAACCGGCTCTTTCAATACCCGGTATAAGTGATACCCGACCATACCCGGAACCGGTTCTATAACCAAAACCGGGTATCGAAAAAACCCGATTTGTGCACCTCTAATGAGGACTGGGGATTTAAAAAGTTGGTTATGAAACATTTTAAATACATCATGTGTGCTTCGACAATTTTCTTAATTAACTTTATATGATTTTATTAAAAGGTGAGTCGATATGATTTTATTAAATACATCGGTAAATGCTTGGTTGGTCCCTGTGGTTTGCAAAAATTTCATATTTGGTTCTAGTGGTTTACTAACTACACGCGTGGTCCCAAAAGTTGTCAAAAATGAACTCGGTTGGTCCCCTGACCTAACATTTGTTAAATTTCTCAGTTAACTATATATGAAATGACTATATTACCCTTGAACAATTAAAAACCTAAAACTAAGAATTAAACACAACCTGCATCTTCATCACCTTCATCACCAACCCACCCCCAGTCTCACCCTACATATGCTCAAAACTCAAAATGTAAGAAATACACAAATACTTGCACTCATCATGCTAAAATCATACATTAACCAAAATTTCAACTCAACGAACACACCACTGACCTATAAACTTTGAGACAAAAAGAAGGGGAAAGGGAGTGCCCTGCTGCCATGGCTGCCATCGTTTCCGGTGGCTACAACCGCCGTCGGCCACCAGCCTCAATCCAACGAATGCCAAAACTCGGGCCTCTTTCACCTCGAGCCATTGCCGCCATTGGAGCTTCAAGCCCGAACCCTCGAACTTCCTGTGATGGCGCTGCTGATGCTGTTAACGCCGGTTCCCAGCACCGCCGCCGTACACAGTGGTGGTCGGCCGTATTTACAGAAGAGAGAGATTAGAAGGGGGTGTGGGTGGTGCGAGAGGGTAGGAGAATGGAGGCGGTGGGTTGAAGGTGATAATGGAGGTGGTGGTGGGTTGAAGGTGGAGATGATGGTGGTGATTGGTGAAAGGAGGAAGAAGATTAGGGGTGGACCTCATAAATCTGAATTGAAGATGTGTTAAGAATGGGGAAGAAGATGAAGGTGGGATGGGTGGGGCCCACTTATTTTTATTTGTTTTTTTTAATCTTAGGGGTAAAACAGATATTTCACACATATTTAACTGAAAAATTTAACAAATGTTAGTGATAAGGACCACCCGAGTGCAAAAATTGCAACCACTGAGACCAAGTGTGTAATTAATGAACCCTTAGGACCAAGTCTGCAATTTTCGTAAACCACAGGGACCAACCAGGCATTTAACTCAAGTAGTAATAAAGGGATTGATGGGCTGATATGTTTATAAGAAATGTACTATGGTATGAAAGTTGTTTAAAACATCTATATTATTTTCAAACTAGTTATTATTATACATATTAAAGGCAAGTCCCCGTGAATAGTAATCCAAAAATTTTATAATATTATTTTTTTATTATATTATACATATTAAATAGTTTATTCAGTTTAAGCGGTTTATAATCATCTACTAGATTTGTTGACGTCGCGCGTTGCGCCGAAACGGAACAAATGATAAGGTAAAACAAACGTTATTTGAAAAAGAAGCATCTTGTTTAGAAAGCTAAACTGTCAGAAAATCTGTTCAGTTTATTATCATACCGTTTTATGATACCAAATAAACACTCTATTTTGAATACATGTTTGTTTTTAACAAAACTTATACGGGAATGTCAAGAGAAAAAAAAATAACGAATCTAAGTTATTAATAAAATGTCTAATTAACTAAAAAAGGAAATATGATTTAGAAAAGGAAAACAATAATTATTAAAAATAGAAAATAAGTAATAGAGGAAATATGGTTTAAGAAAAAAAATGAAAATATGTTAAAAAGTGAAAAGCAAATATAATAATTAAGTATTACACTATTAAAGTAAGAAATAATTAAAAAACTATATATTATAATAAAATTAAAATTACTATTCATGGATCTTCGTCAACAATATATACTAGATTTGTTGACGTCGCGCGTTGCGACGAAACGGAACAAATGATAAAGTAAATCAAACGTTATTTGAAAAAGAAACATCTTGTTTATGTCACACCCCGAAATATCAGAGCTGGCGTGACTGGACTGGTATCTTCATTGCACAGCGGAAGCAAATAGCTAAGACTTCTAGAAAGTGAACGCCGCTAAGTACTCGAATTCCCATGGGTTCTCGTATTCCAACCGTTCCATAGTTTTGAAAATGTAACCTGAGAAAGAACATGCGAAAAAGTCAACATAAAGTTGAGCGAGTTCATAGTTTGTTTGTAAAACATTTGGAATCAATCTTTTTGAATAACCGGTTTTTATAAGTTGTGGAGAAAAATTAGTAAAATCATTTTCTCGACATGTTGTATGAAAACTGTGAGTCTAGCCCACTAGAGTCTTTGTAAGCAGGACCAACCCGTCCTCTTACTTGTACATAAGTTGGAAACGTTACCCAAGTTTGTAAATCCATGTAGTATGAGTTTGCGTCAAATGAATATTAAAAACATATGAAAGTTATAGTGTTGTAAGTTGGTATGTAAAGCGTCTATGAACATGTTGATCATTAATGTTTTGCGAGGACATTAATATATGCGACGACATAGGAGTTACTCAACCCGCGTAGGCAATTTAAGTGTCGAACTCTCGACAATGGACACAACAGCACTCTAGTGGTCACCCTTGGACCGTGAGTGGGGCTCACCCGTACCCATTAGATCCAACATTTGTTCCTTAGTCCTCAAAAATATTAATGGCACCTCAGTTACAGCCTATCTTCACATGATCTAAGAGTTCATTCCATAACTTAATTATACCTAAGTTTGACATGTATTTCCCCCCAAAAGTTGTAAACCGAAACGTTGAAAGAAAAGGGGGACGGGATCTCACTGAGTTGTCTCGTTTTTCGTACGCAGGCCAACCCAGTCCCGTTGTTGTAACTGGGACATTCTCGTCTCTTGTCATGAAAATCATGCACGTTTTGTAAAACCGGTATGTTTGTATAAATTGTTCGTAAACCATTCGAGTTTCCTTGAAATCCCTTCGCAACATGGTTGAGAAATATGAGTTTTCGTTCATCAAAAAGTTATTTACTTTTGCAAAAACTTGCATGTCTTTCCACCCCCCGAAAACATTTATAAAAATGTAAAACAGTAAAAAGTGGGGGTTATGAACTCACTTGGATATTCCTGTGCAAGGCTAGCTTAGTGTGATTCCGTAGTGTCATCCCATGAATGTGAACTCGCTAGCGTGCATCTATAGTATTCCTAACAGGGAATAACTTATTAGTTTCTAATTTAAACGTAGCTAAACTACGTGTCCGAGCTCTACCGAGGCGTTAACTAAACGACTCTAAGGTAGTGTTATCTTGACTTAGATTAACCAATCTATGGTTGTTTGATCCTGTTTATAATCGGGGTAAAACTAAGTCTCGAAAATGACTTAGTTTTTGAATGATTTAGAATATATATTTTATATGTAATGTATATATTCAAATATACTTACGAAATCGTGTTAGTCGTCGCGAATAAAAAGTGTAGATAATTATATATATAGCTCGCTGTTATCGAATCGAGTCGGTTAATGATATCGTTTGTTATGAATCTTACGGCAAGGTGTCATACTTCGAGTAAAGACGTTTAAAATAAATATAAATAATTATATTTATTTAATAAAATTATACGAATTTCGTAAACTAGTAGCTCGTGTTTTGTCGAGATGTTATAACTTTGTTTTGGTAACTCATAAAACGTCACCAAAAGTATAGATATACTTTATATTTATTTAGCGAAAATACTTCGATAGGCGTCGCTTATACAATATAGATATGTTTGGTATTTCGGATTTTTAACGAAATTCGGGCAGAGTTTCCTCTATTTTGGAATAACCCTACAACTCAAGTGTCGATATAGTTTCAAAATTCAACAACAATGCAATGCAATGTAACAATATAACGATTTTGTCGCGATATAACTATCGCCTAAATATATACTCTTGTAATAAAAGGTCGGTTCAAGCTCGGTTCACGTAACTATAAAACTAGACCAACGTATGTATGTGAAAGTTTGACGCATCGTTAAAACATTACCGCGTCTCGTATTGACTGAGTTTGACCGCACCAAATCTGACTTTGACCACGGTTGACCGAACTGTTGACTGATTTTGACTTCCGTTGACTGAGTCAACCCGTTAACCAGCTTTGACCAGTCAACCCGTTGTGTTGACTGGGTTGACCTGAACTCTGATTCTGAACCGAAACACCCGAATCACCAAAAACTGAATCTGAAGTGTGAACCAAGGAACCGAGTCCAAAATATACCCCAAACTTCAAACAAAATAACCATCCCCACTACTGACCGTCGTTGACCAGGTTTGGACCAGTCAACTCATTGGGTTGACTCTGTTGACCCAGGATCCCGAACCGAACCTTTTGTTGACTCGAACACTGAACCCGAACTAAAATCTGACCCGAACCAAAACAGACTTGCCGAACCGTGTGAACCGTTTGAGCCAAATCAAAACCAAATCAAACCAAACCTCGAACCATGACCCGAAACCAAATCTGACCGTTCGTCTTGAAACCTTAATCTGAACTAGGACCCCGAACCGTGACCCGCACCGAGACCTAAACCAAATCAGAATCTGAGTGAACAGTTCTGACCCGAACAAACCGTGACCCGAGATCTCGAACCACATACCTGAAACTGAACCGAGCCGACACCGATTCTCACCAGAAAACCAGGCAAGTCGGAGAGTCGTCGCCGCCGCCGCCGTCACGGCGGCGCTGCCGTCGCCGGTTACTCCTTTCTCTCCCGATCTCTCTCTCAACGTCACTCTTCCTCTTCCTCTTCCTGCTATCTCTTCTTCTCTCCCGTTCTGAGACCCGGTTGATATGAACCAATCGGATTTGGGATAAATAATCCGTTGAGTGGATTAACCTCAAAAGAAAATAGCAGGAAGCAAGATTTGAGATAACTCTCTTTTAATATTTTTCATTCATATATTGACTCAAATAATAGGTGCCATTTTATAGGCTTACAAAAGCATCAGAAAAGGAATATACTAACAAACTAAACCCACTAATTAAACAAACCTAATGTTATGGAAAAAATGGAGGTGAACGTGAATGGCTTCTATCATGGATACGTGGGTACACATCACCGGTGTGGGTGTGAGCGGAGTGTGGTCGCCGGTTAACAGGTGCCGGTAGGAGTTCACCGGAGAGAGGTAGACGAGCAGATGGTTAAAGGGGTGTTGAGGGGGGGTGGTGCCTTGTCGAAAAAACCACCGGCATCGACGCCGGTTCCGGCTCCGATCCGCGTATCCAATAGATCGAGAGGGAGGGAGTAGTTGTGAGAGGGTGTCTGGCTTTGTGGTATGTCTGTATGTTGAGTGGATGAGGTGAAGGAAGGATAAGGTTCATTCTTTGGGCATGTTTGGCTAAGCTTTTCAAACTAACTTATTGGCTTATTGACTTATCAAAAAGCCAATAAGCTCCTTATAGTGTTTGGCAAATGGAAAAGTGCTTTTAAAAATGACTTTTTGATATGAATGAAAAGGAGTTTTTGAAAAGTCAGGAGATTGTGACTTCTTGTTTAGCTTATAGCTTTTCAACCAACAAATTACCAATATACCCCTTATGAAAGAATTTCCATTTTAGTCATTTTACATCAATAAGCTAAGCCAAACACTTTTTAAAAAACAACTTATTGACTTATTGGCTTTTCCCACCCCATAAGATAATCCAAACACTTTTTTTAAAAACTCATTTTCAAAAAGTCCTTCTCCCAAAAGTCATTTTTAACTCTAATAACCTTAGCCAAACATGCCCTTTGTGTGTGAGTAGAGATCGAGAGGTGTGTGTGAGTGGGTCTCCTTGGGTGGTGCAAAGTTGTTGTATGCTTCAAGTGGTTGGCTATATACGAATGATAGATATGGAGATTTAAAAAAACATCAATGATTGATATATTAAAAGGGCATGGCCGATTGGGATGTAGAAGAAGCAAAGATCTTTTTGCTTTTCACTACACTCAAGTTGTTAGAAAAAGCATGGGCTCAAGCATTGTTAAAAGGGAAAATCACGAAACTAGCCTTGACCACGCCGTTTTTTACAATTTTGGCTAACTGACCCGGTTCCACGAGCCGGCACCGTCAACTGAACCGGCTCGAACCTTGTGTTGTGTCGGCTCAAGGAGTTCCTTCAACGATGACCAATCTGATGGAGACACGTGTCCGACAAACGGCTCGGATCAGCTGAAACGGCTCCGAGCAGGTGAACCGGCTCAAACCTTGTGTTGTGCCGGCTCGTAGCATACCTGAACCGGCTCGAACCTTGTGTTGTGTTGGCTCGTAGCATACCTGTGCCGGCTCGTGGCACACCATCACTCCACCGCCACCATCACCTCCACCGTCACTATCACTCCACCGCCACCATCAAAACCAGTACTCTCTCTCTCTTTCTCAAAACCAATACTGTCTCTCTCTCTCTTTCTCAAAACCAGTACTCTCTCTCTCTCTCTCTCTCAAAAACACTGATCTTTAACGGGAGGTGGTGCTTGGTGATGGTGGGTTTGTCGGCAGAGGAGGGAAGGAGGAAAAGGGGGTGGCGTTTTGATTCGGCGGTTGTAGTGTAATGGTGGTTTGGTGGAGGTGGGAGCAGTGGTGGTGGAGGTGATGGTGGCGGTGGAGGTGAAGGTGGCGGTGGAGATGAATGTGTTTCTCTCTCACACACAAATACACATTGAAGTTTAAGCCGTTTCAGAGAGAACAGAGAGAGAAGATTGAGTGTAGCAGTGGAGATGACAGAGATATAGAGACTAGGGGACAAATGGACACGTGGCAAAAAACGGTTGGTTGCTTGAAAGGATTTTTTGAGCCGGGTGGGGATTTGTGAAACGGCTCGTGGAGTCGGGTCAGTTGGCCAAAATTGAAAAAACGGCGTGGTCAAGGCTAGTTTCGTGATTTTCCCATTGTTAAATGGCAGGTTGTACTTATCATAGAAAAATGGCAAAAATAAAAATATGAATGTGCGTATGTTATCGTAGAGATAGAGATATGAGTGTTTTGTAACCTTTGTGATTTTTTTTTGTGTTGTGGTGTATAAAATACCCGCTTAATTATACCCACTAGTTACTCGTTTTTGATAATATATAAATAAAATCATAATAAAAAAAAATATGAATGCGTTGGGTGCATAAAAATATATTTTTATACGTTTGTATTCGTGTCGCACTATCCGTATATCGCAAATATAATTTACAATTTATGCGTCAAAAAAATTAAAATAACAACAAATATATATCTAAATATATATTTATAGTATTACACAAATAATAATACTATAGAGTGATTTCCCAAGTATTTGGACAAGTATCACCATTGTTCATGCGTGTCAGGTTAACTCGTGTGTGACCCGGTAATTTCTAAAAATTACCAAATGCAAAATGTGTCACGAATAGACATTGCGATGCATATGACGAACCAATAAAAAAAATAAGTCTAAAACATAAGATCACCATGTGTGCGAGATTCGAGCGCGTAAAGATGTTGGCCCGAATTTGCGGGTTGTCACAGTTTAGAAAGCTAAACCGTCAGAAAATCGGTTCAGTTTATCATCATACCGTTTTATGATACCAAATAGACACTCTATTTTGAATACATGTTTGTTTTTAACAAAACTTATACGGAAATGTCAAGAGAAAAAAATAACGAATCTAAGTTATCAACAAAATATCTAATTAACTAAAAAAGGAAATATGATTTAGAAAAGGAAAACAATAATCATTAAAAATAGAAAATACGTAATAGAGGAAATATAGTTAAAAAAATGAAAATATGTTAAAAAGTGAAAAACAAATATAATAATTAAGTATTACACTATCAAAGTAAGAAATAATTAAAAAACTATATATTATTATAAAATTAAAATTACTATTCATGGATATTCGTCAACAATATGTATATATAATATATATATAATTAGAACTCAGTAAATAACTAATTTGGTTATGTTAAGTTTGGGTATCATTGTTAAAAATATGGTACCTTTGCTAAAACAATCAAGATTCAAGATAATTACAAGAACAAATCTGATGAAATACAAAAAACTCTCAACAAACACTTCACAACTAACCTAATAGATCACCAACATAATGATCTATACACACTAATACTCGAACAAATTGATAAATGAACAAACAATGTTCAAATCTTTAGAACAAATTAGAAAGATAAGCTGATAGGCAACAAAAACGAGAGAAACCAATCGTTAGGTTAATGGGTGTGGTATAAAGCCCATAGGGGCTTTATTATTCCACATCAGTGTCACATAGGCTCCATGTCACATAAGAGACTTCTTTTAACTTGCATGCAATGAGATAAAGCCCCTTACATATTAATAAAGAAAAAAAAGAATAAAAATGTGATTGGCTATTGAAAAGTGTGTAGCCCTTAACGTCTGTTAAAGGCATAGCGAAGAGGACGATGACGCCCCCCTTTGGCGCCCAGGAAGTGGGTTAGGGGCGCTATGGGGCGCTAGCGATGACGATGTGGCCAGGGGCGGCATACCACACCCCCTGGTAGGGCTGTAAACGAACCGAACGAACATGAACAAGCCCTTGTTCGTGTTTGTTCGTTAAGGAAATAAATGTGTTCACGAACGGTTCATGAACACTTACCGAACGAGATTTTATGTTCGTGTTCGTTCATTAAGGAAATGAGCGTGTTCGCGAACGGTTCACGAACACAAACGAACATAAATAAATTTGGCGAACGCGGCAAAGGATAAAGATAGATGGCCCAGTGAGTAGCACTTGAACTTGAATCCCTTATTGTGGAACCGAGGTCGATCATATTCGCCGATGTAAATAATGAGAAATGAAAGGGAAATGATGCATAAACAAGGTGAAAGTGAGTTTCCTAGTTTAATTGTTAGGGTAATAAAATAAATAAAAGTTTAATAATATAAAAAGTACAAGTAAAATATAAGAAAGTACAAAGATCTTCAATTAAAACACAAACATACGAATATAAACGAATGCAAATCAACGAATGTTCACGAACACCTTACCGAACGTTCACGAACACAATCGAACGAACGAGACTTCTGTTCATATTCGTTCATTTAACTAATCGAACGAAATTTCTTGTTCATGTTCGTTCGTTTATTAAACGAACAAACATAAACGAACTTTCCGCCGAACGGTTCACGAACTGTTCGCTGAACGTTCGGTTCGTTTACAGCCCTACTCCCTGGCCTAAGTGATGAAAGAGAGAAACATAAAGTGTGTGTGTGTGATTTCTGAATGATTTTTTTTCTCTAAAACACACACATACACTTATACACTTGAATGACCAGCTGAGACTAGAGGTGCACAAACTGGGTTTCTTTAATACCTGGGTACGGGTATGACCGGGTTTTGACTTTTCGGGTATTGACCATACCCGGGTCGGGTTCGGGTCCGGGTATTGGCCAGAAAATCTATACCCTGTGTACCCGGGTTCGGTTCGGGTTTTCAATACCTAGGTATTAGAATACCCTATTTCCGGGTCCGGTAGGGTTCGGGTATAGATCGGGTTTTTCGATTCATTTTTTTGGCGTAAAACATAGAAATATAATGGAAACCTTTATTTATAGATATTCTATGCCTTTAAATATGCCAAAAAAAAAGCCTCATACAAGCCCTAAACGTTCAAAAAAAGTTGTTGTACACAACGGGTCCAGGTATTACGAAAACCCGGGTACGGGTTTTATGGAAACCCAGGTACGCTGAAAACCCAGGTTCGGGTACTGAACAGAAAATGTATACCCGGTCCCTACCCTACGGGTAGGGTCAGGTCCGGGTTTAAAAAACCTGGTTTTTCTAATATCCGGGTTCTAAGTTTTTTTTATGCATCTCTAGGCTCTAGCTGAGACTTATATGCCTAAATCCAAAGCCTATTCCGTTCCTTTGATAGCCCATGAGCAGCCCACAACATAACTTGAGCCCAATAGCCAGCGTGAGTCCATCAGTTGTTTTTCCTTGAAGCCCGTTAAACACCTCACAAACAAACAAACAACAAATATTAATAAAACTAATTATAATGATAAGATATATCATTCACATCCTGGGAATCAAAATTTGTGTGGGGTTTTTAAAATATAAAGAGTATAAAAAATGGTTGTGAGTGAAGGAGAGAGAAAATGTTATTGTTAATCTGTATATTTGGGGGACACTATTCACCCACTATAATTTTTAATATATATTGAAAGTGGTTGTGAATGAAGAAGAGAGAAAAATGTAATGATAAAGGTATAAAAATATTATTTAATTGAAAAGGAGAGAAAAAAAGTATTTGTTTTTAATGAAAATATATTGATATAGGAATTGTTTTTTAGTGGAATGTATGTATATTTTTAGAGAGCTGGATGTGAATGTTTAGAACTGAAGACATATATTTTGATTTTAACAATCATAACCAAAGTTTATATGAAACCCATATGGTGTCTTAATAAAACTAATATGAAAATATGATATGGAATAAATTGTGTATCAGTTTCATAATATCAAGATATCACAAGTTCAATCCCTGTAATTAATTCTTACACGATTAATAAACTTTTTTTTTCATTTTTTTTTGTTAAATTTCAGGGGTATTTCGATCAATTGACTCTGAGCAAACAAAAATATTTTCACAGTGTTGTTATATTTTAAGCAATTGACGTGTTATGACAAGAAACCATAAATTATATTTTGTATAAACCATGCAGTATTGGGTCTTGAATAATTGTGTTTTTGGCTACTTATTAGTCCCCCCGTAATGGGGCGTTTTTTTTAAAAAAATTTCAAAAAAAACGCCTGAAAACGCCCCCCACCCCATTACACATGGCGTTATCCGGCGCGATTTTTTGAAAATTTGGATGCGAGCGTTTTAATTAAAACGCTGAAGAGAGAGGGGGATCATGCATGTGGCCAATCAAATTTGAGGTACCCACATGGTGGTCTGACAACTTTTGAATATAATATGGAGCAGCACCTATTTTGTGTACATGTGTATTTCGTTTTTTTTTTTTTTGCATTAAAAATAATATGGGCGTTATTGGAATAATGCCCCACTACACCACTTTATGCTATAATGCCCCATGCTGACTAGGATGTCACGTGTCGTATAATGCCCCATGTTGGGGGCATTATTCTTGTTTACCACTACGGGTGGTCTTAATTGTGTTTTAATCTTTGTATATTTTAGATAAACGATATAAACTATACACGTTTAAATAAGGGGCATCTTATTAATTTTATTTCTCTCTCTCTCTCTATATATATATATACTATATTATAATAATGCATGAGAGAGTGGTATTTTAAGATACCAAAAAAATAAGAACTTTCCCCCAACTTTATTTATAGAAAGACCCCTAAAATGAGGGTAGTTTAGTCTTTTAAACACTATTTACTTTTTAGCCCCTAAACTTATTACACTTAAATCCCTAAGGTTTTAACAAAATTATAGATAATTAGTTACAATTCACTCATCCACAACAAACTTATAATTTTTTTTTACGTATTCTTGACATATCTTATAAACTAGCTTGTTTAAAAAAAATCCAAAGATACCATGACGACTTACACATTTTTGTCAACGTTTCGATAGTTGTCTTGTTCAATATCGACGCACGGATTAAAGGTACAAGTCGATAATGCTTTAATGTACAAGTAATTAATACTTGTGATCTAATGCGCCTAATCTATAAAGATGAGCTCCATCTATGCAAACAAAAACAAAAAGAATTAAATGTGCCGTAACATAAAATGAAGATATTATGTGTCACATTTTATTTTATTAAAACTGTCTAATATCTGTACTTAGATATATCTTATAAAAACTTAAAACTAACCACAACAAACTTCCTAAATAAAGGGGTGTCAAATCTAAAATTAAACGCTAATACACTTCTATAGTTACTACTATAAATACATAGCAGGACCACCCTATATCTATTGCTAAACAAAGTTAAAAAAATGGATCCAATTTTGAATTCAGTTGTTGCGAAAAACCAAGCATGCGAGCTTCAAAATTCTAAGGTCAGTTCTGTTATATCGCAACAGTGAATAATTGTTTTCTTTTATTTACTTTTATATGAATGTTAACTTATTTGATTTTTCAGATTCAGTTGCATGATGAACATACCAATTTAAACAACCAATAAGTCGAACAAGCTTCTAAGGTATTGATTTTGCTGTTTTTTAAGTATTATTTTTGCGTATATCTTTCATATTAACATGTTCGTTATGTTATTATATGTCTGTTTTATTGCAGGATGATGGTGATAAAAGTGTTGATATTATTTCTTATGGTGCAATATTTAGTCCATACAAATTTAATCTTTAACGTGAATTTAGTGAAGAGATAATTTTAAGGTTTATTTAATCTTTTTTTAACTTTTGTATTCAATTTTTGTCCTTTTTAAGGATCGAAAGTTTGAGACTCAAATGAAGAGATCCAAGAGACTCTCTGAATGGAAATGGAGTGAGGTTATTAATTTAGACGATTCTGAGGACAATGACAAAGAAGATGAATTAGAAGATACTGCCGATTCAAGCACAAACCAGAAAACCCGATTAAAAATATCTCGAGTGTCAATTCAAAAGCGTAACAGATTTCATGCAGTCTAATATGAAATCTATCAAGTGTTTTTATGTTTTTTTTCATTGTCAGCTGTTATGTTTGATTTAGATGTATGAATAAAGTTTATTTTATATTTGAACTTTATTTTTTGTGTTAATATAATGCAGTTATTAACCATATTAATAAAGTTCAAAATAAAGTTAGTATTCTAAATTTACAAGTCAACTAAACTTATATAAGTTAATATCCTAGAGTTGCAATAAATAGATATTGCAGTTAGATATAGTCAAGCGGAAATTATAAAATATTGCAGTTATTCTTGGATATTAATCTAATAATTTGTATTTCTTAATTAAAAAATAATAAAGTAATAAACTTTAAAGCTAAACAAAAAAAAACTGAACTTACTATTATACAAAGTTAATAAAGATATAAACTCTTAACATCCTATTTTTTACAAAAACTGTTTTTAAAATTTTATAAAATTATAATTTTTTTATATATATGAAAACGAAATTTAACAATTAAAGTTAAAGGTGTAAAACGTACTTACGAGTCAACTACAATTTTTTATTCTTATAAAAACAAAAATTTTAAACTTAAAGTTTATTGGATGAGTACCATGTGGATATTTAAAAAAAGTTATGAACTTTAAAGAATAAAATTATAAACTTTATCATTTAACCAACAAAATAAACTTACTTTACAACTATAACATCTTATCTTTTATTTTTTTGTCATTTAATTATCATCTTTAAAAAAAACAAAACTTCACATGTGTAAAACAATTTTTTTACTTTATTTATAAACAAAACATTTTGCTTTTATAAAAAATAATTCTTTTATAAATATTTTTTGTAACAAGTAATATAAATAAAATCCTCCAGAAATTTACAATCTTTACTAGATAAATACTAAACTGTATTGCAAATTTTTAGAAATTATAAGTTCAACTATATTGTTCTAGATAATATTAGTCAGTTTCGAAAAAATTCTTTACCAACTTTACTAGATACATAGTAGATTGTGTTGCATATTTTTAGGTATTATAAGTTAAAAGTAGACTCATATAGAGAAGATTAGTTAGGAAATAAAAATCCGAACTTAGTATGATATAAAGTTAATAAAGATATAAACTCTTAACATCCTATTTTTTTTATAAAAATAGTTCTTGAAATTTTTATAAAAATATAAATTTTTTATATTTGTAAAAAACCGAAATTTAACAATTTAAGTTAAAGCTCTAAATTTTACTTACGAGTCAAATACTATTTTTTATTTTTATAAAAACAAAAATTTTAAACTTAAAGTTTATTGGATGAGTACTATGCGGATATTTAAAAAAAGTTATGAACTTTAAAGAATAAAATTATACTTTATAATTTAACCAATAAAACAAACATACTTTACAATTATAACAACTTATCTTTTATTTTTTGTCTTTTGATTATTAATTTATATAAAAAAACAATATTTTTTTGTCTTTTGATTATTACTTTTTATAAAAAAACAAAACTTTACATATGTGTAACACTAATGACATATATCCACCACAATAATGTTATCATAAATATTATACGAATAAGAAAACTACCAGAAATGAGTGCCGCAATCTAAAGTGTCGCCCCCGCCGCATCGTACGGGCACCCTACTAGTAGATAGAGATATAAAAGAGGGGTGTGTGAATATTAATAACCTTAAATAAAAGGGCTTTGTATTTTTTTAGAGTGTAGAAGAATAGTCTACGCATTACAAGGAAAAGTATTATATATTATGAAAGGCTTTTTATATTTTTAGAATGCAAATTATTAATCTTGGTGTTATAAGGTTGACACGTACCTCAGCTTCACGTTCTGTCCATTATCATGTTGTGTATCATCTATCATGTTTCTCTTTGAACTTTTATTTCTTGTGTTTTCAGTCGTTCGAGTAAGTCAAACACTAATTTGTGACTTTTTATCAGTTTAGAAATGATGTACAATATACAAAAGTCTCTTTATAAGTGTCAATAACTCTATTTACCAAATCAATCAAGGCAATGACTTGAGCTTAAAATGAAGTTAAGATTTTTGTTAAAGGTAGGAAAAATGAGTTGTTTATTTTTGAACGTTATGTTTCTTTGCCTTCAATATTTATGCCACATTTTCATTGTTAAATATGAATTTGAAAATGACCTCTCATATAAGACTCCTTCAAAAAGTGATAAAACTTTTTTTGTAATATCAAATTTGTTGTATAAAACTTTTAGGTGAACTTATAAACTGTATGTGTTTTATAAAACTGAATGTTAAAGTGGCCGCTATTCCACCTCTTTAGACTGGCCGTTGTTCGTTCACGAGCGGCCTGTTAACGGTGCCATCTCAGCAGTTAACGTTGGGCACATCGTGCCGGCTCGTTTATGGCAGCCGTTAATGGGGAAACGTTTAATGTGTTGGCGATGTTAATGGGAAGAAGGTGGGGCCCACCCCAATCTAAACCATTCACATTTTTTTTAATTTAGTTAATCCACAATACATTGTTAACGAGTATTTAGTTAAAGGTCAAGTTCTTATGTGGCAGTGACGTGACGGTGATGTGACAATAGGTTTAGTTAACTCATTCAAATATCATTGGTGTTGACTTGAAGCGTTCGTTTGTTTTAGTTTTTAATTTTTTTTCCCGACCTTGTGTGGAACCGTAAGATCGACAAATGGTTCTTTAATCGTTGGAACTTCGGTTTGTTCATCTCTTTGTATGTGATCAATTATTGGTTGTTCCTTGTATGGACTGCTTAAGGGCAGTGGGGGCGGAGCGTTGTTTTTCCGTGATGGCCAACGTTAACGCGTTGTTTTTCCGTGATGACCACCGCCACTGATGTTTTCAACGCGTGATGGCAAGAGTCAGTGATATTTTCAACGCGTTATGGGATTTTAGTGATGGAACATGTGAGGGGGTGTGAGGGTTTATTGTGGGTGTTGTGAGTGATGATCAATGCCACTAAAGAAGGTTGTGAGTGATGGAAAAATGGTTGATAACATGGCGGAACTTGATTGGGTGCTTGTGAGTGATGAAATTCTATCACTAGTGACCACCCTCACTCTCCTAACAGAAGAGTTTTTTTTTTCTATGCATGAATCATAGTTAGGGGTGCAAACGAGCCGAGCGGCTCGCGAGCTACTCGCGATCGGCTTGAGAAAAAGCTCGAAACGAGCCGAGCCTTATCGAGCCCGAGCCGAGCTTGAGCCTCAAAACAAAGCTCGTTTGTTTATCGAGCCCGAGCTCGAGCCTCACATGTGAAGCTCGTTAGGCTCGTCGAGCCTTAGTGTAAACGAGCCTAGTCGAGCCGAGCTTATTTAAACTTGTTTACAAGCCGACCTCGAACCTAAAAATAAGCTTATTTAGTAAACGAGCCCGAGCCCGAGCTTTACTTATCGAGCTCGCAAACCTAAAAAGTCTATTATTTATATTATTTTTATTTAATATACTAATTAATAGATAATAAACGAGCCGAGCCCGAGCCGAGCTCGAGCTTTGAAAACAAAGTTCGAATCGAGCCGAGCTCGAGCCCGAGCTCTCATAAGTTAATCGAGCTCGAGCCTGGCCGAGCTCGGGCTCGGCTCGGCTCGTTTGCACCCTTCATAGTGCTTCTGTTTGTTTCTCCTGTCTTTATTTTGGACTACTTGTTTGTGCCTTCTGTGGTAAGACATTATAAGAAGGAGCTTATTAACATATAAATATTTATAGTTTGCATCTGACTCAGATGTTAGTAATTTTAATATTGTAAAGAATGATATATTTAATAATGAGACCGTCTATACACCAACAAACATAATAATTGGTTCAAGAGTTATCTATTACAAACATTTTTACTTACAATAATATTTCTGTAACTTTTTTATATTTAGTAACCTTGTGTTGCTCTTATATTAGAATATAACAAAAATGCAAATTCATATTGTGCGGTATTTACTCTATAACATTTACGAAGTGTGATGAACAGTATATATATATTATTTTAAATATCGAATTTACAAATATGCTCTTAAGTGTGAAATTGGGGCCAAATCAATTTACGATTTTGTCCCCCTTTAAAATTACGATTTTGCTATCAGTTTAAAATTACGCTTTTACCTCCGGTTCAAAATGAAATTATGCTTTTGTCCTCGGTGAAAAATTACACTTTTGCCCTCGATTCAAAAATATGATTTTGCCCCCTTTAAATTTACAGTTTCGGCACTAGTTTTGTTTTCTTCCTCTCAGGTAAGTTACGATTTTGCCCTCAATTTAAATTTACATTTTTGTCATCGGTTTTGTGTGCTTTCCCAGTCAAATTACGATATTGCCCCGCTTTAAAATTATGATTTTGCCATCAGTTTAAAATTACGTTTTTACCTGCAGTTCAAAATAAAATTATGTTTTTACCCCCAGTGAAAAATTACAATTTTGCCCTCCATTCAAATTTACGATTTTGCCCCGTTTAAATTTACAGTTTTGCCATTAATTTTGTTTTCTTCCTCATAGGTAAATTACGATTTTGCCCTCAATTTAAATTTACATTTTTGTTATCGGTTTTGTTTGCTTTCCCAGTCAAACTACGATTTTGCCCCTAGTGTATAAGTACAGACACAAGATGGGGGCATAGTGCGAGGCAACTGCCTGGAACTCCCCCATTGGCCCAACCAATTTACGATTTTATCCTCGCTTTAAAATTACGATTTTGCCATCAGTTCGAAATTACGTTTTTACCTCGAGTTCAAAATAAAATTATGCTTTTGCCCACAACTAAAAATTACAATTTTGCCTTCGGTTCAAAATTACGATTTTGCACTGTTAATATTTACAGTTTTGCAATTAGTTTTGTTTTTCTCCTTCCAGCCAAATTACAATTTTGCCCTCAATTTAAATTTACATTTTTGCCATCGTTTTTCTTTGCTTTGTTGTTTCTTTTCTTATTTTGTCCTTTTCCGCTTTATGTATATATTATAGTTATTATTGCGCGAAATTATTAAGAAAAACTTTCGCAATTCAGTTGGTTGTATGAACATTCAAATATAGTGAGTGTCTCGGGTTCGAAGCCCATCATGGGAAAGAAATTTTTTTATTACCTGCTGCTAAATAAAAGTTTGAGTATCTATTATTCTTAATAATATTTTTCATAATTTATTCCTTCTTCTTTTTTCACTTTTACGTTGTTTTCTCTGCTTCTAAATTTGTAATTTATAACCAACCGGTGTGGTATCGGTATTTACGGGTAAAACACCGGTAAGTAACGAACTGGACGGGTATCGTGCTTATCCCGTTACAAAACAAAACGAATCGATAACGTTCAAATTCTCCGCCGCACAGCACGGGAAATTTCACTAGTTTCTTAACAATATGTATCTTGCTTCTCTGTATGTTCGCTTCTGTTGGTGTAATCTAGCTTGGTTAACAATCCGTTGGCTCGTGTCTTAAAGTTCGTTTTGTTGACCGCTCAAAAAGAAATTTACATTTAGTCAAAACACAGATAAGCATGTGCGTTTAGCCAACCTTTTTATTTCTCTTAAAATTTTAGATGCTTGAGTAAATAAACATGGTTAGTCATGAAAATTTAAGTGTCATGTCCGAGCCCGAAAAAATGTGTCATTTAGATATTAACAAAATATATCAAAAGGGTATTGAGCTAAACCTAATGGGCTAAGTTACAAAATTTAAGATTAATTTTTATATAGGCCTAACATATAACTTGATGTTTATATGGGTATTCTATTTTAAAAAATAATATATATATATATATATATATATATATATATATATATATATAAGTGTCCGCTAAAATGAGAACCACCCCGAGTTGTAAGAACCATGAGAACTACTTGATCCGGGGCGAGGTGGACCAAATTTTTTTTCATAAACGTAGATGCATGTATTATAACAACATTTGTAAAAAAAATTCAAACAAAATGTGGTGTGTGTAGTTTTGAGCACCACAAGTTTGTGTTTACGGGTACCGTAAATTTTCCGGTTAAATTTACGGTACCCGTAAACACAAACTTGTGGTGCTCAAAACTACACACACGAATTTTTTTTTTTTTGAATTTTTTTTACAAATGTTGTTATAATACGTGCATCTACGTTTATGAAAAAAAAATTGGTCCACCGCGCCCCCTATGGTGTAGTTCTCACGGTTCTTACAACTCGAGGTGGTTCTCATTTTAGCATTCCCCTATATATATATATAGGGTGGGGTTCGGCTACAAAGTCTATTTTTCCTACAAAGTGTACAAAATCATAAAACACCACAATTTCAGCAATAAAACACATTCAAAACCCACAAATAACAGAGTGAAGATCACTAAAACACAATATCCAAACCTTAACAGTCCATAAAAACTTCAAACACACCATCATAGAACTATGAATATAAAAACAACATGATAATCAACATAAAACACACTAATATAAAAACAACATGATAATCAACATAAAACACACTAATATTAGTCATTCAATAATCAAAGCCTTATCATCCAAAACACAACACAAAAACAACAAATATGGTGTTTTAGTAATCTCCACTTTGTTATTTGTGAGTTTTGGGTGTGTTTTATGGCTGAAATTGTTGTGTTTTATGACCTTTTTACACTTTTTTAGGAAAACAGACTTTGTAGCCAACTCTCACCCTATATATATATATATATAGGGGGGGGGGGGGTCAAATGAAAAGAAAATAAATTTAAGAAGAAAACTGTATAATGGTAAAAAATTAAATAGTTTTAACTCCTTACCTTAATTATTCCCTCTCTAATATATTAGTCGACTTCATTTTATCCTACACACATAAAATTTTATCTTACATATATATCCTACACGTTATCGATTTTTATGCTAGACATGTCGTAGTTTATCCTACACAGCTCGTATTTATCTAACACAACTCATAATTTATCTTACACTTCTAAATTAATTTATTTTTCTAAATATTTTGAAAATAAGTTTAATGTAGTGTGTTACTAAAGAGAAAAACTACAAATTAAATAATCTATGTAAGTTTACCGATATACCCTAACTATTGGATCAAAATGGCAACAAAAATGAAACATCGGTTACCTAGATACAAAAAGTTTCATTTTTGGACTGAAGTAGAAAAGCAACCTAAACTCAAGGATCATTTTGGCATTTTACTCATTTTAAAAAAAACTTTTGGAAGACCTAGTTCTCATGGTTCTCATTTTACCCTTTCGCTATATATATATATATATATATATGGAGATGATCATGAGAAAACTACATCTAAATGAGAAAACTAACTATATATATTTAGGTTTTTTTAGTTAGTTTTTTGGTTTTCTCATTTAAACTAGTTTTCTCATGATCCATCCCCTATATATATATACAGGATCAAGATCAAGGGAAAATCCCTACGAGTTATGAGAACTTAAAGAACTCGGCCTTCGCGTACGAGTTTCGACCCCATGCAAACGGCAAACCCGAATCGGGTTACCGGAACCCTAACCGACTTCGCCGAATCTCCGGTGCTGATTGAAGAAAATCCTATGGCGACATACAGTAATCTATGGTGTTGTCTTTTTTAAACAATAATCTCTGGTGTAAACATCTAAGGGGCGGTTTGTTTACCTCTTAACGAGGCTCTTAATGGTTCAGACCTCTTATTGGTTCAGCACTTAATGGTTCAGACTGCTTGTTTCACGAGCAGATGTCTGAATGGTTCAGACATTTGCCTTTGAATGGTTAATATTTATACAGAGTCTGAATTGTTAAGACCTCTAATCTGAATTTGTCAGACATTTGCATCTGAACGGCTAAGCATTATACATGCTCTTAATGATTTAGACCTCTTACTGGTTCATCACTTAATGATTCAGACCTCTTACTGGTTCAGCACTTAACCATTCAGATGTTGCCAAACAACCCCTAAATCGTTTATGTCAAGTGGTGGCAGTTTTGTGGATAAGAAGGAACAGGATAGGGTTAATCTGCTCATGTGTCAGGAGGTACCAAAGGTGTGAAAACTTCCCAAGTCATGAGTCTATTTTCTAAAAGAGTGAAACTTTACTATTTCTCAAATATGTTATGAACTAATTGGAAAATGGAAAATGATCTATTATATAACACTCCTTCGAATGATAAATGCTTAAACCTTTTTATAATATCAAACTTGTTTATAAAAACTTTTAGGTGATCTTATAAATTGATATGTGTTTTACAAAGATGAGTTATAGAGTGGCCATTCAAATATCATTATCGTTTATGTATATGAGTGAGCTTCACTGATATGGACTCAAAACATTTGTTTTGTTTTAGTATGTGATGTTGTCTAGAGCTCGTGCGAGATTCAATGTCAAACCATGAGATCGACAATGGTTTTTCGGTTGTTCGATCTTTGGTTTGCTCATCTCTTTGTGCAATTGATTGATGGTCCTTCAATACTTGTCTTCTATTGGGAAACAAACGAGAGTTTTGTCTAGAAGTTTGAACGTATATTACCATACATGGATCATAATGTACTGTTTGTTTCTTAGTGTCTATATTTTGGGTTACTTGATTGGGACTTTTATGATAAGGAGGACTGTTAATATCTTCTAAATGTTAAAGAAAGATATATTTAATATGAGACCATCTACAAACCAACAAACATATAAATCATTTCAAGACTTATCCTAATAGAAACTTCCTCACTTTAACTCCGTAATTATCGATATAGATTTATTTAAGACCACAGGGTGTGGTTTGGGTAGTTCCTTTGGGGACTATCCGTCACGTCACATTGGGTGGAGGACCATCCCTTTGGGGACTATCCAAGGGTATGGAGGACTACCCAAGTTTAATTAAAAACCAACATATAATACAAGGAGAGAGAGAGAGAGAGAACAAACTTTGTTGCAGGCTCGTCTCCACCGGCTGATTCTTGTCATTTGCGACGTGATGAGGGGGAGGGGGCGGTGTGGGATGAGAGGGACGACCCAAAGCCGGGGGGGGGGGGGGGGGGGGACGATCCTCACACCCCTTGGTCTAATATGTTTTGACTTCTTCATATTTAGAGTAAATTATTGTTTTATCTCCTGTGGTTTAGTCAGTTTAACAGTTTCAACCAAAAAAAGAATCTTTTAACATATTAGACCCTGAGTTTGCATTTTATAACGATTTTGTCCCCTGACACTAACTTTGTTACTTTATTGCAGTTAAGTGTAACGGTAATTAGGTCATTATATACCTTAGGGGTTATTTTTATTAATTACAAAGTTCTTTTAATATTTAATAGATTATTAATTCAATTACTCAAGTTTTTTTATTATTTCGTTATTTTCACGATTATTATTTAACAAAATATGTTTTAAATATACAAATAAATATG
Source organism: Helianthus tuberosus (assembly GCA_030545235.1). Taxonomy (NCBI): domain Eukaryota; kingdom Viridiplantae; phylum Streptophyta; class Magnoliopsida; order Asterales; family Asteraceae; genus Helianthus; species Helianthus tuberosus. The sequence continues at coordinate 61,664,727 of CM060432.1, read as the reverse complement.
TATTTTCATTAACCATTTATTTTTCTAAAAGTCGTTTTAAAAAAATAATTTATTATTATACATTTTGTTTAAACCATCTATCGTTTTTAAAATTGTTCTATTTTAAACCATTTGTTTTTTAAAATCGTTCTTTTTAAAGTCGTTTGTATTTTGAAGTTTTTTTAAAAACTTCATTTTATACCTTTTTTAAATCATTTATTTTTTAAACACTTGTAAACTACTCATTTTTTAGGTCGTTCATTATTTAAATTTTACAAAACGAAGTGTATAAAAACCATTAGAAATGTAAGATTTGAAAAAAGAAACATTCTAATTAAAAAAATGATGTTTATAAAAAAAACAAAACCTTAAAAAAATAAATTAACAAGTGTAAGCAATTAGAAAATGCATGAATTTAATAAACGAAAGGTGAAAAAAAAATAATGAATTTTGAAAAAACAAACGATCCAAAGAAATAGAAGATTTGAAAAAGAAATAAACCATTCTAAAAAAGTTTTTATTCAAATTTCGTTATTTTTTTCACCTTTCGTTTATTAAATTCGTGTATTTTCTAGTTTTGTTTTTTCACCTTTGTTTTTTATTTGGAAAAGACTTAACGTTAGAAATTAATTGGGTTAGGCTCAAAGGACATACCGTGCAAGATTTTGAAAACATTAAGGACATAACTTGTCGACTTTTGCGCCAAAGGACACAGCCTGTAAAATGGTGTAAACATAAAGGACACAACTTGTAATTTACTCTAAATATTAAAAGAACTTTGTAATTATCAAAAACTTGTCACACCCCAACCGATGGCGGAAACATCGGAGTGAGACGAAAACGAGATTGCAAGAGATTTTGATAACACTAGTGTGACAAGTATTTAATAATAAATTTCATTTCATTGCTAAAAGAATCAAATACATTGTTTGAAATAGAATACAACAAGTTGAAACAAATGAATTACATTACAACAAGTATTTAAAGTTTAAAATGCGTTTCTAGGCATCCTACTAAGTTCCGTGCAACATCAACATCATCATAAACCTGCAACATGTTATAAAGTATAGTTCAATACAAAAGTATTGGCGATTATACAAATTTGGTGTACTAGCATATAAGTATAAAATGAACAATCCACATGGCAAATCTACTTATCAAAATTAACGTATAAACCGGCATGTGAACAAACAAGTCAAACCAAAGTTTAACGCAAGTATGAATGAATGCCTTAACATAACCCAACGTTCACAGGCGGTGCATTACTCCTTTAGCGCTATACATGTTAAGGGTAGGCTCATACAAAGTTAATGACAAGTTTATCACAGAACGAAGAAACCCAGAAAATACGAATCAAGCATAACATATTAGTGAGCATGTATTGGATTGTTTGTATGTATGATTGCATAAAATTATGTATGTTGAGTGTGTTTTTGTATGTGTAAACATGTTGCACCCAAAAAGTGTAAAAACGGTAAAAGGGCGTCGAGTATACTCACGGTTTGCAAAGAAATTTCCCCTTAGGGAGTTTGAAGAGTCTTGAGTTGTTGGAACATCGAAGTTACCAATTTTGGTTCTTGAACTTTTGCCCAAAGTTGAAAATCTTGGAGATTTGAGAGAGTTTGGAAGTAATTTGGAGTTGGTGCAAGTGTTTGGAAGATGTTAGAGTTTGTATTTATAAGAGGGTTAAGTGGTTAGGGTTTAAATGAAGGTGGTTGGGGTTTAAATGAAGGTGGTTGGGAGTTAGGGGGTATTAAATGAGTTGGTTGGAGGTTAGTATATTAAAAAAAGTGGTTGGGGAGATGAAAATTTTCATTTTTAGTCCTTGCACTTGTATTGTTGGTTATTTTATGCTATAAGACTTTATAAGCATGTGAGAAAAGTTGGTTTGGTTTCCGATTGAGAACAAATGTCTTTAGTATAATGATATAGCGTGAGCATGTTTTAGTGAATAGGTCGAGTATGAAGTTCGTGGGCAAGAGATTCATTATACCGATTAAGTTGATAGGTAGCATTTCATAAAAATTTTGAAAATCGGGTAATAAAACGTTTAAGGTATGATGAGGAATTTTTTTGTATGGGATTTATGTAAAATAGTTTGTAGGGTAAGAAATACGTTTGATAAAACAATAAATTTTGAAGTTTTGCATAAGTAGGGATTTTGACAAAATGATGAACGATTTAGATATAAAACTTAATCATGTGGTTGGCATAATAAAGTCTCTTTAAAAAGGAAAGTTTGGTAACGATCACCAAGCTAAGGGAATCACCCTAAACCCGTTGGTGAGGTCTTTTTTGAGAAGGGAAGGAGTGGAACTAATCGTCAAGGTAAGGAAATCACTCCTACCGTTGATGATATGCCTCCTTTTTGGGATTACGAGTAATGTAAATCTTGTTGGTGACGTTCTTGAAATCATGCATGTGAACAACGTATAAGTGTATGAAAAGATTTAGTATGATGTGTGTGTAAAAATCTTGAAAATAATTTGAATTTTGAAAAGAAAAGGTTGTATCGTGTTAAGTATAAGATTGATAATAGTATAATGAAGGTTTGATTAAAACTTGGATTGTTCCAAAATGGAACTTTTGACTAAACCAAAATGGTCGAAAGTTCTCTTGAATTTGGGAAGCATGCTTTGGCCTAATAGGTGGAATATTCTAGCCGAAATTTCGGTTAACTGTATTCACCCTTCCGGTTACTACACGTTCCAAATCAATCGAAAATTCGAGACTTGGCGGGATTTTTGGAAATCAAGGAGTGGGACTAGTTGACAAGGTGCGGGTTTCACCCCTAACAAGAAAACATCGAACCTAAGTATGGTTGGTACTCGTCGGGTCAAGAAAGTTAATTTCAACTCATTGACGAGAGTCCACTAGATTTGAAATGGAAATTCTCCATCAAGGTGAGGATTTCACTCCTAACTTGGTGGTGAATTTTTGTACAAAAGAGTAAGTGGATTGAGAGTCGTTCACCAAATTGTGGGTTTCACGCCTATTTTGGTGAAGTCGTCTCGTTTGTATAAGGCAAGTGTGTTTTTGAGTTTAACATGATCGAGTAGAATGCCTTAGAAAAGGCATATGTTTTGGAATAGTAAAACAAGTATGAGCACATAAAAGGCATTTCAAGAATCTAGCACATAAAAGATGTTTCAAGAAATTAGCACATAAATCAAGTATGGTCGAGTATGGTGCTTAACTATAGACTAGGTAAAAAAACATGACAATTTTCCAAATTCCTTATAGTTATGGCTCTGATACCAATCTGTCACACCCCAACCAATTGCGGAAACATCGAAGTGAGATGAAAACGAGATTGCAAGAGATTTCATAACACTAATGTGACAAGTATTTAATAATAAATTTCATTTCATTGCTAAAAGAATCAAATACATTGTTTGAAATAGAATACAACAAGTTGAAACAAATGAATTACATTACAACAAGTATTTAAAGTTTAAAATGCATCTCTAGGCATCCTACTAAGTTCCGTGCATCATCAACATCATCATAAACCTGCACCATGTTTTAAAGTATAGTTCAATACAAAAGTATTGGCGAGTATACAAGTTTGGTGTACTAGCACATAAGTATAAAATGAACAATCCACATGGCAAACCTAGTTATCAAGATTAACGTATAAACCGTCATGTGAACAAACAAGTCAAACCAAAGTTTAAAGCAAGTATGAATAAATACCTTAACATAACCCAACGTTCACAGGCGGTGCGTTACTCCTATAGCGCTATACATGTTAAGGGTAGGCTCGTACGAAGTTAATGACAAGTTTATCTCAAAACGAACAAACCCAGAAAATACGAATCAAGCATAACATATTAGTGAGCATGTATTGGATTGTTTGTATGTATGATTGCATAAAATTATGTATGTTGAGTGTGTTTTTGTATATTTAAACATGTTGCACCCAAAAAGTGTAAAAACGGTAAAAGGGCGTTGAGTATACTCACGGTTTGTGAAGAAATTTTCACTTAGGGAGTTTGAAGAGTCTTGAGTTGTTGGAACACCGAAGTTACGAATTTTGGTTCTTGAACTTTTTGCCCAAAGTTGAAAATCTTGGAGATTTGAGAGAGTTTGGAAGTAATTTGGAATTGCTGCAAGTGTTTGGAAGATGTTAGAGTTTGTATTTATAAGAGGGTTAAGTGGTTGGGGTTTAAATGAAGGTGGGTTTAAATGAAGGTGGTTGGGAGTTAGGAGGGGTAAAATGAGATGGTTGGAAGTTAGATCATTAAAAAAGTGGTTGGGGAGATGAAAATATTCATTTTCAGTCCTTATACTTGTATTGTTGATTATTTTATGTTATAACTTGTATTATTTACATAAAATTAAGTATAAATCATGTATATAAGTGTAACTCAACTAAAGTGAAGGTATAAATAAGTATTTGAACGCATAAAGAGTCCTAAAACGTGTATTTGTTTGTGAAATAAGTATGTCTTTACGAGAATGATGAGCAAGTATCAAGTATGTGAATAAGTCGAATGTAAAACAAGTACGAAGAATCAATGTATAGTCCGTATAAAATGCTCAAGTTTTATTACGATCAACGTTTCGAATTACAAAACTGGAAGTGAAATACGAATACGATACGGATATAGTTTCCAAAAATAGAGATATAAATAATCTTTCTAAATAAGTAAGGTTTCAAAAGCGAGGCGTTACAAAACAGCCCCTAAGGTATATAATGAAAATTAAAAAAATGATGTTTATAAAAAACAAAACCTTAAGAAAATAAGTTAACAAGTGTAAGCGACTGGAAAATGCACAAATTTAATAAACGAAAGGTGAAAAAAATAACGAATTTTGAATAAACAAACGATCAAAAGAAATGGAAGATTTGAAAAAGAAATAAATCATTCTAAAAAAAGTTTGAAAAATGAACGATCTTTTGCAAACCTTATATTAGAATGTTTTTTTTTTCAAATCTTACATTTCTTTTGTTTTTTATACACGTCGTTTGGTAAAATTTAAATAAGAGTTAATTGCATAGGTAGTCCTTGTGGTTTGCACAAAATAACATACTTAGGTACTAATAGAATGTGATTTTAAACCTACAAATAACGTTAGTACCTCCAAACGTTACAAAATAAAAAGTTAATACCCTAGAATGTGATTTTAAACTATTAGTACCTAAGTATTTTATTTTGTGCAAACCAACGGGACTAACAATGTAATTAACTCTTTAAATAATAAACGACTTAAAAAGTGAGTAGTTTATAAGTGTTTAAAAAATAAATGATTTAAAAAAAAGGTATAAAATGAAGTGTTTAAAAAACTTCAAAATACAAACTACTTTAAAAAGAATGATTTTAAAAACAAATGGTTTAAAAAGGAACAATTTTAAAAACGATAGATGGTTTAAACAAAATGTATAATAACAAATTATTTTTTAAAACGGATTTTATAAAAAATGGTTAATGAAAATACATATTTATTTGTATATTTAAAACATATTTTATTAAATAATAATCGTGAACATAACAAAATAATAAAAAAAAACTTGAGTAATTGCATTAATAATCTCTTAAAATAATAAAAGAACTTTGTAATCATTGAAAACAGCCCTTAAGGTTTATAATGACCTAATTACCCTTACACTTAACTGCAAAAAAGTAACCAAGTTAGTCTCAGGGGCCAAAATCGTTATAAAATGCAACCTCGGGGTCTAATATCTTAAAAGATTACTTTTTGAGCTGAAATGGTTAAACTAGTTAAACCACATGGGCCAAAACAGTAATTTACTCTCATATTTAATAACCTCAATTTCCCTTGTGAAGAAACACTGATCTGGATTGACCGGAATCAATCAGATCTAGGGTTTAGTTTCTGCATAAAAGGGGTTAATCTTCTCGTCGATTGCCAGTTGAGAACCACTTCACCAGAGAACACTGCAAAACAGAAAGCCGTTAAACTTGTCACGGGGAGAATGAGGGTTCTCTCCGTGACCACCTTCCGGCATGAGAATAAGTACAGTGATCTCAAAGGAAAAGATGAAGTAGTATGAGTGAAAGTATGTGAAAGTAGCTTGTAAAATCATACCTGAATTCCCATATTTATAACCAAGATTTTGGCACCAAGAAGGTGACGGAAGAAATGACAGAAATTATTTTTCGTTAGCGGTTATTGCTCTTTCCGTTAATGGTTAATTCCACATCCATGCACACGGATTGTGGATCTGATCAACGGCTGGGGAGATGCCACGTGGAAAGTGGTTTTGTGTAGATCTCCCTTTAAGTTGTTTGCCATCATCGTGATTTAGATGAGTGCCTAGGATGATGCCACGTCACATTCGGTTGTAACCGAATGAAGGCATGCATGATGATCACTTAGGGCCTTCTAGAAGATCTAAAGCTGTAAACCATTGTACCTTTGCCACATGTCCATTCTGTTGTAACAGAAAAGATTCCTTTTGTTCAAGTCTTGATTTCAGGCACGCGGAGATGTTTAGGACTTCATCTTCAAGCTTAACTGTTCCTTTGCGCGAGCTCGCGCAAGGGTGTTAGTTGAATATTTGTCTTTCCTTTCTCCGATGCACGGTCATAGAAGACTGATTTTTCTAAATCTTGTTCAGAACCGCTGCGCAGCTGCGCAGGGTTTTATTCAAGATGTTTCTGGATGGAAGTTATGGTATGGTCCTATGCGTTTGCGCAAGGTTTTTGGGACCATACCCCTTCAATTCCCCCCAGTCCAATGTGTCTCCTATGCGCCAATGGCAAGTAGGTGGAGCACTGGACTATAAAAAATGAAGTGTGCGCTTTTTGTTGTTGAGAGGTATGCAAGTTGTTCGGCGCAAGTTATGAAAGAACTTAACTTTTGAACCCCCGCAGGACGGGTTAATATTTTTGTTAAGTTGGCTGACTACGTGCCATTGGTGGCTATATGCGAGGGTGTGTAGTTGTTTTGCATATGTTGTAATGCGCTAAATGTTACCTGAGATATCAGTCGGCCCGACACCGGCGAGGCTAATTACTAGTTTTGCCTTAACTGCTGCTAAGGGAGAATAATAATGTCCGTCTCTTGGTGATGGACTCGGTGACTGGTGCGATCGTTGCAAAAGTTGCTATTCATATTTGAGCTTGTTGGGATATTGGGTCCCTTTTTGTAATAACTTGTTAATGTGTTGGCGCGCATGCATCTTTTGTATGTTTTGGTTGCAATATTTGCATGAGTACAATTACTTTATTTAGGTAAGACAAATAATGATGGTATAAAGCTCATGTGTGAACGTAGGACTGGACCTTGCGCAGTGCATGTGACTGCAGACCGTTCATGAGACTTGTATTAGATACCCTAGAGTTTTTATGCTTACCAAAAGAAATTGCATGCATTTGCGACAAACATGGAAAAAAGCGTAATGTAAGTAACATACTTTGTATTAATATGTAAGGCGCACGGGCCGATAAGTACAAAGTTGCTAAGATTACATTTTAGGATAAATAAAATAATTAATAACGATGCGTATGTAAGTAGCGACCCTTGTGTTTTACGTTGGACAGCGTAGTGTGCCATCCAAGAACGAAGGGTACTAAGATTACATGTAGCACCTGTGCAGCTGCTGCGCGTTTCACGTGCGCGAAACGTCCGTTCCGTCAAGTCGGCGCAGGGTGTACGCTCCTTTTCCCAGGACCTCATTAATCACATAAGGCCCCTCCCATTTAGGCGCGAGCTTCCCCGGTCGTTCTGCGTTCGACGCTTCGTTATCTCTTAAGACAAAGTCTCACGGTAGGAAAATGCATATTCGCACCAGCACATTGTAGTATTTTTTCAATTTTGACTTGTACTTAGCCTCATTAATGGCTGCATTCTCTCGTCTTTCTTCGAGGAGGTCCAAGTCGAGTCTGCGCTCTTGTTCATTGTTTTTTTTTTCTCCATGGCTATCATGCAAGGTGACGGAAGACCGATCTCTGCTAGGATTACGGCTTCCATACCGTAGACGAGGCTAAATGGTGTTTCTCCCGTGCTAGTCTTTGGCATGGTGCGATGAGCCCACAAAATACTCGGGAGTTCATCGACCCAGCCTCTTCTTGCAGTTCCCAATCTTGCCTTAATGCCATCTACAATCTGTTTGTTGACGCTTTCAAGTTGACCGTTTGCCTGTGGGTGTGCCACGGAAGCAAAACTATGTTCTATACGCATTTCTTTCATCCATTTTTATATAGATAGTCAGAAGCAAAATTGGTACTGTTGTCTATGATGATGCGCAAAGGTAACCCGAACCGGCATATAATATGTTCACAGATGAACTTCTTGATAACCATTGCGGTGGTTGATGCTAGAGCTTTGACTTCTACCCATTTGGTGAAGTAATCCACAGCAACTATGATTAATTTTACTGTGTCGGGTGCATCGAAAAAAGGACCTACTAGATCGATTCCCCACTGTTGGAAAGGCCATGCTGCGGTTACTGGAACCAAAGGGTTTTTTGGGCGAAGGGTCTTTGGAGCGTGGTGTTGACATGAAGCACGTTTGCGCAAAGTCTCGACGGCGTCCAGGTGCATGCCAGGCTAGTAATAGCCTGCGCTCATAATTTTTGCCACCACCATTCGAGGACCGACATGGATTCCGCATAATCCTTCGTGGATTTCTCAGACCAAGTATTGCGCGTCATGTTTTTCAACTCATCGTAGAAGAGGACCCATATAAGACTTTCGGTACATAATTCTGTCCGCCATCTCGTAATTTTGGCTCTTTGTTCTGAATTTTCCTTGCTTCTGTCTTTCCTTCTGGAAGAGTTCCATGCTGTAAGAACATAATAATCGGGGACATCCAGCATGGATTCCCGATTTCTATTATGTTTACGTGTCTCAGAGGAATAGACGGGTTTGAGAGAACTTCAATGCGGACATCCTTTGCCAGGCGTTTGAAACTTGTAGCAGCTAACTTGCTTGGTGGATCCGTGTGCTTGTTCTCGCTTCGGTTAATATGGATAATCTTGAAGGTCTGAAACTGATTGATTAAGGTTTTCTCCTGTTCAAGATACAAGGCCATTGTTTCACCTTTTACGTCATAACGACCGTTAGTCTGTTCGGCAACCAACAGAGAATCAACATGCGCTTCCACAATCTTTACCCCCATTTTAATTGCTAAGCGGAGACCTGCGAGAAATGCCTCATACCCTGCTTCATTGTTGGTGCTTTTGAAATCCAACCGAATGGCGTAAGTAAGTTCGTGGTTGTCGTGGCTGACTAAGCGAAGACCAGCCCCTGCGTCGTCATCGTTGGAAGCACCATCTGTATGCAAGATCCAGACCCTGTCATCGAGGACCGGGGTAGGATTCTGTATGGCTTCGCATTCTTGGATTTTATCAATGGGAATTCGGTAACGAAGTCTGCTAGAACTTGGACTTTGATAGCTGGGCGCGACTTATATAGGATATTATGTCCGCCCAGTTCGATGACCCACTTTGCTAATCGGCCAGCAACATCCGGTTTTGATAAGACTTGACCCAAATGATAACTAGTAAGAACAGTTATGACGTAGCCAGAAAAGTACCTTCGTAATCTGCGCGAGGTGTGAACCAACGCTAAAACCAGTTTTTCCATGATTGAATAACGGGTTTCTGGCCCAGTCAACATCTTGCTGATGTAATAAATTGGAGTTTGGACCCCATCTCTTTCTACTAACAACATTGCGCCTACTCCTACCTCAGGTGCGGAGAGGTACATGATTAATGGTTCTTCCTTTCGCGGAGCCGTTAAAGTAGGTAACTGAATTAGGCATTCTTTCATTTCTTGAAAGACTTTTTCGGCCTCCGGCGTCCATTGAAATTGGCTCTTCTTGACGCAATTGCGCAATGTTCTTATGAACGGATAAGATTTGGCAGCATGATTTTCTAAAAATCGGTTGAGCGCAGCCAGTCGACCAGCTAGGCACTGCATCTCTTTGATAGATGCTGGTGACAGCATGAGCTGAATAGCCTCTACCTTTTCTGGATTAACTTTAAAACCATCTTTGGTCATGATAAACCCCAAGAATTTGCCTTCCTCTATTTTGAACGAACATGTTATCGAATTTAATTTCAAATTAACTTTGCGCAAGAAGTCGAAAGTGCGTTGGATGTTCGTGAGCATTCGTTCTTCTTCGGGACTCGGGATGACAAGGTCATCCATATAAACTTCTACTGTTACGCCGATATCTTCCCCAAAGACTTTATCCATTAGGCGTTGGTATGTAGCTTCCGCATTGCGGAGACCGAAAGGCATTTTTGTGTAACAGAAAATACCTTTGTCCGTGCGAAAAGCTGTCTTGTCTTCGTCTTCTTCTTTCATTTGCACTTGGTGATTGCCTTTGTAACAATCTAGGAAGCACTTCCAACAGAATGAGGCTAAGGAATCTACCTTCGTGTCAATCTACGGAAGGAATAACAGTCCTTTGTACAAGCCTTGTTGAGGTTCTTGAAATCAACGCACATACGCCATCCGCCGTTATGCTTTTGCACCATCACTGGGTTAGCTACCCAGGTTTGATATCGGGCTTCGCGTAAGATGCCTGCTTGAAGTAGTTCAACTACTTGCTCATTCAAACATTCAAACAATGTTCCGCCACATCTCTTGGTACGTCGATCATGTCCGTTGGGGACCATGCGAAAATATCCATATTTTCTAATAAAAGATGTTTCAGTCTTGCATGAATTGCTGGCGACACGACGTGTCCTAGCAAAATAGTTTGCTCAGGATATTCATTGTTGAGTATCCATTTCTCTGGTTCGTTAGCGGAAGATGGTTTTGCTATCTTTACTGGTGGTTCATCGTCTATGGACATGAATTCTTTGCTTGAATACAAAATTGCTACGCCGGTTTCTGTTGGAAAACCGCAAGCAGCGTGTGGTATGGAAGTAATCATGCTAAACTCCCTTGGCGAGTGTCTTCCCAACAAAACATCATGGCGGGATGTAGCTGGCATAACCATGAAGTTGACCGACACGGTGCGTGAGTGTTTACCATCAGGCAGTGTAACGGGAAAAGAGATCTGTCCTAGTGGAAAGACGGCTTCATTGCAGAAACCAGTTAGCGGGAAATCAACTGGTTTCAAACGCGCCTTGTCCTCTGGGTCTAACTGCTTAAAACACTGCTCATATATATTATCCATAGAACTACCCGGATCGATGATGACTGGTCTCTCCTCTTGGGGACCTCCTGGTACGACAGGAAAAATTACTTGTTGCTCGTGCCAGTGTTGGTTATGACTTCGTTTGTTGTTGCGCTTGCGCGGTGGTCCTCTTTGCACCATATGTGTCTTTTTTATGTTGTTATTGCTTGGACTGTCATTTTCGCGAATGATCCTTCGAACATCTTCACCAACGTCGTGTACCACGTGACTGAGCTTTCCTAGATAGTTTCCACCATTGGGCTGGGTGTCCCACTGCTGTGATAGATGCGGGCCCAGCTGTGTACGATCAGATTGCCATTGAGAATTTTGCTCTGCGGGAGGCTCTCGACGTCTGGATCTGAGATGAGTAAACTCGTATCTGGTGCTAGACTGAGAGTACACTTTTGTGTCTTTGGGTTACACATGTGTTGATGTAAGATCCTAACATGTTTTAACCAAATGACGCAACAGAAATACGAACTTAAAAATTTCTTTCATTATATTCATTCCAACATACTTGGAAATACATTAAATCATTCGGTTACATTAAACACATTGGAACTTTCTATAAGTTGAATAAAACCGGACACACTTATATTAAATTACATGACCACACACACGCGTACAATCCATGTCTTAACTCGATCTTCGACCGCTTACACTCCATGATGAGAACCTATAATTCTATACAACCTGCAGACACCACGTACAATCACATCGTTAGCAACTGGTGACATCTTACGTAAGTTTTAAACATGCATAATTAGGCGTCAACATCTCATGCTTTCGCTTATGTTAATCCATTCGTCCATCCATTCGAACACCATCGTTGGATTTCCTTGTCAAACCTTCAGCTTCCATTTTAAGTATACCTGCACTTCCATTTCATTCTCTATAGAAAAACGATTAGCATCATTAGATTTCATTCATATGAGTAAGTCCACGTATACGTATAAACAAGTCTCATTCGTTTGTGCATATAATCAAATCCCAATTCATGCATATACACCCTTTTATTCGTACACATACCTACAATTTACATCTTACACAACATAACATCCAAGTCCTAAACACACACGTCTAATACATGTAAATCACATACATATAATTCTCCACCCTTATGTGTTCATAGACATACTCTCCTACGAGTTCCAATTACTTTCATCAATCAACTCATACCCATATGTATAACTACTTATTTCATCTTTAAGCACGATATCAACTAGTAATTTCCTTTCTCACCCATACTTGATGGAAACTCTTTCTTAACCACTTTCGACTCATTTCCACAAAAAACTTACCTTAGTACTACCATTGATTCATACATTCTTACATAACACACAATAATAATCATACAACAATACATTATAAAACTAAAGGGTAAGTCCGGAATTAACTTACCTTACGCGTCCGTGTTTGCGTTCGCTTCCTTGTGTCCTCCTGACCCGTTAGCCTTTCGTGCTTCCATCCATCTTTGCATGATCCTTATACTTTCATATCATTACATCCACATTATTGTTAGCATATAAGATTGTATATATTAACAATCATATCAAATTCATATTCCACATTTAACTTTCATTAGTCAATTCATTCACTAACATGCCTAGCTCAATTCCCTGAAAATAAGCTGTTTTGGGACGTCCGTTTACTGTACTTACGAGCTTGCAAAAATTATGATCTTTTTATGTGACGTGCCCCTCGGAGGGTTTATAATTGTGTTAAATTTTTAAAGTCTAACTCTCTACCAAAAATTTATAAAAAAATCATTTACTAAGCAGCAATCAGATTCGTCACTTTCTTACTGCAGCCCACAGAAAAATTCATTTAAAAATCCTCGATCACCCGATTGACATAATTCCAGTTGGAGATTTTTATAACCTCTTGACGCTACCTATAGTAAAAATTTGGGATCATAACTCAATTCCTAAATTGAGTTATGACATTCGTAAGAGGCTGCAAATTCTGCCAGAAAACGCAGCTTGAACCTTCGATACGGAAAAATTCATAAAACGTTCAATTTTTGTCGAACAAATGCAATTCCAGTTGGGTTTGAAAGGTTATTCCTGGAAGTTTATCACAAAATCAATAAACATCAGTTTTTGACAAGATTTAACCCGGTTACAGCCGATTAAATTCGGCTGTAACTTTCTGGACAGATTTAGTTTCATCAATTTTTTTCTAAAAATCTCACATTCTAACTTCACCTAGACATTTCATCAAACACTTGGTGTGCATACTACTTCTTAAGCATAATGTACAAGTCGTGTATGCACATTCTCCCTATTTCATAACATGGATTATCATAATCAATCAAATTCACATAATGATCATCCTACATCAATTATCTACCAATACTCTTTCATATACAAGTTCATACATTAACACTACACCTATTTTTGGCACCTTCATGATCATCATACTTCATCATGCGACTACTTACAAGTGGGTTTTTCATTTTTAATCATCAAGATAACCAAATTCAAGCATAATTCTTGTTTTATAAGGTGATTCTAACTCATAATCATACTAATTTCACATGAACTCTTGGATTGGTTGCGACCCACTTTCTACAACAATCACCAAATCATGAAATTCAACTTACCTTATGGTAGACAAGTATGGATGATTGATTATTTGATTCATGCACGAATTATAGCCTCAATTAGCCTTTCAATTTGTTGATTTAGGGTTTGAGAAGGTTCCCCCTTCTTTTCTTCTTCTCTGGTCGACACCCACACACACCTAAGTGTGTTTTTGGGGTTTTAAATTTTGTTTTTATAATTTATCTTTCCATTCATTCCATTTTAGCCCCTCATGTTTGGATGTTTATATTTTTATGGCCAAAATCTATTCTTTAGGTTAAAATCCTACTTACCATTCTAACAACAATTACATTTATAAATATTTATTTTAACATATATACATATAACGACTTTGGGATGTTACAAGTCTACCCCCCTTAAAAGATGTTTCGTCCCCGAAACCTTGCTCATTTCCATGAGACACTAGTTACCTTTACTTACTGGTTACGATTAGTCTCTCTATTTAGCACACTTAGAACACACTCCTAGGACGTTTTTCTTTAAATTTCGAATTCTTGCCTCATGTTAGTTCCCTAGTGATGATCATCACTACATGTTTATTCATTCGTTTCATTCAAAATGCATACCATGGCACAAGTTCACTCGTGCCTTATAAAAAGGGCTTTTTTCATAAACAATATAATCGTATGTTGAACCAGAACAAGGAAAACAGCCATCTAAAATCTCAAAAGATTCAAAATCTCAAACTTCCATCCAAACAGCTGATACAACAGTAGTGACAAAAACTGCTGTCAGTAGCCAAACAGCTGTCATCTCATCAACACACACAACTTCACCACACACCACCAAAACCACTGCCATACCACCATTTCCTGCCAAAAAGCAGAAGACAACAGATGTTACAACATCTGTTGTAATGACAACAGTGGTTGAAGCACCAGTTGTTTCAACAACTGTTAGTCAAACACAAACCACTACCATTCAAACTCAAACCACTGAGTCACCCAAAACATTATCAGCCTCTCCTACAATAAAAAGGAGAAGGATTCTCATACCTGATGATTCACCACCACCATCACCACCATCAAAAACTACCTCACCACCTTCAACCCCTGCTCAAAAGCAGAAGACATCTACTGACACATCAGTAGTTGTAATGACAACAGTGGTTGAAACACCAGTTGTTTCAACAGCTGTTTGTCAATCATCTACCACTGCTCTTATCATTCCTACATCACAACCAAAATCCTCTTCATCAGTAAAGCTTCACAAAAGAAAAAGATAAACAACTCAAGTCACTGATGAAAAATATGATCCTATTGCCGCAAAATATCCACTGGAATTAGATGCTGTGAAAAATGAGATGAGACAATTTTATACCGAGGAAGATCCTTCACAAAGAAGATTCCCTTCCCTCATTGGCTTCATAGTTCCAGAAAACATGGATGAATATCTCGAATTAAAAGGAAGGCATGCAAGGATTAGAGCTAAACTTGAATGCAAAGATGAAGGTGATGAAGCCATTGCAGAAAGAATGGTACTCTTGCTCACAAAGGTCAAGCTAATGGAAGACTTTGCACAAGATCTAAGCAAAGAAAAGGCATATCAACGAAAAACAATAAGAAAAGAGTATCTTGCATATATAATGAAAGAAAAATTCTATTTAGCTGATGAAAAGCAGTTTGAAGAATGGCCAATAATCGCTTTAAAGCATGAAGCTAACAGGATTGAAAGGATTAAAAATGATCCAAGTAAGAAGAAGACAGCTCCAAATTGGAATAAGTACAAAAAGCTAATTGCTGATCTTACTTCTGAGTACAAAAAGAAAAAGCAGGAACTGATAGATGCTAAGGTGGATACTTCTGAAGCCATAGCAAAATGGACAAAGCAGTATACCGATGAGGCTTATGAACGGCTGAAGAAAAGAAAGATAACAGTCTCAGGCACTTCTAAAAGGCCAGACTACAACAAGATAGAACAACAGCTGGATGCTCTCAAAACACTGATCACATCAAAAGTTGACCCGAGTCTTGTGATAAACCAAGAGAAAGGGAAACTGCTGACCAGTGAAGAAGAAAAAGAAAAGGAAGCTGAGTACTTCACAGAAGCCATCAAGAAAATGGGTCTAAAAGAAGATAGTTCAGTAAGCCTTCAAAACCTTTTCAAAAAGGTACTAACCAAGCCTGCATCAACAAACATTTCAGCAGATATCTCAGACAGTGAGCTTGATCAACAAAAGATACAAGAGCAAATTGACAAAGAAGTTGCAGAAGATATAGCTGTAGCAAATGAAGTCATAGAAGAAGCTTTCAAAAGAATGTCTGAAGTTAAGGATACTGCTTTACAATTTTTCTCAAGGCCAAAATCTCAAAGCTCATCAGAAAATAAATCTCTCCCAAGAAACCCATTGGGTTCAAAAATACTAAAGTGGCTCTCTGATCAAAAGACCCATGTATTGACTCTGGTAAGATCCAATGGCGAAGTGAAGTACATATCAAGGAAAGAAGCACTAGGCCTGGGTGTTGAAGATTTGTAGGATCTCCTTGAACTTTCACTGTGCAGGGATGAGGATGACTCAAGTTCCAAAGACTTTGAAGCAGAATTTAAAAGACATGCTAAGGAACTTCTGATGAGGAATAAAGATCCAGAATAATGAAGGGTTTTGGCATTATCTGTTCCAGGGGGAGATTGTTGGGATTGAACCCTGCCAGAGGAACAGATAATGAAAGCCAAAACCGGATCATGACAGTGGATTCACAATAAACAGCAGTTTACACTAACTCTTCTCCCTTGAAAGAGATTATAACATCTGATGGTCTTGCATCCACTGCCCGGATACAACTGCTGCTGTTCTTCTAACTACTGATGAAGCCAAAAGACTGCTGAGAACTAAGCACTGCTGATGACAAAGCACTGCCTAATCAAGGACTGATCAACCTTGAAGAAAGCACTGACATAAAGAGAGAGCAGTAGTTTAGTATATCATCTGTTTTATGTATTCTCAGTGGTTAGGTTTAGCAGTGTTTGTATAAGACCAGTAGATACAGGTTGTTAGACTGTTAGACGTCGCTTTCATGGTGACGTCAGCTGAGATGCCTCAGCGGTTTGGATTGTCTATAAATGGAACAGTACTCTGTACTGTTACATTTGATCGTTTTGAGTGAGTTTTTCTCCTCAATTCAATCCTTTCATCTTGTGCAACCAACCACTGAAGTATCAGGCTGAGGGGGAGCTTAGTTTGTAAGCATGCTTGTAATCTTTTGAATTGCTTTGTAATCTTTTGACTGATGAAAAGCATTTGTTTATCTAAACTATTTTCTTCATTGATTGTGTTTATAAAGTTTGTAATTATTTCCGCTGCACTTAAACTCTATTAAAATCTATTTGATCTGTTCTAATTATACAAACAAACACAATCATGAGAGCCTCCGATCCTAACATATACTCATAGATTACATTCCAAATCATTTTATTCGTGTCACCTCGAGCATTACTTACTGTACAAACATATGTACGTTACTGAATAACATTAAGTCTGAACTAAAATTTCATTCCTTTGTTGACCTCTATAAGTCGAACCTTTTATACTTTGTCATACTTGTGCTATCACTAGTTCGCATGAAAGTAGTATTCAATTTATAACATTTCTATTTAACATTCACAATTTACACAATCGACTAACATTGATTTCATTGCATAACTATCAATCTATAAACCAGATCGATCCGCTTCTTCACGAGTCCATACTGTACCAGATTAATTTCATTCATCTGTAAAATGAGCTCTCGTCGTGAGCATCCTTTCAAAAAATCTACTACTTTCGTCATCCAAGAATTTCATCATTCTTATCTATAACATTAACGGTTATCACATTTCATTTCATACTTTCGTTCTACATGGTGTTTATTCACCCATAATTCTTTCACAAATTTTCCATTTACATTAGTATTATACTGTAAATGGATCAAATAATACAATAATTAAACAATCAAAATCAAGTTTGGGAAGTCCGCCGTAGACCACGGTTGGTGTACCGAAGCTTATGGCACCCAAAACAACTTAAATAACAAATTTCAGCAAATTTCCACACCAAATGGCGTTGGAGACGACCCAAGGAGGCGTTGGCGAACATCGCGTAGACAACGATTCAGGGCGTCAGAAAAAACGGAAGACAGGCACGGTGTCGGCGACGCCTATACACGGCGTCGGCGACGCCCCTCCCTTCTCCTATTTTTCTTTTGTGTTGTTTCGTCGTCTGTTAACGCTAAAACTCGCATAACTTTTAAACCGTTCACCCTTTTACCTCCCGTTTCTTCCTACGTGATCGTAATTTGGTGTAACAATCCTCAATAAACCGACATTATTGAATAGTTCCGACACCCTAGTATATTTTAAAATGTCTCAATATGTCTTTAAATACATCCCGTATGTGAAAACCGAGCCCGAAATACAGTATAGCATTAAAAATAAAATTTAAAATTTGATTATTAAGTTGAGGCGGGCCGCGTAGGACCCACCCCAACCTTACGCGGGCAGTATCAAGGTTGGAAACTGATTTCGTTGGTTTCTTTAGTTTAGGCGGGCCGCGTAAGATTCCCCATAAGCTTACGCGGGCCGTGTGAGATCAAGATAGTGGCGCAGCCTGGTGATGACACGTGTCAAGTCTAGATGGTGATCCGGACGAGCTACGCTTTGACCGAGGTTTGACGTGGGCCGCGTAGCCCTAAGGCTACGCTTTCGCGGGCCGCGTGAGAGTCAAGTTCAGCAACTATATAAAGGAGGCCTCGGGCTTCAACTCAATTCGCTCACAAACGTTTCTGTATCTCAAATTCTGAAATATTAGGCATAATTTTCAAGTATAATACCCCCTAATTAGTGAGGTTCTGCTCCGTTGTAAGTATTATAACCCCAGTTTCGTAATAGATACGCTGCCCGATTGATTTAGGGTTTCGTAACAACTGTCGTGGTTCTGCCCGACGTAGTTGTTGAAATACCGTCTCGGAAAGGGTATCATTAATATTTTCAAAGGGTTATTATACTAACCTAGGTACATTTGTGAAAATTATAGATTAATCCCAGGAAACCCTTACGCGAAGTCTAAGATAGCAATGTGAGTTTATCCTATTTTTGTTAAACTTTTTGTAATATTTTACAAAACCTTAATGCTTTACAATGTGATTAAGCGGTGATTGAGTCTTTGTAGTTCTTCAATTACTGCCGGTATGTTGGGGTTTTGTATACAAAATTTACTACACTGTGAGTAGTAAGTCGGGACGACAATACGTTACCATTGGACAACGAGTTAGCCAATGTGTAATATGACCCACCAGTCAGGATTGACAGTACTGAATGAGTAATTGTGTAGAAATAAACAATGTGATCGCTCTCAATACTGTGTTAATTGATAAAATGTTTCTTGATTAAACTGGGATTCCCTTACCAGTATTTCCCATTGACAAATGTTTTTAAAACGCGTTTCAGGTAACACAATGTGACAGCCAATTAGTAAAAAGCCAGCTGGAGAGCACTGAAGGCTTGGGAAAAATGTGGCTATAAAAGTTACCTAAAAGACGCTGTTTTAAATTCAATAAAATAGGGTTTATCCCTATAAACTTATTGTAATAAGAAACTTGGGTTTTACCCATGTGATTATTAATATCAAATATGGTGGTTTTACTCTGATAAACATTTCCTAACTACGGTCCTGATGTAATTTCCGCTGCCAAATTAACCAACTGATACCACCAAAACTCTGAGTTCGCGTCCGCCCGTTCCCGGGACAGATAAGGGATCGGGGGTTGCGACAGAAGGTGGTATCAGAGCCTAGCCACTGGTCTAAGCCAAAGAAGTGTTCTGTTGACACTTAAAATCTAAATTTTGTGTTAGGAAATAATTTATGTGATTATGTGTTTTGTGTTATTTGACTATTTGTTAGTTTACAGTATGAGTGATCAAGGACCCTTAGACATGTGTCGTCAGTTGTCTGATTCACCTAGGAGTGAAGGTACCTCTTCACAGCCTACCCTTTCGGGGTATTATGCTGATCAGGAAGAAGGGATGTTTGCCTTTAAAGCTCAGTCGGAAGAGCCGTTCCCTCATAAAAAGAGAGGATGGTTCAGTAAGGAAGCATTTGCACGTAGGAAAAGAATGCGAAAGTTGCAACAGCAAAGAGCCTTAGCAGCCGTTAAGCGAGAGACAGATGCCCATACGCAGGATATGCTTAATAGAAGCCTAGCTAATTTCCATATCCTAGCTACAACTGCTGCTGACCCAAGTCTGGAGCAAATAATAGCACCCCAACCACAACTGTCAATCCCAGATCAACCCATGGAGATAGAAAACCCTGAAAACCAAGTGGAGATGCATGACTTCAATCCGGAAGAAATCCCTAGGGTACCAGCACCAAACCCCCTAGACCCAAATTACGATCCCTGGTGGGATGACAATAGGGACTTTGTGCAACGTTACCCAATCCATGAAGACACACCTATACAGAACATAGAAGCCTACCCATGTATGGACCCTTTAGATCCCTATTACCATGATAACTACATTAGGGAGATCTTAGAAGATCCTTACCGATTTCAGGCACTTTCACACCCATATCAGGAACCCGCACCCCAGATTCCGAACCCAGTCCTAGAACCTGCACCCCCAATGAGTGCAGAAAACGTGCAAGAACTTAGGACATTTGGTGAGGAAATTTTAGAAAGCAGTGAGAGAATGCGACATGTGGGAGAGCGACTCGTATGGAAATACGACGAGCGCAATATGAATTTTTGGATAAATCCATATCCGTGAATATGAGAATAGTAAAACGGTAATATTAATAATAATAATATATATGTGTGTACGGATGCCTATTACTATTAGTGTAATTCTATTTCAGTTGGTATTGTAATTTTATTTCAGTACTAGTGTGTAATAGATGCATAATAGTATATGAATAGAGTAAAGTCGCAATGATCGACGCTTTTGGAAAAAATGCGTGTCATGTGATTGACTATATTAATATTATTTTGTGATATTAATACGGGGAAAATGTTTAAAATTCAGATGGCCGACGAAGGAAATCAAGGAAATCTGAATAACGATAGCCAGAGTAACATTAACGTGGTTAATGAGAATCCGAGCATCAATAACAATGGAAACCAAATGGATAATAGTGTCGTTCAACATGTAGTGGCATAAGGAATCATAGATGCAATGCCATTTATTATTCAAACGATTCAAGAAGCGAATAATAAAAGTAAGCATAACAGTAAGCGACCAATAGAACCAGAAAATAGGGCTGTTCATAAAGCCCGCGACTCGTAGCTCGGCTCGTAGCTCGCTCGAAAGAAGCTCGAGAAAAACTAGCTAAAAAAACTCAATTTAAGATGACGTGAACCAAGTTGGCTTATTTTGTAACCAAGCCCAGCTCGAGCTAAGCTCAGCTCGACCCATGGCTCGGCTCGTTGGCTCGTTCTTAGGCTCGTTTAACTCCGACGTAAAGCTCAAGCCAAGTTTAACCGCCTGAATTAATTTCGTGCTTGAGCTCGACCCCACCCTGGCTCGACTCGGATCGACTCGTTTACAGCCCTACCAGAAAACAGCGTGAACAATGGACCCGTACTTCAAGTGCCTATTCCCAAAAGGAGAAGAACCGTGCCTTGCGGTTGTTCTTATAAAGAATTCTGGTCTTGTAAACCAATGGAATTCTAGGGCAACGAAGGGGCCATTGCAACCTTAAGCTGGATAGAAAAGACTGAGGCAGTCTTAAGAATAAGCAAGTGTGCTGAAGAAGATAAGATAATGTTTGCTTCTAATCTGTTTAAGAATTCAGCACTAGAATGGTGGAACACTATCCTCCAATCAAGAGGAAGTGAAAGAACTTACAATATGGAATGGGAAGAATTTAAGAACAAGGTAGAAAGGAAATTCTGCCAACCTAATGAAAAGGAACAGATAGCAAACAAATTCCTAAACCTTAGGATGACTGGTGTAGATAGTAAGGGATACACTAAATTATTCTTCGAATATGCTAGAATAGTACCAACCCTTGCTTCACCTGAACCAGTATTAATCTCCCGTTATATCTGGGGATTAATTGGGGAGATAAGACACGTAGTCAAGGCAGCTAGACCTCAAACCATAGAAGAAGCTGTAGAACTAGCAAATACCTTGACAGATGAATTAGTCCGTACCCGAGAAGAGGATCAAAGGAGGAACCTAACCCAGAAGCTCACACAAGAATTTCGTTCTGGAAATTCTAACCGTGGGAGAAATGTAGGTTCTACCTCTGCACCCTACTGTAGGTATTGCAAAAGAAAGCATTCAGGAAGATGCTCCATATACTGTAACTTTTGCAAAATATCGGGACACAAGGAAGAAAACTGCAGGAAGAAAGCTAACAACAGGATATGTTACAACTGCGGAGAACAAGGTCATATCAAGCCTAATTGCCCGAAATTAGCTCCAGCTACAAACAACAAAAATAATCAAAATGCTAGAGCATTTGTTCTGACTGCAGATGAAGCCAAGATGATTCCAGATGTCATAGCTGGTACGTTTTTAGTTAATGATGTCTTTGCTAAAGTATTATTTGACTCTGGTGCAATCCAAAGTTTTATTAATACATCATTTTGCAAATTTCTAAATCAGTCATTAACTAAACTACCACAAGAATGCTTAGTAGAGACAGCTAATGGAGAAACAGTTAGGATTTCTGAAATCTTGCAGGGAGCAAAAATAGAGATTTTAAATCAGAAATTTATTGCAAATCTTTATCCCATGAATCTGGCAGGATTTGATGTTGTATTAGGAATGGATTGGTTAATAACCAATAAAGCCAATATTTTATGTGATCAAAAGTTAATTCAAGTAAATTCACCAAAAGGTAAAACGATCACAATTAAAGGAGATAAACCATCAAGATTCACAAAATTCATCTCTGTGATGAAAACTGCAAGTTATATAAGAAAAGGTTCTATAGTGTATTTGATTTCTATAATCACTAACACTAAAGGAAAAGAACTAAAATATATTCCAGTAGTATCTCAGTTTTCAGATGTATTTCCAGAAGAATTGCCAGGGCAACCTCCAGATAGAGAAGTTGAATTCAGAATCCATTTAATACCAGGAACAACACCGATTGCCAAAGCACCTTACCTTTTGGCACCCGCCGAAATGCAGGAATTAAAGAAACAATTAGACGAATTATTAGAGAAATGATTTATACAACCAAGTTCATCGCCATGGGGAGCGCCGATACTGTTTGTTAAAAAGAAGGACGGATCAATGTGTATGTGCATTGACTACCGTGAATTAAACAAGGTTACGATTAAGAATCGGTACCCATTACCGAGGATCGATTATCTGTTTGATCAACTGCAAGGAGCTAGATTTTTCTCTAAATCGATTTAAGGTCAGGATATCATCAATTAAAGGTACATGAAGAGGATATTCCTAAAACCGCATTAAGAACAAGGTATGGCCATTATGAATTTACTGTCATGCCATTTGGTTTAACCAATGCCCCAGCTGCATTTATGGACATGATGAACCGAATATGTAAGCCATATTTGGATAAATTCATAATTGTCTTCATAGATGATATTCTAATTTATTCTAAGAATAAAGAGGATCATGCAAAGCATTTGCACGCACTTTTAAGTCTATTAAGAAAAGAAAAGCTTTATGCTAAATTTTCCAAGTGCGAATTTTGGTTAGAACAGGTACAGTTTCTCGGACACCTAGTAAATCATGAAGGAATTCATGTAGATCCAACAAAGATCGAGGCAATTACTAAATGGAAAACCCCTGAATCACCAACCGAGGTTAGAAGTTTCTTAGGGTTGGCCGGTTATTATAGAAGATTTATTCAAGATTTTTCTAGAATAGCCATTCCCTTAACTAAGCTAACCTGTAAATCTGTTAAGTTTGAATATGGATTAAGACAAGAAGAAGCATTTAGAATTCTTAAGTAAAAATTAACCCATGCACCCATATTAGCGTTACCAGAAGGAACTGAAGATTTTGTAGTCTATTGTGACGCTTCTAAATTAGGTTATGGATGCGTGTTGATGCAACGCCAAAAGGTTATAGCTTATGCATCTAGACAACTTAAGAATCATGAAGAGAATTATTCAACCCATAATTTAGAGTTAGGAGCTATAATTTTTGCTCTTAAGATTTGGAGACATTACCTATACGGTAGTAAGTTTACTGTATTCACCGATCATAAGAGTTTAAGGTATGTTTTCAAGCAAAAGGAGTTGAATATGAGACAAAGACGCTGGATGGAGATGCTTAGTGATTATGATTGTGATATCCAGTATCATGAAGGAAAAGCAAATGTAGTGGCAGATGCTTTAAGCCGAAAGTATCATGAAAAGCCAAAAAGGGTACGTTCTCTTAAATTAAATCTTCAAGTAGATTTAAAGGATCAGATAAGAGAAGCACAAGAATCAGTAATCAAGGATGATACTGAAAAATTAAAAGGTATGCTAAAATAATTAGAACAAGGAACAGATGGAATTTGGAGATTCCATAAGAAGAGAATATGGATACCTAAATTAGGAAACCTGCGTCATCGTATATTAGAAGAAGCCCATAAGTCTAAATATACTATGCATCTAGGAAATGATAAAATGTACCAGGATTTAAGGAAAAATTTCTGGTGGATAGGAATGAAAAAGGATATAGCAGCCTATGTTTCTAAATGTTTAACTTGTTCACAAGTCAAAGTTGAACACCAGAAACCCTTAGGATTTCTACAACAGTTAGAAATGCCAGTATGGAAATGGGAATTGATAACAATGGATTTTGTTACTAAATTACCCAAAACAAAGAAAGGCAATGATACAATCTGGGTGATTGTAGATAGGTTAACCAAGTCAGCTCATTTTCTACCAATGAAGGAAACTTTTAGTATGGAACAGTTAGCTAAGTTATATGTAAATGAAATTATTTCTTTACATGGAATTCCTTTATCAATTGTTTCTGATAGGGATAGCCGATTTACCTCTCATTTTTTGTCAAGTTTCCAAAAAGCCATGGGAACCAAGTTGAATCTAAGCACAACTTATCATCCTCAAACGGACGAACAAAGTGAAAGGACAATTCAGACAATGGAGGACATGCTTAGAGCTTGTGTAATTGATTTTGGAGGTAATTGGGATGATCATTTACCTTTAATAGAATTTTCTTATAACAATAGTTATCACACAAGTATCAATGTTGCACCATTCGAAGCACTTTATGGACGAAAGTGCCGAACCCCAGTCTGTTGGGCAGAAATTGGGGAAAAGAAACTATCTGGACCTGAGATAGTGCAAGAAACAACCGATAAGATTATTCAAGTCAAGGAACGACTGAAAGCCGCACGTGATCGACAGAAGAGTTATGCTGATAACCGACGCAAGCCATTGGAATTCCAAGTAGGAGATAAAGTATTGTTGAAGGTCTCTCCTTGGAAAGGAGTAGTAAGATTCATCAAACGGGGAAAGCTAAGTCCCAGGTATATTGGACCTTTTGAGATTATTAGAAGAATAGGACCTGTAACTTATCAGCTACAACTGCAGAGGAGATGGAACGAATACATGAAGTGTTTCATGTATCTAATCTCAAGAAATGCTTAGCTGATGAATCCCTAATAGTACCTCTTAAGGATATAGAGGTAAATGAACAACTCAAGTTTGTAGAAAGACCTCTACAGATTGAAGACAGGAAAGTCAAGAATCTCAAACA
This sequence comes from Helianthus tuberosus, assembly GCA_030545235.1. Lineage (NCBI taxonomy): Eukaryota > Viridiplantae > Streptophyta > Magnoliopsida > Asterales > Asteraceae > Helianthus > Helianthus tuberosus. The sequence continues at coordinate 61,639,369 of CM060432.1, read as the reverse complement.
CAAGAGATTAGTTCTGGTCAAAGTGAAGTGGGACTCCAAAAGAGGACCTGAGTACACATGGGAGCTTGAATCGGAAATGCAAAGGAAATATCCGCACTTGTTCCAGTAGATCTCGAGGACGAGCTCTAAAACAAGGTGGGGAGGATGTAACAATCCTCAATAAACCGACATTCTCGAATAGTTCCGACACCTTAGTATATTTTAAAATGTCTCAATATGTCTTTAAATACATCCTGTATGTGAAAACCGAGCCCGAAAGACAGTATAGCATTAAACATAAAATTTAAAATTTGATTATTAAGTTGAGGCGGGCCGCGTAGGACCCACCCCAACCTTACGCGGGCAGTATCAAGGTTGGAAACTGATTTCGTTGGTTTCTTTAGTTTAGGCGGGCCGCGTAAGATTCCCCCTAAGCTTACGCGGGCCGTGTGAGATCAAGATAGTAGCGCAGCCCGGTGATGACACGTGTCATCATCGTTTCAAGTCTAGATGGTGATCCGGACGAGCTACGCTTTGACCGAGGTTTGACGCGGGCCGCGTTTCCCTAAGGCTACGCTTACGCGGGCCGCGTGAGAGTCAAGTTCAGCAACTATATAAAGGAGGCCTCGGGCTTCAACTCAATTCGCTCACAAACGTTTCTGTATCTCAAATTCTGAAATATTAGGCATAATTTTCAAGTATAATACCCCCTAATTAGCGAGGTTCTGCTCCGTTGTAAGTATTATAACCCCAGTTTCGTAATAGATACGCTGCCCGATTGATTTAGGGTTTCGTAACAACTGTCGTGGTTCTGCCCGACGTAGTTGTTGAAATACCGTCTCGGGGAGGGTATCATTAATATTTTCAAAGGGTTATCCTATTTTTGTTAAACTTTTTGTAATATTTTACAAAACCTTAATGCTTTACAATGTGATTAAGCGGTGATTGAGTCTTTGTAGTTCTTCAATTACTGCCGGTATGTTGGGGTTTTGTATACAAAATTTACTACACTGTGAGTAGTAAGTCGGGACGACAGTACGTTACCATTCGACAACGAGTTAGCCAATGTGTAATATGACCCACCAGTCAGGATTGACAGTACTAAATGAGTAATTGTGTAGAAATAAACAATGTGATCGCTCTCAATACTGTTTTAATTGATAAAATGTTTCTTGATTAAACTGGGATTCACTCACCAGTATTTCCCACTGACAAATGTTTTTAAAACGCGTTTCAAGTAACACAATGTGACAGCCAATTAGTAAAAAGCCAGCTGAAGAGCACTGAAGGCTTGGGAAAAATGTGGCTATAAAAGTTACCTAAAAAGACGATGTTTTAAATTCAATAAAATAGGGTTTATCCCTATAAACGTATTATAATAAGAAACTTGGGTTTTACTCATGTGATTATTAATATCAAATATGGTGGTTTTACTCTGATAAACATTTCCTAACTACGGTCCTGATGTAATTTCCGCTGCCAAATTAACAAGCTGATACCACCGAAACTCTGAGTTCGCGTCCGCCCGTTCCCAGGACAGATAAGGGATCGGGGGTTGCGACATTTGGTCCCTTATCATATGGACTCAAAATCCCACATCCGATTTAAGGATATTCTTAACTTATAAGTTTTTGGCTTAATATTCATTTATGAATTATTCGACCCGTTCATGTTTTTATCAAACAAACTCATTTGTTTATACTCAAAACTCACATGGACATTATAACTATAAAAGTTTCTCATTATCCGGAGTTCCATTCATGGGATTTAGGCGTCCGCTATCCGGTATGCGTTAAGGTTATTCGACCCGTTTAGTGAAATTTAAGCACTTAGCTCAAATCTCGCTTATACTTTCCATGCCTTCTATTTTCACACTAAGACTTCTTTATCTTCCACCACAACCATATCCGTGGTGGATTCACCATGCTAAAATCAAACATTCCACATTTTACCCTTCGGTTTGGCAATTTACAAAAAATGCCCATTACGAGGCATTATGCCAAAAGGGCTTATACCTTTCACTTTTACCCAGTCAAAAGAGTCTACTAATTTATAAAACTTATTTCCAAACTACCTTTAAGGGTCGTTTGCCCAATTTGCCTTCCGAGGGCGTTTTCGTCAATTTTAGTCCTTTTTAACCACGAGACATCTAAAAACTTGTTTTGACCAAAAGGACGCTTTTAACCATAATCTATACCATGATTCATTATGTCACTATGGGCATAGTATAAACCATTTTGATTTACTAGATTTACCTTACTTTAGGTAATCTAAACCCACCCATAACTCGAATAACTTTCCCCGAACTTTATGTTCTTCATTTGAGTTTGACCCGTTTCACATACCTGGCTCGAGTCAAAACATTGACCCGTTTAGATACTTTGCATTTTTAATTGCTAATTAATAGCATCGCAAATTCCATACACTATTCACCCTGTGAGCATAAGACTCAACAAACAATCATTAGTCGTTATTATCAAATGATGATAACATCCCTTTTGACCCGTTTGGCCTAAACAACCAAACATTTTGAACAACCAAACATTTTGTACTTATAGCAGAATGGTATTTATTTACCATTTCGCTCTTTTGACCCATTACGAAAATTCACCATAGGGTCATATTTCCTTAAACCCCTTTCTTATGCATTTAACCCGTCATAGCTTACGCCATAGGGTGTCGTTTAAACTTCAACCTTTATTCGTCTACATGTGACTAAGTTACCGCTTTTACCCTAATTATTCCTTATGGCATACACCATAACATAATTGATGCGTGTGAGTGTCGTATAGTTTTTAATGTATATTTTAAGCCATTTTTAACACTTTAGTCAAGTTTTAAATTTATAAAACACGATATTTTACTAACACTAAACACACATATGGGCAAGTGCATCCATCGTGAGCATAGTATAGCATTGGTAAGATACCGAGGTCGTCCAAGGACACAAGAGCTTTTAGTACCGGTTTATCCTCAACGTATAATCAAATAAAAAATTTAGAAAAAGGTTTTTTAAACAAGAAAATAAAACTAACTAAAAAAAATGCTGAAAGTAAAAATAAAAATAAAAACAGATAGACAAGATGAATCACTTGAATCCGACTCGCCTTTAGTGTAACATTCGATGTTTTCCGCACTTTTGCACTTTTTAAGAGATTACTTAGTTATAGTAGTAGGCCCTCTTTTGAAGGTGACGTTACCCTCAACCCAGTAGTTTGAGTCAGCAAGGATACAATCCTAAAGGGTTGGAATACTGGAAGATAATTAATTAAGTTATTAATGCGTAATGTGGTAGGCCCCTCTTTTGAAGGTGACGTTACCCTCGGCTAAGTGGTTTGAGTCAGCAGGGATACAATCCCAAGTAGCCGGGTTAATGTATTAATAGTAGTTTACATATGAGGGGATCAAGCCATTCGCACCCCCGCCATCCAATACCAGTGGGTATTGAAGGAGGTCCTAGTAAGCTTGACCCAGGTCCTTGCTGGATCTATACACTGAACAAGGCAAGAACCTTACCAAACCATTCCCTTAACCCCCGACCAGGTAGCCAACATATCTCCATATAGACCGTGGAGATATGAATGGTGTAAATCTTTTATTTTATATAGACAGTAAAATAACACCAAAACACCACGGACAAATGATAAGGAAGTTTCACCTTCAACATAAGAAACTAGTTATTAAAGTCATTAATACAAAACCAAATAAAAAGTGCGAAAAGATTAAAAAACAAAAGTATTACACTAAATCCTTGTCTTCACCAAGTGATGTAAGAGACTTAGGCAAACATGGCCATTGATTGTCAAGAACTCTTGCTATCAATCTTGGATCACGAGACTACTACACACACTCTATGATGGATGATGGTGGTGGATGTGGGTGTTGTGATGGTGGTGGAGTGTGGGTGAAGTGGGAGAGAGGTGGTTTGTCAAAGGATGCCTTTGAAGTGAACCAAGCACCCCTATTTATAGCATGCACAGAAGCCCGGACACGGCCCCGTGTCCATTGGGCACGGCCCCGTGTCCACCCATCTTCTGTTTCTTCATTAATTGCAGTTTGTCTGCATTAGTTGACCATGTCCCCGTGTCCACTGGGCACGGCCCCGTGTGCAGAAGCGTATCTGTACTATCAAGATTTGCTTGGATTCTGCGAATCTTAGCGTTGACCACGACCCCGTGTCCGCTGGGCATCCCCTCGTGTTGGGAAATATAAGCTTCTACAACTTTGTCTTTTCTGCAGACACTTGGGCACGCCCCCGTGTTCAATGAGCACGGGGCGTGTTCAGCCTTCTGATGTCTTGTTTTTGCTTGGAAAGATGCTGTTGAGGGGTTGGGCATGCGACGTTTATTCCTTTTCTTGTATTATTGTTAGATTTGGCTGTATTTTTGTTTCTTTTGTTCATTTAAGCTCATTTATCCCTGAAAATACAAAAGGAAGACAAAAGCACACTTTTTCCAACATTAGTACTAAAAAAGGGTTAGTTTTATGCCTTATTTGTTGTAATTATATGTTGCATTTTACACACATCAATAATCCTTCAAGACTCATTGTACTTTCATCATTTCATGACTAAATTACCATTTTACCCTTTTTTACCATCAATTATGGTTTATTGCAAGTTTCAACTTGTTCCGACCCGTATTGATTCGTGTCGGAACGTCTTATTTAGAAATCTCTTTTCGAATACTAACATCGCTTATTTCTAGTCAAATACATAAGCAATTATACTACTTTAAAGCTGTAAGCTTTACTTACCTTGCATCCGACTATGCTTTTCTGCGTACTTGATCCTTTCCACTTACAGATTCAAGCCTTTCATTCTATCTCTCTTTCTTACGCGTTTAATCTGTATTCACCCACGGATTCAACTTTTATTCATACTTGCCATTCTCGTAAGTTTGATCCGCACTCATCTACGGATTCAAACTTTCATTCATACTTTCCATTCTTTTCATTCCTATTGAATTCATTTACGAATTTAAACCTTTCATTCTTACTTGTTTGATTCGTACTTACTTACGGATTCAAACATTTTCATTCTTACCATTCATTCTTACTTGTTTGATCCATACTTACTTACGGATTCAAACATTTTCATTCTTATATTTCTTTCTTATGTTTGACCCGATTCTTAAAGAATCGTTGGACCCCTTTCCATCCCACACGACCCATATTTCCCAATTCTTCCGGACATACATGTGATGATTCTCATGGTCTCACGAGCGTCCTATACTTCTTGCACACTTAGTCTCGTGTCTTCATAAGAATCATCACTTTATATCCAGGGAACCAGTCTTAAATTTGTGCCATACTCATATGAATCCTTCAAGGATTTCACCCTCGTATATAAAGGTATGCTAAATACCGATACTTATCAAATTTAAAATTTGTGTACCTGGGGTCCATTTGCCTGACATGTCACACGCCTTAGCCTTCATACTAGGCCGTAACTGCAGAACATCCTCATTGTCCAACAAGCTCACCTTACACATTCATCATTGTTAGTAACATCACACATACTTACTTGTATTAAATTTTACCTTTCGGTCTTGATCGAGTCTTGGATTGTACGGGTCACTAATCACAAGAGCACACGGGTTTGAGTTCAAGTACTCACTTATTTGTACTTGATTTCACTCAAACTCGGGCTCTGATACCAACTTGTAAGATCCTAACATGTTTTAACCAAATGACGCAACGGAAATACGAACTTAAAAATTTCTTTCATTATATTCATTCCAACATACTTGGAAATAAATTAAATCATTCGGTTACATTAAATACATTAGACCTTTCTATAAGTTGAATAAAACCGGACACACTTATATTAAATTACGTGACCACACACACGCGTACAATCCATGTCTTGACTTGATCTTCGACCGCTTACACTCCATGATGAGAACCTATAATTCTATACAACCTGCAGACACCACATACAATCACATCGTTAGCAACTGGTGATATCTTACGTAAGTTTTAAACATGCATAATTAGGCGTCAACATCTCATGCTTTCGCTTATGTTAATCCATTCGTCCATCCATTCGAACACCATCGTTGGATTTCCTTGTCAAACCTTCAACTTCCATTTTAAGTATACCTGCACTTCCATTTCATTCTCTATAGAAAAACGATTAGCATAATTAGATTTCATTCATATGAGTAAGTCCACGTATACGCATAAACAAGTCTCATTCGTTCGTGCATATAATCAAATCCCAATTCATGCATATACACCTTTTTATTCGTACACATACCTACAATTTACATCTTACACAACATAACATCCAAGTCCTAAACACACACGTCTAATACATGTAAATCACATACATATAATTCTCCACCCTTATGTGTTCATAGACATACTTTCCTACGAGTTCCAATTACTTTCATCAATCAACTCATACCCACATGTATAACTACTTATTTCATCTTTAAGCACGATATCAACTAGTAATTTCCTTTCTCACCCATACTTGATGGAAACTCTTTCTTAACCACTTTCGACTCATTTCCACAAAAACTTACCTTAGTACTACCATTGATTCATACATTCTTACACAACACACAATAATTATCATACAACAATACATTATAAAACTAAAGGGTAAGTCCGGAATTAACTTACCTTACGCGTCCGTATTTGCGTTTGCTTCCTTGTGTCCTCCTGACTCGTTAGCCTTTCGTGCTTCCATCCATCTTTACATGATCCTTATACTTTCATATCATTACATCCACATTATTGTTAGCATATAAGATTGTAGATGTTAACAATCATATCAAATTCATATTCCACATTTGACTTTCATTAGTCAATTCATTCACTAACATGCCTAGCTCAATTCACTGAAAATAAGCTGTTTTGGGACGTCCGTTTATGGTACTTACGAGCTTGCAAAAATTCTTTTATGTGACGTGCCCCTCGTAGGGTTTATAATTGTGTTAAATTTTTAGAGTCTAACTCTCTACCAAAAATTTATAAAAAAATCATTTACTAAGCAGCAATCAGATTCGTCACTTTCGGACTGCAGCCCACAGAAAAATTCATTTAAAAATCCTCGATTACCCGATTGACATAATTCCAGTTGGAGATTTTTATAACCTCTTGAAGCTACCTATAGTAAAAATTTGGGATCATAACTTAATTGTTATGACATTCGTAAAGGGCTGCAAATTCTGCCAGAAAACGCAGCCTGAACCTTCGATACGGAAAAATTCATAAAACGTTCAATTTTTGTCGAAAAAATGCAATTCCAGTTGGGTTTGAAAGCTTATTCCTGGAAGTTTATCACAAACTCAATAAACATCAGTTTTTGACAAGATTTGACCCGGTTACAGCCGATTAAATTCGGCTGTAACTTTCTGGACATATTTAGTTTCATCAATTTTTTTCTAAAAATCTCACATTCTAACTTCACCTAGACACTTCATCAAACACTTGGTGTGCGTACTACTTCCTAAGCGTAATGTACAAGTCGTGTATGCACATTCTTCCTATTTCATAACATGGATTATCATAATCAATCAAATTCACATAATGATCATCCTACATCAATTATCTACCAATACTCTTTCATATACAAGTTCATACATTAACATTACACCTATTTTTTGCACCTTCATGATCATCATACTTCATCATGCTACTACTTACAAGTGGGTTTTTCATTTTTAATCATCAAGATAACCAAATTCAAGCATAATTCTTGTTTTATAAGGTGATTCTAACTCATAATCATACTAATTTCACATGAACTCTTGGATTGGTTGCGACCCACTTTCTACAACAATCACCAAATCATGAAATTCAACTTACCTTATGTTAGACAAGTATGGATGATTGATTATTTGATTCATGCACGAATTATAGCCTCAATTAGCCTTTCAATTTATTGATTTAGGGTTTGAGAAGGTTCCCCCTTCTTTTCTTCTTCTCTGGTCGACACCCACACACACCTAAGTGTGTTTTTGGGGTTTTAAATTTTGTTTTTATAATTTATCTTTCCATTCATTCCATTTTAGCCCCTCATGTTTGGATGTTTATATTTTTATGGCCAAAATCTATTCTTTAGGTTAAAATCCTACTTACACTCTAACTAGGTTCATAATCCTAGTTACCATTCTAACAACAATTACATTTATAAATATTTATTTTAACATATATACATATAACGACTTTGGGATGTTACAAGTCTACCCCCCTTAAAAGAGGTTTCGTCCCCGAAACCTTGCTCATTTCCATGAGACAATAGTTACCTTTACTTACCGGTTACGATCGAGAAGATGAAGTAAAAGTTGAAAATCGGCGGGCGCCAATGAAGAAACACTAATCTGGATTGACCGGGATCAATCAGATCTGGGGTTTAGTTTCTGCATAAAAGGGGTTAATCTTCTTGTTGATTGCCAGTTGAGGACTACTTCACCGGAGAACACTAAAAAACAGAAAGCCGTTAGACTCATCACGGGGAGAATGGCGGTTCTCTCCGTGACCACCCTCGGCGTGAGAATAATGACCGTGATCTCAAAGGAAAAGATGAAGTAGTATGAGTGAAAATATGTGAAAGTAGCTTGTGAGATCATACCTGAATTCCCATATTTATAACCAAGATTTTGGCGCCAAGAAGGTGACGGAAGAAATGACAGAAATTATTTTTCGTTAGCGGTTATTGCTCTTTCCGTTAATGGTTAATTCCACATCCATGCACATGGATTGTGGATTTGATCAACGGCTGGGGAGATGCCACGTGGAAAGTGGTTTTGTGTAGATCTCCCTTTAAGTTGTTTGCCATTATCGTGATTTAGATGAGTACCTAGGATGATGCCACGTCACATTCGGTTGTAACCGAATGAAGGCATGCATGATAATCACTTAGGGCCTTCTAGAAGATCTACAGCTGTAAACCATTGTACCTTTGCCACGTGTCCATTCTGTTGTAACAGAAAAGATTTCTTTTGTTCAAGTCTTGATTTCAGGCACGCAGAGATGTTTAGGACTTCATCTTCAAGCTTAATTGTTCCCTTGCGCGAGCCCGCGCAAGGGTGTTAGTTGAATATTTGTCTTTCCTTTCTCCGGTGCATGGTCATCGAAGACTGATTTTTCTAAATCTTGTTCAGAACAGCTCCGCGGCTGCGCAGGGCTTTATTCAAGATGTTTCTGGAAGGAAGTTATGGTATGGTCCTATGCATTTGCGCAAGGTTTTTGGAACTATACCCCTTCACCTTGTATCAAAACTATAACAAAAATACAAATATGAAATTGGTATTTATAGTTTGGATAATTTCTTTAATTAAATTGTTTTAACGGTCGAGAGACCATACCTGATGCAACAAAGATTACCTGTTTCAGCTAGCCAATTAAACTGCCGATAGCTTTGCGGCAATGTAGTTGTACTACCCGAGTCAACACAAACAGTGATACTAGAGGATGCATCTAGTAGGAATGAGCATTTTGTACTGGGTACCGGTATCGAATATTTTTGGTACTTACTTTTTAGCATTTTCAGTATCGGTGCCATACCGTAGGGGTGTGTATGGGTCGGTTTGGGTCGGTTTTGGCCTAAAACCATAACCATAACCGTGATATCGGTTAATGGATAACCATAACTGATCGGTTATGGTGGTTATGGTTAATCGGTTTTGATGGTTGTAGCAGGTCGGTTGTGGGTGGTTAACCGTGTAATTAGCCTAGCTAAAAAAAACTTATTTTTTTAACATGGAATAATTACATATTTGTATATCTTAGTATATTACAAAGTATTAAAAAATACATTCGTATAATCTATAATATTAATAACGATTATTATCGAATATTCAAATAAAGTGATATGATATATTCCATAAATTCAAATAAATATTCAACCAAAACCACAAAACGATATAAAAACCCATAAATACTAAAAATCTTCAATCAAAAACATCAAATATTAAAAATATGGTGAAAAGTCCTAAATCCTACAAAGATTTATTACATGTCGGTTCGGTTCGGTTATGGTGGGTATGGAAACATTGATAACCATAACTGACCCACTACTTTCGGTTTTCAAAAAAACCATTAACCGACCCATCGGTTTTTGATTTGGTTCGGTTTTTTCGGTTAATTCGGTTATGGTTCGGTTAATTCGGTTTTCTGCACACCCTGTACCGAACATTTTTCTTACCGACACCAATATCCATATTTAATGATTTTTGATACAGATACTAGTACCGAGCTATTAATCCCTTCTAGCACCTGGTACCCAGTCTAACCAAATACCCATAAACTTGGTATAAAATTTGTGTGATATATAACTACGTCCTTCAATAATTACAGTCACAATCCTTTATGTGTAAAACCCGTTACACTCTACGTCCTTTAGTACTAACCAGATTAAAAATTTCAGTTAAGTTTATTCACTTAAGGGTATTTTGGTCAATTCATGTTTTATCTAAATGTTTAATAAATAAAACAAAAAAATTGCATATACACTTCATCTTCCCCAATTTCTTAACCCTAAACCCTAAACACCATATCTTGCCACCACCACCACCTCATCCTGCTGCACCACTTCGGCCACATCCACCGTCCCTAACCCTTTGCAGATCTACAACCCAATTGTTTCCTGCGTTGCTTTTCGTTAATTAGCTTCTATGTAAGAACAATAAGTAGATAATACGAATAATTCAAAAAAACAATAACTTCAAAACTGTAAGAACAAACACTCAATCTGCTAATTTCAATCAAGTATATCTTCTAATAAGAAAAAAGCATTGTATATCTTCTAATAAGTTTAATAACTAAATATCAAACCAAACGACAAGCACAAAATACACGATTAAACATCATATACATAAAAAGAGATCGTTACATCTTGGAAAGCTTGATCGGAGCATCACTGGTAACTTTTGCAACACGAAGAAGAGCAAGTTCAGCCTTCAGATCTTTCAATTGAGCTAACAAATTAGTCTTCGACTCATGAACCTTGATTCGAGCTGTAAATTACGGTAAAATATGATGAACAAATCGCTAAATGTAAACGAAAAGCGCAAACAATTGGGTTGCAGATCTGCAAAGGGTTAGGGGCGGTCGGTGTGGCCGGAGGGGTGGCTGCAGGAGGAGGAGGAGGTGGTGGCGGCAGGATGAGGTGGTGGTGGCAAGATGTAGTGGTTAGGGTTTTAGTGTTAGGAAATTGGGGAAGATAAAGTGTATATGCAATTTTTTTTTGTTTTATTTATTAAACATTTAGATAAAAACATGAATTGACTAAAATACCCTTAAGTGAATAAATTTAACTGAAATTTTTAATCTGGTTAGTACTAAAGGACGTAGAGTGTAACAAGTTTTGTAAATAAATTATTGAAGTTAAGGCTATATGTTGTAATCCGTAAAACATAAAAGAACCCTAAATCATTTCAAGACTTATCCTAATAAAAACTTCTTCACTTTAACTCTGTAATTATCGATATAGTTTTATTTAATATGTTTTGACTTCTTCATATTTAATAACCTCAATTTACTTTGTATCAAAACTATAACAAAGTTACAAATATGCACCAACCAGTTACGGTTAATATTACATAAAATTTAATCTTAATTTTGCTTTTATCTTTTAATTTTTTTCATAAAAATACTCTGAAATTTAACTTATAACAAACACAATGAATTAATTTTATAAAATTCAATAAATGTAAAAATAGGTCAACATTTACACCTTTCAGGACGACCCAAACACAACCTGAATAAAGATGAGTTTATTTCTTTCAATTAATGATTAAAAAAAGATGGACCTAGTATTTATAGTTTAGATAATTTCTTTAATTAAATTGTTTTAACGGCCGAGAGACCATTGTCGAACTGTCACAACATGATGCAGCAAAGATTACCTGTTTCAACTAGCCAATTAAACTACCAATAGCTTTGCGACACTGTAGTTGTACTATCCGAGCCAACACAAACATGGATATACTAGAAGATGCACCTAGTAGGAATGAGCATTTGGTACAGGTATCGGTATCAAATATTTTTGGTACCTACTTTATAGCGTTTTCAAGATCAGTACCATACCGTACCGAACATTTTTCATACCAACACTAGTATCCATATTTAACGATTTTCGATACCAATACTAGTGGCGAGCTATTAATCCCTAGCATTGTGGTACCGAGCTTAGAGCATTCACATCCAAGGCATCATATTGTGAGTGTGGGGTTTTTAAAATGTAAAGAGTATAAAAAGTGGTTGTGAGTGGAGGAGAGAGAAAATATTACTGTTCATCTGTATATTTGGGGGGACACTGTTCACCCACTATAATTTTTTAATATATATTGAAAGTGGTTGTGAGTGAATGAGAGAGAAAAATGTAATATATATTGAAAAGGAGAGAGAAAAAATATTTGTTTTTAGTGGAAATATATTGATATAGGAGTTGTTTTTTAGTGGAATGTACGTATATTTTTAGTGGATTGGATGTGAATGTATGTAATCCCTAGCACCTGTACCCGGTCTCACATTCTATCCATCAAAATATGTGAGGGGGAGTTTTTATATTATAAAGGGTATAAAAAGTGGTTGTGAGTGGAGGAGAGAGAAAATGTTACTGTTCATCTGTATATTTAGGGGGACACTGTTCACCTAGTATAATTTTTTTAATATATATTGAAAGTGGTTGTGAGTGAAGGAGAGAGAAAAATGTGATGATAATATTATTTAATTGAAAAGGAGAGAAAAAAAGTATTTGTTTTTAGTGAAAATATATTGATATAGGAGTTGTTTTTTAGTGGAATGTATGTATAATTTGATGGTAAGTATTTTTATTTAAATAAATTTGGGTTGAATTGTTAGTCGCAAAACCACTTGAACGCGTAGGTGATTGCCAGTTGCCACGCTGTCACACATCCGTCTCTCCAATAACCAGCTCATTCCCCACTGGATACATACCCTAATGCCTTTCCACCAACCTACCCTTCACTATATCAACTCCATTCTCCACCTTCATTCCAAAATCTCCACATCTTCACTCTAGTCTCACCTCCAATGGCAGATCATCTTCACTCTCAACCGCCTCCTGACGCCGTCAAGCCACCACCCATCTCCGACCACAAGCCACTTCTTCCGCAAGGCACTTACGTCATCCAGATCCCTAAAGACCAGATCTACCGTATTCCGCCTCCGGAAAACTCTCGCAAAGCCCAAAAACTCGCTAATCGGAAACCTAAACGGAGTTGCTGCTGCCGCTGCTTCTGCTGGACACTCGTCGCCCTTTTCATCCTTCTAATCCTCCTCGCCGTCGCCGCCGGAGTTCTGTACCTAGTTTTCCGGCCGGAGAAGTTGAAATACTCGATCGATAACGTTTCTGTAACCGGTATCAATCTGACGTCATCGGCACCGATATCTCCGAAAATAACCGTTGGTATTGGATCTGAAAACCCTAACGATAAGGTAACGGTGTTTTACGTCGGAAAAGGAAGCTCCGTCGACGTGCATTACGGCGACGTTAAGTTATGTAACGGCGTGTTGCCGACGTTTAGGCAGGATGCGAATAATGTGACGGTGATACAGACGGTGTTAAGAGGGGAGAATATTGTGTTGGCGCGTGACGTGCGCTCGCGGTTGGTGAAGCAAGAGAGGGAGCGGCGCGTGCCATTGAAGTTGACGGTGAAGGCGCCGGTGAAAGTTAAGGTTGGTGCCGTTAAGACGTGGGAGATGAAGGTTACCGTTAAGTGTGACGTAGCTGTTGACCGGTTCGTACAGAAGTCAAAGATCGTGTCTAAAAGTTGTGGTTATAGGGTGGATTTGTGGTGAGAATAAAAGTTGGTAGTTTCGTAAATGGTTTACCCTTATTTATTTGTAAAGATAAAAAACACACGAATGATATTATGATACCATATTTAGGATTATATAGTAAAAAACGATTTTTTCAAGTGGTGTATGTATGGATTCATCATTTATATATATTTTTTGGTAATGGTATTGTTACGGTATGCGTGTATATAGTGCACTAATTTTAACGTTATTTTACTAATTTCTTGAAAATAACGTTAAAAGAGGGGATGGTTTATCATGTATCATGTGATGACGTTGATAGCCGAAAGACAAGAGGGTAGGGTTGTAAATGAAACCAAACGTTCGGCGAACAGTTCGTGAACCGTTCGGCGGGAAGTTCGTTTGTGTTCGTTCGTTTATTAAACAAACGAACACGAACAAAAAATTTTGTTCGTTTAGTTAAATGAACAAACATGAATAAAGGTCGTGTTTGTTCGTTTATGTTCGTGAACGTTCGGTAACGTGTTCGCTTGTGTTTGATAGTTCATTTGTCACACCCTGACTTTTGCGGAAGCGTGATTATGGTGTGACTTCTTAATACCATAGCATTCAATCATAACAACGCTATATGATAAAACCATTAGATGTTCATCCATGAATTAAGTTTAAAAATAACACAACATAATTGTCTGAAAACGTGACACCAAATTCAAATTACAAACCACAATATGTTTAAATGAGTTCACGAATACTCGACAAAAGACCTTTGATAATACCGAGTTTAGAACCATGTATCTCGTCCAGGATTAAGATACATCTCCTAAACCCTAATGACTTTAGATATCTTTTATTCATGACGCAGCTTGAAAACATGTAAACACCTGCCAGATCCACTTAGTTCCCTGAAATACATGTAATTTGAAAACATCAACAAAAGTTGAGCGAGTTCATGTGTTTGTGTATATGAATGTATAAAACCTTTGTAAACCGTGTATGTATGTATGTATGTTTGTAAATCCCGGTATGAAAGCAAACAAGGAAAAGATCACCAATGGTTTGCAAGGCTACTGATATGTGTGACGGCGTAGGAAGGCTCAAACCTAGCAAATTTGTACCGGGCTTCCGGCTGGAAAACATAGTCACCCTATGGGCCACCCTGGTCCTCATGGGTGTGGGCTCGCTACACCCAAATAGATCTATCACTCATGCCCCTCGGTCCTTATATGAGGATTAATGGTCTCAAGTATGCGCCTATCCATTCACATGATCTATGGTACTTTCATAGGCTAACCATACCAATTGTATTTGTATGTAATCCTTTTGTAACATGTATTTCACCCCCGAAATTGTATTTGTATGTAATCCTTTTGTAACATGCATTTCACCCCCGAAGTTAATAAACAAAACAGTTTAAAGAAAAGGGGGACATGAACTCACAGTCTTGCGTCTTCAGTTTCGTAACTCAAATCCCTTCAGCAAACACGACTACCTACAATGTACTAACGTCTGTTAGACGAAAGGGGTCGTGCCTTGTCTTAGAATTAATGTTTTCGAGTTACGCTTTGTAACAACTCTCACCAAAAGTCCCATTTCTTATTTTATTTTGCTCAATAGGAAACCCTAATTGAGACCCCCAAGTAATATTGCATAACCCTTAAAATTTTCAGAACAATCGGAACTAGGATCAGGGCCCCTAAAACTCAAGGGGGGGGGGGGGGGGTATTCCCTAATCGTTATTATCTGCACAGTTTGTTGTCAAAATCGAATTTCGTCGAAATGTCGACTCACCCAAGCTAAGGAGACACGAGTCTACCCTATGGTAGAAGTGGTGCCCTCGCGCCACGCGCCAGGCCCTCGCGCCACGCGAGGGAGCCGCTTTTCCAGTATAAATGCAGGGGTTTGGCACTTGAATTTTGGCGTTGGTTCGACGTAAAAACTCGTTTCCTACACTGAGATATCGTCTGTTTACTTAAAAAACACACACAACACAAAATTCTGCCGCGATAACAGGGTAATAACTCGATCACTGATACGATTTAATGTCCGATCGATAAACACCGGTCCGATGGATGTTTAAGTGCTGCCCGTATTTGGGCTATACTTTGTTATTCGTCGTGAGGGTTTTGATCTCGTGAGTTGTCGTAAAAGTTGTATTAAGTTACTGACCTAGTTTTTCGTGTGCATTGTTAATTAAATTAGGTTGATCAGGCTAAAATCAGTAGGCGAAACGCTACCCGTCTAAATCTGCAATGTGAGTCATTCTCTTTTTATCAAAGTGCTTTATAAAACCCTAAATGTTTTCCAGTTATAATTACAGGGATTAAGTCTTTGTAATCTTCAATTACTGCCGGTATGTGGGGTTTTGTATACATTACTTGATACCCGTCACCATTGGACAACGGGTTAGCCAATGGGTGATCTGACCATAGTCACAGATACTGTCAAGTGACAAATACCGATTTGGGGTAATTGGTAGATAGAAACAATGTAATCACCCTTAATACTGTATATTATAACAATGTGTCGTTTTGTTCAACTTGAGTGACTCGCCAGTATTTCCCTGCTGATAAAACCTTTTTAAAACATGTTTCAGGTGATCTGCTGTGATCCAGGAAAAAGTGCCGTGTAGCACTACAAGCTTGAGGAAGTGGCTCAATAAAATAAAGAAACATGTTTTTGTAAAAACAGGGATTTCCCAGTGAAATCACCTTTATTGTAAATTATGGGTGTAATCCCCAATTTGTGAAATAAAATAATTTGGGTATTTTCAAGTTTTAAAAGATCCTGTTAAAATTCTGCTGCCAACGTAATAATTACCACGGGATTTCTGTCCCGCGGCTCCTGGAACGGGTAAAACCGGGCTGGGGGCCGTGACAGAAAAAGGTGGTATCAGAGCCACTGATTTAAGCCTATTAAGTATTTAGAAATACTTAATTTTTCTGATTGCCATTCTGTGATTATGTGAAAATTCAATTTACAAATTTTTAACTTAGAGTTTTGTATGTTTTCTTCATGTATGCTAATAGCATGAATGAACTATCCGAAGCACTTCAAAACTTTTCTATCCATAGCTCAGATATAGATACCACCGATACCTTCACTGGCTACCATGCTGACACTGAAGAGCCAATGGTGTTCCAAGCCCAACCTCAGGAAAAACCTAAACCGAAGAAAAGAAGAAGACTCGTAGGTTGGAGGCGTGTGCGTAGGAAGAAACCAGCGACACGGAAAGTTATAAAGACTGAGGATCCGATGGATAAAGGCAAGGGAATATAAATCGGGGAAAGTTATAGGCAAGCCCAGGAAATGCCACCCTGGGAGGAGCTGGACCGCCAACTGGCAAATAGCGACCTCATCGGACCTGCCGATGAGACTCTCTTCAATTACCCAGCTGAAGCCCATCTTCCAGTCAATCTGGAACCGGCTATTCCAGATCCCCTTGTTAACCCCCGACCTCTACCAGAAGAGCTGGAAGAATGGTGGTCAACTGGCTAGCAATTTCAGAACCTTTTGAATAACCCTAATACCTTTTTCTCTCAATTTGACCCTGAGCCTCCACTACACCCACCAATGAGCACTGAGAACTTGGCTGAACTTCGCCACTATGGCGAGGAGCTGGTGGACGCAGGAAATAGAATCCGAGATGTGGGGGAGAGGATATCATGGAAATACGACGAGAGGGAACGTCGCTTTTAAGTTGCCAGCTGACGGGGATGGTGTGACTGTGTGGTTGTGGTTGTATAATAACAAATAATAATAATAGTAATACAAATATAATCCTGTAAAATAACTTAAAATAAAACTCTTGTAAGATAACTGGTGTGTACGGACGCATAGTAATATATAAAATATGAAAGTCGAAAAATCGACAATTTTGGCTATACGTGTGACGTGATTATGTGCGATTGTTTTGCATTTAGTCATTATTTATTTTATGCTAATAACTTATATATATATATATATATATTACTTACCAGATGGAACACGCTGATAATGACCCCGTTAACAAGGTTAATCAATCTGAGCAAAACAATGAAGATCATTTTCTTAATAAGCAAGACATAGAAAACATCGTTGCTCAAGGAATAGCCAATGCTATTCTGGCAATCGTCGCTGCGGTTAAAAGTCCCGTTGAGCCTTCACAAGCTCACCCTAGTAAACGCACGCGCGACGATGAATTCAGTAATAGTGTTAACGGAGGTGGCGATAACGACAACTTGATTCAAGCCCCGATACTTAAGAGAATGAAAGCTGCAACGTCTGGTTGCACTTACAAGGAATTTCTTGCTTGTAAACTTGTCGAGTTCGCAGGCAATGAAGGGGCAACTGCTGCACTGCGTTGGTTGGAGAAAGCCGAGGCAGTAATTAAAATAAGTAAATGTGCCGAGGAGGATAAAGTCATGTATGCTTCTCACCTTTTCAAGGAAGAAGCATTAGAATGGTGGAATACGGTATTACAAGCTAAGGGAAGTGACATGGCTTATGCCATGAGTTGGGAAGAATTTAAGCGTCTGGTGGAAAGAAAATTCTGCCCAGAATATGAAAAAGAACAAATGGCGAACAAATTCCTGAGCCATCGAATGGTGGACGTTGATTGTCGAGGGTATACTTCGAAGTTCTTCGAATATGCTCGAATTGTGCCTACTCTGGCTTCGCCAGAACCGATACTTATTTCTCGATACATTTGGGGTTTAATTAGCGAGATTCGTGATATTGTCAAAGCTGCGAGACCCTGCACGATCGATGATACGGTGGAATTAGCCAACACTTTGACTGACGGACTGGTGCGTACGCGAGAAGAAAACCGGAAGAGAGAATTGGCTCAGAAAATTACCCAAGGATTTCGTGTGGATAATAATAGCAATTTCAAGAGAAAGGGAACTGGATCATCTTCCACTCCGCCGTTCTACAGGAACTGTAAAAAGAAACATTTTGGAAAATGTAATGAAACCTGCAACTTCTGCAAAGCTACATGACATCGTGAAGAAGATTGCAGAAAGAAAACAAAGATCTGCTATAACTGTGGAGAAGCTGGGCATTTCAGACCAGAATTCCCTAAATTGGTCAAACCAGCAGATAATAAGGCTAAACCTGCTGAAGGAACTAATAAGAAGAACGTAAGAGCCTTCCAACTGACCACGCAGGAAGCCGAACTGATTCCTGACGTAATAGCTGGTACATTCTTCGTTCACAACGTTTATGCGAAAGTATTATTCGACTCTGGTGCAAACCAAAGTTTTATAAATACTTCATTCTGCCAAGCTCTTAAGCAACCTTTAACGAAACTTAGGCAAGTTTTTACAGTAGAAACGGCAGACGGGAACTCTATTAACATAGATACGGTTTTGCAAAAAGAAACTATAGAACTTTCAGGTCATAAATTTTCTGCAAACCTATTACCCATGAATTTAGTTGAATTCGATGTCGTGTTAGGAATGGATTGGTTAGTAGCCAACCATGCTCGAATCCTTTGTGATAAGAACTCTATAGAAATCCGTGCACCCACAGGAGAAGTAATTATGATTACACGGGATAAGCCACGTAAGTCAATGAAGTTCATCTCAGTAATGAAAGTTGCTAGTTATGAACGAAAGCAAGGAATAGTGTATATGATTTCGGTAATCATTAGCACTAAGGGTAAGGAACTTAAGGAAATTCCCGTAGTATCAGAATACTTGGATGTATTCCCAGAGGAGTTACCAGGATTACCACCAGATAGAGAGGTAGAATTTAGAATTCATTTGATTCCTGGTACTACACCCGTAGCTAAAGCACCCTACCGATTAACACCCACTGAAATGTTAGAACTGAAAAAGTAATTAGATGAATTGCTCAGTAAAGGATTCATACAACCTAGTTCATCCCCTTGGGAAACACCAGTGTTGTTCGTAAAGAAGAAAGATGGTTCTATGCGAATGTGTATCGATTATAGGGAATTAAATAAGGTTACAATCAAGAATCGATACCCTTTGCCTAGGATTGATGATCTTTTTGATCAACTTTAGGGGGCTAGATATTTTTCTAAGATTGATTTACGCTCCGGGTATCATCAATTGAAAGTACAAGAAGAAGACATACCTAAAACTGCTTTCAGAACTAGGTATGGTCACTACGAGTTTACAGTCATGCCCTTTGGATTAACAAATGCTCCGGCAGCATTTATGGACATGATGAATAGGATCTGTAAACCGTACTTGGATAAATTTGTAATTGTCTTCATCGACGATATACTTATTTATTCCAAAAACCAGGAAGAGCACTGTCAACATCTGCATGCACTCTTAACTTTGTTAAGAAGGGAAAAGCTTTACGCCAAATTCTCGAAGTGTGAATTTTGGCTACAGGAGGTGCAATTTTTAGGTCACATGGTGAATCACGAAGGTATTCATGTAGATCCTGCTAAGATAGAAGCTATCACCAAATGGAAAGTCCCGCAATCAGCTACGGAAGTTAGAAGTTTTCTAGGATTAGCTGGGTACTATAGGCGCTTTATTAAAGATTTCTCTAAGATAGCTGTGCCATTAACTAAGCTAACATGTAAAACAGTTAAGTTTGAATGGGGACCTAAGCAAGAAGATGCTTTTAGGATTTTAAAGCAAAAGTTAACAAACACCCCAATTCTTGCCTTACCAGAACGGACAGAAGATTTTGAAGTTTATTGTGATGCTTCTAAGCTAGGATTAGGATGTGTGCTAATGCAACGCAAAAAGGTAATTGCGTATGCCTCAAGGCAATTGAAAAAGCACGAGGAGAATTATACGACTCACGACTTAGAATTAGGAGCCATAATTTTTGCCCTTAAGATTTGGAGACATTATCTGTATGGAAGTAAATTTACCGTCTATACAGATCATAAGATTTTAAGATACATATTTGGGCAAAAAGAATTAAATATGAGGCAAAGAAGATGGATGGAAACTTTGAGTGATTACGACTGTGATATTCAATATCACGAAGGAAAAGCAAACGTAGTTGCAGATGCCTTAAGTCGTAAGTATCATGAAAAGCAAAAGCGAGTTCGTGCTCTTAGATTAAATCTACAATTAGATTTAAAGGAACAACTGAAAAACATTCAAGAAACAGCAATCAAGGACGATGCTGAAGGAATGAAAGGAAGAATAAAGGAATTAGAGCAAGGAACTGATGGAATTTGGAGATTCCATAAGAAAAGAATTTGGGTACCTAAGCAGGGAGAATTAAGAAATAAGATTTTAGAGGAAGCCCATAAATCTAGGTATACCATGCATCCTGGAAATAATAAAATGTACCAAGATTTAAGAAATAATTTCTGGTGGATAGGAATGAAAAAGGACATAGCTAGATATGTATCTAAGTGTCTAACTTATTCACAAGTTAAGGCAGAACACCAGAAACCTTCAGGGTTACTCCAACAATTAGAAATGCCTGTTTGGAAATGAGAACTAATAACCATGGATTTTGTTACTAAGTTGCCCAAAACCAGAAAAGGTAATGATGCGATTTGGGTAATTGTGGATCGATTAACCAAATCAACTCATTTTCTACCCATGAAGGAAACCTTTAGCATGGAAAGGTTAGCCAAGTTATACGTAGATGAGGTAGTATCCTTACATGGAGTCCCACTCTCTATCGTATCGGATAGAGATAGTCGTTTCACTTCACATTTCTGGACAAGTTTCCAAGAAGCCATGGGGACACGATTAAATTTAAGTACAACTTATCATCCCCAAACAGACGGACAAAGTGAAAGGATGATTCAAACCCTAGAAGACATGCTTAGGGCATGTGTAATAGATTTTGGTGGAAACTGGGATGACCACCTACCCTTGATTGAATTCTCCTATAACAATAGTTATCATGCAAGCATTGAAGCTGCCCCATTCGAAGCACTGTATGGACGAAAGTGCAGAACTCCAGTTTGTTGCGCAGAAATAGGAGAAAGTCAATTATCAGGTCCTGAAATCGTGCAAGAAACCACAGACAAGATCACTCAAATCAAGGAAAGATTAAAGACAGCTCGAGATCGCCAAAAGTGTTATGCAGACAATCGACGCAAGCCACTGGAATTTCAAGTCGGAGACAAGGTACTCTTGAAAGTTTCTCCTTGGAAAGGAGTAGTGCGGTTCGGGAAAAAGGGAAAGCTAAGTCGAAGGTACGTAGGACCATTCCCAATAATCCAGCAAATAGGACCAGTTGCCTATCGTTTACAACTAACAGAAGAATTAGCTAGGGTACATGATGTGTTTCATGTATCCAACCTCAAGAAATGTCTATCTGACGAATCCCTGGTAGTACATCTTCAAGATGTAGAGGTAAATGAGAAGTTAAAATTTGTTGAGAAGCCACTGTAGATAAAAGATAGAAAGGTCAAGTTTCTCAAACACAAACGACTAGTGCTGGTCAAAGTCAAATGGGACTCGAAGAGAGGACCTGAGTACACTTGGGAGCTGGAATCAGAGATGAAGCGAAAATATCCCTACTTGTTCCAGTAAATCTAGAGGACGAGATTTTAATTAAGGTGGGGAGGATGTAACAACTCTCACCAAAAGTCCTATTTCTTATTTTATTTTGCTCAATAAGAAAACCCTAATTGAGACCCCCAAGTAATATTGCATGACCCTTAAAATTTTCAGAACAATCGGAACTAGGATCAGGGCCCCTAAAACTCAAGGGGGGGGGGGGGGGGGTATTCCCTAATCGTTATTATCTGCACAGTTTGTTGTCAAAATCGAATTTCGTCAAAATGTCGACTCACCCAAGCTAAGGAGACACGAGGCTACCCTATGCTAGAAGTGGTTCCCTCACGCCTCGCGCCAGGCCCTCGCGCCACGCGAGGGAGCCGTTTTTCCAGTACAAATGCAGGGGTTTGGCACTTGAATTTTGGCGTTGGTTCGACGTAAAAACTCGTTTCCTACACTGAGATATCTTCTGTTTACTTTAAAAACACACACAGCACAAAATTCTGCCGCGATAACAGGGTAATAACTCGATCACTGATACGATTTAATGTCCGATCGATAAAAACCGGTCCGATGGATGTTTATGTGCTGCCCGTATTTGGGCTATACTTTGTCATTCGTCGTGAGGGTTTTGATCTCGTGAGTTGTCCTAAAAGTTGTATTAAGTTACTGACCATGTTTTTCGTGTGCATTGTTAATTAAATTAGGTTGATCAGGCTAAAATCAGTAGGCGAAACGCTGCCTGTCTAAATCTGCAATGTGAGTCATTTTCTTTTTATCAAAGTGCTTTATAAAACCCTAAATGTTTTTCAGTTATAATTACAGGGATTAAGTCTTTGTAATCTTCAATTACTGCCGGTATGTGGGGTTTTGTATACATTACTTGATACCCGTCACCATTGGACAACGGGTTAGCCAATACGTGATCTGACCATAGTCACAAATACTGTCGAGTGACAAATACCGATTTGGGGTAATTGGTAGATAGAAACAATGTAATCACCCTTAATACTGTATATTATAACAATGTGTCGTTTTGTTCAACTTGAGTGACTCGCCAGTATTTCCCTGCTGATAAAACCTTTTTAAAACATGTTTCAGGTGATCTGCTGTGATCCAGGAAAAAGTGCCTTGTAGCACTACAAGCTTGAGGAAGTGGCTCAATAAAATAAAGAAACATGTTTTTGTAAAAACAGGGATTTCCCAGTGAAATCACATTTATTGTAAATTATGGGTGTAATCCCCAATTTGTGAAATAAAATAAATTGGGTATTTTCAAGTTTTAAAAGATCCTGTTAAAATTCCGCTGCCAACGTAATAATTACCACGGGGTTTCTGTCCCGCGGCTCCTGGAACGGGTAAAACCGGGCCGGGGGCCGTGACACGCTTCTTTTATGTCTTCAATATTATTCCAAGTTATAATTACTTGTTAAAATAGTTAATATTTCAACTTAAATTATATTTATAAATTTTTGGAATAATTGTTAAACAATATCTGTAATAATACTTCTCAAGTATTTGTATTCGTATTTTCTTCCCAAGGATGGGGGTATCTTATACATGTGTATTCGTATTCTTGTATTTGTATAACTTGCCATGTGTTGGCGTCGTATACTGACGTGTATTATTTTTAATAAGCACCCAATATATATTTCTAAAATATATATATTCCAAGAAATATTCCTTAGAAAAATTATTCATAATTTTTCTCTTGGTAAAAAAAATATTTGTAGTTTCAAAATAATGTATTCCAAGAAAATATATATTTTTCCCAAAAATATTATATTTCCTAGTAATTCCAAGAAAATATATTTTTACTTCTCAAAAATAATATATTTTCTATTTGTCAAAAATATGATATAACTTGGTAATATTTGGAAAAATCATATTTTTACTTCTTTGTATCCAAAATATTATTTACGAAAAATATATTTATAAGTATATTTTCCAGAATATTTGGTAAGTTACATTTGTAGTTCGGTTTGCAAATATATTGTGTGTAACTTGTGTATTTATTCCTTGTGATTTTTGGTAACCGTTTGGATTGTAAATTTCTTGGTATTTGTTAAGTTATATTATTTTATCCCTAAAATAACATAACTAATACACAAAGTATACAAATATTCACACACGTGTCTTTAATATATATCTAGCCATTTTATTTATAAAAACCAACCTCCAATACTTGTATTTTTGTAACAAAGATTATGGCAAAGATTATATTGAAAAACCATAGTTAAATCACACTTGTAAACATTTGTTTAGAAAATATTTTTCTAAGTGTTTATATTTTTAGAAAAATTTGCCATAGTTTCCCCTAAAAATAGAGGTGTCCATGCTATCAAAGCATATCATTTTCTTTTTAAAATAATCACAAACAATAAACAATCAACCCTAAACAACTTACACTTACCAAGCGCCAAAACAATGCTATTTACGTAACAATCATGAACTTGAACTTTCATAAAAACTTGTAGTAACTTGGTAGTGTGTTTAGTAGATTTAGTTACCCTTTAAAAAGTGCTCATTTGTTTGTAAATCTCGTTCTTGTAAAGTTTAGTCTTTTACAACTTACTAGATGATTTTTCCAAAAATCATTCTTTTGAATTTCTCTTGTAAACAATGTATTCTTATACTTGTTTCACCACTAGAAACATGGTTAGTTTCTTTAAAAACAATGTTTATGTAAATCTTGTGATTTATCTTGGTTACTTGAGAAAACTATGTTTAAAATCATCCAAGTTTATGACTAGTAACATATTACGTACTTAATCATTCACAAAATCATTTTCATTCTTCAAGTTCATGAAAACATAAGGCATGATGATCTTGGTCTTTCACAAGATCACCACCTTAACTTACTAGATCATGTGTTTAATCACAATCTAGTAGGTTCCATATGATGTCTAACATCATAACACAATTAATCAATCATCAAGAAGCAAAATAACACTAATCAACATGTATTCTTATGTTATTTAAGCTTATGTTAAAGGTTCATCTTCATGTTCATTAATGTTCTTCAAGATTAACAATGTATACATCTTTTATCCAACTAAATATGAAGTAAAATCAAGTGACAAGAAGCTTACAACTAGCACAAGGGCTAGGGAAGAACACAAGAAGTTGAAGGTGACAAAAGTGATGGATAATAGCAAATGGAAGAGGTCCTTAAAGATCCACAAGCTCCAAGCTTCTTAATCTTGCTTCTAACACCTTGTGATGAACTTGGATTGAATGAAGAAGGCTTGACAATGGCGGTGGTGTGGTCGATGTGGTTCGGCCGAGAATGGGCAAGAGGGGAGGAGATGAGTGGTGTGTGTAAGTATGTGAAAGATGATGAGAGTCGAATCTTCTTATAACCATGTTTATGTATAACCCATTGGATAATATGTTCTCAAAGTACAATACAAGATCTCCTACTAAATAAAAGTGAATCAAGGGAAGATCAAGTAAAAATCTTGATGGTGGGCCACCTTGTGACCGTCCCAACAAGGGGGGGGTATTAGTTGTGGTTTAATGGTAAGTTATGTTAACTAGTTAGAAGTTAAGTGTAATGTTTAGTGTTTATGCATACTATGTGTTATACAGTGTGTTAGGGTGTTCGGGGATCATAACTAGCTCAGAAACATTAAAACAATGCTTCTAGTATAATTTTGATGTTTCGGGTAGTGTCCGGTTGTTCGGTTAGATACCGGTTCGTTAAAGTGTCAAACTATACCGTTTAGTGTTCTTTATGTACCCTTTTGTGACACTTTTAATTCCCGACACTTAGGAAAGTTTCAGGACCACTTAGTCATATTTTTGCATGAAACTAGCTTGTTAAAAAGCTGATTTATGCAGAACTCTGCACTTTATGTGGATTTTAGGCACTTTTCGGCACTTTAACTATCACCTAGAAAAGCAGTTTTGTGGTCCTTACTTCCCTACACACTATACTAGTGTAGTACTTGGTTTCTGGCTCATACTGGGTCTCAAAACAATGTCTGTCTATGTACTGAACCCCGTCAGCATATTCCTATTTTATCCGTTAACTGTGCTAACTATGCTTTGTGCATCATGTATGTCGATATGGTTTGTATGTAAATATGATGTGACATTATGCAATATGTGATGCACATGTAAGTATGATGCAGTAATCAGAAAACAGTCATTTGTAATCCAGAAAACAGTCATTAAGCAATAATCATGGTTAATTAAATTGTACGGATACCTGGATTTTTAACGGTTGTCACATTCTCCCCCTGTTAAGAAAATTTCGTCCCGAAATTTAAGCTCTGCTACTAGCTGCAGGGGAGTTTGGGAACAAATGCGGGTATTTTGCTTTCATGCGATCCTCACGCTCCCAAGTAAACTCTGGGCCATGTCGCGCGTTCCATCGAACCTTGACGAGTTTAACACTGCTCCTACGCGTCTTGTTAACCTTCCAATCAGTAACCTCAACAGGTTCTTCGGTAAAGTGGAGCGTGTCGTCAATGTGAACTTTGTCGGCAGGAATGACAAATGTTTCTTGAGTTGGACTCTTCTTCAGATTAGATACTTGAAATGTATCATGAACGCCATTCAGTTCTGCGGGTAGATCCAACTTGTAAGCTACAAGACCAATCCTCTCTAGGATTTTGAACGGTCCAATGTATCGCGGGTTCAACTTTCCACGCTTCCCAAAGCGTGCTACACCCTTCCAGGGTGAGACTTTTAGTAAAACCATGTCTCCCACTTGAAACTCCAAAGGTTTCCTTCTTCGGTCCGCATAGCTCTTTTGTCGATCACGAGCCGCCTTAATGCGCTCTCGGATCTGTATAATCTTGTCTGTCGTCTCTTGAACCAATTCGGGACCAACAAGCTGTCTATCACCCGCGTCTGCCCAGCATAACGGTGATCGACACTTGCGTCCGTAGAGAGCTTCAAACGGTGCAGCTTGAATGCTTGCATGGTAGCTGTTGTTATATGAGAATTCAACCAATGGTAAGTGAGTGTCCCAACTGCCACCCAAGTCCATAACGCAAGCTTGCAACATATCTTCCAGCATTTGAATCGTTTGTTCGCTCTGGCCATCCGTTTGTGGGTGAAATACAGTACTCAGGTTCAACTGAGAACCAAAGGCTTCTTGGAAGGATTGCCAAATCCTTGACACAAATCTTCCGTCTCTATCAGAAATAATTGAGAGAGGCACTCCATGACGTGCCACTATATCTCTGAGGTACAGCTCAGCTATCTTACCTGTGTTATCTTTTTCCCTGATCGGTAGAAAGTGTGCAGATTTTGTCAGACGGTCTACGATTACCAAAATCCTATCAGGACCTCTGGGTGTCTTTGGCAACTTTGTTATAAAATCCATTGAAATCTGCTCCCATTTCCACATGGGTATTTCAGGTTGTTGCAGAAGACCTGAAGGCTTCTGATATTCGGCTTTTACTTTGGCACAGGTCAAACATTTGCCAACATACGTTGCAACATCAACTTTTAATCTTGGCCACCAGTAGAATTCCTTCAAGTCATGGTACATCTTATCCGATCCTAGATGGATCGAGTACCTTGATTTGGGAGCTTCATCATAAATAACGTCTTTAAGACCACCAAAGAGGGGAACCCAAATTCTTCCCAAGAAACACAATGTTCCATCCTCCTTGGGTATCAACTGTTTCTCCATCCCACGGAGATATTCATCCTTAAGATTCTCCTTTTTAAGAGCTTCTTTCTGCGCAGCACGAATGCGCAACGAGAGGTCTGTCTGTATAATCATTTCCAAAGCCCTAACCCTTATGGGCTTAATCCTTTCTTTTCGACTTAAGGCGTCCGCTACCACGTTCGCCTTCCCTGGGTGATACTTGATTTCACAATCATAATCATTTAACAACTCAACCCATCGTCATTGTCTCATATTAAGCTCCTTTTGATCAAATATATGCTGCAGGCTCTTGTGATCAGTAAAGATCGTACAGCGGGTACCATACAAGTAATGTCGCCAGATCTTCAAAGAAAACACCACAGCGCCTAGTTCCAAATCATGTGTGGTGTAGTTCTTCTCGTGAACTTTTAGCTGGCACGAAGCGTAAGCTATAACCTTCTATCGTTGCATCAGCACGCATCCTAATCCCTGGCGTGAGGCGTCACAGTACACCACGAAGTCATCGGTGCCTTCTGGTAGGGATAAGATGGGTGTATCACAAAGCTTGTTCTTCAGTAGCTGAAAAGCTTCCTCTTGTTTATCTCCCCATTCATACTTCTTGTCCTTTTGAGTGAGGGAGGTCAAAGGTTGAGCGATTTTCGAAAAATCCTCAATAAATCTGCGGTAATAACCAGCCAAACCTAGGAACTGATGGATCTCGGTTGGCGTTTTCGGAGTCTCCCAATTCTTGATCGCCTCGATCTTTGTGGGATCCACATGAATTCCATTTCCGTTTACCACGTGACCAAGGAACTGAACCTCACGTAACCAGAACTCGCACTTTGAGAACTTTGCGTATAACTTCTCTTTCTTAAGCAGCTCTAAAATAGCTCTTAGGTGTTGTTTGTGTTCTTCCTTCGTCTTCGAGTAGATCAAAATATCGTCGATAAACACAATCACAAATTTATCGAGATATGGCTTGCAGACTCTATTCATCAAATCCATAAACACTGCTGGCACGTTTGTCAAACCAAACGGCATAACCAGGAACTAGTAGTGTCCATATCGAGTTAGGAAGGCAGTCTTTGGAATACTCTCCTCTTGAATTCTTAACTGGTGATAACCTGATCGAAGATCGATCTTTGAGTAAAAACTCGAACCTTGTAGTTGATCAAACAGGTCATCAATCCTTGGCAAAGGATACCGATTCTTAATGGTCAACTTGTTTAGCTCTCGGTAGTCGATACACATGCGGAAACTACCGTCCTTCTTCTTGACGAACAACACTGGAGCTCCCCAAGGCGAGAAGCTTGGTCTGATAAATCCCTTGTCTAAGAGTTCCTGAAGTTGAGTTGACATCTCTTGCATCTCGGAAGGCGCAAGTCGATAAGGTGCCTTAGCTACAGGCGCAACGCCTGGAACTAAGTCAATGTGGAATTCGACTTGTCACTGCGACGGCAATCCTGGCAAGTCTTCGGGAAAGACTTCAGGATATTCCTTCACAACCGGGATGTCTTCTAGCTTTGGCTCAGCGGCTTCCTTGTCCACAATGTGTGCCAAGAAGGCAACACATCCTTTCTGCAAACACTTTCGGGCTTTCAAACAACTGATGATCCTTAGGGGCGTATCGTGCTTCTCTCCATGTATCACAATCGTTTCTCCACTCGCCATTGGAATGCGAATGACCTTCTTGTGGCATACGATCTCTGCTTGGTTGCTCGACAGCCAATCCATTCCGACTACCACGTCAAAGCTTCCCAACTCGACTGGCAGAAGATCAAGCGTAAACTCGTGCTCTCCTAGTTCTATCACACAACCTCTAATCACTTCATTCGCTTCTACTAGCTTCCCATTAGCTAGCTCGATCGAGTATGGAATATCTAGCTTACTAGCTACTAACCCAAGCATTTTCTTAAACTCTAGTGATACAAAGCTATAATCGGCACCAGTATCAAACAGTACAGATGCAAAGCGATGGTTGACAGGGAACGTACCCGTGACTACATTTGGATCTTGGCGAGCTTCCCTCGCTCCTATGTTGAAAACCCATCCCTGAGCTTGATTGAGCTTTGGGCACTCTCTCTTGAAATGCCCCATTTCTCCACAGTTAAAGCAACCTGGTCCCCGACCATTTCAATTCCCATTACCCTGATTGTTGTTTTGGTTGCGATTTCCACTTCCATCTTGGTTTCCAAAATTACCACGATTACCATTACTGCCATTTCCTCCTTGAGGGCGATTTCCATACCCATTTCCACCACGGTTATTGTTTCCATTGCCATAACCTCTCTGGCCACCATGACCAGTACTAACCTAGCACGTCTCCTTCGAGTGACCAACCTTTCAACAAGACTCGCATTTTCCAGCTCGGCATCGTCCATTGTGATGCATCTGACACGCATCGCATTTGGGCAAGGTGCCCATATACCCTTTTCCTTTGTTTTCAGCACCAGTTTTGACCTTGGCTGGTGCGTTTGCCTCTTCCTTCTTGTTAGCACTGCTGGTACCCTTCTTAAAATTTGAGAACTTCCTTTTGTTCTCACCTGATGACTCAATGTGAGTCTCCTTCTTCTTTTTGTCAGAAATCAAGAACTTGTTCAACCTGATTGCTTCTTCAGTTAGTGCAACACTCATATCAATAGCCTCGGTGATCGTAGCAGGCTTCGACGTCATCACCATACTCATAATTTGAGGTGCCAACCCCCAAATAAAACGCTCGATGCGCTTGAATTCTGGATTAACCATGTATGGTACAACGCGAGATAGGTCGTGAAATCTCTGCACATACTCCGTAATCTTGGGGCTATCCATCTTGAGGTTCCAAAACTCTGTTTCCAATTTTTGAATTTCAGCCCTGGAGCAATACTTCTTGCGCATGAGTTCCTTCATTTCAGCCCAAGTCAAAGTGTATGCTGCAGTCTCTCCTAGAGTTTGAACTTGGAGATTCCACCATGAAAGCGCTTCATCTAAGAACAATCCGGAGATGTAGGTGACTTGGTGCTCCGGCGCACATTTACTCATTCATATCACAGAATCAGTCTTCTCCATCCATCTAACAAAGGCCACAGCACCCCCGGTGCTGTCGAAATTCAGAGGCTCACAGTCTAAGAACTGCTTATAGGTACAGCCTGTACAAGCAACATCATTCACAGAAAGCATTAGCGAACGCACATGGAATATCCAAATGTAACGTAATGTGTCTCAATTGACTTAAACATTACCATGAGGTGGGTTACTTCCCGAGGTACCCCCGCTTTGCTCAGAGCGCAGGGCCTCGTGCTGTGCTATCGCTTGTGAAATTCGTTCTTATAATTCGGCCTCTGTAGTGGGCAGCCAAGTTTCTCTTCGAGGAGGCATCTTCTAAAAGAAGATTGTATTGGTCAGGTCATAATAAGTATAATAAGTACATGACATGTATACGTAATAGCATTTATCAACGCAAGTAAGCATATAACATCACATCCATATTACCAATGAATAATGCAACCATGTATATAATGAGAATATTGCGATTGAGCTTTCATATATCAATGGCCACAAATACAGTTTTACAAGTTCATCAAATGTATCATATCACAACACAAGGGACTACAGGGTCACATCACCCTTGTCCAAAACATCCATCGGTCTACAACAGTCATAAACACAAAAAGTGGTCTTCAAAAAGTCTTCTCAATCTGGGCTCAATAGCGACACTCTCATCAAAAGTGGTCTACCTGCATAAGACCAAAAACCAACTATGCTGATGGTGGTGGAGGAGGAGGTGGAGGAACGAAAAGTAAACTGCGCACGTGCGCTAACTCCTCCTCAAGAGCATGAATGCGATGCAACAGATAGTTAATCTGCTGCTCCATAGTAAGAAAATGAATGTTAAAATCTGGGTATGACAGAAGAGGAGCAGGTGGAGTCGCGAAGGGTGACTGACATGTACAAGGTGGAGGACGTGGAATCCTCTCTAACTCCATGACTCTACGGCACAAAATCTCCTGCTGAAGCTGCAAGGACAGGAGCAGCTCATCTCTCGTGTAACCAGTGTAGTGGAAGGGATGGTATGGATCAGAGACTGGCATAGTGTTAGGCGGAAACCATATAAGTGGCTCGCCTGATGGTGCAGAAACAAAATGAGTAGCAGGTGTAAACTGTGGCATGAAAGGAAAAGCTGCTGACACGTGAGGAATATGACCAGGCTGCTGACTGGACGAGCCTTCCCCTGGACGGGGTGGAGGGATATCCTGTAAGAATGTGATCGGCAAGTCAGTGCGGTGTATATCAGACACTTGAGGGTGAAATGGGGCAACGTCAACAGGTGCATGTGAGGGTGCAGGTGGGGGAGTAACAGGCTCAACAAAAGGGGGCAAGTCATCATCATCCTCTATCCACCCATTGCGGGTGAATGCATAACGGGGATCTATCTGGTCAGCAAAAGGAGCATGGTCAGCGGGTGTAGGCATAAGGTCCGGTAAAAGTGGTGCATCAACAGGTATGCCAACAGGTACATGGTCATGCTCAGGTAGAGGATCATGAGCAGGTATAGGCTCGGGTGCAAGTACAGGCTCAGGGTCGGCAGGTGCTTGCTCAAGATCAGCGGGTACTTCAAAAAGCTGATCGTCAGGAACGAAGTCAATCTCATGCTCAGGATCAATGTCAGGATCGAACTCATCATCAAACTCGAAGTCCTGTGGAGGAACAGGTACGACAGACATAGCTGTGTCAGAGTCAGAATCAGTGGGATAACGCTGCAATCCCAATGCGTGCAAAGTAGTGGATGACACAGACTCGAAAGAATCAGGACCAGAATGATCAGATGAAATCTCAATGATAGGCATCTCAATAAGTGGAACAACAACGACATCATCGACTGGAGCTCCATCACCCTGGGCATCCTCAGGGGGACCCTCAATAAAAAGATCGACATCATCGTCAGACGAAGCATCAAAAGGCAAATCCTCTAGAGGAAATGC
Organism: Helianthus tuberosus; assembly: GCA_030545235.1. Classification (NCBI taxonomy): domain Eukaryota; kingdom Viridiplantae; phylum Streptophyta; class Magnoliopsida; order Asterales; family Asteraceae; genus Helianthus; species Helianthus tuberosus. The sequence goes on along the minus strand of CM060432.1, from coordinate 61,606,643 downwards.
AGCAAGGGGCAAAGGAGCGAGGATCGGAATAAGAAATGGATCCTTGTCAGGTAACCCATCAGCTAGTGGTATATCATCGCCAAAATCTGGCAAAGCAAAAGGCTGAAAGTCATCATCATCGTCTCTTTCAGTGTCAGAGGTGAAAATCTCAGGGTTCGGGACAATCTCATCGTCCGAAACTATGGCCATAGGGTCTACAGTATCTGACAGCTCACTCTCGGATGAGGACATGGTGTCTGTAATCAAAACAATCACAACATATGCACATACATCAACAATCATCAAATAAGCATGTAAGTAGTAACAATTTAAGCATGTATTCATCCTAGTCTTCCCAGACTATCCCACCCAGCCTCTCAGACTGAACTACCTAGTCTCTCAGACTAAACCTCCCCAGTCTCTCAGACTGTCCCAACTAGTCTCTTAGACTACCCAGTCTCTCAGACTGAACTACCCAGTCTCTTAGACTGAACTATAAGCATAAACTTTGAAAAATGTTTCGTGTCTTTTGTTTGTAAAAAATGTTTGTCTCCTGGATCTGGGCGTTTTGTGTATGCAATGAAAACATGTTTGTGAAAACATTTTCGTGAGAGCCCTAATGATCGTAGTCTAAACTAGAGAGAGAATCCTAGTTCGCTACGATCGAAGCTCTGATACCAAGCTGTCACACCCTGACTTTTGTGGAAGCGTGATTATGGTGTGACTTCTTAATACCATAGCATTCAATCATAACAACGCTATATGATAAAACCATTAGATGTTCATCCATGAATTAAGTTTGAAAATAACACAACATAATTGTCTGAAAACGTTGACACCAAATTCAAATAACAAACCACAATATGTTTAAATGAGTTCACGAAGACTCGACAAAAGACCTTAGATAATACCGAGTTTAGAACCATGTATCTCGTCCAGGATTAAGATACATCTCCTAAACCCTAATGACTTTGGATGACATCTTTTATTCATGACGCAACTTGAAAACATGCAAACACCTGCCAGATCCACTTAGTTCCCTGAAATACATGTAATTTGAAAACATCAACAAAAGTTGAGAGAGTTCATGTGTTTGTGTATATGTATGTATAAAACCTTTGTAAACCGTGTATGTATGTATGTTTGTAAATCCCGGTATGAAAGCAAACAAGGAAAATATCACCAATGGTTTGCAAGGCCACTGATATGTGTGACGGCGTAGGAAGGCTCAAACCTAGCAAATTTGTACCGGGCTTCCGGCTGGAAGACATAGTCACCCTATGGGCCACACTGGTCCTCATGGGTGTGGGCTCGCTACACCCAAATAGATCTATCACTCATGCCCCTCGGTCCTTATACGAGGATTTATGGTCTCAAGTATGCGCCTACCCATTCACATGATCTATGGTACTTTCCTAGGCTAACCATACCAATTGTATTTGTATGTAATCCTTTTGTAACATGTATTTCACCCCCGAAGTTAATAAACAAAACAGTTTAAAGAAAAGGGGGACATGAACTCACAGTGTTGCGTCTTCAGTATCGTAACTCAAATCCCTTCAGCAAACACGACTGCATACAATGTACTAACGTCTATTAGACGAACGGGTCGTGCCTTGTCTTAGAATTAATGTTTTCGAGTTACGCTTCTTTTATGTCTTCAATATTATTCCAAGTTATAATTACTTGTTAAAATAGTTAATATTTCAACTTAAATTATATTTATAAATTTTTGGAATAATTGTTAAACAATATTTGTAATAATACTTCTCAAGTATTTGTATTCGTATTTCCTTCCCAAGGATGGGGGTATCTTATACATGTGTATTCGTATTCTTGTATTTGTATAACTTGCCATGTGTTGGCGTCGTATACTGACGTGTATTATTTTTAATAAGCATCCAATATATATTTCTAAAATATATATATTCCAAGAAATATTCCTTAGAAAAATTATTCCTAATTTTTCTCTTGGTAAAAAAAATATTTGTAGTTACAAAATAATGTATTCCAAGAAAATATATTTTTACTTCCCCAAAATAATATATTTTTTATTTGTCAAAAATATGATATAACTTGGTAATATTTGGAAAAATCATATTTTTACTTCTTTGTATCCAAAATATTATTTACCAAAAATATATTTATAAGTATATTTTCCAGAATATTTGGTAAGTTACATTTCTAGTTCGGTTTGCAAATATATTGTGTGTAACTTGTGTATTTATTCCTTGTGATTTTTGGTAACCTTTTGGATTGTAAATTTCTTGGTATTTGTTAAGTTATATTATTTTATCCCTAAAATAACATAACTAATACACAAAGTATACAAATATTCACACATGTGTCTTTAATATATATCTAGCCATTTTATTTATAAAAACCGACCTCCAATACCTGTATTTTTGTAACAAAGATTATGACAAAGATTATATTGAAAAACCATAGTTAAATCACACTTGTAAACATTTGTTTAGAAAATATTTTTCTAAGTGTTTATATTTTTAGAAAATTTTGCCATAATGTAACATCCCGAAAACGGGTTTGGTAATCAAACCACGTTAATAATAATGAACGGGTAAAATACCGTTAGTGGTAAAATTAACCGGATGAATATAAGGATTTAAATAAATAATCTAATATTAATTAAAAAGGATGATAAATACTTTGAGAAAACAAAGTATATAAAAGGGCCGAGTTAACGTGACCTAAAATAAAACGGGATAGGTAACACCCCAAAAATATATAGGTTTTATATACATATTAAATAGCGGTTATGAACAAGATAAAAATTAACTAGGAAATAAATAACCTAGTTAATTACAAGTCTTGTAGTTATGAGAAACCTTGGTTAAAATATGTTATATGCAACAAGGGTAAACTAGAGGGGCCAAAAGGGGAAAGTTAGAAACTAAATGTTATTAAAATTAAAACACTACACACACACACACACACACACACACACAATGTGTGTGTGCGTGTATTCGACCAGAGGAAAGGAGAAGGGGAGCCAAACCCTAAATGGTCAAGAATCATCAAATTGAAGCTTGATTCAAGGCCAAATCGATGCATGAACATGAATTAATGATCACCCAACCTAGGGGATCATAAGGTATGTAAAAATTTGATGATTCGTGAAGTTGCAAAATTTGAGTCAGCATCATAATTCGTGAATTATGTAAGGATTAGAGGAGCTATGGCTAAATTAGTGATGTATACATGCTTAGGAACTAAACCCTAAGTGAAAATCATACATATGATGCTATGACTTGAATGATTTGGTGATTACCTATATGTGTGCTAAGTGGGTTTTATGACAATATGATGAACACTCGAATTAGAGTGTTAAATTGATGAATATTGATGATTATGATATAAGTTCTAGATGTAGTTCATGAACACTAGACATAGAGGTTTGATTTTTGATGTAAATCTTGGTAAAAATAACTAGTTATGAACTAGTTAGTAAATATGTAAAATTATGCACATTAGGTGTTTGTTAAAATGCCTAAATAAGAACCAAAGTGTTGAAATTTAAAGTGAAACGCGCATTTGAATGATATAACAAATTATGCGTAATATGAAGCAATAGGGGTTCTAAACATCATGTTGATTTAGACTAACTATGTAAAATCATGTGATTAAAAGTAGTTAACTTTTGATAAGTTGAACAAATAAATGATGAAGTCGAATAGTAGATTCAACCTAGAATTCGTAAGATGGAATAGTCGTATGTGATAATGACTAATCTAACCGTCTTACGAATTATGATTATAGTTTGACGCTTGACAAGCTAGGTGGAGGCTTGGAAAGGAAGCGGGCCAAACGAATCAAGTGTGAAGGAAAAGCGTGTTTCGGATGCGAGGTAAGTAAAGCTTACACTCATTTACATTATTTACAAATTTCTTAATTTCAAGTAGTGTATATGAATGCTATTAAATGATTGGTACATTACATTCCGACATGATTTAACAAGATTCGGAACAAGGGGAAATGGTGAGAAATCATGGAGTATGGTAAAAAGGGCAAAATGGTAAATTAGTCATGTAATGACAAACAAATAAGAAACGTTCTTTTTATAGTAAAACTAGTTCATAGAGAAAACCGGAATAGGTTTAAAGGGGTGAAATGGTAATTAAGTACCATCTCATACGGACAAGTGGTCATTAGACTAACTGGGTCAAATGGTGTTGTTAACGCCATTTGACAATACCGGAGGGTTCCTTATGTTAGATCCATAACATGACTAACAAAAGGGTAAAATTGGGATTATGGGTTCCTTATGTTAGATCCACCACAAGAATAGTTGTGGTGGAATATAAGTAGCAATTTATATATGGGAACGCGAAGTGGGAAAAGAGAAGAGCGGATTTGATGCTTTAATGCATAAAATTCCCCTAAATGGGTTAAAATGAATTACGCGCGTAACTTGGGTGTTCGCGGCGTAATTCACAAAAGTTATAAATCCAAGATAGATATTTTGAGTTAAATACTTTGGTTTATGATTTATGATTAACTAGAAACAGGTTTAGAGGTTTTAAATGTAAACGGGTCAAAATATTGATTTTGACTAATAAGCCGAATGCTTAAAGATTTAGAATTTATTTAGTTTGAATGTTGAATTTTAACTCCACAAGATGGAGAATTAAATTACGAGCGCGTAGGAAAAAGAATCGCGTAAAACGGATCAATAACGAAGAAGTTATGGCCGTTTCCGTAAAAACTGGCATAGCTGAAAATGCAGGTCCTAGCTGCAGACCTGCTGGAAAAGTGCCTCCCCGGCGCCACGCGAGGGAGCAACATGGCGCCGTAGCGTGGCGCGACGAAACCCTGTTTTGGTGAAAAAATTGTATTTTTATCAGTTCCGCTTCCCGGACTCGTTTTGACACGTTTCAAACTATGTATGACTGATTCAATTCATGTTTTATGAATTGTAGGTATTTTTACAGTACCGGAGGGTGATCAAGCTCAACGAAGAACCGAACACGATCAAGTTTAAGCTTCCGCACATTATTACGTTGTTGTGTTGAACAACAAATTAAATCACATTTTATTGTATTGTTTTAATACTAGGTAAAGTTTTAAAAAAACCCGTATTTTGATTAGTATGTGTAATCATTATTACACATTTTTAGTCTTAATTTATAAGAAAACCGTTAAATATTGGTAAGGGTGTTACAAGTTGGTATCAGAGCTCATGGTTAAAAAGTAAAGTGTCTTCGGTTCGAGGCTTGATCGCAAATCCGGTAAGTACGTGTATTTTAATGGTTTAGCATGTTAAAGTGTTGTAAACAACACATAGGGTTATCGTGTAATATACGATACCTCAATTAAATAATAGATATAGTTAACAAAATTACGTGCTTTAACACGTATAGTAGAAAAGCCTTGTATTATGATACGGGCATTTAGTAAAGTTGACATTACTAACTTTTGTGAATGTTTTAATTGGAGGAAACTCGCATTTGAAGATGAAGAGGGTTGAACAAATTACGGATATGATAGAGGAATGGTCCGAAGTACGAAAAGAGGAGCATGCTCACCAAGGACCAAATCGCGTAACAATCGCGAATAAAAGTAAAGGTAAGGAAAGCCCGTCGGGGCAAGCATTACTAGGTGCACGTTTTAAAATTTAATTGTACAAGTAGTAATATGCAACAAACACGTAAGTAATGACGGTTGCATATGTATAATAGATCTTGGAAAACCTGATTTCCAAGAGAAATTTAATAGAAAATGTGTTATTCACGATGATGAATAACAAATAAATAATAGGATTAGTTTATATGGAAACTTGACCGGGGGGTAATTATCCAAGTGGAAAACTCTCAATTTAATGCTATTAAGAAAAGTAGCGATCACATTAACGAATGTGATTATATAATAGTTCGATAGAGAGAAAACATTTTTATGTTCGAATGTAAAACTAGTAAAACTAGTGATTGTTGCTTAGCAATTAAATAAATTTTTACTTAATGAAATCAGGGATATGAAATAAATAGAGGCATTACTTACATAGGGCGTGATGTGAAAACTATGAAAAGGTCATGTGTGTCATGTGTCAATCGCTTACTCTGGCCAGTAAGTAGTGGTGTATGATACCATGAACTTCTTGTAGCGGACACATTTACGTCCGATGTAGTAAGGACGGGGTGAATGGGACGAATTAAAAAGGTACCCAAATGAATCAAATAAGTAAGACGTTCGATAGTAAACGTAAACGCAAGTCGGATGACGGAAGCATATTACGTTAGAATAACGAGCCCGAGAGAAGGGACAAAGATCAAAGTAAATGAAAATACAGACCGACTAATAGGAATGCTAAAGTATAGGGATAAAAGTTTGACTGTCACAAGTGATGAGATTCACACGGATAAGTCAAACGAATTAAATAAAGAATAAAGGACTTGATTGAATAAAAGTGATGGGTTTCGCTAAGACGACCCAATAAATTAAAATGAAGTCTTAAGACATACCGGGATGGTTGCTTTGATAATGACTTCGGTAAAATACCCGATAAATGGGTAGGATTTTGAAAGTATGCGTAAACCAAGAGACGGGAACGCGAAATAAAAAGTCAAAAGACTCGGATTATGAGGCATGACTAAAAGACAATGAGAATTTGCAAACAGAAAATTTGATAACTACGTTCAACTATATTAAAGTTGAACAGGTCGAATAAAGAATGAAGTTTGACGTTCACAAGTGATAAAATTTCACTCAAACGAGTTAAATAAAGAATAACGCTTGAAAATGAAAGTAAGCGCAAGCTGAATAATGAAAGCGCGAAATATCAATGAACCTATGTGATAGGTCGTAAAAGAGTATAGAAAGGAAAATGCAAACCAGTGAAACTGGATTGTTAAAACATTAAGATAAAGAACACGGGTAACGGTTTGAAAGGAAATAGAGGCGTAAACTGAATAGCGATAAGAATGAGACAAACCGACGTGTAAATGCCGGAAGAAGTCATAGAGTCGGAAGAATAATTTAAAAGAAAACAAATGTAGCCTTAGACTACAGTCAAGGTAAAACGAAATGCAAAAGCGAAAATAAAAGATTTGAAAGATAAAAATGGTACCTTGACACCGTAAATATATATATATATATATATATATATATATATATATATATATATACACAGTTGAATAATGACTTGGATAAAAGATGATCTACGGGATCATCATAACCTACGGGATTAAAAGTAGTGTTGAGATCTACAGGTCCAAAAAGACCTTTAGGTCGCAAATAAAAAGAAACGAATTGTCGGGGTCTCACCTTAAAAAGGTAAAAGGTGAAAACCTAAATAAATAGCCTACGAGGCTAAGTGAAAGAACCTATGGGTCATACGGGTTAAGCGTGGGAATTTGTTATAATTCCCCGCATTAAATAATAATAGAAAGGATTAGATCCTCAGAAGTAACATTCCTAGAAACGAGAGGAAGATGTAAGGCAAAGAGGAAACGTAAACTAAAAATTTAGTTAAAAGCAACGTTTTAACAAAACATAAGTGGTATGAGGTGAATTAGGAAATCTTAAACATACATAAGGCCGGAGATGGTAAAATAGAATACCCGGGTGACGGGGTATGAAGTGACGGCGACTAACAAGTCTAACCTCCAAAATAGATAATTAGTAAAGATAACGGATACGAGCTGAAAGTAACGGCCCACGAGGCTTTACACAGGAAAGACGTACGCGTCAGTATAAATGAAAATTTTTGACCAAAGGAAACGGGAGCCTTGAAAACGAAACTAGGTTCGTTTGATTAAACCAATAAACTACGTAAATAAGGTTTCGTGGACGAAACCTCTTTAAGTGGGGTAGACTTGTAACATCCCGAAAACGGGTTTTGTAATCAAACCACATTAATAATAATGAACGGGTAAAATACCGTTAGTGTTAAAATTAACCGGATGAATATAAGGATTTAAATAAATAATCTAATATTAATTAAAAAGGAGGATAAATACTTTGAGAAAACAAAGTATATAAAAGGCTCGAGTTAACGTGACCTAAAATAAAACGGGATAGGTAACACCCCAAAAATATATAGGTTTTATATACATATTAAATAGCGGTTATGAACAAGATAAAAATTAACTAGGAAATAAATAACCTAGTTAATTACAAGTCTTGTAGTTAGGAGAAACCTTGGTTAAAATATGTTATATGCAACAAGGGTAAACTAGAGGGGCCAAAAGGGGAAAGTTAGAAACTAAATGTTATTAAAATTAAAACACTACACACACACACTATGTGTGTGTGCGTGTAATCGACCAGAGGAAAGGAGAAGGGGAGCCAAACCCTAAATTGTCAAGAATCATCAAATTGAAGCTTGATTCAAGGCCAAATCGATGCATGAACATGAATTAATGATCACCCAACCTAGGGGATCATAAGGTATGTAAAAATTTGATGATTCGTGAAGTTGCAAAATTTGAGTTAGCATCATAATTCGTGAATTATGTAAGGATTAGAGGAGCTATGGCTAAATTAGTGATGTATACATGCTTAGGAACTAAACCCTAAGTGAAAATCATACATATGATGCTATGACTTGAATGATTTGGTGATTACCTATATATGTGCTAAGTGGGTTTTATGACAATATGATGAACACTCGAATTAGGGTGTTAAATTGATGAATATTGATGATTATGATATAAGTTCTAGATGTAGTTCATGAACACTAGACATAGATGTTTGATTTTTGATGTAAATCTTGGTAAAAATAACTAGTTATGAACTAGTTAGTAAATATGTAAAATTATGCACATTAGGTGTTTGTTAAAATGCCTAAATAAGAACCAAAGTGTTGAAATTTAAAGTGAAACGCGCATTTGAATGATATAACAAATTATGTGTAATATGAAGCAATAGGGGTTCTAAACATCATGTTGATTTAGACTAACTATGTAAAATCATGTGATTAAAAGTAGTTAACTTTTGATAAGTTGAACAAATAAATGATGAAGTCGAATAGTAGATTCAACCTAGAATTCGTAAGATGGAATAGTCGTATGTGATAATGACTAATCTAACCGTCTTACGAATTATGATTATAGTTTGACGCTTGACAAGCTAGGTGGAGGCTTGGAAAGGAAGCAGGCCAAACGAATCAAGTGTGAAGGAAAAGCGTGTTTCGGATGCGAGGTAAGTAAAGCTTACACTCATTTACATTATTTACAAATTTCTTAATTTCAAGTAGTGTATATGAATGCTATTAAATGATTGGTACATTACATTCCGACATGATTTAACGAGATTCGGAACAAGGGGAAATGGTGAGAAATCATGGAGTATGGTAAAAAGGGCAAAATGGTAAATTAGTCATGTAATGACAAACAAATAAGAAACGTTCTTTTTATAGTAAAACTAGTTCATAGAGAAAACCGGAATAGGTTTAAAGGGGTGAAATGGTAATTAAGTACCATCTCATACGGACAAGTGGTCATTAGACTAACTGGGTCAAATGGTGTTGTTAACGCCATTTGACAATAACATTTGACGTCGCTTGTTGAGTTTTGTGTTCACAGGAATTAGCATAAGGCTCATGCTACTATTAACTAACGATTAATAGTGAAAGGTATTTTTTTACGGGTCGATACATTAACCCGAGCCAGGTACGCATAAACAATTTATAGTTAAACGTGCGATTTTGGTCAAAATTTGGTGTAAGTCCTTTGTCATAAATTGAAGGACTAAAGTTGACCAAAACGCCCATGGAGGGTAAATCGGGTAAACAACCTTTGGGGATTGTTTAAGTACATGTAATATGATCATGCTAGATATAGACGGACATAAAAGTTATCGGTATAAGCCTTGGTGGATCAAATGCCTAAGTTTGGGTTTTTCCATAACATGACTAACAAAAGGGTAAAATTGGGATTATGGGTTCCTTATGTTAGATCCACCACAAGAATAGTTGTGGTGGAATATAAGTAGCAATTTATATATGGGAACGCGAAGTAGGAAAATAGAAGAGCGGATTTGATGCTTTAATGCATAAAATTCCCCTAAATGGGTTAAAATGAATTACGCGCGTAACTTGGGTGTTCTCCACGTAATTCACTAAAGTTATAAATCCAAGATAGATATTTTGAGTTAAATACTTTGGTTTATGATTTATGATTAACTAGAAACAGGTTTAGAGGTTTTAAATACAAACGGGTCAAAATATTGATTTTGACTAATAAGCCGAATGCTTAAATATTTAGAATTTATTTAGTTTGAATGTTGAAATTTAACTCCACAAAATGGAGAATTAAATTACGAGCGCGTAGGAAAAAGAATCGCGTAAAACGGATCAATAACGAATAAGTTATGGCCGTTTCCGTAAAAACTGGCATAGCTGAAAATGCATGTCCCAGCTGCAGACCTGCTGGAAAAGTGCCTCCCCGGCGCCACTCGAGGGAGCAACAAGGCGCCGTAGCGTGGCGCGACGGAACCCTGTTTTGGAGAAAAAATTGTATTTTTATCAGTTTCGCTTCCCGGACTCGTTTTGACACGTTTCAAACTATGTATGACTGATTCAATTCATGTTTTATGAATTGTAGGTATTTTTACAGTACCGGAGGGTGATCAAGCTCAACGAAGAACCGAACACGATCAAGTTTAAGCTTCCGCACATTATTACGTTGTTGTGTTGAACAACAAATTAAATCACATTTTATTGTATTGTTTTAATACTAGGTAAAGTTTTAAATAAACCCGTATTTTGATTAGTATGTGTAATCATTAATACACATTTTTAGTCTTAATTTATAAGAAAACCGTTAAATATTGGTAAGGGTGTTACACATAGTTTCCCCTAAAAATGGAGGTGTCAATGCTATCAAAGCATATCATTTTCTTTTTAAAATCATCACAAACAATAAACAATCAACCCTAAACAACTTACACTTACCAAGCGCCAAAACAATGCTATTTACTTAACAATCATGAACTTGAACTTTCATAAAAACTTGTAGTAACTTGGTAGTGTGTTTAGTAGATTTAGTTGCCCTTTAAAAAGTGGTCATTTGTTTGTAAATCTCGTTCTTATAAAGTTTAGTCTTTTACAACTTACTAGATGATTTTTCCAAAAATCATTCTTTTGAATTTCTCTTGTAAACAATGTATTCTTATACTTGTTTCACCACTAGAAACATGGTTAGTTTCTTTAAAAACAATGTTTATGTAAATCTTGTGATTTATCTTGGTTACTTGAGAAAACTATGTTTAAAATCATCCAAGTTTATTGTAACACCCCGAAAATGGGTTTGGTGATCAAACCACATTAGCACTAAAAAAAAACGGGTAAAGTACCGTTAGTGGTAAATTCTACCCGGTAAATATTAGGATTTAAATAATTAATCCTAATATTAAATAAAAAGTGAATAAAAGCTTTTAAGGAAATAAAATGGATAAAAGGCCCGGGCTAAAGGGACCTAAAATAAACTTAGTCATAAATATTCCCGGACCCGCTAAGTTAACTAGGAATATTAAACCTAGTTAATAAGTAGGAATATTATTGAAAATAATTAGGTTGTGACCTAATTAATAACTAACCAAACACGAGGGACCAAAGCCGGGTAACTTGAAAATGGAATTAAAAACTTAAAAACAAAACACAACACAACACACAAGAGTGTGTGTGCGTGTGTGGGGATCGACGAGGAAGAGCTTTAGGGAGCTCAAACCCTAACTTCAACAAAACTAACAAATTGAAGATCAAATCTAGCCCGAATCGGATGCATGAACACATATAAATGATCACCTAGTCGTGGGGATCACAAGGTATGTCGAATTTTAAGATTTGGTGATACTTTGAGATTATGATGAACAATCATAATCGAAATTCTGGAATGAATATTGAATCTATGAGTGCTATTGTGTTGAAATCCTTGTTTAGAAACAAACCCTAGTTGAAAACTTGGAGAATTGGTGTTAAAACTAGGGATTTGATAATTAACCTATTATGTGCTAAGTGGGTTTTAATTATGTAGTGAAGATGATGGTTTACACATGTTTAAAATCATCATAGTTGCTAGTAGAAACAAGATACTTGAACAATTTGCAAGTTTGAGTGTTGAACATACATGACTTGAGATGGGTTTTTTTGATATGATGATGTTAGTGTCAAACTTGTGATTGGAATCATCATAGTAGTTAGTAAGACAAAGTACTTGAACAATTTAGGTGTTTGGGTACATAAATCATATTTACCATGAAATGGGTTGTTAAATGATATAAAAGAATTGATGTTAAGATCGTGATATAGATGCTTGAAATCATGTTACCTAGTTGTAAAATGTGTAAAAACAATGTATGCACATTAGGTGTTTGTTAAAATGCCTAAATGAAAACTAAAGTGTTGAAATTAGAGTGAAAATGTGCAATGAATAAGTTGATAAGTCGATTGGCCTTAAAAAGTCAAATCGACCAAGTGTATGATCGGATGGTAAATTCGACATAAGAAGAGTAGGATGGAATAGTCGTAAATGATTATGACTAACCTAACCATCTTACAATTACAATGATAGTTTGACGCTTGACAAGCTAGGTGAAGGCTTGGGGAAGGAAGCGGGTCAAACGAAGCAAGAATGACGGAAAAGCATAATTCGGATGCAAGGTAAGTATAGCTTACACTAGTCTTAAATTGTGGAATATTTTCTTATCATATAAATTATGAATGAGATATCTAAACAATTGAAATATGATGTTCCGTCGTGTAGTCGAACGGAACAAGAAAATCAAAGATGAAAGAAACCATAATAATGGTTAAAAAGAAGTAAATCGATAATTTAGTCATATTATGTCGAAAGCAATAAACGGTTTATAAGTAAAATGACCGTACGGTGTTAAACGGAACGAGTCTTGTAGATGAGACGATAATAAATATCATCTCGCATAGATAAACGACCATTTTGGCCAAACGGGTCAAAAGGTGTAGACATCACCTTTTGACAATATCGACTAATGATTCTTTTGTCGAGTTATATGCTTACAGGAATAGATATCCAATGGATACCCGCATCATTCTTAATTAGCAATTATAAAGCAAGGTATTAAAACCGGGTAATAAGTTGATCCGAGCCAGGTACGTATTATAGATAAACTCATAAATTAGAACTTGAAGTTCTATGAGAGTTAGGCAAAGTAAAAAGGACATTCGGTTACCTAAAAAGGTGAACCGAAGGATTTAAATTATAGACAGAGTGTTTTGAAAATAAGATTTGGTTAAAAACGAGATTTTGGGCGTACATGGCTTAAGCAAGCCCTTCGTTGTAAAAGAAGGGTTAAAAATGACCAAAACGCCCTTGTAAGCAAAATTAAGCAAACAACTCTTAGAAGTCGCTTGAAAACAAGTTTTGTAATCAAGTTAATACTTAGAATAAGTCTAATAGCGTAAGATGTAAATCCTTGGTCAAAAGACTCTATATGAGTCTTTGCCGTAAATTGATAATCCGAAGGGTAAAACTCGGATTAGATAGATCGTCACATTAAAACCATCACCAATATAGATGTGATGGAAGGTCACTTGATACCTAATGTGGAAATAAAATGTTAGAAAGAAATGGGTGTGAGTTATGCGTAAAAAGTTGCTTAAATGTCCTTAACGGGTCAAAATAAGCACTTGAGTGAAAGCGGGTTTAAAATGCGTAGGAAATCCGTGGTTTGAGCCAAATATGATAGGCGATATAGAAATTAAAAGGTTCACGAGAATTTGGGATCAAACAAATAAGTTTGTTTGATAAATACATGAATGGGTCAAAATGGGTAAATTCTAGTTTAAGCCAAAAGCTTAAAACTCTATAAATTGTTAATCCGGAAGTCGGATTTTAAATCCATTTGATGGAGAATCACATTATAAACACGTAGGAAGAAACGGTAGGTCAATCGGATAAGCGGTTTGAAAGATACGAAAGATTTCGTGTCAAATTACGGCAAAATGGAAAAGTTGGATGCAGGGTCCACCGTAAATTACGGTGACACCGTAATTTACGGTGGGGCTGATATGGTTACGGTGGTAACCTACTGTTGTACGGTAGAAGATTATGAACACAGGGACCACCGTAAATTACGGTGCCACCGTAATTTACGGTGGAGATCATTTTCAAATTTTTTGTTTTTCTTTTGAAAATCAATTGTTTCCCGGATTCGTTTAGACACGTTTTAAACCCAGTATGACTAAAGCATTTCATGGTTATGAAATGTAGGTACTTTTGGATGCCGGAAGACGGTCAATCTCAACGAAGAAACGAACACGATAAAGTTACACGCTTCCGCACTTTGCCACGTTGTAGATTTTAAACAACAAATTCGATCACGTTATGTAGAATAACTTATGATTTGTAGAAGTTTTAATAAACCCGTATTTTTATAGCATGCGTAGTCTTAACTACACAGCTAATTGTTGGTAATTACATACAAAATCGTTAATCAGTAACTAGGGTGTTACATTTATGACTAGTAACATATTACATACTTCATCATTCACAAAATCATTGTCATTCTTCAAGTTCATGAAAAATAAGGCATGATGATCTTGGTCTTTCACAAGATCACCACCTTAACTTACTAGATCATTTGTTTAATCATAATCTAGTAGGTTCCATATGATGTCTAACATCATAACACAATTAATCAATCATCAAGAAGCAAAATAACACTAATCAACATGTATTCTTATGTTATTTAAGCTTATGTTAAAGGTTCATCTTCATGTTCATTAATGTTCTTCAAGATCAACAATGTATACATCTTTTATCCAACTAAATATGAAGTAAAATCAAGTGACAAGAAGCTTACAACTAGCACAAGGGCTAGGGAAGAACACAAGAAGTTGAAGGTGACAAAAGTGATGGATAATAGCAAATGGAAGAGGTCCTTCAAGATCCACAAGCTCCAAGCTTCTTAATCTTGCTTCTAACACCTTGTGATGAACTTGGATTGAATGAACAAGGCTTGACAATGGTGGTGGTGTGGTGGATGTGGTTCGACCGAGAATGGGCAAGAGGGGAGGAGATGAGTGGTGTGTGTAAGTATGTGAAAGATGATGAGAGCTGAATCTTCTTATAACCATGTTTATGTATAACCCATTGGATAATATGTTCTCAAAGTACAATACAAGATCTCCTACTAAATCAAAGTGAATCAAGGGAAGATCAAGTAAAAATCTTGATGGTGGGCCACCTTGTGACCGTCCCAACAAGGGGGGGGGGGGGTATTAGTTGTGGTTTAATGGTAAGTTATGTTAACTAGTTAGAAGTTTAGTGTAATGTTTAGTGTTTATGCATACTATGTGTTATACAGTGTGTTAGGGTGTTTGGGGATCATAACTAGCTCAGAAACATTAAAACAATGCTTCTAGTATAATTTTGATGTTTCGGGTAGTGTCCGATTGTTCGGTTAGATACCGGTTCGTTAAAGTGTCAAACTATACCGTTTAGTGTTCTTTATGTACCCTTTTGTGACACTTTTAATTTCCAACACTTAGGAAAGTATTCAGGACCACTTAGTCATATTTTTGCATGAAACTAGCTTGTTAAAAAGCCGATTTTTGCTGATTTATGCAGAATTCTGCACTTTATGTGGGTTTTAGGCACTTTCCGACACTTTAACTATCACCTAGAAAAGCAGTTTTGTGGTCCTTACTTCCCTACACACTATACTAGTGTAGTACATGGTTTCTGGCTCATACTAGGTCTCAAATCAATGTCTGTCTATGTACTGAACCTCGTCAGCATATTCCTGTTTTATCCATTAACTGTGCTTTGTGCATCATGTATGTCGATATGGTTTGTATGTAAATATGATGTGACATTATGCAATATGTGATGCACATGTAAGTATGATGCAGTAATAAGAAAGCAGTCATTTGTAATCCAGCACAGTCATTAAGCACTAATCATGGTTTATTAAATTGTACGGATACCTGGATTTTTGACGGTTGTCACATCATTAGTGTTTTTAGTTTTTATATTTATTTAAATATATCAAAAGTCTAACAAATTAAATATTTAATAAGTGTCAGTGTATTATATATTATGTTTATGAACGATTGTTTGTGTTCGTTTATTTCCATTTGTGTTCATGAACATTAGTTTGTGCTCTTTTATGTTCGTCAACGTTCGTTGCTTAAAATTAACAAACAAACACAAACGAACACGAACAAGTTCATTTCCTTAACAAACGGACACAAACATAAAATCCCGTTTGATAAGTGTTTGTGAACGGTTCGCGAACACATATATTTTTTAACAAACGAACATGAACAAGGTCTTGTTCGTGTTCGTTCGGTTCGTTTACAACCCTACAAGGGGGTAAATGCACTAATCGGCATTTGTCTCAATTGCTAAGTGTTTTGTGCCTTATGTCCAAGGCATGATGCAAAACTACTATCGAGCTGGAGGTCTCACTGGAAGCTGTCTCTCTATTTTTACGGGATAGAGGTAAGACTGTCTACATCTTACCCTCCTTAGACTCTACCTTAGTTTTGCTATTGGTGGGATTTACTGAGTATGATGATGATGATCATGTATTGTGTCAATCATACGATTGTTTTCATCATATTTGCGACAATAGAGAGAAACCAATCTTTAATTTAACCTTAATTCATAATATTTGCTTGAACTAGAGGAAAACAAACATTCAAACTTGTACAGAAATCGATAAACATGGATGATGGTAGTTGCTTGGTGAAGCTGTTAAGATATTGAAAGGTTGAGTGAACATGAAGAACGCGAAACAGAACCATCACCATTTTCCCAACATAACGAATATCGATCACAATATGTTTAGTTCATTGGCCTTACACCGGGTTAGTCAACAGATATATAACATTATCATTGTCACAGTAGGCAATACACGTGCAAAATAAAGGACAATGGAGCTCAAGAAGTAGATTGTGTATCCAACATAATCTTCTAATAACATTAGCAACTCCATGGTATTCAACTTCATACTAGAATGAGATACAATAGTGTGGTTCTCGAGGATAATGCAAATAAAGACAAACTTGTTGAATGTCATATGGGATGTATAATCAAGTGAATGTTAAGTATTGTAAATTTAAGTGTTGTAAAAATCGTGCCTAGGCGGAGATTATTTGTTCATCGAAGATCTACCGCCCGGATTTGGCCAATCGGTCAAACCAGGCGCTCAAAGTCAACTTTGGTCAAATTCGCTTAAAATCAGTCACAAATCGTCAAAAATCGGTCAAAATTGAATGAATTTGGGTCGCAATTGGACCAAATAGGTCAAGTAAAATGACTTCTTACCTCGAAATCAGATGAAACTCTATGAAGGAGTCCTTATGTCTATGAAAGAAGAGATGGGGCGAGGAAAAAGCAGTGCATGTGAACGATGGGGATGACTAGGTTTATTTAAGTTTGGGTATTTTAACATTTAACCCCCTTCATCTTCACTAGTTCATATTTGGTCCCTAAACTTGTGAATTTGTACATAAAAAGTATAAAACTAACATTATATATGTATATATTTGGAAAATTACACATACAAATCCTAATCCAATTATTTCCTAAGTCGTACCTCACCGCCGGACTAGCGCCTAATGCCTTCTACAACATTGTGTAAATCACCAACGAGATTCCGTTATGAGGGGGTTTCAACTGGGAGTTGTTTGATCGACTTTAGAGTTAGTATCAACGGAAGTAGCAGTCGACTTGTAGTTAGACATCTTTGCATGATCTAAAATGTTTCAACAGTACTATATTTGAGAGAAAAACGTCCCCTTTTGTTGTGAGTAGCAGCAACCAAAAAAACTAATGAGGACAAGTCACTCATGGCAAAAACTCAAAACTTAGGGAAGTGATTATGCAACATATCAATTCATCAAAGGATAATGTAAGCATAATATTATTAACACAGAGCAAAACAAAAGATATCTCATAGCCATTCAATTAAGGAAGCAAACAAAACATGATGTAATTTCTCACGCATAAAGTAGAGTATAGGAAGGAGTGCGACGACTTAGTTAGGGGGCTAAGAGTCGATGAGAGATAGATAAACAGATAGATATATGTTATATCAATGTATGTTGCAGGGAATCATGTCCACGGTGGTCTGAAAAACCTACAAGTTAGGGCTGTTTGGCAACTTCTGAATGGTTAAGTGCTGAACCAATAAGAGGTCTGAACCATTAAGTGCTGAACCTGTAAGAGGCCTAAACTATTAAGAGCCAGTATAATGCTTAACCGTTCAGAAGCAAATGTCTGACCAATTCAGATTAGAGGTCTTAACCATTCAGACTCAGTATAATTCTTAACCATTTAGACTCAGTATAATTCTTAACCATTCAGAGGCAAATGTCTGAACCATTCAGACATCAGCTCGCGAAACAAATAGTCTGAACCATTAAGTACTGAACCAGTAAGAGTTCTGAACCATTAAGAGCTTCATTAAGAGCTAAACAAACAACCTCTTATACTTATAAATGTAGTAAATGTGCGCTCCAAATCAGGAACAAAACCCATAAATTTTCTTTACTAGAGTCGAGTCCTAGTTTTTCAGCATTCATTTGGCTATCAAGTGAGATTTTTACTTGCCCTGTCACCACTTTTTATTTTATTTTCATTATTATTGTTATATATATATATATATATATAGGGTTGAGTTCATTTCAGAACTCTAAATAACTACAGAACTTTCAGAACTCTTAATAAACAATCATTTTATATATAAGTTTTTGTATTTAGGATCTTTTTATCATCTATTATATGTATTTCTTTGATTACATGCATGTTAAAAGTAGTTTACATATGTTTAATTGCCAAAATTATATATATGTGTCATAACTAATTACATATATGTAAAAAAACTAGTTTACATATGTGTAATTATAAAATTACATATAAAAAATGATAAAATTACTCTCAACATGTATGTAATCGTAAAAATACACATAATAAATGATAAAATTGTGCTAAACATAAAAATATATAAATAAAAAGATTGTTTATTAGGAGTTCTGCGAGTTCTGTAAATATTTATGGTTCTGAAATGATCCTGGCATATATATATTTTGCTAGATTAAGTTAGGTCATTGAATAAGTTGGCGTTTTGAATGTAATTATAAGGTTTTCGATTTGATTTAGTCTATATGGCGTTTTGAAGATGATTCATTTTCTCGAGTTTCCTTTTCAAAATGTTACTTTTGGTGACTTTAAAGTTTGTTTGGAAATAGTGATAGTTATACACGTTTAACTAACTATTCACTACTAGTTAAATACAATAGCCGGTAGTTCAACTGATTGTATCCCACACTTTTATACCACATGTAGTTCAACTGATTGTATCCAGTGAATCATTTTTTTTTGGTATCCCGAGTTGTCAAGCAGCAAAAGAAATCAAGGATAACCAATATAAGTTTCGAAACATGGTAATCTCTAATGAAGAATGCAGGGGCGGACCCACCCTTTGGCCAAGGTGGGCAGCCGCACCCGTTGAAAAAAGAAATTTCGTGTATATTTTTGGCAAAAAAACCCGACCGCACTTCTTGAAAATATGATTGAACACCTCATCCGCATCCCCAACAAATAATTTCTGGATCCGCCACCGAAAGAATGATGTGTCTAACAATCCAACCAAATGACTTCATTATTTCATTCACACGATATTTATGTAGGTTATCGTCTAAAAACTCATGAAATCATTTGACTTCCGCTACACTATAAATTAAATATAAAATCTAAAAGTCTATGAGTTACTTGACCGTTGCCTATTTAGTGGGTCCACCCTTGTACTATATTGTCACCTACGTTTTTTACAATTGGTTTGCATGGAATCGTTCTATTTGCATGGAACCGTTCTAGTATGTATAAATATGTGAGTATATATCATATAAGTATATAAAAATAGGCGAAGTAACCTAATGAATTCGGCAACCAATGACGTTAGGTCGACTATTGGACAAGTTATTTACTAGAGACCCGGCCTTCCATATCGCCAAGTTGCCTTTTCTTCCACGGCTTATTCTATAAATATTTTAGTTTTATTCTTCTTTTCATGAGTAAATAATATCATATTTCCTTTTCAAATATTTCGTACTTTAATCATCAAAACATTTGTAATGCCTAAATTAATAGATAACTTTGGTCCAATAATCGGCAAGAGTTAAAATATATTATGAATTATATTTCAATGCTAACCTAAATCATTAAGAAATATAATTTATTGTTTTATGTATTTTTTAACGGTCAACGAATCTTACAGATGATTTTAACAAGTTTACGAAAGTGATATCACTTTAAGAATCGTGACAATTTATAATCTATCACTGACCAAGCTCCAAAGATGCTGTCTTAGTCAAGAGTCTGACCTTTTCTTATTAAGTATATTTTTTTTTTGAAATATAAGGTAGTGTTTGGTATGCAGGAATGAGAGGTGGAATGAAATGAGTGATTACGAGGGAATGAAGAAAAGAGTGTTTGGTTGGTCAATGGAATGGAATCACCCATTCCAAAAGGTATTCCATTCCCTCAAAATCATTCCTTCCACCCCCCATGTTTTTTTTTCCATTCCATCATCTCTTGCACCATTCCTTAACAACACCACAACCCACAACCTTCACCACAACCCACCACCACCACCACCACCACCCACCACCGACGCCATCGCCGCCACCCGCCACCACCTCACCCCGACAGCCACCGTCGCCGCCGCCTCCCACTCGCCACCGTTATCACCCACAGCTGCGACCAACCGCCTACGCCACTCGCCGCCGCCGCCTACCACCATTCGTCGACGCCACCACCACCGCCACAACCAACCACCGCCGCCGCCACCAACCGCCACCTTTGCTGCCACCCAGCACCAACGGCCACCTTGTCGCCACCACCACTCGTCGTCACAGCCGCACCGCCACTCGCCGCCACCACCACCACCCATCGCCGCCGCCGACACCCACCACCACCTATAACCACCCATAATCACTACCACCGACCACCACCACCACTCACCGCTAATTTTATTACTCCGTTTTTCTTGCCTACCGAACAATACACAATAATAATTCATTCCATTCACATGGTAACCAAACAAGACATGGAATGGTAATGATCCATTGCATTCCCTCGTCCATTCCATTACCTCGTTCATTCCATTCCTTCGTCAATTCCATTACCCCATACCAAACAGACCCTAAATATCTCCTTCAATTACTTAGTTACTCCCTATTTAATAACAGTAGTCGGTAGTAAGACAAGTTAGTTTTTGTATAACAAAAATGTCTTTTTGTATTTCTAATAAAAATGAACCTTTATAAACAAATCCTTTATTGTTATAAACAAGAGAGCAAACATAAGAAAAAGATTTCATTCACACTATTTCATGTACATATATCATATATATACATCAATATAACAACCCTAAAGCCCATTAACATTAGGTCAGGCTTGGCCTATGGGCCTGAATGTCTGCATTTATAACACTCCCCCTCAGACATTTAGAAATACACATACACTGTTAACATTATACTACTAGATAATGTTTACACGATTCTTCAGGACCGATGTTAACTGATACCGCAGGACCAGTTATGTTGCCTCATTAAAACCTTACTAAGAAAAACCCAGTGGGACAAAACTTAGTCAAGGAAAAAGAGTACATACACTGTGTATATTATGGGTACATTACTCCCCCTCATTTTTTACTTGTATATCTTAATGATTTTGAATCCAATCTTCTGTGACAATTGCTTGACTTGATATTTGGCGTAGTCTTCTTTGATTTGAGTGTTGTTGTCAACATTGTCTTCATACAGTATGGCTTGAGCTTCACTTGATCAACTCTAATCTACATACTTCTTAAATATGCTGAAATCTTCGACCTTCATAACTTGTATCTGGATTGAGATCGAACTCTATGCGAGTCTAATATATATCAATCATAACCCAGGACGCCATATTGTTCTTGTGGAACTATCCCGTGTCTCGAGTTTGTAAATATGTCAAATAATTATTTAATGCGCTTTATAATTCTGTCTCGTTAAAAACCATGCCAGGAAAGCCCAATGGGACAAAGCCGTAGCTAAGGGAAAAGAGTTCACTACACATTATGCATAATTAACAACATGATTTATGATGATGTTAAATTAGTACTTCGGGACCTATAATATAAACTGATACTACTGGATCAGTTATGTTGTCTCGTTAAAAACATTACCAAGAAAACCCAATGGGAAAAACCTAGTGAAGGGAAAAAGAGTGCAACATTTGAGATTAGAATTGTAATCATACTGTTGGTGCATGCGTCTGTCGACTTCGTCTTGTATCGAGTCTTGTATTGTACTAGATAGATAAGGGCACGAAAAACGAGAAAGTGTGTACGTAGGTAATTTCGCTTGAAATGGTACAAGACCATTTCAAACGAAATTAAAGAGCTAATTCCGTTTGAGATTATTTCAAACGAAATCAGTGACTGCTTCAAACGAAATTACTCCTCCTATATATACCTTGAGTGCCATTTCATTTGTAACGATTCCGGTCAGTGTAACGAAGTACTGCCGAAGTGTCCACAAACTTGTTTTTGATCTGAAATCAATATACGAACAGTTTAAAGTGATATTCTAGCTGAATTGACCTCAGTACGTTTGTTTCCGCCTTTCGTATTGAGATAAACTCTTCTGATCGACTCGTTCGGGTCTGAAAACGATCCTACAAGTGGTATCAGAGCTCAGGAGGAAGAGTTCATACCAATTCAGTTGCAATTTCTGTTTTCTACACCTTCTTTTCAAAATTAAACATCTTTTCACGGTTAAAATTGGAGTATTTTCTCACAATGTGTGCGTAATTGTATTTTAACAAAACCTTGAGAGTTTCAGATCTAAAATCGGCTTAAAACTTGATTAATTGGACAAAATTTGGACCAAATTGCTGACATCATGCTGATTTCGTTTGAGATTGCACATTGTTCCTGATTTCGTTTGAGATTACCTGCTGATTTCGTTTGAAAATACCTGTTAATTTCGCTTGGATTGGGTATTTCAATTGTATAGTTGGATGATTTCGTTTGAAGGCAGTAATTCTGTTTGAGTGACTTCAAGCGAAATTAGTAATCTCGCTTGAACTTGGATATTTTGCTTCAAAGTTGTAATTTCGTTTGAGTGACTTCAAGCGAAATTAGTAGTCTCACTTGAACTTGGTAATTTCGTTTCAAAGGTGGTATTTCGTTTGAAAGTGCTAATACCATTTGAAAGGGATTTCGTTTGAACTATGTAATTTCGTTTGAACAACCTGTTTTGTGAAATTTGAAAATCCGAAACATGGACGAGGAATTTTACAACGCATTCGCTACCCCGGTTACCCCGATTACTCTCGCTCAAAACACGATGCTGGAAAATGAAACGGGGACTATGCAAAAACCACCTAAACTCATGAACATCGAGGAGTATAAAGGTTGGGAAGGACGTTTTGAGAACTGGGTACAAGCTAACTACTTAGATGCTTGGGAATGTGTTGAGACGAAATACGTTAGACCGATGAATGATGACGAAGAGTTTATTGCTATTAAAGATCTGAGTGCTGAAAATAGAAATAAATACAAAGATGAAAAAATGATGCTAAGTCTACTACAACAAGCTGTGAAAGAAGATATCTTGGTTTTATTGCAACACAATGGAACTTCTTATTCAATATGGAAAGCATTAAGATCGAAGTTTGTTGGAAGTCAAGAAATGGTTAAAAACAAAAAGTCACTTCTGAAGAAAGAGTTTGATCTGTTTCGTGGGTTGAAAAATGAGAGCACTAAGCAAATCATTGAAAGATACTGCAATTTGTTAGCCAACATGAAGAGATTGAACATCGACAAAGATAATGAAGAGTTGATCGAAAAATTGGCCGATGCATTGCCATATGAGACTCGAGGCACATATCTCATGATGCTAAGGAATAAGAAAGGGTTTAGCAGTCTGACACTGAGCAAGTTCATTGAAAAAATTAAGGCTCAGGAGATGGAACAGAGAAAGATTTCAAGAATGAAAGATTTTGACGGTGAACAAGACATTGGTCTCTATTACAAAGGTGGTGTCAGTGATAAATCCACCAACATGTCACCGAAGGTTGAGACAGCATTCAATGCAAAGAGTTCATCTGGAAGTTCATAAAAAGGATCAAGCAGCAACACAAGTTTTTCATCATATCCGTCATTTGATCCAAACATTTCAGCAACAAAGAATGGCAAGAAGTTACAATGCAACATTGTACTGAATCTGGAGAATGATGAGGATTATTCAGCAGAAGTTGCTAAGAGTCACATGTCTTTGTTGGGAACAGTGTTGGAATCATATGGTAGTTTTGTTGCAGGTCGGATTGGGAATCCTATGTTAACAAAAGAGGATTACGATCAAATAGACACTGAGGAAATGGAATTGATGGATATTAAATGGTGTTTGGCGAGTGTGTTAAGACGGGCTGAGAAATTTAAGCAGATCACAGGAAGAGATGATTTACGTGAAGCTAATGTTTCTACTTTAGGTTTTGATAAATCTAAAGTCAGTTGTTTTCGTTGCAGGGAAAAAGGACACTTCAAGAGGGAGTGCAAAAACCGCGAAGCAAGTGGAGCTCAAAATCCGTTCAACAACAACAATTATTACTACCGGAAGGCAATTTATCATCAAGTTGCACAACAACAACAAGAACCACAAGTGGCACATGGTAGGAAAGTGATTGAAGAATCTTCAAAGAGAGCTTGTATGGTGAATCAGGATGACTGATGTGTGCTAAACAGACTATTAAAAACAAACTAAATTAGACTCTCTATTCTAGACACTATAAAGCTTTAATTCTAGACTCAACCTAAAACCACACAATCGGCAAGTGTACCGATCAATGTAGTATAACCTAGGAAGTCCGGATATCGAACCACGAGACTCTATAAATCACGTAAACTAGACTCTGACAGACACTGATGGACGCGACTTAAACTTGTTTAATTGTTTTTTTTGGGGGGGGGGGGGTTACTGAAAAACTAGGAAATCTATATTAGACTACTAAATTAAACTAAAACTAGACTAAAAACGAACGAAGACTGGAGACTTTTCTTATATGAGAACAAGACCACCTAGACAAGAATCCTGGATTGTTTTTAAGAGATTACCAATTAAGTTAAATGCACGAGTTATGGAACCGGGATCTTATAATACTAAACCTATTAAGAACCAACGAGGCCCCTCGACCCTTCTCAAGGAGAAACCTGTGGCACTACCTAGGTCGTTAATTCTACCGGTTATTAGACGTCTTCCCAGTTGTCTAATTATTGTGTAAGTACCCTAATGTTGACCTATTTTTTCCCAATCCTAGATCTAGGGTAGTTTGAAGTAATTAGTTTGATTTGATAGACTAATAAGACCGACAGGTAAACCAAGACATAACCTTTCCCAAGGCCTATCTAAAGCAATTCGCCGGGTAAGACCTACCAATAGCCCCTCACTTCCCAGTTATTAGGACTAGTAGAACACTAAGACTTAGCAAATTATTACCAGTTACTTCTAGGGGTTATTGCGCAATTCTCCCTAAAGAGTGAAGGTTTTCTAACGTGATATAGACACTCACCGAAACCCTAAACCCTAATATGACTCTACGTTGTGATATAGACCGTCACTAAGAATCATATGAAGCAAATAATAACAATAAACCAATTCAAAGTACGCATACACATCAAACCATTAAATCAAACCTCTTACTAAACACAATCACCCATAACAATCATGCAAATAACGAAAACGGTAAAAACTTTATATTAATCCATTCATCAAGTCTAGGTGGCTTAAAAGTTTAGCCAAGCATGTCAAATAATGAAAACAAATCAACTAAGTTCAAACAAGAATTCATGACAAAGAATAAAAGAAACTAGAAAATAAAAGAACCCGTAAATTCTTTGACTTCCAAGCTTCCCTCTTTCAATCCAAATGATTCTCTAGCCTTGAACCCTTCGTAAAATAGCTCTCCAAATCGTCCCACCTATTCTTGATCGTGCGTCCCAAGTTAGTTCCAGCCGTCTGATGTGTTTTTCGAATATATTAGGGATCCCCTAATTGCCGTCTGCCGTTTTTTTTTAACAATGATAATCACCGGCTCCAACTTCACGAAAACAATAAACTGGCCCACTAATTTTCTTGTATCAAATTCAGCCCACGAACCTCATTTATTTATTAACTTCAAATACTTTTCTTGTGACATAACTAGATCAAATTTGTATCTCTGTTGCCAAGTCACCATCCATTATAATCAATCTAATTAATCTCATTTGAGAAATAAAGTCCATCGCAGCTTTGTAGGATTCCTCATCCCCTTAATTGATAGCATAGAGATAGCGGGCTCAGCCCACTCACAGAAAATAGCGGCAAATTTCATTCGGTCACTGGCTGTCTACTCTACTCAACTGGCTATTTATTTAATTATTACTCATTTTCGCTCCATTTGCACCAGGACCTGCCAAAACACAAAATAATGTAATATAATACTAAAAACTAAATAAAAGCAAATAAAACTATACAACAATTATACATTTTACACGGGACAAATATGTGTATTTTACCACACATCAATGACAAAGAGCCAACAAAAGGTTTCAGCTGGGACAAATATATTTCAGCTGATAACAAAGTATGCCTGATAAACCAAGATGATGAAAAATTACCTGAAGGTTTTAGCTGGGCAAATTTCAATTGGGATGATTATGATCCAAACAAAGATTCAAATCACAAAGTGTATGTTGCTCGAGTTGAAGAAGATAGTGATGATGATAGAGAGTATTATGCAAAACGAATGGCAGATTATTTTAAAATGATGGCAGAAAGTGATAGTGAAGATGAAAAAGCTAAAAAGAAAAAGAAAAAGGTCAAAACACCGGTCAGCAGTGATGATGAAGATGTTCCAGTGATAAAGAAAAAATTGAAAGATATTCCAAAGTTCAAAGTTGATGCAAAGAAGAGTCTAGTGATTTGTGAAAATTGTGAAGCCATAAAGAAGCAGGACAGCACATTGATGAATAACATGAACAGGCTGAAGGAATATTACGATGTTCTGAACAAGGCCATGAATCAGTATAATCAATCAAGTGAAGATCAAGCAACAGCCATGAAGACACTTCAAGGAGCTTTCATGATAAAGCAGAAAAGTGTGAACAACTACATTGAGAAGTGTGCTGTGCTGGAACAAAAATTGGAAACTCAAAGAATTGAAACAGAAAGAATAAACCGTTTGTTAAAAAGTTACTCATGTACTTCTTATGTCACTGATAGGATTTATACAACTATTGAAGGCATGAAGGCATTTGAGGATGATGAAGTAATTGAAGAACAAAAGGTTTCTGAAGAAAAGACTCCTGAAAAGAAGAAAGAAAAGAAGAAGGATACTAAAGTGAATGATTCTGGTAAGAAACAAGGTTTCAGTTACAACAAGTGTCCACCCCCGCTTGAAAATGGATATTCTCCAAGAAATCCAAATTCAGAAAGAGTTAAAAAGGAAACAAATTTACAGTGGGAGTCGGAGTCTTCAGTTAACTTGCCGGATAATGTTGATGTCACGTTTACATCATCTGACACTGATCATGAGTCCGAGTTAATAAAGAAAGTGGTCGATCAGGTGTTGGATAAAGATGAAACTGAGGAGTCAAAGTCGGAGTCTATGATAAAGTCAAAGTCTGAGTCGAGCATTCCAAGTCAATCAGTCAAACAGGGCAAAAGGGTTTACAATAAAGAATTCCTGTTATCAAAATCTAATTTGGATGACGAAACGTTTAAAGTTGCATATACTTTGAATGATTCTGATAAATTATATTTTGATGAGGAATTTCCAATAAGAGGTGTCAAACCTGACATGATAAAAAAGGTTTTCAAACTTACAGAAATTAATATTTCTGAAATAAAATATGTAAATCTTAATGATAAACCTAAAAAGTACACCTCAAGAGTTCAACAAAGAGAACATAAGAAAAAGGGTTACAGTTCTGGTTCTGGTTATCGACAGAAACCAAACCATAACGGTAATTTCAAAAAGAAAGGTCTTGGATTTATTTCACCAGAAAATCATAAAAATGAAAAATATGTTCGAGATTTTAAATAAAAAAATGATATTTGTTTCAGGCACATCACCTGAAGAAGAGAAAGAAAATTTATTCAGAAACCAGTCAAACAAAGAATTCCTTGCAAAGAAGCAAGAAGAGATGAAGTTTGCAGAACAGTTGAAAGAAACGAGAACCTGTTTCAAATGCAACACTGTTGGTCATATTGCCAAGAATTGTTTCAAGGCAATAAAATCAAAACAGGGAGTTTCTTGTAAACTGAAAGACAAAGAAGTTGTGTTTGAATCACCAATTGATAGAACAAAACTTTTCAAAAATTCAACTTTTGAGATTGGTGAATGTTCAAACAAGTTTTACAAGAAAAGCGCAAAACTTGACAACCAAAAATGGGTTGTTAAGAAGTCTGATGGTAGTTCTAGCAATGATTCTGATTTGTCAAAATCAGAGGAGCTATCTGTTGGACCGTGTGCGTGACCCTAAACAGTCAGTAAAGGCAGTTCATCTTCATTTACTAAGGCGGAATCAAAGTAAACAAAGTCACACAGCTTGTATCCTTTTAACTTCTTTCTATTACTGCTTTTCCAAGTCTTTACACGTGTTTCTGACTGAATTTTGACAGTAATTCGACACCTACACAATGACTAGATTCCGCTCCAACTGTTCTAAATGACAACATCACACACCTATTTATAGTGCACCTGATTCCACTCGAATCGGTTCAAGCGGAACCCCATGATTACACTCTCGAGCGGAATCACTAACTTAGCTATTTGGAGCGGAATCACCTAGATACCATTTGGAGCGGAATCACCTAATTTCCTGATTTAGCTTGAAATGACACTTTGATTAATCGAAAAAAGCCCAAGGTTAAATGGGCTCCTCTTGCAAAAAAAGATGTTGATAGGCTAGTATATGGGCCAAAATCAGATGGGGCTGGTTCATCAAATACTTCGGATAATAAGAATGGGTCAGGTGATGAGAATATAGGCCCAATTAAGCCCAGCGATAAGGCTGCTGGGCTTAATAAAGGCGCTGTCAAAAAGTCTGGCCCAACAGCGAATGCCTCTTGTGTGGACTCATCTGTTCTGAACCTAGGCCCACGGATTCATTCTATGGTTCAGTTTCCACCTCTAAGTAGGGCTGGCCCAGTTAATTCAGGCCCATGTTCGGTTGATAAGAATGATAAGCCCAGCATAGGCGCTGATTTAGGGGCTGCGATGAAGCCAGACCCATGCTTGGTTGGCCCAAACATTTATGGTTTAAAATCTGATCTGGTTCTTATGGAAGTTAAAGGCCCAAAAAATGGAAGCGGGTTTTTTGATGTATCTCGAAATAACTTTGGGCCTCGACTAAGCCCAACGCTTGAAACAAAAAATTCGTTTGACACTCTTCAAAATGAAGAAGATTGTTTCGATACCGAGCACGGATTGTGGGAAAAAGAAATGTTAATGGTCCGGAAATTCTACGAAACAAATACGCAACCTCCGGATGATGTATTTTCTTCATGGTCGGAAAAACTAAGAGCTTACTATTTGATGTTAACGAAGTTTGATCCGGTAAATGAAGCTTTGATTGAAACAAAGGATGAAGATGAGATAGAGGTTGAGTCTGAGACGGATGAATCGGCAAGAGACATCACTCGAGGAGTTTAGCTTTTATGTCATTTTTTTGTTGTTTGATGTATGTTTTTTGTTTGGAGGTTAGCCGTTGGTGAGTTTCATTGGCTTTCCTTTTTTTGTTCTCTCTTTTGGAATTATTAATAAAAGGTTTACCCGGGGGTTTTCCCTCGTTTCCCAAAAAAAATGTCATTTCGAGCGGAATTACAACATTAATCTACTTTTTCAATTCCAAACTCCAATCTAACCTATCTAGACCTAAGACTCAATTAAGACGTAATCAGCAGACATTCAGTGCACCAACAGACTCCCCCTTGGATGTTGACGAAGTCTTCGGCGTTGAGTCTTCAGTCTTAGTCTCTCTCCAAATTAATTTATCATCGTAAAAGCTATCTTCAATATTTATCTACAAACTTTAATCTTCAATCTTCCCTTTGAATGTTGATCCAGAATTCTGACTCCCCCTTTCACAGACTCCCCCTCTCAATAAGCTAGGGCTCAAATTCTGGTTCAAACTTTTGTCATTTTCATTGCCATGGGGATTCCTGTTACCTGCATATATTCTACCCAAATATAACATATATGACAAGAACAGTATCAATCCATACTTACCAATCAACCACAATTTGAAAATCTTGTCAGATTTAGAAATCCACTTAAGTATTCAGGTCCAAGTCAATGACCCTGATTACTCAATTAATCTACCAAGTCCAATTTAATGACCTTGGTTAATCAGAGATAAATCACACTGACATTCAGTTCAATTTGTTTTTCTGAAAATTTACAAGATTCAAATTAATGAACTTGCTTTAACTTTCCAACTTTCTCAAATTTATCATGTTTAGCTCACGACTCATCATCCAGTCCAGCAACTTCCTGCATCTGCTTCAATTCGAATCTGAAGATCAACTCTCCACTTTGGTTTGTCAAAAATAAAACAAAAATGTAAAATCTCTTTGGATTTTGAATAAAGCTTCTAAACTAGAAATGAAATACAGAACTAAAATGCAGTAAAAATAAACTATTTACAAACATATTTTTGGTTAAGCGTGTTAGGGAATCATATCAGCTAATCGACAAGTTACAAGTACCGTTAAGCTTCAATTACATATTCAGAATTAAACAATTCGCTTAGATTGTCGATATACTGATCCACTTAAAATCTCACACACATTTCAATATGTCCAGGATACGGATTTAGTATTTTAGAGACTTAAACTTATACGTGTGTCCCACCTCTTGAATATACTCCCATATCCAGATCCCAATATTCAGTCTTACAGGTGAGTATACCACAAATGATATCTGTAGGGGAATAATTTATATAACAGTACGAAAATGTGAGAGCTCAGGTCAGAACTACCGTTCAGCAGAGAGATCACGAATCAACTTGGGTATGTCCCCTTTAGAGGATCTTTTGTTACAACAGCATTGCTAAGCAATTTTATTGTCTTATCATATATGCTGAGGGTGATGCTATGTTTCAAGCATTGCGGAAAGTATTATTCGAGGACTAGGTCCGAACTTCCATTCAGCAGAAGTCCCAGAATAATACCCCAGATATCATTGAGTATAAAGACCTAGTATATCAGAAAAAGGAATCTTTCAAACGAAATTTCAGGGGTTACCTATATATCCAAGTAGTGTTCCCCACGAAATAAGTAAGTAAAGATTTAGTTTATATCCCGAACAAACCTACTAAATGTGTAAAAACCTATCGGCACATCATCAGCGAGACTGTTTAACGCATTTAAACATTCCATTTCTTTAGCATACTGTAACTGTCAAGTCGATGTACTATCATTTTCCCTTTTTACACAAGCTCTTTTCTAGTTTTCTAATGTTTTTGGATTTTGAAAATATCTCATGTTTTTGTATTTCTGTCTTTTTTTATTGTTTTTGTATTTTCTGAAATATTACCCTATACCTCCCCCTAAATACCAAAACAGGTAAAAAATCGACAAACCATTGCAGATTGCTTCTCAACATCATCTACAATGTCTCCTTCATCAACACCAAGAATCTCTTCCAACACCGATAAAAGCTTCATACCGTTCAGTTTTAGCAAATATTGAAAACGTGTTTTATCAAATGCTTTGGTATGTAAATCAGCTTTTTGTTCGCCAGTGTGGATTTTCTCAATTCGTATCAACTTCTTCTCGAAACAATCGCGAATGAAGTGATGACGAATTTCAATGTGTTTCGTTTTAGCGTGATATACTGGATTTTTAGTAATGTTAATCGCTGCCTCATTATCAACAAAGATAGGGGTGTTTAGAAATTGCAAACCGTAGTCGCGCATCTGTTGCTGGATCCACAAGATCTGTGAGCAGCAACTTCTAGCAGATACGTACTCCGCTTCACATGTGGATAAAGCCACAGTGGTTTGCTTTTTGCATTGCCAAGTGACCAATCGAGATCCGAAAAACTGGCACCCTGCTGTTGTTGATTTAGCATTAACTTTGCAACATCCGAAATCGGAATCGGAATACCCTTCGAGCGTGAAATCGCCTTCTCTTGGATACCACAACCCCAATGATGGAGTTCCTTTCAAGTAGCGTAATATCCTTTTCACAATCACCATATGCGAAGCTCTCGGGTTAGATTGAAATCTTGCTGCGAGGCAGGTTGGATACATGATATCAGGTCTTGAAGCTGTCAAATACATCAGCGATCCGATCATGGAACGATACATCGTTTCATCTACCTTCTCTCCGGTGAGATCAGGGTTTATCCCATGATTCGTTGCTAATGGGCTGGAAGCTGGAGTAGAACCTGACATCCCGAATTTCTCCAAGATATCATGAACGTACTTCGTTTGATGTATGAAAATTCCTTTGGGTAGTTGATCAACCTGCAGTCCCAAAAAGAATTTCATCTCACCCATCGATGACATTTCGAATTTCTGCTTCATAACTTGTTCAAAATCTTTGCATAGATTCTCATTTGTTGACCCAAATATGATGTCGTCCACGTATATTTGAACTATCAGAAGATGTCCGTCGACCTCTTTAGTGAAGAGAGTGGCATCCACTTTTCCACGAATGAAGCTGTTGGCTAGTAGGTGTTGAGACAATGTCTCGTACCAAGCTCTCGGGGCCTGGTGTAAACCATACAGCGCTTTGTCTAGCAAGTAGACCTTGTTTTTGTGGATTGGATCGGTGAAGCCCAGTGGCTGACCGACATATACCTCCTCTTTTACCTTTCCGTAGAGAAACGCCGATTTCACATCTAACTGATATACTTCGAAAGTTTTCCAAGATGCAAATGCTAGGAAGATTCTGATCGCTTCTAGTCTAGCCACTGGAGTATATACTTCAGTAAAATCTATACCCTCCTGCTGACTGAAACCCTGGACTACGAGTCGAGCTTTGTTACGAACTACAACTCCTCTATCGTCTCTCTTACACTTGAACACCCACTTGGTGTTTATCTTCCTCTGACCATCAGGCAAATCTACTAACTTCCTTACACCTAACTTCTCGAATTGGCTCAGTTCCTCCTGCATCGCATTGACCCAAGAAGCTTCAGTAAGCGCCTCTTTATAAGTCCTTGGTTCAACCTGCGAGATAAAACAACTCAATGAGAATTCAGTTTGTAAAGGAGCAACTTTTGTATAAAAACATGTAAGCCCTTTATCAAGCTGTCTTCGAGTGCGGACGCCTGTCTGTAATTCTCCAATGATCAATTCCTCTGGATGGTATGAAAGAGTTCGTGGCATCACTTCGTCTGGAACATCTACATCGCCTTCCAGATTAGTAACATTCTGATTTGCACCTTGTTCACTGACTGGGTTCGTTTGACTTGATATCTGAATTTGCCCCCCCTCAAAATCTGAATCACCACGATCAAATACTGGCATGTTCTCAGATTCTTGATTATCATTCTGTGCTGACTGATTATCTTGAGCAACTTCATTTTGTTGGACATCATCATGTTCACCAGCATTGCTTGGACCTGCTTCATCATCATTTGAAGTTTGTTGCGGTCTTCTTGAATACTCAGCTGGAAACCTTTCTTGCGATTCTTTATACTCTCTCAAAATATCCAACTCATCAAAGAAATCTTCTTCTTCTTCCTTTTCTTCTTCCATGTCAAACGAATCCCACAATTTATCATAATTAAAACGCCATGAGTCACCAGGATTCTGAGGCGACATAGTATACCCCTGACACTCAACATTCTGTGCTTCAATAATCCGCTTCAAGCTTGGAACAAACACTCGTCTTTGTGGACTTGCATAACCTATGAATATCCCTTCAATACTCTTCGGACCAAACTTTCCAAAAGGCTCTAGAACGGTACAGGGTGACCCGAACGGTTCAAGATACTTCAGATTTGGTTTGCGGTTATTGATCAACTCAAAGCATGTTTTGTTGAATTTCCTGACAGTGAGAACTCTGTTGAGTGTATAGCATGCGGCGGAAACTGCTTCTGCCCAAAAATTTATCGGTAACTTTGAATCAGCAAGCATTGTTCTGGCCGTTTCGATTAGCGTCCTGTTTTTACGTTCTGCAACTCAATTCTGCTGTGGTGTGTACGGAGCACTAAACTCATGCAATATACCTCTTTCATCACAATACTCTTGCATCTTGTTGTTCTTGAACTCAGTACCATTATCACTTCTGATTCTTTTGATACGCCTTTGGTACAAATTTTCAATCTTTCTGAACAATGCCATCAAACTATCAAATGTTTCATCTTTCGACTTCAAGAATGATACCCACGAAAATCTGGAATAATCATCAGTAACCATAAGACAATAGAGATCCCCTGTAATACTTTTGACGTTTACTGGACCAAACAGATCCATATGTAGTCTCTCTAAAGGTCTGGAAACTGAATTGACTTGCTTTTTAGGGTGTGACTTTTTCTTCTGCTTGCCTTTGATGCAACTAATGCACTCCTCTTCTAGATGAAAACCTTTGATATTAACTCCAAGAACTAAATCGTTATGCACCAGGTAATTCATTTTTCTCAGATGTATATGCCCCATCTTCCGGTGCCACAACTTCGATTCTTTCTCTGTTGCTCTGGACACAAAACAATGAGCCTGACCCGTGGTTGTAGTAGCTACACTCATGTCCAACACATACAGATCATTGACTCTAGGTGCCCTCATAATAATCCATTCTTCAGGGATAACAAATCCTGGCTTCAAGATCAAACATTCTTTGTCAGTAAAGTGAGTAGTATACATCCTGTCACAAATCTGCGAGATGCACAGCAGATTATTCTCCAGCTCAGCAATGTAGTTAACTCTTTCAAACGTAACAATCCCATTAGATAACGTTCCTTCACCAACAATTCTACCACCTTGATTTCCTGCGAATCCCACATAACCACCATTGAAATTTCTAACATCGTACAACAATGCAGTCTTCCCTGTCATATGTCGAGACGCTCCACTATCCATAATCCATCATGAAATAGCTCTCAGAAGATCCTGCACATATCACAAACAATTCAATAAAGATGCCGATTCATGCTTCACAATTACCAACTAGGAAGCTCCGGCAAGTCCAAAATTTTTAGTGAGATTTTGATGCTACCCAAGCCTCTTTCGACTCAGGTAACTGGACTTTAATGTGAGTTTTTGTAGTGTAAAGTGGCGGAAAATTTTTATCATTTATTTTCAAGTTTTCTTCTGATCCAACCTCAACCTTTTTGTATAAGAAAAACTCATCTATCTTAAGTTGACCAGTTGGTTGATTTTTCTTTTGAACATTCTTCTTCTCTGGTTGAGTAGAAGATTGTTTCTCCAATTGTTCATAATAATCCAAAGGAACATTCATCTTTACCGAAATGGTAGAAGACGATTGTTTTTCCGACTCAGAAACCTTTGGTTTTTCAACAACTTTTGGCTTCCATGTTTGTTGAGATGATGCAACCCGTTTATTAAATTTTTCATTTTTAGTTACCAATTTCTTAACAGGTTCAATTTTGACTTTTGTTTTCTCATTTTTCAAAATTTTCTCAACAACCATTGGAGCTTTGCCTTTTGCATCAACCTTCTTTTTTCGATTCTCAACAACTTCAGTCTTAGGCTTGAAGTTGGTGCAATTTCTTGCAATATGACCAACTTTGTTGCATCTAAAACATGTACGAGTATCAACTACCCGACTTGTACCTTCAGACTGAGGTTGTAAGGCCCTCTTCTCAAAGAACTCTTCATTTGATTTCGAAAAAATATTTTTCTCTTCATCAGAAAGTGAACTTGAACTGTTCACAAACACTTTCTTCTCAACAAATTTCTTGTTTTGAAAATTCTTTCTTTGATAGTTCTTACCACCCTGATATCCACCCGACCATCTGTTTCGATTGTTGTTATAAAAACATGGTGGAACTACAGGTTTTTTGTAGTAAGCTTTATCTTTCTCAAAATTCATTTGCCTTTTTGTTTGT
This sequence comes from Helianthus tuberosus, assembly GCA_030545235.1. Classification (NCBI taxonomy): domain Eukaryota; kingdom Viridiplantae; phylum Streptophyta; class Magnoliopsida; order Asterales; family Asteraceae; genus Helianthus; species Helianthus tuberosus. Next base: position 61,570,614 of record CM060432.1, on the reverse strand, counting down.
TTTAAACTCTTTACTTCAGACAAATCGATTTCAACCATTTTGAACACATTTGTCAATTTTGAAACATTTACATTCTCCAGAGGAAACTCAGAATTCGAATACAACTTATCCGATCCCGACATCTTGTACATGACAAGATCAGGTTCTTCATTTAAGTTGTTTTTGGACTTTTGTTTCGGAATGTATTTATCCAGAAAACATTCTTCATCCTCTGCTGACTCACTATCCAAAACACTTTCAGCCATGCCTTTAACAATCTCAGTTTGAACACTATCATCAGATGATGATGAAGAAAATGTCACATCAATTGAATCAGGAAGTTTAACTTCCTTTTCATCTTCAAGATTAACCAACCCAGATTGCTTTTTCGAATAATTGTCTAGAACTGGTGGCGGAACTTGATGAAACCCGACCCCAGTTCCATCACAGTATACATCTTCGCCTGCTTTGTTTTTCCCGATGGGTTTGGGAACAATATGTTGCAAAACAAAGCTTGCAGAGCTGTAACTGTTCAATTTCAAATTGATACGCTCATTCTCAATCTTAGCTTCTTCAAACTTAAGCTTCAACTTAGCAATCTCATCCAGCTGTTGATTGATTAATTCTTCTTTAATCCTCAAAACACTTTGCAAGTGACAATTTTCTTTGTATGTTTTACCGTTTCTATCATCATTATCTTTAACCGGCTTTTAAGCTTCTCAAAATTTTCAGTAATCTGACGAATTTCAAGAACTAACCTCTCATTTTCTTTTCTAACCTTTTCTTGATCAATTTTATCATTTTCAATTTTGTTAGTTAATTCTTTTAATCGTTCAGTTTAAGCTTTCACCATTTTATCACGATCAAGGATTTGATCCTCAACACTTCTGACTCTAGCAGTCAGATCATCAATCTTCTTACCTTTGAGATAAGTGTTTGTACTACAAACTTTGCATTCTTTGATGCAATTTTTGCAGTCAACATCACCACTGACTTTCTTACCTGACTCAGTTGTTGATGCGTTTGAACTGACCTGGCTTTTAGACTCAGAGACGGATTTAGAGTCTACCTCAAGTGCGTTAGCAGCCAGCACCTTTTCAACCATCTTTCCCATGTTTTCAGCATTCAACTCTTGAGTCGTGTCAATGATTCCAGTATCAACCTTCTTTGACTTCTCTTTTTCTACTTTCTCCTTCTCTTCTTTCTCTGCCTCTTCTCCGTTTCCCCACCATTTTCTTTGCCAGTAATCATCTTCATCTTTCATTTCTTTAATTATGGTTTCCATATCAAGAGTGTTATGGTCAACAGCAATGTTTCCCTGGGGGTCAAGATAACATTTTCTGTCTGGATCCCATCTATTTGCTCTTTTTGCTTCAAGATAGATACCAGATATTCTGATCATTTTGTTCTGAGCTATCAGCTTTCTATGATCATACTTCTGTTCTTCAGTTCTGTTGTCTTTCCAAGGAACAGGTTCAGATTTTGCCATGAATGCATATCCAACCGCATCCTCCTCAGGTAACAACTCACTCCAGTCGAAACCTTCATCGTCATGAATCACCGCAAGAGCTCTGGATTTCTCTTTGTTATCCTCAAGCTGCTTCATCCTTGGCGGTTCTGATTTATTCTGATGATAAATCGCCTTCTTGTAGTAATCTTCTCTGAACGGGTTTTCAGACTCATCAGCATACGCGTTTCGACATTCGCGCTTAAAGTGACCTTTCTGTTTACACTTAAAGCATGTCACTTTAGACTTGTCAAACCCTAACTTGGTAGATGGTCCACCAATAGACTTTCTTCCAGTTATCTCCATGAAACGCTGTGCTCGACGAACTGCACTGGCCATACACCACCTTATGTCGATCAGTTCCATCTCCTCATGATCTATCTGATCGTAATCTTCTTTCGTCAGGTTGGTGTTGCCAATCTTCCCTGCCACAAGAGTTTCATATGATTCCAGCACCGACGCTAGGAAAACCATCTGTTGTTTAGCAGACTCCTCGCTGAAATTCTGAGCGTTCTTTAAGTCTACAGCAATGTTGCATTGGAATAAATTCTTTGCATCAGATTAGTTTGAATGTGACGAAGAACCGATGTGAAATCCACTGCTTTGACTCTCTTTGCTTGAAGTGTTGGAATTCTCAGCAGAAAACGCTGTCTTGGGAGATGTATTCTTTGGCATCATGCTTTTTGGATAATACAAATCCAAGTTTTGTTGATATGATGAGTGATTGAATTTGTGAGTTTTCTTTATCTCCAGCTCGTGACTCTCTAGTCTTTCAATCAAAAGATCCACTGTAAGCACTTCAGGCTTGATCGTATTCTTCAACATCAAAGCATAATATTACCAATCCATCTCATCTGGCAATGCATCAAACAATTTGTCAATCAGCTCTTCTTTAGTATAGAAAATTTCATGTCTCACCAGTTCCAGCTTCAGATGCCCAAACCTCTCAATCATTTTACAAACTGATTCATTCTTTAAACACCCAAACAAATCAAACTCTTTTCTAAGTAGTTTCTTTTTGTTTTTCACTATTTCTACACTTCCTAAACATTTGATTCTCAACTTATCCCAGAGATCTTTAGCACTCGTGTATTCGATCAAAGATATTATATCTTCTCGAACAGATTGAAACAGCAACGCAATACATTTTTGCTCAGCAACAAACGATTCTATTTCGTCACGTGATGTTAAGCTTTCACCATTTTTTCCTCCATCATTGTATCCATTCTTTAGACTCTTCCAGCTAGGATAAGCAAAGGCCCTTAACCAATCGTCAAACTTCTTGGCCCACCGACTGTACTCTTCGATAGCCATCAACTTCGGGGGTTTGTTATATGTTCCAAATGCGCTTTCAACTTCCAAAGCATCTAATAACTTTTTCTTTGTATTTGGCGTGTTCTCATTGGTATTGCTAGGTGAAGAATCGTCTCCAGAATTTCCAGCAAAGGCATACATATCGCTAAATGGATTCATGAATAGATCATCCATCTTGTACGTACCTGAAAAATCAGCAAACACTTAGAAAAATTTTAAGTTTTTGAAAAACAGAAGTTTCAAGCGAAATCACTTGAAGTGAAATCTCTTCAAGCGAAATCAGCACAATACTTTCAAGCGAGATCAGAAAGTTTCAAGCGGAATATGATTTAGTCTGATTTCAAGCGAAATCAGACTTTACTTTCAAGCGAAATAAGAATCTGATCTGATTTTGCTTAAAAATACAAAATTTCAAGCGGGATCACGATTTCGAGCGAAATCAGATGCAATGTTCAAGCGAAATAAGAACTATTCTGATTTCGAGTGGAATCAGATATTATATTTCAAGCGGAATCTGAATTTAAACTTTCAAGCTGAATCAAGGTTGAATCTCAAGCGGAATCAGTTTTTAAAGGGGGTTTCGCTTGAACTTTTCAAGCGAGATCTGATGACATCAGCATTTCCGAAAACTTTTCAAGCAATAGGTCAATTTTTTATACGATTTTGTTTGATTTAATGTCCAATTCTCTCAGGGATTAGTTATCACAATGATTCGCTTGTTATATGTCAAATTCAGGTCATTTTCACCGCTGAAACATGTTCAAATCAGAAAAGTATGAGTAGAAGAGAGTAGAAATGAGAAAATCCGGTAGAATCAAGCTGTAATGGTATGAACTCCTCGTCCTGAGCTCTGATACCACTTGTTGGACCGTGTGCGTGACCCTAAACAGTCAGTAAAGGCAGTTCATCTTCATTTACTAAGGCGGAATCAAAGTAAATAAAGTTACACAGCTTGTATCCTTTTAACTTCTTTCTATTACTGCTTTTCCAAGTCTTTACACGTGTTTCTGACTGAATTTTGACAGCAATTCGACACCTACACAATGACTAGATTCCGCTCCAACTGTTCCAAATGACAAGATCACACACCTATTTATAGTGCACCTGATTCCACTCGAAACGGTTCAAGCGGAACCCCATGATTACACTCTCGAGCGGAATCACTAACTTAGCTATTTGGAGCGGAATCACCTAGATACCATTTGGAGCAGAATCACCTAATTTCCTGATTTAGCTTGAAACGACACAAATGTCATTTCGAGCGGAATTACAACATTAATCTACTTTTTCAATTCCAAACTCCAATCTAACCTATCTAGACCTAAGACTCAATTAAGACGTAATCAGCAGACATTCAGTGCACCAACACTATCTTCTGGCGATGAATCTGATTCCACAAAGTCAGAGGAGCCACAAATTGGGATTAAAGGTGAAAATTTAGTTCTTTCAATGGATGATGAAAATTTTCCACCATTGAGGGCTGAAAATTTTAAAAAGAAAATTGGTAAAGTAGAAATTTCAAATCAATTTTTCTCTGAAAAGAAAGAATTTGATATTGAAAAGACATTTAACTCCAAAGTACACCATATTTTTGAAAAAATGGTTGACAGGAAGGTCAAGGGAGTCAAGGAATTTTACGAAAAGAAAACAAAGAAGCAAGGTAAAGTATCATCCTTGGTTTGTGACTGGGATGGTACCTATTACGAACAGTAAAATCATGGACTTGCCGGAGCTCCCAAGTTGGTAATCGCGGAGCATGAATTGGCATCATTCTTATATTGTTTGTTGAAAAATTGAAAATTGGTCACTAGTATGACTTGCCGGAACTCCCAGGTTAGTAAGTGAGGAGTAGGAATCGGCATCTTGAGAATTCAACTTACATGTGATATTGGTTGGTAAGCTATGTAGTTGAAAAAGAGTTTGTGTTACAAATGGTTAATCAAGGTCATTAGGTTGAACTTGATTGGATCATACTTACAAGTGGTAATTTGGTAAACAAAGTGATGAACCCTAACCTACAAGTGGTAAAATAAATCAACAAAACTTATTTTCCGGAAAAACCATTTGATTAAAACAAACTTAAGTGTTTTGAAATCAATGGGAAAATAGTTTGTTGTAAGGGGGAGTTCTGATTGTTTATGCCAAGTGGATGGCGAATTGAAGCGATTCGATATCGGTTGTCAATTTACTTGTTCAGTTTATTTTCAAATTCCTTTAAATGTGTTTGCATTTTAGGGGGAGTAAGAATTTTCAGAAAATCCAAAACATTTGAAAATTTGAAAAAGACAAAAACATGATAAAATTCTAAAATGAGTTTTTGTGTCAAAGAAGAGGAAATGATAGTACATCAGTGGATGATCACAACATGCTAAAGAAATGGAAAGAATAAATGTGATAAACGGTCTCACTGATGATATGCCAGTAGGTTTTTGCACATTTAGTAGATTGTGACGAGATATAAACCTAAATTTCAAACTTGCTTATATCGTGGGGAAACATCTCTCGGATATATGGGTAACCCCCGAAATCTTGTTTGAAAGGTCCCTCTTTCTGAGATACTAGGTCTTTATGCTCAGTGATATCTGGGGTATTATCCCGGGACTTCTGATAATGCGGAAGCAATGGCCTAGTCCCCGGAGAATACTTTACTGCTTACTTGAAATATAGCGTCGCCCTCAGAAAAAATGATGAAACAATAAAATTGATAATCATTGCTGTTGTAAAAAAGATCCTCTAAAGGGGACCCACCAAAAGTCGAGTCGTCATCTCTCTGCTGAACGGAAGTTCTGACCTGAGCTCTCACGGTTTCGCAATTTAACCCCTTACAGATATCATCTGTGGTATACTCACCTGTAAGACTGAATATTGGGATCTGGATAAGGGAGTATATTCTGAGGTGGGACACGCGATTAATTTTAAGTGCTTAAAACATTAATCTCGTATCTCGGAACAATTGAAATTTGTGTGAAAATTTAAGTGGATCAGTATACTGACAATCTAAGTGAATTGTTTAGAACTTAAAATGTTTAAAGCTTAACGGTGTTGGTGATTTGTCTCAAAAACTGATATGATCATCTTACACAAACTCACAAAAAATATTGTTTGTAAATATTTCTCTACTGCATTTCATTCTATGTTCAAAAATCCAAAAAGATTTTCAGTGTGTTTTAGCATAAATTTTGAAAAATACAAAAAGATTTTCGACAACTGATGTTGAAGAGCTGATTTTCAAAATTACAAGTGCTAAATATGATGACAATTAGGATTGGGAGAGTGTTTGTTTTAAAAAAAAAAAGAAAAACATTATTCCTGCAAGTGGTTCATTAAAGTTTAAAATTGTAAAATCATTGTTTGAATATCTTATCCACAAGTGATTCATCAGAGTGTGAGATTGATTTTATAAGTGGTCATCAGAAAATTTATTGTTGGGTAGAGTTTTTGTGCAGGATAAGAGCTAGGTGAGCTTGGGATAAAAGATAGAGCCAGGAATCGATTCTGAACCTGTAGAAAGTGTGAGTCAGGTTACGATTCTGGAACTGCTGATGTTGATGAACTTAAGGATTCAAGAGAATCTGATCAAGAGAATTAGAAAGCTTGAAAGCCAGGTTCAGATCCTGTAGATTATCAACATTCGAAGAACAGATGAGAAGAGAGATTGAGGATGCTTTACAGTGTCAAGATACTTCAAAGAGTTTGAGAGGACTGATAAAGACTGAAGATGCGAAGACTCGACACTTTAAGACTCGTCAACATTCGAGGGGGAGTCTGTTGGTGAATGCGTCTGTTGACTTCGTCTTATATCGAGTCTTGTATTGTACTAGATAGATAAGGGCACGAAAAACGAGAAAGTGTGTACATAGGTAATTTCGCTTGAAATGGTACAAGACCATTTCAAACGAAATTAAAGAGCTAATTCCGTTTGAGATTGTTTCAAACGAAATCAGTGATTTCGTTTGAGACTGCTTCAAACGAAATTACTCCTCCTATATATACCTTGAGTGCCATTTCATTTGTAACGATTCCGGTCAGTGTAACGAAGTACCGCCGAAGTGTCCACATACTTGTTTTTGATCTGAAATCAATATACGCACAGTTTAAAGTGATATTCTAGCTGAATTGACCTCAGTACGTTTGTTTCCGCCTTTCGTATTGAGATAAACTCTTCTGATCGACTCGTTCGGGTCTGAAAACGATCCTACACATACCAATACATCTAGCAAGAACGTAATATCAGATGTCGTCTTGTTTGCAAGATACATCAATGCTCTGATCGCAATTAAGTATGGTACTTCTTGACTAAGTAGTTCAACATCCTTTTCTTAGGGTTGGTAAGAATATTTTTCTATGTCAAGCGATCAGACAATCGTTCATGTACTCAACGAATGAGCCTTTTCTATATAACATCTTCTAGATGTAGTCAGATTGATGAGCAAAAATAGTACATATATACTCGAACTACAGGTCGAGAATAACTACACTTTGTAAAGGTCATTCAAAATTTTTCTCTTTACTTTTGAGAGTTCCCTCTCGATGATGTTTACATTATCACTGTAAGAGTGAAATCTTGTTAAATAGATGTAGCTCATTTTATCAAAATTATACCTCTCTTTTCAGAGTATAATCGACTGTACCACATACGAGTAGTTTCCTTTAAGATTCATATATATAACACATATGGGGTTATTGTTTCATAATGCTTTGAGCATTTTTAATCCTTCAGGGGTTTTCATGCAGATGTCATTTGCAATTGACTCGTAGATGTATACGGTGATGACATCCATAAGTTGTTTTATCTGAAGTCATTCTGAGATTGCGAGGCCGCTTAAACATCTAAAGATTATCGCATCCACTACAGGGGTGTACGTTTCCTCGTAATCAACTGCTGGGATTTGGGAAAAATCTTTATGTTAAAATGCGTGCCTTACATCGCAAAAACTCATTATTTACGTTTCTTTTTATTTAAAGACACCCATTTATAACCTACTGGTTTGACGTCTGTGGGTGTTCGAACTGCTGGTTCGAAAACGTTTAGTTTGTCGAGCAAATTTAGTTCAACCTTAAGTCATGTAGCCATTTTGGCTATTTGTGTGCGTACACTCTTGCACACTTTCTATATACGTAATCTTTTTTTCATCGATTACATCTATTGCTATAGCATAATCAAATATATCATTTTACACGTGTTTCATTACGGTTCCATATTGTACTTATTTTGTACATAATTAATCGAGATCTCATATTTGTTTGGTACTAGAGTTTCTTTTAGAACTCCATTAGCCTCTTTTGGGGTTTTGACAACAACCTTCTTTAAGGTTTAGTATGCAACCACTTCTGGGGTTTTATGTGCCACCTCTTTTGGGGTTACACCAACTGCGTTACTTTGCTCTTTTTATGTTTGTGGGTTTTATCTTTTTGGAACCGATTTATCTCTCACAATTTATTAATATGATAATCATTTTGTGAGTACTTCCATTCGAGCAGATAAGTTTAAGCTGGTATATGTGACTTTGTCACCTTATTTGTGTTAGTGAATGCATCTTGTATTTCATTTGTTATTATTTGCAAATACACGCTCTTTCTTTTGGACTTCAGATTTGCATTGACCACTTCAGGGGTCGATATATAATATGATGCATTTTTTTTATGTTACCAGTCTTTTATTTTCTTGTCTCCCCCTAAGAATGAGAATACGATGTACATATCCCATTTTATATGTTATGGTGGTGCTATTGGTACATAGGCTGTACAACAAAATATATATAAAAAATGGAAACTTGGTTCTCTTCATGAGACCAGTTATAATGGGGAGTATTTGTGATAAGCAGTTGGTTTTGAATTGATATAATCAATCGATGAATTCCGTCTCGACTACGTATGCCTCTCACTATATTTCACATTGTGCCCAAACAATGGTCCCTACAATTGGGTTGTCAAAAAACAGTGTTAAACCATGTAAAAAAAAAACAATGTTCCATAGTGTTGTGCATATGCTACATACGGGTAGCTAAAAACTCACATGTAACCATGTATGAATGCCACAATCCACACAACTGTACATTTCAATGGTCCCATATAAGAGGGATTGTTTGTATGAGTTTATTGTTTGGAAGGGCATAAAAATTTATTTGCCACAAAAAAAAAAACTAACTAGACATATGATAAGGCATTTTAGGAGCAATGTTTTTAGATTACTTAGAGGTGCTAAGGTGTCGGTTAGCATGTTTCATTGTTTAGCATATCATGATGCTATCTTGATGACCTTTTTGGTCTTCCATGTGGTGAACGTATAAATATTCTAGTAACTTCTGCTTACTCACCATATTTGATTTAATGGAATATTGTGGAAAATTAGTATCATTTCTAGTAACTTCTAATATAGTCTTATGGCCATATTTGCTATATGATATATTTAAGATATTTAGTACATTTTCTTTTACACCATTCCAAGGTGATGACTTTTCATTCAAACATAGTGGAAACTTAATAAATTTCTTCGGTATACATTAGAATATGATGCATTATGAATTACAAAATTCGATATCAGCGGGTAAACTATCGATGATCTTCTGGAGCATTTAATATGCTATTAACACGTGAAATAGTATCAATAGGGTCTCTACCAAGACAACTAAAAATTATATTACTTATGTTTGTGACAGTGTTAATTGTGATGTGTATCAGACATTTGCCACCTCAATTTGTGATCGCTCTACTGGAGCTTCTAGATTTGCATATGTATGATACATGCATTCACGTGAGTATGATAAGGTCTTTGTGTATCACTGGTTTGTCAATACACATTTGAAGCGAAGTGAATGTTTGTATTTCCCCTTCTCGCAATTGCCTTTTAGTAAGCGACTCATATTATGTTCGTTTGGGCCATAGATGTCAGTTTTTTTCATGATCATCCACACGTAAGGCCTATACTGCGGCCGATAATCCTTTGCTCCTCTGGTGACATTAACAAATTATAACATTTACATCCGAGCGTTCTGTGAAATCACATTCTCGGTATTGCTGCATCAGGAGCATGTCGAGAAGATTTATAGCAAGCTTTTCAAAGGATGACTAACTTCTGGTGGTCAAACATGTCGATCGGGTATCTTCACACGTCTAGAATACGTCATGGAGGAGAAATATTATAGTTTTAACCTTTGTTTAGAGGGAAAACATGTATTATTCATAAAGTTTTCCATCACTAGGCTATATGTTAGCCAAAAACGCCAAGTGCGATGAACTAAAGTTTGGGTTGAACTTGAAAAATAACTATTTTTCATCATTTTCATGTGAGGGCACATTTCTAATGACTATATCAATGTCTATTAATATTTGTTTAGCAACAATACGAAATTAGAAGAATAACCATACAATTAATTATGTTGACTATGTATAGCATGTAACAAGCTGAAATATCAAATCACTAAAGCATAACAATGTTTATCTCAGCGGTAGTTGTTTGGTAACCAGCTACCAATGAAATTTGTATTAATTTGTTTAGCACATTTAACTTGTCAAAAGGCAATACATATAACATATATGCTATCTAAAACAATGAGACAAACAGAAGTATTGCTAAACAAATGAAATCCGTAATATATACCCATAAGCAAGTTATATGCATGTTAATTATTCACAATTTATATGCATATCAATTACATATATAAATCACACACAATCCTAGGACATTATACGTATACATATATGTGTGTGTGAGTGTTAAGGAGATTAAGCTCATATTAATTTGCTTGTCATGTTTAGAAAAAAAAATAATTGAATTTCCGAGGATTGAAGAAAGTAACGTTTGTAAAAAAACCCGTCATGAATATCATTGGATTTTATATCATTTTTAGTTAAGTTACGTGAGAGCATTAATTTATTCAATTCCCCATGTTAATGCATGACTCATCTAATCTAACTTATAATAAATGACTACAATTAATGTCACGTGTCATTCTCTCCTTCAACCTCGTAATTATTATACATATTGTTTAATATTTAATTAATAACTAATACATGGATATCACTTATCCTATATTTATTTTTTTATAATTATAATATACCTCTTAAATATCTTTTACAATTATTAATAAATTAACCTTACGTTTTTAACCTTACGTTTATTAATAAATTAACCTCTTAAATATCTTAAATACCTCTTAAATATCTTTTACAATTATTAATAAATTAACCTTACGTTTTTAATATATACCTCTTAAATATCTTTTACAATTGTTAATAAAATAACCTTACGTTTTAGAAGCATCAATGCTATAGTTTGATTTTTTCTTAAATTATATTTAAATGCTATTTAATCTATCTATATGCATATAAAATACAAAAAAAAAAAAGATTAAACATAGAATTGACATAAACCCAGATAAAATTCAATTTCATATATTAACCGTATTACACCTTATTATAAAATTATAGTTTATATTTCCTCAACCCAGTGTGATAAGATTCATAAATTATGAATGTAAAGATAATATTATTATTATATTCTTTAACTGTGTGATAAAGATTATATAAAAGTTTATGATTCATAATTTTTCAATATTCAACACTTATAATAAATTGGTTTATAACACCTATAAATTAAAATAATAGCAATCCATTTTTTTAATTTAACCTGTGTAATACACGGGATTACAAACTAGTGTAATGATAAAAAAAATATAATGTATTAAGTTTAAAGTAATAGTCTCAGTTGCTAAAAAGTTGCTCCAACGGTTATATAATTTTTTTCATTATAATCAGGGAAAATTAAGGAAAAACCTTTCGAAGGAAAATCAAGAAAAGACGAAAAATTTGCCGGCTGTTACGGTTACAGGCCACTCCATTTTCTTATGCCCTCACGAACAACCGACCGTGTTACCGTAAAAAAATTTGGATGTTGCATCACATGATCGAATTCACAATGGAAGGTAACATACCAATTGATTGAGTAGGTTTTATTCGAGATCTATAACATATATTAAAAGGGAATTAGTTGTTACCTGGTTGCCGACTAAAAAGGAAAACGGAAGAATTCAGTGTCTATCACTGTGGGCATATGCCATAGTTTCTGGAGATTGTGAGTTGTGACTGCAACGTAGCCATTACAACCATCACCTATCTTAGTAACTCTCATTCGGTTTTTATCTACGGTGCTCGCTTGATTTTTTCACAATGCTAGCAATAACCAAAAAGGATCTTCGAAAGATTGTCAAGGATCTCCCATGATAATTTTATGAAAAGAATGAGATTAAAAAAAAACTGATGTAATAGAGCAATTGTGCTGATAACGTTTTATAAACAAGAGAGCAAACATAAGAAAAAGATTCCATTCACACTATTTCATGTACATATATCGTATATATAGATCAATATAACAACCCTAAAGCCCATTAACATTAGGTCAGGCTTGGCCTATGGGCCTGAATGTCTGCGTTCATAACATTTATATCTTTTTCAGTTTTTATCTTTTGTTTTTGGGTGTCCTTTTGTTGTTATATCAATCTTTTTAATACTTACATACATACATTTTCCCTTAGCAAGATACCCCTATCGTGACGAACCAAGTAGTGTTCAGAGAAGTTTATTTTTTGTGTCATAAACTATACCAGTTGTTGGTATCGTACATATAATAAAATGAACCGAACCAATGTCAGTCGAATAATGTCAGAACTCTCCGACGTTGGGTCGCTAATAAAAGATGGTTAATTTTAGGTTATTTATGCACTAGTTCAAGTTTAATATATATATATATATATATATATATATAGGGGAAGGTTCATTGGGGAACACTAAAAAAGTGGGGAACAACGGGGAACCGACTCAAACGAACTCCGATTGGACTCATTCCAGCGGCGTTAGAACCGGCTCGTCGAACCCTAACTAAGATCTCTTAACCCTAAACCCTAAATCCTAACTCCTAAACTCTAAACCCTAAAGCTAAAAAATAAGGCTAAAACCTAAGCTAAACCGTAAAATCTAAACTATAAACCCTAAAAGCTAAACCCTAAAGGCTAAACCTAAAACTAAACCCTAAAGCTAAACCCTAAACCCTAAAGCTAAACCCTAAAGCTAAACCCTAAAAGTCAAACCCTAATATATTTAGGGTTTAGGGGTTATGATTTAGGGTTTATGGTTAAGAGATCCTAGTTAGGGTTCGACGAGCCGGTTCCAACGCCGCTGGAATGAGTCCAATCGGAGTTCGTTTGAGTCGGTTCCCCACTGTTCCCTACTTTTTTAGTGTTCCCCAATGAACCTCACACTATATATATATAGGGGATGGATCATGAGAAAACTAGTTTAAATAAGAAAACAAAAAAACTAACTAAAAAAGCCTAAAAAACATAACAAAATATTTTTTTTACATTTTTATAAAAAATCGCTATATTTTATGCATGGAAAAAAATTAATTTTTTTTTTGTTGTATTGCACATGTGCACTATTACGGATATAGTGCACATGTGCAGTACAACAATTTTTTTTGAAAATTTTTTATATATAAAAAATAGCGATTTTTTTTTATAAAAAAATGTAAAAAAAAAATTTGTTATGTTTTTTAGCTTTTTTTAGGCTTTTTTAGTTAGTTTTCTAGTTTTCTCATTTAGATGTAGTTTTCTCGTGATTCTCTCCCTATATATATATAAACACGATAAAATACGATCACACCACAACTCGCGTGTATGTGTAGGGTTACTATGTATGTAGTATGTATGAGGAGTTAGGTTGACCGATACGATGGTTGTGGTAGGTCGGTTGAGTAGTGGTTTGATGGTAGTGTGTCAGGTTTCAATTAGATGTCTATAGGTGTGACGTTTGGTGCACGACGGCATGGTGTACGAGTGAATCACCGGTCAGGGGTATTGAGAGGTTCCCTAGGTACGGTTCTTACCGGGTTTCTTGAGTTGTGAGTATAGGTGAGGTTCGTAAGAGATCTGAGGTGTTTTAGCCTCATTCCAAAGTGTTGGTAGAATTTACCGGTAGGAGAGCTAGTTCTAAGTTGGGGTCCTTTGTTGTAAATCGAGTCTCGAGGGTGTGTAGGTTGGCTATTTGCGTTCATTGGTTAGGTTGACTATTGGTTGATTATGTTTTACCAACTAAGGGAGGTTAACATTAAAACGAAGCGACATTTATAAGAACTATACGTATAAGAAAAAAATTTGGTTCCGTATTAGGAACAAAGTGTCTTTAGTATTGTAGTAAAGTGTGAGCGTGTATTAGTGTTTGAGTCAAATATAAAATTTGTGGGCAAGATTTCACTAGACCGACTAGGTTGGTAAGTAGCATATTGTAAGATTTAGAAGATCATTTAAGAAAATGTTTAAGGCACAAATGGGATTAATACACATTGTGATTTGTGTAGGTAAATCATAACTTTAAAAATATGTCAAATAAAACAATAAAATTTGAGATTAATTGCGTAAGTTGGAAATTTGACGCAATGATGAACGATTTAAGTAAAAGATTTAATCGAGTGGTTATCATGGGGGTCAAGTTGCGATTTAATCTCCCCATTGAGATGCGGACATCACTCCTAACTCAAGGGTAAGTGATGTGTGTAAAATTCAACATATAAATTACATCAAATGAGGCATACAACTAACCCTTTTTTATTACTAATGTTGGAAAAAGTGTGTTTTTGTCTTCCTTTTGTATTTTCAGGACCAAATGAGCTTAAATGAACAAAAGAAACAAATATGCAGCAAAATCTAACATAAATACAAAGAAAAGGAATAAACATGGCATGCCCGACCCCTCGACAGCAGAAAATGACAAAGTTGTAGAAGCTTTTATTCCCAGCACGGGGGCGTGCCCAGCGGACACGAGGGCGTGGCCAGGTGTCTGCAGAAAATGACAAAGTTGTAGAAGCTTCTATTCCTAGCACGGGGGCGTGCCCAGCTCAACACGGTCCATGGTCAACGCTAAGATTCGTATAATCTTGCAAATCTTGATAGTACAGATACGCTTCTTGACACGGGGCCGTGCCCGGCGAACACGGGGGCGTGTGGAGCCTAATGCAGACAATTGTAATTAATGAAGAAAGAGAAAGAGGATGGCCACGGGGCCGTGTCCAGCGGACACGGGGCCGTGTCCGGGCTTCTGTTCAGGCTATAAATAGGGGTGCTTGGTTCACTTCAAAGGCATCCCTTGGCAAACCACCTCTCTCCCACTTCACCACCACTACAACACCCACATCCACCACCATCATCCATCATCCACCTTAGAGTGTGTGTAGTAGTCTCGGGATCCAAGATTGATAGTAAGAGTTCTTGCCAATCAAAGGCCATGTTTGGCTAAGTCTCTTACATCACTTGGCGAAGACAAGCATTTAATGTAATACTTTTGATTTTTAATCTTTTCGCACTTTTTATTTGGTTTTGTATTAATGACTTTAATAACTAGTTTCTTATGTTGAAGATGAAACTTCCTTATCATTTGTCCGTGGTGTCTTGACATTATTTTACTGTCTGTATAAAATAAAAGATTTTCACCATTCATAACTCTACGGTCTATATAGAGATATGTTGGCTACCTGGTCGGGGGTTAAGGGAATGGTTTGGTAAGGCTCTTGCCTTGTTCAGTGTATAGATCCTGTAAGGACCTGGGTCAAGCTTACTAGGACCTCCTTCAATACCCACTAGTATTGGATGGCGGGGGTGCGAATGGCTTGATCCCCTCATATGTAAACTACTATTAATACATTAACCCGGCTACTTGGGATTGTATCCCTGCTGACTCAAACCACTTAGCCGAGGGTAACGTCGCCTTCAAAAGAGTGGCCTACCACATTACGCATTAATAAGTTAATTAATTATCTTTCAATATTCCGACCCTTTGGGATTGTATCCTTGCTGACTCAAACCACTGGGTTGAGGGTAACGTCACCTTCAAAAGAGGGGCCTACTACTATAACTAAGATAATCTCTTAAAAAGTGCAAAAGTGCGGAAATCATCAAAGGTTACATTAAAGGCGAGTCGGATCCAAGTGATTCATCTTGTCTATCTGTTTTTTTTTTTTTTATTTTTCAGCATTTTTAGTTTTTATTTTTCATATTTAAAACCTTTTCTAAAACTTTTGATTTGATTAGACGTTGAGGATAAACCGGTACTAAAAGCTCTTGTGTCCTTGGACGACCTCGGTATCTTACCAACGCTATACTACGCTCACGATGGGTGCACTTGCCCATATGTGTGTTTAGTGTTAGTAGAATATCGTGTTTTATAAATTTAAAACTTGACTAATGTGTTAAAAAGGGCTTAAAATATAAATAAAAACATATAACGCTACACACGCATCAAGTTTTTGGCGCCGTTGCCGGGGACACAAGGATTTTAAGAAAGTTAAGAATCAACGGCCTAATCATTTTTCTTATTTTTCTATTTTTTTAGGATTTTTCTAGATTCTTCAGCTTCTGCAGACTGCAGCACGTGGCCGTGCCCGGTCGGACACGGGCCGTGCTCAGCGTCCTTACTGACAGTTTTTGTTTTCTGAGTTACAGAGAGGTGACCACGGGGCCGTGTTGAACTCTCCAGTAACTAGGATCCGGAAAACAATCACTGTAACCACGACCACAGGGCCGTGCTCAGCGGCCACGGGACCGTGCTGAGACTTCTGACCAGCAATCTTTTTGTTTTTATCGCAGGACTTGGAACCCAGGCGCCGCACCTGAACTTCCTACGTAGTGCATGAGCTCTAGTTTCAATAAAGACATAAAAGAACCTCTAGACGAACCCGAACGCTTTCTAAGAAAAAGACTTAAAGCTAAAATCCAAGAGAAAGTTTCCGGGGACCCACTTCCCATGGCGGATCAACGTACCCAAATGGGTTACCTACAACCCACAGTAGGTAATCTCGGCGCCGCTATCAATGCACCGAATGTCGATGCAAACAACTTCGAACTTCGGCCGCATTTGATACAAATGCTCCAAAACTCCGCAACTTTCCATGGGCTTGCGGACGAAGATCCCCATTTACATATTACCAACTTTTTGGAAATATGTGATACTTTTCGGATCAACGGAGCATCAAATGACGCCATCCGCCTCCGAATATTCCCATTTTCACTAAAAGACCGAGCTAACGCTTGGCTTAACACCCTCCCAAGTGGTTCGGTAAACACTTGGGATGAACAAGCCCAAAAGTTTCTGTATAAGTATTTCCCTCCTTCTAAAACGGCTAAATTAATGACTGAAATTAACACATACTCACCAGAGGACGGGGAATCCTTATATGAAACTTGGGAAAGATTCAAGGAGCTATTAAGAAAATGTCCTCATCATGGTCTTGCGGTATGGCAACAAGTATCCACTTTCTATAATGGGTTGTTGCCACACACAAGACAAACACTTGACTCTAGCTCCGGGGACTTCTAGGTAATCGTCGCCCAAATGAAATTTATAATCAAATTGAGGAAATTGCTCAAAACAATTTTCAGTGGCACACTCCCCGGGGCACAAAATCTATTGCCACGGGCGCCCATAAGGTAGACGAAAGCACTTCTTTACAAGCCCAAATCGAGGCCCTCTCTTCGAAAATAAAAAAGTTAGAAATGACAAAAAGGAAAAATTACATGTTTTGTCCTTTATCTTAACACTATTTTGCAGGCGGTGTCCTTTTCAACGAATTTTGTCAGGTTTTGCCCTTTATAGAAAATTTTGTTGCATGTTTTATCCTTTAACCCTAACCCAGATAGATTTTTTTGTTAAATCTCATCACGTGCAAGTCACATGAGGGTAGTTTTGTCTTTTTACCTATAAAGGACAATTTTTGTATACACCATAAAACTTCCCCAGCACCAACCACCCACTGCAACCACCAACCTGCCACCACAACCCACCCAATCCCCTTGCAACCCTACTTAACCCACCTGCTTGTTCTTTAATCAGGTATGTTTATTCATAACTGTATAATCAATTATAGGTTATTGGGGAAGAAGATTACTAGGATTTCTGATGGTGCCATGAACGGTGTAGTTTTTGGAGAGTAAATGCTTCACTAACAACGAGCCTACAAAACCTCCGATACCTGTAACGCATACAACTCTTGCTTTCTCTTTCGCCATGAAAACGCACTACCAAGGTCTAGAACTATACTTGTTTTTAACATAAAATGAAAATTATATAAGTTTAAATAGGTTGAATTTTTGTAAATTGATTTTTATTACCAAAAATTCGTTTTTAATATTGCTTGCTTTAATATTACTCGATGAAAATGCACCAGCAAGTTTTAGAGCTATACGTGTTTTACTCGAGTTTTTCAACTTGTTTTTAACATAAGGAAAATAGAGGAAATCAAGAAATTTGTTGAGAAACTCGTATAGGAAAACATAATCAACAAATTAACAATCCAGTAAAAGGGTATTACAATTAACCCCAATTTTTAACTTTTTTGAGAAATTCGTTGTCAATTTAGGGTTATTTCAGAAATGCAAAACAGAGTGTACCATAACTCTTTATTAGGGTACAATCCACCAACACTCCTCTGCTATCTTCATTTCTCATCTGCACATGGAGATAGATCTATTCAATTATGGCTAAGGTTAGGGTTCTGATTGTGGTTTGAGAGAGAGGGGGTGAGAGAGAAAGTGGGTTGTGGTGGCCGAAGAGAGGTTGGATGGTGGCAGTGAAGGTCGGGGTAGGGTGGGTGGTGGCGGTGAAGACTGAGGTGGGGTGGGTGGTGGCCGGAGAGAGGGTGGATGGTGGCAGTGAAGGCTTAGGTGGGTTAGGCTGTTGGGTGGACGGTGGTGGCTGGGTGTTTGTGGGTGTTTGGTTAGGGTTGGGGTGGGCGGAGACGAAGTGGTTGGAGTGGTGGTGGTGGGACGGTGGAGGACAGTGGAAGATGGTGTTGGTAGGGGACAGATGGTGTAAGGCTGGCTGAATGATGGTATGTGTATATAATAATAATAATAATAATAATAATAATAATAATAATAATAATAATAATAATAATAATAAATCTTAAAAATGTTTTGTTTTATTTTTAAATAATATTAAATAAAGGGGTAAAAAGACTATAATACCCTTAAGTAACCAGATTTAACAAGAAAATCTAACTGGGTTAAGGCTAAAGGACGTAACGTGCAACAAAATTCCCTGTGAAGGACAAAACCTATCAAAATTCGTTGAAAAGGACACCGCCTGCAAAATGGTGTTAAGATAAAGGATAAAACGTGTAATTTTTCCTGGCAAAAACGACCTCGGTTATGGCTTGTGAAGGGTGCGGTGGGCCACATGAAAATTGGAGTTGTATGAAAGAAATGGATAATCAAACGGAAACGGTAAACTACATTGATAATAGACCTAGGCCGTCAAGTCCTCCAACGTGTACCTACAACCAAGGATGGCGTAACCACCCTAACCTTGGTTGGAGAGAACCCGACAATAGTAGTAACCAACAAAACCAGAACCAACGAACTAACTTTCTACAACCAAGAAATGAGTCACAAAATTTCTCTCAACAACAACAAGGGGGACGAGAGGTGTTCGAAGATATTATCTCACGCCTCATCTCCAACACCGAAAAGAAAAACTCGGATCGATTCCAACAAATGGAAACAAACTTTAGGAATCAACAAGCTAGTATTCAAAACATTGAAAAACAACTAAATCAACTAGCTCAAAATTTCTCCGAGAGACCACAAGGCGCGTTACCCGGCAATACGAAAACCAACCCAAAGGCACAAGTGCATCTCATCACATTGAGAAACCGTACCGTAGGTCCCGAGTAGGCTCCACTACCTCCATCTGAAAAGAGTCTATCTAACCAAACCGCAACTTCACCAACACCTAAAAAGAGACAACTCCTCCGCTAAATCAAGAGCCTACCAAGAACCCCCCGATGCCTTACCCCGGTCGGTTACTTCGCCAAAAGACCGGTGAGCAATTCACAAAATTCATAAATTTGCTAAAACAATTGCACATCAATCTTCCATTTGTGGAAGTCCTCACTCAAATGCCTAAATATTCAAAATTTATGAGAGACTTTCTCACTTACAAAAGGAAAATTGAAACACTGCAATTAGTTAATTTAAGTGAAGAATGCTCTGTCGTACTACTTAACAAACTCCCACAAAAGAAAATCGACCCCGGAAGCTTCACCATCCCTTGTTCCATTGGGGGATCACCCATACGCAATGCGCTAGCCGATCTTGGGGCTAGAATCAATCTCATGCCCGCATCAATGTTTGACCGACTCGGACAAGGTAAAACAAGCCCCACAATGATGAGCATACAACTCACCGATAGGTCTATCTAGTATCCACAAGGTGTCGTCGAAAATCTATTGGTAAAAGTCGGAGACTTTGTCTTCCTGGCCGACTTTGTCATACTAGATATGGAGGAAGATACCAAAGTACCACTCATTCTAGGAAGACCATTCCTAGCCACCGCTCACGCAATGGTAGACATGAATGGTGGGAAATTAACATTGAGGGTTGGGGACAAAGAGATGGAGTTCACGGTTGGGAAAAGAGTAGAAGACGACGACCTGGTCAACTACATGAATGTTATAGACTCAAGCTTGGATGATGCTCTCCAACGGTGCAACATGGGATACAAAACATCCCACTTGGGTAACATATGACTAACTTTGGGTCTAGCCAAGGACCCATATAAACGTGGCGCACCACGGAGGCATTCCGCGGAACTATCCTTAGTTTTAGTTTAGATTAACTTTTATGTTTTCTAGTTTAGTTTTACTTTTCAGGAATAAAACACACTCGAATTGGTGGAGGATACTAAGGGAAACTTGAACTCACACCCTATGCACAAAAACAGAGCCTCCCGACAATTTTTCTTCATTACAGCAAGTTCAGCACGGGGCCGTACTCAGCCCAACATGCCCCCGTGCCCAAGGATCTGCAGAAAACGCCCAGTTCAGGTAACTGGATACGGGGTCGTGCCCGGACCAACACGCCCCCGTGCCCAGCCTTCTGTTAATTATGATACTGGCGATCTGAACACGGGGTCGTGCCCGGACCAACACGGGCCCGTGCCCAGACGCCCAGTAACATAAATTTTGTGTTTAAACACCTTTTTACACATTCAATCAACCTAAAAACTTATTTTTGGGACACATTGAGGACAATGTGTAATTTAAGTGTGTGTGTGTGGGGGGGGGGGGGATACTAAAACCTTGAATTTTGTAAGTCCTAATAACAAGCCTTACACAAAACTCTATTGGAACCGCTAACCACCCCAAATTTTTTCAAGAGCTTTTCATTTTTTTACTTGTCTTGGTTTAATTTAGGAATAACAAGTTCTAAAAAGGTTATATTTTTACAAATTTACTACCGATAGCGTCGTGATAAAAAGAACCAACATAAGAAAATTATGAAACGGAATGACAAAACTAGTTAGAATTTGATTATATATACTTGATCACATTATAAACCCATTCCCACAAAAAGTGAGTTTTGAGCATTTATTGAGCATACAAGCATACATCTTTAAATTAAATGCTCATCTTTCGTTTCTTGTGTGAATAGCCACTTGGTTCTTACAACTCTAGAACTTGCCACGACGATACATTCCCGGTCCTTACCAAATTAAACCCAAGTAAGTAAATGATGGAGGAATTAGGACTAACCCATTTTTCTTTTCAATACCATTATTTTTCAATGTTTTTTATCACATACCCAAAATCCCCCTAGTTAACCCCTTTGAGCCTAAACCTTTTCATTTCTAAACCTACCAAAACCTTTTTCTTTTAAACCCTTTATTTTAGTAAAAAGCTCGTTTTCTTGTGACGTTCTTTATAAAAAAATGAAGTCTAGCAATAAACAAACAAGTTCCTCAAAGAAACTTTGTTTGAAAGTGCTTAGTTTGAATAAAAGTCACAAAAACGAAAATTTTTACGATGACCGACGCTTTTTTCGCTTTTAGCCCCTTTTACTAACCACTAACCCAAAACCAGCTACCTTTAACCCAAGCCTAACCCTTTCCCAAAGTCCTCTTGATATTTACAAAGGTTTATAGTTAAAAAGGAGGAGGATTGATTGCTTGGCAAGCATATGGTAGAAGTAAGTTCCATGCCGGTCTCGAGTGTTTCACAAAAATATATCTTCGGCCGAGTGTTGAGTGATCTCCCGTGAGGTGTAACAACTCTCGCCAAAATTACTATTTCTTATTTTAATAATGTCCATTAGGAAACCCTATTTGAGACCCCCAAGTAGTTTGGCATGACCCATAATTTTTCAGAACCATCGAAACTAGGATCAGGGCCCCCTAAAACTCAAGGGGGTATCCCCTAATTGATAATTATCTTCAAAACCGAATGTAAAACATGAATTTCATTGATTGTTGACTCACCTGGGCTATGTGGGACACGAGGCTACCCTACCCTAAAAGGGTAGCCGTCGCGCCAGGACCAGGTGGGTCTGGTGCGCTACGCGAGAGGAGCCAAATTTCATCATATAATGCGGGGGTTTGGCACTTGCATGGCTGTCTTGTTTCGACGTTAAATTTCATTTTGTACGTTGAGATATTCGCTGTTCCGTTCAAAACCACACACAAGCACGAATCTCTCCTGCGACAACAGGGTAATAACTCGATCACTGCTACGATACAATGTCCGATCGATTGAAACCGATCCGATGGATGTTTAAGTTCTGCCCAAATTCGGGCTATACTTTGTCATTCTTCATGAGGGTTTTGATTTCGTGAGCCTATCGTAAATGTTGTATTAAGTTACTGACCTAGTTACGTGTGCATTGTTATTTACCTAGGTTACGAGACTAAATCAGTAGGCAAGGTTCTGTCCAATTAAACTTACAATGTGAGTCATTCTCTTTTTATCAACAGTGTTTTACAATACCCAAATGTTTTCCAGTTATACGTTACAGGGATTAAGTCTTGGTTATCTTAATTTACTGGCAAGTGGGGTATTGTGCACATTACTATTGTTTCTCACTTTTAACAGTGATAATCATCAGTATTGGGTACAAAGGACCCAATGGTGGTATGACCATCGTCACCAGGGTGTGACACGGGGCCAGATAATTATAAGATAGTGGCCATTGTAATCGCTCTTATGCTATAATCTATAACTAATGAGTTCTTTTATAAATTTGAGTGACTCGCCAGTATTTCCCCGCTGATAAAATCTTTTTAAATGTAACACCCCGACCCGGAACGGGCCGAAGTGTCACAATAACGGTGGTCAGATCAAAAACATAGTTCCATTTATACTTAAATGTATTACAAGGCTTTACAGCTTAATGAAGGATATCTAATCCATTACAATAATTTCTACCGTCTTTTCTAAATCACTCGAGCACTCTTCCATATTCCGTCCCAGCTTGTCTTGATAACCTGACGTAAAGAAGAAAACACACAAAAACGTACGTCTGAGCAAAATTTTTGAAAAGTTTTGCCCAGTGTGCGGATAGAGGAAAACAAAAGCTTATTTTATTTTAATAACCGGATGGAACTTGACGATGCAAATAACTTATAATTTCATAATCATATCTTACGGATGTACCCATGAGCAAACTGAAAACGTGACAATACACAGGTAGCTACTCCTGCATACTTATCACATGAGATGGCGAATTGGCATACCCGTTATCCACCTCCTTATACTTAAATTCTAGGATTCGATCCATACGCCTCCTAATATATGTACCACACTTGTACTTAAGAGACGCCGTGAACTGATCTCTCCGTCACAGGTGGAGCACATGAGGTTGATGCCACAACAACATGCTCGTGGGACACTCCACGAGAAGCGATACTCAGGGTAACAGAGTACAAAGAGTCTTATTCACATAACTTATAAAACTTATTCTTATAACAAAACGGAACATATATCGGAACATGCGATAATGAGTACAACTTAACAGAAAACTATCGCATGATATGAGAGCTAAAATCAAATGATTAAAACAGGAATCGAACGGACTTATCAAAGGAATCTATAATCAAAGATGTGAGGAGTTTTATAATCAAAGAGTGGAACCAGTCACCAAGGTATGGATATCACTCCTATCTTGATAATTTCGTCCCCAAAATTGTGGTTTATTAAACGAACAAGATAAAACCTTGACTCGTTAACAAGGAACCACTAGAGTTGGAAATGAAACTCGTATAAAGTAAAACAAAACCTTTTCAGAATGTTTGGAACTTCCAACACTTATTTCCTAACTTAATCTTAATACGGAACTTGTATTTGATTGACATAAATCAAAAGAAAGGATTCTATCCGTACTCAACGGACATAAATCTAAAGAAAGGAATTCTATCCATACTGAACTTATAACTTATCTTAATCTTAATACGGAATTCTATCCGTACCCAACGGACATAAATCGAGAGAAAGGATTCTATACGTACCTAACTGACATAAATCGAAAGAAATTCTATCTGTACGGAACTTATAACTTATTTCCTAACTTAATCTTAATACGGATCTATTCATATGAAACTTATAACTTAATCTTAATACGGAACCTAAAATCAGGAATGATATACTCGGATCAAAACGACATAAATCGAAAGAAATGAACCTATCCGTACGATATATCAGAATTGACAGAAATCGAAAGAAAGGAATCTATCCGTATGGAACTTATAACTTATAACTTAATCTTAATACGGAACCTAAAATCAGGAATGATATACTCGGATCAAAACGACATAAATCGAAAGAAATGAACCTATCCGTACGATATATCAGAATTGACAGAAATCGAAAGAAAGGAATCTACCCGTACTGAATTTATAACTTATACTTAGATCTTAATACGGATCTATTTGTACGAAACTTATAACTTAATCTTAATACGGAACCTAAAATCAGAAATGAGATACTTATATCAAAATGACATAAATCAAAAGAAAGAAATTCTCTTCGTATGGAACTTCTAACTTAATCTTAATACAGAACTTAAAATCAGAAATGATATACTTAAATTCAAACGACGTAAATCGAAGGAAAAGAACCTATACGTACTCAACGGACATAAATTGAAAGGATTCTATACGTACGGAACTTATAACTTATTTCTTTACTAAATCTTAATACGGAATTTCAAATCAAGAATGATATCAAATGACACAAATCAAAAGACAAGAGTCTATCCGTACTGAACTTATAACTTATAACTTAGATCTTAATACGGATTTTAAAATCAGAAATGATATACTTATATCAAATGACACAAATCAAAAGACAAGAGTCTATCCGTACTGAACTTATAACTTAGATCTTAATACGGATTTTAAAATCAGAAATGATATACTTATATCAAATGACACAAATCAAAAGACAAGAGTCTATCCGTACCTTAATATTTTCCAAATGATGCTACCTTGTTTCCAATTGTAGATTTATACGGGCAGAGTTTAGCCTACTGATTATTTTCTTAACCTAATTTGCTCACAAACTAGGTATTTAACTTAATACAGCATTTACGATAACTCACGAGATCAAATTCTCACAATGAATGACAAAATGCAATACTTTGCCCATCGAATTAACGATGATCCATTGAATTAACAATGAACGACAAGGTATAATACTTTACCCATCGAATTAACGATGATCCGTTGAATTAACAACGAACGATAAAGTATAATACTTTACCTATCGAATTAACGACAATCCGTCAAATTAATGACGAACGATAAAGTATAACCCTAATGTGGGCGGCACTTAAACATTCATTAGATATTTGAATCAACCGGACAATGAATCGTAGCAGTGATTGAGTTAATACCCTGTTCTGCAGCACCCTGCTATACTTAATTTGTGATTAGTGTGTGTTAATTGAGTAATCGGACAATATCTCAGCCTAATTTTGGAGTTTCTTCGTCGTTTTTATTCCCAGATTCAAGTGCCAAGGCCTGCTATTTATACACGAAATTTGAGAAGCTTACGGACCGTAAGCTTCCTGATGTTGCGGTCCGTATGACAGCTTACGGACCGTAAGCTTGGTAGTGTTGCGGTCCGTAAGGTACACCAATGCACTATAGGGTTGCCACGCGTGGGACTAGGCCTGCTGAGTCGACAAAACGAATAAATTCAACTTCCTCCGCAAGTTTATGAAGATAATCGTCAAGTAGGGAATACCCCCTCTGAGTTTTAGGGGCCCTAATCCTGATTCTGAAAATTCTGAAAATCTTAGGGTTTGTACAGAATTACTTGGGTGTCTTAATTAGGGTTTCCTATTGGACTATAAATCATAAGGGTTGTTACTTTTTATGTTTTAAAATTTTCGGGTGTTACAAATCTACCCCTCTTAAAAAAATTTCGTCCTCGAAATTATTGCATACCTATGTATATATATATTAATAATCATACTTGAACGCGACCCACTATGATCAATAGTCATACTTGAAATAAAGCTGGAGTAAAAACAATGAAGATGACGAAATACTTATGTTCGAGACTATCATGAAGTGAAAAGAAAAGTTACTAACCAATGTATCGACTGATTGAACATCGAAATCCTAACCCAATGTCTACCCATTACCTCACAGGTCTTATCTTATGTTTAAGTTTTCTACAGGAAAGAGCCTTTGCTCTGATACCATAGCTGTAACACCCCGACCCGGAACGGGCCGAAGTGTCACAATAACGGTGGTCAGATCAAAAACATAGTTCCATTTATACTTAAATGTATTACAAGGCTTTACAGCTTAATGAAGGATATCTAATCCATTACAATAATTTCTACCGTCTTTTCTAAATCACTCGAGCACTCTTCCATATTCCGTCCCAGCTTGTCTTGATAACCTGACGTAAAGAAGAAAACACACAAAAACGTACGTCTGAGCAAAATTTTTGAAAAGTTTTGCCCAGTGTGCGGATAGAGGAAAACAAAAGCTTATTTTATTTTAATAACCGGATGGAACTTGACGATGCAAATAACTTATAATTTCATAATCATATCTTACGGATGTACCCATGAGCAAACTGAAAACGTGACAATACACAGGTAGCTACTCCTGCATACTTATCACATGAGATGGCGAATTGGCATACCCGTTATCCACCTCCTTATACTTAAATTCTAGGATTCGATCCATACGCCTCCTAATATATGTACCACACTTGTACTTAAGAGACGCCGTGAACTGATCTCTCCGTCACAGGTGGAGCACATGAGGTTGATGCCACAACAACATGCTCGTGGGACACTCCACGAGAAGCGATACTCAGGGTAACAGAGTACAAAGAGTCTTATTCACATAACTTATAAAACTTATTCTTATAACAAAACGGAACATATATCGGAACATGCGATAATGAGTACAACTTAACAGAAAACTATCGCATGATATGAGAGCTAAAATCAAATGATTAAAACAGGAATCGAACGGACTTATCAAAGGAATCTATAATCAAAGATGTGAGGAGTTTTATAATCAAAGAGTGGAACCAGTCACCAAGGTATGGATATCACTCCTATCTTGATAATTTCGTCCCCAAAATTGTGGTTTATTAAACGAACAAGATAAAACCTTGACTCGTTAACAAGGAACCACTAGAGTTGGAAATGAAACTCGTATAAAGTAAAACAAAACCTTTTCAGAATGTTTGGAACTTCCAACACTTATTTCCTAACTTAATCTTAATACGGAACTTGTATTTGATTGACATAAATCAAAAGAAAGGATTCTATCCGTACTCAACGGACATAAATCTAAAGAAAGGAATTCTATCCATACTGAACTTATAACTTATCTTAATCTTAATACGGAATTCTATCCGTACCCAACGGACATAAATCGAGAGAAAGGATTCTATACGTACCTAACTGACATAAATCGAAAGAAATTCTATCTGTACGGAACTTATAACTTATTTCCTAACTTAATCTTAATACGGATCTATTCATATGAAACTTATAACTTAATCTTAATACGGAACCTAAAATCAGGAATGATATACTCGGATCAAAACGACATAAATCGAAAGAAATGAACCTATCCGTACGATATATCAGAATTGACAGAAATCGAAAGAAAGGAATCTATCCGTATGGAACTTATAACTTATAACTTAATCTTAATACGGAACCTAAAATCAGGAATGATATACTCGGATCAAAACGACATAAATCGAAAGAAATGAACCTATCCGTACGATATATCAGAATTGACAGAAATCGAAAGAAAGGAATCTACCCGTACTGAATTTATAACTTATACTTAGATCTTAATACGGATCTATTTGTACGAAACTTATAACTTAATCTTAATACGGAACCTAAAATCAGAAATGAGATACTTATATCAAAATGACATAAATCAAAAGAAAGAAATTCTCTTCGTATGGAACTTCTAACTTAATCTTAATACAGAACTTAAAATCAGAAATGATATACTTAAATTCAAACGACGTAAATCGAAGGAAAAGAACCTATACGTACTCAACGGACATAAATTGAAAGGATTCTATACGTACGGAACTTATAACTTATTTCTTTACTAAATCTTAATACGGAATTTCAAATCAAGAATGATATCAAATGACACAAATCAAAAGACAAGAGTCTATCCGTACTGAACTTATAACTTATAACTTAGATCTTAATACGGATTTTAAAATCAGAAATGATATACTTATATCAAATGACACAAATCAAAAGACAAGAGTCTATCCGTACTGAACTTATAACTTATAACTTAGATCTTAATACGGATTTTAAAATCAGAAATGATATACTTATATCAAATGACACAAATTAAAAGACAAGAGTCTATCCGTACCTTAATATTTTCCAAATGATGCTACCTTGTTTCCAATTGTAGATTTATACGGGCAGAGTTTAGCCTACTGATTATTTTCTTAACCTAATTTGCTCACAAACTAGGTATTTAACTTAATACAGCATTTACGATAACTCACGAGATCAAATTCTCACAATGAATGACAAAATGCAATACTTTGCCCATCGAATTAACGATGATCCATTGAATTAACAATGAACGACAAGGTATAATACTTTACCCATCGAATTAACGATGATCCGTTGAATTAACAACGAACGATAAAGTATAATACTTTACCTATCGAATTAACGACAATCCGTCAAATTAATGACGAACGATAAAGTATAACCCTAATGTGGGCGGCACTTAAACATTCATTAGATATTTGAATCAACCGGACAATGAATCGTAGCAGCGATTGAGTTAATACCCTGTTCTGCAGCACCCTGCTATACTTAATTTGTGATTAGTGTGTGTTAATTGAGTAATCGGACAATATCTCAGCCTAATTTTGGAGTTTCTTCGTCGTTTTTATTCCCAGATTCAAGTGCCAAGGCCTGCTATTTATACACGAAATTTGAGAAGCTTACGGACCGTAAGCTTCCTGATGTTGCGGTCCGTATGACAGCTTACGGACCGTAAGCTTGGTAGTGTTGCGGTCCGTAAGGTACACCAATGCACTATAGGGTTGCCACGCGTGGGACTAGGCCTGCTGAGTAGACAAAACGAATAAATTCAACTTCCTCCGCAAGTTTATGAAGATAATCGTCAAGTAGGGAATACCCCCTCTGAGTTTTAGGGGCCCTAATCCTGATTCTGAAAATTCTGAAAATCTTAGGGTTTGTACAGAATTACTTGGGTGTCTTAATTAGGGTTTCCTATTGGACTATAAATCATAAGGGTTGTTACTTTTTATGTTTTAAAATTTTCGGGTGTTACATTAAACATGTTTCAGGTGATTTACTATGAATCGGGAAAGGTGTCGCGTAGCACACCAGCTTGAAGAATGTGGCTCAGTAAATAAAATAAGTAAACATGTTTTTGTAAACAGGAATTTCCCAGTGAAATTTCCCTTGATGTAAATTATGGGGTTTGTCCCAAAATGTGAAATAAAATAATTGGGCATTTACAGTTTTAAAAGGATCATGTTAAAATTTCCGCTGCCATAATAAACAATACCACAGGTTTTCTGTCCCGCGGCTCCTGACACAGGGAAAACCGAGTCGGGGGCCGTGACAGAAAAATGTGGTATCAGAGCCACTGATTTAAGCTAATTAAGTATTTAGAAATACTTAAGTTTTCAGATTGCCATTTTTGTGATTCTGTGAATTTAAGTTGATAAATAAAATTTTAACTTAGAATTGTGTGTGTTTCTTTATGTGTGCTAACAGCATGAATGAACTGTCGGAGGCACTCCGAAACTTTACTATCCATAGTACTGATATGGACACCACCGGCACAGCGGCACCTTAACTGGCTACCAGGCTGATACTGAAGAGCCAATAGTATTCCAGGCCCGGCCGCAGGAGAAACCAAAGCCGAAAAAGAGGAGGAGAATCTTGGACTGGAAACGTGGGCGTAGGAAGAAACCAGCTGCACAGAAGGTTAAAAAGACTGAGGATCCGAAGGATAAAGGGAAAGGAAAAGAGATCGGGGAAAGTTCCGGGCAAGCCCAGGAAATGCCACCATGGGAGTAGCTGGATCACAAACTAGCAAATTGTGACCTCATCGGACCTTCCGATGAAAACCTCTTCAATTACCCCGCTGAATCCCAACTTCCAGTTAATTTGGAACCTGCTATCCCAGATCCTATTGTCAACCCCCAACCTGTTATCGGTCAACTGGAAGAGTGGTTGACAAGCGACTGGCAATTTCAAAACTTCATGAATAACCCCAACGCCTATTTTCCCTAGTTTGACCCTGAGCCTGCACCCAACCCACCTATGAGCACAGAAAACTTGGCTGAACTCCGTCACTACAGCGAGGAACTGGTGGACGCAAGGAATCGAATCCGGGAAGTGGGAGAATAGATCTCCTGGAAATACGACGAGAGGGAACGTCGTTTCTGAAAAGCCAGCTGACTGTGGTTATGTGTTTGTATAATAATAATAAAATAATAATACTAAATAATAATAATAATATAATCATGTAAAATAACTTAAAATAAAACTTATGTAAAATATACGGTGTGTATCGATGCATACTAATATATAAAAATACGAAAGTCGCAAAGTCGACAATTTTGGCTATACGTGTTAACTTGATTATGTGTGATTGCTTTATTATGTTTGGTTATTATTTATTTTGTGTAAATAATTTATAATTATATTGTTAATTATTATTCAGATGGAAAACACGGAAAACCAACCAGTCCATGAAGTTAACCAATCTGAACAAAACAATGAGGATCATTTCCTTAATAGGCAAGATATAGAAAATATCGTTGCCCAGGGTATAGCCAATGCTATCCCGGCAATCGTCGCTGCAGTTAAAAGTCCTGTTGAGTCTTCGCAAGCCAACCCCAGTAAACGCACGCGCGACGATAATTTTAGTAACAGTGTGAATGGAGGCGACAACAACGATAATAATGTGATTCAAGTCCCAATACTTAAGAGATTGAAAGTTGCAACACCTGGTTGAATTTGCAGGCAATGAAGGGGCAACTGCTGCACTGCGTTGGTTGGAAAAGACCGAGGCAGTAATTAAAATAAGTAAATGTGCCGAGGAGGATAAGGTCATGTATGCTTCTCACCTTTTCAAAGAAGAGGCATTAGAATGGTGGAATACGGTATTACAAGCCATGAACTGGGAAGAATTTAAGCAATTGGTGGAAAGAAAATTCTGTCCCGAGTATGAAAAGGAACAAATGGCAAATAAGTTCCTGAGCCACCGGATGATAGATGTGGACTGTCGAGGGTATACTTCGAAATTCTTCGAATATGCCCGAATTGAACCAACTTTGGCTTCGCCAGAACCGGTACTTATTTCTCGCTATATTTGGGGTTTAATTAGCGAGATTCGCGATATTGTCAAAGCTGCAAGACCCCGCACAATTGATGATGCAGTGGAATTAGCCAACACATTGACCGATGGACTGCTGCGTACGCGGGAAGAAAATAGGAAGAAAGAATTGGCTCAGAAAATTACCCAAGGATTTCGTGGGGGTAATACTAGTAGCAACTTCAAGAAAAGAGGAACTAGGCAATCCTCCACTGCTCCATTTTGCAGTACCTGTAAAAGAAAACACTTTTGAAAATGTAAGGGGTACTGTAATTTTTGCAAAATTCCGGGGCACTAAGAAGAAGAATGTAGGAGAAAGAAATCAACGGTTTGCTTCAACTATGGAGAAGCTGGACATTTTAGACCAGACTGCCCTAAACTGGTCAAACCAGCTGACAACAAGACCAAGCCTGCTGAAGGAACTAATAAGAAGAATGCAAGAGCTTTTCAGCTGACAACCCAGGAAGCAGATCTGATTCTGGACGTGATAGCGGGTACGTTCCTAGTTCACGACCTATATGCGAAAGTATTATTTGACTCTGGTGCAAACCAAAGTTTTATAAATACTTCATTCTGCCAAGCTCTTAAGTTACCTTTAACCAAACATAGGCAGATTTATTCGGTAGAAATAGCAGACGGTAATTTTATTAACATAGATAAGGTTCTACGAGAAGGAAAGATAGAACTTTCAGGTCATAAATTTTCTACAAACCTGTCACCTATGAATTTAGCTGGATTCGATGTCGTATTAGGAATGGATTGGTTAGTATCCAACCATGCTCGAATCCGTTGTGATAAGAATTCCATAGAAATTCATTCACCCGCAGGAGAAGTAATTATGGTTACAGGAGATAAGCCGCGCAAACCATTAAAGTTCATTTCGGTAATGAAAGTTGCTAGTTATGAGCGAAAACAGGGAATAGTGTATATAATTTCGGTAATCATTAACACTAAAAGTAAGGAACTTAAGGAAATTCCTGTAGTATCAGAATACCCAGATGTATTCCCAGAAGAGCTACCAGGATTGCCACCAGAGAGAGAAGTAGAGTTTAGAATTCATTTAATTCCTAGAACAACACCAATAGCCAAGGCACCCTATCGGCTAGCACCCACCGAAATGTTAGAACTGAAAAAGCAATTAGATGAATTGCTCAACAAAAGATTTATACAACCTAGTTCATCCCCTTGGGGAGCACCAGTGTTGTTTGTGAAAAAGAAGGATGGGTCAATGAGAATGTGTATCGATTATAGGGAACTGAATAAGGTTACAATAAAGAATCGATACCCATTACCTAGGATTGATGATCTTTTTTATTAACTACAAGGAGCTAGATATTTTTCTAAGATAGACTTGCGCTCAGGATATCATCAGTTGAAGGTACAAGAAGAAGACATACCTAAAACTACTTTCAGAACTAGGTATGGTCATTACGAGTTTATAGTCATGCCCTTTGGGTTAACGAATGCTCCTGCAGCATTCATGGACATGATGAATAGGATCTGTAAACCGTACTTGGATAAATATGTAATTGTCTTCATCGACGATACACTGATTTATTCCAAAAGTCAGGACGAGCATCGTGAGCATCTACATGCACTCTTAACTTTGTTAAGAAAGGAAAAGCTTTACACCAAATTTTCGAAGTGTGAATTCTGGCTGCAGGAGGTGCAATTTTTAGGACACCTGGTAAATCACGAAGGTATTCATGTATGTCACACCTCGACCACGTAGAACATACAAAACGTGGCGGAAACGTCGGGAAGTGTTGTAACAGAATTTATGTTTCACAACCATGGAAATCGAAGTTTCGTTTTATTAATCAAACACGAAAGTTTACATTGTTTTAAACAAGAACCAAAGAGTACATAACATAAATTAACTAGTTCTTGTCTCGTTTTAAGTCACTAAGGCACAGGTCCGCCAAAGTATGTCTTGATAAGTCCTATGCATCATCTCCTGAAAACACATGTGAAAATAGGTACGTCAGCATAAAAATGCCTGTGAGATACATAGGTTTTGTGAAAACATAATTCATGACTTATATTTGAGAAAATGTTTAGTCATGAACCTTGTAATTTGCTTTGTCTTGTAAATCATATGAAAAACGATAAGATCAGATGATATGTATAAATACGAGAATAATGTATGGTTAAATGAATAACCATGTAAAATGAGTTTGTATAAGATAAGTTGTTTGTAAATCAACGTCTTATGAAAAGTATGTTATTTGTATAAAATGTTATATGTCTCAAACTGAAATGATTCAAATAACGCTACGATATGTAATACATACAAACACTTATATATAGGAAGTACCAGCGGCGTATCCACCATGCTTGTATCATATTACACACGCATCGTTACTTAATCACTTAATCAACCCAAACCACCAATGTAAGATGTCTATGTTTAAACCAATTGTCAAATGTATTGAATAATATACCAAAATGTTTATGTCAAGATGTAAGTCATGCAATGTGTAACCAAAATGATATGTATGGCTAGTGAAATGCATCAACTAAACCATAGGTGAAATGCACAAAACAAAGTATTGAAGTAAAACTTGGTTTAAATCAAAGTTATGTTTTGTGTAGTAAATGTATGCTACACTGATATTAGACATTTATGCGGTATTGTGAAAATTCATACATCCAAGCCTTGCGACAGTCGGATAACCATGTAAAAATGGGTTATCAAAAGAATATGTATAGTATAGTTTAAACAAACCAAATGTCGTACCAAAATGTAAGCATATGATGAATAAGAAATGTACTAAGTATGATAAGTTAACATACAAAGCAGAAATGTAATGTAGAACCATGTACTAAGTATGCACACAATGGACATACATAGTATAAAATGTAATGAAATCATGTACTATAATGTACTAATGAACATAGGAAGTATATGATGTGAAAACAGGAAAGCATTAAAGTAACAAGTAGGCACATGTGTTCCACCCCAAAATGTTTGGAAAACAGTAAAAGAGGGGTCTATGTACTCACTTGAGATTGCTTAGAAGTCCTAAGATAACCACCAAGCAATGCTAGAGATCTCGGAATATCAAACGGCACCTAATATAGGTAACTACATTAATAAACCGGACCTAAATTGGAAGCTCGGATAGAATAAGGGCTCGTAAACCAAATGAGTATAGAAACTCATGTAGTATGGTTTAACAAAGCCTACATGCTAAATGAAACCTAACCTAAGTGCTTACGACCCATTACGACCCGTTTAGGTAGCTTATGCTACTTTAACGCGTCGTTCGCGTAAAACGCGTTCGGACCGCCTAACTAGTCCTATGACAAGTAACATATGCCTTAACATGTCTAATATTGTTGTCAAATCAGTTTAGATGTCAAAAGTTATGTTACATATGTTTAAAATGAATTTTGGCATCAAAGGGGTATTTTTGTAATTTACCTAAGGCATATAAACTACCTATCATACAACTACTTAAACGAAGCGACCATAAGGTATAACCTCGTAAGGTTATTCCCTATAAACTATGGTCACCTAAAGTGCTTGGTCGGATCCTAATGATCGACCAAATGGGTCGGGTTCGAAAGTATAAGCGCTTGTTTAGATCGTTTACCTTACGACCCTAAATAAGCACTAAACTAAAAGTGACGAGCTAAGCATGTTAAAACATGCTTAACTAAGTTTAGAAAAAACAGGTTTGGTATCAAAACAAATGGTCTTGATACCCATAAGTAGTTTGGTTACAAAATACGCAAGAATACGTATTCTGACCGAAACTACGGCTCGTCACTGAGCCTAGATAACGTGGTAATCAGTAGGTATAGTCACTAGGGACTATAACCATCGTGATCACGCTCACGTTATGAAGTTCAAACGAACTTCGCATCGACCATAAACTGGTCAATGCAGAAAGTCTAACAAAGTTCGACTTTCGGACTCGAAAAGCAGTAAAAGAACGAAGGAAGACTTACGAAGGGTCCCCGAATGCTAATCTAGATCAAAATAGCTCAGGTATGAAACACAGGTTTCAACTTAGGGCACAAATGATCAGATTCTAGTGAGAAATGAAGTTGGGGTATGTGGGTATTTATAGTTTTCGGTTCACCGTTAGGATCGTTTCTTGGAAAAGAGGGAATGATCTCGCCCGTACACTTGTCGGAAGGTTGTGGTAACTGATATTGACCCACCACAAGAGTTGGACACATGGCATTGGCCTTTGGAAGGGTTAAAGGCTGTTAACTGCTGAGAAAACGAGTTTCTGCATAACTGATCCCTGCTTGCGCACCGTAACAAATATTTGTTGCGGTGCGCAAGCACCTATTTTGGCAGAATTACAGTTTTGGTCCCTGCAGCCCGTTTAAGCTATTTTCGATGCGTTTGAAACCCGTTAACCTCACTTCAAGGCTCTAAAATGAAGTTAAAGTATAGGGAACTTAAAATGTGCTAAAAAATATCTCGGATGTCGGTTCGTTTGGCCGTACGGTTGCGTTGTTCGGTTAATTACGACGGGAGTCGTAACGAACGTAAAAACGGTCCAAATTGCGCGACGAATGGATTTTTGACAAGCCAAACACTAAAGCATAGTATTATAATGCTTACATAAATTTTTGGATGTCCAGATGTATTCAGAACGTAAGATATGCGCGAAAATGCAAACTTGTGCACTTTTTGACGCTTTTAGTCCTTGAATGACCCAAAAGTTTATTTTAGCATACCGAACCCCTCAAAGCCTATTTCTAACCTATGTAAAGGATATTTATGGTATGTTTAACTTATGGTCATGTTCCGGAATGTCTGTTACAGTTCAAATTGGCATACTTTCGCAGTTTGTCAACTTTAGTCCCTGTAAGCGATTGAACTTGATTTCACCATACCAAACCTTCCAAAACTTATTTCTAAGTTATGTTAAGCCTATTTCACTATTCCGGAGTGTTTGTTGCATTAAACTGGTTATATTTACGCATTTGTGCGCGTATAACCTTCCAGAAAGCGATTTAGAGCTTGAAATCGAACAAGAGTTGATATGTGCAAAAGATACACATATTTATACAAGTCCAAAGTATGAAATACAATATTTCATTGGTTTGGTATTTGTTTGATGGTCGCAGTGACACAGGTGTCACAGTCTCCCCTACTTTAGGAAATTTCGTCCCGAAATTAATTCGTAGGAGTCTATCTGTGGCTTTGTGTTAAGTAACCATCAAAGATAAGCAAGGCAAAATCCTGTTATTTCTCTTTAACAGACATTTTTCAGAAACGAAAAATGAACGGAGTTATTTTCAACAGGCATTCTTCAGAAACGAAAAAGAACAGAATGAGTCATTTTCCACAACCTCTTCAGAAACGAAAATGAACGAAATGAGTCATTTTCCACAACCTCTTTAGAAACGAAAATGAACGAAATGAGTCATTTTCCACAACCTCTTCAGAAACGAAAATGAACGAAATGAGTCATTTTCCACAATTTCTTCAGAAACGAAAATGAACGAAATGAGTCATTTTCCACAACCTCTTCAGAAACGAAAATGAACGAAATGAGTCATTTTCCACAACCTCTTCAGAAACGAAAATGAACGAAATGAGTCATTTTCCACAATTTCTTCAGAAACGAAAATGAACGAAATGAGTCATTTTCCACAACCTCTTCAGAAACGAAAATGAACGAAATGAGTCATTTTCCACAATTTCTTCAGAAACGAAAATGAACGAAATGAGTCATTTTCCACAACCTCTTCAGAAACGAAAATGAACGAAATGAGGCACTTTCCACAATTTCTTCAGAAACGAAAATGAACGAAATGAGTCATTTTCCACAACCTCTTCAGAAACGAAAATGAACGAAATGAGTCATTTTCCACAACCTCTTCTGAAACGAAAATGAACGAAATGAGTCATTTTCCACAACCTCTTCAGAAACGAAAATGAACGAAATGAGTCATTTTCCACAATTTCTTCAGAAACGAAAATGAACGAAATGAGTCATTTTCCACAACCTCTTCAGAAACGAAAATGAACGAAATGAGTCATTTTCCACAATTTCTTCAGAAATGAAAATGAACGAAATGAGTCATTTTCCACAACCTCTTCAGAAACGAAAATGAACGAAATGAGTCATTTTCCACAATTTCTTCACACGCGACCAAACTTGCTGTGGTTTCCGTGCACTGAATTTCATAATTATGTATGCATCCATAATTACGCAATTCCTTGCACAGTCCGCACAATTTGTTTGTAATATGAAGGGGAGGAAAAATCAAACCTGTGATGAGTGTGACTAGACTACCATAAGGTCCTTTTAATTAGAGTGACAACTGATCCTTTTAATTAGGCCACCTAGGAGTCCTTTCAGCTACCTCATCACATGATATTCCTAACCAGATTTTTGGATCAATCTGTTTAACTAGACCACTCAAGGGGTCTAATTATGGAATAGTACAATATAATCCAAGGGTCTTTACTATTACGTAAAAGCCCATTGAGGATTTAATATAGTACACAAAGATATGGAAGATTCTACGAGGATTAGATAACAAAACTTGGATTACACAAGAACATAAAAGGGAACACATAAGCACATAATTACATAGTTGTTTAATTTGTTATTAAGTTGTTATCGATTGAAAATGGATATGGAAACCAGTCAATTGACTTCAATGTCCTCTGGGATTTATCTGAAAAGATATGAAGATCTCCCAAAATTCGATTTTTGTTTTCTAAGAAACGTACTATTCGAATTAAGGAACACAAAAATTTTAGGATGAGTTAACTGCCATTTTCGTCCCTGTGGTTTGGTCACTTTGGCCATTTCAGTCCATTTCTAAAAAATGCGCCATTTTCGTCCCCCACGTTCTGGAAAGGTGCCATTTCAGTCCAAAAATCATAACCCAGTTAAGTCAGTTTGTTAATAAGGACTGATTGTGTAAATTTGTAACATAAGGGACCATTTAAGTAAAATGTATAAATATTTGAAAAATGGACTGAAATGGCACCACCGCCACACCAGTTCCCACCACCGCCACCACAGCCACTGCCACCACCACCATCACCGCCACCACCGCCACCACCGCCACCACCGCCACCACCGCCACCACAGCCACTGCCACCACCACCGCCACCACCGCCACCACCACCACCACTCCGCTGCCACCACAGCCACCACGCCACCACAGCCACTGCCACCACCACCACTCCGCTGCCACCACGCCACCACCCCCACTGCCGCCGCCTGCAACTCACCGGAAAAACGCCTTCTCTCTCTCCCGCCTCCTTCTCTCTCTCTCTCTCTCTCTCGTCAGACCATCATCTTCTGATGATGATGATGATGAAGATCGCGATGATGATGATGAAGGTCGATGATGATCGATGATGATGATAATAGATGATGATCGATGATGATGAATAATGATATGAAGATAATGAGTTGGAGGTTTGGACGTGATGAATGAGGTGAGCAGAAGAAGATGACCGGTGTTACAGGATGAATGGGTGGCTGCCGGAGAAGATGACCGGAGGAGAGTTGCAGGTTCCGGTGAAGGGTTCCGGAGAAGATGAATGAAAGACGGAGATAATGGACGGGCTGTGGTGGTCGTTGAGCGATAACAGAGACGAAGGTGGCAGCGGTCGATGTTGCAGGTTTACGGTGTCGGAGAAGATGAAGGTTGATGTCGTTGGTCACCGAAGTACAAGACCTGGTGTTGCAGGTTGTGAGAGATACGGTGACCGGAGAAGAGAAAGATGGTTGGAGTAGATGGTGTCGGTTCGTAACAGTTGAACAGAGATGGTTAAGGTTTTACGGTGGTCGGAGGAGATCCGTCGGAGTGATTGAAGAAGACGGGCGGTGATGAAGATGAAGATGGTGGCGGTGGTGGTGGCAGTGGCTGTGGTGGCGGTGGTGGCTGTGGTGGCGGTGGTGGCGGTGGTGGTGGTGGTGGCAGCAGAGTGGTGGTGGTGGCAGGGCTAGTGGTGGTGGTGTTCAAATTTACACAATCAGTCCTTTATGTTACAAATTTACACAATCAGTTCTTATTAACAAACTGACTTAACTGGGTTATGATTTTTGGACTGAAATGACACCTTTCCAGAACGTGGGGGACGAAAATGGCGCATTTTTGAGAAATGGACTGAAATGGCCAAAGTGACCAAACCACAGGGACGAAAATGGCAGTTAACTCTTTTAGGATTTACGGAAATACTCTTAGGTACCCTATTAAGGATTTATAGTAGTACTTTGGGTATTCGTCCAGTGTTGTAACTTGCGTTTTGTATTTCATTTTCCTTGAAAGAAACAGGTACTTAGGAATTTTCGTGGAAAACGCATGAGAATATAA
Organism: Helianthus tuberosus; assembly: GCA_030545235.1. NCBI lineage: Eukaryota > Viridiplantae > Streptophyta > Magnoliopsida > Asterales > Asteraceae > Helianthus > Helianthus tuberosus. The sequence continues at coordinate 61,530,794 of CM060432.1, read as the reverse complement.
AATAGTAAAATTTTGGGGGGTAGTTTGCTTTTCAAGGAATACGATTCCTTGATTGTCGGTATTGTAAGAGATATGTTGTTTATGCATACAACCACATAAATACATTGCAATGTAAATAAAAAAAAATTATTTATTAACAATGATAACAACTGTTTCATTGACCTTGACAACAAAAGAAAGTAATACATAAGATATGATTATTTCTAAAAGGTGTTGTCTTCTAGTCGGTCAGATGCTCATCTCCGTGCTGGATTAGCATTAGCAAGCTTTGGGCAATTTCTTCGGAAATGACCCATCTCGCCACACTTGTAGCAAGAACCTGGTGGAAAGCGAGCTTGAGTAGGATTGTTGTTAGCTTGATTTGGTGCAACTGCTGCTACGCAAACTTTTGCTGTATGACCTTTGCGTCCACAAATTTGGCATTCGCGGCACTTTACCATAGCATGATGATAAAGGTTACATTTGTTGCACAAGTGTGAAGTTCCATTGTATGGCTTCCTAGTACGGGGTTGAGCTGGTTTGTTGGGGACGGCTTGATCATTGTGAGTAACCATGGCGAAGTTCTGAGAAGCCTTTCGCTTCTGTGACTTCTTAGGGGATCCAGTCGGTTCATCCATGGTCTTTGATTCCTCGATTTGTTTCGATTCCTCGACCGGTTTCTTGTCACCCTTTCGGAAAAGCTTACGTTTCCTGATCTGAGATTCAGTCAAGGTTGCAGATAGCTCAATGGCCTGCCTAACCGTAGTGGGGTTACTACCAGTAACAATGTCCTGAACTGAGTCGGGGAGACCATCAATGTATTTTTCGATCGCCTTATCCAAAGGCGTAACCATGGTAGGACACAACAGGCTCAGCTCCTCATATCGATCAGTGTATGCTCGATGTTCACCGCTGTCTTGGTTAAGATCGTCGAATTCCCTTTCCAAGGCCCTGATCTCGTGACGAGGACAGAATTCCTTCATCATCAGTGCTCTAAGTTCTTCCCATGTTTGAGCCAGTGCCACTTCGGCACCCCTATCTCTCACCACACCGTTCCACCACGTCAAAGCTCGTTTCTCAAACACACTAGATGCGAAATCTACCTTTCGCTCGTTTGGACATTGAACATGCCTGAAGGTGCTTTCTAGACTCTCGAACCATTGCAGAAGTGCAGTCGCTCCTTGAGACCCAGAAAACTTTGATGGCTTGGCCGAGTTGAACGTCTTGAAGTTGCAGAGGGCATTATTGTTGTTGATAGCTTGGTGACATTGGGCAACGATGGTCGGGATTGCAGCAGTTATTTGTTGTGTAATGACAGCTGCCAGATCGTCAATAGATACCGGATTTTCGCGTCGTGGAGGCATTCTAAAAGAGGAAACATGAAAGGAAACGAGTGAGAGAATTAGACGAAAAGAATGAGATGAACAAATCTGATGAAATCAAGGATAGTGGTCTTTTGTTTGTTACTACAAAGCAACAAACGACCCCGGTGATTAATCAAAGTAAATGGATCAAAAATAATGTATCGCGAAGACATGCTCGCCTATAAGTGAACACTCATCCCAAGAATTCCCAGGTAAGCACAACTGGTCTCGCGTCTGATGAGATGTATACGAAGTGCTTGCCTAGTCAAAAAACCCAGAATACAGGCATTCACCCTTCCAGTTTGCACGTGTTCACATTATTTAAAACCCAAAACCTTGACGAGATTTTGAAAATTCAAAGGGGTTCAAAACCATATAACAGAGGGTTCAAAACCTTACAATAGAGGGTTCAAAACCTTGTAATCAATCATCCTAGAACAAATGATTAGTTTTCAAAGCGGTTTTGAAATTTATGTTCTTGTTGTGGTAGTCGCCTAAGGATAGGTGACGGTATTGTTTTATGACTAAACGCAAGTAAACTCGCGTTAGGGTCCTAAGAAGGTTATAGACTAGGTCAAAGCATTACTAATAACCTAATTCCCTATAACCATTGGCTCTGATACCATCTTTTCTGTCACACCCCGACCACGTAGAACATACAAAACGTGGCGGAAACGTCGGGGAGTGTTGTAACAGAATTTATGTTTCACAACCATGGAAATCGAAGTTTCATTTTATTAATCAAACACGAAAGTTTACATTGTTTTAAACAAGAACCAAAGAGTACATAACATAAATTAACTAGTTCTTGTCTCGTTTTAAGTCACTAAGGCACAGGTCCGCCTAAGTATGTCTTGATAAGTCCTATGCATCATCTCCTGAAAACACATGTGAAAATAGGTACGTCAGCATAAAAATGCCTGTGAGATACATAGGTTTTGTGAAAACATAATTCATGACTTATATTTGAGAAAATGTTTAGTCATGAACCTTGTAATTTGCTTTGTCTTGTAAATCATATGAAAAACGATAAGATCAGATGATATGTATAAATACGAGAATAATGTATGGTTAAATGAATAACCATGTAAAATGAGTTTGTATAAGATAAGTTGTTTGTAAATCAACGTCTTATGAAAAGTATGTTATTTGTATAAAATGTTATATGTCTCAAACTGAAATGATTCAAATAACGCTACGATATGTAATACATACAAACACTTATATATAGGAAGTACCAGCGGCGTATCCACCATGCTTGTATCATATTACACACGCATCGTTACTTAATCACTTAATCAACCCAAACCACCAATGTAAGATGTCTATGTTTAAACCAATTGTCAAATGTATTGAATAATATACCAAAATGTTTATGTCAAGATGTAAGTCATGCAATGTGTAACCAAAATGATATGTATGGCTAGTGAAATGCATCAACTAAACCATAGGTGAAATGCACAAAACAAAGTATTGAAGTAAAACTTGGTTTAAATCAAAGTTATGTTTTGTGTAGTAAATGTATGCTACACTGATATTAGACATTTATGCGGTATTGTGAAAATTCATACATCCAAGCCTTGCGACAGTCGGATAACCATGTAAAAATGGGTTATCAAAAGAATATGTATAATATAGTTTAAACAAACCAAATGTCGTACCAAAATGTAAGCATATGATGAATAAGAAATGTACTAAGTATGATAAGTTAACATACAAAGCAGAAATGTAATGTAGAACCATGTACTAAGTATGCACACAATGGACATACATAGTATAAAATGTAATGAAATCATGTACTATAATGTACTAATGAACATAGGAAGTATATGATGTGAAAACAGGAAAGCATTAAAGTAACAAGTAGGCACATGTGTTCCACCCCAAAATGTTTGGAAAACAGTAAAAGAGGGGTCTATGTACTCACTTGAGATTGCTTAGAAGTCCTAAGATAACCACCAAGCAATGCTAGAGATCTCGGAATATCAAACGGCACCTAATATAGGTAACTACATTAATAAACCGGACCTAAATTGGAAGCTCGGATAGAATAAGGGCTCGTAAACCAAATGAGTATAGAAACTCATGTAGTATGGTTTAACAAAGCCTACATGCTAAATGAAACCTAACCTAAGTGCTTACGACCCATTACGACCCGTTTAGGTAGCTTATGCTACTTTAACGCGTCGTTCGCGTAAAACGCGTTCGGACCGCCTAACTAGTCCTATGACAAGTAACATATGCCTTAACATGTCTAATATTGTTGTCAAATCAGTTTAGATGTCAAAAGTTATGTTACATATGTTTAAAATGAATTTTGACATCAAAGGGGTATTTTGGTAATTTACCTAAGGCATATAAACTACCTATCATACAACTACTTAAACGAAGCGACCATAAGGTATAACCTCGTAAGGTTATTCCCTATAAACTATGGTCACCTAAAGTGCTTGGTCGGATCCTAATGATCGACCAAACGGGTCGGGTTCGAAAGTATAAGCGATTGTTTAGATCGCTTACCTTACGACCCTAAATAAGCACTAAACTAAAAGTGACGAGCTAAGCATGTTAAAACATGCTTAACTAAGTTTAGAAAAAATAGGTTTGGTATCAAAACAAATGGTCTTGATACCCATAAGTAGTTTGGTTACAAAATACGCAAGAATACGTATTCTGACCGAAACTACGGCTCGTCACTGAGCCTAGATAACGTGGTAATCAGTAGGTATAGTCACTAGGGACTATAACCATCGTGATCACGCTCACGTTATGAAGTTCAAACGAACTTCGCATCGACCATAAACTGGTCAATGCAGAAAGTCAAACAAAGTTCGACTTTCAGACTCGAAAAGCAGTAAAAGAACGAAGGAACACTTACGAAGGGTCCCCGAATGCTAATCTAGATCAAAATAGCTCAGGTATGAAACAAAGGTTTCAACTTAGAGGACAAATGATCAGATTCTAGTGAGAAATGAAGTTGGGGTATGTGGGTATTTATAGTTTTCGGTTCACCATTAGGATCGTTTCTTGGAAAAGAGGGAATGATCTCGCCCGTACACTTGTCGGAAGGTTGTGGTAACTGATATTGACCCACCACAAGAGTTGGACACATGGCATTGGCCTTTGGAAGGGTTAAAGGCTGTTAACTACTGAGAAAACGAGTTTCTGCATAACTGACCCCTGCTTGCGCACCGTAACAAATATTTGTTGCGGTGCGCAAGCACCTATTTTGGCAGAATTATAGTTTTGGTCCCTGCAGCCCGTTTAAGCTATTTCGATGCGTTTGAAACCCGTTAACCTCACTTCAAGGCTCTAAAATGAAGTTAAAGTATAGGGAACTTAAAATGTGCTCAAAAATATCTCGGATGTCGGTTCGTTTGGCCGTACAATTGCGTTGTTCGGTTAATTACGACGGGAGTCGTAACGAACGTAAAAACGGTCCAAATTGCGCGACGAATGGATTTTTGACAAGCCAAACACTAAAGCATAGTATTATAATGCTTACATAAATTTTTGGATGTCCAGATGTATTCAGAACGTAAGATATGCGCGAAAATGCAAACTTGTGCACTTTTTGACGCTTTTAGTCCCTGAATGACCCAAAAGTTTATTTTAGCATACCGAACCCCTCAAAGCCTATTTCTAAGCTATGTAAAGGATATTTATGGTATGTTTAACTTATGGTCATGTTCCGGAATGTCTGTTACAGTTCAAATTGGCATACTTTCGCAGTTTGTCAACTTTAGTCCCTGTAAGCGATTTAACTTGATTTCACCATACCAAACCTTCCAAAACTTATTTCTAAGTTATGTTAAGCCTATTTCACTATTCTGGAGTGTTTGTTGCATTAAAGTGGTTATATTTACGCATTTGTGCGCGTATAACCTTCCAGAAAGCGATTTAGAGCTTGAAATCGAACAAGAGTTGATATGTGCAAAAGATACACATATTTATACAAGTCCAAAGTATGAAATACAATATTTCATTGGTTTGGTATTTGTTTGATGGTCGCAGTGACACAGGTGTCACAATGTAGATCCCTCCAAGATAGAGGCAATCACAAACTGGAAGGTCCCGCAATCAGCTACAGAAGTTAGAAGTTTTCTAGGACTAGCTAGGTACTATAGGCGCTTCATTAAGGATTTCTCTAAGATAGCAGTGCCATTAACTAAGCTAACCTGTAAAACAGTTAAGTTTGAATGGGGACCTAGGCAAGAAGAGGCTTTTAAGATTTTAAAGCAAAGGTTAACAAACGCTCCAATTCTAGCCTTACCAGAAGGAACGAAAAATTTTGAAGTTTATTGTGACGCTTCTAAACTAGGGTTAGGAGGTGTGTTGATGCAACGCAAGAAGGTAATTGCGTATGCTTCAAGACAATTGAAAAAGCACGAGGAAAATTATATGACTCACGATTTAGAATTAGGAGCAATAATTTTTGCCCTTAAGATTTGGAGACACTATTTGTATGGAAGTAAGTTTACAGTTTATACAGATCATAAGAGTTTAAGATATATATTTGGGCAAAAAGAATTAAACATGAGACAACGAAGATGGATGGAGATTTTAAGTGATTACGACTGTGATATTCAATATCCTGAAGGAAAAACAAACGTAGTTGCAGATGCCTTAAGTCGTAAGTATCATGAAAAACAAAGACGAATTCGTGCTCTTAGATTAAATCTTCAAGTAGATTTGTTGGTGCATACGTCTGTCGACTTTGTCTTGTATCGAGTCTTGTATTAAGAATGTTAGATCAGGGCACGTAGTTCGAGAAAAAAAGGTTTAAGGGTAATTTCGCTTGAAGATGACACATAGTTAATTCCGTGCGAAATTAGATTCCGCTTGAATCTAATTTCGCTTGGAACTGGTTCAAGCGAAATCACCTCCTCTATAAATACCCTTCATGCGAAATCATTTTTAACTTTTGTAATTCCGGTACCGAAGTGCTGCCGACGTGTCTACTGATCTGGAAACTTGTTATAATCAATAAACAAGACAATTAAGTGTGAAACAAGCTGTTTTTAAGTCAATTCATTTGTTTCCGCCCCTTGAATTGATAAGAACTCTTCTGATTGATTCGTTTGGGTCACAAAACGATCCTACAAGTGGTATCAGAGCTCAGGAGGAAGAGTTATTGCCAAAACAACTATAAATTCTGTCTTCTACACTTTCTTTTTCAAAATTCACAAGTTTTTACGGTCAAAATGACTTGAATCTCACATATTGTGTGCGAAACAGTGTTTTAATGAATCCTTGAAAGAATTGGACATTTATTCAATCTAAAAGTGGTAAAATTACATAATTTCGCTTGAAACACAGATCAAAAATGATGACGTCAGCATAATTTCGTACGAAATTACAGCTAGATTTCAAACAAAATTACAAAATTTCGCTTGAAATTCTTAATTTCGCTTCTAAGTGTAATTTCGTTTGAGCCATTCCACACGAAATTAGTTAATTCCGCACCAAATTGGTATTCCGTTTGATAATTTCGCTTGAAATTACATATTCCGTTTGAAAGTGTGCTATTTCACACGAAATCAGTTATTTCATGTGAAAAGTGATTCCGCTTGAAAGAAGTTATTTCGTACCAAAAGTGTTATTTCGCATAAAAGGGGTATTCCGCTTCAAAAGGGATTTCGTTTAAGAGTTGATTCCGTTTGAATCTGTATTTCGTGTGAAACTTGAGTTTTTGTGAAAAATTTTTCCGAAACATGGAAGAGGAATTCTACAATGCGTTTGCTACTCCAATTGCACCAGTTACAGCTGCTGAAACTCTTTACAGTGAGAATGAGACGGGAACTTATCAAAAACCACCAAAACTTATGTACATTGAAGATTTTAGAGGATGGCAAAATCGATTTGAGAATTGGGTGCAAGCTTATAAGTTTGATGCATGGTGTTCATTAGAGAAAAATTACGAGAAACCGAAAAATGAACGTGGGATTGAAAAAGCTTTCTGTGACTATTCAGATATTGAAAAATTGAAATATACAAGTGAAAAAATGATTATCAGTATTCTTCAACAAGCAGTTAAAGAAGATATCTTTGTTTTACTCCAACATGATGGTACTGCTAGATCAATTTGGACGGCATTAATTCAAAAGTTTAAAGGAAGTGCAGATATGATCAAGAACAAAAAGGCTTTACTAAAGAAATCTTTTGATATGTTTGTAGCCTTGGAAGGTGAAACAACAAAAAAGACCATTGATGGATTTTGTCATCTGGTTTTGGAAATGGGAAGATTGGATATAAAGAAAGATGATGAAGAATGGGTTGATAAGTTAGCCGATGCATTACCACAACAGAAATGGGGAACTTATTTGTTGATCTTAAAGCATTTGAGAAAATCTGAAAATATGAATCTGGCACAGTTTATTCAGAAGATTGAAGAGCATGAGTTGGATATTCAGAAAACTGCTATTATGTCTAATCCAAATGTTCAACAAGATGTGAGTTTATACTACAGAGAAAACAAATTTGAAGTTACTCAAAGCCCAAAGATTCAAACTGGTTTCAGTGCTGATAGTTCTTCTGGAACAAAGGGAAGTACTGTGACTCAAAGTGGTGGATCTTCGTCTTCTTATTCTAGCTTTGATCCAAATTTTACAACACCAAGTCCTCAACTAAAGAATTCTACAAATCTGCAGTGCAATGTTACCTTGAACATTCAAAATGGTCAAAATCTTTCTTCGGAAATAGCTAAGCAACACATGGCATCACTCGTTGCTATGTTGGAATCATATGAAAGTTTGATTGTTGACATAATTGGAAATCCGATGCTTACCAAAGAGGATTATGACCAAATTGATGCGGAGGAACTTGAGTTGATGGACATCAAGTGGTGTCTAGCCAGTGCAGTTAGAAGAGCAGAAAAATTTACACAAGTCACCGGAAGAGATGATTTTAGAGAAATGAGTGCATCTCCGATAGGGTTTGACAAATCAAAGGTCACTTGTTTTTGTTGCAAAGAAAAAGGTCATTTTAAGCGTGAGTGAAAAAAACAAAGAAGCAAATGGAAGACAAGATCAGTCTGGAAAAAAACAATTATTATCAAAAATCAATTTTTCATCAGATTGCTCAACAACCACAAACTGCACATGCACGTACCATTGAAGAGAAAAGAGCTTGTTATGGTATAATTGACCAAGATGATGAAAAGGTTGCGGAGGGATTTAGCTGGGATAAATACATTCCACCTAATTCAGGACTTGTTGCTAGAATCTTAGAAGAACAAGGAATCAAAAGAACGAAGATCTTTAGATCATCAGAAAGTGATGATGATACTGATGACGAAGAAGAGTACATTAATAATGCAAGAAAAAGTTTAGACTCATTTAGTTTTAATTTGTTTTTTGCAGATAAGATCGAGATGTTGAATAAAAAGAAGGATGATAGATTAAAGAGAGAATTGGAAGCAAAAAGAATTGTTGAAGAAAAAGAAAAACTAGAAGCCGAGAAAGCTGAAGTTGCAGAAATTTCAACAAAGAAAGTTGAAAATGAAGAATGTGAGATAAAAACAGAAGTTGATGAAGAAAAAGTAGTTGAAAAGATTGTTGAAGTAGAAAAATAATTGAGAAAATTGTTGAAGTCGAAAAAATAGTCGAAGTTGAAAAATTCGTTGAAGTTGAGAAGGTTGTAGAGGTTGAAAAGATAGTTGAGGTCATTAAACCTTGTCTGAAATGTTTGGAGTCTTGCAAAGATTATGAGGAGAAGGATAAGAAGATTTGTGAACTGGAAGAGTTGAAAGAGAATTTGTTGTCTGATGTGAAGTACGTGAAGAAATCTTATGACGTGCTGAACAGAACAGTTGATGGTTTGAAAAAGACAAATACAGAAGTTGATGCTGCTATGACAATGATGAGTTCAACATTAATGACAAAGCAGAAAGTCATCAATGAGTATATTGAATACTGTGCAAAGCTAAAGCATGATTTGGAACTTGAAAAGATTGAAAGTGAAAGAATCAAACGTTTGTTGTTGAGTTATACAACATGTGATTATTTGATTGATAGAGTTTATCCTACTGTTGCAGGTCTTGAAGCCTTCCAAGATAAGGAGAATGAAGAGGATACTGGTAAGAAACAAAGTGTCAAGTATAACAAGTGTCTGCCTCCGATTTGGAATAGTTATTCTCCCAGAAAGCCAAATGAGGAACTTATAAATAAGGCTCTCAACATAAAGTTAAAGTCTGAAACCATTGATGAGTTACCAGACAATATTGATGTCACATTCACAGCGTCTGACACTGATCATGAGTCTGAATTGTTAAAGAAAGTGGTCGATCAGGTGTTGGATATGGATGAAGAGTCAAAGTCGGAGTCTAAGTCTGAAAGTTCGAGTTCATCAGAAAAGAGTCCGAGTTCACCGGTTAAAAGGGTTTACAATAAAGAATTCATGTTATCAAAATCTAATTTGAATGACGAATCAATCAAAGTGGCATATACTTTGAATGATTCAGACAAATTATATTCTGATGAGGAATTTCCAATAAGAAGTGTCAAATCTGAAATGATCAAACAGGTTTTCAAATTAATAGAAATTAATATTTCTGAAATAAAAGATTTATCTTGATGACAAACCTAAAAAGTACACTTCAAGAGTTCAACTGAGATTGAACAAGAAAAGGAGTTACAGTTCTGGTTCTGGTTTTCAAAAGAAACCAAATCATAACAGTAATTTCAAAAAGAAAGGTTTAGGTTTCATTTCCCCAGAAAATCATAAAAATGAGAAAAATTATAAACCGAAAACCAAATTTGTTGCAGGAGGAAGTTCGAAAGAAGAACAGAAGAAACCTTTTTGGAGACAATCAAATCAGGAGTTTCTTACTGAAAAGAAAAGGAATTTGATAAAAGAATTTGAGAAAAGAGTGGAACGAAGAACTTGTTTTAAATGTCACAAAGTTGGACACATTGCTTGGAATTGCAAACAGTTCAACAACAAAAACCAGGGAGTTTCTTTTAACTCTAAAATGGAAAAGAATTGTGTTGATAAAGAAGTACAATCAAAAGAAAAATTCAAAGTGTTTGAAAATTCGACTTTTGAAACTGGTGAAAGTCCGAAACGGTTTTACAAAAGAAAAGTTGATTTGAATAAACAAAGATGGGTTGTAAAATCTGAGAGTAGTTTTGACAATGAATCTGATTCCATAAAATCAGAGGAGTCATCTGTTGAGAAAAAGAATGAGAATTCCGTTCCTGAGTTGAACGATGAAAATTTTCCACCATTGCGGGTAGAAAATCTGAAATCAAAAGGTAGGTTTGAAATTTCAGATCAATTCTTTGCTGGTAAAAGAGAATTTGATGCTGAAAAGGCTTTCAATGGGAAAGTCAAACACATCTTTGAGAAAATGGTTGATGGGAAGGTTAAAGGTGCAAAAGAATTTTATCAATAAAAAAGATGGTGGGATAGATGTGAGCCAATATCACCCAAGGCTAGTCAGGCTTGGGTGACAGGTTTTTCAAATTAAAAATCTGACTTGCCGGAGCTCCCAAGTTGGTAATCGTGGAGCAGGAATCGACACATTTCTTGAGAAATTCAAGTTTGTGATATTTCGACTTACAAGTGGTAAATCAGGGACGTTAAGTTGTACTTGATTTTCTACAAGTGGTGTTTGTTGATTGAACTTAAAATTGTTATATTTTTTAAAAGGTTGAAAATGAAAGAATAATGTGATAAGATCCCCTAACCTACAAGTGGTTTATGATGAAAACAAAACTTATTTTCCGGAAAAACCATTTGATTAAAATAAACTTAAGTGTTTTGAAATCATAATGGGAAAATAGTTTGTTGTAAGGGGGAGTTCTGATTGTTTATGTCAAGTGGATGGCGAATTGAAGTGATTAGATATCAGTTGTCACTTTATCTTGTACAGTTTGTTTTCAAATTTCCTTTAAATGATTTTGAATTTTAGGGGGAGTAAGAAATTTTCAGAAAATTCAAAAACATAAGAAAATTTGAAAAAGTACAAAAACATGATAAAATTCAAAAACGAGTTTTGTTGTGAAAAAGAGGAAATGATAGTACATCAGTAGACGATCACAGCATGCTAAAGAATTGTAAAGAAATATGTGATAAACGGTCTCACTGATGATATGCCAGTAGGTTTTTACACATTTAGTAAGTTGTGACGAGATATAAACCTAAATTTCAAACTTGCTTATCTCGTGGGGAAACATCTCTCGGATATATGGGTAACCCCCGAAATCTTGTTTGAAAGGTCCCCATTTCTGAGATACTAGGTCTTTATGCTTAGTGATATCTGTGGTATTATCCCGGGACTTCTGATTTTGCGGAAGCAATGGCCTAGTCCCCGGAGAATACTTTACGCTTGCTTGAAATATAGCCCACCCTCAGCATAAAAAATGATGAAACATTGCAAAATGCTAATCATGTGCTGTTGAAGAAAAGATTCTCTAAAGGGAACCCACCAAAAGTTGAAGCCGTCATCTCTCTGATTTTGCGGAAGCAATAGCATGAGCTCTCACGGCCCTCGCAATTAACCCTTTACAGATATCATCTAGGTATACTCACTTGTAAGACTGAATGTTGGGGTCTGGATACGGGAGTATATTCTGAGGTGGGATTCGCGAATAAGTTTAAGTCTCTAAAACATTAATCTCGTATCTCGAAACAGTTGAACTTTGTGTGAAAATTTAAAGTGGATCAGTATACTGACAATCTAAGTGAATCGTTTAAAACTTAAAATGTTTAAAGCTTAACGGTGTTGGTGATTTGTCTCAAAAACTGATATGATCCTCTTACACAAACTCACAAAAATATTGTTTGTAAATATTTCTTTATTATATTTTTTTTATCAAAAATTCAAAAAGATTTTCGACAACTGATGTTGCAAAGCTGATTTTCATAATTCCGAGTGCTAAACATGATGAACAACAGGGTTGGGAAAGTTTGTTTGGAATAGAGAAGATTGTTTGAAATGAAAAATTTGAATATTTTGTATACAAGTGGTTCATCAGAAGTTAAATTGTAAAACTATTTCTTAGTTGGTGTCTCTTGAAAAAGTTTATAATTTGACAAAATTTTTAAAATTGTAAAATTTACTTTGAGGTAGAGAATGTGCAGGTTATGGCTATGAGAGAACCAGGTTGAGATTCTAAGAAATTGTGAAAGCCAGACGAAGATCCCGAGCATTCGTTAAGGGGGAGTCTGTTGATGTAGAGTTTAAAGAATCAAGAGATCTGATCAAGAGGATGTAAGAGCCAGTTTCAGATCTTGGTAAGAGAGAAGTCTGAGAAAAGAAGCCCAAAGACTGATAAAGACTGAAGACTATGAAGACTCGACACTTAAGACTCGTCAACATCCGAGGGGGAGTCTGTTGGTGCATACGTCTGTCGACTTCGTCTTGTATCGAGTCTTGTATTAAGAATGTTAGATCAGGGCACGTAGTTCGAGAAAAAAAGGTTTAAGGGTAATTTCGCTTGAAGATGACTCATAGTTAATTCCGTGTGAAATTAGATTCCGCTTGAATCTAATTTCGCTTGGAACTGGTTCAAGCGAAATCACCTCCTCTATAAATACCCTTCATGCGAAATCATTTGTAACTTTTGTAATTCAGGTACCGAAGTGCTGCCGACGCGTCTACTGATCTGGAAACTTGTTATAATCAATAAACAAGACAATTAAGTGTGAAACAAGCCGTTTTTAAGTCAATTCATTTGTTTCCGCCTCTTGAATTGATAAGAACTCTTCTGATTGACTCGTTTGGGTCACAAAACGATCCTACAAGATTTAATGGAACAATTGAAGAATGTCCAAGAAACAGCAATCAAGGATGATGCTGAAGGAATGAAAGGAAGGATAAAGGAATTAGAGCAAGGAACTGATGGAATTTGGAGATACCACAAGAAAAGGATTTGTGTACCTAAGCAAGGAAATTTAAGAGATAAGATTTTAGAGGAAGCCCATAAATCTAGATATACCATGCACCCTGGTAATAATAAGATGTACCAAGATTTAAGAAATAACTTCTGGTGGATAGGAATGGAAAAGGACATAGCTAGATATGTATCTAAGTGTCTAACAGGTTCACAAGTTAAGGCAGAACACCAGAAACCTTCAGGGTTACTTCAACAATTAGAAATGCCTGTATGGAAATGGGAACTAATAACAATGGACTTTGTTACTAAATTGCCCAAAACCAGGAAAGGTAACGACGTGATTTGGGTAATTGTGGATCGATTAACCAAATCAGCTCATTTCCTACCCATGAAGGAAACCCTTAGCTTGGAGAGACTAGCAAAGTTATATGTAGATGAGGTAGTATCCCTACATGGAGTTCCACTCACTATTGTATCAGATAGAGATAGTCGTTTCACTTCACATTTTTGGACAAGTTTTCAAGAAGCAATGGGGACACGATTGAATTTAAGTACTGCATACCATCCCCAAACGGACGGACAAAGTGAAAGGACGATCCAAACCCTGGAAGACATGCTCAGAGCATGTGTAATAGATTTTGGTGGAAACTGGGATGATCACCTACCCTTAATTGAATTCTCCTATAACAATAGTTATCATGTAAGCATTGAAGCTGCCCCATTCGAAGCACTGTATGGACGAAAGTGTAGAACTCCCGTTTGCTGGGCAGAAATAGGAGAAAATCACTTATCAGGTCCTAAGATTGTACAAGAAACCACAGACAAGATAACTCAAATCAAGAAAAGACTGAAAATGGCTCGAGATCGCAAGAAAAGTTATGCCGACCATCGACGTAAGCCATTAGAATTTCAAGCGTGAGACAAGGTACTTTTAAAAGTCTCTCCTTGGAAAGGAGTAGTTCGATTCGGTAAGAAAGGAAAGCTAAGTCCAAGGTATATAGGACCATTCCCAGTGATCCAACGAATAGGACCAGTTGCCTATCTCTTACAACTACCAGAAGAGCTAGCTGGGGTACATAATCTGTTTCATGTATCCAACCTCAAGAAATGTTTATCTGACGAATCCATGGTAGTACCTCTTTAAGACATAGAAGTAAATGAAAAATTAAAATTTGTTGAAAAACCACTCCAAATAGAAGACAGAAAGATTAAATTCCTGAAGCGCAAAAGATTGGTGCTGGTCAAGGTAAAGTGGGATTAAAAAAAGAGGACCTGAGTATACCTGGGAACTGGAACTAGAAATGAAGCGGAAATATCCTTACTTGTTCCAGTAAATCTCGAGGACGAGATTTTAAATAAGGTGGGGAGGATGTAACAACTCTTGCCAAAATTACTATTTCTTATTTTAATAATGTCCATTAGGAAACCCTAATTGAGACCCCCAAGTAGTTTGGCATGACCCATAATTTTTTAGAACCATCGAAACTAGGATCAGGGCCCCCTAAAACTCAAGGGGGGTATCCCCTAATTGATAATTATCTTTAAAACCGGATGTAAAACATGAATTTCGTTGATTGTTGACTCACCTGGGCTATGTGGGACACGAGGCTACCCTACCCTAAAAGGGTAGCTGTCGCGCCACGCGCCAAGACCAGGTGGGTCTGGCGCGCCACGCGAGAGGAGCCAAATTTCAGTATATAATGCGGGGGTTTGGCACTTGCATGGCTGTCTTGTTTCGTCGTTAAATTTCATTTCGTACGTTGAGATATTCGCTGTTCCATTCAAAAACACACACAAGCACGAATCTCTGCTGCGACAACAGGGTAATAACTCGATCACTGCTACGATACAGTGTCCGATTGATTGAAACCGATCCGATGGATGTTTAAGTGCTGCCCAAATTCGGGCAATACTTTGTCATTCGTCGTGAGGGTTTTGATTTCGTGAGCCTATCGTAAATGTTGTATTAAGTTACTGACCTAGTTTCGTGTGCATTGTTATTTACCTAGGTTACGAGACTAAATCAGTAGGCAAGGTTCTGTCCAATTAAACTTACAATGTGAGTCATTCTCTTTTTATCAATAGTGTTTTACAATACCCAAATGTTTTCCAGTTATACATTACAGGGATTAAGTCTTGGTTATCTTAAGTTACTGGCAAGTGGGGTATTGTGCACATTACTATTGTTTCTCACTTTTAACAGTGATAATCATCACTATTGGGTACAAAGGACCCAATGGTGGTATGACCATCGTCACCAGGGTGTGACACGGGGCCAGATAATTATAAGATTGTGACAACCGTCACTTTTCCGTACATTCCGTACACTAGATGAACAGTAATTTGTGCTTTAATGACTGTACATGATCTAGTTTACCAGAAAAATAAATTTCTGAATTCCATACAAGTGAATTCATGCATGATATATGCTGCAGGAATTACGTTATGATAGCGTTGCGTCAAAAATATTAGTAAACTCACCGGTAAGACACATCGTGTCAACAGAACTGCAGAAAGCAGTCAGACATTAGAATTGAGGCCTAGGTGTAGGTCCGACGACAAAAGTACATTAAAACCCAAGAGTACATGTAAGGGTTTAATTTATAGACATTGCGAAAGCAAAAATAAGCACTAAAAAGCACCCGAAACGCACTTTAAGTGCATAATTTTGTATAATTCAGCTCAATTCAGCATTTAAATATTTGAATATTATGCAGAAATTTCGTTTTGTCATCCAGAATATTTCCCTAAGTGTTGGGAATTGAAAGGGTACAAGAAGGGTACTTAAAAGACACTAAAAAGTGTGATTTAGCACTTTAACGAACCAGTGTCTAACCGAACAACCGGGTAATACCCGGAACACCAAAATAATGCTAGAAGCATTGTTTTTATTATTCTGAGCTAGTTAGGGTCCCCGAGCACCCTAACACTCACCAAAATATCTTGAAACTAACATAACTAACTATATGCTTGGAATTGAACATCAAACTAACTAGATGGTTAAAAATTACAACTAGACCCCCTCCCCCTCATGCCATAATCGGCCCACATGGCCTAATTAAGTGAATCTTCACTTGATTTCCCTAAGATATGCCTAGATTTGGCCTTGTACTTAGGAGACACCATACACATTGGGCAAAAGACTTGAAATGGTTATAAGTGTTAGATGGAGGTTCATGATCTTGCATCTCTCACACACAAACACACACTAATCTCTTCTCCTCTCCTCCCCTCATCCACGGCCGAAGACTCCCCACCATTATCATTCATCCATTCCATCCATTTCCAAGCACATTCAAGAGTGATAGAAGGTGTTTCATGAAGTTTGTTGCACTCGGAATTTGAAGAACCTCAACCGTTTGCTTTTATCCACCCATTTTTCGTCTAGTTTCTTCCCTAGCCTCGAGCTAGTAGTAAGTGTTCTAAAACATCCTCTTGTTCTTGTTTAGAGTGGTTAATAAGAGATTTATCGGATAAAAGTCATGAATATATAAGATCAAAGTTTAAAGTCTTATAAAAATGATGAACTTGTTGGATAAAAGAAATATAATGGTGTAAAACTTGTAAGACTTGTTTTGTGGTGATTATTTAGTGCCGATCTATGTTGTGGTAGCTCGGATCATCATCTAACCCGGATTAGTCATGTTCATGAAACATGACATAGAATATGTTAAGAATGAAAAGGGTTATATGATGAAACTCTACTACACACTAAACATGAACTTGTGTAAAATCGATTTTTCTTACGAAATGAAGTTCTAAACTAGTAGATCTAAAGATCTACAAGTGGTATTTTCGAAAGACCAACTGTAAGACAAAACCATGTTTTAAAACCGGATCTTTCATAAAGTAGATGTGTTTTTATGAACAAACAAGTGTGTGGACACTTGTGTAACAAAAGTTTTAACAAAGAAATAATTTTCGTAAAAACCAACTAGAAGTTGTGAAACTTCATATTCTTTAAAGATAAAGTTTTTAAGAAATTAAACTTATTTTTAAAGATAACAAGGCTTACTAAATGTGCTAGTAATTACTACACATTTTTGTAAATATTCAAGTTCATGAAATGGAGAAATTAGTGATTGTTGATTGATGATTATTGTTGATAATTGTTGTTGACGATTTAAAAGAAAATAAACACATGTTTTGAAAACATGGGAAACCTCCATTTTTAGGGGAAACTCTGTCGAAATTTTTATAAATTTTGACACTTAGAAAAATATAAGTTTTTGAGAAACTTATTCCCTAAAAATGTATTTAAAAGTATTACCAAGGTTTCCCTAATTTTTGGTGATAAGAAATGAGGATTTCTTTAAGAATAAAAATGGATATAAGTATGTATATTTTTGAGAGGAAAATATATATTATTTTATCACCAACTTTTGTGCTAAGTGTATATAGTATGTGTTATACGTGCTAGTGTATTAAGACTTAAAAATACACTAAATACTCATGAGGGGTATAAACATAAAAATACACATACAACATACCAGATACATAATTCGGGTGCAAAGTGCAAAACACGAGATACTTATATTAATTTTAGAGAAAATAATATAAGTAAGATACTTAGTTAAAAATATAAAATATTTTTAACACAAGAAAATATACACAAAAGAGAGTGACTGTACTTGTGCGACGCAAGTCTAGTGACTAACGATAATAAAACGCGTATAGGTTACGACGTTAATTAAGCAAACCCGGTGAAGTTTACGACGCACAGGAACACAAAGTTGTGAGTTCATGCTCCCCCTTTTCTTTAACTGTTTTTGGTTTTATAACTCTCGGGGGTGAAATACATGTTACAAATATTATAATTTTTACAAAGGGTAAAAATACAAGAAGCACTCTTGGTGAGAACGAGAACCGAGTGCAATATGATTTGTGAATACGAGAAGCACTCGTGGTGAGTGCAATATGATGAGCTTTAAGAAAAGCCTAGAAAATACTAGATCATGTGAGCTTAAACTAAATATTGAGATGCCATTAATACTTAATTAGGGACGAGGGTTAGATCTAACGGGTACGCCCGAGCCCCACTCATGGTCCTTATGTGACTACATGAGTGCTTCGGTGTCCCAGTCGAGGGAAATCGACACAGTCGAGGTTAATCGACACAGTCGAGGGAAATCGACACAGTCAAGGGAAATCGACACAGTCGAGGGTAATCGACACGGTAACGGAGCCAACACTAATGCTCCATATGCTCACGTGCCTTAAAGGAGCCAACACTAATGCTCCATATGTCCTCACATGCCTTAAAGGAGCCAACACTAATGCTCCATATGTCCTCACATGCCTTAAAGGAGCCAACACTAATCCTCCATATGTCCCCACATGCCTTAATGTCCTTGTATAAACAATCATTTAAAATGTGGGGAAACACAAGAAAACTTGAATGATACTTGAGTACGTGGGGTACTCAAGAAAACGGGAATTATACTTAAGTACGTGGGGTACTCAAGAAAGACTTGAATTATACATGACAAATACTATGTTTTCATACAAAGTATAAAAACATGAAATACAAAAACGCATGAACTCGCTCAACTTTATGTTGATGTTTTCCAAAATTACATGTATTTCAGGTGACAGGATGGATCTTGGGCGCAAGTGTCATAACTAGAAGTAGGCTACAAGTTTAGATGTCATCCACTTTTGTTGAATTGTAACCTTGTCAAAGGTTGTGTTTTGAAAACTTAAATAACATGTGTTTGTAATACTCAAATTTTCATGAATGGATGGACATCGTTTTGATCATGTAGTTGTTTATTACGATTGAATGCAATGATAACAAGCTAGTCACACATCATACGCTTCCGTAAAAGACAGGGTGTGACAAAGATAGTGGCCATTGTAATCGCTCTTATGTTGTAATCTATAACTAATGAGTCGTTTTATAAATTTGAGTGACTCGCCAGTATTTCCCCGCTGATAAAATCTTTTTAAACATCTTTCAGGTGATTTACTGTGAATCAGGAAAGGTGTCGCGTAGCACACCAGCTTGAAGAATGTGGCTCAGTAAATAAAATAAATAAACATGTTTTTGTAAAACAGGAATTTCCCAATGAAATTTCCCTTGATGTAAATTATGGGGTTTGTCCCAAAATGTGAAATAAAATAATTGGGCATTTACAGTTTTAAAAAGATCCTGTTAAAATTTCCGCTGCCATAATAAACAATACCACGGGTTTTCTGTCTCGTGGCTCCTGACACAGGGAAAACCGAGTCGGGGGCCGTGACATGCGGTATGTGAACTTGTATATAAATGGAATTTTAAAGAGGCATGTTATGCCCAAATAAGTAATTTCTCTTATGAAACATTCTAAATAAATCATAATGGATAGGATTGTAAATAGTATAAAAATAAAACCCAATAAAGATCTTGGATTCCCGACACTCAAAACAAGCCCAAAACTTCTCTTCTACCCATTCCATTTGGGTGTATAAGCCACAAAATAAAGAGTTTTGCTTAAGTACAAGCAAAGATTCAAGTGTGGGGGTATTTGATGTGTGTAAAATGCAATATATAAATTACATCAAATGAGGCATAAAACTAACCCTTTTTATTACTAATGTTGGAAAAAGTGTGCTTTTGTCTTCCTTTTGTATTTTCAGGACCAAATGAGCTTAAATGAACAAAAGGAACAAATATGCAGCAAAATCTAACATAAATACAAAGAAAAGGAATAAACGTGGCATGCCCGACCCCTCGATAGCATCTTCCCAAGCAAAAACAAGAAACAGAAGGCTGACCACGGCCCCGTGCCCAGCGGACACGGGGGCGTGGCCAGGTTTCTGCAGAAAATGACAAAGTTGTAGAAGCTTTTATTCCCAGCACGGGGGCGTGCCCAGCTCAACACGGGCCGTGGTCAACGCTAAGATTTGAAGAATCTTGCAAATTTTGATAGTACAGATACGCTTCTGCACACTGGGCCGTGCCCAGCGAACTCGGGGGCGTGTGGAGCCTAATGCAGACAATTGTAATTAATGAAGAAAGAGAAAGAGGATGGCCACGGGGCCGTGTCCAGCGGACACGGGGACGTGTCCGGGCTTCTGTTCAGGCTATAAATAGGGGTGCTTGGTTCACTTCACATGCATCCCTTGGCAAACCACCTCTCTCCCACTTCACCACCACTCCACCACCACTACAACACCCACATCCACCACCATCATCCATCATCCACCTTAGAGTGTGTGTAGTAGTCTCGGGATCCAAGATTGATAGTAAGAGTTCTTGCCAATCAAAGGCCATGTTTGGCTAAGTCTCTTACATCATTTGGTGAAGACAAGCATTTAATGTGATACTTTTGATTTTTAATCTTTTCGCACTTTTTATTTGGTTTTGTATTAATGACTTTAATAACTAGTTTCTTATGTTGAAGGTGAAACTTCCTTATCATTTGTCCGTGGTGTCTTGGCATTATTTTATTGTCTATATAAAATAAAAGATTTTCACCATTCATATCTCTAAGGTCTATATAGAGATATGTTGGTTACCTGATCGGTGGTTAAGGGAATGGTTTGGTAAGGTTCTTGCCTTGTTCAGTGTATAGATCCTGCAAGGACCTGGGTCAAGCTTACTAGGACCTCCTTCAATACCCACTGGTATTGGATGGCGGGGGTGCGAATGGCTTGATCCCCTCATATGTAAACTACTATTAATACATTAACCTGGCTACTTGGGATTGTATCCCTGCTGACTCAAACCAATTAGCCGAGGGTAACGTTGCCTTCAAAAGAGGGGAATACCACATTACGCATTAATAACTTAATTAATTATCTTTCAATATTCCGACCCTTTGGGATTGTATCCTTGCTGACTCAAACCACTGGGTTGAGGGTAACGTCACCTTCAAAAGAGGGGCCTACTACTATAACTAAGATAATCTCTTAAAAAGTGCAAAATTGCGGAAATAATCAAAGGTTAAATTAAAGGCGAGTCGGATCCAAGTGATTCATCATGTCTATCTGTTTTTATTTTTTTTTATTTTTCAGCATTTTTAGTTTTTATTTTTCATGTTTAAAACCTTTTGTAAAACTTTTGATTTGATTAGACGTTGAGGATAAACCGGTACTAAAAGCTCTTTTGTCCTTGGACGACCTCGGTATCTTACCAACGCTATACTACGCTCACGATGGGTGCACTTGCCCATATGTGTGTTTAGTGTTAGTAGAATATCGTGTTTTATAAATTAAAAACTTGACTAATGTGTTAAAAAGGGCTTAAAATATCAATAAAAACATATAACGCTACACACGCATCAGTAAGATTTCTACAAGGAAAGAGAATTGGTAGCGATCACCGAGATAAGGTAATCACTCCTAACGCACTGGTGTTTTTTTGTACGAAAAAGAGGAGCGGAGCTAGTCGTCAAGGTAAGAGAATCACTTCTATCTTGATGACGATACTTTAATTTTGAGAATATGGGTAGTTTCTTCTTTGGGATGACGTTTTAAGATTGCACACATAGATAGTGTGG
Organism: Helianthus tuberosus; assembly: GCA_030545235.1. Taxonomy (NCBI): domain Eukaryota; kingdom Viridiplantae; phylum Streptophyta; class Magnoliopsida; order Asterales; family Asteraceae; genus Helianthus; species Helianthus tuberosus. Next base: position 61,509,128 of record CM060432.1, on the reverse strand, counting down.
TAAAAATAGACAAAATGATAGATAAAATATGTATATAACTGTTGTGAAAAAAAATTGAATTTGAAGGGGAGGAAGGTTGTATTATGATATGCATAAAATTTGATACTAGTATAGGAGAGGTTCGTTTAAACTTGGATTGTTCCAAAATGGAACTTAGACTAACAAAAGTGACCGAAAATTCTTTTGAGCTTGGGTAGCATGCTTTGGCCTAATAGGGAGAATTCTCTCACCGAGATTTCGGTTAACAGTATTTACTCTTTCGGTTACTACATCTCCTTAGTCAATCAAAAGTTCGAGACTTTGGCATGATTGAAAATCGAGGAGTGGGACTATTTATCGAGATGCGGGTATCACCCCTAACTTGATAATGTCATCCCCTAAACATGGTTGGTACTTACCAAACGAGATAAGGACTAAATCCGACTCGTTGGTAAGGGTCCACTAGAATAAGTATAGTGAAATTTTCATCGAGGTGAGGATGTCACTCTTAACTTGATGTATAATTTCATGAAAATGAAGAACGCGGATTGAGAATCCTTCACCAAACTGATCCACGCCTATTTTGGTGAAATCGTCTCATTTGTATAATACGAGTGTTTTTGTGCCTTCGTGTTTGTGGAATAAGTGTCTTTAAGAAAAGTCATATGTATATTTTTTAGGCAAAAGAAGGATAAAGGAGAAGCATATAGGAAGTATTTTGTATAATTAACATCAATAATCAAGAATGGTCAAAGTTCGGGATTCTTAACCACAGACTAGGTTAAATCATGGTAATTTTTCCTAATTCCCTATGGTTATGGCTCTAATACCAATCTGTCACACCCCAACCGATGGCGGAAACATCAGAGTGAGATGAAAACGAGACTGTAAGAGACTTCATAACGATTATTTGTAATAAGTAATTAAAAAGTACATTTTCATTGCATTCCTAACGGTTCAAGTACATGATTTGGAAACAAAAGTACAACATGGTAACATAATGACTAAACTACTAAACAGGAATTAAAGTTTGGTGCGTTTTTAGTCCTTCCTACTAGATTCTTTTCAACACTTTGTGATGTGTGCTAAACAGACTATAAAAATTCAACTATATTAGACTCTCTAAGCTAGACACTAAAAAGCTTTAATTCTAGACTCGACCTAAACCAGACAATCGGCAAGTGTACCGACCAATGTAGTATAACCTAGGAAGTCCGGATATCGAACCACGAGACTCTATAAATCACGTAAACTAGACTCTAATAGACACTAACAAACTCGACTAAAACTTGTTTATTTGTTTGGGGGGGGGGGTTACGGAAAACTAAGGAAATCTATATTAAACTACTAAGTTGACTAAAGCTAGACTAAAGACAAACGAAGACTGAGGACTTTACTTATATGAGAACGAGACCACCTAGACAAGAATCCTGGATTGCTTTTAAAGGATTACCAATTAAGTTAAATGCATGAATTATGGAACCGGGATCATATGATACTAAACCTATTAAGAACCAACTAAGCCCCTCGACCCTTCTCAAGGAGAAACCTGTGGAACTACCTAGGCTGTTAATCCTACCGGTTATTAGACGCCTTTCCAGTTGTCTAATTGTTGTGTAAGTACCCTAATGTTTACCTACTCTTTTCCAATCATAGATCTAGGGTAGTTTGAATTAATTAACTTGACTTGATAGACTAATAAAACTGACAGGTCAACCAAGACATGACCTTTTCCAAGGACTATCTAAAGCAATTCGCCGGGTAAGACCTACCAATAGCCCCTCACTTTCCAGGTATTAGGACTAGTAGAACACTAAGACTTAGCAAATTATTACTAATTACTTCTAGGGGTTATTGCGCAATTCTCCCTAAAGAGTAAAGGTTTTCTTACGTGATATAGACCCTCACCGAAATCCTAGACCCTAATATGACTCTATGTTGTGATAAAGACCGTCACTAAGAATCATATGAAGCAAATAATAACAATAAACCAACTCAAAGCATGCATATACATCAAATCATTAAGACAAACTCTTTACAAATCACAATCAATCCATAACAATCATGCAATTAACAAAAAACGGTAAAAACTTCATATTAATCCATTCATCAAGTCTAGGTGGTTTATAAATTTAGCCAAGCATGTTAAAACATGAAAATAAATCAAAGATGTCTAAACACGAATTCATCATAACAAGTTTCGTAAGAAAAGTTAAGAATAAAGAACTAGAAAACCCGATTAGATTTTCAAGTCTTCTTCCCCGAACTCGTACCGATGATTCCTATGCTTCAAGATCTCCAAAAGTGCTCCAAGAATGCTCAAAGATTGCCCAAAGAAGTCCTAAAATCGACACTAGGGTTTTTTTTTCAAGTTAAAGATGATTATATATGACTTTTTATAACAAACCCTCATTAAATTCGTAATAATCTGCCAGCAACAGCCTTCTGGCTGGGCGCCACCAACTTAGGAATGGGTGGCGGGGTACCACCTGTTTTTTTTTCTCATGTACTACATTCAGTCTCTCGCCGGGTGCCAGAAAACTTCTCACAGGGTGCCAGAGAATGATTTTTCAGCCTTTTAACTCTATTTCAACTCCCTGACCTTTCCAACATGCTTCAAGACTTGACACTTCAATATTTTGACTCGTTTCACTCGGTTTCCCGCATATTTAAGCATCAAGGCCTGCAAAACACGATTTTATCAATAGTATGCATATTCTAACGAAAAACCAAACTAAATATAATGAAAACTATACAAACTGTACACGAATAAAAGATGTATTTTGAAATACATCACTTTGTGATCACAATCCTGTAATATATATTAAAGTAACATGCCAACACATAAAGTGTTAGCGGGCATACAAGTTTTAGTGTACTAGTATATGTATAAAAGAGTTTATCGAGATACACATGGCAATAACGTATACTAAGGAATAACATGACATAACTAGCATGCATCACCTACTTGTCAACCTAAAGATTCCCACTAGCGTAATCTTGTCGTCGCAACGACAAGACCGTTTTGTATGTATAAACTTAACATGACCTCAAAAAGATGGGCGGCGTGTTACTCCTATAGCGCTATACATGTTAAGGGAGGATTGTAGGAAGTTAATGACAAAGTATTGTGCAAGAATGGCTTTCTAGCATGCATGTATTTCTAGAGTATAAACGTATAAAGCATGTATATTGGATTCAACTGTATGAATAAAGTACTTGTGTATAAGTGTTTGTGTGAGTTTTTATATGATATATATATATATATATATATATATTGCACCCAAAAGTGTAAAAACAAAAAAAGGGGTTCATGTATACTCACGGTTTGCGTAGAATTTCCACAAAAGTGAGTCGAACGAGTTCTTGAGTGTTAGAACACCGAAGTTACCCTAAGAGGGAAACAAAGGTTTGTGATTTGCGGTTTTTGTTTAACGGATAGGATTCGGAATTTAAAAGTAAATTTATTAGGAATGTAAGTTAGGGTACCATGAGAATGGTCATGTGAGGAGGTAGGATGAATTCCATCCATTTAACCTCATTATATGATTCACCAAAGCACAAAATTATCAACTTTGTTAATGATTTCGGTTGGTCATGATTATGAACTAAAAATGAAAATTGCATAAACTACTAAATCTTAAAACAGCCAAGTGAGCAGGCTAGATGCGTGCATCCCAAACATGGAAACTGTTTGTGGACGTGTTGTAGCCTTGTCCCTTTAATGGAAATTGTTTTAAGACTTTGTGTATGAATGTAAGCTAAAAGTATGAATAAGTGAGGTAGGAACAAGTTTGGAGAGCCAAGGCTTCCATGGTTCACACATTCATCAAAACACAAGTCTTTCAACATTGAAGGTTGAAAGCTTGGATGGTTCCAACACTTTTGAAGTCACTTGGGACTTTTTGGGGCAGAATTTTATGAAGGTTTTGAGCCTTGTTTCTTGTGGAAATCAACCACAACACAAACCCACAACTATGAACTTAGTTGGGAGCATGGTGGGTACAAGATTCCACTATGTTTCAAGTAAAATATACATGAAAAAAGATACATCAAAGCATATTTTTATACTACTTTGGACCTCAAATGTGGTGAGGTTCCACCTTAGTTTGACATGGAAAACTTGTAGAAGCCTTCCTAGAGATTATCTAAGTAGTTTTAAAGAAGAAAGAAGAAGAAATGTGAAGAAAAGTGAGTGAAAACTCACTTAGAACACTTGAATGTTTTGCCCTGCTTTGAGATATTTGAGAGGATTAGAGTATATGAGTCCAGGATCCGGTAAGTTTGACGGAGCTTTGATCTAGAAACGACGTGTTCGGTGATAAGAAACGATAAGAAATGAGTAGAAGATAGAATAGAACACCGAGTAGTCACTTATAATCTGGTCTCTTATTGATAATCCAAGGTTACAGCACCTCAAGACTAGTTGGACAACATTTCCCCTTAGGGACCAAAAGCTTGTCCAACACAAGACCCAAGCACCATACATATAGGCATCAGGGCTTCGTACGAAGCTGCATTTGTGCCTTTGTACGAACCCAGCTTGGTCTTGGACTTCAGTATAAACCTACTATGCAGTCCCTTCGTACGAAGTCACTCCCTTTGTACGAAGTCACTCCCTTCCTACGAAGGTACTGTTACATCATAGAACCTTGGTTTCGTACTGGATTTCACTCTATTCTATACAATATTCAACACACACTCGATCTAGCTATTCGCACAGTGGCAGACGTACGAAATATGCACCAACAGATTCCCCTCGGCTGTCACTGTCGAATCGTTACAAAACTTTGAGCTGTGTTTGAATATTCTACAACTTCACATATTCTCCAACTTCAATCAGGCATCTTCAAATCTTCAATAGATTCCCCCTTGATTGATGGTCCGAGTTTGCTTTTGACATTGTTCGAACAAATTCCCCCTGAAATAAATCTTCAGGTCTTTTGCACAGTTCACGACTCTCCTCTGATTTGCTAAACTGTAATCTTCACAAACAATCACCAGTATGAAACTAATCAATGCAACAATCTCTGTTTCCACTTTAGCCACATCCGAGTTCAGTTTTTGATATGACAAGTAAGCACCACGATCTCGCATTCCGCTTGCTCGATCTAAGAATGTACAAAAACTCAACCGGCAATTGATAAAAACTTCAAATACCCCACTGGTTAACTTCAAATCCGTGATTCCCCCTGAAGATCTGAAATCCCGTTTTCCGTGATCAACGTTCAACACCTTCAAGAATAACAGATCCGTGTAAATGGGAATCTCTACAATCAGCAAATCTTCATCAAATAACAAATCATCTGGTAATGCATATTGATCTCTGAAGCATTCGTCCACAATCAGATTCACCCTCTCGGACAATCTCGATCTTGGAAGCTATCATCCACAATTAGCTTCACATTTCCGGACAATTCTGAAGTCGGAACCACCCGAATACTGTTGCAGTGTCACAAATTTCAAAAATGTCAGAATTTCAATATATGACATCGAAATTTTGATTCCCCCTCATTTTTGCAAATTCTGACATCTCATCACTGAATTCCCCCTCAACCTGAGCAATTCGGTCTTTTAACATCTCTAAAAAACTAGACTCTATGAAGAATATAACAGTTCTGCCACCAGAAGTCAGTTTTTCATCTATGCGGATTTAACAATTTTGGCCCATAAATAGTCAGACACTCTGATTAATAAGCATTAAGCACCAGTATCATGACTACCCCACTAATCTTCACAATCTATGATCATCTGTATGCTAAAGTCCCGGATTGAATTGACAATGAAATACCATGTGTTCCCTTCATACGAAGCTAGAAACACGCCTTCGTACGAAGCTGTAAAAATATGACAATTATTCACCCATGCGCCTTCGTACGAACCCAGCATATATGACAGTATCAAATTGTCCCTTCGTTTGAAACCACTCCTTCGTACGAAGCTGAGCTGATGTCACTAGGAACACATTTCAAACACAAATTTTGATCCAGTGTCTTCATATCTCTGAATTTGATGAAGAAATTTCACAGGATTGTGCGAAAATCAATTCCGAACTTAATGATGTCTTCAGTTTTGAATTTTATCCGTGAATTGACCTTTAATTTGATGTTTTTCTATGTTTTAACGTCAAAACTCACTACATATCCAAAATTCATGAGCGTAGGTGATTCAATCAACAGTTAGATCAATTGAATCAGTACCGTAGCTCTAATACCAATTATGAGTCCAGGATCCGGCAAGTTTGACATATCTTTGATCCAGAAACGACGTGTTTGGTGATAAGAAACGATAAGAAATGAGTAGAAGATAGAATAGAACACCGAGCAGTCACTTATAATCTGGTCTCTTATTGATAATCCAACGTTACAGCACCGCGAGACCAGTTGGACAACATTTCCCCTTAGAGACCAAAATCCTATCCAACACAAGACCTAAGCACCATATATATAGGCATCAGGGCTTCTTACGAAGCTACATATGTGCCTTCGTATGAACCCAGCTTGGTCTTGGACTTCACTACAAACATATTATGAAGTCCCTTCGTACGAAGTCACTCTCTTCGTACGAAGGTCCTATTACATCACAGAACCTTGGTTTCGTATTGGATTTCACTCTATTCTATACTATATTCAACACACTCTATCTAGCTATTCGCACAGTGACAGACATACGAAATATGCACCAACAGAGAACTTGAGAGAAGATTAGATGTGTGGAAAGTGTTTAAAAGTTGGTAGAGGCTTGTATTTATAAGTGGGGATTAGGGTTTGGTATTTAATGAAGATGGAAGGTGATTGGAGGAAAAAGAAGGTGGAAAAGGGTGAAATATGATTAGCTAAAGAATGGTTGAAGGTGATTGGAGGAGAAAGGATGTGGAAAAAAGTGAAATCTGATTGGCTAAAGAATGGTGGAAGGTGATTGGAGGTGGAAGGAGGTGGAAAAGCTTTTGGTTTTGCACACTTTTAGTCCCTGCACTTTGTAACTAGGTTATTTTGTGTCGTTTTCTTGTATTTTAACTTGTTTTTAGTTATCCAAAGTGTATTTTAAGTCTCGGTTTTGCATATAAGCACGTATTTAAAGATTGATTGCGTATATAACCCAAATATGAAAGGTATCACGTATATGTATAAAATGAATTTCTATTATGATCAAATCCTCAGATTACAAGATTGGAAATGAACCACGAATATGACACAATTACAAGTTTCTAAAAATAGAAATACGAATACAAGTTTCTAAATAAGGAAAGTACAGAAATGCGAAGTGTACAACGGGTCTTGGTCAACTTTGTGGGGCCTAAGGGATCTTCCAAATCTTCCAGAAGTTTTCCTTTGTCTTGTACTGCTGAGGCACGGGGAGTGCTTGGCTTCTTCTGCCTGATTTTCACACGGTGGGCTTCTGGAGGTGGCTGGATTCGAGGCACGAGGCATAACTGCCGAGGTATGGGGAGTGTCTGGACAAATTCTTCCAATTTTCTTCGTTTTCGCCTGGTTTTGCTTCCTTTGTTAATATTGGGTTATTTTTGTCCTAAAAATTCAATTCAAGCCTATTTTGAACATTTCCTTAACAAAATATATTAGAAATGAGTGATAATTTGATTTAAAAATATTTTCATTTTTGCCTATATTATTCTCCAAAGAGGGCAACAACTCAACAAGTCATATTGTGTGGATTGCTTATTAAACAATAGACGATCACACCAAACTTGTTAGCAATTAGGAGTTTAGGACACCTGTATAAGACATAATCATTGATGTATGACCAATTCATAAAACACACGCTGGTACATTGAATGATGAGGTAAAGCACGAGCGTATATACACTGTGCTTTATATAACTCATCTTGCAATTGATTTTCAAGTGTTTGCCGAGTGATCTTCGCCATGCCTAAGGCAAACAACTATTTCTTCATATCCGCAGAACATCACCTATAACATCGTGTATATGTGTGATGAAAGGATGAAAGAAATTAATGTATGTAATTATCATGTTAAAAGTTGATGTATGAGTTATTGAGAGTATCAGTATTATCATCAGAATATAGTGTTTACTTTGACGAGCTGACCCAATACCACTAAGCATCAGTATTATCGAAACCAATATTGATATTTGACAGAACTGATATTATAATAATAAATTATGTTTTTACTATACGGAATAAGGGTACCTAGTACTGTACATATATTACACCGTTATTGTACCAAATAGAACCGATCAAACAACATCGGTACCATTGTCACACCCCGTTATTTCCACGTGTTACCGGTGGGACCGGTGGGGAGTATCGTGACATAGTTGATATCATTAAGGTCAAATATTCACAGTTCAATGCACAGCGGAAGTCTAAAAGTAATTATACAAACCGAAATGAAAGTACAATAAAATATTATACAAGGGATTGTAGATGGATCCACAGGCGGATCTAAAACAGAAAGAAATATTGTTCAACAGATTGTAAGTATCAAAAGCTTGCAAGACTCTTTATTTAATACTCAGGAGTTCCAGCCCATTACGCTCGGTACCTGCACTTAACCTTTTTGGGAAAATACGTCAGTTTACACTGGTAAATACAATTAACTGACTCTTTTTAAAAATATTTAAGAAAATTGATTTAAATGCACAAGGCATGAATATTCTTTTTATAACTTGGGACAATTATTAAAAATAATCTTGTATACATATTTATATGTTTGTCGTACATTCAGGATCCGAGATAGAAGCCGGAACAAGATTAATAGACACACCACATAATATAAACCCACAGCGAGTTATCCTCAACAGGCGGGTATATCTTTTAACATACGCACTGTCAGGGGTATGCCTACACCCCGTACTTAAGTCGTGGCCATTTCAATGAATGAGCCAAGGATATCCAGGACATGGTCATTAACCCCCCAAAGGTTAGGTCAAACAAAATAGATTAAACGGGTTATCTCAATGATTTAACCACTAATCGATTAAAGATTCAATACCCGACCAAGCAGTATTATTAAATACCGTATCCCAAGCCCGTATAATAGAAAATAAGTTAAAAGTATTTACCTGAGCTAAAATATAATTTTATTCTCAGCCGTATATCAATCAGCAAGTACAAGTAGCTTTTACTGGGCTCCTAATCTGGAACGAAGGTTTTAATAACCTATTAGATTCCTAACGGGTTTTATTTAAGTTATGACTTAGACCAGTTAGTTTTTAAAGAAAGGTTTACGGTTCAAAACGCAAGATTAAGCAAAGACCAGATTAGAACGTTATTTAGACCCAACAAGTATGAAGACTTGTATGAAATGGGTAAACTAAATACATTCTGGATTTTGAAGTAAAAATGATAAGGTTTGACCCGTTTCGGCTAGTTTATGCAAACTAGTTACATAAACCGTACCGAACGCGTATATGCATAACGGGTATCCGAAATGAGTCAAGAACATGTTCCATAAGTTATTACGCTTAAAATATGCTATGATATCAGTAGGATATCTTCCATTATGCCCAAAACGAATTTAAAACCAAATTAAGCCCCGTAAGGGTATTTTGGTCATTTTATAGTTTATGAAAATGTTTAAATGGTAATATGAGGTTCTGGTCTAAATTGATTAGTAAAAATACTTGTCTTAACAAGTTACATCAGTAAGATATCACACATATGTGAAATTTATCATTTATGGCCAAACTATGCACCGTAGGGGCATTTTGGTCATTTCACATGAGCTTTAAGGTCAAATTTGGAAATCTGAGTTCAAGACTTACACTTACTGTTAAAGTATAAAAATTTATTCATAAAGTCAGTAGGTAATAAGTCTTAGGTGCTAAATGTGGTTTTAAACCATACCATGCGCCTAAATCGCATAAAAGTCGGTATTTGACGATATTCGGGTTGTTTAAGGGAATCTAAGATTTTGATCAGTCTCTACTATTTAAAATAATTTATTTAATGTATAAAATCAGTAGAAAAAGGTTTGACATGTAAAGGATGTGCAAAACTCATTTTATTAGCGAAAAGGGCATTATCGTCAATTGCCGAGTCTATGCAAGAACTCTATGTTATGATCAGTTTAAAATTTAACAAAAAATTCCAAAAATCCCTAAATATTATATCTTAACAGTAGGGGGCAAGTTGGGTGTCAAAAATCAGGTTTAAATATGACTTATGCCAATAATGTCATTAAATTAACAAAAAAGCTTTCATTTTACGATATCGCGCATAACTTTCATTTTAGACCAAAAACTGATGTCAAACTTTTAGGACATACTAATATATCAATAATAAAGGTTTTTGTCCACTCACATTTCCAAAAATTTCGTTTTTATATAAAAAGGGCATTATGGTCAACTTTTAAGCATTTAATGGAAACATGCAATGCACTAGGATTTCTATGGAACCAAGTTGTATAACCTCAGAGGGCTTTACTAACCTATAATATGGTCCTAAAGGGACCCTAAGGCACTACTATACTAATCTAAATCAGGTCAGAACTGAAATTCAAAGCAAAAGTCTACTTTTGCGACTTTCGGTTGCGAACCGAGCCTAAACTCAGAATTTGTCGGGTTGAACATGCCTAAACATGTTCTTTTATTAATTACCAAGTTATTTAGGTGTTAAATCATGTTCCATAACTTCTGTATTATTAGTTATGGATTATTTTGTAAACACTGACTCGTTTGACTTTTTATTAAGAAGTTTGACCCGACAATTGACCGAGATAACGTGATAATTTGAAGGTGCCATTTTAAGGGTTTAACACCTACATAATTACCAACACATAGCCACTTTCAATTCGAATAATGGCTGGACCGTTAGTGATTAATCACAAAGTCAAAGCGTAATTACGATATCTTTGACTTTCGGTCATTACACTAATGAAAACTTAATTACAGGAGCTAAGAACGCTTACAAAAGTCCTTAGCACAAAAATTTAGACTAAGAAAGCTTCCTTCCAAGGTAGGATGCTCCAGAGAATGAGATTGAAAGCTCCAAAGTTGAGAGTAAGATTGAAAGTATGATAATTGATCTTGCAAGTGAGAATAGCTGCCAAATCTTCACCTATTTATACTACTAGAGGTTGCCACCAGATCATTACAGGTGTTAGGGCTTTCCTCTGATGATCACAGGTGTCCAAAATGGTTTTTAAAACCAACAAACAGTCCATAGAATCGAATTAAACCATGCAATGGTGAAGAACCTGCAGAACCTGCACATGTGCATGAACTTCTGCCCAGATCATGCCGTCGCGTCGTGCGACGGCAGAGTGGTTGTGGTGTGGCGTGATTCCACCACATGAGTTACCAGCCGAACCAGTTTCAACTTTTACTATTTCACCCCGTGGACCTTCTAAAGCGTAATAATTTCCATTTTGAGTACATTTAACCCATATAATTTATATTTTTATGATCCTTAGAGTATAACCAAACATCGTTAGGTCCGGTTTCATTAAACGATAACCGAAAACACATGTTTTCCTCGTTGACGCTTTTAACCCTTTATTTACGAAAGTTAACGTATTTATCTCAAACGATATCGAAACCTTGTGAAATTTTCGTCACTTGTTCTTGGGAGTATAATTAATCATTACGAAGCTCCGGGTTCGTTAAAAGGTCACTCAGAGGTTTTAATATAACATGTCAACACATTTAACCCTCATGTCTTGTAAACTTTCACTTTCTTTCACAAACGGCTTCATACGTTTCACAATTTATTCGTTTAAGGGTATAAACATCATGTAGGGTCGTTGAAAGGCAATATTTTCAAATGTTGACACTTTGGATCCTTTTACACACATACTTTCTTCGTTTGTCAACTTTAGTCCCTCATAATCAATTCGTTACACGTTTAAGGTTAATGACACGTGTCGTTACTTCATTGGACATGATTTTTCTGAGGTGTTACATCCTCACCCCCTTAAAAGAAATCTCGACCTTGAGATTTACTAAAATAATGAGGGTACTTCTGTTTCATTGTGGATTCAACCTCCCACGTGTATTTTGGGCCTCTACGGGCATCCCATTTTACCTTTATGATCGGCACGTGCTTCCTTCGAAGCTTCTTAACCTGTCGATCCTCGATCGACAAAGGTTTTTCAACGAACTTCAAGCTTTCGTCAATCTGCACATCCTTATGAGACATTGCCAGCGATTCATCGGCTAGACACTTCTTCAAATTGCAGATGTGGAACACATTATGAATTCCCTTGAGCTCTTCTGGCAGATTTAGCTTGTAGGCTACAGTTCCGACACACTCGATGATCTCGAATGGTCCTATGTATTTTGGGCTTAGCTTGCCCTTTTTGCCAAAACGCATCACCCCTTTCCATGGTGATACATTGAGTAGCACTTTATCGCCAACTTCAAACTTTAAAGGTTTGCGCCTCATATCAGCATAACTTTTCTGCCTATCCCTGGCAGCTTTCAGACGATCATGGATTTGAACAATCTTATCCGTCGTCTCAAGGACTATATCAGGTCCTGACAGTTGGACATCTCCAACTTTCGCCCAACAAACTGGCGTCCTGTAAGGACCGGTTATGACTCCGAAATGATTGCGTGTGACACATTCGACGTGCGGAATCCGTGAACGTGCGTGACCGAACACACGAGACGTACTCAATCTGTGATTCTATAGAAATGTATTAAATCGTACAAAGCACCACGAATCACCTTTTGCTTTTCTCTCTCTACTTTCTCTCTCTAGCCTCTAAGCTTCAAATCTCCAAAATGGTAAAAGTCTCAAAAGTGTCAAAAGTCCTAAACTTTAACACTTAGACTCATATTTATAGGCCAAGGGATATAATGAGAGATCTCATTATTTACAAATATGCCACCTTGCCCTTTTCTATCTAATATTACAATATAAGCGCCAGAATTAAACAGTTTCAGCTACGATTTGAGATGACGGAGGCGATAGACATAAATGTACTAACAGACTCCCCCTTGGATATTGCCGCAGTCAATCTCAAACATTTAGTCAGACTCGTAGCGTCTAGTCTTTCTCTCTCTAGCTTGAACAGAATCCCCGTGGATCTGTCTTCAGCTTCAGCTTCCTCTTTCAGTAGACTCTTCAGGCTCCCCCTTTCGTCAAGCTTCCGTGCTTTGGGATCGACACCTGGTTTTCCGGTTACAAGCTCCTCTGGGATAGTTACGTGGCTCCTTGAATGCACGCTCCCCCTTTTGTTGAGCTCGTCTTCAGACTCCCCCTTAGACTCAGCTGTCGGGATCGTAGTTTGGAATACCATCTGCAAAACTCATACATTCATAAGTAACAGCATTTTAAAAATTCAATTATCCAGGAATTGTGACCTGGCTCTTTTAAACTTTCTAAATCAAGATCCTGGCTTTAAGATATAAAAAAATGAATATATCCAGAAATACTTGATTCTCTTCCCCTATCAACAATCTTCAAAGATTTGGCAGTTCAAGCGACCAAGATTAGAACATAGCTCTTTAATCTGATTTTAACAATTAAGAATCCAAATCCCTCACAGTAAATCATCCAAGTCCAATTTAATGACCTTGGAGATATCACAAACTGTTTTTGATTTTTTATTTAACAAATTTCAAGTTTCAACTAAATGAACTTGTTTTATTTTCAGAAACATGATCAACATACTTAGATTTTGAAACTCAGCATCTCAGACATTGGTTGTCGAAAATAAAGCAGAAATCAAAATCTTTTTGTACTTTTTCTGAAATGTAAAACACTAAAGACATATTTACAAACATATTTACAGACAATATTTTTGTTTGAGTTCGCGTTAGAGAATCATATCAGTTTTTGACAAATCACTAGCACCGTTGAGCTTTAAACACAATAAGTTCTAAACGATTCACTTAGGTTGTCAGTATACTGATCCACTTAAATTTTCACACAAAGTTCAACTGTTTCGAGATACGATTTAGATGTATTAAGAACTTAAACTCATTCATGTGTCCCACCTCTTGAATATACTCCCGTATCCAGATCCCAATATTCAGTCTTACATGTGAGTATACCACAGATGATATCTGTAAAGGGTATAAATTACGAAGCAGTACGAAACCGTGAGAGCTCAGGTCATAACTTCCGTTCAGCAGAGAGATGACGGTTCGACTTGGGTGGGTCCCCTTTAGAGGATCTTTTTTACAACAGCATTGATTAGCAATTTTATTGTCTCATCATTTTATGCTGAGGGCGGTGCTATATTTCAAGCAAGCAGTAAAGTATTATACGGGGACTAGGCCATTGCTTCCGCAAAATCAGAAGTCCCGGGATAATACCCCAAATATCACTGAGTATAAAGACCTAGTATCTCAGAAAGAGGGATCTTTCAAATGAAATTTCAGGGGTTACCTATATATCCAAGTAGTGTTCCCCACGAAATAAGCAAGTAAAGATTTAGGTTTATATCCCGAAAACAATCTACTAAGTGTGTAAAAACCTACTGGCATATCATCAGTGAGACCGTTTATCACATTAAAACATTCCATTTCTTTAGCGTACTGTGATTGTCTACTGATGTACTATCATTTCCTCTTTTTACACAAAAACTCATTTTTGAATTTTATCATGTTTTTGGCTTTTTCAAATTTTCTAATGTTTTTGGATTTTCTGAAAATTCTTACTCCCCCTAAAATGCAAAACCATTTAAAGAAAATTTGACAAACTGATGTAGATAGCTTTGTCTTGCCATCCATTTTCTGCTTTTCATGCCCTGTTTTGCAGAAATATAACGTACCCCCGTGATTTACAACCCATTGATTTTCGACAGTTTGAAAACCGTTTTTCAATCTTGTGAAAGTAATCATGTTTGTTCAGCCGTGAGGGTTTCGGCGTATTCAAGCAACATTTTTTTTAGGATTTTTGAAATATAGTTTATTTATATACAGAAAATGTTAAACTCCCTGTTCAACCAAACCAGGGTCCAGCAACCTCTTCCTGTGCCAGGCTGCCCCAACTTCCACTATCACAATCTTCGGTTTTGTTGAGCACCTGCACATTCAAACTACTTTAATTACTTGAACAATTAAGCCCAGGTCTGTTGGACCTTAGGCATTTCAACACAATATGTATCATGCAGTTTCGGACAATCTTTGTCATCAAAAACGTTTTCAACTTTGACTTCAACTTTTTCGTCTTTTACAAAAATTACTTGTTTCTTAGCACTCCATTTTTGACCTTTTGGAGTACCTCTTTTGTAAAAATGTGAATCTTTTTGAACATTTTGTTTTTGATCAACAACTTTTGTGTTGGTGCACTACATCTGTCGACTTCGTCTTGTATCGAGTCTTACACTAGTTAGAAAAGATCAGGGCACGTAAAACGAGAAAATGTGATAGATTTAGTGAGATTTCGCTTGAACAATAGTTTAAGTTGAAGGTTTCGCTTGAAGCATCTCAAGCGAAATCATTTCATCAGATTTCGCTTGAGACATGCTGATGTCCATCCCAAGCGAAACCTTGAAGTCTATATATAGGAGATTAGAGTCAAGCGAAATCATAAGTTGTTTTTGTGTGATTTCCATACCGAGGTGCTGCCGGTGTGAGAACTAATTGTAATTGCTTTCATATCAATACAAATCAGTGTTAAAGTGAAGATTCAGCTGTTTATAGATCAAATACTTGTTTTCCGCACCTGTATTTGATGGAATTCCTCTGAACCGACTCGTTTAGGTCGCAAACACGGTCCCTACAATTGGTATCAGAGCCTGGAGGAGGAGTTCTACAAAATTCAGCTGAAACAGTTCAAAATTTCTTACTTCTACATCTTCTTTCATCAATTCAGAAATTTTTCACGGTCAAAAATTATTCAATTTCTCACGGATTGTTTAAAAGTACAAGATAACAAACCCTTGAAAGTTTCATAGCTAAATTCAACCTAAAAGTGATCAAAATCAACCTTCGAATGGATTTCGCTTGAAGAACATAGTTTCATTGGACGATTTCGCTTGAAACTTCAAGCGACACTTAACATTTCGCTTCAAACAGATTGTGTTTTCGCTTCAGGGATCTCGCTTCAGGGTTCTTATTTCAGAACGTTTTCGCTTCAGGATTTCGCTTCAGAAAGTATTTACTTGAAAGTTTCGCTTGAATCATTTCGCTTCAAGGATTTCGCTTCAATCAGTTTGACCATTTCGCTTCAAAGAAAGTTCAGTTGACTTGTTCGCTTGAAAGACACAAAGTGACTATTTCGCTTGAAAGAATCTGTTATTGAAAATTGTGCTATTGAAACATGGATAACGATTTTCACAACGCGTTTGCAACATCGTCTAGTTCATCTTCCATTGCTCAGAATATGAATTCAGAAAATGAAACGGGGACTACTCAAAAACCCCCGAAGCTAATGTGCATTGAGGAATACTATGGATGGAAAGATCGTTTCGAAAACTGGGTGCAAGCAAATCATCTAAGATCATGGGAATGTATTCTGAAAAAGTATATGCTACCACGTACTGAAATGGAGACAGTAAAACAAATTTCAGAGTTTGGTAATGAAGAACGGGAAATGTATCGAGCTGAAAAAATGATGATCAGTTTGCTTCAACAAGCTATCAAAGAAGACATCTTTATACTACTTCAACATGACAAAACATCAAAGTCAATCTGGGATGCTTTGAAAGTCAAAGTTGAAGGTAGTGCAAACATGATTAAAAGCAAAAAGGCGTTGCTTAAAAAGGAGTTTGACTTGTTCACAAGTTTGCCCGGAGAAGATACAAAGAAACTCATTGAACGATATTGTCACTTAGTTCGAACAATGTCAATGATGAACATTAACAAAGAAGATGAGGAATGGGTGGATAAGCTAGCTGATGCTTTACCTCAGAAAGAGTGGGGAACATATTTGATGATACTGAAAAATACCGGAGTTTATGAAGGGTTGTCAATCTCTCAGTTCATTGAAAAGATTGAAAGTCAGGATTTGGAACAGCAGAAGATCGCAAGGATGAATAATCCAAGTGGTCAACAAGATCTAAAGATGTATTACAAGGGTAGTGTTCCGACTTCAGAAGCTGAGAGAAGTCCGAAAATTCAGACTGCTTATAGTGTTGGGGATTCTACAGAAAAGACTGATCAAAACTCAAACAAAAGCAACAGTGGTTTCTCATTGTATCCAAGTGTAAATCCGAAAAGCTCATCAGAAAGTTTTCAGTCTCAAAGCACAAAGATGGGAAATGGTTGTGTGATTCAATGCAATATAGCTCTAAATCTTCCAGAAGGTCAAAGTTTTTCTGAAGATATTGCAAAAGATCATATGGCATTACTTGGTTCCGTGCTTATATCATATGAAGGTTTAGTGGCTGGTCGAATTGGAAATCCTATGCTTACCAAAGAGGATTACGACCAAATAGATGCTGAAGAGATGGAACTAATGGATATCAAATGGTGTCTTGCAAGTGTTCTGAGACGTGCTGAAAAGTTCAAAACAATTACTGGGAGAAATGACTTTCTTGATGCTTGTGTTTCTACTTTAGGTTTTGATAAATCTAAAGTTACTTGTTTTAGGTGCAGGGAAAAAGGTCATTTTAAGCGGGAGTGCAAGAACAGAGAAGTTAGTGGTGCTCAAAATCCATTTGGAAAAGATGACTATTACCGGAAAGCCATTTATCAGCAAGTTGGTCAGACACAAGACTCACAGACTGCTCATGGTAGAAAGATTGAAGATTCAAAGAAAGGATGTTTAGTAGATTTCAACTGGAGCAACTATATTTCTTCTAACAGTACAGCATGTTTAGTGGACCAAAATGATGAACAACTACCTGAAGGTTTCAGTTGGGATATGTTTGTTGATGAAAAGGGTGATTTCAAAGCTTTCATTGCAAAGATTGTTAGAGAACCAAATTTGTTTGCTACTTGGATGAGATCAATTGGTGAAACAGTGAAAGATCAATCAATTACATCTGAAAAAAGTTCAGAAAGTGCTGATACTGAGTCATTAAGTACAAACGAGAGTGTGCAAAATGAGGATACTTCAGAAAAGGAAGTTATATTTGATCAAACACCATCTGATTCTGGTATTTCAGATGCTGATTCTGAAAAATCTGTAGAGTTTGATCAAACACTGATCGAGAGTAGCAGTGATGATGAGGAAGAGAAACATATTAATATTGCTAAAAATCATCTTTCTTCTGAAAGTTTTCATTTTTATTTTGCAGATCGCATGGAGAATCTGAAGGAGAAACAAGCTGCAAAAGAACAACAACAAGATGTGAATGTTGAAACTGTTGTTCAAACTGAAGAAGTTAAAATTGTGGATGAAGAAAAGATGACTGAAACTGAGAAGGTAATTAGTGAAGAAAAAGTAATTGAAGTAGTAAAAACAATTGAGATTGAGAAGATTGTTGAAGTTGAAAAGCCTTGCAAGAAATGTTTGGAAATTTGCAAGAGTTGTGAAGAAAAAGATGTTACACTGTTTGATCGAGAAAGACTGATAGAAAAGTTACTATCTGACATCAGCTATGTGAAAGAATCGTATAGTGTGTTGAACAGAACAGTGACAGGTCTTCAAACAACGAACTCTGAAAGAGAAAAGGCTTTAACGATGACGAATGCTACGTTGATGACAAAGCAAAAGGCAATTAATCATTACATCGAAGAAAATGCTAATCTAAAGCAAGAGTTGGAGAAAGAAAAGATCGAGAATGAAAGGATCAGAAGGTTATTACTGAGTTATTCTTGTTCTGATTATGTTATTGATCGAGTTTATCCTACTGTTGCAGGTTTTGAAGCATTTCAGGATGAGAAGCAAAAGAATGAGACTGGTAAGAAATCGACTGTTAAATACAACAAGTGTCCACCTCCTATCTGGGAAGGATATTCTCCTAGAAAACCGAATGAGGAGCAAGTCGAAAAAGCAGTCAATATAAAGTTAAAATCAGAGACAACTGACGTTTTACCAGATAACATTGACATCACATTTACTGCGTCTGATACTGATCATGAGTCTGAGTTAATCAAAAGGGTGGTTGATCAGGTGTTGGATATTGAGGAGGTGTCTGAGTCAAAATTTGAGTCTGGGTGTTCAAGTTCGTCAGTCAACAGTTCAAAGTCGTCGGAAAAACGGTCTTACAGTAAAGAATTTTTGTTATCAAAAGCAAATTTGGATGATGAAACATTTAAAGTTGCATATACTTTAAATGATTCTGACAAATTATACTCTGATGAAGAGTTTCCGATGGATAGTGTTAGATTTGACAAGATCAAAAAGGTTTTCAAAATGACAGAAATTAATATTTCTGACACTAAAAATTTAAATCTTAATGAAAAACCTAAAAAATACACTTCAAGAGTTCAACAACGGTTAAACAAGAAAAAAGGGAAAAAGGATTACAATTCTGGTTCTGGTTTTCAAAAGAAAACAAACCAAAATTGTAGTTACAAAAGGAAAGGTTTAGGTTTTATTCAGCAAAAAAGTTACAGAAATGTAAACAATTCTAAACTAAAAACAGAATTTGTTTCAGGTGGAAGTGTTGAAGATGAACAGAAGAAACCTTTCTGGAGACAAACAAACCAGGAGTTTCTTGTTGAAAGGAAAAGAACAGGAACTGGAGTTTTTCATTCAAGAGACATTCTAAGAGATACAAGAACTTGTTTTCAATGTCAAGTTGTTGGACACATCGCTCACAATTGTCCAAACAAAGTCAACAGAAAACAGGGAGTCTTTGAAAAACTTAAAGATAAAATGGTTGAAAGGAATGAATCACCAACTACAAACTTCAAAATTTTTGACAATTCAAAAAATGAAGTTGGTGAAAATTCTAAAAAATTGTACAAAAAGAGGGCAAAAGACAACAAAAAATGGATTGTTAAAAAATCAGATGAAAAATCTGACGATGAATCTGATTTCACAAAATCAGAGGAGTCACAAGATGAGATCAAAGATTTGATGAATGATGTTGACATTAAATCACTGAGTGTGGAAGAGATTAAACAAATGGTTGGTAAAGTAGAAATTTCAGATTTTGATATTGAAAAAACATTTAATGAAAATGTTAAGAAAATTTTTAAGAAAATGCTTGATGGGAAAGTAAAGGGGGTTAAAGATTTTTATGCAACTAAAAAGGCAACTTACAACCCTACTGCTCAGGAATTGGAAACCACCAAGTCAAATATGACTTGGGTGGAAGTTTGTTTCCCATGATAGTCTAAGGACTATGCCGGAGATCCCAAGTTTATATCGTGGATCAGGAATCGGCATTTTTCTAATGTTTGAAGTTTTTAGTTGAAAGTTTTTGATAGTGTTTGGATGTTTACAGGTTGTATGACTACGCCGGAGCTTCCAGGTTGGTAAGTGCGAAGCAGGAATCGGCATTTTGATTGGTAAAATGGTGATGTAGACGTAACATTCCTACAAGGGGTATTGTGTTCTACATGTAGTAATTTTTACAATTGGTATAGAAAATGCATACATGAAAAAGGTTAATCAAGGTCATTAAGTTGAACTTGATTGGGCCATACTTACAATTGGTATTTTGAATGAACAATGTGATGAACCACACCCCGAACCTACAAATGGTTTAAAATCAACAAAACTTATTTTCCGGAAAAATCATTTTGGTTAAAACAAACTTAAGTGTTTTGAAATCATAATGAAAAAATAGTTTTGTGAAAGGGGGAGTTCTGATTGTTTATGCCGAGTGAATGGCGATTTGATGTGATTCGATATCAGTTGTCAAGTTTTTGTACAGTTTGTTGTTTAAATTGTGTCAATAGTTTTAGTTTTCAAATTTCCTAAAATGTGTTTGCATTTTAGGGGGAGTAAGAAATTTCTGAAAATCCAAAAACATTTGAAAATTCGAAAAAGGCAAAAATATGATAAAATCAAAAATGAGTTTTGGTGTCAAAGAAGAGGAAATGATAGTACATCAGTAGATAGTCACAGTATGCTAAAGAAATGTAATGTTTGAATAGCGTTAAACAGTCTCACTGATGATATGCCGATAGGTTTTTACACATTTAGTAAACTTTTTCGGGATATAAACTAAATTTCAAACTTGCTTATTTCGTGGGGAACACTGCTTGGATATATAGGTAACCCCTGAAATCTCATTTGAAAGGTCCCTTATTCTGAGATACTAGGTCTTTATACTCAGTGATATCTGGGGTATTATCCCGGGACTTCTGCTGAAAGAAATTTCTGACCTAGTCCCCGGAGAATACTTTCCGCATGCTTGAAATATAGCGCAGCCCTCAGCAAATTGATGAAACAATAAAATTGATAGTCATTGCTGTTGTAATGCAAAAGATCCTCTAAAGGGGACCCACCAAAAGTCGAAGCCGTCATCTCTCTGCGTATCGAAAGATCGACCTGAGCTCTCACGGCCCTCGTACTATAATTTATTCCCCTGACAGATATCATCTGTGGTATACTCACCTGTAAGATTGAATATTGGGATCTGGATACGGGAGTATATTCAACAGGTGGGACACATGAATGAGTTTAAGTTCTTAAAACATCTAACTCATATCCTGAATTAGTGGAAATTTGTGTGAGAATTTAAGTGGATCTGTATATCGGCAATCTAAGTGAATTGTTTAATTCTTAATGTGTAACTAAGCTCAACGGTACTTGTGACTTGTCAAAAACTGATATGATCCTCTTACACAAAACTCACAAAAATATTGTCTGTATATATTTCTTTACTGCATTTCATTCTATTAAAAAATACAAAAAGATTTTCGGTGTGTTTTAGCATAAATTTTGAAAAATCAAAAAGATTTTCAACAACTGATATTGGAAAGCTGATTATCAAAATTTCAAGTGCTAAACATGATGACTTGGTTGTGAAGGGAAGTGAATCTTAAAATGTTAAAAGGTTTGTTAAAATCCTACAATTGGTATTTTTTAAAAAACCTACATTTGGTTCATTATTGGTTTGTGATGTGAGAGAGAGTTATCTGATTATATCAGATTGTTGGTGCATTTAAATTGTTAAATTTAGAAAATTTATTTCTGGGTTAAGATTGTTACAGGTGAGCCAGATTAATTCATTCAAAGCTTATGAAAATCAGAATCTAATCATGAATCTAAAGTTTGCTAGCTGCTGATGCTGATGAACTTAAGGAATCAAGAGATCTGATCAAGAGAATTAGATAAGATCCAGGCAATGATCTTGTAAACAACATTTGAGTCAGGCATCGATCCTAAAGCAGATATTGCTGAAGAACAAATGAATGCCAGCAAATCGTGAGGGGGAGTCTGATAGAGCCAGGTGATTCTGGAGAAGAAGATAGAGAGAGAAAAGCCCAGAGACTGATCAAGAATGAAGATGTGAAAATACAGTGTTGTTGTGACTCGATAGTCGACTCGTCAACATCTGAGGGGGAGTCTGTTGGTGCACTACATCTGTCGACTTCGTCTTGTATCGAGTCTTACACTAGTTAGAAAAGATCAGGGCACGTAAAACGAGAAAATGTGATAGATTTAGTGAGATTTCGCTTGAACATTAGTTTAAGTTGAAGGTTTCGATTGAAGCATCTCAAGCGAAATCATTTCATCAGATTTCGCTTGAGACATGCTGATGTCCATCCCAAGCGAAACCTTGAAGTCTATATATAGGAGATTAGAGTCAAGCGAAATCATAAGTTGTTTTTGTGTGATTTCCATACCGAGGTGCTGCCGGTGTGAGAACTGATTGTAATTGCTTTCATATCAATACAAATCAGTGTTAAAGTGAAGATTCAGCTGTTTATAGATCAAATACTTGTTTTCCGCACCTGTATTTGATGGAATTCCTCTGAACCGACTCGTTTAGGTCGCAAACACGGTCCCTACATTTTGGTTTCCAAAAATCTTGTGATTTTGTCATATCAACAGATGTATTCCAACTTTGTGTTGTTCTGAATCTGGGTGTGTGAAAAATCTGTGTTTGTTTTGAATCAGACCTAGTCTGTTTTGATTTCCAAGTTTGATTCGAAGCAAACTTGTTTGTGTTGTACCTCCAAGTTTGTTTTGAATCAAATCTGGCTGACCTTTGTTTCATACCCTCAGATTTTTGTTTCTCAACATTTTCAAGCTTCTTTTTGTCAACATCAACAGGTTTCAGATTTGGACACTTGCGAGCAAGATGTCCAATTTGATCACATTTGAAACATGTTCTCATGGACACATCTTTGACCTGATGTTGTTGCTTTTTCTGAGCATGAAACTCATCATTAGTCTGTCGTCCAAATTTGAGTTCTTTCTCTTCTGCTAAACTTTTTCCTTGAACAAAACTCATCTTTGCCTGAGAATTTAGCACTTCATTTTTCTTCCAATTTTGTTTCTTTTTGTAACCCAACCCAGCCTTCATGTTTTTCTTCTTGAAACCGGGTTTGTTATAAAAAGTTTTCTTGTTTTTCCCAGCAAATTTTGAAATTTCTGACTTTTCAATCTCAACCATCTTAAAAACTTTATCAATTTTCTCTGAAATCACATTCTGAATCGGGAATACAATATCTAAGAATAGTTTGTCCGATCCAATCATGGTATATACCAATCCTTTTGAATCATCATTCACAACTTTCTCAGATTTTATGTTTTTCAGATACTCATCATGAAAATTACCTTCATTTTCATCCTGTGATTCAGACTTACCTTTTGTAGACTCATCTTTCAAAATGCTATCAACAAACTTACTTACCACCTCTGAATCATCAGCTTCATCAGATTTGGTGTAAGTCACATCGATACTTTCAGGTAATTGGTCAACTATGTTCTGACCTTTTGCCATCTTTTCCTCATCATAAAAAGTATAATTGTTTCTCAATGGTGGTGGTACTTGATGAAATTCTGAACCAATACCTTTTTTATTCTTGTCAGTATCTTTGTCATCTGGTGAGATGTTGAAAATGCGTTCGAGAATGTACGAAGAGTTATGATAACTTTGAAGTTTGGTAACAACCTTTTCTTTTTCAACCAGAATTTGTTTGAGATTAGCAACTTCATCAACACACTTGTTTAATTCAAGTTGCTTTTCTTTAAACTTTCTCTCATACAGTTCTTTAGTTATTAAAGTTTCAGACAATCTTTGGTCAAAACATTTGACTTGGCTCTTCAAAGTATCATAAGCTTCTTATACTCTCTGACTCGACCTCTTTAAATCATCATACTCTTTTTGAAAATCTTGAAACTTATTTTCTTTTTCAACACAACCAACACATTTTGCTTTACACATTTTTCTATACACATCATTATGCTTTTCAAGATCTTGACACTTTTGTGTCAGCTTTTCAACCTTTAGTTTCAAAATTTCTTCTTTTTCAATCATTTCTTTACATTTTATTTTGAAAACATTTTCAAATTTGTTTGTTTCAATATCTTTTGTTTTTATTATTTCATCTTTTTCAATACAGGCTTTGCACATTTCTATGCAATTCCTGCACTTGTTTTCATTGTTATCAACAATTTCAATATTCGATAGATCAGAAGATTCATTTACCTCGGTCTCTTTCAGCACCGGTTCTCCTGTCTGATCCTCTTCTTTCTTCTCTTCTTCTTCTTCTTCTTTCTTCTCTTCTTCTTCTTTCTTCTCTTCTTCTTCCATCTTCTGTTGTTCTTCAGCAGCAAGCTTTGCAGTAATCTTCACTTCTTCTACCATCTTTTTCAACTCTTCTTCTTTTCTCTTCTTCATTTCTACCACCTTTGGTAGACTTGCTTCACAAATTTCTTTTATTTTGTTTAACAAATCCGGCAAATATTCTTTATCAGATAACCTTCTTGTGTTGAAAGTAGCCTGACTTGGAAACAAATTTGTTACATCTTCAAAATCCACCTTTGATGGGTCAACAACTACATTACCCTGTGGATCCATGTAACATTCCAATTCGTCATTCCATCTTTTTGCTCTCTGGGCTTCTTTGAATGGTTCTCTGAATTTTTCAATTTCCCATCTCGCATAATCTTTTCTCCACCATAGATCATGATCAACATTAGCCACAAATGTATATCCAACTTCATCTTCTTCAGGGAGAACTTGACTCCAGTCATAACCTTCATCGTCATGAATAACTGCAAGAGCTCTTGATTTTTCTTCAACCTGCTTCATTCTGGGAGGTTCAGACTTGTTCTGATGATAGATTGCTTTCTTGTAGTAATCTTCCTTGAACGGATTAGCAGTATCATCAGCATAAGCATTTCTGCACTCACGTTTAAAATGACCTTTCTGTTTGCATTTAAAGCATGTCACTTTAGATTTGTCAAAGCCTAACTTGGTAGAAGGTCCACCAATCGACTGCCTTCCAGTAATTTCCATAAAACGTTGTGCCCTCCTCACTGCACTAGCCATACACCACCTTATGTCGATCAATTCCATCTCCTCGGGATCGATTTGATCGTAGTCTTCCTTAGTTAGGTTGGTGTTGCCTATCTTCCCTGCAACGAGACTTTCATACGACTCCAACACAGATGCTAAGAAGACCATCTATTGCTTTGCAGACTCCTTATTGAAATTTTGAGTATTTTTCAAATCTACTGCAATGTTACATTGGAATACATTCTTTGATGCAGATTGGCTCGATGTTGTTGAAAAAGATCCACTGTGAGGACTTTCATTGTTCACAGAGTTTGAGCTTTCTGCAGAAAACGCTGTTCTTGGAGACCCAGCCTGTGGTACATTTCCTCTGTAGTACAGCTCCACATTCTGCTGATGAACTGGATTGTTGACTTTAGATCTCTTTATTTCCAACTCGTGACTTTCAAGTCTTTCGATCAGCAAATCTACTGTTAAATCTTCAGACTTGATTGTGTTTTTCAACATTAAGGCGAAGTATTGCCAATCTTGATCATTTGGCAATGAGTCAAACAATTTATCAACCAGCTCATCTTGAGTGTATGTGATTTTGTGTCTAGCCAGCTCCATCTTCAGATGCCCAAATCTCTCGATCATTTTACAAACAGATTCATTTTTCATACAACCAAATAGATCAAACTTTTTACGCAACAATTTCTTTTTGTTTTTTACAATCTCATTACTTTCTACACATTTTCTCTCTAAAGCTTCCCATAAACTCTTCGATGTTTTCTCTTGTTCAAGTAACGAAATAATATCTTCTCTCACTGACTGTTTTATTTATGTAATCATTTTGTTTTCAGCTACAATATTTTTAACATCTATTTCTGTGAACTCTTTTTCATCTACTAACTCTCCTCATTCTTTTACTGGTTCTGTATATCCGTATTTTAGTTTTAACCAACTTTCAGGAGCAAAAGCTTTTACCCAACCCTCAAACCGATTTTTCCACCAGTTATAATCTTCAATCCTCATTAGTTTCGGTGGTTTCTGTTGGCTTCCATACATATTGTCATATTTCAAATTATCTGAAATCTCTTTCGAATACTCTCTTGTTTCAGATCTTCTTTCGGATGATTCTGAAGTAAAGGCATTGTAGAACGTGATGTAAAATTCTTCACTGCTGCTCGACATCTTCAAACAGTTTCTTGAAATTTTTGTTCCTTAGATTTTTGCTTCGTTTATCACTTCGAATTACACCTCTTGATTACCTTTTGATCACCTTAATCATGAAACAAACAAACACAATCAGAATCAATATCAAACAAATGAATCGGACGGGTATCCGATCGAGTGAGTCAACACAAGTCAACAGTAAAAATAATCTCGTGACAACGCTGTCCGTTCGGGTGAGATTGCTATCCGTTCGGATGAGATTGCTATCCGTTCGGGTGAGATTGTATCCGTTCGGGTGAGATAGCTATCCGTTCGGGTGAGATTGTATCCGTTCGGGTGAGATAGCTATCCGACTCTTTGACACAAGCCACTCTACTAAACGACAAAATTGTTGTCTGATCGGGTGAGTTATCCGACCGGACTACTTGTTGACCTTTTGACCACAATCAATGAAAGACAATCTCACTTGCAACAATGAATCGAGTGGGACGCTGTTCGATTGAATATTAGTTAAAGCACCTGCAAACTGTCAATATCACTTTATCATATGAACACAGATAATGATATCACATGAATTTATATCAATGACAGTCAATCAATTAATGAACCTTCAAAAGGTGCGACTAAGTTGGATTCAATTTAAATGAATCACGTAACTTGATGATTAATAAGGACAAGAACTTGTTGACAACTGAAATGAAAGTCACATGCTCACCGAATTCAATTAATGTCATAAGAATCACAGATAATGTTGACTGACAAACCTAAATATGTTGACTAAACAACTCGCTCGGGTGAGAACACTAGACTCGGATTGCTGTCCGCTCGGATAGTAATCCGATCGGATGGGTCAACTAAAGTCAACACGGATTGCTGTCCGCTCGGATAGTAATCCGATCAGATGGGTCAACTAAAGTCAACACGGATTGTTGTCCGCTCGGATAGTAATCCGAACGATGAACAGTCAACAGGTCAACTTTTTTTTAAATGAATTGGAATGGTGACAATTGAATCGGATGGTCATCCGGTCGGATTGCCATCTGACCGGTGAACAACTTCTTGAACAACAAACATTTTAAGTGTCAATGAATGATATTTGAAATTCAATCAATACATGCAGACTGACAATTCACATGTAATTAACAATGGCCGACATCTTTGATTAATTCACATGGAAACTTTAATATGAATGTATATATTCTATAGAGAATCACGTGACAGCAATTAATGAGGACGATCAGCTGTAATGAAGATCACATGCACAATGATTTCAACGGTTATCAATGTTGACTAAGTGACATGATCGGGTGGGATGTATTGACACGTATTACCGTCTGACCGGATAGGTCAACAAGTCAACTTTTAACATAAAATGCAATGGCAGAATTTGAGTCGGATGGTCATCCGATCGGATTGTCATCCGATCGGTGGACATCAAAAGTCAACATAGTCAACATTTTAAATGAAATGCAATGAGTCGAGTGAAAGTTTGAGTCGGATGGTCATCCGATCGGATTGCCATCCGACCGGTGAACATCAAGCACAACAGCAACAACATTCAACATATTTCAAAAAACTTCGAACCACAAATTTCTAAATTTCTCTTAAACGGCTTCGAATTAAGTTATGAAAATTTGTAGGGTTATAGATCAGATATGTTCGCACAACATATCCAAAAATCAGCAATTTTCGACCGTAAAAACCTGTGTAATTTGACGATTTTCAGTTAAAAACGTGAAGATATGAAAAATATGAAGAATTTGACAAATCTGGATGTTTTTGGCTCTGAATCTGATCAAATCTTGTACGAATCTGTGCGTTTGATCTTCGCAACCGAGAACCTGCTCTGATACCACTTGTAAGGACCGGTTATGACTCCGAAACGATTGCGTGTGACACGTTCGACGTGCGGAATCCGTGAACGTGCGTGACCGAACACACGAGACGTACTCAATCTGTGATTCTATAGAAATGTATTAAATCGTACAAAGCACCACGAATCACCTTTTGCCTTTCTCTCTCTACTTTCTCTCTCTAGCCTCTAAGCTTCAAATCTCCAAAATGGCAAAAGTCTCAAAAGTGTCAAAAGTCCTAAACTTTAACACTTAGACTCCTATTTATAGGCCAAGGGATATAATGAGAGATCTCATTATTTACAAATAGGCCACCTTGCCCTTTTCTATCTAATATTACAATATACGCACTTGAATTAAACAGTTTCAGCTACGATTTGAGATGACGGAGGCGATAGACATAAATGTACTAACACGTCCTACATTTTCTTCCGTACAAGGCCTCAAAAGGCGCGGCTTGGATACTTGAATGATAGCTATTATTATACGAAAATTCAATCAACGGAAGGTGGTCATCCCAGCTTCCACCTAAATCAATAACACAAGCCCGGAACATATCCTCGAGTGTTTGTGTTGTGCGCTCGCTTTGGCCATCCGTCTGAGGATGATAAGCAGTAATGAAGTTTAAACGAGTGCCCAACGATTGCTGAAAGCTTTTCCAAAAGTGATACGTATATCTAGTATCCCTATCAGAGATAATAGATACTGGCACTCCGTGGAGAGATACTATCTCATCCACGTACAACTGAGCTAGCTTATCGGAGCTGTGTGTCTCTTTAATAGGTAAGAAGTGAGCTGACTTGGTCAGTCTGTCGACTATAACCCATATCGTATCATTTCCATGTTTCGTCTTTGGTAACTTAGTAATAAAATCCATAGTTACCATTTCCCATTTCCAGGTGGGAAGTTCAGGCTGTTGCAGCAAACCTGACGGTTTTTATGCTCGGCTTTAACCTGTGCGCACGTCAGACATTTAGCCATGTAAGTGGCTATAGATTTCTTCAAACCTATCCACCAATAATTTGCCTTTAAATCTTGGTACATCTTGTCACTGTCTGGATGGACTGAATATTTCGAACTATGAGCTTCTTGAAGAATCACATCTCTAAGCCCTCCATGGATTGGAACCCAGATTCGACCATTCATCCTAAGGATTCCATCCTTGTCATATGATAATTGATCAGCAGTTACGCCTAACTTCTCATTCTGATAGTTAGTTTCTAATACAGCTTCCTTTTGAGCGGCTAACAACCTTTCATTCAAGCTGTTCTTTAGTTCAATGCTTTTGGCATTGATCCTAATAGGTTTGATCCTTTCTTTCCTGCTCAAAGCATCAGCGACTACATTTGCTTTGCCTGGATGATATCAGATTTCACAATCATAATCGTTTAATGTTTCCATCCATCGGCATTGTCTCATGTTGAGATCTTTTTGATTAAACAGATGCTGAAGGCTCTTATGATCAGAATAGATCACGCACTTTGTCCCATAAAGATAATGCCTCCAAAGCTTTAGTGCAAATACAACGGCACCTAATTCTAAATCATGGGTGGTGTAGTTCTTCTCGTGCACCTTTAATTGACGTGAAGCATAGGCAATGACCTTGCCTCTCTGCATGAGCACACAACCCATACTAGTGTGCGATGCGTCGCAATAAACCACAAACTCTTCAATCCCTTCTGGCAACGTCAACACATGAGCATTGCTCAACTTCTGTTTAAGAATCTCAAAAGATTCTTGTTGCTTGGGACCCCAATCAAACTTTATATTCTTACAAGTTAACGAAGTTAGGGGTGCAACAATCCTTGAAAAATTTTCAATGAAACGTCTATAGTATCCTGCTAGACCCAAGAAGCTGCGAATTTCAGTAGGTGTTTTGGGCGCTTGCCAATTCACTTCAATCTTAGCGGGATCCACCTGGATACCTCGCTCACTCACCACATGTCCAAGAAATTGGACTTCACGAAGCCAAAACTCACATTTGGAAAACTTGGCGTAGAGCTTTTCTTGCTGTAGAAGTTTAAGGATGCACCAGAGATGTCTTTCATGATCGTCTTGGCTCTTTGAATAAATGAGTATGTCATCGATAAAGACAATAACAAACTTGTCTAGATACGGTTTGCAAACGCGATTCATGAGGTCCATGAATGCTGCGGGTGCATTAGTGAGCCCGAAAGGCATCACTAAGAACTCATAGTGACCATAGCGAGTTCTGAATGCGGTCTTGTGTACGTCTTCGCTTCTGACCTTCAACTGGTGATAACCTGACCGTAGATCGATCTTTGAAAAGTAGCTTGCTCCTTGAAGTTGATTGAATAAATCGTCGATCCTGGGTAACGGATACCTGTTCTTGATTGTAACTTTGTTCAGCTCGCGATAATCGATGCATAGACGCATCGAGCCATCCTTCTTTTTCACTAACAGAATCGGCGCTCCCCAAGGGGACGAGCTAGGTCGAATAAAACCCTTTTCTAACAAATCATCCAACTGAGTCCTCAACTCTTTCATCTCAGTCGGAGCCAATCGATAAGGTGCTCTTGCAACTGGTGCTCCTCCAGGCATAATATCCATCCTGAATTCCACTTGTCTGTCTGGAGGTAAACCAGGTGGTTCTTCAGGAAAAACATCTGGATATTCAGAAATAACAGGGACGTCTTCGATCTTGGGCTTTGGTTCATCAATGGTTACCTGTGCCATGTAAATGACACAACCTTTCTTCAAACACTTCGATGCCTTAAGCATAGACACTTGCTCAGGCAACCCGTACTGTGTATCTCCTTGAACTGTTAATGGCTCACCATAAGGAGTCTTGATAACCACTTGCTTCTTATCACATACAATTTGGGCTTGGTTATGAGATAACTAATCCATTCCTATCACTATATCGAATCCTGCTAATTTTAATGGAAGCAAGGACAGCGGAAAAGAGTGATTCCTAATGGATATAAAACATCCATCTAATATTGTTGAAACAGTCTCTATCGTACAATCGGCCAATTCTACTTCATACTTTATGCTTAGAGTTTTAACAGGCAGATTTAATAACTTACAAAATTTATTATCTACAAAAGACTTGTCTGCACCTGAATCAAACAATACTCTAGCATAAACATCATTGATAAGGAATGTACATGTTATAATATTGTCATTCTGAATGGCCTCCTGAGCATTCATCTGAAAGACCCGAGCATTGGTCTTTTTAGCCCCCTCAGGCTTCTTTGCAAATTTTGGGGAGTTGGTCTTGATATGCCCATTCTCGTTACAATTGTAACAAGTTGCATCTTTCATTTTCTTACAATCTAACGTTCTATGCTCGTTTGATTTGCAGATCCCACAAACT
This sequence comes from Helianthus tuberosus, assembly GCA_030545235.1. Classification (NCBI taxonomy): domain Eukaryota; kingdom Viridiplantae; phylum Streptophyta; class Magnoliopsida; order Asterales; family Asteraceae; genus Helianthus; species Helianthus tuberosus. The sequence continues at coordinate 61,477,611 of CM060432.1, read as the reverse complement.
CTAGGCTGCGATCGAGATTTTGATTTGAACCTGCACTTCCCTAAATGGCGTTTCTGGCAGGTTTTACACTTGGGTTTCTCACCTGCTTGTTGGTTATCCTTTTTAAATCTAGAACCCTTCTTATGCTTAGAGTTCCCCTTATGTTTCTTCTCAGAGCGGCGTGAATTCTTATCCTCACATTTCCTCTTCCCTTCATCAGAATTCTTAAGCGACCTTTGCCTAATCGCATCGAGTGTAAGAGATAACCACTGACCTAAAAGTGGTAGGTCTGGATGCCTTCACATTTCCCTTGATTTCTGGAGCTAAACCTCCAATAAAACGTGCTATGCGCTTTGGTTCTGGTGTGACCAAATAAGGAACCAATCGGAACATGGTGTTGAAACTGGTAAGGTATGTCTGACAGTCCAAGTTCTTCATGACCAGAGTCAAGCAGTCGGTTTCAATTCTTTCCACCTCATGCTGAGGACAGAAGTTATCCTTGATCAACGCAACAAACTGATCCCAAGACATGTTATAAAGTGGGATTTTCCCTGTGGCTTGAACTAATGACCTCCACCAAGTCAAAGCTTCACCTTTGAATGATTGTGAGACAAACTTCACAATATCCTGTTCCGCACAACCACTAATGTCAACTACGGTATCCATATCATCTAGCCATTTCATACAGTCAATGGCTCCTTTCTCTCCTGTGACGTCCCTTGGCTTGCAAGAGACGAAATATTTGTATGAGCAAGCCTTAACACATGGCTCCTGTTTAATCACAGTTTGTTTGGATGGAACGCTTCTCTGATTCGATGAGTGATGAGCACCGTCTTTCTTTGACTCATGCGTTTTAGAAGGGGGCTTACTATGAGCCATAGATTGAGTCTTAGTGCGGGAACCACTTGATTCCTTGAACTGTCTGTCAAGAGCCCTAGTAACAGCATTGTCTATCAATGCTTGAAGATCTGCACCAGCTACGTTTACTCTAGTGGTATCATTTCTCTCCCTTGGATGACTGTTAACCTCTTCTGATTCAGACATGCTGAAGTTTGATTTCTGTAAAACAAATTGACAATAGTTTATTTAGAGGTTTGTTATGGAATCATCATTTTTGATGATTCATTAACCATGATAAATATAAACCATATTGGTTAATTTGTTAGTCATATTTATTTATGATTTTCATTATAATTTATCCTAGTTATATCTATTGAGGATATTAGAGTGGCACAAAAGGCCTAGTCACATGGACAGTTTTAATTCATAAGCCATGATCTCGTAAGATCGGGGCATTAAGGTTTGAACATAGTTCATCACCCTTCTTGACAGGGAGTCATAGACTACAACTGTCATTTGTCTTATAGGACAATAAGTGTGGCCCGTAGGCACTTCATCGCTAATGGATGTTTTATACGTGATCATCTTAATTGATGATTTGAACCCATGATTTCTAGATCATTAGGCGAGATAAGGAATCTGGAAGAATTCAATATAAAGATGACATGCGTGACTTTACTGAATCACATCAGCCATGAGTGCTAACATGTTTTCAGATGTTAACAAGGATTTGAATCTTTTAAATAGGTTTTACCATCATGGCCATGTCTAAAATGGCATATAGGCTAGGTTATACCTTTTAAGATTCCTTTTAATATTTAATGGCAGATCAATTGTAAATTGGAACGATATTTTGATTTATTTCATACAATATATTCATATATATAATGACAAAATGAAATTTTAAATTAAAACATTTCGTAATTGAAAGAAGTACATAACTGCCCTAAACGGGACTTTAAAGAAATAACATTGTCCACACAGGGACTACAATAAGAAATACAAGTCCTCGCAGGGACCAAATACATAAATAAAAATGTCCAAACAGGGACTTGATTGAAATTTAAAAATTACAAAACGAATAAATAAGGATTTTAATAATCCCTTTTCTTCTTCTTCCCCTTTATTAGGTTTGCCAAACCCTTAAGTAGACCCCGACGGCTTCTTCGCTCCTCCTGTACCTGTTGCTCCACCTTGTGCAACCGTTGAAGGATTTCCTGCTGCTGTGGTGGTTGGATCTGTGGCGGGTGCGGTGGCTGCTGCTGCGGAGGTTGAGGAGGTGGTGGGTATTGATACCCAAATGTTGGGTACCCAGTTGGATACGCAGCTTGAAAGGGCCCTTCAGGGTGAAGAGCATTGTAGTTCACCACCTCGAGGTACGGGTCAACATTAGGGGCAATGTAGTAGTTGTAGCCAGGATAAGCTGGCTGCTCAAAAGGGTTATACGCCGCTGCACCGACGTAAGAAGGAATTGGGTTATCATAACCCATTTGTGGTGCTGGTTCGACTGGTGCAGACTCGACTTCAGAAACTGGGTTTGAAAGCCCACCCATTTGTGGGTCTTTGTACAACGGCGGGTAGTGGCTGTTGCTTGAGTGTTGGGGGGTGCTGAAGTGGAAACCCCCACGCACGGACATCCGTGCACCTGTTCTTCTTCGCCTCGGTGGTTCTGGAGGCAGTTGCTGTTCTAGCGGTGGCGGTGGCATGACCGCCTCAAAATGCATGTCCTCTGAGGGATCCTGCTGCTGTTGTTGAGGTGGGTTGAAAGGGGGAGTGTACTCCCAGTTGTATGTGGCCCATCTTTCAGAAAAACTGTTTGTGCCCCTGTAAGGCGAACCATGGACGGATGATCCATCTGAACTCTCGATGGGATGCGTTGGCGTCCCAGATGGTTGCTCGGCAGGATCCGGATCTTCGTCCATATCCATGTCTTGGTTGTCGGAAAAAGGATCTTCTGGTCCTAATGGGTTATAACCCATTGGTTCTTCGATCTGGTTCATCGGATTGAACCGGCTTTGGAAGTATGGGGTCGGGTCCTGGAAGGCACGGTGCGAACCCGATCGCTGCAAGGGTATGAAGGAATGGTGCGAATCGCTATGCTCCTCGTCTTGATGAGGTCCGAACGAGTGATGATAAGACGGGGATGAACTGAGTGAGACGGAGTGTCTCGCAGGCTCTAAATAAGTTCTCCAATCCTCGTGAGGACTAGAGCTAAGGTTCGCTGATGGTGTTCGTCGGTGGGAAGGCCCGGCTTCATGATCATTTCTTGCAGTGATTGGTGCCTTTCCTCTTCCACCTCTACCTATAACACGTGGCGGCATTGTCTTTGTTCCTGCCAAAACAAACAAAAGAAGCCAACAAAAGAAAACAATAAGATTAGGATTAGTCCTAAGTCATTTGCCTAGACTCGGAAGTCAAGGAATGTGCAAACTGTGTCATTGAGATTAAACACAAAAAGGCTAGTGTTTAATTCACTCAATGTTGGCTCTGATACCAACCTGTCACACCCCGTTATTTCCACGTGTTACCGGTGGGCCCAGTCGGGAGTATCGTGACGTAGTTGATATCATTAAGGTCAAATATTCACAGTTCAATGCACAGCGGAAGTCTAAAAGTAATTATACAAACCGAAATGAAAGTACAATAAAATATTATACAAGGGATTGTAGATGGATCCACAGGCGGATCTAAAACAGAAAGAAATATTGTTCAACAGATTTTAAGTATCAAAAGCTTGCAAGACTCTTTATTTAATACTCAGGAGTTCCAGCCCATTACGCTCAGTACCTGCACTTAACCTTTTTGGGAAAATACGTCAGTTTACACTGGTAAATACAATTATCTGACTCTTTTTAAAAATATTTAAGTAAATTGATTTAAATGCACAAGGCATGAATATTCTTTTTATAACTTGGGACAATTATTAAAAATAATCTTATATACATATTTATATGTTTGTCGTACTTTCAGGATCCGAGATAGAAGCCGGAACAAGATTAATAGACACACCACACAATATAAACCCACAGCGAGTTATCCTCAACAGGCGGGTATATCTTTTTACATACGCACTTTCAGGTGTATGCCTACACCCCGTACTTAAGTCGTGGCCATTTCAATGAATGAGCCAAGGATATCCAGGACATGGTAATTAACCCCCCAAAGGTTTAGATCAAACAAAACAGATTAAACGGGTTATCTCAATGATTTAACCACTAATCGATTAAAGATTCAATACCCGACCAAGCAGTATTATTAAATACCGTATCCCAAGCCCGTATAATAGAAAATAAGTTATAAGTATTTACCTGAGCTAAAATATAATTTTATTCTCAGCCGTATATCAATCAGCAAGTACAAGTAGCTTTTACTGGACTCCTAATCTGGAACGAAGGTTTTAATAACCTATTAGATTCCTAACGGGTCTTATTTAAGTTATGACTTAGACCGGTTAGTGTTTAAAGAAAGGTTTACGGTTCAAAATGCAAGATTAAGCGAAGACCGGATTAGAACGTGATTTATACCCAACAAGTATGAAGACTTGTATAAAATGGGTAAACTAAATACATTCTGGATTTTGATGTAAAAATGATAACGTTTGACCCGTTTCGGATAGTTTATGCAAACTAGTTACATAAACCGTACCGAACGCGTATATGCATGACGGGTATCCGAAATGAGTCATGAACATATTCCATAAGTTATTACGCTTAAAATATGATATGACATCAGTAGGATATCTTCCATTATGCCCAAAACGAATTTAAAACCAAATTAAGCCAAGTAAGGGTATTTTGGTCATTTTATAGTTTATGAAAAGGTTTAAATGGTAATCTGAGGTTCTGGTCTAAACTGATCAGTAAAAATATTTATCTTAACAAGTTACATCAGTAAGATATCACACATATGTGAAATTTATCATTTATGGCCAAACTATGCACCGTAGGGACATTTTGGTCATTTCACATGAGCTTTAAGGTCAAATTTGGAAATCTGAGTTCAAGACTTATACTTACTGTTAAAGTATAAAAATTTATTTATAAAATCAGTGGGTAATAAGTCTTAGGTGCTAAATGTGGTTTTAAACCATACTATGCGCCTAAATCGCATAAAAGTCGGTATTTGACGATATTCGGGTTGTTTAAGGGAATCTGAGATTTTGATCAGTCTCTACTATTTAAAATAATTTATTTAATGTATAAAATAAGTAGAAATAGGTTTGACATGTAAAGGATGTGCAAAACTCAGTTTATTAGCGAAAAGGGCATTATCGTCAATTACCGAGTCTATACAAGAACTCTATGTTATGACCAGTTTAAAATTTAACAAAAATTTCCAAAAATCCCTAAGTATTATATCTTAACAGTAGGTGGTAAGTTGGGTGTCAAAAATCGGGTTTAAATACGACATATGCCAATAATGTCACTAAATTAACAAAAAGCTTTCATTTTACGATATCGCGCATAACTTTCATTTTAGACCAGAAACTGATGTCAAACTTTTAGGACATACTAATATATCAGTAATAAAGGTTTTTGTCCACTCACATTTCCAAAAATTTCGGTTTATATAAAAAGGGCATTATGGTCAACTTTTAAGCATTTAATGGAAACATGCAATGCACTAGGATTTCTATGGAACCAAGTTGTATAACCTCAGAGGGTTATACTAACCTATAATATGGTCCTAAAGGGACCCTAAGGCACTACTATACTAATTTAAATCGGGTCAGAACTGAAAGTCAAAGCAAAAGTCTACTTTTGCGACTTTCGGTTGCGAACCGAGCCTAAACTCATAATTTGTCGGCTTGAACATGCCTAAACATGTTCTTATATTAATTACCAAGTTATTTAGGTGTTAAATCATGTTCCATAACTTCTGTATTATTAGTTATGGATTATTTTGTAAAAACTGACTCGTTTGACTTTTTATTAAGAAGTTTGACCCGACAATTGACTGAGATAACGTGATAATTTGAAGGTGCCATTTTAAGGGTTTAACACCTACATAAATACCAACACATAGCCACTTTCAATTCGAATAATGGCTGGACCGTTAGTGATTAATCACAAAGTCAAAGCGTAATTACGATATCTTTGACTTTCGGTCATTACACTAATGAAAACTTAATTATAGGAGCGAAGAACGCTTACAAGAGTCCTTAGCATGAAAATTTAGACTAAGAGAGCTTCCTTCCAAGGTGGGATGCTCCAGAGAATGAGATTGAAAGCTCCAAAGTTGAGAGTAAGTTTGAAAGTATGATAATTGATCTTGCAAGTGAGAATGGCTGCCAAATCTTCACCTATTTATACTACTAGAGGTTGCCACCAGATCATTACAGGTGTTAGGGTTCTCCTCTGATGATCACAGGTGTCCAAAATGGTTTTTAAAACCAACAAACAGTCCATAGAATCGAATTAAACCATGCAATGGTGAAGAACCTACAGAACCTGCACCTGTGCATGAACTTCTGCCCAGATCATGCCATCGCGTCGCGCGACGGCAGAGTGGTTGTGGTGTGGCGTGACGCCACCACATGAGTTACCAGCCAAACCAGTTTCAACTTTGACAATTTCACCCCGTAGACCTTCTAAAACGTAATAATTTCCATTTTGAGTACATTTAACCCATATAATTTATATTTTTATGATCCTTAGAGTATAACCAAATATCGTTAGGTCCGGTTTTGTTAAACGATAACCGAAAACACAAGTTTTGCCTCGTTGACGCTTTTAACCCTTTATTTACGAAAGTTAACGTATTTATCTCAAACGATATCGAAACCTTGTGAAATTTTCGTCACTTGTTCTTCGGAGTATAATTAATCATTACGAAGCTCCAGGTTCGTTAAAAGGTCACTCAGAGGTATTAATTTAACATGTTGACACATTTAACCCTCGCGTCTTGTAAACTTTCACATTCTTTCACAAGCGGCTTCATACGTTTCACAATTTATTCGTTTAAGAGTATAAACATCGTGTAGGGTCCTTGAAAGGCAATATTTTCAAATGTTGACACTTTGGATCCTTTTACACACATACTTTCTTCGTTTGTCAACTTTAGTCCCTCGTAATCAATTCGTTACACGTTTAAGGTTCATGACACGTGTCGTTACTTCATTGGACATGATTTTTCCGAGGTGTTACAACCATTATCTATTTTTTTGTTTTCATATTAGTTAGTTCGATATTTTTGCTCTACCAGTACCAAAGCGGTTATGGTGTTAAAAAATCGGATATGAAACCGAATCCAAAATCTCCGAAAATTGGATAATCCAAATTTTTGGATTTGGATATGGATTTCTAAAAAGTTCGGATAATCAGTTATCTCTAATATCCGAAAACTAAAATGATAGTAGATATATATATATATATATATATATATATATTATATGAGAATTATGTTTAGTTTAAATATGAGCACTATATTTACATTAAATATAATATAAAATAGTAAATAATCGTATACAGATGTGGATTTATGATTTTTTTTTTGTTTTCAGTATTGGTAATTTGGAAAATTAAATACATGTTTAGGATATCCCATTCTTAGACATAAATTGGATATCCGAAATTTCGGATACGGATTCAGATATAAATATTCACCATCTGAAGTTTTCAAATACCGAAAATAAGATAATCCGATCTTGAACACCCCTAAAAACGAAATTTTATTGTGTTATGAAAATATGTACCAAATTCCTGCCACTATACACAGAGGAATTCGCGTGCCCTCCCATATGTTGTGCAAGTGGATGAAAATGTCAATTACATATTTGTATATTACTTATGTTCAAAATAGCTTTCTTTTAGGGTGTTAATAATAACACATGGTAAAATCTTATTTTAACATGGTGTATACGAGCCGTATAAGGTTATACGGCCCGTATAGAATAAGATAAACTGACAAAGGTTGTGGGCGCATTCCATGGTAAACGATGGGCCTTCTCCGACAGTTCAAATCCTATTTCATTAAGAAGAAAACTCATACAAACGACCATGGAAGACTCAATAACAGCAGTTGAATCATTATTATTGTACAGTTTCAACCGTTCAACAATCAACAAGCATGAAAGACTCAATAGCAGCATTTAAATCATTATTATTGTACAGTTTCAGTCATTCATCAATCAACAAGTATACTCAATAGCAGCAGTTGAATCATTATTATTGTACAGAACATTCTCCCCAAACGAACCTTCATCATCACCCAAATTCTTAAGAGACCCAGAAAACTTTTACAAGGAACGTATAACTCGATATCAGAACATCGTTAAAGGATGCATTACATGGCAAACTATGGGCCTTCTCCGACAGTTCTCGATATCAGAACATCGTTGATACATACAAGACGCAGGAGTTCGTGGATTTAGGTTCGCTATGATCTCTATTCGGTCATCTTTCCAAACGATGGGTCTACTCCACTCAACTCTCACACTTCTGAACCGCCGCGATCTTCCTCTCAAGTTCTTTGTTCCTTTTCTTCAAATTTTCTACCTCAATTTCCAACATAACACGCCGCATTTCATCTTTTTTACTCTTTTCTTCGATTTCAACTAATCTTTTCAACAATCTGTAAGCAAATACACAAATTTAGCCCTAACAGAAGCCCTAGATAATCCGTAAGCAAATACATAAAATTAGGCTTAACAGATATGGATATGGTAACAACTACCAAGGTGGCAGAGGACCGGGTAACTACCACCCACAACGGTTCTCCAATTCCAGATCATCGTTGTTTATCACCCTGTGTGAGCATTGGAAACCCGACAAACAGTCTTCCAATTAGTCAACAGTCATTACTTCTTAACGAACTCGAATTCAGGAAATGAGGGGAATGTAAGGAGGAGCGTTGGGATTCAAGGGTTTAGATGCCATGTCGCGCGAGGATGGAGGGAAGAGATTCACAGTTACGAGATTTTAGTTGGGTTATAAATGGACTATATCGGTTATTCAGATCTCTATTCGGTCATCTTTCCATATTGGTGTAATATTAACTAACTTAAACAAATTTCGTAGTTCTAAATCCTCAACGTTACTGCGTTTTCATCAATTCCGCATATACTAATTAAAAAAAAGTTGGTTAATTGTACACGGGTCGTATAACGTTATACGGCTCGTATACAAGACATAAAACAGTGCTCGTATATTGAGTATACAAACGAATAAAAAATTAATAAAGGTTGTATACGACCCGTATAACTTTGTACGGGTCGTATACAACCAAAAACGTGTTCATATAATATGTCCATACATGCATTTAATTACCTAACATCATTACAAATTGACAGAACATGAAATACGATCAAGCTTAACGTAATGAAATAATGGATATGGTAACAACTACCAAGGGGATAATCTCATTCCGTATTTTCTCCTTTTCTAGTTCTCGAAGAATCTCATTCCGTATTTTCTCCTTTTCTAGTTCTCGAAGAATCTCGTTCCGTATTCTCTCCTTTTCTAGTTCTCGAAGAATCTCGTTCCGTATTCTCTCCTTTTCTAGTTCTCGAAGAATCTAGTTCCGTATATAGATGTCAATTATAGATGTCAAACAAAGTTACACAAGGCAATTAAACCTTACAAACACTATCTAAAAAATGATATAACATGCTTCATATAAACATTAACTAAGTAAAATATATTCCTTCATTTATTGCTTCACTTGACCCAAAAGATGATAACTTTCACCAAGGTGTTTATAATAAAACTTCTAGCATTCTGAACCCTAGCTACAAACAACTCAACAAACCCTAGCTAGAAACGGTTCCCATAAACCAACTTATACGCGATGAATCCTCTGTTAATCAACTTATTCCGACTGATTTCCGCACTTTTAGCACGTCTAATTCCGACGTAAAGTTCACCGGCATACATCAGTAGCGAGATGGGAAAACTTTTATAAGGAACATATAACTCCATATCAGAACATCGTTGATAAATACAAGATGTAGGAATTCGTGGATTTAGGTTGGATATGATCTCTATTCGGTCATCTTTCCAAACTGCAACTCACGAACATGTGACCAACAACCCACCGTCGTCGCCAACCAACAAACTCCGGATATTGAAAACGCTTTCTAAAGAATTACTAAAACTTATTAAACAGTTGTTCGGTTTTACATAAAAAATAAAAAATAAAAATTATACGGGTCGTATAACTTTATACGGCTCGTATACAGCTTAAAAACCCAAAACCTCACAAAAATAAACACATTTGGCTGTATAACATTATATTGCTCGTATACAATTGTATACGGCTCGTATAATATTATACGACCCGTATACATGTAAAACAAAAAACAAAACATTCCACTGCATTTATTTTTGTGCAAAAGAATTCTATACGAGCCGTATAAGGTTATAGGGGTGTGGGAATAGTCCATGCCTTCTTTTAATCTTTCGAATATTTTCCTGGTAGTTGAAACTAACAAGTTTTTATAATCTACTCTTAAATTTTGTACTTTGTATCTTTATGTAACAACCCGACTTTCCGGGTCATTACTATCACTGTCATTTCTTGATTAATTGCTTGTAATCCCGAGATTTCGATTATCGCAAAAGGGTTAAAACTATATTTTTAAAACGCATATCACAATGCATTATTACAACACATATTACAACGCTTATTTAAAACGCAGTTGTCGCATTTAAACGCTAGTTATAACGCTTACTATTTAAACACATTTTATTGTTTGTTTCGACTAAACGCTATCACGACACTATCGCAACGCAAATTCGAAACGCAGAATTACTTTTATGCATTTTAATTGTTATGCATGTTACTTTTGTGATTATTTTGTTTAAATGTTATGTGATTATCAACGCAACGCTCACACGCTCAACGCTCACTCACAGCTCGATTTAACGCAACGCAACGCTTAACACACAAAACAAAAGTTGGAAAACCAACAAAACGCAACTCGGCCGATCGAATGGACAATCTGTCGAATGGACATCCGCTCAGATGACCATCCGACCGGATAGCCATCCGACCGAAAGGCTATCTGACCGCTGCACAAAGCCCACCGCCTTAACTCTCTCTCACCATCAATAAATAGTACCCGTATACGTCCCTTTCACTGATTTGACACCTCCATCCGTTGGTATTTCTCCTCAAATCTTGTACAATCATCATCACCAAACACTTCTACATCATCTTCTTCATCAAAATCACACATAAAGACTTACTTTTTCTCTGAAATCATTGATTTGGACCTCTTGAAGGTGGTTTCCACCCGTTTTGCTCCGGCAATCGGTTAAGGATTGTAGGATCGTTGTCGGACCCGAAATGAGTCGATCAGAGGTGTTCTACTCAAAATGGAAGGCGGAAACAGACATAATGAGTTGAATTCAGCAAGATATCACTTTAAACTGTCTTGTATATTAATCTGGTAACAATTACAATTCTGAAGACACTTCGACAGAGCTTCGCCATCGGAAACAACCTTCCTAATTCCGCTTCAAATGAAACAGACCTAAGCCTATTTATAGACATCTGATTTCGCTTGAACAAGTCTCAAGCGAAATCATATTACAAGCGAAATCACAACTATTACACACTCAAGCGAAATCACCCATTCAAGCGAAATCAAGTAGTTCAAGCGAAATAAGCACTTTTCAAGCGAAATTATATTCTTAACTTGATTTCTCGATCTTCGTGCCCTGTGTAATGCAAGACTCGATACAAGACGAAGTCGACAGACGCATGCACCAACAGACTCCCCCTCGAATGTTGACGAGTCTTAAAGTGTCGAGTCTTCAACGTCTTCAGTCTTTATCAGTCTGATCGCTTTCTGAAGTATCTGACTATAAGCATCCTCAATCCTCTTTATCTTTCTTCCAGAATCGTAACCTGGCTCAGTGCTCTTTCTTCAGATTCAGGATCAAAACCTGACTAAACCTGCACATTCTTAACCCAGAAATAAATTTCATAAATTTAACAATTTACAAATTTATATACAGACTCCCCTCAAATTTAACTAGAAAGATTTATCAATGAAAGAAACCTCAGATGATCACTTGTATATCCAAAAACTTTTCTCATTTAAACACAAGTTTCCCCTCACCACATGCTCATCATGTTTAGCACTTGGAATTTTGAAAATCAGCTCTCCAACATCAGTTGTCGAAAATCTTTTTGAATTTTTCAAACTTTATGCTAAAACACACTGAAAATCTTTTTGGATTTTTTATTGAAATGAAATGCAGTAAAGAAATATTTACAGACAATATTTTTGTGAGTTTGTGCAAGAGGATCATATATGTTTTCTGACAAGTCACAAGTACCGTTGAGCTTAGTTACACATTAAGAATTAAACAATTCACTTAGATTGCCAATATACTGATCCACTTAAATTCTCACACAAATTTCAACTGATTCAGGATATGAGTTAAGTGTTTTAAGAACTTAAACTCATTCATGTGTCCCACCTCTTGAATATACTCCCGTATCCAGATCCCAATATTCAGTCTTACAGGTGAGTATACCACAGATAATATCTGTAAGGGGTTAAATTGCGAAACCGTGAGAGCTCAGGTCAGAACTTCCGTTCAGCAAAGAGATGACGGCTCGACTTTTGGTGGGTCCCCTTTAGAGGATCTTTTTTACAACAGCATTGATTAGCAATTTTATTGTCTTATCATTTTATGCTGAGGGCGACGCTATATTTCAAGCAAGCAGTAAAGTATTCTCCGGGGACTAGGCCATTGCTTCCGCATTATCAGAAGTCCCGGGATAATACCCCAGATATCACTGAGCATAAAGACCTAGTATCTCAGAAAGAGAGACCTTTCAAACGAGATTTCATGGGTTACCTATATATCCAAGTAGTGTTCCCCACGAAATAAGCAAGTTTGAATTTAAGTTTATATCTCGAAAAAGTTTACTAAATGTGTAAAAACCTATCGGCATATCATCAGTGAGACCGTTTAACGCTATTTAAACATTACATTTCTTTAGCATACTGTAACTGTCTACTGATGTACTATCATTTCCTCTTCTTTGACACCAAAACTCATTTTGAATTTTATCATGTTTTTGCCTTTTTCAAATTTTCAAATGTTTTTGGATTTTCTGAAAATTTTTACTCCCCCTAAAATGCAAACACATTAAAGTAAATTTGAAAACAAACTGTACAAGTAAATTGACAACCAATATCGAATCGCTTCAAATCGCCATCCACTTGGCATAAACAATCAGAACTCCCCCTTACACAAAACTATTTTCTCATTATGATTTCAAAACACTTAAGTTTGTTTTAACCAAAATGATTTTTCCAGAAAATAAGTTTTGTTGATTTTATCACTTGTAAAGTTCAGGGTTCACCATATTGTTTTCCGAACAATCACTTGTAAGTATGGTCAAATCAAGTTCAACTTAATGACCCTGATTTACCAATTGCAGTTGAAAATTTCTTCAACCACTTGTAGATTCATTCATCAACCACTTAAAAAATATAACAATTTTAAAAAAAAATACCACCTGTATCTTTACCAACTGTACCACTTGTAAAATTAATAACCAAGAAAGATGTCGATACCTGCTCCACCCTTACAAACCTGGGAGCTCCGGCGAGTCCAGATGTTTACTTGTGAAAAACAGACATCCAAGCTTCACCAAACTTGGATGTTTCCTCCTTAACTTCACCTGGGTAAAACGTTGCTTTCTTTGTTTCATAAAAGTCCTTTACTCCTTTAGCCTTTCCCTTGACCATTTTCCCAAAAATCTTTTTAACATTTTCATTAAACACTTTTTCAACATCAAATTCTTTCTTCTCAGAATAGAACTGATTCGAGATTTCAACTATCCCAACTTTTGATTTAAAATTCTCAGCCCTCAATGGTGGAAAATGAACATCATCCATTGGAGGTACTGAATTTTCCTTTTTAACTTCAAACTGTGACTCATCTGACTTTGTGGAATCAAATTCATCGCCAGATTTCTCATCAACCTTCTTAACAACCCACAATTGATTGTCTTTGGCTCTCTTTTTATAAAAAATTTTCTTTGAACACTCACCGATTTCATAGGTTGAATTTTCAAATATTTTGAATTTTTCAGTTGGTGGCTCATTTTTCTCAACAACTTTTTCTTTAAGTTTTTCAGAAACTCCCTGTTTTTTCTTTGTATCCAACGGACAATTCCATGCAATATGGCCAGCTTCATTGCATCTAAAACAGGTTCTAGTCTCTTTTCTATGAAAAACTCCAGTCCCCATTCTCTTCTTCTCAGCAAGAAACTCTTGGTTTGACTGTCTCCAGAAAGGTTTCTTCTGTTCTTCCTCAGCACTTCCTCCTGAAACAAATTTAGTATTTTATTGATAATGTTTTCCATTTTTATAATTTTCAGGTGGAATATAACCAAGACCTTTCTTTTTGAAATTACCGTTATGGTTTGGTTTCTTTTGAAAACCAGAACCAGAACCGTAACCTTTTTCTTGTTTAAATGTTGTTGAACTCTTGAAGTGTATTTTTTAGGTTTTTCAGTAAGATTTACATCTTTTATTTCAGAAACATTAATTTCTGTTAGTTTGAAAACCTTTTTGATCTTTTCAAAATTAACACTTCTTATTGGAAATTCCTCATCAGAATATAATTTGTCTGAATCAATCAATGTGTATGCCACTTTGATTGCTTCGTCATTCAAATTAGATTTTGATAACAGGAATTCTTTATTGTACACCCGTTTAACCGACGACTTTGAACTGTTGACCGACGAACTCGGACTTTTGACGAACGAACTTGAATACCCAGACTCGGGCTTTGACTCAGACTTTAACTCTGACTCCTCATCTGTATCCAACACCTGATCGACCACCTTTTTCATTAACTCGGACTCATGATCAGTGTCAGATGGTGTAAAAACAACATCAATGTTTTCTGGTAATTCATCTGTTATATCGGACTTTAACTTTATATTGACTGCTTTTTTGACTTGCTCCTCATTCGGTTTTCTAGGAGAATACCCTTCCCAAATCGGAGGCAGACACTTGTTATAACTAACACTCTGTTTCTTACCAGTATCCTTCTTCTTTGACTTCTCCTCTTTAAATGCTTCAAAACCTGCAACAGTTGGATAAATTCGATCAATAAGATAATCAGAACTAGAATAACTTTGTAATAAACGTCTAATTCTCTCATTTTCAATCTTTTCTGTCTCCAACTCCTGCTGCAACTTTGCACATTCCTCAATGTAATGATTTATAGCTTTTTGCTTCGTCATCATCACAGCATTCATCATGGTTAACGCATCTTCTCTTTCTGAGTTAGTCTTTTGTAAACTAGTTACCGTTCTATTCAGCACATCGTAAGATTCTTTCACATAGTTGAGATTGAACAATAATTATTCTTTCATCTTTTCAAGCTCAACCAATTTCTCATCTTTTTCTGCACATTGCTTGCAAGATTCCAAACACTTTAAGCAAGGCTTAATGACTTCCACAATCTTTTCAACTTCAATGATCTTCTCAACATCAATCACTGATTCAGTTTCAGTCACCTTCTCTGCTTTAACTTCTTTATTTAGAATAATCTCTTCTTTTTTATCAACACTTTCACTCTTCGTTTTCTTTTGTTCTTTTGCTGCACGTCTCTCCTTCAGTTTCCCCAAGCGATCTGCAAAATAGAATTGAAAACTTTCAGGAGATAGATGAGTTTTTGCAACATTAATATGTCTTTCTTCCTCATCATCACCACTGTCATCAGTTGGTGATTGATCAAACTCTATTTCCTTCTCAGAACTATCATCTGAAAAACTAGAATCAGATGGTGTTTGATCAAAATCTAATGTCTTTACAGCACGATCATCTGAAGAGACAGAATCAGATGATGTTTGATCAAGAACAGTTGTTTCTTCTGAACTTTCATCGGATGAAACAGATTCTTCTTCTTGATTCTTCACTTGAACACCAATTGCTTTCATCCATTCTGTAAACAAATCAGGCTCTTGAACTATCTTTGCAATGAAAGCTTTAAAATTTCCATTCTCATCTGCAAACTGATCCCAGCTGAACCCTTCAGGTAATTTTTCATCATCTTGATTTATTAGACATGCTTTACTACCAGCTGAAATATATTTGTCCCAATTGAATCCTGAAGCCATTTTCTCATCATCTTGATCAATGATACCAGAATAGGCTTTCTTGTTTGCATCTTCAATCATCTTCCCATGAGCAGTTTATGTTTCTTTTTTTGATATGGTTGATGAGCAACTTGTTGATATATGGCTTTCCGATAGTAATCATCTTTTCCAAATGGATTCTTTGCTCCACTCGCTTCCTGATTTTTGCATTCTCTTTTGAAATGACCTTTCTCCCTGCATCGAAAACAAGTAACTTTAGATTTATCAAAACCTAAAGTAGACACATGAGCATCCAAAAAATCATTTCTTCCTGTGATCATTTTAAACTTTTCTGCTCTCCTCAAGACACTAGCTAGACACCATTTGATGTCCATGAGCTCCATCTCTTCAGCGTCTATCTGATCGTAATCCTCTTTTGTCAACATAGGATTTCCGATCCTTCCTACAACCAAACCTTCATAGGATTGTAGCACAGTTGCAAGTAAATCCATGTGATCTTTTGCAATTTCTTCAGAAAAACTTTGACCATCTGGAAGATTCAACGCAATGTTGCATTGTATCACACAACCATTTCCACTTTTTGTACTTTGAGAATGAAAACTTGAATTTGAACTCTTCGGATTAACACTTGGATACGAAGAAAATCCACTGCTACTGTTTGGACTAGGATCAGCATTTCCAGATGACTCTCCAGCACTAAAAGCAGTTTGAATTTTCGGACTTTTTTCAGCCTCTTGAACACTGCCTTTGTAATACATTTTCACATCTTGTTGACCACTCGGATTACTCATCATCGTAATCTTTTGTTGTTCAAGATCTTGACCCTCAATCTTCTCGATGAACTGAGAAATCATCAAACCATCATAAACTCCGGTGTTCTTTAAGATCATCAAAAATGTACCCCACTCTTTCTGAGGTAAAGCATCAGCTAGTTTGTCGACCCATTCCTCTCGTTCTTTGGTTATGCTTAACAACGACATAGAACGCACTAAGTGACAATATCTTTCAATAAGTTTCTTCAATAAGCAATGACTTTTTACTTTTTATCATCTTATCACTTCCTTCAAACTTGATTTTGAGAGCATCCCAAAATTGATTTTGAAGTTTTGTCATGTTGAAGCAAGACAAAGATGTCTTCTTTAATAGCTTGCTGAAGTAGACTAATCATCATCTTTTCAGCTCTGTACATATCTCGTTCTTGATCAGTGAATTCAGAGATTGTTTTTTCAACTTGCAGATCAGTTCGTGGTAGAACATATTTTTTCAAAATACACTCCCAAGATCTCAAGTGATTAGCTTGAACCCAATTTTCAAACCGATCTTTCCAACCGTAATACTCCTCAATGCTCATTAGCTTCGGGGGTTTTTGCGTAGTTCCAGTTTCATTTTCCAAGTTCATGTTTTGAGCAATAGTGGCCGGAGTAGTCGGGGATGTTGCAAATGCGTTGTAAAATTCTTCACTCATGATTCGGTATCACGTTTATCAAAACAAACACTTTCAAACGAAATTAGTTTTCAAGCAAGATCACTCCCAAGTGGAATCAACTTTCAAGCGAGATCACCCATCAAGCGAAATCACCTGCAAACAACTTCAAGCGAGATTAGTATTTCAAGCAAAATCACCTGATTTCGTTTGAATTTCAAGCGAAATATCAGGTTGAAGCGGAATCACTGATTTCGCTTTAAAATGTTTCAAGCGGAATAACAACTTTCGAGCGGAATCAGTTATTTTGCTTGAAATGGCAACAACTTTTCAAGCAGAATTAAAAGACTAGTTCAAGCGGAATAAGAACTTTGGTCCATTTGTGTCATTTTTAAGCTGAATTTTGGTCTGATATTCTCAAGGATTTGTTAAAACACAGTTTCGCTTATGTTGTGAAAAATTCAGGCCATTTTATCCGTGAAAAGTTGTTCAATTGATAAAAGAAAGTGTAGATGTAAGAGAATGAGATGAAATCAAGCTGAAACTGCAGAACTCCTCCTCCTGAGCTCTGATACCACATGTAGGATCGTTGTCGGACCCGAAATGAGTCGATCAGAGGTGTTCTACTCAAAATGAAAGGCGGAAACAGACATAATGAGTTGAATTCAGCAAGATATCACTTTAAACTGTCTTGTATATTAATCTGGTAACAATTACAATTCTGAAGACACTTCGACAGAGCTTCGCCGTTTGAAACAACCTTCCTAATTCCGCTTCAAATGAAACAGACCTAAGCCTATTTATAGACATCTGATTTCGCTTGAACAAGTCTCAAGTGAAATCATATTACAAGCGAAATCACAACTATTACACACTCAAGCGAAATCAGCCATTCAAGCGAAATCAAGTAGTTCAAGCGAAATAAGCTCTTTTCAAGCGAAATTATATTCTTAACTTGATTTCTCGATCTTCGTGCCCTGTGTAATGCAAGACTCGATACAAGACGAAGTCGACAGACGCATGCACCAACAAGGATCGTCTTATTCATTAAGGTTGGTTCAGATATATGAGATTTCCACACTTTTAACTTAATCTCAACAAGATTTCAACACTTTTCAACTGATTTCAACTTTTCTTCAACTTTTCTACTTAAAACCGTTGGAATCTGAGTTCATTCTGACTCTCTACTCGCTCCTTAGTTGAGAGCCGGTTTGGAAACGGATTTCCACCGGAGGGATGATGGATTTACGGGTCAAACATGAAAAGATCACCAAGAACAACTCGATTGATCAAATGGGGTGGTACCCATCCGATCGAATGAACTGAATGCGGTATGTTTTTCCGTTGTTTGACACGTCATCAAGCCATCTCCGTTAACGCGAAATCAGATGTCTATCATCCGACGCTCTGTTACGCATTGTTCAACGCTCACGCTACTGTTCTATGCTCAGCTAACTCCAACGCGTTCCCTTCAATCCAATCAAGTTGTGTTTACTTGTTAAACACCTACTGTGAGTATACTCGAACCCATTTTCTTTTAACGCACTTTTGGGTGTTACATACGTTCTCTATCAAAACACAACAAGACACAACGTAAACACTTTTAACGCTAACCGTTCCCGCATGCTATACGTGTACTTTGAATGCTTGTACTATTCTATACAGTGTTACACTATACCGCCTCTAGCAACGATAGTACTATAGTTTGGACTCAGCACCTGTCGTGGACAGGGGTTGCTAGGGATCACATCTCTTTACTTCACGTGTTCGCTGAAGATGTGCCGCGCATACTCTACAACGCAGTCTCGTGGTTAAGTGTGAACATAGTTTTGATAGTTACTTGCATTGCCCGTTAC
Organism: Helianthus tuberosus; assembly: GCA_030545235.1. Classification (NCBI taxonomy): domain Eukaryota; kingdom Viridiplantae; phylum Streptophyta; class Magnoliopsida; order Asterales; family Asteraceae; genus Helianthus; species Helianthus tuberosus. The sequence goes on along the minus strand of CM060432.1, from coordinate 61,458,435 downwards.
ATGTTACATGCTGGTTATGCGTAAACGCTTTTCGCTACTATATGCTATTCAAACTTGTGTACTCACCTTTACACTTTATGTATTGACTTTATTTTAACGTTTGTGACAGGTTGATGTTATGCTATGCTGGAAATCAAGATAGGCAGTCTAGAAACTCCATTAATAGAAATCTAAGTTGTCGGACTTGTTTTGCTTTTGAGACACGCTATCTGTAATAATTATTTGTGGAATGTTTCTTGATTGGTATGGGACAATTAACCTTTTAAAATATTGCCATTTAATAGTTGTTATGGATTCTCTTGAGCAATCTGGTTCGCCTAGTGCCGCGCCCCGATGATTCCGCCATCGGTTGGGGTGTGACAGATTGGTATCAGAGCCATAACTATAGGGAATTAGGTCGAGTCTTAGGAGTGACCTAGTCTATAGTCTAAGTACCAACGAGACCCGCTCTATGTGAACCCAGTAGGGGTTCTGCACGAGCGTACTATTGATACTCTCATTCGAACTCGCTAAAACTACATCTTCGTGCAAACTCGCATACTACAGCTTCGCGCAAAGACAGCATTTCCTAAGGCTGGAAACTACATTGCCTTTCCTAAGGCTAACTCTATACACACGTTTTCAAAAACACTCGCATGACACAAACGAGTGATTGCATCAAGATTAGGTGTGAAAACCAAGAACTCTCGATAAGATCACTCACTCTACGTGTATTTTTACTCTCAGCACGAGAACCTTCGTTGAGTTAGGAGTGACATCCATATCTCGACGAAATTATCCATCCCTATTTCGTGGTTTTACCACACTTTCAAGAACAAAATTGTTAAGTTTGGGGTGAAACCCGCATCTTAATGACTAGTTCCACTCCTTACTTGGATTTTACAAAACTCTCACCAAAATCTCGATTGTTCTGACAACTTGAGTCACGTAGTAACTGGAAGGATGAGTGTCGTTCGCCGTGCATCGGCGAGAGCACAGTCTTTTAGGCCAAAGCGTATACTCGAGGTCGTTGTGAATGGTTGAATCACTTTGGGTAGTCGATGTCTAACACCCAAGACACTTTGTTTCGATTCTGAACCCGCAGCCACTGATTTCACGCGTTATTAATTTTATGTGATTTATGTGTTTATATGTTGATATGTTTCAATTTTGGAGATATATTAGCTTTTCGCTCCTCGCTTTACTAAACGCGCACAACTCGCACAACCCTCTTAATCTAAAACGCTAACTGAACGCAGACGAACTATGAACTCTCGTACGCTACACTACTCGCTATACTACTTGCAACGCTACTCGCTCGTAACTCTCGAACGCGCATCGCAGCTTTGAAAGATAGGTGAATACGTGCGAAATATGTAGGTGAATACGTGCAAAATATAGGTGAATACGTGCAAAATATGTGCTTATGTGGATTATGTGCTCCTACGTGCCTACGTGCTTATGTGTATACGTGCCTACGTGATTATTTGCCTATGTGTTACGTGTTGACGTGTTCCTGTGCTTTACCTAATAATAATAAGTATGATAGTTAAACGCTAAACTTTTCGAAAACCCGATATAATCGAATCTCGTCTAAATCACATGACGATGTCTGCTGCAGACAATGTCGTCATTTGGTTCTCACACTTCACGCACCGCTCGACGTAACCATGCTGACAAGCGTATCGCTTCACTGGTAGCCAAGGAAATGGCTAAAGTCATACCTCAAATCGTCAGTGAGATCAACGAGGTCAGCAGCAAGTCCTCTGTTGAATCAAAGAGCGACTCTCCAAAAGCTCCTTTTAGCTTTAAACAATTCAAGGCCTGCGGTCCTGCAAACTTCACGGGTGAAGATGGATCCAGTGCTATGTTCCAGTGGTTTGACTCTATCGAAGTCACCTTCAGGTAAAGCGGATGCCCAAAAAATCTGCGTACCGTTAATGCTACTGGAGTTTTTCAATCCAGGGCTCTGGATTGGTGGACTGCTGAGCGGAACAGGCACGATATTGATGCAGCTTATGGCCTTTCATGGTAAGAGCTCAGGGAGCTTATGATGAAGGAGTTATGTCCTTCTCATGAAGTGCAAAAGTTAGAGAATGAATTCTGGCATATCAAACAAGATGGAGGTGACAACGCTGGTCTCACCGGTCGCTTCAAGCAGCTCAGTACTATATGTCCTGGTCAGGTGGCAACACCTGAGATGACAATCTAGAAGTACATTCACGCTCTACCGGATTGTGTAGCTGACTTTGTTCAGGCAGCTAAACCGGCTACTATTGAGGAAACTTACCAACTCGCCGCTAAGAACAATGACAAGCGAATTTTGGTTGGTTATTTCAAGACCTCAATCAAGAGCCTCAATCAAGCAACTGCCACTCCCGCTACCAACACCGCAGCACCTCAAGTTTCGATGTCTTCACGCCAGAACCACAAACGCAAGGGTAACAACAACAAGAACTACGCTACTACTGCCGCTCCTCTCAACACTTTCCCCGTACAACCCATCACCTAAAACCGCCAAGTGGCAGCTCCTAACACCAACGCACCGCCTGCTAAGCGTGCGTATACAGGTGTTCATCCTCTCTGCCCTACTTAAACCTACCATCACCCTGCAGGGGTGAATTGTCGTTTCTGTGCCAATTGCAACATCTATGGGCACTTTACTGCTCATTGCTGATCATGCCCTCGTCAATAAACTGCTCAAGCTCCGCCTGCACCACCAGCTTAACTTCTTGCTATTCAGGGTAACCAAGCAGCTCCTGCACCCGGTGTTCATGCACGAGCCTGCTACTCTTGTGGTGACCTGAATCACTTTGCTAACGTCTGCCCAAATCGTGTTGTGAAACAAGAACCGCAGCCACAACCACTGCAGCAGCAACAACAGCAACAGTAGCAGCCTCAGCAGCAGCAGCAACCACAACAAGCAGCCCGTGGAAAAACCTTCAACATCAATGCCCGCCAGGCTCAGACTGACAACAATGTTGTCAATGGTACGTTCTTTGTTAACGGTATTTATGCTTCGTGTTTATTTGATACTGGAGCCGATAACTGTTTTGTGTCATTTGAATTCGAAAAGCTCCTAAACCGTAAATGCGCTAACCTCCCAACAACGTTAGACGTAGAAATTGCCACTGGAAGAACCGTCACCGTCAGTTCTGTTCTCCGTGATTGTACTCTCGAACTCAACAATCACGTCTTTCCGATCGATCTTATTCTGATGCAACTTGGTAGTTTCAATATCATAGTAGCCATGAATTTTCTTCGTGAAAATCGTGCTGAAGTCGTTTGTTTCGAAAAGATGATCCGTTTCTCTCTTTCAAACGGTGATCAACTCTGTGTTTATGGCGAAGTATCCTCGAAAGAACTGAAACTTATGTCATGCATTCAAGCAAGCAAGTATCTCCGAAAGGAATACATGGCTTTCTTAGCACACATCGTAGTAGCGGAGAAGGAAAAGAAGCCGATGGAAAAGGTACTTGTGGTTCGTGATTTTCCTAATGTCTTTCCTGACGATTTACCCGGTCTACCCCCGACTAGTGATATTGACTTTCGTATCGACCTCATTCCTGGAGCTAACGCTGTCGCTAAAGCTCCTTATCACCTCGCACCATCCGAAATGCGTGAACTTTCTAGTCAACTCCAAGAATTACTTGATAAAGGCTTCGTATGCCCTAGCACAACTCCATGGGGTGCACCTGTCCTTTTCGTGAAAAAGAATGATAGATCGTTTCGAATGTACATCGATTATAGGGAACTCAACAAGCTTACTATCAAGAATCGCTATCCTCTGCCCCAAATCGATGACTTATTCGATCAACTACAAGGCGCTACGTGTTTCTCTAATATCGATTTACATTCCGGTTATCATCAACTACGAATTCAGGAGGAAGATATCCCTAAAACCACTTTTCGCACCCGTTATGGCCATTACGAATTCGTGGTCATGCCGTTTGGACTCACCAACGCCCCCGCAGTGTTCATGGATTTGATGAATCGCGTGTGTAAACCCTTTCTTGATCGCTTCATCATCATGTTCATCGATGATATCCTTATCTATTCGAAGTCGAGAGCCGAACACGCGCAGCATCTTTGTCTAGTTCTCGAGCTTCTCCAAGGGAATCGCCTCTACGCTAAGTTCTCCAAGTGTGAATTTTGGCTTGAGGAGGTTCAATTCCTCGGTCACATCGTCAACAATCAAGGTATTCAAGTCGACCCCGCGAAGATTGAAGCAGTTAAGAGTTGGATTACACCGAAAACCCCGTCCGAAGTTCGTTCTTTTCTCGGATTGGCGAGTTATTACCGTCGATTTATCGCTGATTTCTCTAAAATTGCCGTTCCTCTCACCTCTCTGACGCATAAAGACAAGACTTTTGTTTGGGGAACCAAACAAAAGGATGCCTTTCAAACTCTTAAGTGTATGCTTTGCAACGTTCCCGTACTCGCACTACCCGATGGAAACGACGACTTTGTTGTTTATTGCGATGCCTCTAACCTCGGTCTTGGCTGTGTTCTTATGCAACGAGACAAGGTTATCGCGTACGCGTCTTGACAACTCAAGATCCATGAGAAGAACTACACAACCCACGATCTCGTACTCGGTGCAGTTGTTTTTTGCATTAAAGATTTGGCGACACTACCTTTATGGTACCAAGTGTACGGTCTTCACCGACCACAAGAGCCTACAACACATCTTGAATCAGTAAGAACACTTCTCAATGACTACGACTGTGAGATACGCTACCACCGGGCAAAGCAAATGTCATTGCCGACGCTCTTAGCCAACGAAGCTATTTACATAGTTCCCGTAACATTCAAGCCCAACACAACCTCGAAGCCCTCATTCACGACGCTTAACACGCCTGTTTTACCGAAAGCACTTTGAAGGAAGAAAGAATCCTCGGAACCAAAAACCAATTAGTGAATAAACTGAAAGGTAGTTTCACTATCTCGACCGTATTTGGATACCTAGTCGCAATAATCTCCGAGAGATTTTGCTGACTGATGCCCACAAATCACGGTATTCCATTCATCCCGATGCTGACAAAATGTACCAGGACCTCCGTGCCAGGTATTGGTGGCCAGGAAATAAGAAGGATATCGCTCTCTACGTTTCAAAGTGCCTAACCTACTCTAAAGTTAAGGCCGAACATCAACAACCCTCTAGCTTACTCGAACAACCCGAGATCCCGATGTGGAAATGGGAGAGTATAGCTATGGACTTCATTACGAAACTCCCTCGCACGCCATCAGGTCACGATAGCATTTGGGTTATTGTTGATCATCTTACGAAATCCGCTCACTTCTTACCGATATGAGAAGATTGTAAGGTTGAACGATTAGCAAGAATCTATACCGGCGAAGTCATTTGTCGACATGGGACACCACGTGGCATCATCTCTGACCGCGATGGTCGCTTCACCTCACATCTCTGGGAAACTTTTCAATCTGCTCTCGGTACTACTCTTAATCTCAGTACCGCATTCCATCCCCAGACCGATGGTCAGACTGAACGCACGATTCGCACCCTTGAAGACATGCTTCATTCGTGTGGAAGAAAATGTCGATCGCCTATTGTATGGCACGAGATCGGAGACGCTCAAATCACCGGTCCTGAGTTACTACAAGAAACGACTTACAAGATCCTTTAAATACAAGACAATGTCTTGAAAGCTCAGATTCGTCAAAAGAGTTACATCGATAAACGCCGCAAGCTCCTTGAGTTTGCAGTTGGTGATCACGTACTCCTAAAGGTTTCACCTTGGAAGGGGGTGATCCGATTCTGCAAGAAAGGAAAGCTAGCGCCATGATACGTGGGTCCCTTTAAGATTCTGGAGAGAATTGGTAAAGTGGCCTACAGACTCGAATTACTGGAGGAATTCAGCAACGTGCATCCGACTTTCCACGTCTCAAACCTCAAGAAGTGTCTAGCCGAAGAAAACCTGCATGTCCCTCTTGAGGATTTGCAAGTTAACGAAACTCTACACTTTGTGGAAAAGCCAGTAAAAATCATGGGTCGAGAGACCAAGAAACTTCGATGCTCTTGCATTCCTATAGTGAAAGTTCACTGGGAAGGAAAACGTGGTACCGAGTTCACTTGGGAACTCGAGAGTGATATGGAAGCTAAATATCCACATCTCTTTGTTACGCATGCGCCTTAATTTCGGGACGAAATTCCTTAAAGTAGGGGAGGCTGTAACAACCCGACTTTCCGGGTCATTACTATCACTGTCATTTCTTGCTTAATTGCTTGTAATACCGAGATTTCGATTATCGCAAAAGGGTTAAAACTATATTTTTAAAACGCATATCACAATGCATTATTACAACACATATTACAACGCTTATTCAAAACGCAGTTGTCGCATTTAAACGCTATTTATAACGCTTACTATTTAAACGCATTTTATTGTTTGTTTAGACTAAACGCTATCGCAACGCAAACACAACGCAAATTCGAAACACAAAATTACTTTTATGCATTTTAATTGTTATGCGTGTTACTTGTGTGATTATTTTGTTTAAATGTTATGTGATTATCAATGCAACGCTCACACGCTTAACGCTCACTCGCAACTGGATTTAACGCAACGCAACGATTAACACACGAAATGAAAGTTGGAAAACCAACAAAATGCAACTCGGACGATCGAATGGACAATCAGTCGAATAGACATCTGCTCGGATGACCATCCGACCGGATCGCCATCCGACTGAAAGGCCATCCGACAGCTGCACAACGTGCACCGCCTTAACTCTATATCACCCTCAATAAATTATACTCGTACACGTCCCTTTCACTGATTTGACAACTCCATCCGACCACCTGCACTCAACTCGCTCTCAGTCGCTTTTTCTCTCGATTCAAGGCCATTTCGTAGGTATTTCTCCTCAAATCTTGTACAACCATCATCACCAAACACTTCTACATCATCTTCTTCATCAAAATCACACACAAACACTTACTTTTTCTATTAAATCATTGATTTGGACCTCTTGAAGGTGGTTTCCACCCGTTTTGCTCTGGCAATCGGTTAAGGATCATCTTATTCGTCAAGGTTGGTTCAGATCTAAGAGATTTCCACACTTTTAACTTAATCTCAACAAGATTTCAACACTTTTCAACTGATTTCAACTTTTCTTCAACTTTTCTATTTAAAACCGTTGGAATCTGAGTTCATTCAAACTCTCTACTCGTTCCTTAGTTGAGAGCCGGTTTGGAAACGGATTTCCACCGGAGGGATGACTGATTTACGGGTCAAACATGAAAAGATCACCAAGAACAGCTCGACTGGTCGAATGGGGTGGTACCCATCCGATCGAATGAACTGAATGCGGTATGTTTTTCCATTGTTTGACACGTCATCACGCCATCTCCGTTAACGCAAAACTTGCTACTTAGAAAATTTTACCAAATTTCAAAATGTCGGATCATCTGATCGAATGGCCATCCGTTCAGATGACCATCCGACCGGATGGCCTGCCCCTTTAAAACTTTCAATACTTAAACGTTTTGATTAAACTTCAAACTTAAACGATTTACAAACAAACACACACACACACACTCATTCGAATGGACATCTGTTCGGATGACCATCCGACCGGATGACCATCCGTTTGGATGGGTTAACCCCATTCGTTTGGATCACCATCCGAATAATCTATCATCCGACGCTCTGTTACACATTGTTCAACGCTCACGCTACTGTTCTATGCTCAGGCTAACTCCAACGAGCTCCCTTCAATCCAATCAAGTTGTGTTTACTTTTTAAAGACCTACTGTGAGTATACTTAAACCCATTTTCTTTTAACGCACTTTTGGGTGTTACATACGTTCTCTATCAAAACACAACAACACACAATGCAAACACTTTTAACGCTAACAGTTCCCGCATGCTATAGGTGTACTTTGAATGCTTGTACTATGCTATACAGTGTTACACTATACCGCCTCTAGCAATGATAGTAATATAGTTTCGACTCAGCACCTGTCGTGGACAGGGGTTGCTAGGGATCACATCTCTTTACTTCATGTGTTCGCTGAACATGTGTCGCGCATACTCTACAATGTAGTCTCGTGGTTAAGTGTGAACATAGTTTTGATAGTTACTTGCATCGCCCGTTACGTGTTACATGCTGGTTATGCATAAATGCTTTTCGCTACTATATGCTATTCAAACTTGTGTACTCACCTTTACATTTTATGTATTGATTTTATTTTAACATATGTGACAGTTTGATGTTATGCTATGCTGGAAATCAAGATAGGCAGTCTAGAAACTCCACTAATAGAAATCTAGGTTGTCGGACTTGTTTTGCTTTTGAGACACGCTATCTGTAATAATTATTTGTGGAATGCTTGTTGATTGGTATGGGACAATTAACCTTTTAAAAAATTGCCATTTAATAGTTGTTATAGATTCTCTTGAGCAATTTGGTTCGCCTAGTGCCGTGCCCCGATGATTCCGCCATCGGTTGGGGTGTGACACTTTAACCTTATATGTTGCTACTTGATTTTTTCTTGAAATCTTCCAAATATTTAACACCTAAAGTTAAATTACTTTTTTATCAATAGTAGGATACACATGTGTTGTTTAAAAGAATTATAGCAGGGCCGGCTTTTGGGCTGGTCAACCCGTATCGACGTTCGAGGCCCAAATTTTCAAAGGGTCCGAAAAGTCTTTATAAGCTTCTATATATTTATTAAATTATATATTTAGTATATTCATCCGTTTATCATGCGAAAAAGTGTTGGTGGTGTAATGGAAAAAACCATCTGAAGATGATGTAAAGGTCTCAAGTTCAAATCTTAGCTTCACCACTAAAGTTTTATTTTTTCAATTCATTTCCCCTTAACCACAATTTTGGACCCAATTCTTTTTTACACCCGAGGCCTAAATTTTTTCGAGAGTTTTCGGGGACGTCTCTGAATTATAGAATATGTATGTGATAAATTTTAGTTAATTCACTTGTGCATCATGTAGTGGCGTTGATAGCTGAAAATCGGTTGGTAAAGGATAATCGTTATTATTATTGAATGAATGAATAATGAGAAGATTACATACAAATATATAGAATAACTAAATACACTTAGCTACCCTCTACAATATAATAATTAATAATAATCTAATCTTACTTGACATAGTCTAATATTCCCCCGTAAGTTCGGGGCGGTTTGCCACCTGTAACTTGGACCGCAAAAACTCAAACTTTTGAGACGACAAGTGCTTTGTAAAGATATCGACTATTTGATCATCAGTTGAAATGAATTTGACGTTGAGATGACCTTGAGTAACCTGTTCACGAACAAAATTATAATCAACTTCGATATGTTTAGTACGAGCATGAAACACCGGATTGGCAGTGAGATATGTGGCACCAAGATTGTCACACCAAATTGTTGGTGCCTCGCTGTGCAAACCAAGCTCTCGAAGAAGAGACTTTAGCCAAATTAATTCTGCAACAGTGTCTTCAATAGCCTTGTACTCAGATTCAGTTGAGGAGCGAGAAACAGGTCGTTGTTTGCGAGCGGACCAAGAGATGAGGTTTGAAACCAAGTAGATAGCAAATCCCCCCATCGAGTGATGATCGATTGGACAACCAGCCCAGTCAGACTTAGAAAAGGCTTGCACATTAGTAGACCAGCAAGAGTCAGAGAAGGCTTGTAGCCGATAGCCTGTGTTGTGATGAAACCAAAGGCCCATGTTCATTGTACCATTTAAATAACGCAAAATTCATTTAACAGCAGCCCAGTGGTTTTCTGTTGGGGCGTGCATGAACTGACACACCCCGATTGACCGCAAAAGCAATATCGGGACGGGTAAGGGTCACATACTGGAGCGCCAACCGTCTGTCTGTACCGAGAAGGATCGTCCAAGAGAGGACTATCATCTAGAAGCAAGACATGAGAAGTACCCATAGGAGTAGAAATAGGATTGCAATCCGCTAGACCCTGTCGATGTAAAATGTCTCCAATATATTTACGTTGGGAAAGAACTAAATCAGATTTCTTGTGAATGACTTCCACTCCAAGAAAATAATGTAGTTGCCCTAAATCTTTAAGAGCAAAGAGAGAATTAAGACGGGTAATGAGCTTGGTCACTGAAGAAACACTGACCTGAACGGTAGGCTCCAACTAGGACTTCAACTCTTGGCGATCCGAACAACTAACTGCAAAACAGAACACCGTTAGGACTCGTTACAGGAATGGGGTTATTCCTGTAACCACCCTCCAGCGTGAGAATAAGTCTCGGTAAATGGGAGTAAGAATGTATGTAGAGAGAGAGAGAGAGAGAGAGTAAACGAGAGCAGAATAAGAATACCTTTGATGTTTACCTCTATTTATAGTTTACCATTAGGGTTTCCTCTAACTTAAGATGGACTCCGATAATTTAGGGATTTGCATGATCTTCCCAAAATATTGGGGATTTGGTTACGTGATTTATCCATACAGAATGGAACATTCTAGAATAAACATGTGTAATTGAATATTTACAATAAAATAATAGGAAATAACCGGGTCGGGTTAGCCGTTCCGGGTCATACCTCTTCATGTCCCCCCAGTCTGAAGTTAGGAGATGAAATTCATGAGATCGGACTTAAAAAGGAAAAACTCAAAATACCCCCTTGAGTGCATATTAGGATGACAGTTGTACATGCCCTGGTTTGACACGTGTCCCCATCCCGTTTGCCTTTTTGAATTTGAAGGGTTGTTTTCCCTTTTCCATAAATAGCCTGTCCGTTAGGGGGTTTCCCATTTCATTCTTTTTCTTTCATCTCTTTAGAGTTCTTGATTGCACACAATGGCCTCCAAGACCGGTGAATCCTCTTCAGCCCAGACAAGTTCCGATGCTCTCTACTGCAAATGGGGAACAATATCGTTCAACAACCTTTTGCAAGAGTATGACATTAATTCGTAATAGAACCCAGTGTTACCGTCGAAGAAGGATACGGCGTTTTCCTTGAAGCCGGGGAAAATCACTCTGTTCAGTGATTTCTTCAAATTCTGCAATTTCCGGTTGCCGATAACCAAATTTTGTAAGTCAGTTCTTGACGAGTACCAGATTCACATCTCTCAGATGCATCCTCTTGGACTGGTTAAACTCCGTCATTTTGAGTTTGCCTGTATAGCATTGGGCCATATCCCTGAAATCATGCTTTTTATGGCTTTTTTCATTCTTGTATGGAAATCCCCCTTTTTCACCTTCGATCGACGAGATATCGGTGTGTCTTGTCTAAGGGGTGTCCCTGCAAGTTCAAGGGATAAAGAGTGGAAGAAAAAATTCTTCTATATTGATGCTAGCGTCATCCCCTAGGAGATGCACTGGAGAGAAATGGGAGCCAAAGATAAATTCAAAGATGATGGTCCACCCGCAGATGTCTACACGGAAAATGCCATGTTCAAGAGGCTAAGACAATGCCTTTCTAAATGCCAGATGATTTCGAAGGGGGCACTGGTGATGGCTGGGAAGAGTTTATTATGGCGTGACAGCCGTTTCTACCCTGCCTTTCAAAGATTTGACAAAGGTGAGTATTAGTTTGCTGTTAATGTAATTTGCAGGTTGTGTTTGTTCTAATATGTATGGATGTCAAACAGGTGAATGGAGCTTGTTTGATTTTGTTGATCCTCCTCGGCACACTGCTCTGAGATCCACAGACCGCGTGGTTGGAGAGCAGGAGACAGGCGTGTTGAAGATTCATATCGAAAATTTTCTCCTTCCCACCGTGCCGGCGGATGCAACTGCTCATGTGTCTAATCCTCCCCCCAGCGGGGGGAGCGGGGTTTCTCTTGAAGAGATGAAGAAACCATCCCGGATAAGCATAACCGGAAAGAAAATTATTACCGCGGGGGTGACTGCTTCGCCTGTGGCGGCTAATGTGTCCACGGCCCCGGAGATTGTAGTTATTACTTCTGCCCCCGCCATAGTGAGTCCCCGCCCTACACTGAAGAGGCGTGAGGTAATGCCGTCTTTGTCCACTTTCCAAGCAACCAAAGCTGCTCAAGCATTACATGCTGGTAAGTGATTGTGTTTTGTCCGTATAGGAATTGGGGTCTTTATCTGTTTTCTAAATGCTTGCTTTAATGTAGATTCTCTTGTTGAGACCCAAGTTGAGAGTGGGTCCTTTATGCCCTTGACCTCAGGGGAAATTGTCTCTTCCGCCGCTGGCGGCCAAAGTGTCCCCCTTGCAGATCTTATATCCCAAGCAAGTGCAGTTCCTGTTAGTTCTTCGATGCCACCGCCATTGTTCACTACATCTGTTGTCATGACACCGAGTCCTGTTATCACGCCCCTGTTTTCAAGCTCCGCCCCCGCGGTAATATTTGATTCTCCCATTGGCGATTTCCCTGTGTCCGGGAAAGAAATGCCTACTACTTATGTCGGGGGTGAGTCGACAAGTGCTAAGGATACCACTATTAGTGATACTGGGGGTTCAAGTGGTACTTTTGCTGAAGATGGTGCTCGTTTGTTTGATGACCTCTATCTTCCCACCGTATGTTGGGATCCGTATGCCCAGGACAAATGCTATCAACCTAAGTGGAAGATAGCGGAGTCTTCCAGGCTGGTTTTCCCCCCAGTGGTGCATTACTGGGTTGAGCGGGCATACCCTCCGACTGAATCTGCCTATGTAGAGGGGTTAGATAACGAGCACCTGATGAATACGACGATGATGGATGCTGTCAGTTAGCCCAGAAGACTGGCTGAAATCCGACGCCGGTGGATGCATGATAATAATGAGCTACACCAGGCGAGGATGACAATTCAAGAGGTTATGGATGAGAAGTTCCATTTGGAAAGTCAGCTCCAGACTTCTAGTCTCAGGGAGAGCCAGTTTGTGTCAGAGAAAAATAAGGCCGAGGATGATCTGAAGCGAGTAACGACCAATCTTGCTGAGGAAAGGGTGATATGGGCACGCAATATAGTGGAAAACGATCATGTCCTTTCTCATGCCAAGGTTGTTTAGGAAGATTTGGAGCGTAAAGCCGTCAATGAGGCTCAAAAGGTGAGATCTGAGTTATCTGCTGAGGTGGAAAAGTTTCGTATTGACACCGATTTTGTTTATCAGGTGTAGGAGAGGTACCAAAATTTGACTCTGGAGTTAATGCCAAAGCCCAGGCCAAGCAAGTTGAGCTGGAGGAGCGGGAGGAAAAACTTAGGGAATTGCAACAAATGTGTGACTCCTAGGTCTCGGAAAGGAATCAACTTCTGCAATCTTCAACCGCCCAGCAGGTGTTGGTGCATGCGTCTGTCGACTTCGTCTTGTATCGAGTCTTGTTTGTATTTAGATAGATCAGGGCACGTATTTCGAGGAAAATATCAAATTTAGGGTGAGAGGCAGTTTCAAACAAAATTACCTAATTTCGTTTGAAGGTAATCTCGCTTGAAATGTGATTCCGTTTGAGACAATTTCAAACGGAATTAGCTTACCTATATATAGCCTTGTTTTCGTTTCAGTTGTAACGATTCCGGTTTCAGTACCGAACTGCTGCCGAAGTGTCGACTCGCTGTAAATTATCATCAAATCAATAATATCGACAATTAATGAGTATATCTTGCTGAATTGAACTCAATACGTCTGTTTCCGCCTTTCGTATTGATAAAAACTCTTCTGAACGACTCGTTCGGGTCTGAAAACGATCCTACAAGTGGTATCAGAGCTCAGGAGGAAGAGTTCATACCAATTCAGCTGAAAATTCTGATTTCTACACTTTCTTTTTCAAAATTTACAACTTTTCACGGTTAAAATCGGCTAAATTTCTCACAGAATGTGCGCAATAGTTTTTAACAAAGCCTTGAAAGTTTCAGGCCTAAAATCGATCTAAAATATGGTAAAATTGGTAATTTCGTTTCAAAAACAGTTCAAGAATGATGACGTCATCAGCATTTCAAAGGAAATTAGATCTTAATTCCGCTTGAAACCGGTATTCCTCTTGAAATATTGGTTGATTCCGTTTGAAACATATAATTCCGTTTGAGTGATTCCGTTTGAATCACTAATTCCGCTTCAACTGGTTATTCCGTTTGAACATTTCATACGGAATTAGTAATTCCATTTGAAAGTGTGTTACCTCAAACGAAATTAGGGTAATTTCGTTTCAAAGTTGATCTCGTTTGAACTGCATAATTCCGTTTGAAAGGTATCTCGTTTGAAAGATAATTCCGCTTAAACAGGGATTTCGTTTGAGAAGTGTTATTCCGTTTGAAACCGACTGTTTGGGAATTTCTTGAAATCTAAAACATGGAAGAGGAATTTTATAACGCATTTGCTACTCCGGTTACCCCGATTACTCTTGTACAGAACACGATGTTGGAAAATGAAACGGGGACTATACAAAAACCGCCTAAGCTCATGAACATTGAGGAGTATAAAGGTTGGGAAGGACGTTTTGAAAACTGGGTACAAGCAAATTATTTGGATGCTTGGGAATGTGTTGAGACGAAATATGTTAGACCAATGATTGATGATGAAGAGATTATTGCTATTAAAGATCTGAGTGCTGAAGATAGAAAGAAATACAAAGATGAAAAAATGATGTTAAGTCTACTACAACAAGCTGTGAAAGAAGATATCTTGGTTTTATTGCAACACAATGGAACTTCTTATTCAATATGGAAAGCATTAAGATCGAAGTTTGTTGGAAGCCAAGAGATGGTCAAAAACAAAAAGTCACTTCTGAAGAAAGAGTTTGATCTGTTTCGTGGTTTGAAAAATGAAAGCACAAAGCAAATCATTGAAAGATATTGCAATCTGTTAGCGAACATAAAGAGGTTAAGTATCAATAAAGATAATGAGGAATTGATTGAAAAGCTAGCTGATGCGTTACCATATGAGACTTGGGGTACATATCTCATGATGTTGAGGAACAAGAAAGGTTTTAGCAGTCTGACATTGAGCAAGTTCATAGAAAAGATTGAGGCTCAAGAGATGGAACAGAGAAAGATCTCAAGAATGAAAGATTTTGATGGTGAATAAGACATTGGGCTTTATTACAAAGCAGGGTTGAATGACAAAACTACCAACATTTAACCAAAGGTTGAGACTGCATTCAATGCAAAGAGTTCATCAGGAAGTTCATCCAAAGGATCAAACAGCAACACAAGTTTTTCATCATATCCATCTTTTGATCCTAACATTTCAGCAACCAAGAATGGCAGAAAGCTACAATGCAACATTGTATTGAATCTTGAAAATGATCAGGACTATTCTGAAGAAGTTGCAAAAAGCCATATGTCTTTGTTAGGAACTGTGTTGGAGTCGTATGAAAGTTTTGTGGCAGGTCGGATCGGGAATCCAATGCTTACAAAAGAGGATTACGATCAGATTGATGCTGAAGAGATGGAATTGATGGACATAAAGTGGTGTTTGGCAAGTGTGTTGAGACGAGCTGAGAAATTTAAGCAGATTACAGGAAGAAATGACTTACGTGATGCTAATGTTTCTAATTTGGGTTTTTATAAATCTAAAGTCACTTGTTTTCGTTGCAGGGAAAAAGGACACTTCAAGAGGGAGTGCACAAATCGCGAAGCAAGTGGAGCTCAAAATCCGTTCAACAACAATGATTACTACCGGAAGGCCATTTATCATCAAGCTGCTCAACAACAACAAGAACCACAAGTGGCACATGGTAGAAAAGTAATAGAGGAGTCTTCAAAGAGAGCATGTTTGGTGAATCAAGAAGATTTCAGTTGGGACAAATATATTTTAGCCGACAACAAAGCATGCCTAATCAATCAAGATGATGAAAAATTGCCAGAAGGTTTTAGCTGGGCAAATTTCAATTGGGATGATTATAATCCAAATAAAACTTCAAATCACAAAGCGTTTGTTGCTCGAGTCGAAGAAGATAGTGATGATGATAATGATTATTATGCAAGAAGAATGGCAGCTCATTTGAAAATGATGGAAGAAAGTGATAGTGAAGATGAAAAAGCTAAAAAGAAAAAGAAAAAGGTCAAAACACCAGTCAGCAGTGATGATGAAGAAGTTCGTGTGATAAGGAAAAAGGTGAAAGACATTCCAGAGTTCAAGGTTGAAGAAGAAGCTAATGCACAAAAGGTTCCAGTGATATGTGAAAACTGTGAAGCAGTAAAAAAGCAGAACAGTACTTTGATTCATAACATGAACAGATTGAAAGAATCTTATGATGTTCTGAACAAAGCCATGAATCAGTATAATCAAACAAGCAGTGAACAAGCAACAGCCATGAAAACACTACAAGGAGCTCTTATGACAAAGCAGAAAAGTGTTAACAGTTACATTGAAAAATGTGATGTGCTTGAGCAGAAACTGGAAACAAAAAGGATTGAAACAGAGAGAGTTAATCAGTTGTTAAAAAGTTACTCATGTACTTCTTATGTCATTGACATGATTTATCCAACTGTGGAAGGCATGAAGGCTTTTAAGGAAGACATCCCTGAAGAGAAAGAGAAAAAGATTGACACAGAAGAAGAGACATCTGAGAGAAAGAATGCTGAAAAGAAGAAGAGTACTAAAGTGAAGAATTCTGGTAAGAAACAAGGTTTCAGTTACAACAAGTGTCCACCCCCGCTTGAAAATGGATATTCTCCGAGAAATCCAAATTCAGAAAGAGTCAAAAAGGCAACAAATTTACAGTGGGAGTCGGAGTCTTCAGTTAACTTGCCAGAAAATATTGATGTCACTTTTACATCGTCTGACACTGATCAACAATCTCAATTCATGAAGAAAGTGGTGGATCATGTGTTAGATAATGATGAAACTGAGGAGTCAAAGTCGGAGTCTATGTCAGAGTCAAAGTCTGAGTCCAGCACTCCGAGTCAAACCGTCAAACAGGGCAAAAGAGTTTACAATAAAGAATTCCTGTTATCAAAATCTAATTTGAATGATGAAACATTTAAAGTGGCTTATACTTTGAATGGTTCTGACAAATTATATTCTGATGAGGAATTTCCAATAAGAGGTGTCAAAACCAAACTAATCAAAAAGGTTTTCAAACTAACAGAAATTAATAATTCTGAAATAAAAGATGTAAATCTTTTTGAAAAACCTAATACTTACACCTCAAGAGTTCAACAACGTTTAAACAAGAAAAAGGGTTACAGTTCTGGTTCAGGTAATCGAAAGAAACCAAACCATAACAGTAATTTCAAAAAGAAAGGTCTTGGTTTTATTCCACCAGAAAATCATAAAAATGAAAAATATGTTCGAGATTTTAAATCAAAAATGATATTTGTTTCAGGTACATCATCTGAAGAAGAGAAAGAAAATCTATTCAGAAATCAGTCAAACAAAGATTTCCTTGCAAAGAAGCAAGAAGAAATGAAGAATGCTGATCAGATGAAAGAAACGAGAACCTGTTTCCAATGCAACACTATTGGTCATATTGCCAAGAATTGTTCCATGGAAATACAATCAAAACAGGGAGTTTCTCGTAAACTAAAAGAAAAAGTGATTGAGTTTGAACCACCAATTGAGAGAACTAAACTTTTCAAAAATTCAACATTTGAGATTGGTGAATGTTCAAACAGGTTTTAGAAGAAAAGAGCAAACCTTGACAACCAAAAGTGGGTTGTTAAGAAATCTGATGATAGTTCTAGCAATTATTCTGATTCGTCAAAATCAGAGGAGCTATCTTCTGGTGATGAATCTGACTCCACAAAGTTAGATGAGCCACATGTTGAGAAAAAGGGTGAAAACTCAGTGCCGACTGTGGATGATGTGAATTTTCCACTACTTCGGGCTGAAAATTTTAAGAAGAAAATTGGTAAAGTTGAAATTTCAAATCAATTTTTCTCTGAAAAGAAAGAATTTGATATTGAAAAAGCTTTTAACCCCACAGTTCATAACATTTTTGGAAAAATGGTTGACAGGAAGGTCAAAGGTGTGAAGGAATTTTATGAGAAAAAATTAAAGAAACCAGGTAAGTGTGTTTCATCCCAGGTTTGTGACTGGGATGGAACTTATTATGATCAGTAAAAACCTTGACTTGCCGAAGCTCCCAAGTTGGTAATCGTGGAGCATGAATCGGCATCATTCTTATATTGTTTTTGAAAAATTGAAAATTGTTCACTAGTGTGACTTGCCGGAACTCCCAGGTTGGTAAGTGAGGAGTAGGAATCGGCATCTTGATAATTCAACCTACAAGTGGTATTGGTTGGTAAGCCATGTGGTTGAAAAAGAGGTTGTGATTTTATAAATAGGTTAATCAAGGTCATTAGGTTGAACTTGTTTGGACCATTCTTACAAGTGATATTTTGAAAAACAATGTGATGAACCCCTATCCTACAAGTGGTAAAATCAATCAACAAAACTAATTTTCCGGAAAAACCATTTGATTAAAACAAACTTAAGTGTTTTGAAATCACAAAGGGAAAATAGTTTGTTGAGAGGGGGAGTTCTGATTGTTTATGCCAAGTGGATGGCGAATTGAAGCGATTCGATATCAGTTGTCACTTTATTTGTACAGTTTGTTTTCAAATTTCCTTTAAATGATTTTGAATTTTAGGGGGAGTAAGATTTTCAGAAAATCCAAAAACACTAGAAAATTTGAAAAATACAAAAACATGATAAAATGAAAAATGAGTTTTGTTGTCAAAAAGAGGAAATGATAGTACATCAGTGGACGATCACAGCATGCTAAAGAATTGGAAAGATAAAAGTGATAAACGGTCTCACTGATGATGTGCCAGTAGGTTTTTACACATTTAGTAGATTGTGATGAGATATAAACCTAAATTCAAACTTGCTTATATCGTGGGTAACATCTCTCGTATATATGGGTAACCCCCGAAATCTTGTTTGAAAGGTCCCTCTTTCTGAGATACTAGGTCTTTATGCTCAGTGATATCTGGGGTATTATCCCGGGACTTCTAATTTTGCGGAAGCAATGGCCTAGTCCCCGTATAATACTTTACGCTTGCTTGAAATAAAAGCCTGCCCTCAGCATAAAAAATGATAAAACATTGCAAAATGCAAAATCATGTGCTGTTGAAGAAAAGATCCTCTAAAGGGGACCCACCAAAAGTCGAAACCGTCATCTCTCTGCTGAACGGAAGTTCTGACCTGAGCTCTCACGGTTGTCGCAATATTAACCCCTTACAGATATCATCTAGGTATACTCACCTGTAAGACTGAATATTGGGATCTGGATACAGGAGTATATTCTGAGGTGGGATACGCAAATAAGTTTAAGTGCTTAAGACATTAATCTCGTATCTCGAAACAGTTGAAATTTGTGTAGAAATTTAAGTGGATCAGTATACTGACAATCTAAGTGAATCGTTTAGAACTTAAAATGTTTAAAGCTTAACGGTGTTGGTGATTTGTCTCAAAAACTGATATGATCCTCTTACACAAACTCACAAAAAATATTGTATGTATATATTTTTTCTCTGCATTGCATTTTAAATTCAAATATCCAAAAAGATTTTCGGAGTGTTTTAGCATAATTTTTTTGAAAATACAAAAAGATTTTCGACAACTGGTGTTGGAGAACTAATTTTCAAACTTCCAAGTGCTAGACATGATGAACAAATGGTTTGGGAAGTATGTTTTTGTAAAGAAAAATGATATTTCTTCAAGAGATTCATCAGTTTAACATTGTAAAATCATTCATTGATTGAATAATTTCTGCAAGTGGTTCATCAGAGTTTATAAATGTTAAATCATTTTGAGAATTATATTTACAAGTGGTTAGCATAGTGTAAATTTGTGAAATTTATTTTTGGGTAGAGATTTGTGCAGGAAAAGTAGAGCCAGCTTCAGATTTTGGGATAATCAGATAAAAAGCCAGGTTTTGATCCAGAACAGGATGTGAGCCAGGACATGATCTTGAACCTGTGGAAGCCAGACTGCGATCCCAGCTTATCGAAAGGGGGAGTCTGAATGACAAAGAGTCAGGTTCTGATCCTGAGATTGCTGATGCTGATGAACTTAAGGAATCAAGAGATCTGATCAAGAGAAGATAGAGCCAGAGAGGAGGAGGTTATCTGTTGGTTCTGATAGAGAAGAGAGAGATTTGAGGATGCTTTACATTGTAAGATACTTTGAAGAGAAGCCCAAAGACTGATAAAGACTGAAGATGTTGAAGACTCGACACTTAAGACTCGTCAACATTCGAGGGGGAGTCTGTTGGTGCATGCGTCTGTCGACTTCGTCTTGTATCGAGTCTTGTTTGTATTTAGATAGATCAGGGCATGTATTTCAAGGAAAATATCAAATTTAGGGTGAGAGGCAGTTTCAAACGAAATTACAAGTTGTAATTCCGTTTGAAATGTCCGTGACATGTTCAAACGAAATTACCTAATTCCGTTTGAAGGTAATCTCGCTTGAAATGTGATTCCGTTTGAGACAGTTTCAAACGGAATTATCTTACCTATATATAGCCTTGTTTTCGTTTCAGTTGTAACGATTCCGGTTTCAGTACCGAACTGCTGCCGAAATGTAGACTCGCTGTAAATTGTCATCAAATCAATAATATCGACAGTTAATGAGTATATCTTGCTGAATTGAACTCAATACGTCTGTTTCCGCCTTTCGTATTGATAAAAACTCTTCTGAACGACTCGTTCGGGTCCGAAAACGATCCTACAGCAGGCGTGTCTCCAGGAGGCAGAAAGTGCTTTGGAATAGTCCAACGCCGAGGTGAATAGCATGACCAGCCGCTTGGCAGGGCTGCAAGGTGACAGAAACTGGCTGATATCCCAAGGTTTAGTTGGTGCTTTTGAGTACCTACGCTAGTCGGAATCCTTTGTTGCTATACTGGATCGCCTATCTACTGCTGCTTACAAGTCAGGCCACCATGATGGCATTCACGAAGGTTATGTTAGTTGTCATCAAACAAGTAAGGTTACCCCTGACTTCCAGGAGAGAGGAGGCAAGCTGACAGCAGACATGGCGGATGCTCTTGAGGCAGTTTACAATGATCCGCTGCCAGTGTATACTGATTTGGCTGATATGGTGGCTGAAGACGGCGTGGACTCTTTACGTCATATGCTGGAGGTGCCGGATGAATCCGGAGAGGAATGAGTGTTGTTTGTTTGATATTTCCACTATTCCTTAGATATTTATGTAAAAAACAATATTTTGTCTTTGTTGGGGGTGCGTGTGAGCACTCGATTTTTGTCAGGAGCCATTAATGAAATTATCATTATGATGACGCCGCCGTTTGCTAAGAGTGGCGATTTGACATTTAATGATGACTTGTTATTAAATTTGCTTTCGTCATGGTTGTCAGCTTGTTTAACCATCTATAAATTAACTCTTACTTTTTTACCATATTTGGTAAGTGAAACGATGAGTTGTAAGTACCGTCTCCGGAAAGTCTCTAACATACTGCAAAACCTAGACGTAGCTGAAGCTATGGTCCATCTTCGGGATAAGATGCCAGAAAAAACAATGGAGTGTCAGGAGGTAGACTCCGGCGATGCGGTGCTTTGTACGAACATTTCGGGCAAGGTTATTGAAGATGAGGGTCATTCTTTTGCCGGAGTCAAGTCTAATAGAGGTGTTGTGTTCTTGACAGCGGACACCCTAACGCAAGCTTTTCATTCCGAGTGCTTACATCGGTGCAAAGTGGTGAACGAACGACGTCGAAGTGGTCGTCAATGCCCAAGTTCTGTTGATGATCGGAAGATGGTAGCTTCTCTGGCTGTTGGGGTGAATGATGACAACTTGATCATCGATCCTCACCCCTTGGAGTGGTACGGTGAAGCATTGCACACCCCTGCAGAGGTGTTAGCAATGTTTCCCGACTTGTAATGTAGTAGAACATGTTCGTTTTTTGGTGTTCCATATGTTGGTTTTTGACAACAGGGACAAGTACTTGGTTTTGTATGATAGATGTATGTATTTATTACCAAAATACCTATCTTTTTGTTAGTGGTTGACGTATCTATTACCAAGATACCCACTTTTAGCGTTTTATAATTTTGGTCATCTGACTTTGTTATATATGAAAAATATTTCGTGTCAGAGACATTTTTTTTACCGTGATATACAGTTCAAATGCGGTGGTAATAATTTGCACAGTAATATGCAGTATAAATGTGATGGTAATTTTTTGTACCGTAATATGCACTATAAATGCGATGGTAATTTTTAGTGTGCATGTAGATGACAAAAGAGAGTAAAAAAGTATTTTTTATTAACTTAATAACTGAAAAGAGAAAGAGACATCGTTCTTGATAAATTACACTTGTTCAAAAGGAAAACTGTCTATTCCGCCGTTAGGGGCGGAAGTCTACATGTAACATTTTTTCAATTGAGCCGTGTTCCAGCTACGTGGAACCGCTGTGCCATCAAGTCTGGACAGGCGGTAAGCCCCCTTACCTAGATCTTCTTGGACTATGTAAGGTATAACAACCCTCCTGAAATATTTTAACACCCTAATATATATTAAAATATTCCAATATGTCCTAAAATATAGCCCGTATGTGAAACCCGAGCCCAAAATACGATATAACATTAAAAATTAAATAAAAACAAGTTTTTATGGTCTCTCGCGGGGCACGTAAGCCACCTCTTCGACCTACGCGGGCCAAGACAGCTTGGAGTCAGGGCGAAACCCTAGCGTGCCATGTGTCAACATCGTGTCAGGTCTACTCTCGACAAATCAGCAACCCTAGCAGCTACACCCCTACTACGCGGGCTGCGTAGACCTTGGTCTCACCTTACGCGGGCCGCGAGAAACTTGAAATGTGGCCCTATAAATAGAAACCGAAGGCCTTCAGTCCCAACTCGTTCATATTTTCTTTTCTCTCTCGATTTCACTATAGTAGGCATAATTCTCGGGTATAATACCCACCTAATTAACGAAGTTCTGCTCCGTTGTAAGTATTATAACCCCGGTTACGTATTAGATACGATGCCCGATTGATCTAGGGTTCCGTAACGGCTGTCGAGGTTCTGCCCGACGTAGTCGTTGGAATGCCGTCTCGGGGAGGGTATTACTCATATTATCTATTATACCAGGAAACCCTTACAGAAAACCTAAGACAGCAATATGAGTAATCTCCTTTTTGTAAACTGTTTTTACAAAACCTTAAATATTTTACAATGTGATTAAGCAGTGATTAAGTCTTTGTAGTTCTTCAATTACTGCCGGTATGTTGGGGTTTTGTATACAAAATGTGGAACACGTTACCATTGGACAAAGAGTTAGCCTATGTGTAATATGACCCACCAATCAGGATTGACAGTACTGAATGAGTAATTGTGTAGACATAAACATTGTAATAGCTCTCAATACTGTGTTAATTGATAAAACTCTTCTTGATTAAACTGGGATTCACTCACCAGTATTTCCCACTGACAAAATATTTTTAAACGCATTTCAGGTAACAAAATGTGAAAGCCAACTAGAAGCCAGCTGGACAGCACTGAAGGCTTGGAAAAAGTGGCTATAAAAGTTACCTAAATAAAAGAAGATGTTTTATTCAATAAGATAAGGATTTCCCTATGAAAATGTTTGTAATAAAAACTTGGGTTTTATCCCAATATGTTTAATATTATCAAAGTGTGGTATTTACTCTGATAAACATTTCCTAACTACGGTCCTGATGAAATTTCCGTTGCCAAATTGATAAACAAATGATACCACCAAAACTGGTCTCGCGCCCGCCCGTTCCTGGGACAGACAGAGGGGTTGCGACAGAAAGTGGTATCAGAGCTAAGCCACTGATTCAGCCACAGAAGTGTTCTGCTGACACCAAGATATTATTCAAATTGTTAGGAAATTAATTATGGAAATATGTGCATATCTGCTCTTTATTATGTGTTATTTGACTATTTGTTAGTTACAGTATGAGTGATCAAGGACCCTCAGACGCATATCGCCAGTTGTCCGATTCACCTAGGAGTGAAGGTACCTCTTCACAGCCTACCCTCTCTGGGTATGCCGCTGATAATGGAGAAGGAATGTTTGTGTTTAAGGCTCAGTCTGAAGAGTCATTCCCTCAGAAAAAGAGAGGATGGTTCAGTAAGGGAGCACACGAGCGTAGGAAAAGAATGCTAAAGTTGCAACAGCAGAGAGTCCTAGCAGCTGCTAAGCGAGAGTCAGATGCCCATACACAGGATATGCTTAATAGGAGTATAGCCAATTTTCATATCCTAGCAACCACAGCTGCCAACCCTAATCTGGAACAACTTGTAGTCCCACAACCCTTACCTTTGTTTCCCACGCAGCCGATGGAGATAGAAAACAACCCCGAAAACCTAGTCCAAATGCATGATTTCAACCCTGAGGAGATACCTAGGATACCAGCCCCTAATCCCTTAGACCCAGACTATGATCCATGGTTTGATGATCATAGGGATTATGTGTCACGCTATCACCTAAATGACGAACGCATGCCGAACTTAGCAGCCTATCCAGGTCTGGACCCTCTAGATCCCTACTACGATAACGATGAATACATTAGGGAGATCTTAGAGAATCCGTACCCTCAGGAGGAGCCCATGCCCCAATACCCGGACCCAGTACCAGCACCTGCACCCCCAATGAGTGCAGAAAATGTGCAAGAACTCCGAACTTTCGGAGAAGAGATTTTAGAGAATAGCGAGAGGATGAGGCAGGTAGGTGAGCGACTCGTCTGGAAGTACGACGAGCGCAATATGGATTACTGGATGAATCCATATCAGTGAAGGTGATGATGGAGTTGGTAATAATAATAATAATAATATAATAATATACATAATATGTTTGTATAAATATATATATATATATATGTGTGTGTGTGTGTGTGTGTAATAATAATAATATATGTTGTAGTATAGACCACTTTGTGGTTAGTGATGCATAATAGTATTGTAATTTTAATTTCAGTCTTAGTGTGTATTTGACGCATACTATAATAGAAAAGAGTAAGTCGCAATGCTCGACGCTTTTGATCAATATATGTGTTGTGTGGTTGTTGCCTAAATTATTAATTATTTTTGTGATATTAATAATTAGTAAATGTTTAAAATTCAGATGGACGACGAAGTAAACCAGGAAAACTAGAATAATGATAACCAGAGTAACAATAACTTGGATAACGAAAACCCGAAAAACAACAATAATGGAAACCAAGTGGATAACAGTGCCATGCAACATATAGTGGCACAAGGGATAATAGATGCGATGCAATATATTATCAAAACGGTTAGGGAAGCAAAACATAAAAGTAAACATGATAGCAAACGACCTTCTGAACCTAAAAACAGCGTGAACAATGGACCCGTACTTCAGGTGCCCATTCCCAAAAGAAGAAGAACCGTGTCTTACAGTTGTTCTTATAAAGAATTTTGGTCTTGTAAACCAATGGAATTCTCGGGCAATGAAGGGGCCATTGCATCTCTACGCTGGATAGAAAAGACTGAGGCAGTCTTAAGAATAAGCAAATGCGTGGAAGAGGATAAGATAATGTTTGCTTCCAATCTGTTTAAAAATTCAGCACTAGAATGGTGGAACACTATCCTCCAGTCAAGGGGAAGTGATAGAACTTACAATATGGAATGGGAAGAATTTAAAAACATGGTAGAAAGGAAATTCTGCCCTCCTAATGAAAAAGAACAGATAGCAAACAAATTCCTAAATCTTAGGATGATTGGAGTAGATAGTAAGGGTTATAATACATTATTCTCTGAATATGCTCGAATAGTACCAACCCTTGCATCGCCTAAACCAGTATTAATCTCCCGTTACATCTGGGGATTAATTGGAGAGATTAGACATGTAGTCAAGGCAGCTAGACCCCAAACCATAGAAGAAGCTGTAGAACTAGCAAACACCTTGACAGATGAATTAGTCCGTACACGAGAAGAGGAACAAAGGAGGAACCTAACCCAGAAGCTTACCCAAGAATTCCGTTCTGGAAATTCTAACCGTGAGAGAAATGTAGGTTCTACCTCTGCACCCTACTATAAGTATTGCAAAAGGAAGCATTCCGGAATATGCTCCATATACTGTAATTTCTACAAAATGTCGGGACACAAGGAGGAAGATTGAAGGAAAAAGATTAGCAACAAGATAGGCTACAACTGTGGAGAACAAGGTCATATTAAGCCTAACTGTCCAAAGTTAGCTCCAACCACGAATACCAAGAATACTAAAAATGCTAGAGCATTTCTTCTGACTGCAGAAGAAGCAAAGATAATCCCGGATGTGATCACCGGTACGTTTTTAGATAATGATGTTTTTGCTAAAGTATTATTTGACTCTGGTGCGAACCAAAGTTTTATTAATACTTCATTTTGCAAACTTCTTAATCAATCATTAACTAAACTCCCACAAGAATGTCTAGTAGAGACAGCAAATGGGGAAACCATTAAGATTTCTGAAATCTTGCAGGGAGCAAGAATAGAAATTCTAAATCAGAAATTTATTGCAAACCTTTACCCCATGAATCTGGCAGGATTTGATGTTGTGTTAGGAATGGATTGGTTAATAGCCAATAAAGCCAGTATTTTATGTGATCAAAAGTCAATTCAAGTAAATTCACCAAGGGGTGAAAAGATCACAATTAAAGGAAATAAAATCTCTAGATCCACAAAGTTCATCTCTGTGATGAAAACAGCAAGTTATATAAGAAAAGGGTCATTAGTGTATTTGATTTCTATAATCACTAACACTAAAGGAAAAGAATTAAAGGATATTCCAGTAGTATCCCAATTTTCAGATGTATTTCCAGAAGAGCTACCAGGGCAACCTCCAGATAGAGAAGTTGAATTCAGAATCCATTTGATACCAGGAAACGCACCAATTGCCAAAGCACCTTACCTTTTGGCACCCGCAGAAATCCAGGAACTGAAGAAACAATTAGACAAATTATTGGAAAAGGGATTCATACAGCCAAGCTCATCGCCATAGGGAGCACCGATTTTATTCGTTAAAAAGAAGGATGGATCAATGCGTATGTGCATTGACTACCGTGAATTGAACAAAGTCACGATTAAGAATCGGTATCCATTGCCAAGAATAGATGATTTGTTTGACCAATTGCAAGGAGCATGATTTTTCTCTAAAATCGATTTAAGGTCAGTATATCATCAATTAAAGGTACAGGAAGAGGACATTCCTAAGACCACTTTCAGAACAAGGTATGGCCATTATGAATTTACTGTCATGCCATTTGGTTTAACCAATGCCCCAGCTGCATTTATGGACATGATGAACCGAATATGTAAGCCATATTTGGATAAATTCATAATTGTCTTTATAGATGATATTCTTATTTATTCCAAAAGCAAAGAAGAACATACAGCGCATCTGCACGCACTTCTAAGTTTATTAAGAAAAGAAAAGCTTGATGCTAAATTCTCGAAGTGTGAATTTTGGGTAGAACAGGTACAGTTTCTTGGACATTTAGTTGATCATGAAGGAATTCATGTAGATCCCACCAAGATCGAGGCAATTACCAAATGGAAAACCCCTGAATCACCAACCGAGGTTAGAAGTTTCTTAGGATTGGCCGGTTATTATAGAAGATTTATTCGAGATTTTTCTAGAATAGCCATTCCCTTAACTAAGTTAACCTGTAAATCTGTTAAATTCGAATGGGGACCAAAACAAGAAGAAGCCTTTATAATTCTTAAGCAAAGACTAACCCATGCACCCATACTAGCGTTACCTGAAGGAACTGAAGATTTTGTAATCTATTGTGACGCTTCTAAGTTAGGTTATGGATGTGTGTTAATGCAACGTCAAAAGGTTATAGCTTACGCCTCTAGACAACTTAAGAATCATGAAGAGAATTATTCAACCCATGATCTAGAGTTAGGAGCTATAATATTTGCCCTTAAAATTTGGAGACATTACATATACGGTAGTAAGTTTACCATTTTCACCGACCATAAAAGTTTAATGTATGTTTTTGGGCAAAAGGAATTAAATATGAGACAAAGACGCTGGATGGATATACTTAGTGATTATGATTGTAATATCCAGTATCATGCAGGAAAGGCAAATGTTGTAGCTGATGCTTTAAGTCAAAAGTGCCATGAAAAGCCAAAAAGAGTACGTTCTCTTAAGTTAAATCTGCAAATAGAATTAAATGAACAGATTAGAAAGGCACAAGAATCAGTAATCAAGGATGATACTAAGAAGTTAAAAGGAATGATTAAGGAATTAGAACAAGGAACAGATGGAATTTGGAGATTCCATAAGAAAAGAATGTGGATACCCAAATTAGGAAACCTACGTTATCGTATATTAGAAGAAGCCCATAAGTCTAAGTATACGATGCATCCTAGAAGTGATAAGATATATCAGGACTTAAGGAAGAATTTTTGGTGGATAGGAATAAAAAAGGATATAGCAGCATATGTTGCAAAGTGTTTAACATGTTCACAAGTCAAAGTTGAACATCAAAAACCTTCAGGTTTGTTGCAACAGTTAGAAATGCATGTTTAGAAATGGGAATTGATAACAATGGATTTTGTGACTAAATTACCCAAAACAAGAAAAGGTAATGAGACAATCTGGGTGATTGTAAACAGGCTAACTAAGTCAGCTCATTTTCTACCAATGAAGGAAACTTTCAATATGGAACAGTTAGCTAAATTATATGTAAATGAAATAGTTTCTTTACATGGAATTCCTCTATCAATTGTTTCTGACAGAGATAGTCGTTTTACCTCTCATTTTTGGACAAGTTTCCAAAAAGCAATGGGAACCAAGATAAATCTAAGCACAGCCTATCATCCTCAAACGGACGGACAAAGCGAAAGGACAATTCAAACAATGGAAGACATGCTTAGAGCTTGTGTAATTGATTTTGGAGGTAATTGGGACGATCATTTACCATTGATAGAATTTTCTTTTAATAACAGTTATCACACAAGTATCAATGCTGCACCTTTCGAAGCACTTTATGGACGAAAGTGCTGAACGCCAGTCTGTTGGGCAGAAATTGGAGAAAAGCAACTATCTGGACCTGAGATAGTACAAGAAACAACAGACAAGATCATTCAAGTCAAGGAACGACTGAAAGCAGCACGTGATTGACAAAAGAGTTATGCTGATAACAGACGAAAGCCATTGGATTTTCAAGTAGGAGATAAGGTGTTATTGAAAGTCTCTCCTTGGAAGGGAGTGGTAAGATTCATCAAAAGGGGAAAGCTAAGCCCCAGGTATGTTGGACCTTTTGAGATTATTAGAAGAATAGCACATGTAGCCTATCAGCTACAACTGCCAGAGGAAATGGTAGGAATAGATGATGTGTTTCATGTATCTAATCTCAAGAAATGCTTAGCTGATGAATCGCTGGTAATACCTCTTAAGGATATAGAGGTAAACGAACAGTTAAAGTTTGTAGAAAAGCCTCTACAGATTGAAGACAGGAAAGTTAAGAACCTCAAGCACAAGATATTAGTTCTAGTCAAAGTGAAGTGGGACTCCAAAAGAGGACCAGAATACACATGGGAGTTTGAATCAGAAATGCAAAGGAAATATCCATACTTGTTCCAGTAGATCTCGAGGACGAGCTCTAAAACAAGGTAGGGAGGATATAACAACCCTCCTGAAATATTTTGACACCCTAATATATATTAAAATATTCCAATATGTCCTAAAATATACCCCGTATGTGAAAACCGAGCCCAAAAAACGATATAACATTAAAAAATTAAATAAAAACAAGTTTTTATGGTCTTTCGCGGGGCGCGTAAGCCACCTCTTCGACCTACGCGGGCCGCGACAGCTTGGAGTCAGGGCGAAACCCTAAATAAAAGAAGATGTTTTATTCAATAAGATAGGGATTTCCCTATGAAAATGTTTGTAATAAAAACTTGGGTTTTATCCCAATATGTTTAATATTATAAATGTGTGGTATTTACTCTGATAAACATTTCCTAACTACGGTCCTGATGAAATTTCCGCTGCCAAATTGATAAACAAATGATACCACCAAAACTGGTCTCGCGCCCGCCCGTTCCCAGGACAGATAGGGGGGTTACGACATAAGGGCCTTCCCAGTTGGGTCCCAGCTTGCCTGTGGGTTCCGCCCTACTAGCCTCATTATCCCGCATGACATAATCGCCCTCCTTGAAGGTTTGCTGAGCCACGCGTTGATTATAACACTTCTCTAAGGCTTTCTTGTATTTTTCCTCGCTAACGGCGGCCGCTTCGCGCCGTTCTTCCACGAGGTCCAGGCCTTCGCATAAGAGCCTATCATTTTCATCATCAGTTGTTAGGCGCCTTAGTGAAGGTAGCCCTACCTCCGCTGGTATCATTGCTTCTGTGGCATAAGTTGGGCTGAAGGGGGTCTCGTTGTTGCTTGTCTTGGGCATAGTTCGGTGTGCCCAGAGGACGTTTGGCAATTCTTCCACCCAGGAGCTTCCTTCGTAGCCTAACCTTCTTTTGATTCCATCCAGTAGACTTTTGTTTGCCCTCTCCACTTGACCGTTTCCTTGGGGATGTGCAAATGATGTAAAAATTTGTTGAATTTGTAGCTCTCCACACCAATCTTGTAGGACCTTGTCTGTGAATTGTGTTCCATTGTCGCTTACAAGATACAGCGGTAGACCAAATCGGCAGACGATGTGCTCCCATAGGAATTTCTTGGCATTTTCAGCAGTTATCTTGGCCAACGGTTTTGCTTCGACCCACTTAGTAAAATAATCGATTGCTACAATCAAGTATTTTAGTTTCCCCGGGGCCAGCGGGAATGGTCCCACAATATCAATCGCCCATTTTTTAAAAGGCCGCGCCGCTGTTACTGGAATCAAGTTGTTCGTCGGGCGAAGTGTCTGTGGTGCATATTTCTGACAACTGCGGCATTTTCTAAGTTCAACCACCGCGTCTTCATGCATCCTGGGCCAGTAGTACCCAGGGTTTTGAATTTTAGCAACGATTGCCCGGGGTCTAGCGTGAATGCCACATATGCCGGCGTGTATCTCTTGAATCAAGTATGTAGCTTCTGATGGGGATACGCACCGTAACAGTGGTCCCAATTATGACTTCCTGTACAAGATGCCATTTTGTACTTCATATTGTAAAGCCTTTGTTTGTATCTTCTTGGCGTCACCTCTGGCGGAGGGCAGCTCCCCTTTTGTGAGGAATTTCAGGATGGGAGTTTACCAACAAGGTTCTTCCGCTGTGATCGCGGATACTTCTCGGTGCTCTATTGAGGATGACTGGAGCGTTTCCACCTTCACCTCCTTTTCCATGCCAGATGTAACTAGCTTGCTTAGGGCGTCCGCTATTTGATTTCTTCCGCAGTGGACGTGATTGAGTGTAACGCTGTCAAAGGAAGCTATGAGTTCCTTGGTTTTGGCTAAGTATTTTGCCATTGTCTCATCTTTGGCTTCATTGGTTTCATTCACTTGATTGTTGACTAGCAAAGAGTCAACGTATGCATCGACCCTTGTTGCTCCCATGGACTGGGCCATCCTCAGACCTGCTAATAGCGCTTCATATTCCGACTCATTGTTGGAGCATTCAAAGTCGAATCGCAAAGCATACATCAACTTTATTTCATCTGGGCTTATTAGCATGAGGCCCGCGCCTGCCCCCTTTCCACTTGAAGATCCATTTGTGTACAATTTCCAAGTTTTTTTGGATGTGCTAGATTCTGGCATGTCGTTAACCACTGGGTCTTGGATCACTTCTCCATCAGGAATTTCAGCTAAGAAATCTGCGATTACCTGCCCTTTGATCGTTGTTCGTTTGGGCCCCCAGTTCGATTGCCCATTTGGCTAGTCTTCCAGAGATTTCTGGTTTGTGTAAGATCTGCTGTTAGGGGTAATTTGTTAAGCCTTGCACGCGATGACCCTGGAAATATCTTCGGAGGCGCCGGGTAGCGTGGACCAGTGCTAGTACCAATTTTTCCAGCGTTGGATACCGCATTTCAGGACCCGCTAGTACTTGGCTTTTGTAGTATATAGGCGTCTGTTTGTCATTTCTTTCTACCATGAGTACTGCGCTTACACAATTGTGGGCTGCTGCCAAGTACATCTTTAACAGTTCCTTTGGGTATGGTGCCGTCAAGGTTGGTAACTTCTCAACGAACCGTTTCATGTCTTGCAAGGCTTCTTCTGCTTCACTGGTCCATTTGAAGTTGTTCTTGTTAAGGCAGTCTTTTAACGTTTTTATGAATGGCAAAGACCTTTCAGCATGTCTTGCAAGGAACCTGTTTGTAGCGACCAATCGCCCATTCAACGCATGTGCTTCTTTTAAAGTTCTGGGTGTTGGCATTCACGTTATTGCAGTTATCTACTCTGGGTTGACTCTAAAGCCATCCTGGGTGACCACCACCCCCAAGAACTTGCCTTCCTCTACCCCGAATGAACACTTCTTGGGGTTGAGCTTGATGTTGTACTCTCTCAACTTTCAGAAGGTTTCCTCGATGTCCTCGAGCATTTGTTTTTCTTCCATGCTCTTGATTACTAGGTCATCGACGTATACCTCCAAGTTTCTGCCAATTTGCTTCTCAAAGGCTTTGTCCATGAGTCATTGATAGGTGGCCCCTACGTTGCGTAAACCGAAAGGCATTTTGGTGTAGCAGAAAATGCCTATATCGGTGTGAAACGTAGTTTTTTCTTCGTCCTCTCTCGACATCTTGATCTGGTGATACCCCTTATAGGCGTCTAAGAAACGCTTGTACCTAAAGGGGACCAAGGAGTCAACTTTGAAATCCATTTCGGGCAATGGGTAGGCATCTTTTGGGCAGGCTTTGTTTAAATCTTTAAAATCAATGCACATCCGCCATGTGTCGTCTAGCTTCTTGACTATCACGGGGTTTGATACCCATGTATGGTATTTTGTTTCTCGAAGAATTCCAGCTTCGACCAACTTTCGTACTTCTTTCACTACCGCTTTTCTTCGATCAGGGGCCATGCTATGTTTTCCCTAAGCCACCGGTTTGATGCCCGGGAGTGTAGCTAACCTGTGTTTCGCCTTATCCCGGGGGATCCCAGTCATATCAGAATGCTCAAAGGCAAAAATGTCGGCGTTTCGTTTTAGCAATTGCTTCAAACTGTTTTTAGTTTCCGAAGAGAGGCTATCTCCTATTGTAACCGTTTGCTCTGGATGACGTGTGCTTAGCACCCATCTCTCTGGACTGATTGCACCGGTAGGTCCTTGACGACATCTTTTGGTATCCAAAACTTCACCCACTTTGTCCCGGTGAACTGTTGCTATTCCCCTCGGCGTGGGAAACTTCATGAAACCTCGCGCTGTGGATACAATAGCGTCTAGTTTCCCCAGCGTAAACCTTCCGATTATTACGTTGTGGTAGGATTCAGCACGCACAACGAGGAATGTGAGGAGTATGGTCCTTTCGCAAGGGGCGAGTCCAAAAGTTACGGGGAAAGTGATTTGGCCTATTGGGTCAACCTTCTCTCAGTGAGCCCCTTTATAGGGGCGTGTACTGACTCAAACAGGTTTTTATCTTCCGGTTGCATCCTGTTGAAGCAGGGCTCATAGATTATATCTTCAGAGCTCCCGGTATCGACTAGTATCCTTCTCATGTTATAGTCTCCTACAGCGGCTGAGATAATGAGGGGGTCAGTGGTGAGGTTTAAGTCCTCAACACGTGGCTCTACTGTCATAGTTGCCAACATCCAAGGTTCGAGGGTGGAGAAACTCCGTTTAACCCCCTTCCCTTTGTCGGCGTAGACCATATTTAGCTCCCGCTGTCTCTTGCCCGCCCTTTTATCCGCATCTTCCTTGCTAGGGGGCGGGCCCTGCTTTATGTCTCAAACCATGTGAGCCAGCTTCCCGGTCTTCACGTAGTACTCAATTTGCTTCTTCAGCTGATAGCAATCGTTAGTATCATGGCCATTGCCCTTGTGGTATTCACAGTATTTACTAGTGTCTTTGTTGGGCATATCTTTCAATGGCTTGGGAGGATTGAGTTTTAGGTTCTCAGAAGCAAGGATTTCTGCCGGTGTTTTACTCATATTCGGGTAGTCAGACCTTGATCTAGATGACGATTCGTTTCTTGAATAAGAGCCTCTGGATCTGTCATATCGTGAGTTTGACCGATCGCTTTTCTGGAAATCCTCTATTTTTACCTTTGGAGTTCCGCTGCTCCCTATCTTCTTGGCTCTTTTGTGCTTCCTTGTTCCTATTAGCAGCGTGACTGGCTGCCACCATTTTTTCTTGTGTTACGTACACTTTGGCTATCCTTAGGATCTTATCGATGGTGGAGGGTACGCCATCCCTTCCATACAATGTCCTTAGTAATTCGTCATCATTTACTCCTTATAGGAAAGCACCGCAAGCCAAATCATTGGTTATACCTGGGATCGCCAGGCTTTCTTTGTTGAATCTGACGATGAAACTTTCCACTGTTTCATTGTCTCGCCGACGAATATGGAGGAGTTCGTTTCGATCTTTTGTATGTCGCCTTTGTTGACTGAATTGTAGCTGAAATTTGGATACCAGATCCTCAAAACTGTCAATTTCCCCCACATGTAGGCTGTAACACCTCGTAAAATCATGACTAATATAATGAAGACACGTTTCATGGACTTTAAACATGTAATGATTTGATCTGGAGGGACTAAAATTGACAAACAATGTAAATGTGTAAGTATAAGGATCTAAAGTGTCAACATGCCATTCTTGTGCCTCTGATTGACCTCATACGACGTTCGTATTCTTTAACGAATAAATTATCGCGCATGGAAAGTCGTTTGTGTTTAAAATAAGGATCTTACGAAACATGGGGGTTAAAAGTGTTAACATGTTAAAAGATACCTCTGAGTAACCTTTTAACGAACCCAAAAACATTGTAATAATTATATATTTGGTTCTCAAGAATATTGGATATTTATTTTGTGGAGTTTCGAAGAAATCAAGACTTTTCGGGTGATCGTACAACTAACCGGGAGCTTAACGGAATTAGTTAATGACCCAAGGTCCTTAAAAGTTAACTATGGGGGTCCTAAATGCAATAAATGAAAGTTAAATAAACTTATATTGGACCAGGGACCAAAACTGCAAAGTTTAAAACTTATTTTCCGGTCATAGAGGAGTGTCGCGGCCCGCGTAGACTCCTTAAGAGTCTTACGCGGCCTGCGTGAAAGTGCCAGATGCAGAAAAATCAGGACAGCTGCATGTTCAGCCTGTTGCACCGCCTTTGCATGCCTGAATTTGATACCAGGGACTGTGCCAATGGTTTTTCATGCACTAGGGACACCTGGTAACATCTGGGATCAAAGTAGGGGCATGTGGAATAATCTTGTGAAGCGGAATTTGTTATATAAAGGCCTTGTTCTTCATTGTTCAATTGCACACTTTCAAAATCACTTCAAAACTCATTCTATGGAGTCCCTTGGAGCTCTAGGAAGCTTTCCTCATTTCATATTTCATGTTAAGAGTTATTGTAAGAATTCTTAGCCCCCTTAAGTACAAGTTTTATTAGTTTAATGACCAAAAGTCAAAGCCATCGTAATTAAGCTTTGACTTAGTGATTAATCACTAATGGTACAGCCATTATTCGAATTAAAAGTGGCTATGAGTTGGTAATTATGTAGGTAATAAACCCTTAAAAGGGCACCTACTGATTTCCACTCTAACTTGGTCAATTGTCGGGTCAAACTTATTAATAAAAAGTCAACAGAATCTATTTTTGCAAATAAATTCATAACTAGCAATGCAGAGGTTATGTAACATGTTTAAACACTAAAATAACTTGGTAAATAATATAAGAACATGTTTAGGCATGTTCAACCCGACGATTCTGAGTTTAGGCTCGGTTCGGAACCGAAAGTCGCAAAAGTAGACTTTTGCTTTGACTTCCAGTTCTGACCCGACTTAGCTTGTTTTAGATATGCCTTAAGGTTCCTTTAGGACCATATTATAGGTTAGTATAACCCTCTGAGGTTATACAACTTGGTTCCAAAGAAATCCTAGATCATTTGCATGTTTCCGTTAAATGCTTAAATGTTGACCATAATGCCCTTTTGATATTAAAAAGAGAATTTTGAAAATGTGAGAGGACAAAAACCTTTATTACTGATATTTAAGTATGTCCTAAAAGTTTGACATCAGTTTATGGTCTAAAATGAGAATTATGCACAATATCGTAAATGAAAGCTTTTTTATTAATTAAACGGCATTTTCGACATAAATCCTGTTTAAACCCAATTTTTGACATCAAACCTTTTACCCACTGATGTAATATAATATTTAGGGATTTTTGGAAATTTTTATTAAATTTTTAACTGATCATAACATAGGGTTCTTGCATAGGCTCGGTAATTGACGATAATGCCCTTTTTGCTAATAAAATGAGTTTTACACATCCTTTACATATCAAACCTTTTTCTACGGATTTTATATAATAAATAAGTTATTTTAAACTGTAAAGGTTGCTCAAAATCTTAGATTTCATTATTCAACCCGAATATCGTCAAATACCGACTTTTATGCGATTTAGGCGCATAGTATGGTTTAAAACCATATTAGGCACCTAAGGTTTGTTACCTACTGATATTATGAATAAATTTTTATACTTTAATAGTAAGTAAAAGTTTTGAACTCAGATTTCTAAATTTAACCCTTAAAGCATATGTGAAATGACCAAAATGCCCCTACGGTGCATAGTTTGGCCATAAATGATAAATTTCACATATGTGAGATATCTTACTGATATGACTTGATAAAATAAATATTTTTACTGATTATTTTAGATCAGAAACTCATATTACTATTTAACCTCTTTTTTATGAATATTAAAATGACCAAAATACCCCTACGGGGCATAAATTGGGTTTAAATTCGTTTTGGGCATAATGGAAGGTATCCTACTGATATCACAACATATTTAAGCCATATTAACTTGAGGAACCTGTTCAGGACTCTTTTGGTTACCCGTTATGCATTATACGCGTTCGGTACGGTTTATGTAACTAGTTTGCATAAATTAACCGAAACGGGTCAAACCTTATCATTTTTACTTCAAAATCCAGAATGTGTCTAGTTTACCCATATTATACAAGTCTTCAAACTTTTCGGGTCTAAATTACTTTCTAATCCGGTCTTCGCTTAATCTTGCGTTTTGAACCGTAAACATTTCATTAAAACTAACCGGTCTAAGTTAAGACATAAATGAGACCCGTTAGAAATCTAATAGGTTATTAAAACCTTCGTTCCATATTAGGAGCCCAGTAAAAGCTATCTGTACTTGCTGATTGATATACGGCTGGGATAAAATTTATATTTTTGCTCAGGTAAATACTTTTAACTTATTTTCCCTTATACGAGCTTGGGGTACGGTATTTAACAATACCGCTTGGTCGGGTATTGAATCTTTAATCAAATAATGATTAAATCATTGAGATAACCCGTTTAATCTGTTTTGTTTGTTTTAAGCATTTGGGGGGGTTAATGACCATGTCCTGGATATCCTCGGCTCATTCATTGAAATGGCCACGACTTAAGCACGGGGTGTAGGCATACACCTGTCGGTGTGTATGTAAAAAGATATACCCGCTTGTTGAGAATAACTCACCGTGGGTTTATATTATGTGGTGTGTCTATTAATCTTTAACCCGGTACTTCTAACCCGGGCTACTGAATGTATGACAAACATATAATTCTTTTACAAGATTATTTTTAAATAATTATCCCGAGTTATAAGAGAATATTTGTGCCTTGTGCATTTAAATCAATTTTCTTAAATAATTTCAAAAGTGTCGGTTAATTGTATTTACCAGTGTAAACTGACGTATTTTCCAAAAAGGTTAAGTGCAGGTACTAAGCGAAATGGGCTGGCTACTCCTAAGTATCAAATAAAGAGTCTTGCAAGCTTGTGATGCTTAAATCTGTTGAACAATATTTCTTTTTTATTAGATCCGCCCGTGGATCCATCTTACAACCCGTTTGTAATATTCTATGTTACTTTCAAATCGGTTTGTATAATTATTACTTTTAGACTTTCGTTGTGCATTAAACTGTGATTATTGACTATGATGATATCAACTACGTCATGATCCCCCACCGGGCCCACCGGTAATACGTGGAAATATCGGGGTGTGACAGGTTGGTATCAGAGCCAATATTGAGTGAATTAAACACTAGCCCTTTGTGTTTAATCTCAATGACACAGCTTGCACATTCCTTGACCTCCGAGTCTAGGCTAACGACATAGGACTAATCCTAATCTTATTGTTTTCTTTTGTTGGTTTCTTTTTATTTGTTTTGTCAGGAACAAGAAAATGCTGCCTCGATTCAGAGGACGAGGTGGACGGGGCAAGGCACCAATCACAGCCCCAAACGATCACGAGGTCGAGCCATCACACCAGCGAACTCCATCAGCGACTTTAAGCTCAAGTCCCCACGAGGATTGGAGGACTTACCTGGAGCCGGCGAGGCGTTCAGTCTCTCTCAGTTCATCGCCATCGTACCATGACTCATTCGGGCTCCACCAGAACAACGAGTCTGACCACTCGCACCACTCCTACCTCCCGTTGCAGCGTTCGAGTTCTCACCGTGCCTTTCAGGACCCGACCCCCTACTTTCAGAGCCAGTTCAACCCGGCAAACGTGAGTGAAGAACCAATGGGCCATAACCCATTGGGACCAGAAGACCATTTTCCTGAAGCTCAGGATATGGATATGGACGAAGATCCAGATCCAGAACCTGCTGAGATGCCAACAGGGACGCCAACGCATCCCATCGAGATTTCAGACGGGTCATCTTTTCATGGCTCGCCATACCGTGGCCCAGAAAGTTTCCAAGAAAGGTGGGCCACTTACCACTGGGAGTTTACTCCCCCTTTCAACCCACCTAAGCAGCAGCAGCAGGATCCCTCTGACGATTCGCGTTTCCAGGCGGTTACGCCACCGCCACCGGCGCCGCTAGAGCAACAGCTGCCTCTCGAACCGCTGAGGCAAAGAAGATCAGGTGCGCGGATGTCCGTGCAAAGAGGGGATTTTCACTTCAGCACCCCTCAACACTCCAGTGGCAGCCACTACCCGCCACTATATGAAGACTCGCAGATGGGTGGGCCTTCAAACCCAGTTTCAGAGGTCGACTCAGCTCCAGTCGCACCACTACCACCAATGGGTTATGATAACCCAATTCCTTTCTACGTCGGTGCAGCGGCGTATAACCCTTTTGAGCAGCCAGCTTATCCTGGCTACAACTACTACAATGCCCCTGTCGTCGACCCATACCTCGAGGCGGCCAACTACAATGCTCTTCACCCAGAAGGACCTTTCGCGGCTTCATACCAATCAGGGTACCAAGCGTATGGGTATCAATACCCGCCACCTCCTCAACCTCCACTTTAGCAGCCGCTGCAGCCGCCACTGATCCAGCCACCGCAGCAGCAGGAGATTCTTCAGAGGTTGAGCCAGGTGGAACGAGAGGTTCAAGAGGAGCGTAGAAGCCACCGGGGATTTCTTAAGGGTTTGGCGAATCTGATCAAGGGGAAGAAGAAGAGGGATTTTTGAAGATTCCTTATTTATTTGTGTTGTAATTTTTATTTTTCAATTAAGTCCCTGTGTGGACATTTATTTATGTATTTGGTCCCTGCGAGGACTTGTATTGTTGTTTTAGCCCCTGCGCGGGCAAGTTATTTGTGTAAAAGTCCCGTTTAGGGCATCTATGTACTTCTCTTTATTTATTTATGGAATGTTTTAATTTAAAAAAAATTCATCTTGTCATCACATGCATAAATATAATATATGAAATAAATCAAAATATCATTCCTTTTTGTAATTGATCTGCCATTAATTATTAATTTAAATCTTAAAGGTAAAAACCTAGCCCATGTGTCATTCTAAGACAGGGCCATGATGGTAGTTCCTTTTTAAGATTCAAATTCTTGTTAACATCTGAAAACATGATTAACACTCCTGGCAAATGTGATTCGATAAAATCACACAAGTCATCCTTATATTGGATCTTTCCAAGTCTTTTCCTTTATTTATTATTTAAACATCCATTAGTGATGAAGTGCCTACGGGCCATACTTATTGTCCTTTGAGGCAAAAGACAGTTGTAGTCTACGGCCCCCTGTCAAGAAAAGGTAATGAACTATGTTCAAACCTTAAAGCCTCGGTCTTACGAGATCAAGGCTTATGAGTAAAATGTCCTTGTGACTAGGCCTTTTGTGCCACTCTAATATCTCTAATAGATTATAACTAGGGATAAATTATAAAGAAAATACTAAATAAAATAACCAATATGGTTTGTATTTACCATGGTTAATGAATTGTCAAATGACAATACCATAATAAGACTTCTGAATAAATTATTGTCATCATTTTTATTGTAGCAATCAAGCTACATGGCTGAATCAGAAGAAGTCAACAGTCACCCTCGAGAGAATAATAATACCACCAGGATTAATGTAGCTGGTGCAGACTTACAAGTATTAATAGATAATGTTGTTACTCGAGCTCTAGACAGACAATTCAAGGAATCAAGTGGTACTCGTAGCAAGACCCTATCTGTAGCTCACGCAAAACCACCCTCCAAGACTCATGTATCTCATAAGGATGAAACTCATCATTCGTCAAATCAAAGGAGTGTTCCATCTAAGAATATTGTGCTCAATGAAGAGCCACGTGTTAAGACCTGCTCTTACAAATATTTTGTCTCCTGCAAGCCCAGAGACTTCACAGGAGAGAAAGGAGCCATCGATTGTATGACTTGGCTCGATGAGATGGATACAGTAGTTGATATTAGTGGTTGTGCAGAGCAGGACATTGTGAAGTTTGTTTCACAATCATTTAAAGGTGAAGCGTTAGCTTGGTGGAGGTCCCTAATCCAAGCTACAGGGAAGATCCCGTTGTATAACATGACTTGGGATCAGTTTGTTGCGTTGATTAAAGAAAATTTCTATCCTCAACATGAAGTTGAGAAAATTGGCACTGACTTCTTGACCTTGGTCATGAAGAACCTAGATTGTCAGGCATATCTTACGAGTTTTAATACCATGTCTCGATTGGTTCCATACTTGGTCACACAAGAACCAAAGCATATAGCTCGTTTTATTGGAGGTTTAGCTCCAGAAATTAAGGCAAGTGTGAAGGCATCAAGACCTACTACCTTTAGGTCAGTGGCTGATCTATCCTTATCTCTTACTCTCGATGCGGTCAGGCAGAGATCGCTCAAGAATTCTGAAGAGGGAAAAAGGAAACGTGAGGATGAGAACTCACGCCGTTCCGATAAGAAGCATAAGGGGAACTCTGATCACAAAAAGAGTTCCGGGTTTCAAAAGGATAGTCAGCAGTCGGCTGAGAAACCCAAGTGTAAAACTTGCAAGAAGCGTCAACTAGGGAAGTGCAGGTTCGAATCAAAGTCCCAATCGCAGCCTAGAGCTTGTGGGATCTGCAAATCGAGTGAGCATAAAATGTTGGATTGCAAGAAGATAAAGGATGCGACTTGTTACAACTGTAACGAGAGGAGGCACATCAAGTCCAACTGCCCAAAGTATGCAGAGAAACCTGAATAGGGTAAAAAGACCAATGCTCGGGTCTTTCAAATGAATGCTCAAGAAGCGGTTCAGAACGACAATGTGATAACAGGTACCTTTCTTATCAATGATGTTTATGCAAGGGTATTGTTTGATTCGGGTGCAGATAAGTCATTTGTAGACAATAAGTTTTGTAAGTTATTAAATCTGCCTGTTAAAACCCTAAGCATAAAATATGAAGTAGAATTGGCCGATGGCACGATAGAGACTGCTTCAACCGTGTTAGATGGATGTTTCATATCCATTAGGAACCACTCTTTTCCACTGTCTTTTCTTCCATTGAAATTAGCAGTATTCAACATAGTGATAGGCATGGATTGGTTGTCTACTAATCAAGCCCAAATCGTATGTGATAAGAAGCAAGTAGTTATCAAGACTCCTTATGGCGAGCCGTTAACAATACAAGGAGATACTCAGTACGGGTTGCCTAAGCTGTGACAACTGGCCCAAACCGGTAATTTCCGTACACATTAATTATTGCTTAATGACTGCAATTATGAGTTTAAGTGTCAGCAATGTCTGAACACATGATTAAACAAGTGAATTCATGCATGTTGTATACTACAAAATATTGCTTTATGCATAAACGAGAGCGTTGCGTCAGAATAATAGTAAACTCACCGGTAAGACACACTGTGTCAACAGAACTGCAGAAAGCAGTCAGACAATAAAATAGAGGCCTGGGTGTAGGTCCGACGACAAAAGTACATTAAAACCCAAGAGTACATACAAGGGTTTAATTTATATACATTCCGAAAGCAAAAATAAGCACTAAAAAGCACCCGAAACGCACTTTAAGTGCAGAATTTATATAAATTCAGCAATAATCAGCATTTAAGCATGTAAATATTATGCAGAAATGTCGTTTTATTATCCAGAATATTTCCCTAAGTGTTGGGAATTGAAAGAGTACAAGGAAGGTACTTAAACGGCACTAAAAAGTGTAATTTAGCACTTTAACGAATCGGTGTGTA
Source organism: Helianthus tuberosus (assembly GCA_030545235.1). Classification (NCBI taxonomy): domain Eukaryota; kingdom Viridiplantae; phylum Streptophyta; class Magnoliopsida; order Asterales; family Asteraceae; genus Helianthus; species Helianthus tuberosus. The sequence continues at coordinate 61,416,092 of CM060432.1, read as the reverse complement.
ACCGAACAACCGGACTTTACCCGGAACATGAAAACATGGTTATTTTTATTATTACTCTTTTTCTGAGCTAGTTAGGGTCCCTGATTACCCTAACACCCGTCATAACACGTTGTACATAACTAACGGAGTTTAACACTTAACTAACCTACTTAACCTAACCTTTATCCTAATTATCTAGTTACAAACCAACCAAGGACCCCCCCCCCCCCCACCTCTCAACCGAAACCATCCCCTTAGGGGGACATACCTTGTCCTTGTGTAATTATTTTAATCATGTGTATAAGATCTAGCCTACACATGAACCTTTGGTTAATGCACACTAAGATTGCCTATAAGATCAAAGGTTAGCACACTTAACACTTACACTTCACAACACTCAACAAGAACTCTCTCTCTTGCTCTCTCAAGCTCACGGCCACACACACACATCCATCCATCAATTTTTCAAGTTTGATTCTTGCCATTCCAAGATCATTCAAGCAACAAGGATCACGTATTAGGAAGCTTGGAGCAAACGGAAGGCGAAGGACCTCTCTACTTTGCTTTTATCCACCTCTTTTGCGCATAGATTCTTCCCTAGCCTCGAGCTAGAGGTATAATGTTTAAAACTCGTATTTGAACTATTTTAGAGTGGTTAAAAGAATTTGTATCGGTTAAATCTCGTTAAAATACAAGATGATGATCAAAAGTCTACTAAAAATACTTAAAATGGTGGTTAAAGACATATAACTTGTGTAAAAGTTGTAGGACTTGAAAATTGTTATTTTTGAGACCCGATCTATGATGTGGTAGCTCGGATCTCCGTTTAACCCGACCTTGTAAGATCATGTATCTTCACATAAGCTCGTTTTTGGTTACCGCAAGGGTTAAAAGGTGAAACTCTACCACACAAGATGCATGAACTTGTGTAGAAATATTTTACTTGTGTAAAAGTAATTTAACTTGTACAAAAGTGTTTAAAACTAGTAGATCTACGTATCTACAAGTGGTATTTTCAAAGGACCAAGTGTCCAAGAAATCACATGTTCTAAACCGGATCTTACACAAACAAAAGTGGTTTTTGTGAACAAACAAGTGTGTGGAATACTTGTGTAACAAAAGTTTTAACAAAGAAATAATTTTCATAAAAACCGACTAGAAGTTGTGAAACTTCATATTCTTTAAAAATAAGATTTTTAAGAAATTAAACTTATTTTTAAAGATAACAAGACTTACTAAATGTGCTAGTAAGTTACTACACAATCTTGGTAAATATCCAAGTTCATGAAGTGGGGAAAAGTAGTGATTATTGATGAAAAATTGTTGTTGCTGATTATTGATGATTGATGATGATTTAAAAGAAAATAAACACACGTTTTGAAAACGTGGGAAACCTCCATTTTTAGGGGAAACTCTGTCAAAATTTTTATAAATTTTGACACTTAGAAAAATATAAGTTTTTGAGAAACTTATTCCCTAAAAATGTGTTTAAGAGTATTACTAAGGTTTCCCTGATTTTTGATGATAAGAAATGAGGATTTCTTCAAGAATAAAAATGGATAGTAAGTATATATTTTTGAGAGAAAAATATATATTATTTGATCACCAACTTGTGTGTTAAGTGTATATAGTATGTGTTATACGTGCTAGTGTATTAAGACTTAAAAATACACTAAATACTCATGAGGAGTAGAAATATAAAAATACACACACAACATACAAGAAACATAATTCGGGTGCAAAGTGCAAAACATAAAAGACTTATATTTATTTTTGAAGAAAATAATATAAGTAAGATACATAGTTAAAAATATGGAATATTTTTAACACAAGAATATACACAAAAGAGAGTGACTGTACTTGTGCGACACAAGTCTAGTGACTAACGTTAAGAAAACGCGTATAGGTTACGACGTTAATTAAGCAAATCCGGTGGAGTTTACGACGCTAGGAACGCAAAGTTGTGAGTTCATGCTCCCCCTTTTCTCTTTAACTGTTTTCAGTTTTTATAACTTCGGGGGTGAAATACATGTACAAAAGTACAATATTTATAAATGGTATGATATAAATACAAGAAGTACACTTGGTGAGAACGAGAACCAAGTGTGACGAAATATATGAATATGAGAAGCGCATTTGGTGAGACGAGAACCAAGTATAAGGCGCTATGAGAAATGATAACAAGAAACGCGCTTGGTGAGAACGAGAACCAAGTAGGAGGCGTTATGAGAAATAGTGTCACGAATAGGGTTCAGAAGCACCATTAATCAACGTATACATTCAGACCGCAGAACAAAAGGTTAGATCTAACAGGTGCCTGGCAGCCTCACACTCGGTCGGGGCGAGAATCGAGTGGTGCTTTTGTGTCTCAGAATATACAAATTAAATGCCTTAGGTTTGGTGACTTCCTATGACGTGTCACATGTTAATGGCTTTGCAACCCATTAACAATCTGATAATTACAGAAATACTGTATTTACATAAAATTCATACCATACAAGAATTGATAATTAACTTGAAGTACGTGGGGTACTCAAGAGAATTGATATATAACTTGAAGTACGTGGGGTACTCAAGAAGATTGATAAATAACTTGAAGTACGTGGGGTACTCAAGAAGAAATTGAATTATACATAGGTACGTGATGTACACATGAAACTGGATTTATGAAAACTTGATTTACTCACAAACTATGTTTTCATACAAAGTATACAAACATGAAATACAAAACTGCATGAATTCACACCAACATTATGTTGACGTTTTTCCAAAAACTCACATGTATTTCAGGTAACTAGGATGGATGTGCGCGTGGTCTTGCTTATGCTCGTGGATGTCGCTTGTGTTTAACTTTAAATAAAGTTGTAAACTTTTGAGACAATGTCTTTATGCTGTCTAGCGATGTAAACGCTAACGTATGTTTTCAAATTATGGTATTTGAATGTTATTTTTACGAGCATGTAGCATGTTTACTCTTCGTATGCAATGAGAACCTTTCATGATCACACCTCGTGCTTCCGCCGCAGAAAGGGGTGTGACATAAGCAAGTGTCTATGCTTAAGGCATCAAGGTGTTTGAAGAAGGGTTGTGTCATTTACATGGCACAAGTGACTATTGATGAACCAAAGCCCAAGATCGAAGACATTCCCATTATCTCTGAATACCCTGATGTATTCCCTGAAAAACTACCTGGTTTACCCCTAGATAGACAAGTGGAGTTTAGAATCGACATTATTCCTGGAGCTGCACCAATTGCAAGAGCACCTTATCGGTTGGCACCGACTGAGATGAATGAGTTAAGGACTCAATTGGACGATTTGTTGGCAAAAAGTTTTATTCGACCTAACTCGTCCCCTTGGGGAGCACCGATTCTGTTTGTAAAGAAGAAAGATGGCTCGATGCGTCTGTGCATCGATTATTGTGAATTAAACAAGGTTACAATCAAGAACAGGTATCCGTTACCCAGGATCGATGATCTATTAGATCAACTGCAAGGGGCAAGTTACTTCTCCAAAATTGATTTAAGGTCAGGATACCATCAGCTGAAAGTCAGAGATGAAGATGTGCATAAGACTGCATTCAGAACTCGTTATGGTCACTACGAGTTCTTGATGATGCCTTTCGGGCTCACTAATGCACCAGTAGCGTTCATGGACCTCATGAATCGCGTTTGCAAGCCATACTTGGACAAGTTTGTCATTGTTTTTATTGATGACATTCTTATTTACTCGAAGAGTCAAGCCGATCATGAAAGACATCTTCGGTGTATCCTTAAACTTCTTCAGCAAGAGAAACTCTACGCCAAGTTTTCAAAATATGAGTTTTGGCTTCGTGAAGTCTAATTTCTTGGACATGTGGTAAGCGAGCGTGGTATCCAGGTGGATCCCGCTAAGATTGAAGCAATTATAAATTGGCAAGAACCTAAGACTCCTACAGAGATTCGCAGCTTCTTGGGTCTAGCAGGTTACTATAGGTGTTTTATTGAAAACTTTTCGAGGATTGCTGCACCTCTAACATCGCTGACCCGCAAGAATGTCAAGTTTGACTGGGGTCCCAAGCAGCAAGAATCCTTTGATTTTCTTAAACAGAAGTTAAGCAATGCACCTGTATTGACATTGCCAGAAGGTATTGAAGAATTTGTGGTTTATTGTGACGCATCGCACACAGGTATGGGATGTGTGCTTATGCAGAAGGGCAAAGTTATTGCATATGCTTCCCGACAATTAAAGGTGCACGAGAAGAATTAGACCACCCATGATTTGGAATTGGGTGCCGTTGTATTTGCACTAAAGCTTTGGAGGCATTATCTTTATGGGATTAAGTGTGTGATCTATTCTGATCATAAGAGCTTTCAGCATCTGTTTAACCAGAAGGATCTTAACATGAGGCAGCATCGATGGATGGAGACACTGAATGATTATGATTATGAAATCCGATATCATCCAGGCAAAGCGAATGTAGTCGCCGATGCCTTGAGCAGAAAGGAAAGGGTTAAGCCTATTAGAATCAATGCCAAGAGCATTGAATTAAAGAACAGCTTGAATGAAAGGTTATTAGTTGCTCAAAAGGAAGCTGTATTAGAAGCAAACTATCCAAATGAGAAATTGGGCGTAACTGCTGAACAGTTATCGTATGGCAAGGATGGAATCCTAAGATTGAATGGTCGAATATGGGTTCCAATTTATGGAGGACTTCGAGATGTGATTCTTCAAGAAGCTCATAGCTCCAAATATTCTATTCATCCAGGCAGTGATAAGATGTACCAGGATTTAAAGACAAATTATTGGTGGATAAGTTTGAAGAAATCTATAGCCACTTATGTGGCTAAATGTCTGACGTGCGCACAAGTTAAAGCAGAGCATCAAAAGCCGTCAGGTTTGCTGCAACAGCCTGAGCTTCCCACTTGGAAGTGGGAAATGGTAACTATGGATTTTATCACAAAGTTACCAAAGACAAAGCGAGGAAGTGATACTATTTGGGTTATAGTCGATAGGTTGACTAAGTCAGCCCACTTCTTGCCGATTAAGGAAATTTACAGCTCCGACAAATTAGCTCAGCTGTACGTGGATGAGATTGTATCTCTTCACGGAGTGCCAGTGTCTATTATCTCTGATAGGGATACAAGATACACATCGCATTTTTGGAAAAGCTTTCAGCAATCATTAGGCACACGGTTAAATTTTAGCACTTCTTATCATCCTCAAACGGATGGGCAAAGCGAGCGTACAATTCAAACACTTGAGGATATGCTTCGAGCTTGTATCATTGATTTAGGTGGAAGTTGGGATGATCATCTTCCATTGATTGAATTTTCGTATAATAATAGCTATCATTTGAGTATTCAAGCTGCACCTTTCGAAGCTTTGTATGGAAGAAAATGTAGGACGCCAGTTTGTTCGGCGGAAGTTGGTGATGTCCAACTAACAGGACCTGATATAGTCCTGGAGACGACAGATAAGATTGTGTAGATACGTGATCGTCTCAAAGCAGCCAGGGATAGGCAGAAAAGTTACGTAGATAAAAGGCGTAAACCTCTAAAATTCGAGGTAGGTGACAAAGTGTTACTTAAAGTATCACCCTGGAAAGGGGTAATGCATTTTGGCAAGAAGGGAAAGTTGAGCCCAAGATACATAGGACCATTCGAGATCATCGAATGTGTCGGAACTGTAGCTTACAAGCTAAATCTGCCAGAAGAACTTAGTGGAATCCATAATGTATTTCACATCTGCAACTTGAAGAAATGTCTAGCTGATGAATCGCTAGCAATGTCGCACAAGGACGTGCAGATAGATGAGAGCTTGAAATTCTTTGAAAACCCTTTATCAATCGAGGATCGACAGGTTAAGAAGCTTCGAAGGAAGCACGTACCGATTGTGAAGGTTAAGTGGGATGCCCATAGAGGCCCAGAATACACGTGGGAGGTTGAATCCACAATGAAACAGAAGTACCCTCATTTATTTCAGTAAATCTCGAGGTCGAGATTTCTTTTAAGGGGGTGAGGATGTAACACCTCGTAAAATCACGACTAATATAATGAAGACACATGTCATGGACTTTAAACATGTAATGATTTGATCTGGAGGGACTAAAATTGACAAACAATGTAAATGTGTAAGTATAAGGATCCAAAGTGTCAACATGCCATTCTTGTGCCTCTAATTGACCTCATACGACGTTCGTATTCTTTAACGAATAAATTATCGCGCATGGAAAGTCGTTTGTGTTTAAAATAAGGATCTTACGAAACAAGGGGGTTAAAAGTGTTAACATGTTAAAAGATACCTCTGAGTAACCTTTTAACGAACCCAAAAACATTGTAATAATTATATATTTGGTTCTCAAGAATATTGGATATTTATTTTGTGGAGTTTCGAAGAAATCAAGACTTTTCGGGTGATCGTACAACTAACCGGGAGCTTAACGGAGTTAGTTAATGACCCAAGGTCCTTAAAAGTTAACTATAGGGGTCCTAAATGCAATAAATGAAAGTTAAATAAACTTATATTGGACCAGGGACCAAAACTGCAAAGTTTAAAACTTGTTTTCCGGTCATAGAAGAGTGTCGCGGCCCGCGTAGACTCCTTAAGAGTCTTACGCGGCCCGCGTAGACTCCTTAAGAGTCTTACGCGGCCCGCGTGAAAGTGCCAGATGCAGAAAAATCAGGACAGCTGCATGTTCAGCCTGTTGCACCGCCTTTGCATGCCTGAATTCGATACCAGGGACTGTGCCAATGGTTTTTCATGCACTAGGGACACCTGGTAACATCTGGGATCAAAGTAGGGGCATGTGGAATGATCTTGTGAAGTGGAATTTGCTATATAAAGGCCTTGTTCTTCATTGTTCAATTGCACACTTTCAAAATCACTTCAAAACTCATTCTCTGGAGTCCCTTGGAGCTCTAGGAAGTTTTCCTCAGTTCATATTTTGTGCTAAGAATTATTGTAAGCATTCTTAGCCCCCTAAGTACAAGTTTTATTAGTTTAATGACCAAAAGTCAAAGTCAAAGCCATCGTAATTAAGCTTTGACTTAGTGATTAATCGCTAATGGTACAACCATTATTCGAATTGAAAGTGGCTATGAGTTGGTAATTATGTAGGTAATAAACCCTTAAAAGGGCACCTACTGATTTCCACTCTAACTTGGTCAATTGTCGGGTCAAACTTATTAATAAAAAGTCAACAGAATCTATTTTTGCAAATAAATTCATAACTAGCAATGCAGAGGTTATGGAACATGTTTAAACACTAAAATAACTTGGTAAATAATATAAGAACATGTTTAGGCATGTTCAACCCGACGATTCTGAGTTTAGGCTCGGTTCGGAACCGAAAGTCACAAAAGTAGACTTTTGCTTTGACTTTCAGTTCTGACCCGACTTAGCTTGTTTTAGATATGCCTTAAGGTTCCTTTAGGACCATATTATATGTTAGTATAACCCTTTGAGGTTATACAACTTGGTTCCATAGAAATCCTAGATCATTTGCATGTTTCCGTTAAATGCTTAAATGTTGACCATAATGCCCTTTTGATATTAAAACGAGATTTTTGAAAATGTGAGAGGACAAAAACCTTTATTACTGATATTTAAGTATGTCCTAAAAGTTTGACATCAGTTTATTGTCTAAAATGAGAATTATGCACAATATCGTAAATGAAAGCCTTTTTATTAATTAAACGACATTTTCGACATAAATCCTATTTAAACCCAAATTTTGACATCAAAAATTTTACCCACTGATGTAATATAATATTTAGGGATTTTTGGAAATTTTTATTAAATTTTTAACTGATCATAACATAGGGTTCTTGCATAGGCTCGGTAATTGACGATAATGCCCTTTTTGCTAATAAAATGAGTTTTACACATCCTTTACATATCAAACCTTTTTCTACTGATTTTATATAATAAATAAGTTATTTTAAACTGTAAAGTTTGGTCAAAATCTCTTATTTCCTTATTCAACCCGAATATCGTCAAATACCGACTTTTATGCGATTTAGGCGCATAGTATGGTTTAAAACCATATTAGGCACCTAAGGTTTGTTACCTACTGATGTTATGAATAAATTTTTATACTTTAACAGTAAGTAAAAGTTTTGAACTCATATTTCTAAATTTAACCCTTAAAGCATATGTGAAATGACCAAAATGCCCCTACGGTGCATAGTTTGGCCATAAATGATAAATTTCACATATGTGAGATATCTTACTGATATGACTTGATAAAATAAATATTTTTACTGATTATTTTAGATCAGAAACTCAGATTACTATTTAACCTCTTTTTATAAACATTAAAATGACCAAAATACCCCTACGGGGCATTAATTGGTTTTAAATTTGTTTTGGGCATAATGGAAGGTATCCTACTGATATCACAACATATTTAAGGCATATTAACTTGAGGAACCTGTTCATTACTCTTTTGGTTACCCGTTATGCATTATACGCGTTCGGTACGGTTTATGTAACTAGTTTGCATAAATTAACCGAAACGGGTCAAACCTTATCATTTTTACTTCAAAATCCAGAATGTGTCTAGTTTACCCATATTATACAAGTATTCAAACTTGTCGGGTCTAAATTACATTCTAATCCGGTCTTCGCTTAATCTTGCGTTTTGAACCGTAAACCTTTCATTAAAACTAACCGGTCTAAGTTAAGACTTAAATAAGACCCGTTAGAAATCTTATAGGTTATTAAAACCTTCATTCCAGATTAGGAGCCCAGTAAAAGCTATCTGTATTTGCTGATTGATATACGGCTGGGATAAAATTTATATTTTTGCTCAGGTAAATACTTTTAACTTATTTTCCCTTATACGGGCTTGGGGTATGGTATTTAATAATAACGCTTGGTCGGGTATTGAATCATTAATCAAATGATGGTTAAATCATTGAGATAACCCGTTTAATCTGTTTTGTTTGTTTTAAGCATTTGGGGGGGGGGTTAATGACCATGTCCTGGATATCCTCGGCTCATTCATTGAAATGGCCACGACTTAAGCACGGGGTGTAGGCATACACCTGTCGGTGTGTATGTAAAAAGATATACCCGCTTGTTGAGAATAACTCGCCATGGGTTTATATTATGTGGTGTGTCTATTAATCTTCAACCCGGTACTACTAACCCGGGCTACTGAATGTATGACAAACATATAATTCTTTTACAAGATTATTTTTAAATAATTATCTCAAGTTATAAAAGAATATTTGTGCCTTGTGCATTTAAATCAATTTTCTTAAATAATTTCAAAAGTGTCGGTTAATTGTATTTACCGGTGTAAACTGACATATTTTCCAAAAAGGTTAAGTGCAGGTACTAAGCGAAATGGGCTGGCTACTCCTAAGTATCAAATAAAGAGTCTTGCAAGCTTGTGATGCTTAAATCTGTTGAACAATATTTCTTTTTTATTAGATCCGCCTGTGGATCCATCTTACAACTCATTTGTAATATTCTATGTTACTTTCAAATCGGTTTGTGTAATTATTACTTTTAGACTTCCGATGTGCATTAAACTGTGATTATTGACTATGATGATATCAACTACGTCACGATACTCCCCACCGGGCCCACCGGTAATATGTGGAAATATCGGGGTGTGACATAGGCCGTCCCACCACACTCGCACTGCCCCAACCAGCGTTTGGACAAACATCTTGCACCAGAGAGGCATGGGCCAGCAGGCTACTTCCCCGGCACTCTTGAACAAATTTAGATGGTCGTCAGGGTCGCTCAGGCCATCGTATTTACCCACTGTCTGGGGCATCTTTGGTTTTTCCTTGATCGGGGCTTCAGCGATCCTTCTTGTGAATTTGTATTTGAATGTGGAGTCTGCAGGCTTATAAGGCCTAGTGAGGTCGTCATCTTCCACGGTGATAGGTTGTATATGTTGATTTGCTCCACCCAGGCTTATTCCTTGAGTAACTGGAGGCTGGGATGTTGTAAGGTTTAGTGTGGTACTAGGACCCTCGTTAGGAGAAAAACGAGGTCTTGATGTGTTTCCCCTGTCATAAACAGGTTCTGCCGTAGGCGGGGTCTGACCATAAGTCTGTTGCGATGTAGGGAAAGACCACCAAAGTGGCATGTAGGCCGCGTATGGCAGTTGCTGAGTGTAACTTTGTGCTGTCATCTGAGGTGAGTATGCTTGGTTGTTGTATGGAGGTAGGTACCCATAAGGAGGTGCATAATAGTAGCCTGGGAAATAAGCTTGATTTCCAGGTGTTACTGGAGCATTCATGATTCCAGCTGGCATGATCACTGGCTGATGGGGTGGCGTGGATAGTGATGTTGTAAGCGTTGCGGAATACAACGGCGGCATAGCATAAGTGAGAGGTGGCTGGTAGTACTAGACCCCGCTCATCTGTTGTGTAACGTTTCCTGGACCCGCAGACGTGATGATTGGCATGGTGCTGTGACGTATAGTCTGTGCAGTTGCCGTTTGTAACAACCCGACTTTTTGAAGTCAAAGTACAAGTCAAAGTCAAAGTCAAAGGAAGAAAAGATTGCTAATCAGATCTGTCATTCCTGGCTTAATTATTGATTGTACTCTCCGACCCGATAATCGATACTTTAGTTTACGCTATTTTAGTTGTATTATGTGAAGTAACAATGCAATAAACATAATTAAACGCTTTTCTATTTAACGTTGTCACATCGCTATCGCATCGCAACTCGAATTGCAGTTTTTTGGTGTTACTTCATGTGTGTGTGTGTGCTATTATGTGTTACTTGTGCATGTTTATATTTGTTTTGAGGTGATTATTCGCAAACGCAATCGCAATTCTATCGCAACGCAATCGCAATTCTATCGCAACGCAATCTCATCGCGAACTCGAAATATAAGGTTTACTTTTATGATTATTAGGGTTATGTTATTTGTGTAACTATTGTTTAATACTATCGCCTCGTTTACTCGCAACGCAACGCTCAACGCACGAAACAAAAAGTCGGAAACCAACCCACTCGAGCCATCCGATCGAAGGACCATTCGATCGAATGGTCATACGTCTGGATGACCATCCGATCGAAGGGCCCTCCGACCCAACTACTCCACACCGCCTTTCTCCTCCTTCCCCTATAAATACCTCACCTGTCACATCACTGTTCATGATGTGACTGCTCTCCTTCGACCCACGCACTCTTGGGCCACTTTTCTCTGGATTCTTCATGATTCTTGTAAGTTTCCACTCCAAATCTTGTACTTCTTTGATCTTTACACACTTTCCCATCAATTTCACCAACAAATCACAACTTTTCACCATGAAATCCACCTAATGGAGCTGTTCTATGATGACGTCATCATGAGTGTTCATGAACACCAAAGTGTGACCTCATTCCACCAAGAACGACTCAAATCTAAAGGATTTCTACAATGTTTAAACACTGATTTCACCTAAATCTAAACATTTTCAAAGTGTTTCAAACTTTTCTTCAAACATTCTCAACTTTTCACTCAAAACCGATAGAATCGGAGATCGTTCAGGCCTTCTACTCACTCTCTAGTGAAGTGCCGGTCTGATAACGGATTACTATCGAAGAGATGACCGACTTAACGGGTTGAACATGAAACACCGTCATGAACAGCTAATTCGGATCGAACGGGGTGATTCCCGTCCGACCGGATGAGTTGGACCTGATGAGGTTTCCGTTGTTTGACACGTTGTCTTACTGTCTCGGTTCAACCACAAACTTTCTAAACTTAACTGATTTTACAAGTTCTCAAACAAACAGGTTGCCCGAACGAATTACCGTCCGATCGGATCACCATCTGATCGAACGATGATTCAACCAGGCGACTCATGACTTCAACACTTAATCAATTTTTACAAAACTTCAAAGACTATCAGTTCCCAAACGAATAGTCATCCAACCTGATGACCATCCGTTCGAATGGCTATCCGGACGGGAGATGTAATTCTTTGTAACTACCACTCAAACGAATCACCATCCGATCGAACGGCCATCCATCCGGATGACCATCCGACAGGATGGTTGGACATACAATGATACTTCCCACTTTTTAAATGATACAACGAAAACTTCAAAGTTCAAACAATACACAAACACATCCCTCCCAAACGAATGACCCTCCGACCGAATGGTCATCCATCTTAATGACCATCCGTCCGGAAGGTCATCCGATCGGATCACAATCCATCCCACAACTCTCTGACGCACTGTTTAACGCATTGTTCAATGCTTACACTATCGTTCTCTGATCAGGCTAATCTCTCAAGTGCTCCCTTCAATCCAAGCTTGTGTTTATTTATTAAACACTAACTGTGAGTATACTCGATCCCTTTTTGCTTTACGCACTTTTGGGTGTTACATACATTACCTATATCAAATCACATCGATCGTACGACGCAAACACTTTTTATATGCTAACCGCTCTCACATGTTATACGTGTTATTCAATGAATGCTTGTATGTTATGTTTACACAACGATTGTTGCCTGACACCTTAGCAACGATAGTACTATAGTTTGGACTCAGCACCTGTCGTGGACAGGGGTTGTTAAGGGTATTTCTTCACATGTCACAGTGGTGATATGGGTTGCGCATTCTACAACTCGCAGTCATGTCTGTGCATATTTCATTGTCGATAACTTAATTGCTTCACATTTATACGTGTTACATGCTGGTTATGCATCAATCGCTTTCGCTACTATTATACTATTAAACTTGTATGCTCACCTTTACACTATGTGTATTGACTTTTATTTTAACGTATGTGACAGGTGTTTAGGATGCTTTTAATTACTGGATGTCATGGAATCAAGCTAGGTGAGTCTCGAAACGAATTAAATAAAATCTGAGTTGTCGAAACAATTTATTTGTCTTTGAGATACTATGTCTGTAATAACTATTTTGTTTGATATGTTATGGTATGGGACGTAACGTTAAAATATTTGGTAAAATTAGTTGTTATGGATTTCTCCTGGACAATCTGTTTCGCTCAGTGTCGCGCCCCGATGTTTCCGCCATCGGTTGGGGTGTGACAGATTGGTATCAGAGCTATAACTATAGGGAATTAGGTAAGACTCGACCTAGTCCGGGTTGATGTCTTAGAAATGACCTAGTCTATAGTTTAAGTACCAACGGACCGACTTGTGCAAACCCAGCAAGGGTTTTGTACAAGCTTACTCGATGCTCTCGCTCGAACTCGCTGGAAACTACACTCTTGCGCGGACATCGCATATTACCGCTTCGCGCAAGGTCAGCCTTTCCTAAGGCTGGCAACATACACGATTGCTCGAAAACAAACGAGTGATTTGGTCAATATTAGGTGTGAAAACCGCAAACTCTCGATTAGATCGCTCGCCCGACGCACATTTTTACTATATACACGAGAATTTGCATTGAATCAGGAGTGAAATCCATACTTCGACGCAGATCTCCCTCTCTATCTCGTGATCCTATCACACAAACAGGAATGCAGTCGTTAAGCTAGGGGTGAAATCGGAATCTTGATGACTCGTTCCGCTCTCAATTTTGGTTTTACAAAACTCTCACCAAAGTCTCGACGGACTCCAATGGCCCAAGTCATGCAGTAACTGGAAGGATGCGTGTTGTTCGCCCAGGTTGAGGCGAGAGCATGGTCCAGAAGGCCAAAGTGTGTACTCGAAGTCCTTGTGAATAGTTGAATCACTTTGGATAGTCGATGTCTAACACCCAGGACAATCCATTTTCGATCGCTGATTTTATGTGTTTAAGTGTTTCGATTCTGAATTCGCTACTGCAGACTCTGTGGATTCTTCGATTTTATGTGTGGTTTTATGTGTTTTATGTGATTTTATGTGTTTATATGTTTCGGTTTTGGAGACTATACACTTGTGGCTTTTCACTTTAATCAACACGCACAATTCGCACCGCACATATACCCCAAAACGCTAACAAATCGCACGCTATACTACTCGCTATGTTACTCGCAATTGCTACTAGCTACTCGCACTCGCAATTCTCGATCGCGATCGCGGCTTTGAAAGATAGGTGTATACGTGCAATATATGTAGGTGAATACATGCAAAATACAGTTGAGGATGTGCTTTCGTGGATTACCTGCTTCTGTGCTTACGTGGACTACGTGCTCATGTGAATTATGTGCCTATGTGACTATGTGCCTATGTGTGGATGTGTTCCTGAGCTTTACTTAGAGGAGTTTTTGGTGATACGCTAGACTATACTCGATTTAATCGCGTCTGAGTCATATGATGATGTCTGTTGCAGAGAATGTCGTCGTTCGGATCTCACACCTCCCGAGCTGCTCGCCGCAACCACACTGACAAACGCATCGTATCGCTAGTCGCCAAGCAAATGCCTAAGGTCATTCCGCAAATTGTCAGCTAACTCAATGAAAATGCTAGCAAATCCTCTGAGGAATCTAGGACTGACTCTCCAAAGGCTACTTTTAGCTTCAAGCAGTTTAAGGCCTACAGCCCCAAAGACTTCACTGGTGAAGATGGGCCTACTGCCATGTTTCAATGGTTCGATTCAATTGAAGTCACTCTGCACCAAAGCGGTTGTCCCGATAACCTCCGCACTGTCAACGCAACTGGCGTTTTCCAGTCCAGGGCTCTGGTTTGGTGGACCGCCGAAAGGAACAAGCGAGGTAATGACGCAGCCTATGGGCTTATTTGGGAAGAGTTGAAGGAAATCATGATGAAGGAATTATGCCCTCCCCATGAGCTTCAGAAGCTGGAGGACGAGTTTTGGAACATCAAGCAAGAGGGTGGCGACAATGCTGGTCTTACTGCTCGCTTTAAGCAGCTTAACATCATCTGTCCCGGCCAAGTCTCTACTCCTGACATCACAATCAAGAAATACATCCGTGCTTTACCGGATTGTGTTGCTGATTTCGTGCAAGCCGCCAAGACGACCACCATCGAAGAGACTTATCTACTCGCTGTAGAAATCAATGATAAGCGAGTTAGGGCTGGTTACTTCAAGAACACCACCAAAAGTCTCCATCAAGTTACCGCTTCTCCCACCGCTCCTGAAACTGCCGCACCGCAAGGGTCGAAATCTTCACGCCGCAAACGCAAGAACAACAACAACAAGAACTATGCATGCACTACCGCTTCCCTCAATGTTGTCCCTGCTCAACCCCAGAACCAGAACCGCCAAGTAGCGGCACCCGTGACCAATGCACCTCCTGCAAAACGTGCATACACTGGTCCACAACCGCTATGCCCTATTTGTACTTACCATCATCTTGTTGGGATCGAATATCGATTTTGTGTTCACTGCAACCTTTAGGACATTTTACTGCTAACTGCCGTACTGGTCCCCGTCAAGCTCAAGTTCAAGCCCCTGCACTACCAGCTCCTCTTCTCACTCCATAGGGACAACAAGCAGCTCCTATCCCCGCTGCTCACGCAAGATCCTGCTATGCATGTGGTGATCCTAACCACTTTGCAAATGTCTGCCTGAACCGAGTGGTGAAGCAAGAGCCATAGCAGCAACCAGCGTAGCAACAACATCAACAGCAGCAGCCTCAGCAGCCTCAGCAGCAGCAGCAGCAGCAGCCAGCTCAACAAGCAGCCCACGGTCGAACATTCAACATCAACGTCCGCCAGTCTCAAGTTGATAACAATGTGGCTAATGGTACGTTTCTTGTCAACGGTATATATGATTCGTGTTTATTTGATACTGGAGCAGATAACTGTTTTGTGTCGTTCGAATTCGAGAAGCTCCTAAAACATAAACGCGCTAATCTCCCTACGACGTTCGACGTAGAAATTACCACTGGAAGAACCGTCATTGTTAATTTTATTCTACGTGATTGTACTCTCGAGCTCAACAATCATGTCTTCCCTATCGACCTTATTCTAATGCAGCTTGGTAGCTTTGATATCATAGTAGGCATGGATTTTCTTCGTGAAAATCATGCTGAAGTTATCTGTTTCGATAAAATGATTCGTTTTTCTCTTGCTAATGGTGATCAATTGTGTGTCTATGGCGAAACTCCTTCAAAAGATCTCAAACTCATGTCGTGTATCCAAGCGAGCAAGTATCTCCGCAAGGAATACAAAGCTTTCTTGGCACACATCGTAGTAGCGGAGAAGGAAAAGAAAGAGAAGACAATGGAAAAGGTGCCTGTAGTTCGTGAATTTCCTCATGTCTTTCCTGACGATATAAGAAATACAAGGCAGAAAAGCATCAGTACAAAGAATGGACCATTAGTGAACTTCAGCGAGAAATTGCAAGAATAGAAAAGATGCTTGAAGACAAAGTAAAACAAACACCTCCAGTTTGGGCCAAATACAAAAAGAATGTACCTCAAAGGGTCTTGAAGCTGAAAAGAATGAAGGAAGAGCTTATAGTTGCAAACTATGGCTCAAGGAATCAGGTGACAAGGTGGTTAGAGGTAAAAGTGTTAGAAACTTACAAAAAGTTGGAAGACAGAAGAAAGAAATACCCCACTGCTACCAAAAAGCCTGTTTATCTAGAAGCAGCGGTTCCAGTTAAACAGGCCCTGCCAATCAAAAGACTTGCTATAACCACTGCTATTGCCGTCTATCAAAGGAAAAAGCAAAAGCAGATGGATGAAGAAAGAGACAAGGCTCAAGAAGATTACATTATAAAGATGGTTCTTCAGGATATGATTGCAAACAATCCTGACTTAGCAAAGTCTCAAGACCCTACCAAAGCAGTCATTACCAGGCCTCCATCACCAAACTCATCTAAAATAAAGACTCTCCCAAGAAACCCACTGGATTCAAAAATACTAAAGTGGAAGTCTGATCAAAAGACCCACGTATTAACTTTGCTCAAATCCAGTGGTGAAGTGAAGCATATATCAAGGGAAAATGCACTTGGCCTGAGTGTAGAAGACTTACAAGATCTCCTTGAGCTTCCACTGTGCAGGGATGAAAATGATGAAGATTCCATGAACTTTGAATTACAATTCAAAGGGCAAGTTAGGGAATTGCTGATGAGACAATAAAGATCCAGAATAATGAAGAGTTTTGGCATCATTTGTCCCAGGGGGAGATTGTTAGGATTGAACCCTACAAAGGAACAGTTGATAAAGCCAAAACTGGTTTAGAGCAGTGGATTCAGAATAAGCAGTTGTTTGTACTTATCTTTCCCCTTGAAAGTGGCCCTAACATCTGATGACTCAAAGCACTGTTCTTCACAACTACTGCTGACCTAAAGAACTGATGAAGTCAAATTATTGAAGCTCAATCTACTTGTTGATGCATATGTCTGTCGACTTCGTCTTGTATCGAGTCTTGTAATAGGATAGAAAGATCAGGGCACGAAGTACGAGAAAAATGAGAAAACATGTTAAATGAGCCATTTCGCACGAAATGGATTCATCCATTTCGTACGAAATGCCATTTCGTGTGAAACCTTTTCGTGCGAAATGCTCTGCCTATATGTAGGTGCCTTGACATTTCATTTGCAACAATTCTGATTCCGGCAACGAAGTGCTGCCGAAGTGTCTCCAGGCTATAATCTGTTGTTTAATCAATATACGAGACAATTTAAGTGATTCTGTGTGTAAATCAGCTGAAACAACTCCGATACGTCTGTTTCCGCCTTTCGTATTGGACAAGATCTCTTCTGAATGACTCGTTTGGTCGTGAAAAACCTGACTTGCCGGAGCTCCCAAGTTGGTAATCGTGGAGCATGAATCGGCATCTTTCTTGAGAAATTCACTTCGGTGATATTTCGACGTTCAAAAGATTAATCAGGGACATTAAGTTGTACTTGATTTATCTTTCCTACAAATGGTATTGTTGATAAAATTTAAAATTGTTAAATTTTTCAAGTGGTATTTTGAAAAACAATGTGATGAGTTTATCCCCTAACCTACAAATGGTTTGTGAATTAAACAAAACTAATTTTCCGGAAAAAACCATTTTGATTAAAACAAACTTAAGTGTTTTGAAATCATAATGGGAAAATAGTTTGTTGTCAGGGGGAGTTCTGATTGTTTATGCCAAGTGGATGGCGAATTGAAGAAATTCGATATCATGTTGTCACTTTACTTTGTACAGTTTGTTTTCAAATTTTCCCAGAAAATCAAAATTGAAATATATCTTGATTTTAGGGGGAGTAAAATTTTTAAAAAAATTAGAAAATTTGAAAAGGCCAAAAACATGATAAAATCTATAAAAACCAAAAACATTGAAAAAATTCAAAATTGAGTTTTGTTGAGAAAAGAGGAAATGATAGTACATCAGTGGACTATCACAGCACGCTAAAGAATTGGAAAGTCATATGTGATAAACGGTCTCACTAAGGATGTGCCAGTAGGTTTTTACACATTCGGTAGATTGTTTTCGAGATATAAACCTAAATATCACTAGCTTACTTATCTCGTGGGGAACATCTCTCGGATATATGGGTAACCCCCGAAATCTTGTTTGAAGGGCTTTTTATTTCTGACATACTAGGTCTTTGTGCGTGGTGATATCTGGGGTATTACACCTGGACTTCTGATTTTGCGGGAGCAATAGCCTAGTCCTCGTATAATACTTTGCATTGCTTTATTCTTAAAGCTCACCCTCAGGATAAAAAATGATGAAACATTGAAAAATGTTAATCATGTGCTGTTGAAGAAAAGATCCCCAAACGGGACACACCTAAAGTCGAACCATCATCTCTCTGATTTTGCGAAAGCAATAGCCTGAGCTCTCATGGTCTCGCATTTACCCGTTTACATATATCATTAGTGTACACTCACCTGTAAGACTGAATATAGGAGTCTGGATACGGGAGTATATTCTGAAGTGGGACACTCGAATAAGTTCGAGTGCTTAAAGCATTAAACTCGTATCTCGAAACAGTTGAACTTTGTGTGAAAATTTAAGTGGATCAGTATACTGACAATCTAAGTGAATCGTTTAAAACTTAAAATGTTTAAAGCTTAACGGTGTTAGTGATTTGTCTCAAAAAAAAACTGATATGATCCTCTTACACAAACTCACAAAAATATTGTTTGTAAATATTTCTTTACTGCATTTCAATATTTTTCCTACAAGTGATTTTAGCATAAATTTTTGAAAATACAAAAAGATTTTCGACAACTGATGTTGGAAAGCTGATTTTCAAAATTCCAAGTGCTGAACATGATGAACAACTGGGTTGGGAGTGTTAGTTTTTGAAATAAAAGATTATATTTTACAAGTGGTTCATCAGAGATTAAATTTGTTAAATCATTTATGATGTTTTACCTGCTAGTAGATTTCAAAATTTGTCAAATTTTAAATTTTGTGAAATTTATTGTGAGGTAGAGGATGTGCAGGTTAGCCAGGTTCCAGATCCTGTTGCTTCAGAGAGCCAGGTATTGGTCCTGAACCTGTGAAAGCCAGACTACGATCCCAGAACAGTTTAAGGGGAAGTCTGTGTCATTCTGAAGAGTTTGAAGAATAGATCAACATTTAAGGGGGAGCTTGTATAGTTGAGTGCTAGGTTTAAATCCTGAGGATCACGCAAGCTGCTGATGCTGAAGAACTTAAAGAATCAAGAGACCTGATCAAGAGAGGATAAAGCCAAGTTGCGATTCTGGAAGAGAAAGTGAAAGAGAGAGAGAAGAGAAGATTGAGGATGCTTACAATGGAGAACATTTTGGTAGAAAGCATGAAGACTGATAAAGACTGAAGACTCGACATGCTGAAGATTTGCGCTGAAGACTCATCGACATCCAAGGGGGAGTTTGTTGATGCATATGTATGTAGACTTCGTCTTGTATCGAGTCTTGTAATAGGATAGAAAGATCAGGGCACGAAGTACGAGAAAAATGAGAAAACATGTTAAATGAGCCATTTCGCACGAAATGGATTCATCCATTTCGTACGAAATGCCATTTCGTGTGAAACCTTTTCATGTGAAATGCTTTGCCTATATATAGGTGCCTTGACATTTCATTTGCAACAATTTTGATTCCGGCAACGAAGTGATGCCGAAGTGTCTCCAGGCTGTAATTTGTTGTTTAATCAATATACGAGACAATTTAAGTGATTCTGTGTGTAAATCAGCTGAAACAACTCCGATACGTCTGTTTCTGCCTTTCGTATTGGACAAGATCTCTTCTGAACGACTCGTTTGGTCGTGCAAACGATCCTACACTACTGTTATGTCTCAAGTACTGCTCTAAGACTAAAGAACTGCTGAAGCCACAATAGTGGAATGAAGATCAGTAGTTTAGTCTTTGTATTGTATTTGTTTATTGTAATTAGTAGTTAGACATCAGTGGTTGTATAGGTCAGTTGTTAGAGGTTGTTAGGAGGTTAGATGTCACTTTCATGGTGACGTCAGCCGAAGATGCTCAGTGGTTGTTCTGTACTATAAATAGAATAGTATTCTGTACTGTTCTATTAGCTCTCTTTCACCAAGTCATTCTGTACGAACAATCAAGTGAGCTCAAGCTGAGGGGGAGATCTGTGCATGCATGCATTAGGGTTGTTTATTGTAATCAAATACAATCATTCGATTCTATGTTAAACATGTTTGCTAAAACATTTCTTCCATTGATTGTGTGTTAAAAGTTTATTTCACTTATTCCGCTGCAGTTAATCTCTGTTTCATCTTCATTCTTGTTAAAAAAAACACAATCAAAAGAAACTAAGATCCTAACAATTGGTATCAGAGCTAGGACAGTCAAATTTGATTTAACAGTCATTTTGACGTAAAAGTGTAGCTCAAATTTTGTTGATACTTTCGATTGTTCGTTTTTAGTTGAAAAACAGAGTAAGGTAAAATCACGTACAAAAGTATTATTCAGTACCTGTAAAATAACCAGAATGGCGTCACAATCACAGGATAACACAAACAACACTGGTTCACTCTTCAAACAACCCATGTTGGTCAGATCTGAATAAAACATCTGGGAGCGAAGGATGAGTCACATCCTAGCTCAACAAAATACCAGATGTTGGAATTCGGTTGTCTTTGGACCACATATTCCAATGGTTCCGAGTGCTGAGGATCTAAAAGTTATGGTACCTAAGAAAATTGAAAATTATTCTGAACAGGACTTTCAGAAAATTGAACTGGATGCCAAGGCATTTAGCATCGTTGCATCTGCACTCCCAAATGAAATTTATGCTGGGTTGTTACATTGTAACAGTGCCAAGGAATTGTGGGATGCACTTATGGAACAGTTTGGGGGGACTGAAGAAGTAATTGAAAACAACAGGGAAGTTTTGAATCAACAGTATGAAACCTTTTGTCATATTAAGGGTGAATCATTAACACAACAGTTTGAACGTTTTAGTTATCTCATAAGTGAACTAAAACTTGTTAAAGTTGAACTTGCTAATTCAACTCAAAATAGTAGGTTTCTTAGGTCACTTCCTGAAAAATGGGACACAATTGCTTTTGTAACTAGAAATTCAGTTGGGTTCAAAGATCTGACCCTAACCCAGCTTCATGGTAGACTCCTGACCTATGAAAGGGATTTGAACCAGAAAAAGAAGTTACAAGAGACTGGGAAGGTTGCAGATGACTACTCATTTGGAAACACAGCTCTTTTGGGTCAGGAAGAATCTAGTAGTAGTAAGGATCAGAGTTATGATCTTTACATTGACATAACAGCTGGTGGAGATTTTAACAACTCTGATTCTTACTCATCCAATTATGCTTTTATAGCTAATGGAGAAAACCAGAATTCTGACAATCTGTGCTTTGAACTCAATGATCTCCAGCATTTTGAACCAACTAATCTAGTAGAAATGGATATTTTGCACCAACTTTCACTGCTGAGTGTTAGAACCAGCAAGTTTTACAAAAGAACAGGGAGAAAATTTCCAGGGTTACATGGGAACTTGAAAGTAGGGTTAGATAAATCAAAGATCAAATGCTACAAGTGTAATAGGTTAGGTCATTTTGCTAGAGAGTGTAAGAGTCAAAACAGTGGACCAATCATCACACATCCTAGCCCTAGACCACAAAATAACCAAACCACTATGCATTATTCCCAATATGCCCCTGCTGCTCATGTAAACACTGCTCACTATGCACACCGTGCAACCCCTGTTCCAGTGCACTATGTCTAAACCACTGTTCCTTGGATACAGTATGTCCAGGCCCCAGCTCCTCAGGTTCAGGTGCAACAAGTTGCACCTCAACAAGCTGCACCAACAGTTTTTCAACCAGATCAGCAAAGCTTTTTCACCCAAGGCTTTGTTGATTGGAGTAGCTTGCCTGAGGAACTAGGTGATGAAAATTTTGCTCTATATGCTGAGAATGCTGTTTCTAGTGATGAATTATGTTTTGTAGCATTAGAGGCAATTCCTGAAGGACTGGAAATTGAAGAAGGAACATCCAGTGCTGAAACAGTGGATACAATTGCTGAAGCAGTGGTTACTGCTGTTGTTGGTGAACAACTGTTGGAACAAAACTCAGAACTCCTGTTGGAACCACTATCTGACCCCTTGTCTGTTGAAGAAGAGGAGAAGAAACAAGGTGAAAAGAAGAGAAAGAGCCAGAAGAAAGTGAACATTTCTGTGATTGTGCCATGATGGCTGCAACTAAGGTATCACCCCAGGTTCTTAAAAACCTTTGTTCAGAGAAATGCATCAAAGCATTTGCAAACATCAAGGAGGTGAATGAAAACCTTAGAGATAGATTGTTAAATGATGAAGTACAATTTGAAAAATCTTTAAAAGACTTGAAAATCAAATTGTCAGAAAAAGAAAATGAGATTTGCAGCCTCAAACATGAGCATAGCATAACCAAGGACCAACTCCAGGCAATGATAGAAAAATATCAAACCTGTAAAAAGGAGTTGGAGTCCACCCAAATCACTTGTGAAAAATGGGTGGAATCCTACAAAGGTTATGAAGTAATGCTTGAAAAACATATCAAAAGTAATGTAAAATTTGGCATTGGGTTTAGAAAAAATGACCAAGTTGAAAACACTGCTGAAAAGGAATCTATTCAAAACACTGTTGAAATCATTCCCACAAACAAGGATGGTCAAGAAGTTAAAATAACTGATAAAAATGGCAACAAAATCACTCTGGAAAGACCTGTGGGGTCCTCAACTTTTGAGAAGATTGAGAAATACCAATTCAAACCCACATGGTCTGATGAGTGTGACATCCTTGAAAATTTCAAACCAATGGACTTCACAACTGTGGATGGTGTCAAAGATCCAAAGGCCAAGGTAATTCCTCTTAAGGACATCCCAACAGTGGTTCAAAACTCTGTTGCAAAGGAGTCTGAAAAGAAGAAAAGGAAATAAAAGATTAAAAACTTGTTTTGTCATTTCTATGAAAAGAAAAATCATTTGACCAAAGATTGTTTTCATTTGAAAGCTTATGACATTTACAAAACAAGCACCACTGTGCCTTCAAAGAGCTTCACCATCTGTGGTAAATCAAATCACCTCACTCAGGAGTGTGTGTACCTCAAATCCTTTGAGGTCAAAAAGGAAGAGTGCACTTCAAAAACACTCATGAGTTCATCAAAATCACAAGTTAAAAAGCAACCACCATTTGTGCCTGTCCAAACAGCTGTTACAAAACAGTTGAACCAAACCTCTGTTAAAAGAGAGGTTCAAGTGACAGATGCACCCCCTGCTAACCAATACCAAAGAGGTAGAGGTCAACCACCATACCCAAGGGTCCCACATGTTTATGAGGCTTACAAAAGGCCTTCTAAACCAAAAGTGAACAGGCATCCCTTTGGTTATCAACAATTGATGGGAAATGACCCCCAACAGTGGTTAGAGAAAAATGTTTCAAAAACTGTCCAAACCCCTGAGCTAACCACTGTCCATCTTCCTGAACTTAACACAGACACTATTGAGACCCCATCCAAAGCCTTATTGGCTTTGGAGACCCTCCTGAACTAATTATTTACTTGATGTGCAGGGAGCTTCTGCATGCTTAGATAGTCTTTGGTATGTAGATAGTGGAGGCTCCAGGCACATGACTGGATGTAGAGCCCTACTCAAGGAATTCAAAACTGATGGAGGGGGTGATATATCTTTTGGTAATAATAGTAAAGGGAAGGTGATGGGTTCTGGTACAATTCAGTCTGGAAATGTTAAGTTTGAAAATGTCAATCTGATAGACAATCTAAAATTCAACCTTCTTAGTGTCTCATAAATGAGTGACAAAGGGTATGGGTCATTCTTTACTAAGGAGTGTTGTAGGATTGTTGGACCAGAAATGGTTAAAAAGATTGAAGAAATAATAAAAAATGGAAAAACCCAATTTGTTGCTCAAAGGAGTAGCAATGTTTATGTAGTTGATTTGTAAAAAGAGAGCCCTAGGACTGATGCCTGTTTGTTCTCAGCTGCCTCTAACAAAGAGACAGAACTATGGCACAGGAGATTGGGGCACACAAATCTCAAGACAATCACTGCTTTGTCAAAACAAGGCCTTGTAAGAGGTCTTCCACAAAAATTGTTCACCTGTCCAGAGCATTGTATTTCCTGCTTAAAAGGAAAACAACATAAAAGCTCATTTAAGTCCATTGAAGAGTCCAAAACAACCAAATGCTTGCAAATGCTGCACATGGATCTGTTTGGCCCAGTAAAAGTCATGAGTCTTAGAAAGAAAAAATATTGTTTGGTAATTGTAGATGACTTTTCTAGGTTTACATGGACTTATTTCTTACATTCTAAAGATGAGACTGCAGGCATTCTGCAATACTTTGTCAAACAGGTTGAAAAGCAGTTTGACTTGCAAGTAAAAGATTTTAGGAGTGACAATGGCACAGAATTCAGAAATAGGGAGTTGGATGAGTTTTGTGTGTCAAAAGGAATTGTAAGGCAGTACAGCATTCCAAGGACACCAGAACAAAATGGAGTTGTTGAGAGAAAGAACATAACACTGATATAGGCTGCCAGAACCATGCTTGCTGATTCAGGTTTGCCATTAACTTTCTGGGCAGAGGCAATAAACACTGCTTGCTATGTCCAGAACAGAGTTTTGATCAACTCCAGGCATCAAAAGACTGCCTATGAAATTCTGTATAAAATCAAACCACTGATCTCATACTTTAAAGTATTTGGCTGCCCATGCTTTATTTTGAACTTAAAAGACTCAATTTCAAAATTTGCAGCCAAAATAGATTGTGGTTATCATTTGGGATATTCAACCACTGCTAAGGCCTACAAAGTGTTTAACACAAGGACCAAAACAGTGGAAGAGACTCTGGATGTAAAGTTCAATGAACTTTCTTCAATGAAAATCCCTGCAAATCCTGCTGAGTTATTTGATCTTGATAAATTCACCTTTGAAAATGTTTATGTCAAGACTAACAGTGCAGGTCCATCTCAATCACCTCCATCAGACAATGGATATGAAGTGATCATCCCACAACAAAATTTCAAATCCATTGCCAGAGCAGCAGATGTTCAAAACAGCTGTCAAAGCTCATCCACTGCTACATCAACAGTTGTTGACCAAAGTAGCCCTAAAACCCCTGCTTCCACATCATCAAACACTGTTGATAAGAATATTCAAACAGTGGATAAAAGTCAACATGTTTCCACTCCACTTCCTCTTATTCCTCCACCTCCATTTCAAGACATTGTTGGATCATCAAAGTCACCAACAGTTGTTAGCTCAGATGATTCACATCTGTAGCCCTCACCCTTAAATGCCATTGTTCCATACAAAGTAGATCTGATCTTCTTGAAGTCTCATCCACCTGACCAAATCATTGGCAACATCAGTGAAGGGGTGCTTACCAGAAGTCAATCCTAAAACATCTGCCTTTTTGTTGGCTTTCTATCTCCCCATCAACCAGTCAAGTACCAAGAGGCACTAAAAGACAATAGTTGGGTAGAGGCCATGCAGGAAGAGCTCCAACAGTTTAAGAGACAACAAGTATGGGAGCTTGTACCACTGCCAGAAAGTGTGATTCCTATTAGCACAAAGTGGGTCTTCAAAAATAAACTGATGAAAGGGGCATTTTTGTCAAGAATAAAGCAAGGCAAGTGGTTCAAGGTTTCAGACAGGAAGAGGGCATTGATTATGATGAAACTTTTGCCCCTGTAGCAAGATTGGAAGCTATCAGACTGTTCC
Organism: Helianthus tuberosus; assembly: GCA_030545235.1. NCBI lineage: Eukaryota > Viridiplantae > Streptophyta > Magnoliopsida > Asterales > Asteraceae > Helianthus > Helianthus tuberosus. The sequence continues at coordinate 61,390,111 of CM060432.1, read as the reverse complement.
TGGCCTTTGCTGTCAACCACAACATAAAGGTGTTTCAAATGGATATCAAATGTGCATTCCTCTATGGTAAGATTCAATAAGAGGTATATGTTTGTCAACCTCCTGGTTTTGAGGATCCATTTTATCCAAATCATGTCTACAAGCTAAATAAAGCTTTATATGGCTTGAAACATGCACCTAGAGCCTGGTATGAAACTCTTTCCACCTTTCTTCTCTCTATTGGTTTCACAAGAGGTAAAATTGACAAAACACAACCTTTCACTCCGTCATTGATGCTCTTTCCAAGTCAAAGTACAAAACTTTGCTAACTTGCAACGCGCCTATCTACCTAGATACCCTCCGAGATTTCTGGAAACATGCACAAGTTGAAATCCAGGACAAAAAGCCCTGGGCTATTACTTCAACAGTTGGGGGAATTCAGGTTGTTGTTACACCTCAAACCATCTCTGAGGTTTTTGAAATGAATGATCTTACAGGTAAAACTTCTTTCCCAAAAGAAGAATATCAAACTGATTTGATTGAGAGGGGGTATGAGGAACAAATGAAAAAAGATACTTTACAAAAAGGGAGTTTTCCACCTCCCATGAGATTTTTATTCCATACCCTCCTCATGTGTGTGTCAAATAAAACAACTGCCTTCAATGAAATACCATTGAAAATCCAGTACCTGGGTTATGCTATAATGACTGAAGTTGATTTTAACTATTCCCAGGAGATTTTAAATGATATGGTCAAAAATGTTAATAATATCAAAAACAAAAAGAAATCATTTTTACTTTTTCCAAGGTTTTTGAGTTTTTATTTACAAAAGAAAATTCCAAAGGATAGTGCAAATGTGCTTATCCAAGGAAATCCTTTTCAAATAAACAGCCTATCTTCTGAAACATTTACAAGGCTGTCAAAACCTTCTCAAACACAAACAGAGGAGCCTGAGCAGAATTTAGCTGAGACAACCTCTGCTCCTCAGGTTTCGGTTGTTGAGCCCACTGCTCCTGGTGATCACAGCAGCACAACCACTGCTGTGAAACCCACACCAAAAATCACCAAAAATCCCAAAAACAAAATTACCAAAAAGCCCCCAAACCCTCCAAAAAGGACCTTCTGAAAGATGAGATCCCAGAAGAAACTCCTGTGATGTGACACCCATGACGAAACCAGGTACACCCTAAACGGTCCAAAACTGTAAAGCACACTTAACACTTTAATTGCGTGAAAACCCTAAAAACATGTGTGACTTATATGCTTGATTAAATTATATCTGTTATGTCTCGGAGGAATCCGAGAACACGTTATGACTAACATGACACTAATAAGGGCCAACAGTGCGAAGTTGGTGTCCTTAGCCTTGAAACACGTGTTAAACGGGAGTGTTCCGTTTAACAGCGCTTTAAACCTTTGACATTGATTATTAGGTTATCGGTAGCATCATTTAAGATTTCGAGATCCAGGAACAACTTAGTTTTGTGCCATAGACTGTGACATAAGGTTTGAAGCCAATCAGAGATCGGGCACGCAAAACGAAGCAGCTTCCCGGTTATGGAAACGCTTTCGTTTCAGGAATAACATAAGGCAATCAAAAGTGCAAGGAACGATCGATCAAGATTAAAAACACTTAAACCACTTTAATACGAGTCTTTTATGATTAAAATGTAACTGGGTTCGGATTTCAAGACGGTTATGCATGATTTTTAAAACCGAGTCTTTTGACACTAAGTACGCGCGAAACGGAGTCCGTCACGCAAATCGAGAACGCGCACGGGACCCGTAAACGAACCTAGCCACTCAAGGGAAGATAAACATCATCTTTAAGCGCTCAAAACGAAGCACGAGGTGTCCCTTGTGGGACCCCCACCCCCATTATTTAATCAAAAAAATCATTTTTTTTTTCTTTTTCTTATTTCGTTTTCACACAAAATCCTTTCCAAAATCTGGTTTCTCTCAAGAAAAACCAGCTGAATTCACAAGAAACTTCAACAAATCAAAGGTATTAACTCAAATCCATAAGGTTTTAAGCATGGTTTCTTGATTAAACATGATTTAGGTCATAAAAACCCATTTTAGTCCATGAATTTTGGAGTTTTAAACAAGTTTAGGGATTGAATATGAACACCATATGAATACCCTGGTGTTATATGGCAGCCATGGTTATAAATCTTTGGGTTTTGATACCCTAATCAACACCTATTCGACAGAAATCGCTTAACTAGTCGATTAACCGAAAAACAATGAAATAAAGCCTGATTGATCTAAGTTCTAGCATATTTGGATTGTAGTTGATGTGTAGGTACTAAATATAGCCCACACATATTTCTGGACTCACCAGGAACGCTCGGAATCGAAGGAATCGCTAGGTATATGACCCGAAACTTGAATCTAGACTAGGCAGAATATTGTTCAGACTATAACTTGGTCCGTGATATTTAGATTGAGCTGAAATTTGGTGTGGTGATGAAGGGTAGTATAAGGAAGGTCCACGTAAAATTTTATAATTTTTGGAATTTTCTACGAGTTTTGGTGAAAGTTTGACTTTTTTACAAAAAGAATTATGGAAAAAATACCAATCAGATTCAATAAATCACCAAATTTTACAGAGACACTAAGGAACATATGAGGAATGTTGTGGAAAAATTAGGAGTCCAGTGGTTGAGTTTTAATTTGGGTTAAAAATCCGCATTTTTGAGAATTTTCGGTAGCCGGAAACGCACCGAAACGAAATCGGAAAAATCTTAAAATTTTTGGAGATGTTTCTGGAAACACAAGGGATGTCCAGGAATGTTTTGGGAATTTTTGGATCACTGATGGTAATTAATGTTAATTATGTGGTTAAATATGGTTTTATAAATAATTTATTAAGACAAGTAAAATGCCAAAATAAATTCCCAGAAATTTTTCCCATATTCTACAGATTTTTACTGAGTTACATAAAAATTTTCAGAATTTTATTCAGATTATAGATAAAATGGGAATTTTTGGGATTAAAAATGGGTTATTTTAAATCAATTTCGGCAGTTAACCGTGTAACGAACCTGCCGGAACTGGAAACTGACCCAACCCGACAAATACTATAATTGAAACACGGGGAGTATTCCAGGAGATTCCAGGGCAGATTGGACACTCGGGGTGTGTCCAATACCATTTCTGGATATCCCCGACGGTGGAAACGGAAACTCAAAATTGGGCAACCTGGACTCCCCAAACACCCAAACTCCCTTTATGAAAAATTAATCATTCTTAAATAACAACGTGTTGGAACTATTGGTATTCCCGTACCATTATCCGAACACGTTAAACTACTGACATTGACTGGCACGCGAACCGGTGCCCGGAAGCCAAACTAAAAACTAATACTACCCTGACCTCCATCACCATACCCGTGTCCTATAGACTCAATCCGGGGTGAAAACTCCTGACCAAATCCAAGTTATAACCATTACCGACTTATATACTGATTTGAGTCCTTACTTGCATGTGTGCTATTAAAGCTGATTTCGTTGATTAAACACTCTTTAGCCGAGACTACTATTTGCACTGTGAGTTTCACTTCCCCCACTTTTAAACTGTTTTCCTGTTTTCTGGGGTGAATTGCATGTTACAAACTGTGTTAATTGCCCAAACTGTATGATGTGAATTATCTAACACACGATATTAGCCCCGATACAAGTGATTAACGTAAGCCGTGGGCAGTGGATAGTACTATTGGTCTGACAAACCCAGTTGCCCGTCGGACAGGTGCGGCCGGCAGCCAGGTAACTGCACGCGTCCTAACCAGGTTATGTTGTTAGACATAACTACCCGAGGGCATTGAACTTCATGAGATGCAGGTGGTGCGAGTATGTGTCTGTGTGACACGGTATAATTAAAATAGTCTAGGTTTCACTTGTGACACTCGTGTAATTCCATCTATGAACCGTGATATGTGCAATTAAACATGTTGATACAATTTGAAACAAAATAACCAAACCAGTGGAACTCACCAGCATCGTTTAGCTGACCTTTTTAAAAACTAACATGCATTTCAGGTAAAATGAAACAGGAGTGAACATGTGCGTATGGAAGGATCTAGTAGGCGGACGTAGCATAATAAAAGCTATAATGGCTTGTAGTACCGCTTTTAATATATGGTTTGTAATGTGATAGTTCGAAGACGTTGTAACCGATGCTCCTGTTTTATGTAATGTAATGTTTTTAAATTATGAGGAGTGGCATGTGTCTGCCGCACCCCGCGATTGTCTTCCGCTGCGAGTCGGGGTGTGACAAAAGATGGTATCAGAGTCATCGGTTATAGCGATTTAGGTATCCCTAAGAGAACCTAGACTATAATCCTGAGTTAACTCCTCACCCTGAGAACCTATAGAGACCGAGTGGCGTGGCTAGTACCGGGATGGCCTTGTTAGGCAATTAAATTATTGTGGTCTGGAACACAATAATTTATCTGCTGGTACTTGGGCATTCCGGAAATGTCACGGAGAGAGAGGAGAGAACGGGAATGTAAACGCTAACTTAACAGTTATGGGAAAGTTTTTAAAATTACAAATCAAGGTTGTGTGCAATACGTGCTTATGTGTACATCTGTGGATTGTTGATTCTGGGTTATGTCCATGTCGCGGTAGTGATGCAGTCGTAGTACTTCCGTATTTTCGTAGTTTATGCTGTCGTGGTATGTTGCATGTATGTCACTTTAGTGACCAGTTTTGATCGCACATTTAAGCACTGACCCTTTTGGGTTAAGTCTATGTGCAAATTTTGACGATTGTATGACGATGATATTATATATATACATGACGATGCTTTTGACTATATGTGTCGTGGATCTATGGATGTGATGAGATTATGTGATGTGTAATGGAATTGTGTGGTATGTGGTAACTGAAAATGTGATAAGTGATGATTAACTATGTGACATTAATACATACCTATATATTGTTTATAATAGAATGGCCCCGAAACGTGTACCTCAAATGACAGAGGCATAAATTGCCCAACTGATAGCACAACAACTTCAAGCCGTTATTCCCACTATCGTGGCCCAGGTTAACGCCGGCATCAATGCGAACCCGCAACCAGGGTCGGGAGGTCAGAACAATAATCAAAACAATGTTAGGCCAGTTTGCACATATAAACACTTTATGGAGTGCAAACCAATGGATTTTAATGGAACTGAAGGACCGAACGGGTTTGTGAAATGGATCGAGAAGTCGGAATCGGTTCTTAACATAAGTAATTGTCCAGGTGACTGTGTGGTAAAGTATACAGCTTGCACTTTTACCGACCACGCTTTGAACTGGTGGAATGCTATTGTGCAATCTCGCGGGTAGGATGCGATTAATGCTATGACTTGGGATGATCTTAAGATACTAATGAGAGAAAGGTTCTGCCCAATCCACGAAATTCAGAAACTCGAGCATGAGTTTTGGAACCTGCAGATGCAAGGTGCGGATCATGCAGGTTACACAAATTGCTTCAATGAACTGGCACGCATCTTGCCAGATATGGTTCGACTGGAGTCCAAGAGAATCGAGAGGTATATCTGGGGACTGGCCCCGGAAGTAAGGAGTATTATTAATTCGGTGGAGCACCTGACCATGCACGAAGTGGTAGCTAGGTCAGGCACGGTTACGTACGACATGGTTAGACGCAAGATTTTGACAATGCCGGGAGAGCCGGCAGGAAATAAGCGAGAGGCCCCGGAAAGTAGTCGAGCGGGGGCAGCCATACCGAAGAGGGGAAGAGCCACTAGTCAAAGCTATGCCATGACTACACCAACGGGAAACTCTGGTGGCTATAAAGGAACAGCCCCAAAATGCAACAAGTGCACTTTGCACCACTATAGTGCATGTTGAGCAGGGACCTGCTCGAGGTGCCATAAAAGTGGACATTATACCCGAAACTGTAAGACACCATTGGAACCCAACCGTTCCCAAACCTCAAAGCCTCAGCCTCTTCAGCAACGACCCCAACCACCAACGCAACAGATTATCTACCCCCGTACTTGCTACGGATGTGGCAGTACGGAGCACTTCCGAAGAAGCTGCCCAAAATTTGCTCCACAACCAACAGGAAGGGATACGCAGGGCCAAGCTTCTACCTCAAATGCAGCTTGAGGTCGTGCCTTTATACTTGGGTCTGGTGACGCACGGCAGGATCCTAATGTGGTGACAGGTAGCTTTCTCATTTCCGATCAGTATGCTTCAGTATTGTTTGATACGGGCGCAGATAGGAGCTACGTTTCCATTAATTTCTTACCCCTATTAAATATGTCGGCTATTGAATTAACAAGTCCCTATTCCATAGAACTTGCTAATGGTAAACCTATAACTAGTCACCAAATTATTCGTGATTGTCCTTTAATTCTTAACGACCACCAATTCCTTATTGACCTACTACCGGTAGAGCTCGGAAGTTTCGATATAGCAGTGGGAATGGACTGGTTGTCTAAGTACAAGGCGGAGATTATATGTGAGCAAAAGATTGTTTGGATCCCTTTTCCTAATGATGAAGTTATTATGGTACAGGGAGAGAAGTCTGGTACCATATTAAACCTTATATCTCACCTTAAAGTGTTGAAATGTATACGTCAAGGATGTGATGTGTTCTTAGCAAGTGTAATGACGACCGAACTAGAAGAACAACGTATTAAGGATATCCCAGTAGTGTGTGATTACCCAGACGTGTTTCCCGATGAATTGCCCGGATTGCCACCCAATCGGCAAGTCGAGTTCCGTATCGACTTAATACCGGGAGCAGCTCCAATTGAAAAAGCACCTTACCGTATAGCACCTTCAGAGATGCAAGAGCTATCATCTCAGTTACAAGAATTGCTAGACCGAGGTTTTATCCGTCCCAGTTAATCACCTTGGGGAGCACCAGTGTTATTTGTGAAGAAAAAGGATGGAAGCTTTCGGATGTGTATTGACTACCGGGAGCTGAACAAGGTTACCATAAAGAATCGATATCCTCTTTCGCGAGTTGATGATTTGTTTGATCAGTTGCAATGAGCCGGTTACTTTTCCAAAATCGATCTTAGATCCGGTTATCATCAAGTGAAAGTTCAAGAGGAAGATATCCCTAAAACAGCCTTTCGAACTCGGTACGGTCACTATGAGTTCCTGGTTATGCCTTTTGGGTTAACCAACGCACCCGCGGTATTTATGAACCTCATGAACCGAGTTTGTAAACCATATCTAGATAAATTCGTCATAGTCTTTATTGACGATATTTTGATCTGTTCCAAGAGTAAAAAGGAACACGAGCACCATCTATGAGCCATACTAGAGATATTGAGGAAAGAGAAGTTGTACGCCAAGCTTTCAAAGTGTCATCCACATATACTAGGAGATAAACTAAAAAGCCCTGGGAATTGAGAATAAACAATGATGGATCAGTCTTTGACCCATGGAACCCCAACTAATGAAGAGCATTTGATAATTTGTTGAACCAAGCACGGGGAGCCTGCTTTAGACCGTATAAAGATTTGTTCAGAAGACAAATATGATCCGGTTTGGTAGGATCAACGAACCCTGGCGGTTGGCGCATATATAAGGTTTCCTCAAGATCACCATGCAGAAAAGCAGTCTGAATATCCAGCTGTCGCAGGGACCATTTATTTGTAACGGCTAATGATAAAATGGTCCGAATTGTGGCAGGTTTGATTACTGGACTGAACATCTTATGGTAGTCCACACCATGTTGTTGATTAAAGCCCTTCGCAACTAATCGGGCTTTGAACCTGCTGATGTTCCCGTTTTTAACATGTAACCCCACTTGCAATCAACAATATTAGCATTAGGTACGGGGGGCACAAGAGTCCACATGCCATTTTTGTGATGCGCGTCCAACTATTCGGACATAGCATGGCGCCGTTCACTATATTTGTTGGCAATAGTAAAACTAGTTGGCTCAATGGGTAGGGAAGATGTAGTTTTGGTTGTATAGGCAGCCGGATTATACCAATCAGGTTGTTTAGGGTTCTGTTAGAGGTTGGATGTTCGGGAACGGGCTACCATAGATGGTGGGTTGTTGGAATGGTGGGCCGTGGATGATTGTTGGGCAGCAGGGGGCTGTTCCGTATGTGATTGGTGGGCTGGAGAGGGCTGGACCGTAGGGGGTGGGGCTGAGGGGTTGCGTTGGGCTGGCAGTGGGTGTATTTGATGGTGGTGTGTTAGGCTCGGGTGGGAAACCGGGTGGTGGGTTGGGAAAGATAGAGATGTATGGGGAACCTGGTGACGGTGATAGGCTCGATTGTGGTGAGGGTTTATAAGGGAAGACTTGTTCATTAAATCGAACATGCCGAGCAATGTAGATACGTTCAGTGGAGGGATCAAAACAACGATAGCCATGATGAGAAAGGCTATAGCCAAGGAAGACACACGGAGTATAACGGAATTCGATTTTGTGATGGTTGTTGTCAGGACCCCCGACCCCACCCTGGACGGAATCAGGAGCCGCGAGCAGCCAAGTGGTACCGGTGGTTATTTTGAAAATATTGCAGCGGAAATTTCATCAGGACCGTGAGTTAGGAAAAATATCAGAGTTTTAGAAACACCGGATTTTTATTTATTAAACAGATGGGGATAAACCCGTGTTTTACAAAGGTAGCTTTTAATAGGGGATAAACCCGATTACATAAAACAACTTTTCTTAATTTGATTTAATTAATAAAATAAGCCACTTCTTGAAGCCTTTCAGTGCCGTATCCAATTCTTACTCCAATCTACTGTAATTACCTGAAACGCGTTTTAAAAATATTTTGTCAGCGGGAAATACTGGTGAGTTCATTCGGTTTTACAAAAACACATTTGTTATAGATTACAGTATAAGAGCGATTACAATGCTATCTTATTTAAGATAACCACGACTTAATCCCTGTAATTATAACTTTGTTATAGATTACAGCATAAGAGCGATTACAATGGCTACTATCTTATTTAAGATAACCACGACTTAATCCCTGTAATTATAACTTTGTTATAGATTACAGAATAAGAGCGATTACAATGGCTTCTATCTTATTTTTATCTGGCGCCGTGTCACCTCCTGGTGACGATGGTCATACCACTATTGGGTCCTTTCACCCAAGTAGTGATGATTATCACTGTTAGGATTTATTAGCCTAACCGTGAGAAATTAGTAATGTGCACAATACCCCACTAGCCAGTGATTCAAGATAACCACGACTTAATCCCTGTAATTATAACCTTTGAAAATAATTGGAGTATTGTAAAATACTTTTGATAAAAGAGAATGACTCACCTTGTTTGCATATAGTCTTGATTAAACAAGCATCTTGATTCTAAGCATCTACTTTATAGTTCTGAATCCTCTGATAATTAAGCATCCATTTTGATTATAAGTGTACGGGGTAGAATTTCGAGTAGTTAAACATTTAGTTTAACAGAATGGAATATGTACTAGTGTTAAACCAAATCAAACCTAACGATGGTCACGAGATTCGAACCTTAACGAAATTCACAAAGTATAGTCTTGTTTAGACAGCACGTTGGCATTCGTTTAATGAAATTCACAAAGTATAGCACTTTGGAATCCGTTTAACAAAATTCACAAAGTACAGTACTTTGGCATCCATTAGTTGGTTCCTGAATCGATCGGACAGAACATCGCATCAGTGATTATTGGTTAGAACACCAACGTATAGAGAGAAGAAGAAAACAAATGACCAAGGAAGAATGAAATCCTAGGCTCCTATTTATAGCCAAGGGATAAGTCTTACCCCTATATAGAATTTCCCTAGGTGTTATCTTCCTTAGTTGAACCTTCCCTAGATAAAACTTTCCTTAGATAAAACTTTCCTTAGATAAAACCTTCCTTAGATAATACCTACTCCATATATATCTATTTTTCATGTATATCTATTTAGGTGTTTAATAAATCTTACTTAGCTGATTAATTAATCTTACTTAGCTTAATTAATCTTGCTTAGCTTAATTAATCTTGCTTAGCTTAATTAATCTTGTTTAACTTATTAATTAATCATACTTAACTTAATTAATCCTACTTAACTGATTAATTAATCTTACTTAACTTATTAATTTTCCTTAACAGTTTAATTAAGTAATTTACTTAGCCGATTAAATAACGTATTTAGCTGATTAATTAACTTACTTAGCTTGCTTAACTGCTAAGTTTTCTTAACCGCTAAGTGTACTTAATCAGTAAGCTAACTTAATGACTAAGTTTACTAAGTTTACTTATTATTAAGTGTACTTAACTGCTAAGTTTTCTAGCTTAGCAGTTCCCTGGTTATGGGTTATAATTTCTAGACACAACGGAACTCGTATTAGTGTATTAACTCAATTCAACTTTAACGATAATCACGAGATCACAACCCTCACGACGAATGACAAAGTATAGCCCGAGTTTGGGCAGCACTTAAACATCTACCGGATTCACGGCGAATGACAAAGTATAGCCTGAGTTTGGGCAGCACTTAAACATCCATCGGATTCACGACGAATGACAAAGTACAATACTTAAACATCCATCGGATTGGTTTCAATCGATCGGATAAAGTATCGTATCAGTGATTAGAGTTATTACTCTAATAACGGGCAGAGTTTCGGGATTTAGAAGTTCTGACATTGGAATGACAGAACAAGAAAACAAGAGAAAGAAAAGAATTGAGCGATTTGAAATGAAACCGAAAGCCTCAATATATAGGCTGAAACTGGGGCGCGTCGCGGCCCGCGTAAACTCTAAGAACCACCTACGCGGCCCGCGAGGGATGGTAGGGCGGTCTGAGGGTTGTTGAGTCATCGGTGGTCATGGCACGCGGACAACACGTGTCCCTTAAGCTTATCCGGAGAATTTTAAGTTGTCGCGGCCCGCGTAGACTAACCTTAAGTCTTACGCGACCCGTGTGCGACCAGAAAATTCATTTTTCTTGGTTTTTGATATGGTTTAGGGTTATAGGGGTCCGGTTTTCTACTTACGGAGTGTTTTAGGACATCCTCGTGTAGGTCCTTACATCCTCCCCACCTTGTTTAAAATCTCGTCCTCGAGATTTACTGGAAAAGGTAAGGATACTTTTGTTTCATTTCAGATTCCAGTTCCCACGCGTACTCAGGTTCTCTTTTCGAATCCCACTTTACTTTGACCAGCACCAAATTCTTGTGCTTGAGGAACTTGCCCTTTCTGTCCTCTATTTGAAGGGGTTTCTTCAACAAATTTCAACTTTTCATTTACCTCTATATTTTGAAGAGGTACTACCAGGGATTCATCAGATAAACCACTTCTTAAGATTAGATACATGAAACACGTCATGTACCCCGGCTAACTCTTCTGATAGTTGTAAATGATATACAGCAGGTCCTATTCGCTGGATTACTAGGAATGGTCCTATGTACTTTGGACTTAGCTTTCCCTTTTTACCGAACCGAACTACTCCTTTCCAAGGAGAAACTTTCAACAGTACTTTGTCTCCAACTTGAAATTCTAACGGCTTGCGTCGCTTGTCTGCATAACTCTTCTGGCGATCTCGAGCCGTTTTTGGTCTTTCCTTGATTTGAGTGAGCTTGTCGGTGGTTTCCTGTACAATCTCGGGACCTGATAATTGACTTTTTCCTATTTCTGCCCAGCAAACTGGAGTTTGGCACTTTCGTCCATATAGTGCTTTGAACGGGGCAGCATTGATAAAATATTATGAGTGATAAATGATAGTCCTACTCTTATCAATATTTATCACACATGTACTTAGCTTATCTTTCTAGGTTTGTAGTGTTCCTTCACACTGCTCAAAATAAGTCGGGTAAACATTTCCCCAGAAATGAGAACACAATAGATCACAGGATTCTATGAAATGAGACTATTTTGTTCCCATATGACTTAACTAAGTGTCTTATACTAAAGGGTTTCCTTCATTGGTAGGGATTGAGCAGACTTGGTTAGTTGATCCACAATCACCCAGATTGTGTCGTTTCTTGTTTTGGGTAATTTGGTAACAATATCCATTGTTATCAATCTCATTTCCATACTGATGTTGTTGAGGTAAAACTAAAGGGTTCTAATGCTCAGCTTTAATTTGCTAATCGATTAAATACTTAAAGACATAACTTGCTACATCCTTTTTCATTTCTATTTATCAGTAATTCAAACCTCGATACCTCATATTACTTACACGATGTATCAAATACTTAGTTTTATAGGCTTCTTCAAGAATCCTTTCTTGCAGGTTTCCTTGAATAGGTACCTGAATTCTTTATGGAATCATTAATTTCCATTAGTTCCTTTTTCTGATTCCTTCATTATTTCTTTATAATCCTTCAGCATCATCCTTGATTGCTGTTTCTTGGGTACTCTTTAATTATTTCATTAAATCTATCCGTAATTTAATCTAAGAGCACGTACTTGATTCGGCTTCCTATGAAACTTATGAATCAAAGCATTAACTACTACATTAGTCTTAACTTTGTGATATAACAATCGGTGTTGTTCCTAGTACCCGGATGAATTCTAAGTTTCTTCTCACAATCGGGTGATAGTCTAAGTAGATTCTCTGGGAAACGTCGTTCGGATTTTCTTTCAGTTCCATGCCTCTAGTGTTAATGAACTCCGAGATCATATATGCTATGTCTTACCCCCCATGCATAACTCGTAGTTTTCCTCACAGAGACAAACTTTGTCGGCTGGTCTGTCTTGCCTCCTTGTCGTCACTTCTCCGGTTGACTTGCAAACTTCCAGGAGTCATCGTTTCCATTTGTTCCTTTTTATGAAGCAGACAGAATTTCCTTTCTGTCAATTCTCTCCATTTCATGGCATATGTCTTGACCATGTGTTTCGAAGCTCGGGTCTCACTATCTAAATGTCTAAATTTTGAAGCATACATTACTTCATTTTTCTTAACATATATATACTAATAGTTATGACACTTTAGTCCTTTAAGCCCATGTATTGTTTGTAGCAATTCTTTTATTACTGGTAATCTTAGTAGGATTATAGGTGAAGAGTCTTTGTAAGTGCATCTAGTCGTGGTCACTATTATCTTCGCAAGAGTTCTTAAAGAAAGTAGAATTATTCTCATTAGCGTAGGTTTTGAGACGTTTAGTGTCTAGCACAATTTTAGCTACAGGTTTCCTAATGCGTTAATAATCTAGAGTAGCGCAAAGGGAATTCTTATACTTTCAATGGCGTCCTAACTTAAAGGGTTCCCGTCGTTCATATTGTCGCACGAGTTACGAGATAGATGATCAAACGAAATAATGTTTGATATCGGAATTGTAGATGTATACGAGAGATTCCTGATAAAGAAATCTATAATTATAATTGACACATATGCTTGTGCTTTATTTCAAATTGTCAATCCTTATGGTTTTTGGATTTCCTTATAGATATACATATCTAAATAATCATATATTTCACATACTGTAATATACATACACTTTATAAGGTCAATGTATTTAACAGATTCATATTTCCAAAAACAAGTCAGATATCAGGTCATGATACTATTTAGGGAAATCTTGTCACTTGTTTGACATATTATATACCCCGTCTTATCCGGTTCTCGCCGGAGAGGTAACCCCATTATATCCAGACAAGCTGGAGAGTCTGCTACACCATACCCAGTCTTGTTAGAGAAGAAATTTGTATTTCCCATAAATAGATCTTTCTTAATCATGATTTGGAAAGTGCATTATGACTTTCAACAAAGAATAAGGAAATTAGTATTCACATGACGGATCATATTCTAGAACAAGGTAGTACCAATAAATAAGAAATAACAGTGGCCAAGTGTTATTGCTTATTTATCATACTTGCAACGTTCTAGTTATCATCCTCACGGCATACCAAAACCCATCACACTTTATTTACACAAGTATTTAGCTTATCTCGGAGCTTATACTAAGGCATCTTTTCTTAAGTTCAAGTCTAAAGGCTATCATGTGTGCTACCAGTTAATAGCAATTTCCTAACTCTTTTATTTAAGCTTAAGTATTATCACAACACTGTTGGCTTAAAGCAGTGGCTCTGATACCACCTTCTGTCACGACCCCCAACCCCACCCTGGACGGAATCGGGAGCCGCAAGCAGCCAAGTGGTACCGGTGGTTATTTTGAAAATATTGCAGCGGAAATTTCATCAGGACCGTGAGTTAGGAAAAATATCAGAGTTTTAGAAACACCGGATTTTTATTTATTAAACAGATGGGGATAAACCCGTGTTTTACAAAGGTAGCTTTTAATAGGGGATAAACCCGATTACATAAAACAACTTTTCTTAATTTGATTTAATTAATAAAATAAGCCACTTCTTGAAGCCTTTCAGTGTCGTATCCAATTCTTACTCCAATCTACTGTAATTACCTGAAACGCGTTTTAAAAATATTTTGTCAGCAGGAAATACTGGTGAGTTCATTCGGTTTTACAAAAACACATTTGTTATAGATTACAGTATAAGAGCGATTACAATGGCTTCTATCTTATTTAAGATAACCACGACTTAATCCCTGTAATTATAACTTTGTTATAGATTACAGCATAAGAGCGATTACAATGGCTACTATCTTATTTAAGATAACCACGACTTAATCCCTGTAATTATAACTTTGTTATAGATTACAGCATAAGAGCGATTACAATGGCTTCTATCTTATTTTTATCTGGCGCCGTGTCACCTCCTGGTGACGATGGTCATACCACTATTGGGTCCTTTCACCCAAGTAGTGATGATTATCACTGTTAGGATTTATTAGCCTAACCGTGAGAAATTAGTAATGTGCACAATACCCCACTAGCCAGTGATTCAAGATAACCACGACTTAATCCCTGTAATTATAACCTTTGAAAATAATTGGAGTATTGTAAAATACTTTTGATAAAAGAGAATGACTCCCCTTGTTAGCATATAGTCTTGATTAAACAAGCATCTTGATTCTAAGCATCTACTTTATAGTTCTGAATCCTCTGATGATTAAGCATCCATTTTGATTATAAGTGTACGGGGTAGAGTTTCGAGTAGTTAAACATTTAGTTTAACAGAATGGAATACGTACTAGTGTTAAACCAAATCAAACCTAACGATGGTCACGAGATTCGAACCTTAACGAAATTCACAAAGTATAGTCTTGTTTAGACAGCACTTTGGCATTCTTTTAATGAAATTCACAAAGTATAGCACTTTGGCATCCGTTTAACGAAATTCACAAAGTACAGTACTTTGGCATCCGTTAGTTGGTTCCTGAATCGATCGGATAGAACATCGCATCGGTGATTATTGGTTAGAACACCAACGTATAGAGAGAAGAAAAAAAGAAATGAGCAAGGAAGAATGAAATCCTAGGCTCCTATTTATAGCCAAGGGATAAGTCTTACCCCTATATAGAATTTTCGTAGGTGTTATCTTCCTTAGTTGAACCTTCCCTAGATAAAACTTTCCCTAGATAAAACTTTCCTTAGATAAAACTTTCCTTAGATAAAACCTTCCTTAGATAATACCTACTCCATATATATCTATTTTTCATGTATATCTATTTAGGTGTTTAATAAATCTTACTTAGCTGATTAATTAATCTTACTTAGCTTAATTAATCTTGCTTAGCTTAATTAATCTTGTTTAACTGATTAATTAATCATACTTAACTTAATTAATCCTACTTAACTGATTAATTAATCTTACTTAACTGATTAATTTTCCTAAACTGTTTAATTAAGTAATTTACTTAGCCGATTAAATAACGTATTTAGCTGATTAATTAACTTACTTAGCTTGCTTAACTGTTAAGTTTTCTTAACCTCTAAGTGTACTTAATCAGTAAGCTAACTTAATGACTAAGTTTACTAAGTTTACTTATTATTAAGGTAGTGTTTGGTATGCAGGAATGAGAGGTGGAATGAAATGAGTGATTACGAGGGAATGAAGAAAAGAGTGTTTGGTTGGTCAATGGAATGGAATCACCCATTCCAAAAGGTATTCCATTCCCTCAAAATCATTCCTTCCACCCCCCATGTTTTTTTTTCCATTCCATCATCTCTTGCACCATTCCTTAACAACACCACAACCCACAACCTTCACCACAACCCACCACCACCACCCACCACCGACGCCATCGCCGCCACCCGCCACCACCTCACCCCGACAGCCACCGTCGCCGCCGCCTCCCACTCGCCACCGTTATCACCCACAGCTGCGACCAACCGCCTACGCCACTCGCCGCCGCCGCCCACCACCATTCGTCGACGCCACCACCACCGCCACAACCAACCACCGCCGCCGCCACCAACCGCCACCTTTGCTGCCACCCAGCACCAACGGCCACCTTGTCGCCACCACCACTCGTCGTCACAGCCGCACCGCCACTCGCCGCCACCACCACCACCCATCGCCGCCGCCGACACCCACCACCACCTATAACCACCCATAATCACTACCACCGACCACCACCACCACTCACCGCTAATTTTATTACTCCGTTTTTCTTGCCTACCGAACAATACACAATAATAATTCATTCCATTCACATGGTAACCAAACAAGACATGGAATGGTAATGATCCATTGCATTCCCTCGTCCATTCCATTACCTCGTTCATTCCATTCCTTCGTCAATTCCATTACCCCATACCAAACAGACCCTAAGTTTACTTAACTGCTAAGTTTTCTAGCTTAGCAGTTCCCTGGTTATGGGTTATAATTTCTAGACACAACGGAACTCGTATTAGTGTATTAACTCAATTCAACTTTAACGATAATCACGAGATCACAACCCTCACGACGAATGACATAGTATAGCCCGAGTTTGGGCAGCACTTAAACATCCACCGGATTCACGACGAATGACAAAGTATAGCCCGAGTTTGGGCAGCACTTAAACATCCATCGGATTGGTTTCAATCGATCGGATAATGTATCGTATCAGTTATTAGAGTTATTACTCTAATAACGGGCAGAGTTTCGGGATTTAGAAGTTCTGACATTGGAATGACAGAACAAGGAAACAAGAGAAAGAAAAGAATTGAGCGATTTGAAATGAAACCGAAAGCCTCAATATATAGGCTGAAACTGGGGCGCGTCGCGGCCCGCGTAAACTCTAAGAACCACCTACGCGGCCCACGAGGGATGGTAGGGCGGTCTGAGGGTTGCTGAGTCATCGATGGTCGTGACACGTGGACAACACGTGTCCCTTAAGCTTATCCGGAGAATTTTAAGTTGTCGCGGCCCTCGTAGACTAACCTTAAGTCTTACGCGGCCCGCGTGCGACCAGAAAATTCATTTTTCTTGGTTTTTGATATGGTTTAGGGTTTTAGGGGTCCGGTTTTCTACTTACGGAGTGTTTTAGGACATCCTCGTGTAGGTCCTTACAGTTGTAGGGGCGGAGGTAGGGAAAGCATTGAGAGCCAAAGACTCTTAAAAAGGAATAATTAGGTTTACGAAGGAACGCGTGTTCCAAGGGAGATTTGTTAGAGGATACGCGTGAGGGAAGCCGATTAATTAGGTAAACAGTTGTCTCAAAGGCGAAGTGCCAGAAACGTTGGGGCAGATTTGAGTGAGCCAATAGGGAGAGACCCGTTTCAACTACATGCCGATGTCGGCGTTCCACAAGCCCGTTTTGCTCGCTGGTGTGTGGGCACGAGCGGCGATGGATGATGCCAAGGTTGCGACAGAGGTTGGTGAGAGAATGGAATTCACCCCCCCCCCCCCCAATCGGACTGAATGCATTTTAATTTTCTATTAAATTTGCGTTCAGCCATTGTGATGAAATTTGTTAATATAGCATAAACATCTGATTTTTGTGTTAAGGGATAGAACCACATATAACGAGTATAATGATCAACACACAACAAAAAATACCAATGACCATCAAGAGACGGTTTCGGAGATGGACCCCAAACATCACAATAAACAAGGTCCAAAATATTATAACTACAAAAATTAGAATCAGGTAAGTGCAATTTTGATGATTTTCCCATTTGACAAGAAGAACATAAATTGTTTTATAATTTGTCTGAAACAGGCAAAGAACAATGAGAAACAATAGAATTAAAAACTTGAGCATGAGGATGTCCTAGACGTTGATGCCAAATATTCGAAGAAACTTTGACAGCAGTGAAGGCAACCTTGGGCAGCGACTTGGGTTGTGGAAGGCGGATAGAGTACAAGCCCTGTTCACTGGGACCCGTGAGGAGGGTACTGCGTGTAGACTCGTCCTTCACAACAAAATAAGTAGAGTGAAATTCAAAGAACACATTTTGTCAAGGAAAAAATTTTGTACGAATAAAAGGTTTTGTGTTTTGAGTAGAATTTGGATGAGCCAATGTGTAAAATAGGTATAGAATTACCATTGCCAACAAGTAAGGAATCATTACCATAATATGCCTCAGAATTGTCCAGGCTGGTTAAGTCTGGAGTGGCATGATAGGTTGCACCCGTGTCAGGCTTCCAAGCACTTCAAGAGGATGAGGCTGCATCCGAAAAGGCATAAAAGTTCGCCTGAGGTGCTGGCCGGTTCTGCTGAGTAGGCTGATTTGGGTATTGAGAGGGAAGATGCCCGACTCCACATCGGTTGCAGTGACCGTATACGGTGTTCTGAGTGGAAGCCCATTGGAATTGTCGAGTACCACCATTGTCTCTGCGGGCGTGGAGTGAAGGAACCACGTGAGTTGCCCCGAGAATAGCCACGGTTGTTTCGTGTACCACGATTCGTATTATAGGAACGAGACCCAAAGTGAGCCTGGGGACGTGGTGACGAGTTCTGGTTCAGCTGATAACCCAACTGGGAGGCCATCAGTTGGATATTTTGGAGTTGTTGTTGCAGCTGGTCAAGATTTGGTGGAGTTGGTAGGAGACAAGGGCCAGCCGAAGGATTTGAGGCTGCAGCAAGTAAGGCTTGCGGGTTGTTTTGCACCAGTTTAGTGACCACATAATCATGATCAGATAATAATGAATATATTTCATGAAAAGAGACAGCTGGTAGATTACCCAACAAGGTTCCTTTAAGGCCATTGTATTCTTCTCCTAGCCCTGCAAGAGTGAGCATAACAAGTTCTTTATCTTTTACCGGTTCTCCGATGTTGGCAAGGGCGGTTGCATATTCTTGTACCCTACAGAGATAGTCAATTGGTTTTTTGTCACCCTTCATAGTGATGCGGAGTAGTTGACTTCTGAGGGTGAATTCATGAGTAGCAGTGACGGGTGCATAAGCCCGTTCCAGGGATAGCTAGACTTCACGGATGTTTTTCCCTGAACATGCTGATACGATTCTTCAGAAACAGTTGAGATGATCAAGGTGCGGATTTGAGCATCATTTGAAATCTAGGGATTGTAACTGGGATTATCAGTTGTTGCAGTTTCAACAGTAACCTTTTGTTCTGGACACGGAATTGTTCCGTCAACATAACCAAAGAGGTTATGTGATGTTAAGAAGGATTCGATCATGGATCTCCAGTAACCATAGTTGGTAGGCTTGAGAGTACAGGCGAATTTGTGAGAGTTGTGGGTGGTCTTTTCTTGGTTTGAGAAGGTAAGGATTGCTGCCATTGAAGAAGATGGCCGGCAGGTTGTAGAGGGTAGGCGGCAGAAGGCAGAGACAGATTAGGGTTAGAGAAAATATTGGAGCTGATTTGGCTCTGATACCAAATCAGTTGGTAAAGGATAGTCGTTATTATTATTGAATGAATAATGAGAAGATTACATCCAAATATATATAGAATAACTAAATACACTTAGCTACCCTCTACAATATAATAATTAATAATAATAATCTAATCTTAGCCGACATAGTCTAATACTGAAAGACAAGGGGGTACATGCACTAATCGACAGTTGTCTTAATTGCTGAGTGTTATGTGCCTTATGTCCAAGGTTTGATGCAAAACTATTATCGAGTCGGGGGGTCTCACTGGAAGCAGCCTCTCGATTCCTACGGGGTAGAGGTAAGGTTGTCTACATCTTATCCTCCTCGGACCCTATCTTAGGTTTGCTATTGGTGGGATTTATTGAGTATGTTGATGACGACTTGTGTAATAACCGATTACTTAGTTTGAGTTTTGGAATAACAAATTATTAATTAAATAAATATAAAGGAAACAGTTGTGATAACATTTACCTATCATTCAGTATATGGAACGCTACAAATTCAAACTTGTTGAAGTGATTAAGGAAAATATTAATTAAGTATATTGTTTTAAGATAAGAGATCATCTATAAGAGAGGAATTTTGTACGTGTAGGAGATAATCATGACCACACATTTGGTTTGCTCAATTTAAGGAGGGAATGGTATGATGATTTTTTATCCTTTCAACTACTTTCCTCCTTGAATTTCAAACAGTTATAACTTTTTCAAACGTTAATACTTTTTTTTTAAATATTACATCATCTTAACGAGCATTTCATTCTCTTTAATTCGAGCAGCCTATTGCTATAGTATTCTTAAAAATAATTTACAGGACTTTAAATACCCATTACGTGATTACGTTATTTTAAATACCCAGTACCCATTACGTGATTTTGAATACTCAATACCTATTACGTGATTTTGAATATCCGGTACATGACTACGTGATTTTTGAATACTCTTTACGTGATTACACATTCAATAATAAGAACTTGATTGTTTATGCTTTATTACGTGAATAAATATCTAATATACGACATATTGTTGTTATTATAGGTTGGTTTGGCTAATATTTTGTATATAATTTCTCCTTAATATGCGATTATACTTGAAATATTAGGTATTCCATATAAAATATTATGTATTACGTGTTTTGTTTTTACGTAATCACTCAGTAGGGTTTCACATAAGTACTATAATGAAATCACGTAATCACGAAATGAGTATTTAAAATCATGTAGTCACATAATAATACATAGTCAACTATTGTTACGTAATTACGTAATCACTTACTGGGGTTTCACATAAATACTATAATGAAATCAAGTAATCGCGTAATGGATATTCAAAATCACGTAGTCACTTACTAGGTATTTAAAATCACGTAATGGGTATTCAAATTCCTGCAAAAAATTTTAAAGAAAAATATAGCAATATGCTGCTCGCATTAAAGAGAATAAAATGCTTGTTAATACGGTGTAATTTTTTTAAAATAATATTAACGTATGAAAAAGTTAGAGCTGTTTGAATATAAAAGGGAAGTTGATTTGTGAGTCAACAATATTGGATCTTCGTATTTGTATTGTCATTTTTCCCATTTGTTTTAGTATGAATTTTATATTTGGGAACCACTTAATCTCAACTATTAATCTTGCAAATCAAGGGCCAAACTTGTATCACACACTTAGTACATTTTTTTCCTCTTCTACAATAACTTTCTCAATGTTTTAATTGGAAAAAAGAGAATGGAAAATGGCGAGATAACAAATTTCTAGGTGTGCTAGAAAGGTGCTACGTGCACTTGTGTGTATATGATGAAAGTATTATCTTGTAAACTACAATTCAGTCCGGCTTCTCTCATCCACGCAGCCTTCAGGGCGACATTGTAAAGCTTTACAAATACAGAATTCAACTTTTTATTACAACATACTCCTTCCTATAAGACCAATTAATTGCCTGCTCTTTCCAGAAACATAAATATACCAATGTACATGTTTTGAGAGACTACAACAAATTTAGGTTGAGAAAATGCAATGAAGAGACTGACTACAAAGATTTCCAACGACCATCACAAACCGGAACATGATGTACCAGGGCGAATTTGTACCTGATACTCCTTTACGCTATACGCGCTCCTGCTTTATACAGTCTGAACCCAAAACCGACTTCTATATAAATATTTAATAGTATATTATATAATATTCTCATATATTACCTCCAGTTCACTTAAACATGGTAAGCATCTCTCACCATTTATTCAATTATTTCCTTTTCATGTACAAATCTTCAAGAATCTTTGTCGAAAGATTTATTTCAGTTTGTCTACGAAGACTTGGAGTGAGTTCGTGCATAGCGGATCTTCCTATCTTCGATGGCCTTTTGAAGATCTTTAAACATTTCGAAAGATAACCCTGAAAAGTTACTCAACTGCCCAAGAAAGCCCTCCAAGCGGGATTTCAAACGATCAAAATTTGCATTTCGGTCCTCCAAAACTTCTTCTTGTAACAGATTCACCCCTACGGGATCATCACTGGTGTTAACACGCTGCCATGGCATCGAATGACGCCCACCTTTGACTTTTTCTTGTCGGGGCAAGAAATGGCCAATTTCTGCAGCTAAATCTTTTATGGAGTCTGCAACTTCTTTAGTTGGTAGTGTGTCAAGCTTTTCTAGCCAGACACCACACGCAACATATATCGGCGGGCCAAAGTCTTTTAATGGGGGTTGTGGGCGTCTTTTTCTCTTATTAACTGATTGCTGAGGCGGAGCACATTTGCTAAGCCACATGTTTAGTGACTGTACGTAGGTTTTTTGTGCACCGATCCACTTTGTGAAACTTGAAGAAAGAGTGCTCAATTCGCTTTCAAGATAAACGGCGATCTGTCGAAGGGAGTCTGATTGTATCGAGATTTTGGTGTGGGTGCTTTTATGTGTTGATGATATGATGAGGAATTGAGTCTTATGGCAATCATGCATTACTTCCCACATCTTTCTCAACCTGCCATTACAAAAAAAAAACACAAAACTAAACAAGTCTAATATTTATATTAATATAATTTTTTTACAAAATAAATATATAATTACATAAGAAATCATAATATACATAACTTACCATAAAAATAACAATTTAGGATGCGTTTTGTTATCTGTAAAATATTAGATTATAAAAATAATTGTGTATAAAATTAATTATATATAACCTCGAACCTGAAAAATTATTAACGAGCCGAGCTTTAGACACTGGTTCGAGCTCGGGCTGAGCTAATGGCTCGTTTACACCCTAGAATGGGTGGATTTGGTTTTGTATCTTAACATGTAATGTAAAAACTTAGCTTAAAAGAAAACATGCCAACTGAGCCCAAAATACCACAAGATACATTTTTAATTTAGAGTAAAATGCCAATTTTAGTCCCTGAGTTTTGGTCAGTTTTGCGACTTTAGTCCAAAGGTTTGTTTTTTCGCATTTCAATCCAAAAAGTTTGAAATCTTGCCATTTTCATCAAACTTGTTAACCCCATCCATTTTTCTCTGTTAAGTCAAGGCTACTACTGCCTTTTTAGACATTTTTTTTTTAAACTAAAAACTCTATAGGAAATAAAGATCCACCTCTATTGACTTTATTTCTAATAGTGTTTTTAGTTTAACAAAAAGAATGTCTAAAAAGATGACAATACCTTTGGACGAAAGTCTGATGAAAATGACAAGATTTCAAACCTTTTGGATCCATATGCGAAAAAACAAACCTTTGGACGAAAGGCGCAAAACTCGCCAAACCTCAAGGACAAAAATGGCAATTTACTCTTTAATTTATAAAACCTCTTAAATCATATTATTTAAAAAATTACAGAATTTGAAATATTACAAATTTTGTAATCATTTTTAAAATTGATAAATTTTGGAAAACAAGTGAATCGCTATCCATTTTACGGACTCTGAGCTTACTAATAATTAGTATAGAGAGGATTACATACCCTTCAATTAACTCCTCAAGTTGTGGATGAAGTTCTTTGTCTCTAAGATCTTCGATTTTTCTAGAAATAGAATCAATCCTGTGGATAGCAACTCCAATTCTCCAGTGTAGATCTTTGACAATTGAACGAGTCTTATCTATTCTACGTGAGCTTTCTCCGGTGGACTCTAATTGCCTAAGAAGTTTACGTTTCTGATCATACACCTTTCTTAGCATCTCATTGGCCTGAAAGGTATAAATAATGTTCTTTTAGGCGTTGCAAGGCGTTGCAATTTAATGGCATCAAGGCCAGAACAAGTATACTTCAACAATTTCAAGCTATAAAAAGGAAAAAAATGGCATGCAATTAAGATCACTTTATTCTCTTTTATGTTGCGTGCACAAAAGCGAGAGAAACTTATGAATGAATAAACTTAAAATGCTTAAAAGAAAGACGAACACCATAAAAGTATAGGAATAAATTATTTCAATTTAAGTATTATGATATGGGCCAGAGTTGCGTTACTGGTCCAATGGGCAGGCCCAAAAGGTTGATCATGATCTTAGCCGATAATTATGAAGATAATTATGTGTATTATTATTAGATAAATATTGTATAGAATTGTGTTTATCTTTTCCTAAATACAGCTAGGGTTGTTATGTATCTGCTCTATATAAGGAGCCTTTGTAGATCAATAACATTCATTCACAATTCATACCATAAACACTTTTATGGTATCAGAGCCTCGGTTCTGAAATTCTTTCTTCTTCCCTTCGTTTTTTTTCAAACCCTAGCCGACCCATAACAGAGCTTCGGTTCTGTTCCAGCCGCTGCGAAGACAAAAACAGCCGATTCCCCTGAATCTTCACAAAAAGCCGTGAACCCCCTTCACCCTGCCTACTAAGTTATGAATATCCAACAGAAAATTCGTACACTCGATGGCACGAAGGTTCCCTATTCGTCCTGAACAAAGCTTTTTAAGCTTCATGCAGTCGCTTACAAGGTTCTTGATCATATAGATAACACCCCACCACCGCCTGATACGGCTCCTGAGTACCCTACCTAGAAAGAAATCGATGCCCTCGTTCTGCAATGGATCGGCACGATATCAGACGATCTTCTTGGCAAAATTATTGACACGGAAACTACCGCACGAGCAGCATGGTTAAAGATTGAAAAGTTCTATCTCAGTAATAAACGGGCACGTGTAGCAGCCTTAGAAACCAGGTTCTGCAACCTTACTCTTGCCGCCTGTTCGTCTCTTGATGATTATTGCCAGCGTCTTAAGGAACTGGCGAATCAATTGGGAGGTGTGGACCAGCCAATCACTGATTCTCGACTTGTTCTCCAGTTGGTCCGTGGGTTACCCGCTGAGTTTGACACTACTGCTGCCCTCATTAACAGCCAAGACGCCGATTGGGACTTGGCTAGGAGCATGTTGCATGGCGAACAGATTCGCCTTGAGGCGCGTCAGCAATCCGCCTCCTCTGTTCTGGTTACAACCCAGCAGCCCAACCACTCTTCTCAGCAGCCCGAATACAATCAGTCTTCTCAGCAGCAAACCGGGTACCAAGGACGTGGTCGTAGGGGTCATGGACAGAATGCTCGTGGTCGTGGAGGTGGCCGAGGCCGTGATAGTTCTCGGCAGCAACATCAGTGGACCTCTTCAAATCAGTCTCCACAACCTCCAACTCCCTGGCCCTTTACCAATACGGGCTACCGACAATGGGCCTGGTGGAACACTCCACCTTGTCCTTACCCAACCCAATCTCCTTGGCCCAACAGTGCAGCTTCAGCCAAGCAACAGCAGCCCACTGATCAGTCCTCTCAGGCCCACTTCACAGGTTACCAGCCTATGGCCCCCTCTGCTGGACCACCGCAGCCACCTGGCTACAATGCCTTGTGCCCCTCTGATCTTTAGGCAGCTTTCACCTCGATGCAACTTCAGCAACCAGACCCAACTCTTAATATGGACACCGGGGCAGAGAGACATGTCTCCTTTGACCAAGGTATGATTTCTATCCCATCATCTTCCCCTGTTTGTAGTAAATTACTGGTTGGCAATGGTGAATGTTTACCCATCCATGGATCTGGCACAGGTTTTAAAACCATAAACAACCGAACCTATATCCTACCCAATATCCTTTATAGCCCAAAAGTTATCAAAAATTTAATTTATGTACGCCGTTTTACTCGAGATAATAATTTATCTATTGAATTTGACCCATTTGGTTTTACTTTGAAGGACCTTCCAACTGGATAAATTCTTTCGCGCCACAATAGCACAGAAGACCTTTACCCGCTCACTGCTCCTCAACTTCCTCCACAAGCCTGCTTTCTTGCTTCCGCCTCTCACCTTTGGCATGATCGTCTTGGACATCCTGGTGTTCAAGTATTAGATATTCTTAGTCATAATTTCAATTTTCAATGTAATAAGACAAAGTCTACTTTTTGTCATTCTTGTCAGTTATCTAATAGTAAACGATTGCCTTTCTACACTTCCATTTCTTTTACTTTTGCCCAATTTGATATTATTCACTGTGATTTGTGGACATCTCCTGTGCTTAGTAGAACTGGCTATAAATATTACATGGTACAACTTCTCACATTTCATATGGGTTTATCCCTTAAAATATAAATCTGAAACTTTCCCAACCTTTTTCAAATTTCACCGTTTAATTGCCACACAATTTAATCGTCCCATTAAAACTTTTCAATGTGACTTAGGGGGTGAATTTGATAACACTGCCTTCAAAACCTTTGCTCACCAACACGGACTCCTTTTTCGTTTTGCGTGTCCCCAAACCTCGTCTCAAAACGGCCGGGCAGAATGGATGATTCGGCGTCTAAATGATATCATTCGTTCTTTGCTCATTCATACCTCACTTCCTCCTATTTTTTGGGTGGAAGCTCTTCATACCACAGCCTATCTACACAACATTCTCCCCAGCTATCTACACAACATTCATGCCTCACTTCCTCCTATTTTTTGGGTGGAAACTCTTCATACCGCAGCCTATCTACACAACAAGCTCTTCATAAGGAGCCTTTGTTGATCAAATACATTCATTCACAATTCATACCATAAACACTTTTACATGAAACCCACTAAGCTCATGGACTGAAGTAGAAGACTGTTTCAGCTTTAAACTGGATTTTTCTCATCAAACTATATTTGATTTCTTATTTTCTCTATATATCCCCATCTTGAAAAGGTCAGATGAGAGCCCATTATAATATATAAATGTTCACAACACAAGTATTCACGTTTTAGTGCTGTGTGATGGAAGGAAGCAACATTGAAACAGAACCAAAAGATGATTATAAAGTGAAACTTACAAAATAAAGATATTGACGATATTACCTTTACTTCATCATAAAGCTTCTTCTCCCATGCATGGAGTCTATCCAAGGTTGAAGCATGGCTTCCTGCGTTCATGCAAAAGTTATCAAAGAGGCTAGTGGAGACATCCTCTGGAGTTTCTCTGGTGGTGCCACTGGCGGGATCATGCCTGAATGATGATGCACGTGATGAATTTGACCGATGCCATGTCAAATACTTTGTGTCGTTTTGAGCAGGTTCTTCTAACCATACAAAAAATAGTCGATGAAACAGAAACCATAAGTACAGTTTGAAAAGCTAATCAAATGATGTCAGATTGTCATCTAAAGCGTACACCTCATGGTTTATAGGATAGAAGCATGTAACATAACATTCAAGACATTTAAAAAAAAGTTCAGTTTTCAATATTTTTTAGATAAAACCAAATGATAGATCAAAAGTTAACTTTATGAGAAATAAACAAAAAATCAAAACTTCAATATATGAGAAGCAATATGATGCATCACCAAAAAAGCGTCTTATAAAAGCTTCTATATATATTTAACTGTCCAGGTTAATAAATATACTTACTATGTTTAGGGCTTTCTTGTTGGTAATAACATGACGCCCCGCTTGCGGTATGCGCATATAATGTATATATGTGTGGGCCATCGGGGGGCAAAAGTGAAAGTGCACTAATTTTAACGTTATTTTACTAATTTCGTGAAAATAACGTTAAAAGCTGAGGACGGTTAATCATGCATCATGTGGTGGCGTTGATAGCTGAAAGACAAAAGGGTAAATGCACTAATCGGTCTTTGTCCCGATTGCTGAGTGTTATGTGCCTTATGTCCAAGGCTTGATGCAAAACTACTATCGAGTCGGGGGTCTCACTGGAAGCAGCCTCTCTATTCCTACGGGGTAGAGGTAAGGCTGTCTACATCTTACCCTCCTCAGACCCTACCTTTGCTTTGCTATTGGTGGGATTTACTGAGTATGATGATGATGATGATGATGATTGTTGGTAATAACATATCTTCCTATAATTGTTGACACTAACTAAAACTTTAATAAATCACACCCTACAACAAACAAATATACTCGGGCACTAGACATTTTGAATAAAATCTAACATGGATTAAGAAGCCTAATATACACTTAGAATTAACAAATAAATATCACAGGTCAGAGTTGTGCTACTTAGAATGGAAGAAGATAGAAACTGTTGACAACACATTACATTACATATAAGCCAAGAACCACATGTAAAGCTTATATAGGTCAAGTTATACATCACAATATCACATAGCACTTTCAAATATTACAAGATCTAGTTCACACGTGCAGTTGCTCAATAACAAATTTCCATCTTCTACAAGACAATGTTGTTTAAATATATTTCCTCTCCTACATTGCATGCTTCTCTTTCCTAGTTCCTCTGTGCTAAATTGGCAAGTTTCAATGAGACAGGTCCTCTTAGAGCACCTCCAATGGCAATTAACTTTAATGACGTTTTTTTGCCACGTCATCATTCCACTAACTTTCATTTAATAAATACCTATCTATAAAAAATCCACTCCAATGCAAACAAAAGAACTTTTGCAAAATTATATAAAAGCATCTTTAACAACAAGAGCTGTATTTAGTTGAAGAAACTAAATTGTATCTCATGAAACATGCTGGTTTACACTTCTTACAATAAAAGATAATAAAAAACCTACCTTCCTGTACTTGGCTTGGATCATCCCCGCATGACATACATGCTTTTAAAAACTTTGAAGTGAACGACCCACCTGCCACATAAAAAAAACACTCGCTAAATTTAAGTTTACAGTTTTCCAACTACACGCAATGTTGCTAGTTCTACTAACACCAGAAAATTAAAAAGACCATTTTAAGAGAGTTTATTATGTTTATTTATTTAAGAAAGAAGAAGAGCATACGTTCTTTCCCTTGGAAAATGGGGCGAAAGTGAAGCTTGTTGGCTTCAAGCATTCTTGGAACTTCTCTTCCACACTCAGAAGCTTTTATAAATAATTGTTCGATATCTCTCATGCTTGAAATTAAATCTTTAGGTACCGGCCTATTTTCAGGAGCTTCTTTGACCACTTCTGTCTTTTCTTCTTGAGGAATTGCAATATTCCTAACACCAGATGTTTTTCGTTTTAACGGTGATAAATAAGGAGAATTACCCTTTTCCCCATTCAATATTTCAGTTTCTGGTGTCATGCTTTCTGCAGATGACATGGAACGTAAACCGATTCCACTAACATTATCCACTACGCGATTAAGATTTTCAAAACTTCTCACCAACCCATCTGTATCTGACTCATCAAACTCGTCTTCTGATTCTTGATACGTTACACTCCCTTCAGTCGGGCTTTTTTCTTCTTCGCCTTCCCTTGGGATTTGCATGTCATTATAAGTTTCAAGCCCGTGATTTAATTCATGTGTTTCTTGTGCAGAAAACTCATTGTCGATTGGATGTGTAAGACCAAAATAATCCCAAGGTTGACTTTCAGGCACAGCAGAAGGGTCAAACGGGGTTTCTGGTTCTTTTTTACGCACAACAGGAGAAGGGTCAAACGGGGTTTCTAGTTCTTTTTCAGGCACAACAGGAGAAGGGTCAAACGGGATTTCTGGTTCATCTATGGATCGGGGAGTGGTGGTTTGCGGGGTACTTGAAGAAGTTACAGAAACAATTACAGGAACAGATGGCTTTTCTTCAACTTTTCTAGAAAACGAACCTCTGATCTTCATATGATTTGCATGAAACCGACTGGAAGTTGGTGGAGATGGTGTTGGAGATCGATTTCCAGCTGGATTTACATGTTGTGACATGGTTGAAGAGAAAGAAAATGCAAGTTGCTCTGGAGTTCCACTGATGGAAGTATATAAAGAGGGCTGCATTGTAGCATCGGGTTCAACAAATCTTCTTAATGCACTTCCAATAATTGTTAAGGATTCTATATAAGTAAAATGAGTAGCTGCAAGCGAACATCTGCCATCCAGTGCTTTTCCAACATACTTTTTCCGTTCACGGCATAGTTGCAGGGCCTTATCTTCTTCCACTTTTGAGTTTGTAGCACCCATCAATTTCTTCCAGGGTTTCTATCCACACATATACTATTTACTAGAAGTTAGAAACTTGTATATTTAGAACACATCTTAATGGTAAAGGATTGTGCTATTTATTCAATGCAACTTAACTCACAGTTGAGAAGCAGATCAACCATATTTACCTAAAACTGTATGTTAAAGCGGAGTCATTGATCTTTAAACATAAAAGGATGCTATTTATGTACCATATATTTGATCTATCAGAAATCAGAATCACATGGTAACCCCCTTGGTATATTTTAAGACATAATACATGTCAATTTAATAGAAAGCACAACTATCAACTTGTTTTCATGTAGAATTTCCTAAGAAACATAGTTATTAAAGGTGTAAAGTGCAAAAAAGAAAAGCAAGGGCCTGAGAAAAAAACGCACAATGAAAAAAAATAGAATATATTATGTATTAGAAGAAAAATAATACTATTCTTCAATAAAATATACAAAAGCTATTATATATCATTTAATATCATCTATTAAGCACCAAAAGTTCTAAAATAGTAGTGTATTAGTGTCGAAAAGTAGTTGTCCTTAGATAAAAGTAGAAATATGGCTGGAATCTTGGCGAAATTTAAAGAATTTCCGAAATCTAGGAATGTCGTCGGAATGTGCGCCTGAACCATCACATGGAGAATTAAAGCGCAATTGCCTCACCTTGCCAAGAAAATGGACACAGGCGCAAGAGGCGATGGCTATTAACAACTATACTAAGAAATATCAAAATATAAGAAACTAACCGTAAGAAAACACATTTTATTGAATCAAAAGAGGAAAAGCGGAATCTGAATTAGAAAACTCTAAAATTACTACAATCTAGGGCATGACATGAAACCATTCGAAACATTAATTTCTGTTAACAAACAAAACCGCAAACACAGAAATCACTAATTAAATCAGCATAATACAAAACAATAAAGTTCTCACTAACCTAAAACATACAAACTCACCTCAAAGTTGAAATCTGCAGTGTTAAACAGAGATACACAAACATATAATAAATCTCTTATCTCTATTAACTATCACAATATGCTACATATAAGATGCAGATTCACCATCTAAATCAAATCTGACACAACAAACCTCGAATCGAATCGAAACAATCAATAATTGAAATGCACTAAAACAAAGAGAATGAATTCAAGTGATAAAACACACACGAATTAATGTGAATAAAGTAATTATGATTCAGATAAGAGTAAAGTGATATATGCAAATTCACCTGAAGATTAGGTTAGAAATGGTAGCGGCGGAGGAGAGGATGATGATTCGAGAGGAGTTGTGGTTCATGCAAAAAGTAAAGAAGGAAGGAAGGAAGGAAGGGGACGAAAAGGGTGTGTTGGAAGGGTGGGGCCCGCCATATGCGAGTCTCCAAATTGGAAAACGTAAAGAAAGAATAGAACCGATCGGATCCGGAGGAAAAGCTTCTTTCTTTTTTATTTCTTTTTCTTTTTTTTCTTTTTTTTTATGTTGAAGTATGTATAAAACATGGGTCCACCTTTTAAAAAAATAAAATATGAAAAAAGAGAGTATAGAACGTAAAGTTTGGTTCGAGGGTGTCAAATCGAGCAGAGGACATTAAAATCTAAGAAGTAGGGGCGTACACGGTTTGGTTCGGTTCGGTTATCAGTATTACCCGTAACTGTAGCCGAAGTCATCGGTTAATCGGTTCGGTTAATTCGGTTAATTTGTCAGTTTTCGGTTCGGTTCGGTTAATTTTTGGTTAATAACCAATTCAAACCAAGGCTAATTTTTTTATTAGAAATACATGTAATGGAGATATAAATACATGAAATATATTTATAAATACATGAAATGGATGTATAAATAAATGAAATGGAGGTATAAATGCATGAATAGATGTTTAAATACATAAAATTGAGGTATAAATAAATGAAAAGAATGTATAAATAAATGAAATGAAATAGAGGTATTATTACATGAAATGAAAATATAAAACATGAAATAGAGGCATAAAAGCTATAAATATATAAAAAAATAAATGATTCGGTTCGGTTCGGTTAATTTCGATTAAGCGATGGTAAAAAAATCCGTTAACCGACTTTCGGTTAATTCGGTTTCGGTTATTCGGGTCAGTTTTCGGTTCGGTTTCGGTTAACGGTTCGGTTATTGCACACCCCTACTAAGAAGACTATGGTGTTGTTTGTTTTTTTCTGAAAATGTCTGCGCAAGCTCTTCTGTTTACACCGCGCAGACCACGCGCAATTTTTTTGCTTTTTCGAAGAAGTTTCATTAAAAAACGTCTACGCAAACTCTTATTGGTGCAGGCTTGGCACAGTCATTTCTAAGATCTTCTAAGGTATTTAGAGAGTTAAAAACCACCAGTCACCACCACCGCCCATCACCACCACCGTCCACCATCCACTACCGTCCATCACCACCACCACCGTCCACCATCCATCACCATCACCACCCACTACCGTCCATCACCACCACCGTCCACCACCCACTACTGTGTCACACCCCAAAAACGTCGCAGCGGAAATCAAACGTGCCGGTGACTGAGGTTGGTACCCATAACTATCTTAGTAGACGATGCATTGTTTATTTTGGACATACACTTATTTAAAGCGTGACTTTAGAGTTTAAAGTTTGAATATAGTCCATAATTACAACATAGTTATCTTGATTCTTATGGGTCCAAATATACACGATCCCAAATTAGTTTTAAAGTTGTCCAAAACATTTTTAAACATGACAAGCATCACTACCACAAGATATGCCAAAATCCCGAAGCCGAACTCATGTACCTGAAGAACACGTAAAAATCAAGTATCAACACAATGGATGGTGAGTTCACATATCCAAATTCATAACAATTTGTTTAAGGAAAAACTTTCTTATTATAGATTTTTAATGATAAAGCATCCATATATGTTTAAGAAAGTTGATTATATTTCCTTCGTAAAAATCCGAGGGTGAATCATCCGGAATTGTTTATTTGAAAAATCT
Organism: Helianthus tuberosus; assembly: GCA_030545235.1. NCBI lineage: Eukaryota > Viridiplantae > Streptophyta > Magnoliopsida > Asterales > Asteraceae > Helianthus > Helianthus tuberosus. Next base: position 61,357,190 of record CM060432.1, on the reverse strand, counting down.
CCGATGAAAATTTATACCCATGGTTTCAATATTAAATATTTGTCATTCTTTCAGTTTCGTAAGTTTGCAAGACGTTACGAGTTATATACTATGATTGAGGCTCTAATCAATTCTAGACAATTATAGAATAAAATTTGCCACTATATGGACACGGAGCTACCGGTCACGACGGGGTTGTCAACCCGATAGATCTATCAACAATTCCACGTGTTCTATACTTAATGATTAAAAACGGCAAGGATGCATCTGTGTGCCCTCCTCAAATGCATCAATATATATAACCTACTAGATAACAATTTAATATCTGATGTTGTACAAATTTCCGCTGTCCCTCATGCAGCGTAAGCTAGACTTGCTACTTACATTCTGGTGACCCGGTAAATTCGACCCAACCAAAATTCAAAATATCATTGCTTTCTGACGATTGTCTTACCCAAAACATCGTAATATTTCTCCGTTTCTCCCCGAAACATATTTATATCAATCAAATCATGTTTTCCTCGAAAACAATTTTAAATCATATTCATTTCCAAATCCATGTTTTTCCATAAAACATATCATATCATTCAAAAATCATATTTTCCACGAAAATATACTTTTAGATAATTCAAAGGCATATTTTATACAAAAACGTATATTTATCCTTTTTAACGACGTGTTCTTCCCCCAAAACAGTATATAAAAACAATAAAAGAGGGGTTCTCGTGACACTCACATTTGGGTGCGTTTTTATATTATTTGCAATCCCTCAAATTAATCTACACGTCCTAATTTAAATAGGAATGATTTAATAACCAATTATTCTACGAACAACTAAGTTTCTCCAATACTTAGAATTTTCGCATAATTTTGAGATTTTCTCGAAAAGTCTTTATTTTGATTATGTTGGCATATATATATATAGGATAATGCTACATAGAAAACCCTTTATTTTGAGACAACCTTGGAAACCCATCACATGGCCTACATTTGGCCACATGTCCCACCCAACTTCATCTCCTTTTTTGCTTTTGAGGGCACTATGGTAAATTTACATATGCCTACCCCACCCCAAAGATCTATTGACCAACATGATTTGACACCATCATTAATGTACCCATCACATCATTCTCATCATTCATCCTCCATTTCGTTTAGTGTATTTCAAATTAAAAAGTTTTTTTTTTCAAAATATCTTCATCTTCCTAAACAAGTCCTTTAATACTAGATCCACCATTAATGTACTATGGAGCATTCAACTTCCTAAACAAGGTCTTTACTTCGATCTTTACCCACCTCACATCTAGATGTGCTTTCAAAACTCCATTTCTTTACCTTTTAGCTTCCCCCATTTTCAAAACTCCATGAACTTCATCTCTGTTTGTTGAAAGCTGATTCCGGGTGTGTTCATCTTCATCTCACGTCGTCATCTTCATCTCGGGTTTGCTCATGCTTGTTGAAAGCTGATTTCTAGAGTGAGAAACAACAATCTTCATCATGTTCATCAAGAACACCAAGAATACACAGATAGAAGCAAGTTTGAAGATCTTCATCGTGTTCATCGCACGGTTCTAGATCTGGTAAGTGTTTTAGAGAGAGAAAGTTGCTGCTTTAGAGAGAGAAACAACAATCTCTTGAGTATTTTATTTTGAAAAATCATTTTCACACTTGATGTTTTTGTTAAAATAGTTGTTAATAGTTTTTTGTGTAATGGTTGTTTTAGAGAGGAACATGATTTTTTGTTAAAATGGTTCTAAAAAGTGGTAAATGTTTATGTAATTTGTAGGTTTTTATTTTTGTGTTAAAAAGTTTGTGTTTGGTTTGGTTGCTTGTTTAGGGCTTTTGATCTCTGAACAGTAATTGTTTTTTGTTGGTTTGCTTGATTTACAGAAACCGACCCATAACATGTGTTAAGCCCTTGTTAGAATGATATATAACGTGTGTTGATTTACAGAAACATACCCATAAAGATATTCAATTGACAAGCTGGATGGATGTAGGCGACGTTAATGCGGGGACATGTGTTAAAAAAAATATTCAGTAAGTCACATTTTTTGGGAAGGAACTCTTCGTTCATTTATAACATGTGTTAGTGGTAATGTTGTAACAGAACACCATGATGTAACCTGACATGTGTTCATGTATAACATGTGTTAAGCCTATGTTAGAATGATATATAACGTGTGTTAACTTTTGTTAATTTTAAAAAAAGAAAAAACAAGTAATATCTATTTTATTTTTGTTGATGTTTAAAATATCCGATAATGTGAAAACCGAGCGTAACACTTGTACAAGTTAGTATGTAACGTGTAATATTAAACGAGCCATTTATGGTAACACATGTACCGGTAATTTTGGAATATGTAATATGAAACGTGTCATTTGTTGTGCACATTTTGGAATATATAACATGTGTTAAGCCTCTGTTATAATCTTTTTTGTAACCTGACATGTATTCTTGTATAAGCTCACTTACAAAATACCATGATGTGTATATACTGATCTAACATGTGTTACAATTTGTCTGTTTGGAACATGTAGTTGCTTAACATGTGATAAGGGTGAAAACAGTCGACGGAGGCGATGGGTTTAATGGTGAGCTTAGTTAATATCGTAATCTTGTTGTAACCCGACTTGTATACATATGATAACATGTGTTAAGCATCCATCGTAATCGTTGTTGTAACCCGACTTGTATTAAGGTATATGAAAGTGGTTTGCAAAACACTATGATGTGCATATACTGATCCTAACACTATGATGTGCATATACTGTTGTAACATGTGTTACACTTCGGGGTAAGAAGTGTTACATTGTTGAATGTAAGGCATGATCTACTTTGTCTTATATGTTGTAACATGTGTTACACTTCGGGGTAATATATCTTGCATACAGGGTGATATTCAATAGCTCATATGTTTAATAGTAGTTTATTATTTTTCATTAAATATATTACATATATAACAACCATTGTTACATATGTAACGACCATTGTTACATATGTAACGTTGCCATGTTAACGTATGTAACACATGTGTACCAAAGGAATGAAGTGACCAACATTTACAAATGTTAATCAAAACAAAAGTCACTTGTCATCATGGGTTGTTAGTAATTGCACGCATTACAATCATACTTAAAGGTAACAAAAATGTTTATACAAACTTAAATATATAAAGATGATCCAAAAACTATCATAAAGGTTAAAAATCTAGCTACGCTTTGCGTCTTAATAACCATCTTTATTTTGAACATAGACATCCATTCACCTATGAACAAAACAAGTATATCAGTGTTAAGGCCCTAAAGTTAAACTTATTAACACAAATGTAACTACGTGTACATCAGTGTTAAGGCCCTAAAGTTAAACTTACAAAAAGATTATAACAGAGGCTTAACACATGTTATATATTCCAAAATGTGCACAACAAATGACCCGTTTCATATTATATATTCCAAAATTACCGGTACATGTGTTACCATAAATGGCTCGTTTAATATTACACGTTACATACTAACTTGTACATGTAATACTTGTACAAGTATTACGCTTGGTATCCACATTATCGGATATTTTAAACATCAATAAAAATAAAATAGATATTACTTGTTTTTTTTTAAATTAACAAAGGTTAACACACGTTATATATCATTCTATCAGGGGCTTAACAGATGTTATACATGAACACATGTCAGGTTACATCATGGTGTTCTGTTACAGCATGAACCACTAACACATGTTATAAACGAACGAAGAGTTCTTTCCCAAAAGATTTGACTTATTTAATGTCCCCCGCATTAACGTCGCCTACATCCATCCAGCTTGTCAATTGAATATCTTTATGGATTTGTTTCTGTAAATCAACACACGTTATATATCATTCTAACAGGTGCTTAACACATGTTATGGGTCTGTTTCTGTAAATCAAACAACCCAACAAAAAAAACACTTACTGTTCAGATCAAAAGCCCAAACCAGCAACCAAACCAACATGAATATTAACCATTACTAGAACACTTTCAGCCCATAAAAACATATTAACAACCATTTCAACAAAAAATCAAGTGTCAAATGATATTTCAAGAACACTTACCGGATCTAGAACCATCCGATGAACACGAAGAAGATCTTCAAACCTTCTTCTCTCAGACACACTTGTGCGTGTGTCTTTGTGATAAAGATTGTTGTTTCTCTATCTAAAACATCAACTTTCTCTCTCTAAAAATATTCATCGTGCCATCGTTCTCTCTCTAAAACAACAACTTCAAACTTTTTCTCTCTCACACACTTGTATGTGTGTTCTTGGTGTTATAGATGAACATGATGAAGATTGTTGTTTCTCTCTCTAAAACAACAAATTCCTCTCTCTAAAAACCTTCATCCTACCATCGTTCTCTCTCTAAAACAACAATCTTTAAACATTTTCTCTTTCACACGATGTAGATCTGAACTTGAAGATCTAAACTTGTGTTTGGTGTTCATCATGATCTTGATTGAAGACAGATGAGAGAGGAGAGAGAGATAACATGTGTGTAAGAGAAATAAAGTTGATGTGTGTGAGAGAAACTCAGATTTTCAATACCTTAAATGCCCTTCTCCTTTACTTGTGTATAATTTATGGTTTTATTTAAATGTAAAAGACACAAAAAAAAGCTCAACCATTGATCTACTTGGATGAAACAAAATCAATGGATGAGGTTGGGTTTCCAAGGTTTCCTAAAAAAGATGGGGTTTTCCATATAACCCAACCATATATATATAGTGTGAGGTTCATTGGGGAACACTAAAAAAGTGAGGAACCGGGGAACACTCTTAAAAATTTAACTTAACATGTTAAAAATTAATTTTTTAAACATTTTTTTCGGCGCTTCTCCTTATATATACTTGTAGAAGCATTTTTAATAAAAAAAATCAAAAACTAAAAATATTAAAAAAAAACAATTAAAAAAAGGCTAAAAAAAATTTTTTTTAGAAAAAAATTTTTTTTACTCGACTAGATTCTCCTCATTTTTATAAAAAAAAGCGCTGAAAAAAATTTATAAAAAAAAATATTTTTAACATGTTAAGTTAATTCTATAAGATATAACTGTTTTTTAAACATTTTTTTATATTTTTAGTTTTTGATTTTTTTATCAAAAATGTTTCTACTTGTATTTATAAGAAAAAGCGCCGAAAAAAAATTAGAAAAATATTTTTTTTAACATGTTAAGTATAATTTTTAAAAGTGTTCCCCTGTTCCCCACTTTTTTAGTGTTCCCCAATGAACCCTCCCCTATATATATATATGTGTGTGTGTATGTGTATGTGTGTGTGTTCATATATATACATATTATGATTTCCGCGATTTGAACGATTTTATAGGTGACCCTCATTATGTTATATCCTTTATCACACCCGTTTATAAGCAATATATCTACGATTTACGCTTCGTAATATATTTACATAAACGTGAACATATTATCATATATCGTTATACATGTATTACATCAACTTATACATTTCATCATTTTTAAAGCATTTACACATGAAATAACTCATCAAGTTAACCTATGTGTTATTTTCATGCTCGACAAATAGGTTATATATTTAACGTGATATTTAACGAATTTTACCGTTTTAACCGTACAAGTGTACATGCGTAGTCCTAACTCCTACTATCATGTCAACACTTAATTTATCACCTTACATATATCCATATTCACATATCACATTGCAACACATAAAGTTCAACCTTGAACAACCCATTTTCGCATACGTTGAAATATGCGTATTTTAACGTTTCGATAACGTTTTCGGGCGTCGGAAGTCATGTATGACTGGACAAACAACAAAGTTACTTAATATTAGTTAAAATAATTATATTTATCATAAAAATATCAGTTTACATTCTGATTTAAAACATTTTTGCAAAAATCACTTTAAAAGCCGATTTTTACCGTTTTTAACGCATAGTCTTGTACCGAACTTTACCATAACCATCCCAAATTGTCACGACTTGATATTTTAACACATCACATGTTATTTAATGATTAAAATGGTGGTTATACTCATGATAGTGGAGATTTCATGTATGTCACATAAATCACACAATCTCACCCATTTTACTACTCTTTAAGCTTCATGTACAACATGCAAGGCTACCAAACTCATGACATAATTTTGTATCATCATAACACATCATATAACATTATTTTTAATGTTCTTATTCTGTTTTAGTTCAATTTCATAATATCATTTCAGGTTCATCAAATTATGACCATTTAATCATCACATATTTTTATGTACAAGTATCTAATGCATGTTTATCATATCATCATCATCCAAGATTTTTAAAAAGCATCTACCATACTTTTATTATAACTCTCAAATAAATCCAAGAAATCATCTTCATCTAATCATTTATCAAATCATCAATACAAGTATCATTCTCATACTTTTATGAACTAACTAACAAATATCATTTGCATGCATACATATGTATGTACATATACACGATACACATATGTACATATTCATACTTTAAAAATCAAATTTTGATATATTCACCTTTAATCATATGAACTTTTATAAAAATCCCTTTGATCATACATGCAATTCACCTTTCAAGAATCACCATAATCATATCTTAACTTTTTATCAAAACACAACCAAATACCCACATATACATACACCTACGACTCATACACACACACTTTACACATCTATTTTTGTTTGATTAAAACCATTTTCTTGTTTGGAATTCAAGTATGTGAAAAATTCAAGCTTTTAAGAAACTTTTCATTAAGGAACAAAAATATAAATTTTAAAATAATTTTATACCTTACAAGAATATAAATGGTTTTTTTATAATGGTTTTCGTGTTAAAGAGCTTGCATCTTCTTAAAAACTCCATGGATTGCCCTCTAAATCTTTGATGAAACTTGGAAATGGCTTTAATCTTCAAGAACTAGTTGAAACTTTTGAAAATGGATGTGGAATGGGTGTGTATGGTTATGGGGAAGAAGAAGAAGAAGAAGAAGAAGAAGAAGAAATATGAAGTGTTGGTTATTTTCTAATTGGATATGGTGGGTGGTGGAATGTTGGAAAATGTTATGTGATGATTGTGTGTAAGTAATAGACTTACACATGTCCAACTAGAGTCTTGGTGGGCACCCCCATGGGCCGCCACCTTCACCACACACACATATCACGCATGCATATGTATATATATGTATTATCTAGTTAAATACAGGTATTTAACTGATCACCGGGTATTTCATTTCGCTTTTTAATTGCGTTTCAAGGCATTTAAAATTATTTTTGAAATCTGCAGCGTTAAACAGAGATACACAAACATATAAATCTCTTATCTCTATTAACTGTCACAATATGCTACATATAAGATACAGATTCACCATCTAAATCAAATCAAATCAAATCAAATCTCTGACACAACAAACCTCGAATCGAATCGAAACAATCAATCCAACAATAAAAAATAGTACTTGACACAAGTAATTGAAATGAACTAAAACAAACAGAATGAATTTAAGTGATAAAACACACACGAATTAATGTGAATAAAGTAATTGACAACATATGATTCAGATAAGAGTAAAGTGATATATGCAAATTCACCTGAAAATTAGGTTAGAAATGGTAGCGCCGGAGAGGATGATTCGAGAGGAGTTGTGGTTCAAGCAAAAAGTAAAGAAGGAAGGAAGGGGACGAAAAGTGTGTGTTGGAAGGGTGGGGCCTCCATGTGCGAGTCTCCAAATTGGAAAACGTAAAGAAAGAACAGAACCGATCGGATCCGGAGGAAAAGCTTCTTCTTTTTAATTTATTTTTCTTTATCTTTTTTTTGGTTATGTTGAAGTATGTATAAAACATGGGTCCACCTTTAAAATATATATATATATATATATATATATATATATATATATATATATATATGGAAAAAGAGAGTATTGAACGTAAAGTTTGGATCGAGGGTGTCAAATCGAGCTAAGACGACTATGTAATTACAAACTAAACAACTGTAGCAACTTAAAACTTTTTTAAAATAAAATCATTCGGTTAACAATAAATATATATTGAATTTTAAGAGTCTATGAGAGCAGTATATCACGAATGTAACGTAAGTCAATCTTAAAATAGTTTTGTAATATGAAACTTTAGATTGATAGCTAAATATGTAGCACTACTTTTGTCACATGGTGGACTTGTAAAAGATATAAATAACTGAGATATAATGGTGTAATCCAATGATCTCAAATGATGTATTGGCAAAATCCCAATGCAATGCCACATACTAGATATCACAATCATATGTTTATTTCTTTAAGAGTAAAATGTTTGGATGGTATCTATGCTTTTGTAAAATAACACCTATAGTCCCAACATTTGAAAATTACACATGTGGTCCTTGTGATTTGACAGTTTGTTACTCGGATAGTCCCTAGAGTGGATGGCGGTTAGTTTTCTCCGTTAAGTCCATTTGAAATTACAAAATTACCCTTGCTTTAAGAAAAAATATTCACACATACATATATATAGCTACATAAACACACACACACTCACTCTCTCTAAAACACACATACTGACTATCTCTACTCTCTCTCTCTCTCTCTCTCTCTCTCTCTCAGGTAAACCTCCACCACCACCTGCCGCCACTAGCACCATCACCTGCCACCACCCCCACCGGTTCATTTCCGTCGTCGGTCGTTAGATATGCTCCGTTTCCTTTCATCACTGCACAGATCCTTGTCAAAATCCCCTAGTATTAACTTTCCCCAAATCTGGTTCAAGGCCTTTATTGCACAAAACAGCCACCATTAACCCTTCTAATAGGAGGGTAAAGTAAGTAAGTAATTAGTGAGAAAAGAAAAAGAAAACCTTCTTGTGGGTTGAGCTTTACTGCAAAATTTGAGTACCAAATCAAGGAAAATGCCACAAACAACAACTTCTTCTTCTTGATGAAGCAGATGAGGCTTTTCAGTGTATCGGTTTATGTTGATTTGATTGTTAAACCGTTTAGACTTTTACATATATTTTATATATAGAAGAGATTAGAACTTGGAGCAGGTCATGTTGAAATTCTGAAGATTTAGAAAGAAGCAGGCCATGTATCAATATTGAATTCCGGAGACTTGATTGAAGCAGGTCATGATCGAGTACCAATTCTTATTATCTACCATTTTATAAATACATATTCTTTTTTTATTTTTTTTCTTTGATTTTCGAAAACACCGGTGCTGGTGGTGGCATTAAGGAGGACAATGACTAGTGGCTAATGGTTGGGAGTTGAAGATATGCACAAACCGAATCTCCAAACAATTAATTAAGAACCAAGAAAATCCTATTAAACTAACATTAGAAATCATACCTCAAAGAGAGATTGTGGTGTGCTTCGAGAAAACCAGAGATAGGGCGGGAATTAAGAACCGCCTTCACATCTTGGTTAGGAGGCTCCCCCCTTCTCTCTCTTTCTCTCTCTCTTCTAGATATGTTACTGCTCTCATCTCTGAAAAAGACACCCCCAACGGCTCATTTCCGTTGCCGGTTGTTAGCTAGTTTCAAATCTCATCGCTGGAGGTGGTGGCTGCCGGAAGTGGTTGGTAAGTGGCGGTAGTGATGGCAGCCGTAGGTGATAGGGGTATAGAGGTGAGAAGAAGCTGTTTGTTTTGTGTGTATAAATAATAACTAAATTCTTAGTAAGGATAATTTAGTCTTTTTAAATCAACTTAACTGAGAAAACTAACGTCCATCCACTCCAGGGACCATTCGAGTAACAAATTATCAAACCATAGGGACCACGGGTGTAATTTCCAAAAGTTGGGGACTATAAGTGTTATTTTACAAAACCACAAGGACTATCTGTGCATTTTACTCTTTCTTTAAACAACAACTAACAATGTTAGATCCAAGAAACACATAACAGCTAGCAATAGATCGCCAATCATCTGGACATTCAGTTAAGTCAGCATCAACATAAACATGAATGGAAATACTAAAAGACTCCTTAATAGTCAACCTATGAATACCAATGCCCTTATAGCACCGAAGAATATGCTTGTTAGCGATCTAGTGGTGGTCTGTATGTATGTAAAGAAACTAAAGAATCCTTTATGACAATATAGGCAATCTTTGGACGAGTTACTGGATGACACCGAACGTCACACCCCAACCGATGGCGGAAGCATCGAGGCGGGACGAACGAGATTGCTCAAAACGTCATAACATACTATTTGTGACAATAAATTAAGATTTCAAATTTCGTTTCATTTCATAACTTCCTAAGATAAATTGTCTCAAAAAGAAACTACAACAACTTAGGATCAACGTGAATAAACACAAAAAAAGAAATACATAAACAAAATTCGGGTGTGTTTCTAATTTCCACCCTAAGTTGATTTCTCATGCATCATCATATATTTCCTGCAACATGTATATAAAGTATCCGTCAACACAAAAAGGTCGGTGAGCATACAAGTTTTGTCTACATAGCATAAGTATAAAAATGTCTCAAATCCACATGTTAATTACACACTAGGTTATATTGTAACACCCCGATCACGTAAAACAACAAACCACGGTGGAAACATCGGGGAGTCACGTTACAGGAATTATTTCACAACACATGGTATTTAAAGTTTTGTTTTATTTCATTAATAGATTACATTGTCTTTGGACAACATAAACAAAATACAAACAAATTGTATTTCAAGTTTTAAAGTCACTAAAGCCCGCATCCATCCTATGTGACGTGTGCAATCAAATCATCAAACACTGGCTCCTGAAACATATGTGAAAAGACATTCAGCATAAAAAAGCTGGCAAGTACATAGGTTTTGTGTGTGTCAAATTCATGGCTTTGTATTTATTATTGCAATACCTCGTCCGACTATGAGAGTTGATAATTGAAAACCTTGTATCAAAAGTGTATGATATTACAATATATTTAACCAACTAAATAAGTTGGTTTAAGTTATAAAACCTTGTAGCCATGAATCTTGACAAAAACATTTCTTTTGTAAAAACCGAGTAGTAAATTGATTTAAAAGAAAACTTTGTATGGTTTATATCTTTAAGTGAAAAACCATTGCGTGACTTGTTTAAAACCATTTATCCATGTGATTTAGATAACGCTACGATATGTAATACAATAAAAGCACTTATATATAGGAAGTACCAGCGACGTATCCACCATGCTTTTATTATATTACACCCGTCTCGTTATCTAAATCACTTACTATAAACCAATCGTCCGTGTTATAAATTAATTGTCCATGTTATAAACCAATCGTCCGTGTTATAAACCAATCATCCTTATTTTAATGTGAAAACTATGGTCGTCCTTTAATGAATACATTCAAACCTGTGATGACTCGTCTAGACCACCAAAGGGTCTCTTTAACTAGACCACCAAAGGGTCTCTTTAACTAGACCACCAAAGGGTCTCTTTAAATCGACTAACAAACCACCAAAGGGTTTATTAATCATAAATAGTTTCTGTCATTCCACAAACTTCCCATCAAATCCCGGGAAATCTGGTAACGAGATTGTCAGTCCTATGGTACCATAACATACTACTGGTCGACTCGGGCAAAGCTAATGGATGTCATTCATGTTATGGATGACGCACCAACAAGTTACTCACATTATTGAAATCGTAGTGTTATATATAAACCATAGACTTTGTTTTGAAAACTTGAAAATGGTTTAGCACATATGAGTCACCCCAAAACATTTAGAAAACGTAAAAGAGGGGAATTATGTACTCACTTGGGATTTCGTATGTGTCCTTGATCAATGGAATAAACAAAGCTCAAGTGTGGCCTAATGTGTCGGATAACTATGTTAGTGTGTCGTGACTTTAATCGGAGGATTCAGATAGAATGAGGTTCATAAACCAAATGAGTGTTGGGTCTCGTATGATATAGTTCATTAGACCCTACATTCTGATTTGGAAGAGATCCTAAGTGCTTTTGACCCGTTATGACTCGTTAAAGTGGTTTACGCCACTTTAACGGGTTATAAGCGTAACTACAAGATCGGATGGTTAAAATGTCCTATGATGAGTCTTATATGCCAAAACAAGTGTGAATGCACGATGTCTATCGCTTCCGTCAATCACGTGTTTTAGTGTCAAATGTAACAAATCGTAGCTAATAGAGTGAACAAGGCTAGGTTATGTAGTGTATGTATGCTTTAGGGATGTAAACAGGTCTGCACGAACCCACGCTTGTAGATCCGCACGAACCCGCATGGGATTAGGGTTTGCTGATTCTCACAAGTTGATCCGCATGGATGTGCGCTGATCCGTGTATACTTGTGCGTGCGGATGGACTATCACTATATATAGGTCTTGTGTCTTGTTCATTTGTATCTTCCTGTGGACTTGAGAGCTGAAACTTTGTCAAAGTGGTTTTGTGGTTTTGTAATTTCATACAATCAATAGAAACCGATTATAATTAGCTTGTTCTTGTTCAATCCACTCTCATACTTGGATTCCGCAAAACATATGAGATCTTAGCAATCAATTGTACATTCAAGAACATTGGAATCGGTCCAAACACGTTCCTACAAGTGGTATCAGAGCTGGTGATTGATTGCAAGGACTAAAAAGATACAAGAAACCAGAAGATTCAAGTAAATCAGAGCTGAATTTTATCATTTTCTACTCATTCTTCTTCTACATTTCTTTTTCAAGTTTAAAACACAAATTCACGTCGAATTTACGGTTAAAATTGACTTATTTTCAAACATGTTGTGCAAAATCACGTTTTAAACAACCCTTGAAGGTTTCAGATCTAAATTAGAGCTAAAACATTGAAAAATCATTAAAAACCCATGAAAAACAAAGCTGAAAGTTGCACATCAGATATTCACAGATCTAGGGTGTAGGTTCGTGCGGATCAAGAGTCTCTATACGCACGAATCAACTAAACACAATATTCACGGATCTGGGTTCTTGGGCTCGCACGGATCAACATTGTTCATCCGCACGGATCTATATCCTTCATCTGCGTGAATCAAGAACTTTATATTGTTAGGATTTTAAAGTTTGATTCAATTGTTTGTTAATTGTTTGCAGGTGATTTTCAAGAATCTCAAAATCATGGAAAAGGAGTTTTATAATGAATTTTACGATGCTTTCACATCCTTTACAACACCCATATAACAACCCGCTTTTTGGAAAGTCAAAGTACAAGTCAAAGTCAATGTCAAAGGGAGAAAAGATTGCTAATTGCAATCTGTCACTCCTTGCTTAACTACTGAATTGTGCTTCTTGACTTGTAATCAATATTCTATTTTAAATCGCTTTAGTTGTATTATGTGGAGTACTTATTAATAATCGAGGTTTAATCGCATGTTTAATCGTTAATTGACTTATCGCTAATCGCATCGCTATCGCATTCGCAACTCGAATTATGTGTTCTGGATATTTTTTACGTGTGTGTGCTATTATGTGTTACTTGTGCATGTTATGTTTATGTCGAGGTGTTAATCGCAATCGCAATTCTATCGCATCGCAATCTAATCACAAACGCTAAACGCAATTTATTTATAGTGATTGTATATTAGATATAGTAGTTAGTTTATTTGTGTAACTAATGGATAATACTATCGCATCGCTCACTCGAAACGCATCGCAATGCTCCACACGCGAAACGAAACGTCAAAACGCAACCCGTCGGAGCCACTCGATCGAATGACCATTCGATCGAATGGCCATCTGATCGGATGGTCAGATCGGATTCCCATCCGATCGAAGTGTCATCCGATCGGTGAGCTATCCGACACTTGCACCCCACTTTCCCTTTTTGGCAACCTATAAATACCCCCCTGTCACATCACTTGTGATGTGACAGCTCTCCCTCAGTCGACCAGCACGCTCAAGGCCTTCTTTCTCTCGATTTCTCGCGATTCTTGTAAGTTTTCAACTCAAATCTTGTACTTCTATGATCTACACGCACTTCTTCATCATTTTCACCTTTGAATCTTAACTTTTAACCATGAAATCAACGGATTTGAGGTGTTCTAGGGTGATGTCATCATGGAGTTCCTATGAACTTCAAGATTTGGCTTCATTCCATCAAGAACAACTCGGATCTAAAGGATTTCCACATGATTTAACACTACGTTCATCTAGATCTAAACTTTGTCATGATAAAAAGGATTGAAAGATGGTTTCTAACTTTCTTTCAACTCTTTTACACTCAATGCACTCAAAAACGATAGAATCGGAGCTAGTTCAGACCTTCTACTCGTTTTCTAGTGAAGTGTAGGTCCGAGATCCGATTCCTATCAACGAGACAACCGACTTTCGGATTAAACATAAACAACCGTCAAAGAACAGTTGACTGGCCGGATTTGGGTGATTCCTGTTCGATCGGGCGACCTGGGATTTGATGAAACTTCGTTGTTTAGTTCGTTGTCATACCGCCTCAAGCAAACTGCAAAACTTAGCAAAATAATCAAGTTCAAAACGATCAAATTCGTTGGGACGGATTGCCGTCCGATCGGATTGCCATCCGATCGAACAACAATCCGATCGGATTGCACTTGAGCTTCAACACTTAATCAATTTCATAATTTTCAAAGACCATCAGTTCTAACGGATTACCATCCGATCAGATTGCTATCCGATCGAGTGACCGTCCTGCTGTGAACTTGTTCTCAACTGAAAAGCCTCGCTAATCGGATCACTATCCGATTGAACGACCGTTCAATCGATCGACGTGAAGGGTATAGATACTTCTCTGTTTTCAAAATGCTTGTTGGACCGTGTCGTGACCCTAAACGATCAGTCAAGGCAGTTCATCTTCACGTGTAAAGGCGGAATCAATGCACGTAAAGTAACAACAGCTTATCCTTTCAATTTCTTCTCTTTATTAGCTTTCTGAGATCAATTTGACCGAGTATCGCTACCAAGCTAATGACCTAATTCCGCTCAAATGAACACACACATGAGGTATATATAGGTAGGCTGATTTCGCTTATGTGTCCCTGACACTGAAGCGAAATCACCTCATGACACTGAAGTAGAATCACCTCATGACACTGAAGTGGAATCACCTCATGACACTGAAGTGGAATCACCTCATGTACATTGAAGCGAAATTAACCTAAAAACCCTAATCTTGACTTTTAAGATCCAATCTTGACTTTCTTGATTTAAGACTTGATGAAGATGCAGTCAACAGACATTCTTGTGCATCAACAGACTCCCCCTTGGATGTTGACGTAATCTTCAGCTCCTGAGTCTTCAGTCTTAGTCTTTTCTCTAACTCTCTGTCCTTTCATCATAAGCACTCTATCTTCACAGGTTTCAGAATCTTGTCCTCCTGACTCTAACTTCTTTCTTCCCTTTGAATGTTGATCCAGACTCCCCCTTTCACAGACTCCCCCTCTCGATATGCTAGAATCTGAGAAATCTGGTTCAAACTTTAACAATTTGCCTCCATTGGGAATAATGAAGTTTACAACCTGTTAACCTGCACATCCTCTACCTCAACATAAGTTTCACAAATTTATAACAATTGAATTTAGCAAACTTACTGGTAGAAAGCAATTATCACAAACAATCATACTAGTTACATCAAGTTCAAATGAATGACCTTGATTAACTAAATACACAATCTTTCAAAACATTTGTATATGACATTCAAAGTTTTCAACATATTCTCCCAACCCAATTCATCATGTTTAGCACTTGGAATTTTGAATATCAGCTCTTCAACATCAGTTGTCGAAAATCTTTTTGAATTTTGATTTTAAAGAAATGCAGTAAACAAATATGTACAAATAATATTTTTGTGAGTTTGTGTAAGAGGATCATATCAGTTTATGAAACCAAACACTAGCACCGTTAAGCTTTAATCATTTTAAGTTCTAAACGATTCACCTCGATTGTCGATATACTGATCCATCTTAAATTCTCACACAAACTTCAACTTACTCAGGATACGATTTAGATGAATTAAGAACTTAGATTATTCATGTGTCCCACCTCTTGAATATACTCCCGTATCCAGAATCCCAATAATCAGTCTTACAGGTGAGAATACTACAATGATATCTGTATATAATTTAGGTATGCGAGGGCCGAGGGATCTCAGATCGATACTTCCGTATACGCAGAGAGATATCAGCTTCGACTTTTCGGTGTGTCCCCTTTAGAGGATCTTTTTGCTTACAACAACAGCATTTATCAATTTTATTGTTTCAGCATGCTGAGGGTTTAATGCTGTGTTTCAAGCATTGCAGCAAGTATTAGCCAGGGACTAGGTCAGAACTACCGTTCAGCAGAAGTCCCGGAATAATACCCCAGACATCATTGAGTATAAAGACCTAGTATATCAGATTAAGAGACCTTTCAAACGAGATTTCAGGGGTTACCTATATATCCAAGTAGTGTTCCCCACGAATTCACAAGTTTGAATTTTATGTTTATATCCCGAATAAATTTACTAAATGTGTGAAAACCTATCGACACATCATTAGTAAGACCGTTTATCACATTTGACATTACATATCTTTAGCATGCTGTGATAGTCCACTGATTTACTATCATTTCCTCTTTTTCACAACAAAACTCATTTTTGCTTTTTCAATGTTTTTGGCATTTTCAAATTTTCTAATTTTTTAAAAAATTTTCTCCCCCTAAAATCAAAATATGTTTCAATTTTGATTTTCAAGGAAAATTTGAAAACAAACTATACAAAAAAACGTGACAAACTGATATCAAATCACTTCAATTCGCCATCCACTTGGCATAAACAATCAGAACTCCCCCTGACAACAAACTATTTTCCCATTTAGATTTCAAAACACTTAAGTTTGTTTTAATCAAATGGTTTGTTAGTGCATGATGTCTAAAGCCTACGTCTTAAGTCTAGGGTCTGTTTATGTC
The DNA here is from genome assembly GCA_030545235.1 of Helianthus tuberosus. Lineage (NCBI taxonomy): Eukaryota > Viridiplantae > Streptophyta > Magnoliopsida > Asterales > Asteraceae > Helianthus > Helianthus tuberosus. The sequence continues at coordinate 61,340,313 of CM060432.1, read as the reverse complement.
AAGTATGTGAAGTATAGGGGTCTAAATGTAAAAGTTAAGGTTATGTTTAAGGATTTCGCTTGAAGGTATGTAGTGTAAGTCTCAAGCGAAATCACATGTAAAGGTTTCGCTTCAGGAGTCATGATGTAAGCCTCAAGCGAAATCAAGTGATGAGATTTCGCTTGAAGCATGTTGAAGCGAAATCTTGTTGCCTATAAATAGGCTTGTGTAGTTCTCAGTTGGTACGCATTCCGAGAAGTTGTAACGAAGTGCTGCCAGATTTTCAAGTCAATATATAACAGAGAACAAGTGTTAAAAGTGAATCTATTCTGTTTTCTACTCTTTTCTGTCTGATTCTAAGCTGTTTAGATGTTTCCGCCATCTAAATAGTGTAAACACATTCAAATTGACTCATTTGATCGGTCAAATCGATCCTACATGGTTTTTCCGGAAAATTAGTTTTGTTTGTCTTTTCACAAACTTGGGGTTTCATCACCTTGTTCTTCTTTAACCATTTTGAAAGATTTAACAATTAATACCCTTGTCAATAACAAACATTAGTAGAAAATCAAGTACAACTTAATGTCCCTGATTTACCACTTGTAAATCGAAATATCACAGTTACCATCCTGTGAATTTCTCAAGAATGATGCCGATACCTGCTTCACACTTACCAACCTGGAAGCTCCGGCAAGTCAGGTTTTTCTATTTGAAAAGTTTCACCCAAGCCTGACCAGCCTTGGGTGATTTTGAATTCTTGTTCAACAATGATGGAAAATTTGCATCATCCATTGTTAAACCTGAATTCTCAGATTTTACCTCAACACTAGGCTCTTCTGGCTTTGACGAACCAGAATCATTGCCTGCACATGGCTTGTCTGACTTTGACCTGTCAGATTCATTGCCTGATGGTGGCTTGTCTGACTTTGACACATCAGATTCATCGCCGACCATTTTCTTCTTTTCCTTTTTCTCTTTTGTCCTCAGATTTGCATCTGAAGAATTCAATTTACTTGGCTTTGCAGTCGAGTGAGTTGATTCATCAGAACTTTTATTCAATCTGTCCGGTGAACCCGAAGACAAAATTTTCTCGAGATACTCTCTCGCCTTTTTCCTCTTCTTCCTCAGTCTGTCTTTCTGCCCCTAAGAAAGCTTCACTTTCTTTTCTTGAATTTTCTGATCCTGAACTTTAGGTTTTAGAACCTTCTGTTCATGGGGCTTGATGTTGACTGGCTTCTTTGCTATTCTTTGAGAATTAACCCTCAATCTTTCATTTGATCTCCTTGGGCAATCTCTGGCAATATGACCTCTGATTTGACAATTATAGCATCTTCTTGTCTCATAACTCCAATTCTGGCAGTTAACAGCAATGTGTCCTCGAATACCACAAGAGTAACACACTCTGTTATCGTACCATTCACCACTATTACACCAAACGCTTAAATCATAGCATTGTCTAGCTTTGTGGTGATTATCACTCCTCCTGAAAACTGGATTTGGCTTTGAAGCACTGTGGTCAAACCTGCACCACTTATTACCAACATTTTGTGAGTTTTCATTTTTAGATTTTTGTGATTTTTGATAATGATTGGATGACTTATCTGATGAGCTTTTATTTTCATTTTTAAAATTTTTCAAATTTTTAACTTTTTGTTTCTGTTCTACACTCTTCTTAACAGGTTTTTGTTTAGAACATTCACCTGTTTCAGTAAATTGCAAAACAGTATTTTTAAAATTTTCTTGTAAATCTAAAAATATTTTTCTTTTCTTTTCTTTTTCATCATCAGATATTTCATCACAATCTTCAATTTTGACTTTGACTTTGTCAAAATTTGTGACATTGTCACTTATTGGAACTACATTGATTGGTTTTGGACAAATATGTGATGCAGAAGTCACAAAACCTTTCAATTTATTCTCAAGCTCGGTAATTTTATTTCGAGCAATTTCAGCTTCATTTTCAAGCCGAATGATTTTCTGAAGATGAGAATTTATTTCAATCTGTTTTTCAAGATTATTATTAAAAATAACAGACTTTTCATCTTCTAAAACCTTCATTTGACTTTGAAAATCTTTTTCTTTTTCTTTTAACACTTCATTTTCCAACTTTATCCAAGAAATGTTTTCACTTTCAATTTTGATTTTTCCAAAATCTTTTTCTTTTTCTTTCAAATTGTTAATTTCCAATGTCAAACTGTCCAAACTACTCAACAGTTTGTCATTTTCAGACGTCAATTTTTCACAATTTTCTCTCATTTCAAGAATCTGTTTATTATCAGATTCTTTCTCATCCTTCAAGCTTTTGATTTCCACTGTCAAATTCTCCACATCTTTCAAGAGATTGAAATTTTCTGCTTCTGATTTTTCGCATTTTGAGCACACAACTTCACTTTTCGAAGTTTCATCCTTCTTTGATTCTTCATTCTTTGTCATTCCTTCTTTAATCTTTTTGATTAATTCAAGAAATTCATCCAAACTCATATTTTCTGAGTTTCTTTCAATTTCATCTATTAACTCTTTCTTTTTCTTTTTCTCTTCTTCATCTCCCCACCATTTCTTCTGCCAATAATCATCCTCTTCTTTGTACTGCTGGATTATGGCTTCAATATCAAGCGTACTATCATCAATCGCAATATTTCCATATTCATCAAGATAACACTCTCTTTCTGAATCCCATCTATTTGCTCTCCTTGCTTCAAGATAGATACGAGATATTCTAATGATTTTGTTTTCAGCTATCATTTTTCTGTATCTATACTTCTGCTCTTCAGTTCGTTCGTCTTTCCACGGAATAGGTTCGTCTTTCGCCATGATTTTATAACCTTGAATTACCTCGGAATATTCTGCAAACAAACAAACAAACGATCAGTTCAAACTGACTGAATACGTAACAGTGTACGTTTGATAAAATCAATCTAAGACTCGTGTCAAGAATTTGCGAATTCGTTTCAATGTTGTTCGGGTAAAACCAATGAATGAATGAACCTGCCAAAAAGATATACAATCCGAAATGATTGTGCTTACAACACTCTAATTAGTTGACAGAATCTCAAACTTCAAATAATGCTACAACACTTTGGGCCGCGATCTTTGGACAACTATTGGGTCGATGATGTTGACAACAATCAATAGACAACAATCAATAGACAAACAACTATGATTGGACCAAACAATTCACTCACTTGATTGGACCGAACATATTCAGTGTGATATGTAGTGATTGGGCCTTTCAATATATTCTATTATCACTACACTTCCATTTACACAAGCCGACACCTAGAATACTATTTAATTTCTGATTTGACCACAATTCCACTTGACCGACAATGTCAGATACAATTCAATTTTATTCCAAAATCACTAAACCGACAACCCTTTTAATGTTCAGACACAATGATGACTGATCAATCGAAATCAAACATCTTGATGACACAAAAGCGAAATCACCAGTATGACAAATAAGCGAACCTATCAGGTTCGAATAAGCGGAACCACTAAGACCGTATAAGCGAACCTAACTTTTGTCACAAGAGCGAAACTAGGACTGACACATGAGCGAAATTAGACTTTGTCCATATGAGCGAAATCAACTAAGTCCAGATGAGCGAAATCAACAGTTAATGTTCGTTAAAGCGAAATCAGTTGATTAATTGTGACATAAAAGCGAAATTAACTGATGTACGTAAAAGCGGAATCACCTTTTAACCAAATTTCACCATGTTTTAACCCGTTTTACAACCTGAAACTTTCTAGGGTTTGTTATTAGTTGGTTTTACACGTTATACTTCAATTTTAGACAATTTTAACCGTAGGAACTATCTCAAATCGAAAAAGTATCAAAGAAAGTGAGTAGAAATGAAAGATTTTTGTAGATTCAGCTGTAGTAGTATGAACTCCTCGTCCTGAAGCTCTGATACCACTTGTGAGTTCAGGATCGGATCGTAAACGATCACTAGATCTGCGGTAGATTCGATTTAACGTGCGGAATCCATTAAATCGAACCGTAATCGTGCGCGAAGACGTAATTAAACAACGTTTTATTACGTAACAACTACAATCGAACAGAGTTTCAACATGTAATACAAGAACTTGCTCTATCTGATAAACGTGACGTAATCCAGCAGCAGTTCGGTACGGTATACAAGATCTGGATTTTTCACAATTCAAGCACATCCCAGGTATCTTTACAGCGGCTTCTTCTTTCTCAATCTTGACAGCTGGAATTTGATCAACTTGCTTTTTCACATCAGGTTTGATTTGACCTTCAGCTGTTGCTGTTTTTTCTTCTTTCTCAGCTTTGACCTCTTCTTTAACAGTTGCTGCCTTTTGATTCTTCCTTTTTGCAGCTTGTTTTTCTTTTATCTTTTCAATTTTACCTGCATAAAATAACTTCCCATTATGATTTTCAGGTGAAAGTTGTTTTTTATAATATTCAAGTCTCTGGATTTCCTTTTCATCGTTGTCACTCTCTTCATCAGACGAGTGATCAAAGATAGGCGCTTTTTCCGAAGCTTCTTTTACTGAGACTGACTCTTCTTCTTGCTTTGTCGGAATATATTGCTGAGATTCATAATACAAATACGCAAACAATTCTTCATAATCCATGTTTTGGATTTAAAAGTTCCCAAAAACAGATCTTCAAACGAAATGGAGTTTCAAACAACCTTGTATAGAACTGGTCCAAAAACAATACGCCCAATATGTATTCACAATCTTTGACCCACTTGATTATTGAAACAAATGCTTAACGGCCCAATATATCTTTCAAAGATTGAACCCACACTCAGCCAACTAAGATTCTTGCACCCCAAATATAACCAACTCACAAAGCCTACAAAAATTCAAATCTTTGAACATAATATTTCTTTCGTTTAAGTGAGGCCCAAAGCTCAACACAATTCTCAACTCAATACTTTGTCAAAAACTTTATCGGCCCAAACTCTAATTAGTATATTCCAACAATTTTTAGCCCACTTTGATTATTATACCCAAAAACCTAAGTCTACACTTTTAACAGCTCATTGACTTTATAGTTTTGATTTGATTTTTTTATTATTTTTTTATTTTTTTTTATTTTTATCTTTTTTACTTTGAATTTTCGAGATGATGTTTGATATTCACACTTTATTTATGACAAAAATCCTAATGCCACTAATGACCTTTCAACCGTCACAAGCAAAATCACCCAATTTACACTAAATATTAACCTGCAAATCAGTTTCTAACCAAACAAACACATGTTTTGCAAAAAACTTCACTGTTGTAACTTCGATGAATATCCAAACAATGAGATGTACCTTATCACTTAATTTTCTAATCAATTTAACCAGCCACTAACAAACAGATTCAGATTAAGATCTGAAAATATCAAAACACACTCCAAATCAAGTATCCACTGAAATCACTGACTGATCAAAACAAATAGATTTAAATCCAGAATTCAAGTTGTATTTTGATTCAAAACTCACAATTTAATTCGCAGCGAGAATAACCAATCAAAACAGTCCGAAACTTATCGAAAACTTTAGCCGAAAGTTACCGAAAACACAATCAATTCAGTATACTGTTCTAAAACTAACAGAGACGTTCAGGCTCGATCCGATATACACCAAAATGATTTGAAATTCGTCGAAATCACACGAAACAATCCGAAATCTGATTTGAAACAAATTCTTTCTTCACTTATCTAAAACGACTTTAATCAACAAACCGAATCAGATCAAAGTTTGTTCGAAACACATCACAAATCAACCAAAGCAGTCCTACAATACTCAGTTCACTCGAAACGATTCAGCAATGATCAGTTAAAACACAAACAGATTTGGAATTCAGATTGAACAAACAATCACAACTACTATCGAATTTACACCTATCTATCAACGCTGAATCAGAAACAACATATTCGATTTCAATTCAGATCCAATTTTCAAATTGTGAAATGGAGCAAACTCAGAACTTCAGCAACTCGGATCCATAACATGATTCATAGTTGAAACACGAATATGAACTTTTTACGATTTTTATTGTATACTTGATTGAATACGATTTTATGAGATTATGAACACAAACTTTAGATTTCAGATCAGATCTGTTTATCAAATCAGTTCATCTTCAAATTATAATGTTCGAAAAACTTGAAACTTCAATTGAAAACAAACTGATATAGATGTAATCAGTTCGGATTTATCAAAATTTCAACCGTAAATTGTCAAATCAGTCCGAAATCACAGAAACTCAGCCTAAAACAGTCCAAAATCAAACGAAATCCAAATCGATTTCACCGAAATGAACCGAACTTCGTCGAAATCACACCAAAACAGTCAGAGATATACAAACGACATACCAAACAGATCTGAATCAGTTTGAAATTGATCAATTTTCAGTCGAAAATCCTCAAAACTAGTCCGAAACTGATCGAAATTTTAATCAACACAAACTGCAGTTCACATATCCACTGTGAACAGTTTAAAATGTACAAACCACACACCGATAATCAAAATTCGTCGAAAATAGTCTGAAGTTATCAAGATCTAAACCAAATATCACTGAATCCAACTGAAGATTGATCGAATCAGTCCTGTGTTTGAATGAAACAATGAAATAATTCAGATCTGAAATGTATATCAGATCTGGATGAAAACAGTTTGTAAAAACTCTTTCCGAAAACTTTGAAATTTGAGCTTTAAAACACTGAATCAGTTCGGAACAGGTAAACGATATATCAAACAGATCCACGAAGTATGATACTTCAAACAGAAATCATAGAACAGATCACCTATCAATCAACACACATCAAACCAGTCCGAAATACACCTATGAATTACCGAACAGAACCGAAACAATTCGAAAAGTTCTAACGACACACCGAAAACTATCGAAACTCGTCCGATTCGAATCACGATTACACGCAGAGCATCCGTAGCTCTGATACCACTTGTTGGACCGTGTCGTGACCCTAAACGATCAGTCAAGGCAGTTCATCTTCACGTGTAAAGGCGGAATCAATGCACGTAAAGTAACAACAGCTTATCCTTTCAATTTCTTCTCTTTATTAGCTTTCTGAGATCAATTTGACAGAGTTTCGCTACCAAGCTAATGACCTAATTCCGCTCAAATGAACACACACATGAGGTATATATAGGTAGGCTGATTTCGCTTATGTGTCCCTGACACTGAAGCGAAATCACCTCATGACACTGAAGTGGAATCACCTCATGACACTGAAGTGGAATCACCTCATGTACATTGAAGCGAAATTAACCTAAAAACCCTAATCTTGACTTTTAAGATCCAATCTTGACTTTCTTGATTTAAGACTTGATGAAGATGCAGTCAACAGACATTCTTGTGCATCAACAAAAATGGTACAACGAAAACTTCAAAGCCATCATACACAAACACATCCTTACCAAACGAATGCCAATCCGACCGAATGGCCATCCGATTGGATGACCATCCGAATGGATTGACATCCGATTGAATGACCATCCGATCGGATTGCCATCCGATTGGATTATCATCCGACACTTGTTCACTTCGCACCGTTTTACGCGCCGTTCTTCGCTTATGCTATCGTTAACTGTTCAGGATAATCCCCCAGCGCTCCTTTCAATCCAAGAGAGTGTTTGTTTACTTAAACACAATTTGTGAGTATACTCGATCCCTTTTGCTTTATGCACTTTTGGGTGTTACATATGTCACTTATTCTAAATCACATCGACACATAACACAAACACTATTTATACGCTGACCGTTATTGCATGTTACTTGTTACTCGATGAATGCTTGTATGTTATGTTAACACGGTGATTGTTGCCTGACGCCTTAGCAATGATAGTACTATAGTTTGGACTCAGCACCTGTCGTGGACAGGGGTTGTTAAGGTTACCTCTTCACGTGTCACAGTGGTGATATGTGTTGCGTATTCTACAACTCGCAGTCTTGTCTGTGCATATTTCATTGTTGATAACCTACTAGCTTCACACTATACATGTTACATGCTGGTTATGCGTAAACGTTTTCGAACTCTACTGTTACTATTAAACTTGTATGCTCAACTTTACACTATGTGTATTGACCTCTATTTTAACGTATGTGACAGGTGTTTGAATGCTAGGATATTGCTTGCTTTCATGGAATCGAGCTAGGATGGAGTCTAGAAACAAATTAAATAAAATCTGAGTTGTCGGAACATTTGATCTGTCTTTGAGAAAACAATGTCTGTAATAACTGTTTTATTTGATATATTATGGTATGGGACATAATGGTAAATATCCGGTAATTTTAGTTGTTATGGATTTTCTCCTGGACAATTTGTTTCGCTCAGTGCCGCGCCCCGATGTTTCCGTCATTGGTTGGGGTGTGACAGATTAGTATCAGAGCCATAACTGTAGGGAATTAGGCAAGACTCGACCTAGTCCGGGTCGATGTCTTAGAAACGACCTAGTCTATAGTTTAAGTACCACCAGACCAACTTGTGCATACCCAGTATGGGTTTTGTACGAGCTTACTTGCTATTTCTCGCTCGAACTCGCTGTACACTACACTCTTGCGCGAACATCGCATACTACCGTTCTGCGTAAGATCAGCATTTCCTAAGGCTGGACACACACACAAACGGATGATCTGGTTAAGAATAGGTGTGAAAACCGCAAACTATCGACCAGATCACTCGTTCGACTCGCTATTTTTACTATAAACAAGAGAATTTGCATTGAACCAGGAGTGAAATCCATACTTCGACGCGATTCTCCTTACCTATCTCGTGATTTCATCCCACAAACAGGGATGTAGTCGTTAAGTCAGGGGTGAAACCCGAACCTTGATGGCTCGTTCCGCACTATACTTTTGGTTTTACAAAACTCTCACCAAAGTCTCGACGGACTCCAACGACTTGAGTCATGCTGTAACTGGAAGGATGCGTGCCGATCGCCCAAATTGAGGCAAGAGCACAGTCCAGAAGGCAAAAGCGTGCACTTAAGGTCCTTGTGAATAGTCGAATCACTTTGGCTAGTCGATGTCTACACACCTAAGACAATATCTCTTCGATTTTATGTGTTATGATTCTGGATTTCGCCGCCGCCACCTTTGTGATTTATCGATTTTATGTGAACTTTATGTGATTTTATATGTTATGTGTTTCGATTTTGGTAGTTTTTTCGTTTTTTGCTACTCGCTTTGATGAACACGCACGACTCGCACTGCACATTTATCTCAAAACGCAAACAAATCGCTGGTCTTTATTCGCAATCGCTACTCACTAATCACAATCGTTACACTTAATCGCTACACGCTGCTGTGAAAGATAGGTGAATAAGTGCAAAATATGTGTTTAGGGGAGCTATGTGCTTATGTGCTACTGTGCTTACGTGAAATACGTGCTTATGTGCTAATGTGTTTCTATGGTTAATGTGCCTACGTGAATTTTGTGAATGGTTGTGTTCCTGAGCTTTATGGTGAATCGCTAGTCTATACTAGGGTTAATCGAAATTTGTGTTTGAGTCCTTTGGCAATGTCTGTTGCAGACCATGTCGTCATTTGGATCGTTTCATTCCCGAACTGCTCGCCGAAACCATGATGACAAACGAATCGCCGCTCTCGTCTCTAAACAAATGGTGAAAGTCATCCCACAAATCGTCAGTGAGCTGAATGAGAATGCTAGCAAGTCCTCGGAGGAGTCCAGGACCGAAACTCCTAAAGCCGCTTTTAGCTTCAAGTAGTTCAAAGCCTGCGGTCTAAAAGAATTTACCGGCGAAGATGGGCCCACGACCATGTTTCAATGGTTTGATTTAATCGAAGTCACCCTGCGCCAGAGTGGCTGTCCGGAAAACCTCCGCACCGTCAATGCTACCGACGTCTTCCAATCCCGCGCTCTTGATTGGTGGACGGCCGAGAGAAACAAACGAGGGAACGATGCAGCTTTCGGATTATCGTGGGACGAGTTGAAGAACATCATGATGTAAGAGTTCTGCCCTCCCCATGAACTCCAAAAGCTGGATGAGGTATTCTGGCACATTAAGCAGGATGGCGGAGATAACGCTGGTTTAACTGCTCGCTTCAAGCAGTTGAGTATCATTTGCCCCGGTCAAGTTACTACCCCTGAGATTACAATGTCACACCCTGACTTTTGCGGAAGCGTGATTATGGTGTGACTTTCTTAATACCATTGCATTCAATCATAACAACAACTATATGATAAAACCATAGATGTTCATCCATATATTAAGTTTAGAAACATGACAACATTGTCTTAAAACATAGAAATTCAAATACGAGTACAACCATGCAACTTGTTTAAAAGTTCACAAAGACTTGACAAATGACATTAAATAGAACCAGGATTTGGAAAACGTGTCTGGTCCAGGAATAAGACACCCTGACCAAACCCGAAGACCATGGATGACATCTTTATTCTTAACGCAGTATGAAACATCCAACGCCCACCAGATCCACTACTAATTCCCTGAAATACATGTATTTTGAAAACATCAACAAAAGTTGAGCGAGTTCGTGTGTTTGTTTGTGTGTATGAATAAACCTTTGAAATCATTGTAAGTATGTATGTAAGTTTATAAGTCCCGGTATGAAAGCAACAAGGAAAAACAGACCACCAATGGTTTGCAAGGCCATTGATATGTGTGAAGTGATGCAGGAAAGCTCAAACCTAACAGATTTTGCACCGGGCTTCCGGCTGTAAGACATAGTCTACCCATGGGCCAACCCTGGTCCAACATGGGCAGGGATCGCTACACCCAAATAGATCTATCACTCATGTCCCTCGGTCTTACAACGAGGATTGATGGCCTTAAGCGTTATACCCACCACTCACATGATCTAGATATACCCTTCCTTAGCTAACCATACCAAATTGGTAATGTTTGTAAACAATTGTAACATGTACTTCACCCCCAAAGTTATAAAACTGAAAACAGTTAAAGAAAAGGGGGACACGAAACTCATAGTCTTGCGTCTTCAGTCACAGTAACTCAAGCTTCTTCCGGTGTTCACGACTACCTACAACGTACTAATGTCTATTAGACGAGCGGGTCATGCCTTGACTTAGTATTAATGTATTTGAGTTACGTTCCTTCGTATCTTCTATATTATTCCAAGTTATATAATTATTTGTTAAAATAATTAATATTTTAACTTAAATTATATTTTTAAGTTTTGGAATAATGGTTAAACAATTATTTTATCTTAATACTTCTCAAGTATTTATACTTGTATTTCCTTCCCAAGGATGGGGGTATTTGTATTCGTACTTACACTTGTATATTTTTGCCATGTACTAGAGTCGTATTCCGGTGTGTATTTATACGTACGAGGATACGTATCTTCTTGTAACTGTTAAGTATTCTTTTACTTAATTTCATATTAACTTTTCCGGAATATTATCTTTATTAAAAGTTCACCAATATATATATATTCTCAAGATATATATTGTATTAAATATCATTTAGAAAAATTATTTATAATTTTTCTTTGGCAAAAATATTGTATTCCCTTATAAGTTCCAAAAAATAATATATTTTCAAGTCCAACTTGGGAAAATATATATAAACTCATTTTTCTTCAAAAATGATGTATTTCATATTTATTTTGAGAAGATACATATTTCTCCCAAATATATTGTATTTCATGCTTGTGTAAGAAAATATATTTCATACTTGTCAAAAATAATATATTTCTTCTTGTAAAAAATATGATATATTCTTGTAGAATTGTAAAGATCGTATTTTCATTTCTTTGTGTCCAAAATATTATTTACCAAAATATACTTTGTGAATAAGTTCCGGAATATTTTTGTAAGTCTTATTCCATAGTTCGGTTTCACCAATATTTTGTGTGAAATGTGTATATTTATTCCTTGGAATTTTGGTAATATTTTGGATGGTAATTCTTGGTATTTTGATGTGTTATATTATTTCAAGTCCTAAAATAATATAACTAATACACCAAGTATACAAATAATCACACACATGTGACTTATAAATATATATTTCCTAAATACATATTTAGTCATTTTTATTTATGAAATCCAACCTCCAATATTTATATTTTGTAACAAAATCTTATGGCAAAGTTTTTGTAACAATTCAAGGTTTGAAATACACTTGTAAGTGTATGTTAATAAATATTTTTCTAAGTGTTTGGATTTTTAGAAAATTTTGCCATAGTTTCCCCTAAAAATGGAGGTTTCCATGCTTTCAAGCATATCATTTTCTTTTGTAAAACTCATCACAATCAATCCACAATCAACAATAAACAACTTACACTTACCAATTTTGCCAAAATCAAGTAATAATCTACTACTTCATGAACTTGAATATTTGTAAAAATTTGTAGTAACTTACTAGTGTTCTTAGTAAGTCTTGTTACCCTTTAAAATGTGATTAGTTCCTTAAAAAAATCATTTTTAAAGAAGTTGGATGTTTACAACTTCTTGTCACATTTTCTAAAAATATTTCTTTATGCATTCTTCTTGTTACACAAGTGTTCATACACTTGTTTAATCACTAAAAATGAGATTTGTTTAAGTAAGAACCAAGATTAAATGAAACTCATATTTTTAACTTGGTTTCTTTAGAAATCCTTCATGAAATTCTTAGATCTATATGATTAACAACTTACTTGATCATGATTTTTCAAGAAAACATTATGTTTAAGTAAGAACCAAGATTAAATGAAACTCATATTTTTAACTTGGTTTCTTTAGAAATCCTTCATGAAATTCTGTTGGACCGTTTCTTGACCCGAAAACGTCAATCCGAGTAGCTCATCTTCATATGTAAAGGCGGAATCAATGCATATAAAGTCTACAACAGCTTATCCTTTCAATTCCTATCTTTTATTGCTTCTTGATGAAATTTTGACAAAAGTTCGGCTCCTAAGCACACACATACAACTCTACACTAATGAACACACTTAGCCTATTTATAGAGTTTCTGGTCCACTTATACGACATGCCGTATAAGCGATCCAGAACTTGACACATAAGCGAACCAGACTACTTGACATATAAGCGAACCAGACTTAGCCACATAAGCGAACCAGACTTATAAAATACATATTTTGACATCTTTGACTCTCTGTTGACCAATATTTACTTCAGACTTTTTGTAGACGCAGTCAACAGACATTCCATGTATCAACAGACTCCCCCTTGGATGTTGACGTAGTCTTTTAGCATCTTCAAATCCGTAGTCTTCAGTCTTAGTCTTTTCACCAACTCTGTCTATCTTCACAAGCATTCTTCACAGGTTTCAGCATTATATCCTGGCTCCAACTTCAGTCTTCCCATTTACTATTGATCCAGACTCCCCCTTTCACAGACTCCCCCTCTCAGTATGCTGGAATCTGAGATATCTGGTTCAAGCTTTGACAAATAGCTTCCTTTGGGAATAATGAAGATCAAACCTGTTACCCTGCACATCCTCTACCTCAACATAAGTTTCACAAATTTATAACAATTGAGTTTAATAAACTTACTGGTAGAAATCATTTATTCAACAAACATACTAGTTACATCAAGTTCAAATGAATGACCTTGATTAACTAAACACACAATCTTTTAAAACATTTGTATATGACATTCAAAGTTTTCAACATATTCTCCCAATCCAATTCATCATGTTTAGCACTTGGAATTTTGAATATCAGTCCTTCAACATCAGTTGTCGAAAATCCTTTTGAATTTTCAAAATTTTATGCTAAAACACTCCGAAAATCTTTTTGGATTTTTGATCTTGACTGAAATGCAGTAAAGAAATATATACAAACAATATTTTTGTGAGTTTGTGTAAGAGGATCATATCAGTTTATGAAACAAATCACAAGCACCGTTAAGCTTTTAACATTTTAAGTTCTAAACGATTCACCTCGATTGTCGATATACTGATCCATCTTAAATTCTCACACAAATTTCAATTTACTCAGGATACGAATTAGATGTCTTATGAACTTAGTTCATTCATGTGTCCCACCTCTTGAATATACTCCCGTATCCAGAATCCCAATAATCAGTCTTACAGGTGAGTATACTACAATGATATATGTATATAATTTAGGTATGCAAGGGCCGAGGGATCTCAGGTCGATACTTCCGTATACGCAGAGAGATATCAGCTTCGACTTTTCGGTGTGTCCCCTTTAGAGGATCTTTTTGCTTACAACAGCAGCATTTATCAATTTTATTGTTTCAGCATGCTGAGGGTTTAATGCTGTGTTTCAAGCATTGCAGCAAGTATTAGTGTAGGACCGGTTTTGACTCCGAAACGATTGCGAAACGAACGTGAAACGTGCGGAATCCGTACACGAACGCGACCTAAACACACATGACGTAATATAAACGTGATTCTATTCAAGATATGAAATTGTACAATCACTTGAATCACTTTTTGCCTTTCTCTCTCTAGATTCTCTATCTAGTTTCTCTCACTAGAACTAGATCTCTCCAAAGTGTGAAATGGCAAAAGTCTCAAAAGTTCTAAACCTAAGCCTCTAATCTTCTATTTATAGGCCAAGGGGCTTTAATGAGATTCCTCATTATTACAGAAATGCCACCTTGCCATTTTCCTAAATATTACAATATAAGGCTATGTTTTAAACTAATTCAGCTACGGTCTTGAGATGACGGAGGCGATAGACATACTGCACTAACAGACTCCCCCTTGGATATTGCCGCAGTCAATCTCAATCATTAAGTCAAACTCGTAGCCTCTTTTCTTTCTTTCTCTCTTTCTAAGTCTTCTTGAAGCTTTAACATGTTTTCATCAACGAAGACTCCCTCTTGCTCGAACAGAATCCCGGTGGATCTGTCTTCAGCTTCAGTTCTTCTCCTTTCGGTAGACTTTTTTCTTCATCAGGCTCCCCCTTTCGTCAAGCTTCTGTGCTTTGGGATCGACACCTTGCTTTTCGATTACAAGCTCCCCCTTGCTTTGAGCTCGTCTTCAGACTCCCCCTTAGACTCAGCTTCCGGGATCGTAGTCTGGACTTTTCCTGCAATCACTCATACAACTATAAGTAACAACTTTTTAAACTTCCAGATATTGTAATCTGACAATTCAAACCTTCTAAACCACTTCTCATGAATTTGGCAGTTTCATCGAATCGAATCGGAAACTAGCTCTATAACAATATAAGCATCCAAATCCCTCACAGTTAATCATCCAAGTCCAAACTAATGACCTTGGAGATATCACAAACTGTTTTTGATTTTTTATTTTTAATTCAAGTTTCAAATTAATGAACTTGTTTTATTTTCAGAAACACAATCAGCTTACTTAGATTTTGAAACTCAGCACTCAGACATCGGTTGTCGAAAATAAAGCAGAATCAAAAATCTTTTTGTATTTTCTGAAAATATAAAGCAATAACGAAATATGTACAAACATATTTACAGACAATATTTTTGTTTTGAGTATGCGTTAGAGGATCATATCAGTTTATGACAAGTCACAAGTACCGTTGAGCTTAATTTCACTTTAAGAATTAAACAATTCACTTAGATTGTCGATATACTTGTCCACTTAAATTTTCATACACATTTCAACTGATTCAGGATACGAATTAGATGTATTAAGAACTTAAACTCATTCATGTGTCCCACCTCTTGAATATACTCCCGTATCCAGAATCCCAATAATCAGTCTTACAGGTGAGTATACTACAATGATATCTGTATATAAATTAGGTATGCGAGGGCCGAGGGATCTCAGGTCGATACTTCCGTATACGCAGAGAGATATCAGCTTCGACTTTTCGGTGTGTCCCCTTTAGAGGATCTTTTTGCTTACAACAGCAGCATATATCAATTTTATTGTTTCAGCATGCTGAGGGTTTAATGCTGTGTTTCAAGCATTGCAGCAAGTATTAGCCAGGGACTAGGTCAGAACCACCGTTCAGCAGAAGTCCCGGAATAATACCCCAGACATCATTGAGTATAAAGACCTAGTATATCAGATTAAGAGACCTTTCAAACGAGATTTCAGGGGTTACCTATATATCCAAGTAGTGTTCCCCACAAAATAAGCAAGTTTGAATTTAAGTTTATATCCCGAAAAAGTTTACTAAATGTATAAAAACCTATCGACACATCCACAGTGAGATCGTTTAACACATTTAAACTTTCCATTTCTTTAGCGTACTGTAACTGTCTACTGATGTACTATCATTTCCTCTTTTTACGCAAAAACTCAAATTTTTGAATTTTATCATGTTTTTGACTTTTTCAAATTTTCAAATGTTTTTGTATTTTCTAACAATATTAATCTCCCCCTAAAATGTAAAACCATTAAAAAAAATTTGACAACCAACACTGATAGCTTTGTCTCGCCATCCATTTTCTGCTAAAAGTGTACTGATTTGCAGAAAATATAACGTACCCCCATGATTTACAACCCATTGATCTTAACAGTTTGAAAACCGTTTTTCAATCTGATAAAAGTAATCATGTTTGTTCAGCCGTGAGGGTTTCGGCATATTCAATCAACACTTCCCCTTTCAACAAACTATTTTCCCATAATGATTTCAAAACACTTAAGTTTGTTTTAATCAGAATGGTTTTTCCGGAAAAATTAGTTTGTTTACCCATCACTTGTGAGTTCGGGGTTATCTCATCACCTTGTTCTCTTTAAAACCTTTTTGTAAAAATTTTAACAATATTAGGATTATATCAACACAAACACTTGTAGGAAATCAAGTACAACTTAATGTCCCTGATTTACCACATGAAAGACGAAATATCACAGTTACCATCCTGTGAATTTCTCAAGAATGATGCCGATACCTGCTTCACTCTTACCAACCTGGAAGCTCCGGCAAGTCAGGAATTCAATCAACAGATTTTGACACCCAAGCCTGACCAGCCTTAGGCGCATTTTGAGCTTTTCTTTTTTCTTCATAAAACTCTTTCACTCCTTTTTCCTTACCATCAACCATCTTGCTAAAAATATGTTTAACATTGCTATTAAACATTTTTCCAGCATCAACACCTTTTGATTTTAGGTTTGCGGCTCGTAATGGTGGAAAGTTCTCATCATTCATTAACGGAACTGTCTCTCCCTTTTTTACCTCAACTTGTGGCTCCTCTGATTTTGTGGAATCAGATTCATTGCCCGATCTTGGCTTGTCTGACTTTGATGAGCCAGATTCATCGCCAATAACTTCCTTTTTCTTCTTGTTTGTCCTCAGATTTGTATCTGAAGAATTCGATTTGCTTGGCTTTGCAGTCGAGTGAATCGATTCATCAGAACTCTTATTCGAACCAACCGGTGAACCCGAAGACAAAATCTTCTCCAAGTATTCTCTCGCCTTTTTCCTCTTCTTCCTCAGTCTGTCTCTTTGCCCCTGTGAAAGCTTTACTTTCTTATCTTCCACTTTCTGTTCTTTAGGCTTGACATTGACTGGCTTCTTTGCCATTCTTTGAGATTCAACCCTCGATCTTCCCATCGATCTCATCGAGCAATCTTTGGCAATATGACCCCTGATTTGACAATTATAGCATCTTCTTGTCTCATAACTCCAATTCTGGCAGTTAACAGCAATGTGTCCTCTCACACCACATGTGTAGCACACTCTGTTATCGTACCATTCACCACTTTCACACCATATGCTTAAATCATAACATTGTCTGGCTTTGTGGTGATTATCACTCCTCCTGAAAACTGAATTTGGCTTTGAAGCACTGTGGTCAAACCTGCACCACTTATTACCAACATTTTGTGAGTTTTCATTTATAAATTTTTGTGATTTTTTATAATGATTGGATGACTGTACTGATGAGCTTTTATTTTCAATTTTAGAATTTTTCAAAATTTTATCTTTTTGTTTCTGTTCTGCCTTCTTCTTAACAGGTTTTTGCTTTGAGCATTCACCTGTTTCAGTAGATTGCAACACAGTATTTTTAAATTTTTCTTGTAAATCTAAAAATATTTTTCTTTTCTTTTCTTTTTCATCATCAGATATTTCATCACAATCTTCAATTTTGACTTTGACTTTGTCAAAATTTGTGACATTGTCACTTATTGGAACAACGTTGATTGGTTTTGGACACACATATGATGCAGAAGTCACAAAACTTTTCAACTTGTTTTCTAAATCAACAATTTTCTTTCTATTACCTTCGGCTTCATGCTCAAGTCGAATGATTTTATCAAGATGAGAATTTATCGCACATTGTTTTTCGAGATTATTTTTACCAAAAATATCTCTCTCATCTTCTAAAATCTTTATCTGACTTTTGAAATCATTTTCTAATTGTTTAAAATTTTTATTTTCTGATGACAAACTCTCAACATTCTTCAAAAGTTTGTCATTTTCAGATCTCAATTTTTCACAGTTCAAGTGCAACTCCAGAATCTGTTCATCATCGGTTTTCTTCCCGTCTTTCAAAGCTTTGTTTTCCAATTTCAAATTCTCCGCATCACTCAAGAATTTGGCATTGTCTGCTTCAGATTTTTCACATTTTGAACATTTTTCATTCATCTTTTCAGCATCGGCTTCTTTCTTTGTTTCCATCCTGTATGTTCCTGCACAAAAAATTTTAATAAAATCAAGAGGATTCATATTTTCATCAATATAACAACCTCTCTTAATATCGTATTTCATAACCCTTTTTGCTGCAAGACACACAGAGAATCTTTTTCTCATTTCGATGATCACTTCCAAATTTATCTTTTCTAAATCCTTTTTCATTTCACTCATCAACTCTTCTTTTCTCTTTTCTTTATCAAACTTATGTAATCTAAGCTTATTGATGAATTCTCTAAATGAAAACTCTGAGAAATTTTCATTCCTTTTTAGTTCACTCAAAAATTCATCCCATTCTAGAGGTAATGCATCAGCAAATTTTGAAATTTTTTCAGCATTTGAAAACTTTATCTCATATCTATCTATCTTATCAATCAATTCATCAAAACGTCTCTCCAACTTTTCCAAAGATTCATGTTTCATGCATAAGAAATTTTCGGATCTTTTAATCCAAACGTCCTTCCTTTTCTTCTGATCAAACCAAGAATCAGAAATCCAATCGTTTAAATCTTTAAGATTCTCGTTTTCCTGTTCATCAAACATTTTAGCCATGATTTAAAAATTCTTGAATAACCTGCAAACAAACAAACAAACGATCAGTTTAAACAAACGGAATTCGTAAAAGTGAGTGACGATTGAATCGATCTAGGACTCGTGTCGAAGATTCGCGAACTCGTTCCGATGTTGTTCGGGTGAAACCAATGAATAGGTAATAAGCCAACAATGAGTTATGTGAAGTAAACTGTGATTGGGCCGCTTTAACACTTCACGTGCATATAATAACAACACCGGCCGACAAAAACACCACTAATCTATTTTGATTGAGCCTTCACTGTGATTGGGCCTCATGATCCACTAATTCGACATCATTATTAAGCAACAACATCTGATTGGGCCTTCACTTTTTAAATCAATTCAATTTATCACCTTGCCGACTTTAATTCACGATATGTCTGACAACTTCACATGTAAATATCACTCAAGTAACCTTTACCGACAAAACAAATGCAATCTAATTGGACCGTTAAATTGAGTGTGGCAGATACAACAGTCGATAATCACGTGAAGAAGATGACACAAAAGCGAACCACCTACTTGACCAAATGAGCGGACCTCAAATGTACAGATGAGCAGACCAGAAATTGTCACATGAGCGGACCAGATATTATCACATGAGCGGACCAGAAATGTAGAATGAGCGAACCAGCTATTGTCAAATGAGCGGACCAGAAATGTCGAATGAGCGAACCAGACTTGTTCGTAAAAGCGAACCAGCTATGTACGTTGGAGCGGACCAGAAATGTCGAATGAGCGAACCAGACTTGTTCGTAAAAGCGAACCAGCTATGTACGTTGGAGCGGACCAGAAATGTTCATACGAACAGACCTGCAACTTTGACGCAATTTCGAACGAAAAAATCTCGATTTCTCCTAAACGGTTTGGAGTTTCGATCTGAAACTTGGTAGGGTTTTAGATCAGGTATAGGCGCACAACATATCCAAAAATCAACTGAAACGGACCATGAAAACCTGTTCAATTTGACAAATTTCAGCTAAAAACGTGAAAATATGAAAAATATGAAGAACTAGATGAAATCGGATCTGAATCGGCTGAAATCTGGTACGAAAACTATGTGTTTGATCAAGCAATCGAGCTCCTAGCTCTGATACCACTTGTAGGACCGGTTTTGACTCCGAAACGATTGCGAAACGAACGTGAAACGTGCGGAATCCGTACACGAACGCGACCTAAACACACATGACGTAATATAAACGTGATTCTATTCAAGATATGAAATTGTACAATCACTTGAATCACTTTTTGCCTTTCTCTCTCTAGATTCTCTATCTAGTTTCTCTCTCTAGAACTAGATCTCTCCAAAGTGTGAAATGGCAAAAGTCTCAAAAGTTCTAAACCTAAGCCTCTAATCTTCTATTTATAGGCTAAGGGGCTTTAATGAGATTCCTCATTATTACAGAAATGCCACCTTGCCATTTTCCTAAATATTACAATATAAGGCTATGTTTTAAACTATTTCAGCTACGGTCTTGAGATGACGGAGGCGATAGACATACTGCACTAACAATTAGCCAGGGACTAGGTCAGAACCACCGTTCAGCAGAAGTCCCGGAATAATACCCCAGACATCATTAAGTATAAAGACCTAGTATATCAGATTAAGAGACCTTTTAAACGAGATTTCAGGGGTTACCTATATATCCAAGTAGTGTTCCCCACGAATTCACAAGTTTGAATTTAGGTTTATATCCCGAATAAATCTACTAAATGTGCGAAAACCTATCGACACATCATCAGTGAGACCGTTTATCACATTTGACATTTCATATCTTTAGCGTGCTGTGATAGTTCACTGATGTACTATCATTTCCTCTTTTATACACCAAAACTCATTTTTGCTTTTTCAATGTTTTTGAAATTTTCAAATTTTCTAATTTTTTTTAAAATTTTTCTCCCCCTAAAATCAAAATATGTTTCAATTTTGATTTTCAAGGAAAATTTGAAAACAAACTATACAAGAAACGTGACAAACTGATATCAAATCGCTTCAATTCGCCATTCACTCGGCATAAACAATCAGAACTCCCCCTGACAACAAACTATTTTCCCATTTAGATTTCAAAACACTTAAGTTTGTTTTAATCAAATGGTTTTTCCGGAAAATTAGTTTTGTTTGTCTTTTTACAAACTCGGGGTTTCATCACATTGTTCGTTTTCAACCATTTTAAAGAATTTGACAATTAAGACCCTTGTCAACAACAAACACTAGTAGAAAATCAAGTACAACTTAATGTCCCTGATTTACCACTTGTAAATCGAAATATCACAGTTACCATCCTGTGAATTTCTCAAGAATGATGCCGATACCTGCTTCACACTTACCAACCTGGAAGCTCCGGCAAGTCAGGTTTTTCTATTTGAAAAGATTCACCCAAGCCTGACCAGCCTTGAGTGATTTTGAATTCTTGTTCAACAATGATGGAAAATTTGCATAATCCATTGTTAAACCTGAATTCTCAGATTTTACCTCAACACTAGGCTCCTCTGGCTTTGATGAACCAGAATCATGGCCTGAATGTGGCTTGTCTGACTTTGATGAGCCAGATTCATTGCCTGATGGTGGCTTGTCTGACTTTGACACATCAGATTCATCGCCAACCATTTTCTTCTTCTCCTTTTTCTCTTTTGTCCTCAGATTTGTATCTGAAGAATTCAATTTACTTGGCTTTGCAGTCGAGTGAGTTGATTCATCAGAACTCTTATTCAATCTGTCCGGTGAACCCGAAGACAAAATTTTCTCGAGATACTCTCTCGCCTTTTTTCCTTTTCTTTCGCAGTCTGTCTTTCTACCCCTGTGAAAGTTTAACTTTCTTTTCTTGAATTGTCTGATCCTGAACTTTAGGTTTTAGAACCTTCTGTTCATGGAGCTTGACGTTGACTGGCTTCTTTGCCATTCTTTGAGATTCAACCCTCAATCTTCCCATCGATCTCCTCGGGCAATCTCTGGCAATATGTCCTCTGATTTGACAATTATAGCATCTTCTTGTTTCATAATTCCAATTCTGACAGTTAACAGCAATATGTCCTCTCACACCACATGTGTAACACACTCTGTTATCGTGCCATCCACTTCTATCTGTCCAAACCTTAAGATCATAACATTGTTTGGCTTGGTTATAGTCATTTCTCCTCCTCAATGCTGGATTTGGCTTTTGAGCACTGTGGTCAAACCTGCACCACTTATTACCAACATTTTGTGAGTTTTCATTTTTAGATTTTTGTGATTTTTGATAATGATTGGATGACTTATCTGATGAGCTTTTATTTTCAAATTTAGGATTTTTCAAATTTTTATCTTTTTGTTTCTGTTCTATACTCTTCTTAACAGGTTTTTGTTTAGAACATTCACCTGTTTCAGTAGATTGCAAAACAGTTTTTTAAAATTTTTCTTGTAAATCTAAAAATATTTTTCTTTTCTTTTCTTTTTCATCATCAGATATTTCATCACAATCTTCAATTTTGACTTTGACTTTGTCAAAATTTGTGACATTGTCACTTATTGGAACTGAATTGATCGGTTTTGGACAGGGAAAATTCAAACTATCTGATGCAGTCACAAAACCTTTCAATTTCTTTTCAAGTTCATCAATCTTGTTTCTTGAATTATCAGCTTCTTTTTCAAGCTGAGAAATTCTTTCAAGATAGAACTTGATAGAATTTTCATTTTCAATTTTAAGATTTTCAAGAACAGATTTTTCATTTTCTAAACCTTTTAACTGTTCTTGAAATCTTGTTTCATTTTCTTTTAGATTTTTGTTTTCCAATTTTATCCAAAAATCTTCATTTTCTGAGGATTTTCTTTTACTTTCAAAATCTTTTTCATTTTCTTTCAAAATTTTGTTTTCTAATGACAAACTCTCAACAATCTTTAAAAGTTTGTCATTATCAGATCTCAATTTTTCGCAGTTCAGGCGCAAACTCAAAATCTGTTCTTCATCAGTCTTCTTCTCGATCTTCAGAGTATTGTTTTCCAATGTCAAACTCTCCACATCCTTCAAGAGTTTCACACTGTCTGTTTCTGATTTTTCACAATTCGAACATTTTCCATTCATCTCTCCATTATCAGCTTCTTTCTTTGTTTCCATCTTGTATGTTCCTGCACAGAAAATTTTAACAAAATCAAGAGGATTCATATTTTCATCAATATAACAACCCCTCTTAATATCGTATCTCATAACATTTTTTGCTGCAAGACACACAGTGATTCGTTTTCTCATTTCAATGATTACATCCAAATCTATCTTTTCTGATTCTCCTTTTATTTCATCCAATAACTCCCTTTTTCTTGAATCTTTATGACTCCTATGATTTGTTATTGTATTGATGAAACTTCTTAAATCAAAGCGTGATAAACTAGAATCCCGTTTCAGTTCATTCACGAATTTATCCCATTCCAAAGGTAAAGCATTAACAAGTCTTGAAATTTTTTCATCCTTTGAAAAATATATCCCATGTCTTTCTAACTTGTAAACTAACTCATCAAACCGTTTTACCAACTTCTCCACTGATTCATTCTTCGTACACAACAAATTTTCGAATCTTTTAACATAAACATCCTTATCACCTAATCTTCCACACCAAGATTCACAAATCCAATCATTTAAATTTTCAAGATTTTTGTTTTCCTTTTCGTCAAACATTTTGAATGTACCTGCAAAATCAATCAACACTTTAGAAAAATTTTCGAGATTTTTGAAAAACAGAACCACAAAAGCAAACCAATCTGTGCACGTGACAAATAAGCGGATCAAACAGGTTCAGATAAGCGAACCAGAAAGTGTACTAATGAGCGAACCAGACAATGTCTGTTCGAGCGGACCAGACTTGTTCGTTCGAGCGGACCAGACTTGTTCGTTCGAGCGGACCAGACTTGTTCGTTCGAGCGGACCAGACTTGTTCGTTCGAGCGGACCAGACTTGTTCGTTCGAGTGGACCAGATAGTGTCCGTTTGAGCGGTTCAGAATATGATCGTTCGAGCGGACCAGATTTGTTCGACCACAGTTTTTAACCGATTTTTAGTCTGAATTACACTCTGATACTTTCAAGGATTGTACTACTCTTAATTCCGATCACAATGATATGATTTTCGTTCAATTCCAACCGCTAATTCGTTCCAGATCTAAGTTTGAAATTTCTGTCCGAGAACCGATCGCGTTTTTGATGAAATTGATTGATTTTTACTTTGTTTTAAGGTCTGAAACTGTTATAGATTGATTAAAAGACATATTCGCTCAATATACTTGAACTTCAGATCATTCTGTCCGTAGGAACCACTGAAAATCGAAAAAGTATGCAAGAAAAAGAGTAGAAATCAGAGATTTTTGTAGATCTAAGCTGTAGTAGTATGAACTCCTCGTCCTGAGCTCTGATACCACTTGTTGGACCGTTTCTTGACCCGAAAACGTCAATCCGAGTAGCTCATCTTCATATGTAAAGGCGGAATCAATGCATATAAAGTCTACAACAGCTTATCCTTTCAATTCCTATCTTTTATTGCTTCTTGATGAAATTTTGACAAAAGTTCGGCTCCTAAGCACACACATACAACTCTACACTAATGAACACACTTAGCCTATTTATAGAGTTTCTGGTCCACTTATACGACATGCCGTATAAGCGATCCAGAACTTGACACATAAGCGAACCAGACTACTTGACATATAAGCGAACCAGACTTAGCCACATAAGCGAACAGACTTATAAAATACATATTTTGACATCTTTGACTCTCTGTTGACCAATATTTACTTCAGACTTTTTGTAGACGCAGTCAACAGACATTCCATGTATCAACAAATTCTTAGATCTATATGATTAACAACTTACTTGATCATGATTTTTCAAGAAAACATTATGTTCCTTCAAGTTCATACTTTATGTGTGGATGATTCATCATCCTACAACAATTTCTATTCTTACATCTTGCTAGATTATGTTTTTAATCATGATCTAGCAAGATCTTATGATGATCAACATCATTTCTACAAACAATCAATGATCAACAAGCATAACAACTCATAATCATCAAGATTACTTCATTAAACCAGCTTATGTTCATGTTTCATGCTTATGATCTTTAGTGTTCTTCAAGTTTTTGATTATGATTCCTCTTTAACCACTTAAAATAGAAGTAATCTAGCAAGATCAAGACTCTTACCACTAGCACAAGGCTAGGGATGATTAAGTGAAGAAATGAGATGGATAAAAGCAAACAAGAGAGGTCCTTGATCTTCCACAAGCTCCTAGCTTCTTTGTATGATCTCTAACACCTTTGGGAATGCTTGGAATGTATGAGAAAGATCAAATGAAGGTGGATGTTGGTGTGGGTGATCTCGTCCGAGAGCTCCAAGGGAGTGTAGAAAATGAGAGCTTAGTGTTTAAGGTCACATATATAACCCATGCATTCTCATTTTCCCTTGGATTTTATGTCAAGTAAAAGGGAACCATATCCAATTTAATATTAGAATAAAATCTTGAAGTATGGTAGAGGGTATGGCCGATACTAGGTGGGGGGGGGGTAGTAGCTTAGGTTTAACTAGTTAGTTGGTTTAAGGTAAAAATTCAAGTATTAGTTAATTATGTTAGTTACTTGATGTTTTATGGGGTGTTATGATGTTCGGGGACCATAACTAGCTTAGAAAAGTTAAAACAGTGCTTCTAGTGTAAATTTGATGTTTCGGGTAGTGTCCGGTTGTTCGGTTGGTTACTGGTTCGTTAAAGTGCTAAACCTTGCAGTTTAGTGTGCTTTATGTATCTTTTTGTGACACTTTTGATTCCCGACGCTTAGGAAAGCATTCAGGACCATTTAACCACATTTCTACATAAATTTAGATTGTTTAAATGCTGATATTTTTTTTTGCTGAATTTTGCTGAATTCAGCACTTTGAGTGAGTTTTAGGCACTTTCCCGCACTTAAACTATCACTTAGAAAGGCAGTTTTGTGATCCTTACTTTCCTACACACTACACTAGTGTGGTACTTAGTCTCTGGCTCATTCTGTGTCTCAATGCACTGTCTGTCTATGTGCCGAGTTCTGTCAGCATTTTCCTGATTTATCAGATAACTGTGCTAACTGTACTTAATGCATCATTTAAGGCAACACAGCTTTCATGCAATATTGGTATGACATTAAACAGTGTATGATGCACATGTATGTATATGACAGTAATTAGAAAGCAGTTAATTACAAATTCAGCACAGTCATTAAGCACTAATCATGGTTAATTAATTGTACGGATTGACAATTGTCACATTCTCCCCCTATTAAGAAAATTTCGTCCCGAGTTAAAGAACAAATGCGGATATTTAGCTTTCATGCGGTCCTTACGCTCCCAAGTAAACTCTGTGCCGTGACGCGCATTCCATCTAACCTTAACAAGCTTAACACTACTCCTTCGAGTCTTGTTAACCTTCCAATCGGTAACCTCAACAGGTTCTTTGGTAAAGTGGAGTGTGTCGTCAATGTGAACTTCGTCGGCAGGTATGATCACTATTTCTTGAGTTGGACTCTTCTTCAGATTAGATACATGGAATGTATCATGAACGCCATTAAGTTCCGCAGGTAGTTCCAACTTATATGCTACAGGACCAATCCTCTCCAGGATTTTAAACGGTCCGATATATCGTGGGTTTAACTTTCCATGCTTCCCAAAGTGTGCCACACCCTTCCACGGTGAGACTTTCAATAAAACCATATCTCCCACTTCGAATTCCAAAGGCTTCCTTCTTTGGTCCGCATAGCTCTTCTGTCGGTCACGAGCCGCCTTAATGCGCTCTCGGGTCTGTATGATCTTATCCGTCGTCTCTTGAACCAATTCGAGACCAACGAGCTGTCTATCGCCTGCATCTGCCCAGCATAACGGCGATCGACACTTTCGTCCATAGAGAGCTTCAAACGATGTAGCTTGAATGCTTGTGTGGTAGCTGTTGTTATAAGAGAACTCAACCAAGGGCAGGTGAGTGTCCCAACTGCCACCCAAGTCCATTACACAAGCTCGTAACATATCTTCAAGCGTC
This sequence comes from Helianthus tuberosus, assembly GCA_030545235.1. Lineage (NCBI taxonomy): Eukaryota > Viridiplantae > Streptophyta > Magnoliopsida > Asterales > Asteraceae > Helianthus > Helianthus tuberosus. The sequence continues at coordinate 61,313,208 of CM060432.1, read as the reverse complement.
TGAATCGTTCTCTCACTTTAGCCGTCCGTCTGTGGGTGAAATGCGGTGCTTAAATTCAATTGTGAACCAAAGGCTTCTTGGAAAGATTGCCAAATCCTTGAAATAAATCTACCATCTCTATCAGATATGATTGAGATAGGCACTCCATGACGTGCAATTATCTCCCTTAGGTACAGCTCGGCTAGCTTACCTGTGTTATCCTTTTCCTTGATCGGTAGAAAGTGCGCAGACTTTGTCAGACGGTCTACGATTACCCAAATCGTATCATGACCTCTGGGTGTCCTTGGCAACTTGGTTATGAAATCCATCGAGATCTGCTCCCACTTCCACATGGGTATCTCGGGTTGCTGTAAAAGTCCTGAAGGCTTCTGATACTCGGCCTTTACTTTGGCACAGGTTAAACATTTCCCAACGTAAGAAGCCACATCACCTTTTAGTCCCGGCCACCAGTAGAAATCCTTCAAATCTTGTTACATCTTATCCGATCCTGGGTGGATCGAGTACCTTGATTTATGAGCTTCATCAAAGATCACATCTCTAAAACCACCAAAGAGGGGAACCTAAATTCGTCTCATGAAACACAATGTTCCTTCCTCATTCAGTACCAACTGGTTCTCCATCCCACGGAGATATTCATCCTTCAAGTTTTCCTTTTTGAGAGCTTCTCTCTGTGCAGCACAAATGCGCAACGAGAGGTCTGTTTGAATTATCATCTCCAAAGCCCTAACCCTTATGGGCTTAATCCTCTCTTTTCGAATTAAGGCGTCTGCCACCACATTCGCCTTTCCTGGGTGATATTTAATTTCACAATCATAATCGTTTAATAACTTAACCCATCGTTGTTGTCTCATATTAAGCTCTTTCTGATCAAATATGTGTTGTAAGCTCTTGTGATCTGTAAAGATCATGCATCGGGTGCCATACAAGTAATGTTTCCAGATCTTCAAAGCAAACACCATTGCGCCTAACTCCAAGTCATGCGTGGTGTAGTTCTTCTCATGAACTTTTAACTGGCGAGAAGCATAAGCGATAACCTTCTGTCGCTGCATAAGCACACAGCCTAACCCCTGACGCGAGGCGTCACAATATACTACGAAGTCATCGGTGCCTTCGGGTAGGGATAGAATAGGTGCATCGCAAAGCTTGTTCTTCAGCAACTGAAAAGCTTCCTCTTGTTTATCTCCCCATTCATACTTCTTGTCCTTTTGAGTAAGGGAGGTCAACGGTTGAGCGATTTTAGAAAAATCCTCAATGAATCTGCGGTAGTACCCAGCTAAACCTAGAAACTGACGGATCTCGGTCGGCGTCTTCGGAGTTTCCCAATTCTTAATCGCTTCAATCTTGGTGGGATCCACATGGATTCCATCCTCATTCACTACATGACCGAGGAATTGTACCTCACGCAACCAGAACTCGTACTTCAAGAACTTTGCGTATAGTTTCTCCTTCTTAAGCAGCTCTAAAATGGCTCTAAGGTGTTGTTCATGCTCTTCCTTTGTTCTTGAATAGGTCAAAATATCATCGATAAACACAATCATGAATTTATCGAGATATGGCTTGCAAACTCGGTCCATCAGATCCATAAACACTTATGGCGCGTTTGTTAAACAAAACGGCATTACTAGAAACTCGTAATGTCCGTAACGAGTTCTAAAGGCAGTTTTCGGAATACTCTCTTCCTGGATCCTCAGCTGGTGATAACCTGATCGAAGATTGATCTTGGAATAATAACTCGAACCTTGAAGTTGATCGAAGAGATCATCAATCCTCGGTAAGGGATACCGATTCTTGATAGTCAACATGTTCAACTCTCGGTAGTCGATGCACATGCGGAAACTACTGTCCTTCTTCTTAACAAACAAAACTGGAGCTCCCCAAGGCGAGAAGCTTGGTCGAATAAATCCCTTGTCCAAAAGCTCTTGAAGTTGCGTCGACAACTCTTGCATCTCGGAAGGCGCAAGTCGATAAGGAGCCTTGGCTACAGGCGCGGCGCCTGGAACCAAGTCAATATGGAACTCGACTTGTCGTTGCGGCGGCAATCCTGTCAAATCTTTGGGGAAGACTTCAGGATATTCCCTTTCCACTGGGATATCTTCCAGCTTCGGCTCTTCGGCTTCTTTATCAACTACGAGTGCCAAAAAGGCAACACATCCTTTCTGTAAAAACTTTCGGGCCTTCAAACAACTGATAATCCTTAGAGGCGTATCATGCTTTTCTCCGTGCACTACAATCATCTCTCCATTCGTCATCGGAATGCAAATGATCTTCTCATGGCATACCATCTCAGCTCGGTTGCTCGACAACCAATCCATTCCGACTACCACGTCAAAACTTCCCAATTCAACTGGTAGAAGATCGAGCGTAAACTCATGCTCTCCAAGCTCTATTACACAACCTCTAATTACCTCGTTTGCTTCTACTAGCTTTCCATTAGCTAGTTCTATCGGGTATGGTATATCCAACTTACTGGCAACTAACCCAAGTATTTTCTTAAATTCTAGGGATACAAAGCTATAATCGGCACCAGTATCAAATAACACAGATGCAAAGTGTTGGTTGATAGGAAACGTACCCGTGACTACGTTCGGATCCTGGCGAGCTTCCCTAGCTCCAATGTTAAAGACTCTCCCCTGAGCTTGGTTGTTCTTTGGGCAATCTCTCTTGAAATGCCCGACATCTCCGCAACTAAAGCATCCTTGCTTGTTTCCAGTACCACCTTGGTTGTTTTGGTTGTGGTTTCCATTACCGGCTTGGTTTCCAGAACCACCACGATTCACACTACCACCATTTCCTCCTTGACTGTTCCTGTTCCCATTACCGTTTCCACCACGGTTTCCACTGCCATTTCCATTACCACTACCTTTCTGACCACCATTTCCACGACTAGTACCAGCCCAGCATGTCTCCTTCGAATGACCATTCTTTCCACAGTTCTCACACTTCCTAAATCTACACTGGCCGACATGATAGAACTGGCATAAATCACACTTGGGCAAAGTGCCCATGTAGCCTTTTCCCTTATTCTCCGAACTCGCAGCACCAGTCCTGACCTCGGCTGGTGGGTTTTCATCTCTCTTCTTGTTACCACTGTTGTTTCCTTGGGTACCCTTCTTGAAATTGGAGAACTTTCTCTTGTTTTCTCCGGACGACTCAACATAAGTCTCCTTCTTCTTCCCATCAGAGATCGAAAACTTGTTCAGCCTAATCGCTTCTTCTGTCAGTGCTACACTCAAATCAATGGCCTCAGTGATGGTCAGAGGCTTGGATGTCGTCACCATGCTCATGATTTGGGGTGCCAATCCCCAAATGAAATGTTCGATTCGCTTGAACTTTGGTTCTACCATGTAGGGGACAACGCGAGACAGCTCATGGAATCTCTGCACATACTCAGCAATCTTTGGACCAAACATTTTCAGATTCCAGAACTCGGTTTCCAGCTTCTGAATTTCAGCTCTCGAGCAGTACTTCTTGCGCATCAGCTCTTTCATCTCATCCCAAGTCATAGTATACGCAGCTTCCTCTCCCAGAGTCTGAACCTGAAGGTTCCACCATGATAGAGCTCCGTCTAGGAAAAGTCCAGAAATGTAGGTGACTTGGTGCTCTGGCGCGCACTTGCTCATCCTCAGCACAGAATCGGTCTTCTCAGCCCATCTAACGAAAGCTACAGCACCTCCAATGCCGTCAAAATTCAGAGGCTTGCAGTCTAGGAACTGCTTGTAAGTACAGCCGTGAGGTGGGTTGTTTCCTGAGGTACCTCCGCTATGTTCAGAGCGTAAGGCCCCATGTTGTGCGATTGCTTGTGAAATCCGTTCTTACAGTTCAGCCTCTGTTGTGGGCAACTGATTGTTCCTTCGAGGAGGCATCTTCTATAAAGAAGATTGTATAGGTCAGGTCTTATGTCAGTGCTATACTCAAATCAATGGCCTTAGTGATGGTTAGAGGCTTGGATGTCGTCACCATGCTCATGATTTGGGGTGCCAATCCCCAAATGAAACGTTCGATTGGCTTGAAATCTGGTTCTACCATGTAGGGGACAACGCGAGACAGGTCATGGAATCTCTGCACATACTCAGCAATCTTTGGACCATCCATTTTCAAATTCCAGAACTCGGTTTCCAGCTTCTGAATTTCAGCTCTCGAGCAGTACTTCTTGGGCATCAGCTCTTTCATCTCATCCCAAGTCATAGCATACACAGCTTTCTCTCCCAGAGTCTGAACCTGAAGGTTCCACCATGATAGAGCTCCGTCTAGGAAAAGTCCAGAAATGTAGGTGACTTGGTGCTCTGGCGCGCACTTGCTCATCCTCAGCACAGAATCGGTCTTCTCAGCCCATCTAACGAAAGCTACAGCACCTCCAATGCTGTCAAAATTCAGAGGCTTGCAGTCTAGGAACTGCTTGTAAGTATAGCCGTGAGGTGGGTTGTTTCCTGAGGTACCTCCGCTGTGTTCAGAGCGTAAGGCCTCATGTTGTGCGATTGCTTGTGAAATCCGTTCTTACAGTTCATCCTCTGTTGTGGGCAACTGATTGTTCCTTCGAGGAGGCATCTTCTATAAAGAAGATTGTATAGGTTAGGTCTTATGTATATTATAAGTAGTATGTATATAATAGTGTTTGTTATAGCAAGTAAGCATGCAATCATAGCATAAACAAGTGAATTAACAATGTATTTAATGAGAACATTACGATTAAGCTTTCATTAATCATCGACCACAAATACAGTTACATGTTTCACAAATGTATCAAAAGGGAACACAGGGTCACACTACCCTTGCCCAAAATGTCTACCAATTTACCATAAGTCATACAGTTAAAATGTGGTCTCCAAAAGTCTCACTATCTCAGCTCAATAGCGGTGCTCTCATCAAAAGTAAGCTACCTACATAAAGCCAAAAACCGTCTATGCTGATGGTGGTGGAGGATGAGGTGGAGGAACAAAAAGTAAGTTGCGCACATGCGTAAGCTCCTCCTTAAGGTCATAAACATGATGCAACAGATAGCTAATCTGCCGCTTAACAGTAAGAAAGCGAGTGTCAAACTTAGGAAATGGAGTAAGCGGTGCAGGAGGATGCGAAAACGGGGACGGTGATGAACGAGGAGCAAAAGTAGGCTGACACGGACCTGGCAAAGGTCGCGGTATCATCTCCAGCTCTAGAATCCCGCGACTCATGATCTCATACTGGAGCTGCAATGATAGAAGTAACTCATCCCATGTGTAACCACTAAAGTGTGAGGGATGGTAAGGATTAGATATCAGTATGGTATACGGTGGGAACCATCTAAGTGGCTCATCCAGTGGTGAAGAAGTAAAATGAGCAGTAGGTGTATACTGAGGCATGTGAGAAAAAGCTGCTGACACATGTGGGTCATGGCTAGGCTGCTGGCTAGAAGGGCCTTCCCCTGGACGGGGTGCGGGTATATCCTGCAAGTAAGTGATAGGTAAGTCAGTGCGGTGAACATCGGACTCAACTGGGTGAAAAGGAGCAACATGAATAGGTGCGGGTGCAAATGGGGGAGTAACTGCCTCAATAACAGGAGGGTCAACGGGTGCAGGAACTGGATCTGGTATAAGTGGTGCAACATCAGTTATGCCGAACGGGATAGGATCATGGTCAGGTAAAGGCTCAGGTGCAGGTATCGGCTCAGGATCAGCGGGTGCATCAACATGCTGATCACCAGGGGCAAAATCAAGCTCAAGTCCAGGCTCAATGTCATGTGGGGGTAATGGTGCAGCTGACATAGCTGTATCGTCATCAGAATCAGTAGCGTATCGTCGTAAACCAACGGCCTGTAAGGCGGATGATGAAACAGACTCAAAATAATCGGGGACAGAATGTAAACTAGAGTCAGAAGAAATCTCAATAACAGGAATCCCAGAAGTGGAATAGAAACAACGTCCTCATCAAGCTCTCCATCACCATGAGCGTCATCGGGAGGACCATCACCAAACAAGTCAAAATCATCATCAAAAAGATCATCGAATGGCCAATCCTCAGGTGGAATGACCACCAACGGAACGGGAGCGAGGATCGGTGCCACAATGTGCTCACCATCGGGGTGACCGATGATAAGATGATCGTGCACAGGAATAGGAATAACAAACGGATCCTCGTCCGGGATACCATCAGCAAGCGGTAAATCATCTCTGAAATCGGGCAGCGCAAAGGGCTGAAAGTCGTCGTCATCGTCGGACATCATCTTCGGGTCACTCTCTGTATCGGAAGTAAAAACCTCCGGTTCAGGGACGATCTCATCGTCAGAAACAACAGCCATGGGGTTATCAGTGTCAGACAATCCACTCTCAGAAGATGACATAGTATCTGTAACATAACAATCACAACATATGCATATATATCAACTACTCACATTAAACATGCAATTCAATAGCAATGTAATCATGTATCCATCCTAGTCTCCCAGACTAAACCACTTAGTCTCCCAGACTGAACTACCTAGTCTCTCAGACTACCCAGCCTCTCAGACTGAACTACCCAGTCTCTCAGACTGAACCACCCAGTCTCTCAAACCGAAACATAACATAACCCTTGAAATGTGCTTCGTGTCTTTCCGTTTGTAAAAATGTTTATTTTCCTGGATCTGGGCATTTTGTGTATGTATGAAAACACGTTGTAAAAATATTTTCGTAAGAGCCCTAATGATTGTAGTCTAGACTCGAGAAGGAATCCTAGTTCGCTACAATCGAAGCTCTGATACCAAGCTGTCACACCCTGACTTTTGCAGAAGCGTGATTATGGTGTGACTTTCTTAATACCATTGCATTCAATCATAACAACAACTATATGATAAAACCATAGATGTTCATCCATATATTAAGTTTAAAAACATGACAACATTGTCTTAAAACATAGAAATTCAAATACGAGTACAACCATGCAACTTGTTTAAAAGTTCACAAAGACTCGACAAATGACATTAAATAGAACCAGGATTTGGAAAACATGTCTCGTCCAGGAATAAGACACCCTGACCAAACCCGAAGACCATGGATGCCATCTTTATTCTTAACGCAAACATCCAACGCCCGCCAGATCCACTACTAATTCCCTGAAATACATGTATTTTGAAAACATCAACAAAAGTTGAGCGATGTGATGCAGGAAAGCTCACCAATGGTTTACAAGGCCATTGATATGTGTGAAGTGATGCAGGAAAGCTCAAACCTAGCAGATTTTGCACCGGGCTTCCGGCTGTAAGACATAGTCTACCCATGGGCCAACCCTGGTCCAACATGGGCGGGGCTCGCTACACCCAAATAGATCTATCACTCATGTCCCTCGGTCCTACAACGAGGATTGATGGCCTTAAGCGTTATACCCACCACTCACATGATCTACATGTACCCTTCCTTAGCTAACCATACCAATTTGGTAATGTTTGTAAACAATTGTAACATGTACTTCACCCCCAAAGTTATAAAACTGAAAACAGTTAAAGAAAAGGGGGACACGAAACTCACAGTCTTGCGTCTTCAGTCACAGTAACTCAAGCTTCTTCCGGTGTTCACGACTACCTACAACGTACTAATGTCTATTAGACGAGCGGGTCGTGCCTTGACTTAGTATTAATGTCTTTGAGTTACGTTCCTTCATATCTTCTATATTATTCCAAATTATATAATTATTTGTTAAAATAATTAATATTTTAACTTAAATTATATTTTTAAGTTTTGGAATAATGGTTAAACAGTTATTTTATCTTAATACTTCTCAAGTATTTATACTTGTATTTCCTTCCCAAGGATGGGGGTATTTGTATTCGTACTTAAACTTGTATATTTTTGCCATGTACTAGAGTCGTATTCCGGTGTGTATTTATACGTACGAGGATACATATCTTCTTGTAACTGTTAAGTATTCTTTTACTTAATTTCATATTAACTTTTCGGAATATTATCTTTATTAAAAGTTCACCAATATATATATATATATATATATATATATATATATTCTCAAGATATATATTGTATTAAATATCATTTAGAAAAATTATTTATAATTTTTCTTTGACAAAAATATTGTATTCCCTTATAAGTTCCCAAAAATAATATATTTTCAAGTCCAACTTGGGAAAATATATATAAACTTATTTTTCTTCAAAAATGATGTATTTCATATTTATTTTGAGAAGGTACATATTTCCCCCAAAAATATTGTATTTCATGCTTGTGTAAGAAAATATATATTTCTTAAAAATAATATATCTTCTAAGGTTTCAGGAAAATTATATTTCATACTTGTCAAAAATAATATATTTCTTCTTGTAAAAAATATGATATATTCTTGTAGAATTGTAAAGATCATATTTTCATTTCTTTGTGTCCAAAATATTATTTACCAAAATATACTTTGTGAATAAGTTCCGGAATATTTTTGTAAGTCTTATTCCATAGTTCGGTTTCACCAATATTTTGTGTGAAATGTGTATATTTATTCCTTGGAATTTTGGTAATATTTTGGATGGTAATTCTTGGTATTTTGATGTGTTATATCATTTCAAGTCCTAAAATAATATAACTAATACACCAAGTATACAAATAATCACACACATGTGACTTCTAAATATACATTTCCTAAATACATATTTAGTCACTTTTATTTATGAAAACCAACCTCCAATATTTATATTTTGTAACAAAATCTTATGGCAAAGTTTTTGTAACAATTCAAGGTTTGAAATACACTTGTAAGTGTAGGTTAATGAATATTTTTCTAAGTGTTTGGATTTTTAGAAAATTTTGCCATAGTTTCCCCTAAAAATGGAGGTTTCCATGCTTTCAAGCATATCATTTTCTTTTGTAAAACTCATCACAATCAATCCACAATCAACAATAAACAACTTACACTTACCAATTTTGCCAAAATCAAGTAATAATCTACTACTTCATGAACTTGAATATTTGTAAAAATTTGCAGTAACTTACTAGTGTTCTTAGTAAGTCTTGTTACCCTTTAAAATGTGATTAGTTCCTTAAAAACTTCATTTTTAAAGAAGTTAGATGTTTACAACTTCTTGTCACATTTTCTAAAAATATTTCTTTATGCATTCTTCTTGTTACACAAGTGTTCATACACTTGTTTAACCACTAAAAATGAGATTTGTTTAAGTAAGAACCAAGATTAAGGGGCTGTTTGGTAGCATCTGAATGACATTAAGAGGCTACCTCTTAATGAAATCATTTAAGAGTTTAACAAAGATAATGTAGAAGAATGTGACATGTGATGGTTTACCATTCGGATGTTACCTCTTATCCAGTCAGACATAAGGTTACCTCTTATTCATTCAGACATAAGGGCCACAAATGATTTCATTAAGAGACAGCCTCTGAATGGATTAAGAGGCTACCAAACAACCCCTAAATGAAAATCATATTTTTAACTTGGTTTCTTTAGAAATCCTTCATGAAATTCTTAGATCTATATGATTAACAACTTACTTGATCATGATTTTTCAAGAAAACATTATGTTCCTTCAAGTTCATACTTTATGTGTGGATGATCCATCATCCTACAATAATTTCTATTCTTACATCTTGCTAGATTATGTTTTTAATCATGATCTAGCAAGATCTTATGATGATCAACATCATTTCTACATACAATCAATGATCAACAAGCATAACAACTCATAATCATCAAGATTACTTCATTAAACAAGCTTATGTTCATGTTTCATGCTTATGATCTTTAGTGTTCTTCAAGTTTTTTATTATGATTCCTCTTTAACCACTTAAAATAGAAGTAATCTAGCAAGATCAAGACTCTTACCACTAGCACAAGGCTAGGGATGATCAAGTGAAGAAATGAGACGGATAAAAGCAAACAAGAGAGGTCCTTGATCTTCCACAAGCTCCTAGCTTCTTTGTATGATCTCTAACACCTTTGTGAATGCTTGGAATGTATGAGAAAGATCAAATGAAGGTGGATGTTGGTGTGGGTGATCTTGGCCGAGAGCTCCAAGGGAGTGTAGAGAATTTGTGTGTGTTTTAGTGTGTGTGAGAATGAGAGCTTAGTGTTTAAGGTCACATATATAACCCATGCATTCTCATTTTCCCTTGGATTTTCTTTTATGTCAAATAAAAGGGAACCATATCCAATTTAATATTAGAATAAAATCTTGAGGTATGGTAGAGGGTATGGCCGATTACTAGGTGGGGGGGGGGGGTAGTAGCTTAGGTTTAACTAGTTTAGTTGGTTTAAGGTAAAAAATCAAGTATTAGTTAGTTATGTTAGTTACTTGATGTTTTATGGGGTGTTATGATGTTCAGGGATCATAACTAGCTTGGAAAAGTTAAAACAGTGCTTCTAGTGTAAATTTGATCTTTCGGGTAGTGTCCGGTTGTTCGGTTGGTTACTAGTTCGTTAAAGTGCTAAACCTTGCAGTTTAGTATGCTTTATGTATCTTTTTGTGATACTTTTGATTCCCGACACTTAAGAAAGCATTCAGGACCATTTAACCACATTTCTGCATAAATTTAGATTGTTTAAATGCTGTTTTTTTGTGCTGAATTTTGCAGAATTCAGCACTTTGAGTGAGTTTTAGGCACTTTCCGACACTTAAACTATCACTTAGAAAGACAGTTTTGTGATCCTTACTTTCCTACACACTACACTAATGTGGTACTTAGTTTCTGGCTCATTCTGTGTCTCAATGCACTGTCTGTCTATGTGCTGAGTTCTGTCAGTATTTTCCTGATTTATCAGATAACTGTGCTAACTGTACTTAATGCATCATTTGAGGCAACATAGCTTTCATGGAATATTCGTATGACATTAAACAGTGTATGATGCACATGTATGTATATGACAGTAATCAGCAAGCAGTTAATTTCAAATTCAGCACAGTCATTAAGCACTAATCATGGTTAATTAATTATACGGATACCTGGATTTTTGACAATTGTCACATACAATCAAGAAGTATATCTGTGATCTTCCGGATTGCGTTGCAGATTTTGTTCAAGTTGCAAAGACGACAACAATCGAAGGAACCTACCTGCTCGCCACTAAGATGAACGATAAGCGAGTCAGGGCTGGTTATTTCGACAAAACCTCCAATAATCTGCATCAAGCCACCGCTGCTCCCACCGCTGAAACTACCGCCGCTCCGCAATCTTCAAAGCTCCCACGTCGCAAGAGGAAGAACAACAGCAGTTCCAGCAACAAGAACTGTGCAGTTACTACCGCTCCACTCCAAACAATACCTGCTCAACCGCAACCCCAACACAGCCAAGTAGCGGCGCCTATGGTCAATGCACCGCCTGCCAAGTGTGCATATACTGGACCACACCCGCTTTGCCCTACTTGTACCTATCATCACCCGGTTGGTATCGCATGCTGCTTCTGTGTTCATTGCAACATGTACGACCACTTCACCTAAAACTACCGTACAGGTCCAAGCCAAACTCCAGCTCCAGCTCAAGGTCAAACTCCTGCACCACAAGCTCTACTTCCTGCTCCCCAGGGCCAACAAGCAGCTCATGCACCCGCTGCTCACGCTAGAGCTTGCTTCGCATGTGGTGATCCCAACCACTTTGCAAACATGTGCCCCAACAGAGTAGTGAAACAAGAGCCCCAGCAGCAGCCGCAACAGCACCAACAACAACAGCAGCCACAGCAGCAGCAGCAGCCAGCAGCCCTCGGACGTACTTTCAACATCAACGCCCGCCAGGCTCAAGCAGACAACAATATGGTTAATGGTACGTTCCTTGTGAATGGTATATATGCTTCGTGTTTGTTTGATACTGGAGCCGATAACTGTTTTGTATCGTTTGAATTCGAAAAGCTCCTTAATCGTAAGCGTGCCCATCTCCCCTCGACGTTCGATGTTGAAGTTGCCACCGGAAGAACCGTCGCTGTCAATTTTGTTCTACGTGATTGTACGCTTGAACTCAACAATCACGTCTTCCCTATCAACCTTATTCCGACGCAGCTCGGTAGTTTTGACATCATAGTAGGCATGGATTTTCTTCGCGAGAATCGTGCTGAAGTTGTTTGCTTCGATAAGATGATTCGTTTCTCGCTCACTAATGGTGATCAACTTTGCGTGTATGGTGAAACTCCTTCGAAAGGTCTCAAACTCATGTCATGTGTCCAAGCAAGCAAGTATCTTCGTAAGGAATACAGAGCTTTCTTGGCTAACATTGTAGTAGCGGAGAAGGAAAAGAAAGGAAACACAGGAGTGAAAGACGTTCCCGTTGTTTGTGAATTCCCTAACGTATTTCCTAATGATTTACCTGGTTTACCTCCCACTCGTGATATCGATTTCCGAATCGACCTCATTCCTGGATCAAATCCTATTGCTAAAGCGCCTTATTGTCTCGCTCCCTCTGAAAAACACGAACTCTCGAGTCAGCTCCAGGAACTACTTGATAAAGGTTTTATTTGCCCTAGCACCTCTCCTTGGGGGGCGCCTGTCCTTTTCATCAAAAAGAAGGATGGATCATTCCGGATGTGCATCGACTACAGGGAGTTGAATAAGCTGACTATCAAAAATCGCTATCCCCTACCTCAAATCGATGATTTGTTTGATCAGTTACAAGGTGCTGCGTGTCTCTCAAAGATCGATCTACGCGCAGGCTATCACCAATTACGCATTCAAGAGGAAGATATACCTAAAACCGCATTCCGAACCCGATATGGTCATTACGAGTTTGTTGTTATACCTTTTGGTTTGACCAACGCTCCCACAGTCTTTATGGATCTAATGAATCGCATGTGCAAACCCTTCCTTGATCGCTTCGTCATCGTGTTCATCAATGATATCCTGATTTATTCCAAGTCAAAAGCCGAACACTCGCAACATCTACGTTTGGTTCTTGAACTACTCCAGGGAAACCGTCTCTATGCCAAGTTCTCCAAGTGTGAATTTTGGTTGGAGGAAGTCCAATTCCTGGGTCACATTGTCAATAGTCAAGGTATTCATGTCGACCCCGCGAAGATCGAAGCTGTTAAGAGTTGGGTTACACCCAAGAACCCGTCTGAAGTCCATTCTTTTCTCGGACTAGCGGGCTATTATCGCCAATTTATTGAAGGTTTCTCAAAAATTGTTGTGCCACTTACCTCTCTTACGCATAAGGACAAACCTTTTGTTTGGGAAACTAAACAGGAGGAAGCTGGTCAAACTCTCAAAGCTATGCTTCGCAATGCTCCTGTGCTCTCACTTCCCGATGAAAACGACGATTTCATAGTCTACTGCGATGCCTCAAACCTTGGTCTTGGTTGTGTTCTCATGCAACGAGACAGGGTTATCGCGTACGCCTCTCGACAGCTCAAGATCCACGAGAAGAACTATACCACACACGACCTTGAGCTTCGCACGGTTGTTTTTGCGTTAAAGATTTGGCAACACTACCTTTACGGTACTAAGTGTATGGTCTTCACCGACCATAGGAGCCTACAACACATCTTTGACCAGAAAGAACTGAATATGCGCCAACGCCGGTGGGTAGAACTCCTCAACGATTACGACTATGAGATCCGTTACCATCCAGGCAAAGCAAACGTCGTTGCCGATGCTCTCAGTCGACGAAGCTATTTGCATGGCGTTCGTAATATCCAAGCCCAGCATAACCTCGAAGCTCTTATCTATGACGCGCAGCATGCTTGTTTTACCGAACGTACTTTGAAGAAGGAAAGAATTCTAAACGATGGCGCCCAACTTGAGAATAAATCGAATGGTATCTTTCATTATCTAGACCGGATTTGGATTCCCAAGCGTACCAATTTGCGACAAATTCTGATGGACGAATCCCACAAATTTCGGTATTCTATTCATCCCGGTGTTGACAAAATGTACCAGGACATGCGCTACAAGTACTGGTGGCTGGGCATGAAAAAGGATATCGCTATCTATGTTTCGAAATGCCTGACTTGTTCCAAGGTCAAGGCTGAGCATCAACGCCCCTCTGGCTTACTAATACAACCCGAGATCCCGACGTGGAAATGGGAGAGTATAGCTACGGACTTTATAACGAAACTCCCTCGCACGTCATCAGGTCACGACAACATCTGGGTTGTCATTGACCGTTTGACTAAATCAGCTCATTTTCTGCCGATACGAGAAGACTTTAAGGTAAAAAAATTAGCCCGAATCTACACCGACGAGATCATCTATCAACACGGGACGCCTCGTGACATTATCTCTGACCGCGATGGTCGGTTTACCTCGCGTCTTTGGGAAACGTTTCAATCTGCTCTCGGTACTACTCTCAATCTAAGTACCGTTTTCCATCCCCAAACCGACGGTCAGACTGAAAGAACGATTCGCACCCTTGAAGACATGCTTCGCTCGTGTGTCATAGATTTCGGTGGTAATTGGGACGCGCACTTACCTTTGGTCGAATTCTCGTACAATAACAGTTATCATTCTAGCATCCAAATGGCACCATTTGAGGCATTATACGGAAGAAAATGTCGATCGCCTATTGTATGGCACGAGATCGGAGACGCACAAATTACCGTTCCTGAGCTATTGCAAGAAACGACCGACAATGTGACAACCCTCGTAATTCCATGTATTCCGTACAATTTATTAATGATAATTAAAGTGCTTAATGACTGTGCTGAATCATTTAACTGCTTTCTGATATCTGTGTTATACTTACATGTATTTGTTAACATACTAGTAATGTACAGAAAAGTCACCAAATAGTCCGGTATGCCTTCCTAAATGTTGAGAATTAAAAGTGTTACAAAAATATATATAAAAGACACCTTTCGGATTAATTAAGCACTTTAACGGAACAGTGTCAAACCGAACAACCGGACTTTACCTGAAACACAAGAATATTGTCAAACACATTATTTCTATTTTTCTGAGCTAGTTAGGGTCCCCGAACACCCTAACACCCTTATATACTTAATATCCTAACTAGAACCATTGGATTTCAACTAAATTGTAACTTAACTATCACCACCCAACCCTTACCCCCCCCTCTCAAATTGACGGTCACCTTATGGTGACCCACACCACCATTTTGTTGATTATTTTATTTCTTATGTTGGGTATCAAGTAAACATAATACTTGTTGGATAATAGGAATATTGGTTTATAAATAAGACTAATGGTCTCTCATTCTCTTTCATTCAACACACACCAAACAACACCTTCTCCTTCCTTCTTTCTTGGTTTCGGCCCACCCCAAGCACAACCACCATCATCATCATTCAACCATCTTCAAGCAATCCAAGAGCATCCATAGGTGTAAGAAGGTGAACAACGAAGCTCGGTGCGTTCGGAAGTGGAAGGACCGCTCTAGTTTTCTTTTAACCACCACTTTTACGCCTTGTTACTTCCCTAGCCTTGAGCTAGTGGTAAGAACTTAGATCTGTTCATTCTTTATGTTATTTAAGTGGTTAATAGATGTTTGATGATGAAAATACATGAACACTAAAGAACCATGAACAAAGTCTTGCATATAAACTAACTTGTAATGAAATATTGATGAAACATGAAGAAGTGATGATAAACTGAAGTTGTCTTGATTATGTTACTGATTTACTTGCTGATCTACTTGTAATATTGATGTTTGATATTGTTGTGGTCACTAAACATGTTAACGGAATCAATCGAACACGAACTAGGAAGTTAAAGACTGAAAACAGAATCTGTCCAAGCTTTACAGCCAACTTCAGTTGGCTGTAAACAGGTCATAAACTCAACGAAAAAACTGATATTTTGAGTCTAAAACGTGTTATTATGAAATACGGTTCTAATGGCACCAGAATCATAATTTTTGGACTTCGTTTACTATTTTTAAAGTGTCATTTCGTAACAGCAGCTAGAGCTGCATTTTTCTGCTAAAAATATGCGTTTTGTTTTCTATCATAAGTTGAGTTCTGTGTAGAGTTAGATCATGAAACTTGTACTGTAGATGACCACCGATGTATTTGTAATTATCTCACTGGAATTTCGTAAATCGGACTTACGATGAATTTTAAATAAATTATTCCGTGGACTGTGGTCAGGAAAAGATAAATCTGAGTTTAGTCCGGGAAATGAATTTTTATAAAATATTAGTAATGAACTGGACCCCGATATTTTTACACAATAAAATTTGAAACGTTTAAGACATTCTGTAAAAATTTGGGAATTTTTGGAATAAGTTAACTATTTTATTAAAATGTCCGAAAACAGACTGGTTTTGAATATTAATGCTGAAATAACCTAAGTTGTAATTTACATGTCTAAATGTCGGGTAGGTTATCTGTGAATGATATAACATGTTATATGTGTTATGTGCATTATCGTATGTTTGTTTATGAGTGGGGAATGGATGGGAAGTATATATGGGCATAAACAGTTAAAGTAATGCATGCTATGTGATAGATACGTGTAGGAACTTTGTGCTTTATTTGAAAATCACTAAATGACTAACTGGTAATCATATTAGGATGTGATTGACCAACCTTGACTGTTAACTATATTTGAGAATCTAACCGAGCAAACCGAGGTGAGTTCACACTTTCTACAAGGCATGGGATTCCCGGTGGTTTGGGAATGGGTTAATAAACTAAAACGGAACCTACATATCCTCATTGGGTAGGATATGTACGGCCATCCTCCTTGGGTAGGATGCCATTATTAATCCTATGAATTCTCCTGGTGCAGAATACGTACGTTCGTCCTCCTGGTGTAGGACAACAACCTTAAAAACTAGCTAGACAAAACTCTATCAATAAGTCCCTCTTCATTATATCGACTCAATCACCGAGGCCAATGGCGAGTGGGTCATTAGTTAATAGCGCTATTAGGTTTAACAAACCTCACACCGTGCCGGTCGGACGGGCGTGTACTAATGGACTATGGCAGACTATCAGTGATGATAGACGCTGATATAGGGCACAACTTATTTGCGTAGTAGTCGATATCATACCGTCTAGTAGTTCACACAGGGAAAGCCCCCACTGATTATGGTTATGGTTTGGGTAATGAAAAAGGAACTGGTTAAACATACTTTCAACTACGGGGTAACCCCCACGACAATTAAGCTAACAAAAGTCAAACCACGTTTTTCAGAAACAACTTAAAACTAAACAACCAAACGTGAACTCACTCAACTTTGTTGTTGACTCGTTGTTACATGCCTTACAGGTCGTTAAACGCTTGGAGCTTGCACGAGGAAGGAGTCGTTGTGGTGTACGGACCGTTATGTTCCGTGCTTATTATTTAAATCCTTATGAACTTATTAAACTTACGTTTTGAACTTTAACTTATAAACTATGGACTTATGCTTTTGGATTTACCTTTATGCTTCCGCTGTTTAAACTAAACATGGCTAACTAGCTTTGGTCACCAATCGTATTGTGGTTGGTCTTATTTACTTAATTACGATGTTCAATATGATTGGTGGCTCGATCCTGGTCACGTCACGCCTCCAAGCGGTGGTACTCCGCATGGTGGATTTTGGGGGTGTGACAAATTGGTATCAGAGCCATTGGTTATAGTGAACTTGGTTTTAAAAAGGGAAAAGCTTTTTGATTAAACCAGACTATAACCTGTACAGTGTTCAACGATCCACAACGACGCTTCGCTCCACATGCAAGACTCGACACAATAAGTGGTATGATTTATGTTATATTGTCGGTTAGATAGTTCTCACTGTGCATTAGATAATGTGATAATTGCTATTTGAACCTTGTGTGCTTACTCTCTATTGTCGTCCCACACTTACGCACTTTCGCGACACTTTTCTCACTTACGTTGCTTCGTTATGAAGATCATGAGCGGACGTGGAGGACGTATCAACCTCACTCAAGCCCAGTTGACGGCTTTGATCAACGAACGAGTCGCTGAGGCACTCGCAGTTAACCCTGCAGGAGGTCAACATGCTCAACCTCCTGTGTGCACGTTCAAAACGTTCATGGACTGCCGACCTACTGCTTTCAGTGGCACAGAAGGAGTGGTGGGCCTTCTACACTGGTTCGAGAAGCTTGAGTCAGTTTTCGAGATGTGCAAATGCCCCGAAGACCGTAGGGTGAAATATGCTACCGGAACACTTGAAGGAGCTGCGTTAACCTGGTGGAAGGCACAGGTTCAACTACTAGGACTGGCAGTTGCTAATGCCACCCCCTGGAATGGTTTCAAAGAACTGATCAAAGAGGAGTACTGCAGTCGGGATGACATGCACAAGCTAGAAGTGGAATTTTTCAATCTGAAAATGACGGGGTCTGAGATTGAGGCGTATACGAAAAGGTCAAATGAGCTGGCCATCTTGTGCCCTACCATGGTGGACCCTCCCATCAAACGAATTGAGCTGTATCTCAAGGGCCTTGTACCAGAGATTCAAAGTCACGTGACTTCAGCCAACCTGGGTACCATACAACAAATCATCAAGTTGGCCCATCGACTCACTGACCAGGCGGTGGAGCAAAACAGACTGCCCAAACGAATCAGCGCCACAGCTACTTCTGATGCACCTACCGACAACTAGCGAAAATGGGATGGGAACTCCAGTAAGGGTTCTGCTTCGGTTCAGTCTCAGCAGCGAAAGACTTATGACTACCAGAGTCCTGGTCAACAATCTTCCGGTAATCAAGGACAGGGTGGATACCGAGGAAACCACCCCAAGTGCAACCGATGCAACAAGCATCACAGCGGGCAGTGCAACAAAGGTCGATGTCAGAGATGTCACAAGCTGGGCCATGAAGCTAGGGATTGCAGGAGCCCGCGTCCTGCAAATCAGAATCGCCAACAACAACAACAAGCTCCACAGAATCACCAGCAGCAGCAACAGCATGGCAATAAAGGATGCTTTCAGTGTGGCGCTGAAGGTCACTTTAAGAGGAACTGCCCCCAACTGAACCAGAATCAGAACAACAACAACCAAGGAAATGGGAACCACAATGGGAACAACAATGGAGGCAATAACTGTTAGGATCGGAGGCTCTCATGATTGTGTTTGTTTGTATGTTCTGAACAATTTGTGAATATGAAAATGTAAAGTGCAGCGGAAATGAAAACAAACTTTGTAAACACAATCAAAGGAGAAAGTAGTTTGATAAACAATTGCTTCTCATAGAGTCGAATGATTTACAAATCAAAAGCAAAAGATTACAGATAAGCTTACAAACTATACTCCCCCTCAGCCTGATGCCCCAAAGTTGATTGCACACAAGATGAAAGGATTAGACATGAGGAGAAGAACCCGCTCAGTCAATCAAATGTAACAGTACAGGGTACTGTTACATTTATAGGCAAACCAAACCACTGAGGAATCTCAGCTGACGTCACCATGAAAGCGACGTCTAACAGCCTAACAAACTATATCTACTGTCCTTTCACCAACTACTGATGTCTAACAACTGATTGTAATAATACTACAAAACATGAGGAAACAACTGCTTCACGTTCCACTGTTGTAGCCTAAGCACTGATGCTTAACAACAACATCAGTGCTTTCTTCAAAGGTGATCAGTCCTTGAATGAGCAGCGTTTGTGTCTTCAGCAGCACTTAAGAGACAGCAGTAGATAGAGCAACAGAGTTTGTCTTCAGCAGTCTTTAGGATCATATCAGCAGTTGAAAGGGCACAGCAGTTGATTATGAGCAGCAGTTAGAGACCATCAGATGTTATAACTCACTATCAAGGGGAGAGCAAAGTATAAACTACTGTTTATTGTGAATCCTCTGTTGTGACCTGGTTTTGGCTTTACATTATCTGTTCCTTTGTTAGGGTTCAATCCCAACAATCTCCCCCTGGAACAGATAATGCCAAAACCTTTCATTATTCAGGACCTTTATTACTCATCAAGAGTGCCTTAGCTTGTTCTTTGAATTCAGCTTCAAATTCCTTTGCACTCTGGTCATCCTCATCCCTACACAGTGAAAGCCCAAGGAGATCCTGCAAATCTTGAACACTAAGGCCTAGTGCTTCTTTCCTTGATATGTGCTTCACATCGCCATTGGCTCTGACCAAGGTCAATACGTGAGTCTTTTGATCAGACATCCACTTTAGTATTTTTAAGCCAAGTGGGTTTCTTGGGAGAGACTTATTTGAAGATGAGTTGAGGGATAATGGCCTTGAAAACAACTGCAGACTTTCAGACATTCTTTTGAAAGCTTCTTCAAAGACTTTGTCAGCTGCAGCTATATCTTCTGAAGTTTCTTGTTCAATAAGTTCTTGTCGTTCAGCTTCTGTCTTGTCTTCAGCAGTGTTTGGAGTCGCAGGTTTGTTTAACGCCTTAAAAAGGCTTTGAAGCTTTGTTGATGTTTCTTCTTTTAGACCCATTTTTGTGATGGTATCTTTGAAGTACTCTGCTTCCTTTTCTCTTACCTCTTCTTCAGTCAACTGTTCTCCTTCATCTTGATTTGTTGCAAAAGTAGACCGGAACAGTGTGTCGAGGTTTCCCATCTTCTGTTCAAGCTTCATCATTTGTTCTTGCTTTTTAGAAGTGCCTGAAACAGTTGTCTTTCTTTTCTTCAGCCTTTTGTAGGCTTCATCAGTCTGCTGTCTTGATCACTTTGATATGGCTTCAGCAGAGTCTATTTTTGCATCCACCAGCTCCTCTTTCTTTCTTTTATACTCAGCAGTGAAATCAGCAATGAGCTTTTTGAATTTGTTCCAGTTTGGAGGATTTTTCTTCTTTGTGGAATCATTCTTGATTCTGTCAATCCTCTCAGCCTCATGCTTTAGAGCGATTATTGGCCATTCTTCAAACTGTTTTTCTTCAGCAGGATAGAATTTTTCTTTCATAATGTAGGCGAGATATTGTTTTCTTAGCTTTTTGCGTTGTTCAGCCTTTTCTTTGATTAGTTCCTGTACAAATTCTTCTATCTGCTTTACTTTTGTTAAGTAGAACTCCAGTCTTTCAGTTGTGCCATCTTCGCTTAACTTATCTTTTTCACTATCAAATTTAGCTCTTGCTTTAGCCTGTCTTGCCTTGAGTTTGAGGTACTCATCCATATCCTCTGGTGGCATGTAGCCTATGAGTGAGGAGAATCTCCTTTTTGAAGGATCTTCTTCTATATAGAATTGCCTCATTTCATTTTTGATAGCTTCAAGTTCCAGTGGATATTTTGCAGCATTAGGATCATGTGTACCCTCATCGACAGAGATTGGCTTTCTTATTCTTTTGAAGAGCTTTGGCTGTGAAGTAGAAGAGGTGAGAGCAGTGGTGGATGACTGACTAACAGCTGTTGAGACAACTGGTGTCTCAACATCTGCTGTCATTACAACTGCTGATATGTCAGCAGTTGTCTTCTGCTTTTGAGCAGGGGATGGACGTGGTGATTTTGGTGGTGATGGTGGTGAATCATCATCTGATATGAGATTTCTTCTCCTTTTTAATGAAGAAGAAGCAGATGATGTTTTGGGTGGATCAGTGATGGTAGATTTGATAGCAGTGGTTTGTGGTAGTGATTGACTGACAGTGGTTGAAACAACTTGTGTTTCAATCACTGTTGTCATTACAACAGATGTTGTAACATCTGTTGTCTTCTGTTTTATGACAGGAGGCAGTGGTGATGGTTTGATTGTAGATGATGATGGTGGAGCAGTAGTTGTGGTGGTGTGTGGTAGAGTGGTGTGTGTTGAAAGTGTGTGTGTTGATGAAATGGCAGCTGTTTGGCTACAGACAGCAGTTTTTATAACTGCTGCTGCAGCAGTTTTTGTAACTGCTGCTGTATCAGCTGTTTGACTAACAGGTTTTGAGACCTGCTTTTCTTTTGCTTTTTCAGGCTCAACATGAAGGCCATGTTCTATTCCCCTCCTATTCAAATTTCCCAACAGCTTGTTATTCTCCCCCTTTTTGGCATTATCTGAGGGGGGATTTACAAGAAATGGTATGGAAAAAGGAACTTTGTCAGAAGCATTTTGAATGCTAGCCTTTATAGCCTTGATATCTGCTTGAGTATCTTTAAATCTTGATTCAACCATGTTGGTCAGCATTTGTACTTGAATAGCATGCTTTTTATCAGCCATTTGTTGCTGTGCTTCAAGCATGGTTTGGAAGATATTCCAAAGCTCATTTTCAGCAGGTGCTTGTTGTGGAGCAGATGCTTGAGCAGGAACAGCAGATGATTGTGCTTTCTGAGCTTTTAAAATCTCTTGCACCATCTCCTTTATTTCAGAAACTGATTCTTCAAGTTTTTTCACTCTGCCCGTCAATTCCTGATATCTTGAATCATCACCCATTTTACTGGGATCATCTGACTCCCCACCTGTGGTGGTTATATCAATGTGTGACTTAGGAGCAGAGTCCCAAAAATCATCCATTGATGCCCCTTGTTCTCGGTACTGGGGACTTCTTTCTTCGACACTCGATAAACCTTTGATGGTACCAGTGGTTAGATCCAACTCACTGGTGGTCACCGATGTTGCCATGGAAGAAATTGCCTTCAAGGGAGTCTTACTTATGAAACAACTGTCCAACTGAGGATTTGTTGATCCACCAGTTGTAGTTGCTGCTCCACTTGAACTACTGACAGGAGTTACTTGTAACCCCTGCAGTGTAACCTCCTCAACTGTTGCTGTGATAGCAGAAGTATAAGCATCAGACCCAGTCACTTGTGGGTGTATACTCTCAGTGATAGGTGATAGAGAGGAACTGGTTTGTGTCTGTGCAATAGCAGCTGCATGCAACAGAGGTAGCATGGATTGTGGCATTATTATTGGTGAGGGGATGGGGGTTGAAAGAGACATGTCCTTGGGATCAGGACTGAGGAAGATGGATCCGAGTGGATTCAGAGCTTCATATTGTGGTGTCCCTGTGCTTACAACCTGATCCTTTTGTGAGGATGCAGGAGGAGTTTCGGTTATGGGTTGAGATCTTTCTTCCAACTGCTGTGAGGAAGTAGCAGCAGTGGTTTGTGGTGACTTTTGTGTTGTCACATGCATTTCCTCTGGGATCTCATCTTCCAGAGTTGCCTTTGTTTTGGGTTTGGTGGGTTTTCTGGATGTCTTCTTTTTGGTCTTTTTAGTGGTGGCAGGTGTGGGTTTCAAAGCAGTGGGAGTGCTGCTCTGATCACCTGGAGCAGTGGGCTCAACAGCAGATACCTGAGGAGCAGTTGTAACTGCTAAAATCTGCTCAGGTACCCCTGCTTTTGTTTTTATTGGTGCCATCATCCTTGAAAATGTTTCTTTTGTTATACCTTTTATTTGACAATGAACACCTTGTTTGAGCAGATTTACATCTTTCTTTTCAAATTTTTGTTCAAAATAATAACTCAAAAATCTTGGAAAAAGTAAAAATGCTTTACTTTCAACGTTTTTCACCATGTCATTGAAAATCTCCTGGGAGTAGTTATAGTCTTTATTATTCAAGATAGCGTAACCCAGGCTTTGAATTTTCAGTGGTATTTCGTTGAAAGATGTTGTTTTATTTGAAGCACACATCAAGAGTGTGTGAAATAAAAACCTGGGTGCAGATGGAAAATAACCCTTTTGTAGGGTATCTACCTTTGGTTCTTCTGCATAACCCCTTTTCACGAAATCAGTTTTCATCTCGTCTTTTTCAAATGAGAGTTTACCTTCCTGATCGTTGAGATTAAAGACTTCTGAGATCGACCGTGGGGTTATTTGAACTGCTTTATCCTGTATCGAGGAGTTTATGGCTATGGCTTTTCCGTCTTGTTTTTCAAGTGTCGCCTTTTTCCAAAACTCTCTCTGGGTTTGCAGATATATGGGAGCATTCACCGTCAACAAAGTTTTGTACTTTGATCCAGTTATTGCATCAATGATGGTGTCGAAGGTGTGATTATCGGTTGGTTTTGTGAGTAAACCCAGATAATTGTGAGATTGTTTGAATGGTATTTCGATGGGTTCTTCGGTCGTTTAAGCGACCTCAGTTGAAGGTGGTGGTGATGTAGGTTTTGATTTTGATTTTCCTTTTGACTTCGTCATTTTGATGAAGAAGAATCGGAGAATGATTTTGAGGGTTTTGAGAAGAAGGGTTGAAAACTGTTATGAGAAGAGAACTTTTAGAATTCAATTCGACAGTGTAAAACCCTGTTTGGGGGTTTAGGGCAGGGTTTTATTTAAAATATGATCGCTGATGTGGCAGCGGTTATTTCGATCTGAGGGCTAAAAACTGACCACGTGTCAAACACTGATGAGACGGATGAAGTATGGAGAACAGTTGTTTTAAGAACCACTGATGTATCAAGCATCAGTGGTTACAACGGTAAAAATTATGAGCAGTGGATGATTTTTACTATCAGTAGATAGCATATCAGTGGATAAGACACTGATTTTGAGCATCAGTGCCTACAAGAAAATGAGAGATCAGTGGTTAATTTTCAGCAGTGGACAGTGTTTAGAGATCAGCTGTTGAAACAAGGCAGTTGTTAGGGTAAATGGCAAATATCTGAAAGACAGATGTTACAGCAACAATTTTGAGGATTTTCATTCAAGGTTTTGCCACATGTCAATTTTGAAGGACAGTGGTTTAGTACCCCAGATGATGAAAACTTTTTGCTGAGGCAACTCATTTTCGTTTGATATTCAATAAAACATGAGTACCCTAGTATTTTAAGCACAGTTTGCAATCAACCTTTTATAAGAATTTAGGAGCAAACCTGAGTATGACATGATCATGACATATGTACCATTTCCTTTTGACCCATTTATGAGGACACAAATACCATAAAAATGCGATATTACATCCTGACAGGAACTGAAACTATTGCCAACAAAAACAAGCATAAGTTCCAAATATATTATTAAAAAAAATGAATAATATATCCTGATTATTTGAGAAAATCCTTTGAACAACAAAAAAAATAGTTAAAGGAATTTTCTGAGAATAGTATCAAAAAGGATCTGGTATAATTTCAGTAGAGTATATAATCATATCATTCATAAGTTTTTGAAAATGGTCAGTGGTCACCAGTGGAAAGAAACTTTTGGATACAAGTTGACCACTGTTTAGAACCATTTTCTTTGGCAATTTAATTGCAAACTAGAGGACACATGGAGAAAATTTTGAGCATTTGTCTAGTCCTCTTTGGAGTTCATTTACTGGAATCAAAACCTTTTTCTGAACAGATAAATGCACGTAGTTGCTTAATGACCATTATTACCCTACACTTTGACTCTTCAGTGTTTTATGTTTATACTCTTTTCTTCTGACATCAGAAGTTTTGAGATGAACACACTTCGGAGTTTTTGTGAATTTTCTTAATGTATTTTAACATAGTTGTTTTTGTCCTTTTGAGGAATTCAACCTGTTTTCAACACATAAGATCTGGATGGCTAAAGTTTTAATTTCCCTCTTTTCAAGTTAGCAAAACATAGATGTTTTTATGAACATGGGTTTTGTTAAACTGAGGTTCATACTTTAGTATTTAAAAGAGTGACATCACAATTGTCATAACAACAGTTGAAATCAATTTAGAAAATACGAAATACTCTCATAATTTGACAGATATACTTTCAGATCTAGAAACTATGAGTGTATTATGCATGAAATCACTTGTTGTGTGAACTTTGTGTGTCATATGACATCTTGGTTGATTTACAGAGTTTTTGATTAACCATTTTGGACATGATTTACTCGATACTCTGTTCTTCAACAAAATACAACCAACCTTAGTATCAATGAATTTTGAGCCGAACTGTTATGTCAATTTGACTGTTAAATCGAAATTGACTGTCCAGGCTCTGATACCAATTGTTAGGATCGGAGGCTCTCATGATTGTGTTTGTTTGTATGTTCTGAACAATTTGTGAATATGAAAATGTAAAGTGCAGCGGAAATGAAAACAAACTTTGTAAACACAATCAAAGGAGAAAGTAGTTTGATAAACAATTGCTTCTCATAGAGTCGAATGATTTACAAATCAAAAGCAAAAGATTACAGATAAGCTTACAAACTATACTCCCCCTCAGCCTGATGCCCCAAAGTTGATTGCACACAAGATGAAAGGATTAGACATGAGGAGAAGAACCCGCTCAGTCAATCAAATGTAACAGTACAGGGTACTGTTACATTTATAGGCAAACCAAACCACTGAGGAATCTCAGCTGACGTCACCATGAAAGCGACGTCTAACAGCCTAACAAACTATATCTACTGTCCTTTCACCAACTACTGATGTCTAACAACTGATTGTAATAATACTACAAAACATGAGGAAACAACTGCTTCACGTTCCACTGTTGTAGCCTAAGCACTGATGCTTAACAACAACATCAGTGCTTTCTTCAAAGGTGATCAGTCCTTGAATGAGCAGCGTTTGTGTCTTCAGCAGCACTTAAGAGACAGCAGTAGATAGAGCAACAGAGTTTGTCTTCAGCAGTCTTTAGGATCATATCAGCAGTTGAAAGGGCACAGCAGTTGATTATGAGCAGCAGTTAGAGACCATCAGATGTTATAACTCACTATCAAGGGGAGAGCAAAGTATAAACTACTGTTTATTGTGAATCCTCTGTTGTGACCTGGTTTTGGCTTTACATTATCTATTCGTTTGTTAGGGTTCAATCCCAACAATAACGGGGGTAACAATAATGGCAACGGTGCCAGTGGTCGTGTGTTCGTGATTGGTCAAGGTGATGCAAGGAACGATCCCAACGTTGTGATGGGTAAGTTTCTTCTGGACGACTTCTTTGTTATGTTTTATTCGATTCGGGTGCTGATACTAGTTATGTGTCCTTAAAAGTTAGCCAAATGCTTAAGCGCACTCCAACACTTCTGAACACCAAACACACGGTAGAACTAGCTAACGGTAAAGGTCTTGAAGCCACACACGTAGTTAAAGGTTGTAACCTCGTCTTAGCTGGTCAGACCTTCTCTATCGAACTTATTCCTATCACACTGGGTAGTTTCGACGTCGTTATTGGGATGGATTGGCTATCTCACCATCAAGCGGAGATTGTTTACAAGGAGAAAATCGTCCGCATTCCAGTTCTAGTGAAGAACCTCTCGTGATTCGTGGCGACAAGAGTGGTGCTGTCGAAGGCATCATCTCTTTCCTTAAGGCCCAGAAGTGTTTGTGAAAGGGCCACACCGCTATTCTAGCCCTCGTTACTGACACATCAACGGAAGAGAAGAGAATTGAAGACATTCCTATTGTGCGCGATTTTCCTGAGGTATTTCCTGAGGAATTACCTGGTCTTTCGCCTCATCGTCAAGTTGAATTTCAAATCGAGCTAGCTCCTGGAGCAGCGCCCATAGCTCGAGCGCCATATCGTCTAGCTCCATCAGAACTCGAAGAACTGTCCACACAATTACAAGAACTCTTGGAAAAGGGTTTTATACGTCCTAGCTCTTCGCCCTGGGGAGCTCCAGTCTTGTTTGTGAAGAAGAAAGATGGTACTTTCAGGATGTGTATCGACTACCGCGAACTTAACAAGGTGACTGTGAAGAATCGTTATCCTCTTCCACGTATTGACGACTTGTTCGACCAGCTGCAAGGGTCAAGCTATTACTCTAAGATTGATTTGAGATCGGGATATCATCAGCTGAGAGTCCGAGATGAGGACGTCTCCAAAACAGCATTCAGAACTCGTTACGGCCATTACGAGTTTCTGGTCATGCCTTTCGAGTTGACGAATGCACCAGCGGTCTTCATGGATCTCATGAACCGAGTATGCAAACCTTACCTGGATAAGTTCGTTATTGTGTTCATCGACGACATCCTGATCTATTCTAAGAGTCAGGAGGAACACGAGCAGCATCTACGACTTATGCTGGAACTTCTTCGAAAAGAGCAGTTGTATGCCAAGTTTTCGAAATGTGACTTCTGGCTTCGCGAAGTTCACTTTCTAGGCCACGTGGTAAACAAGGATGGAATTCATGTGGATCCATCCAAGGTTGAATCGATCAAGAACTGGCCTGCACCCCATACACCAACAGAAATCCGCCAATTCTTGGGTTTGGCAGGATACTACAGAAGGTTTATCAGAGATTTCTCCAAGATTGCGCAACCTCTCACTTCACTGACTCAGAAGGGTGTCACCTATCATTGGGGTGATGCACAGGAGTCCGCATTTCAGCACTTGAAGGAAAGACTTTGTAGCGCGCCTATCCTCTCATTGCCTGAAGGCACAGATGATTTTGTTGTTTACTGCGACGCTTCCATCCAAGGACTTGGTTGCGTATTGATGCAACGTGACAAGGTCATTACCTACGCATCGCGCCAACTTAAAGTTCACGAAAGGAACTACACTACGCATGACTTGGAGCTGGGAGCAGTTATTTTCGCACTTAAGATATGGAGACATTACCTGTACGGTACCAAATGCACCATTTACACCGATCACAGGAGTCTCGAGCATATCTTCAAGCAAAAGGAATTAAATATGCGACAACGCCGATGGGTTGAGCTCTTGAACGATTATGAATGCGCTATCAAATATCATCCGGGCAAGGCCAATGTTGTGGCCGACGCCCTCAGTCGAAAGGACACTATACCTAAGCGTGTACGTGCTTTACAGCTTACCATCCAATCTAACCTTCCCGCTCAGATCCGCGATGCTCAGGTCGAAGCATTGAAAGCAGAGAACATCAGGGCTGAGTCCCTACGAGGAT
Organism: Helianthus tuberosus; assembly: GCA_030545235.1. Taxonomy (NCBI): domain Eukaryota; kingdom Viridiplantae; phylum Streptophyta; class Magnoliopsida; order Asterales; family Asteraceae; genus Helianthus; species Helianthus tuberosus. The sequence continues at coordinate 61,284,725 of CM060432.1, read as the reverse complement.
CGAGGCTACGGCTGGAACAAAAGGAAGACGGCGCCTACTATGTTAACGGACGCATCTGGATTCCACTTTACGGAGACCTACGCGAGCTTGTGATGGATGAAGCACACAAGTCTCGTTATTCGGTACATCCTGGTTCGGATAAAATGTACCACGACCTCAAGACTACGTATTGGTGGCCTGGCATGAAAGCCCACATAGCAACCTACGTCAGTAAGTGCTTGACTTGTGCGAGAGTCAAGACTGAATATCAGAAACCATCAGGCCTACTTCAACAACCAGAGATCCCGAAATGGAAATGGGAGCAAATTTCCATGGATTTCGTTACCGGCCTACCTAGATCTCAACGCGGAAATGATACCATTTGGGTGATCGTGGATCGACTGACCAAGTCTGCACATTTTCTGGCAATCAAGGAAACGGATAAGTTTTCTACTTTAGCAGACATCTACCTAAAGGAAGTAGTATCAAGGCACGGAGTGCCAACCTCCATCATTTCTGATCGTGACGCGCGTTTTACTTCTGAACTGTGGCAAGCAATGCGCAAGTCCTTTGGCTCACGTTTAGATATGAGCACCGCTTATCACCCACAGACGGATGGGCAATCTGAATGCACCATCCAAACCCTCGAAGACATGCTTAGGGCATGTGTAATCGACTTCGGAAATGGCTGGGAAAAGCATCTCCCGTTAGTGGAGTTTTCATATAACAACAGCTACCACACCAGCATCCAAGCCGCTCCATTTGAGGCATTGTACGGACGCAAATGCCAATCACCTCTCTGTTGGGCAGAAGTTGGTGACAGCCAAATCACTGGCCCAGAACTTGTGGTAGATACCACCGAGAAGATTGCCCAGATACGGCAACGAATGGCGGCAGCTCGTGACCGTCAGAAAAGCTATGCTGATAAGGGAAGAAAACCACTCGAGTTCCAGGTTGGGGATCGAGTGCTACTCAAAGTCTCACCTTGGAAAGGTGTAGTCCGCTTTGGCAAACGAGGCAAACTCAACCCGCGTTACGTTGGACCCTTCGAGATCACCGAGAAAATTGGCAAAGTCGCCTACAGGTTGAACCTACCTGAAGAACTCAGCGGAGTTCACAACGTATTCCATGTGTCGAATCTGAAGAAGTGTCTGTCAGATGAGACTCTCATAGTTCCTTTAAAGGTGCTCACTATCGACGACCAGCTGCGATTCGTCGAGGAACCAGTAGAGATTACTGATCGAGATGTTAAGAATCTCAAACGCACCAGGATACCTCTCGTCCGAGTTCGTTGGAATGCCCGTCGTGGCCCAGAGTATACCTGGGAACGAGAAGACCAAATGAAACTCAGGTATCCCCAACTGTTTAAGAAAAACGCAATCACTACTGAGACTGAAGCTACTGCAGAATTTCGGGACGAAATTCCAAATCAACGGGGGGATGATGTGACACCCCAGGAAATTTAGGAAAACAACGCAACTTAACTAGCTTCCTCAGTAACCACGTGCTAAATTTCGGGACGAAATTCTCTTAACAGGGGGAGAATGTGACAACCCTCATAATTCCATGTATTCCGTACAATTTATTAATGACAATTAAAGTGCTTAATGAATGTGCTTAATCATTTAACTGCTTTCTGATATCTGTGTTATACTAACATGTATTTGTTAACATACTAGTAATGTACAGAAAAGTCACCAAATAGTCCGGTATGCCTTCCTAAGTGTTGAGAATTAAAAGTGTTACAAAAATATATATAAAAGACACCATACGGATTAATTAAGCACTTTAACGGAACAGTGTCAAACCGAATAACCGAACTTTACCTGAAACACAAGAATATTGTCAAACATGTTATTTCTATTTTTCTGAGCTAGTTAGGGTCCCCGAACACCCTAACACCCTTATATACTTAATATCCTAACTAGAACCATTGGATTTCAACTAAATTGTAACTTAACCATCACCACCCAACCCTTACCCCCCCCCCTCTCAAATTGACGGTCACCTTATGGTGACCCACACCACCATTTTATTGATTATTTTATTTCTTATGTTGGGTATCTAGTAAACATAATACTTGTTGGATAATAGGAATATTGGTTTATAAATAAGACTAATGGTCTCTCATTCTCTTTCATTCAACACACACCAAACAACACCTTCTCCTTCCTTCTTTCTTGGTTTCGGCCCACCCCAAGCACAACCACCACCATCATCATTCAACCATCTTCAAGCAATCCAAGAGCATCCATAGGTGTAAGAAGGTGAACAACGAAGCTCGGTGCGTTCGGAAGTGGAAGGACCGCTCTCGTTTTCTTTTAACCACCACTTTTACGCCTTGTTACTTCCCTAGCCTTGAGCTAGTGGTAAGAACTTAGATTCGTTCATTCTTTATGTTATTTAAGTGGTTAATAGATGTTTGATGATGAAAATCTATGAACACTAAAGAACCATGAACAAAGTCTTGCATATAAACTAACTTGTAATGAAATATTGATGAAACATGAAGAAGTGATGATAAACTGAAGTTGTCTTGATTATGTTACTGATTTACTTGCTGATCTACTTGTAATATTGATGTTTGATATTGTTGTGGTCACTAAACATGTTAACGGAATCAATCGAACACGAACTAGGAAGTTAAAGACTGAAAACAGAATCTGTCCAAGCTTTACAGCCAACTTCAGTTGGCTCTAAACAGGTCATAAACTCAACGAAAAACTGATATTTTGAGTCTAAAATGTGTTATTATGAAATACGGTTCTAATGGCACCAGAATCATAATTTTTGGACTTCGTTTACTATTTTTAAAGTGTCATTTCGTAACAGCAGCTAGAGCTGCATTTTTCTACTGAAAATATGCGTTGTGTTTTCTATCATAAGTTGAGTTCTGTGTAGAGTTAGATCATGAAACTTGTACTGTAGATGACCACCGATGTATTTGTAATTATCTCACTGGAATTTCGTAAATCGGACTTACGATGAATTTTAAATAAATTATTCCGTGGACTGTGGTCAGAAAAAGCTAAATCTGAGTTCAGTCCGGAAAATGAATTTTTATAAAATATTAGTAATGAACTGGACCCCGATATTTTTACACAATAAAATTTGAAACGTTTAAGACATTCTGTAAAAATTTGGGAATTTTTGGAATAAGTTAACTATTTTATTAAAATGTCCGAAAACAGACCGGTTTTGAATATTAATGCTGAAATGACCTAAGTTGTAATTTACATGTCTAAATGTCGGGTAGGTTATCTGTGAATGATATAACATGTTATATGTGTTATGTGCATTATCGTATGTTTGTTTATGAGTGGGGAATGGATGGGAAGTATATATGGGCATAAACAGTTAAAGTAATGCATGCTCTGTGATAGATACGTGTAGGAACTTTGTGCTTTATTTGAAAATCACTAAATGACTAACTGGTAATCATATTAGGATGTGATTGACCAACCTTTACTGTTAACTATATTTGAGAATCTAACCGAGCAAACCGAGGTGAGTTCACACTTTCTACAAGGCATGGGATTCCCGGTGGTTTAGGAATGGGTTAATAAACTAAAACGGAACCTACATATCCTCCCTGGGTAGGATATGTACGGCCATCCTCCTTGGGTAGGATGCCATTATTAATCCTACGAATTCTCCTGGTGCAAAATACGTACGTTCGTCCTCCTGGTGTAGGACAACAACTTTAAAAACTAGCTAGACAAAACTCTATCAATAAGTCCCTCTTCATTATATCGACTTAATCGCCGAGGCCAATGGCGAGTGGGTCATTAGTTAATAGCGCTATTAGGTTTAACAAACCTCACACCGTGCCGGTCGGACGGGCGTGTACTAATGGACTATGGCAGACTATCAGTGATGATAGACGCTGATATAGGGCACAACTTATTTGTGTAGTAGTCGATATCATACCGTCTAGTAGTTCACACGGGGAAAGCCCCCACTGATTATGGTTATGGTTTGGGTAATGAAAAAGGAACTGGTTAAACATACTTTCAACTACGGGGTAACCCCCACGGCAATTAAGCCAACGAAAGTCAAACCACGTTTTTCAGAAACAACTTAAAACTAAACAACCAAACGTGAACTCACTCAACTTTGTTGTTGACTCGTTGTTACATGCCTTACAGGTCGTTAAACGCTTGGAGCTTGCACGAGGAAGGAGTCGTTGTGGTGTACGGACCGTTATGTTCTGTGCTTATTATTTAAATCCTTATGAACTTATTAAACTTACGTTTTGAACTTTAACTTATAAACTATGGACTTATGCTTTTGGATTTACCTTTATGCTTCCGCTGTTTAAACTAAACATGGCTAACTAGCTTTGGTCACCAATCGTATTGTGGTTGGTCTTATTTACTTAATTACGATGTTCAATATGATTGGTGGCTCGATCCTGGTCACGTCACGCCTCCAAGCGGTGGTACTCCGCATGGTGGATTTTGGGGGTGTGACAGACAAAATCCTCCAAATTCGAGACAATCTGTTGAAAGCTCGGAGCTATCAGAAAAGTTACGCCGATAGACGCCGCAAGCCCCTTGAATTTGACGTTGGCGATCACGTACTCCTAAAGGTTGCACCTTGGAAGGGGGTGATCAGATTCGGCAAGAAAGGAAAGCTCGCGCCTCGATATGTTGGTCCCTTTAAAATTATGGAAAGGATTCGAAAAGTGGCCTAGAGACTCGAACTACCGGAGGAACTTAGTAATGTCCACCCGACTTTCCATGTTTCGAACCTTAGAAAATGTTTAGCCAGCCAGGAATTACATGTCCCTCTTGAAGATTTACAAGTGGATGAAACATTACACGTCGTGGAGAAGCCTGTCGGGATCATGGGACGAGAAACCAAGGTGCTCAGACGCTCACGCATTCCCATTGTGAGGTTCGCTGGGAAGGCAAACGCGGCACCGAGTTCACCTGGGAACTCGAAAGTGACATGAAGGCGAAGTACCCGCAACTGTTTGTTACGCCTACTTCTTAAATTTCGGGATGAAATTTCCTAAAGTAGGGGAGGCTGCAACAACCTGCTTTTTGGAAAGTCAAAGTCAAAGGGAGAAAAGATTGCTAATTGCGACCTGTCACTCCTTGCTTAACTAGTGAATTGTGCTTCTTGACTTGTAATCAATATTCTATTTTAAATCACTTTAGTTGTATTATGTGGAGTACTTATTAATAATCGAGGTTTAATCGCATGTTTAATCGTTAATTGACTTATCGCTAATCGCATCGCTATCGCATTCGCAACTCGAATTATGTGTTCTGGATATTGTTTTACGTATGTGTGCTATTATGTGTTACTTGTGCATGTTATGTTTATGTCGAGGTGTTAATCGCAATCGCAATTCTATCGCATCGCAATCTAATCGCAAACGCTAAATGCAAGTTATTTATAGTGATTGTATGTTAGATATAGTAGTTAGGTTATTTGTGTAACTAATGGATAATACTATCGCATCGCTCACTTGAAACGCATCGCAACGCTCCACACGCTAAACAAAACGTCGAAACGCAACCCGTCGGAGCCACTCGATCGAATGACCATTCGATCGGATGGCCATCCGATCGAAGTGTCATCCGATCGGTGAGCTATCCGACACTTGCACCCCACTTTCCCTTTTTTGGCAACCTATGTGATGTGACAACTCTCCCTCAGTCGACCAGCATGCTCAAGGCCTTCTTTCTCTTGATTTCTCACGATTCTTGTAAGTTTTCAACTCAAATCTTGTACTTCTATGATCTACACGCACTTCTTCATCATTTTCACCTTTAAATCTTAACTTTTAACCGTGAAATCAATGGATTTGAGGTGTTCTAGGGTGATGTCATCATGGAGTTCCTATGAACTTCAAGATTTGGCTTCATTCCATCAAGAACAACTCGGATCTGAAGGATTTCCACATGATTTAACACTATGTTCATTTAGATCTAAACTTTGTCAAGATAAAATGGATTAAAAGATGGTTTCTAACTTTCTTTCAACTCTTTTACACTCAATGCACTCAAAACCGATAGAATCGGAGCTAGTTTAGACCTTCTACTCATTTTCTAGTGAAGTGTCGGTCCGAGATCCGATTCCTATCACCGAGACAACCGACTTTCGGATTAAACATGAACAACCATCAAAGAACTGTTGACTGGCCGGATTTGGGTGATTCCTGTTCGATCGGGCGACCTGGGATTTGATGAGACTCCGTTGTTTAGTACGTTGTCATACCGCCTCGAGCAAACCGCAAAACTTAGCAAAATAATCAAGTTCAAAACGATCAGATTCGTTGGGACGGATTGCCGTCCGATCGGATTTCCATCCGATCGAACAACAATCCAATCGGATTGCACTTGAGCTTCAACACTTAATCAATTTCATAATTTTCAAAGACCATCAGTTCTAACGGATTGCCATTCGATCGGATTGCTATCCGATCGACTGACCGTCCTGCTGTGAACTTGTTCTCAACTGAAAAGCCTCGCCAATCGGATTGCTATCCGATCAAACGACCGTTTGATCGATCGACCTGAAGGGTAGAGATACTTCTCTGTTTTCAAAATGCTACAACGAAAACTTCAAAGCCATCATACACAAACACATCCTTCCCAAACGAATGCCAATCCGACCAAATGCCATCCGATCAGATGACTATCCGAAGGGATTGACATCCGATCGAATGACCATCCGATCGGATTGCCATCCAATCGGATTATCATCCGAAACTTGTTCACTTTGCACCATTTTACGCGCCGTTCTTCGCTTATGCTATCGTTAACTGTTCAGGCTAATCCCTCAGTTGCTCCCTTCAATCCAAGAGAGTGTTTATTTACTTAAACACAATCTGTGAGTATACTCGATCCCTTTTGCTTTATGCACTTTTGGGTGTTACATACGTTACTTATTCTAAATCACATCGACACACAACGTAAACATTATTTATACGCTGACCGTTATTGCATGTTACTTGTTACTCGATGAATGCTTGTATGTTATGTTAACACAGTGATTGTTTCCTGACGCCTTAGCAAAGATAGTACTATAGTTTGGACTCAGCACCTGTCGTGGACAGGGGTTGTTAAGGTTACCTCTTCACGTGTCACAGTGGTGATATGTGTTGCGCATTCTACAACTGGCAGTCTTGTTTATGCATATTTCATTCTCGATAACCTACTAGCTTCACACTATACATGTTACATGTTGGTTATGCGTAAACGCTTTTGAACTCTACTATTACCATTAAGCTTGTATGCTCACCTTTACACTATGTGTATTGACCTCTATTTTAACGTATGTGACAGGTGTTTGAATGCTAGGATATTGCTTGCTTTCATGGAATCGAGCTAGGATGGAGTCTAGAAACAAATTAACTAAAATCTGAGTTGTCGAAACATTTGATCTGTCTTTGAGAAAACAATGTCTGTAATAACTGCTTTTATTTGATATATTATGGTATGGGACATAGTGGTAAATATCCGGTAATTTTAGTTGTTATGGATTTCTCCTGGACAATCTGTTTCGCTCAGTGTCGCGCCCCGCTGTTTCCGTCATCGGTTGGGGTGTGACAACCCACACCAAAGAGCATCTCAAATGCTATTTCTGAAACTTTGAATTTTGATAATGTGTACAGAACTCATCAAAGACCACCTAAACTAATGAATATAGAAGATTATAACTCGTGGAAAGACAGATTTGAGAGTTGGGTGAAAGCTTAGGCTTTTGAAAGTTGGAGTTTGTTAAAATTCGGATATAAATAACCCACAAATGATAATCAAGAAGAAATTCCATTTGAACAATATGAAGATGACGATAAAAGGGTATTCTCTAACGAACAAAAAATGATCACATTGTTACAACAATCTGTTAGGGATGATATTCTTTCATTACTCCAACACAATAAAACGTCAAAATCAATTTGGGAGGCACTAAAAGTTAAAGCTGAAGGTGGAAAAGAGATAGTGAAGAACAAAAAATCATTGCTTAAGAAAGAGTTCGATATGTTCAACTGTCTGAATGGTGAGAATGTTCAACAGACGATAGAATATTTCTGTCATCTGAAAATTGAGTTAGAAAGATTCGATATCAAAAAGGACAAAGAAGAAATCATCGATAAACTTATTGAGGCATTACCCCATGTAGATGATTGGCAAACCTTTGTCATGATTATGAAAAACGATGCAAAGTTTAATGAGATGACTTTAGATACGTCGATTGAAAAACTTGAAGGACATGAGCTGGAACTTCAAAAGCAAAATAAGATAAACAACTCGAATTATTAGCAAAATGTGAATCTGTATTACCAAGGAAGCATGTTATCGAACAATCAATAGTCAAAGATTGGTAATGCTTATAGATTTCATCAAAAACAGTTCTTCAAAGAGTGGTTTTAATTATTAAAGTTCAAATATCAAGAGTCAATCATCTTCAGCACCAAACAACGCTAATCCAAATGTGGTTCAATGCAACATTGCCATGAATTTGAACAGTTCTCAGAGTATGAATGTTGATTCTGCCAAGCAAGGGATGATCTTTTTAGCATCAATTCTGAAATCCTATGAAAGTCTGGTGGCGGGTAGAATTGGAAACCCGAACATGGCCAAGGAAGACTACGACCATGTGAGTGCACTATGTCTATCACTTCCGCCAATCATGTATTGCAGCTTAATCAGATGATACAAGACTGGTGCTGAACAAGAGCAGATGATAAAGTTCATGTATGATGTTACAGCTTCTTACAAAGGGGCTTTAGATAGCTTCGTACGAAGGGGCTCACTTCATACGAAGGGAGCTTATCCAGCTTCGTACGATGCCAACAGTCCTATATATGTGTGTGTGTTAGGTCTTGTCATTTGATAACTTTGTAGACTTAGAGGCGAAGCTCTGCTCGTTTGTTTTCACAGTTATAAACTGACAAATCAGTAATAGAAAACAACTTATAATTACATCTTTGTGTACAATCCACACACGTACTTGGATAACGCACAAGATACGTGTTCATACGCATTCATCGGTCAAGAAATCGATCCTCAGAGCGAATCCACAAGTGGTATCAGAGCGGGTGATTGTTTGCACAGATTGAAGTCACAAAGATTCAAACAACTTCATCAAATTCAGAGACAAATCTCTTCATATTCTTCTACTAATCTTCTACACTTTCTTTTTGAACTTAAAATTCAGATCTACGAAGTTTTCATGGTTAAAATTGGCTAAATTTTGGATATGTTGTGTGAAAAACGTTTTTAAATAATCCTTCAAAGTTTCAGATCAAAATTCGAACAAAATCATACTCAAATCATTGAAAAACCATGAAAAACATGACTTTGTTCTTCGCAGCGTAGCTTCGTACGAAGGCAGATCCTAGCTTCGTACGAATCCACATTTGGGTGAAACTGGGATGAATCCATGTTTGTCAATAATTTGATGAAGGGTGTTCATAATGATGAAATTCATAATCACCCACTTAGGTGTTAAATGGGCTTTTGTAGAATGATGAAGAACACTAGAATTTTGATCATAATTGGGTGTTATTTGATTTCTATGAAGTAAGTCTAGGTGTTGTTATGCATGCTAGACATAAAGACTTGTGAATGATGTTGAAACTTGGCAAATAACTAGTTGTGAAACTTGATCGTTGATTTTATAAAATTACGCCCACAAGGTGTTTGTTAGAATGTCTAAACGAACACTAATATGTTGAAATATTGAAAGAAACATGTAATTGAATAATGTGGCAAATTACGCGTAATATGAAATGAAATGAGTTCTAAACATGTCGTTGGTTAAACTCTATAGGCAAGGAAATCTAATATTCAAGCGGCCAATTGGAGCGACGCGCACGCTTGAAGGATAAGCTTTTAAGGTACGCGACTTGTCGTCTCGTTACACTTATGTAGACAAGCCTAGTCGTAGATATGTTTAATGTTGATATAGTGAAAATGGTTACGTTTGGTAAGTCAATGAAGTGATGGAATTCACTCGATAACCAAACGGGTCAAAAAAATAGTTAGAATATGACTGAAGTATGTTATAGAAAAGGCGTATGTGTTTGGTATGTCAATGAAGTGATGTAACTCACTCGACAACCAAACGGGTCAAAGTAGTTAATTAGATATGTCGATGATGATATAGTAAAAATAGTCGTGTTTGGTATGTCAATTAAGTGATGTAACTCACTCGACAATCAAACGGGTCAAAATAGAATAAGTTAACAAATTGGTGGTTTAAAGTGACTTGAATGTCACTATATAAACCGGTGTATTGATGCGTAAGCCAAGTTTCGGATGCTCCAAAATTGATTTAGTGAACCCTTTGGAAATTGGGTCAAAATATAGAAACATGATTTTGTTAATTATTGCTTAAATGTGTATGCTTGAATTGTAGACAACAAGCATGACGCGAATGCATGCGCAAACCATGTGATGGGAGCGATACGCTAATATTTGATAAGCCCGAGAATGGGTAGAATGCTTAGAAATAATTGTTGATAACAAACATATAGTGTGACTTAAAACCTAACGGGACGAATAATCATAAAAGGGACTTATAATCCGTTAGCTTATAAATAGGTTTTTGATGTGAACAAAGATGATAAACAGATCCGTAATATAATTACGGTCACATAGGAAAAAGAATCATGTAAATCGGATATGTAGATCAAAAGTTATGCGCGTTTATGTTTAATCAGAAGAAGGATTTATAAGCCGTTAGCTTATAAACCAGATTTCGATGTGAACAAAGATGATAAACAGATTCGTATTTAACTACGGACGCATAGGAAAAAGAATCACACGAAACAAATATGTAGAATAAAAGTTATGACGTTTAGAAGTTGAGTTTCGGTCAAAAATCATAACTGGGCATTTGCAGCTCAAATAAACAAACTTTCTGTTGAAATGTGACTGTTGCGCCCCGCGACGGAGAAGATAAAGTTAGTCGCGCCCCGCCATGGGCTGTGGCGCCCCGCGAGAGGCCAAGGCCAAACCTGTCGCGGCCCGCGACAGGCTTCAGAGCTGAGAATTTTATTAATTTTGTTTATTTTGAATTTCGGACTTGTTTAAACTTGTTATTTAACTATCAAAACTAACTTTTACGTTGTTTTTTAATTTTGGTGATCATAGTGTGCTCCCAGATGAAGATCAAGCGGTTATCAAGAATCGAGCACATGTCCAAACAAAGCTTCCACGTTGATCTATTTTTTTAGTTAAGAGTGAACCTTGTAAACACTTAACATTATATTTTGAACCTTTTAAACATTTATGAATGTTAACTTGACAAAGTTTTTGTAAAGTCGCATTTTGGTATAAAGTGCGTATATTATGGTCATGATCATGTTAAAATGAATCGGGTCTTACACTACAGCGAAAGCTGTTAAAGATACATCTGGTGAATCTGTGTAAGTTCCTGTTGAAAGAGTTGAAAGTGTGACAGTAGAGGTACTGGTGGTTCAAGCCGAAGTTCATGTTTCTATTCCTCGAACATCACCAATGCAGGAATCTGTTCCTGTTTAGACGGAAATACATGTTACTCCTTCGTAACAATCACAGAACATTGAAGAGTCAGGGTCTACAACGAAGGCTACAACTCCAAGGCAACAAGGTTCTTATCAAAGTTTTCCTGAAGTTCCATATAACCTTGGTGCTGGTCCGACAAGATTAGAAGACATTGGAGACATACCATTCTTCAATGATGAAAGGGTTGATGCAGTGGCGAAAAGGGTTGTAGAGCTGGAGAAAGCTAAAGCAGAAACTGATGCAAAGTTGAAAGTGTCTGATGAAAAACTCAAAGCAACTGAAGAAAAGTTGAAGAATGTTGAGGCTGAAAACGTTGTTCTCAAGAATGAAGTTCTGGAAATGAATGAAAAGATAGAAGATCTTAAGGCTGGCAACAACACACTAAATGAAATGATTGATGAGTTATTAACCACTAACGTGGATTTGAATGATTCTAATGCGATTTTGAGTGCAGAAAATGAGATTATGCAGAAAGTGTTAGAAGATTTGAAGGCAGATAAAGAAATCAAATCGAAGCTGATCGAGATGCTATATGCAGTGATAGAAGATAGACTTGGTCTAAATGTGCAAGCAGAGTATGATCAGATCGGCATCCGAAGAGCTGAGGCTCGGAGGATGGAAAGACAACAAAGGGATGCACAAGAATTTGCTGATGCTACAAAAGACAAAGGCATAGCTACTGAAGAAGTGTTAGAATCATCAAGCCAAAAAGATCAAGAAACAAGTAATGCTGATGATAATGTTGATATGTCTATTGTCCTCGCTCAACAATTTACACTTGTAGGTTCTCCGGTGGATGTTCCTTATGATAAAGAAGGTATCAAAAGGCGAAATGAAGTTACGCGTCGTAAATCAAAGGCAAAGAAAGATGATGAGAAAGACGACGAAGAGGGTGATGATGATGAGGATGAGGATATAAAAGAGTTGTTCAAAGACATAGATGATTATCATAGAAGTAGTGATGATGGTAACGACGATGATGATGATGATCAAGGTGGAGATAGTGGTGCATTGATTGTTAGACAAGCTGGTGCTCATCAGTTGAATGATTTTCTATATGATACGTAGAATGTTGAACATGAGGAAGTACATCCTCAGGAGGAGTCTTCCTCCGGTACTAAACATGTTGATCCTAACAACATATTCTCGTCTACTCCCGAAGTGATTTATCTGAGCCATGATGTTTGAAGAGGGGGAGTTAGTAGAAAACTGGACGAGAGAGACCATGAAGGAGATATTAGGTTTGAATGATGATGACAATTTCACTTTTGATTTTGAGAAAGATATAGAAGATGATGCTCCAATTGGTGAATATGTATTCAAGATGGTCGATGAAGCGGATAAATTTAATGAGGTAGTCGTGGAAGATGACTCAGAATCTGTCACACCCCGACCACGTAGAACATACAAAACGTGGCGGAAACGTCGGGGAGTGTTGTAACAGAATTAATTGTTTCAAATCCATGGCAATTAAAGTTTCGTTTTATTAATCAAACAAGAGAGTTACATTGTTTTAAACAAGAAACAAAGAGTATATAACAAAAATTAACTAGTTCTTGTCTCGTTTTAAGTCACTAAGGCACAGGTCCGCCTAAGTATGTCTTGATAAGTCCTATGCATCATCTCCTGAAAACACATGTGAAAATAGGTACGTCAGCATAAAAATGCCTGTGAGATACATAGGTTTTGTGAAAACAGAATTCATGACTTATGTTTGAGAAAATGTTTAGTCATGAACCTTGTAATTTGCTTTGTCTTGTAAATCATTTGAAAAATGATAAAATCAGATGATATGTATAAGAAGAGAATAATGTATGGTTAAATGAATAACCATGTAAAATGAGTTTGTATAAGATAAGTTGTTTGTAAATCAATGTCTTGTGAAAAGTATGTTATTTGTTTACAATGTTATATGTCTCAAATTTGAAATGATTCAAATAACGCTACAATATGTAATACCATACAAACACTTATATATAGGAAGTACCAGCGGCGTATCCACCATGCTTGTCATATTACACAAGTCTCGTTACTTAAATCACTTACTCAAACCAAACCACCAAGATGTAATGTTTAACAATTGTAGAAATGTTTATGTATAGTCAATTACGGGTCACACGGTTCAATAGCTACAAACGGTTCAAATGATCAAACGGTTACAACGGTTCACATAGTCGAATGGTTATAACGGTTCACATAGTCAAATGGTTACAACGGTTCACATAGTCAAATGGTTACAACGGTTCACATAGCCAAATGGTTACAACGGTTCAAAATGTAATATAATGTGTTCATATGCTGGATGAGCATATGCAACAATATGCAATGTAAAACAATGTACTAAGTATGCACACAATGGACATACCTAGCATGAAATGTAATGTAAAACGATGTACTAAGTACGCACACAATGGGCATACATAGCATGTAATGTAAAACGATGTACTAAGTACGCACACAATGGGCATACATAGCATGAAATGCAATGAAATCATGTACTATAATGTACTAACGAACATAGCAGGTATATGATGTGAAAGCATGGAAAGCATGGAAGTAACAAGTAGGCACATGTGTTTCACCCCAAAATGTTTGGAAAACAGTAAAAGAGGGGTCTATGTACTCACTTGAGATTGCTCAGAAGTCCTAAGATAACCACCAAGCAAAGCTAGAGATCACGGAATCAAACGGCACCTAATATAGGTAACTATGTTAATAAACCGGACCTATATCGGAGGATCGGATAGAATGAGGGTTCGTTAAACCAAACGAGTATGGAGACTCGTGTAATATGGTTTAACAAAGCCTACATACTAAATGAAACCTAACATAAGTGCTTACGACCCATCACGACCCGTTTAGGAAGCTTATGCTACTTTAACGCGTCGTTCGCGTAAAACGCGTTCGGACCGCCTAACTAGTCCTATGACAAGTAACATATGCCTTAACATGTCTAATATTGTTACTAAATCAGTTTAGATACCAAAAGTTATGTTACATATTCTTAAAATGAATTTTGACATAAAAAGGGCATTTTGGTAATTTACCTAAGGCATATTAACTACCTATCATACAACTACTTAAACGAAGCGACCATAAGGTATAACCTCAGAAGGTTATGCCCTATATACTATGGTCACCTAATGTGTTTGGTCGGATCCTAGTGATCGACCAATGGGTCGGGTTCGAAGGTATAAGCGATTTATCAGATCGCTTACCCTTACGACCCTTAGACAACGTGGTAATCAGTAGGCATAGTCACAAGGGACTATAACCATCGTGATTACAATCACGTTGCGAAGTTCAAACGAACTTCGCATTGACCATAAACTGGTCAACGCAGAAAGTCAAACAAAGTTTGACTTTCGGACTCGAAAAGCAATAAAAGAACGAAGGAATACTTACGAAGGGTCCCCGAATGCTAATCTAGATCAAAATTGTGACAACCCGCACTAAACCAGGTATCCGTACAACTTAATTAATGATTAATTACTACTTGATTACTGTGCTTGATTGAACTAGCTGATAAACTGCTACCTGCATACTGATACATGCACTTACTTGCATCATACTTTATTTGCTGTCACTACATTAATTACATACTGAACCTTAGTGACAAACATGATGCACAAAAAGCACAGTAGCACTAAACGGATACACGGCAAACATGCTGATATGACCAGCATCAGGCAGACACTGCCTCTAAGGCCTGTTAAGAGCCTCATATATTTTGACTACACTGGTAGTGAGTGTAGGGATATAAGGGTTATGGTACCGCGTCTCAAGGGATAAGATACACTGATTCGGATGTGCCTAAAACGTACTTTATGTACCAAACACAGCACTTTAATAAATAAACCAGCTTCTAGCTGACTAATAAAGTGCCAGAACATGAGAAAATAACACTAGACACTTTCTAAAGTGTTGGAAACAAAATGTGTCACTAAAAATGTAATAACGACACTTTAAAGCGTTACAAAAGACTTTAACGGATTTCTATCCAACCGAACAACCGGATTATACCCGGAACACGAAAATATTTATATTTTCACTAAATATATTTTTCTGAGCCAGTTAGGGTCTCTGATTACCCTAACACCCGTCAAAACACACTACATACTACTAACTAAGTTAAACACCTATATTACTTAACTTAACCTAATCCTTATCCTAACCATCTACTTAAAATCGAACCAAGGGACCCCCCCCCATGGCCGATTCGGTCCCTTTGTAACTAGAGGGGACACCTCTAGTACAACCAAGATTATGTAAGGGATTGTTGCCTAATATCTTAAAGACATTGTGACCAATGGACAATACCACTTAATCTTTCCTATAAATACACACTAATCACTTGAGATAACTATCACCAAACAAAAACTACTCTCTCCCTCTCTTTGTGGCTCACGGCCGAACCCACCACACACACACATCATACTTTCGGTTCTTGTCTTCATCATTCCAAGATCATTCAAGCTTCACAAGTCGCGTATTAGGAGCTCTTGTGCACTCGGAACACGAAGGACCTCAACCGTTAGCTTTTATCCACGCGATTTTCATCACGATTCTTCCCTAGCCCCGAGCTAGAGGTATATTGTTTAAAACTCATATTTAAGCATGTCTAAAGTGGTTAAAAGAACTTTCGTCGGTTAAATATCGTAAACATGCGTTTTGAAACTTTAAAGTCTAGTAAAATCACAAAAGTGGTGGTTAATAGCTAGTAACTTGTGTAAAAGATGTAGTAATTGGAATTTGTGTTTATCTAGACCCGATCTATGATGTGGTAGCTCGGATCTCCGTTTAACCCGACTTTGTAAGATCATGTATCTTCACATAAGCTCGTTTTTGACTAAATACAAGGGTTAAAGGTGAAACTCTACCACACAAGATACATGAACTTGTGTGAAAATATTTTACTTGTGTAAAAGTGATTTAACCGGTAAAATGGTGTTTAAAACTAGCGGATCTACGTATCCGCAAGTGGTATCTTCAAAGAACCACACATTTAAGAAACCATGTATTTTAAAGATGGATCTTACACTAATAAATATGGTTTTATAAACCACAAGTGTGTAAACACTTGTGAAACAAAGAGATCCGACAAAGAAGTAAATTTGTCACTTGTTACTAGAAGTTGTAAAAACGGATTTCTCTAAACACGAGGTTTTTATGAGATTAAAGTTACTTTATATAAAGATCTACATATATAAAGGGTGTTTACACTATAGATTCGGAAAAACTGCAAGTTCATGCGATTATGCGATTTACATACTTGTCGACTAGTTTGATGTGTCGGAAATTGTTTGATTGAATAAAGAAGATTGTTGAATTAAATTGTTAAAAGAAAATGATACGCTGGAAAGCGTGGCCACCTCCAGTTACAGAGGAAACTCTGGCGAAATTTTCTAAAAACCTAACACTTAGACTTTTTACACAACAAGTGTTAGAACTATTTTTGGACATATTTTCAAAACATAAATTTCGCCAGCACTATATTTTACTAAATATTCGGAGGTGGGATTTTCACAAAGATTAACGTGATAAATATATTTGTCACAACACTGTTTATGATTATTTTGTGAAAATACATAAATATTATTTTAGGGTGAAAATAATATTTACAAGCGTTAATGATTCCAAAACTTTACGAACGCTTCCACAAACATATAAGTTACACCGGTAATTACATTACCACAAGTTTGATAAAACGTAACTTACGCACATGTATTGTATCCCCCATCCTTGGGAAGAAGAATAACTACCAAGTGTATACGGAACATAAACACGAAATAGTTGTCTAACTATTTCCCAAAGACTTAAACTATAAAGCTAAAGCACGGCCGTCCGTCTAATAGAATTAGCACTTGTAGGTCGTTGCACAGCTTACTGTATTGGAGACACTTGGTAGAGGCGCGCATTCACTGTGAGTTCATGTCCCCCTTTTCTCTAACTGTTTTCAGTTTTCTTAACTGCGGGGGTGAAATACATGTTACTTTGTTTACAAGTACTTTTATACACGGTATGATAACGTAAGGAGGTTTTAGATCATGTGAATGGGTAGGCGGAAACTTGAGGCTATTAATCCTCAGGGTAGGACCGAGGGACAGGAGCGGTAGATCTATCTGGGTGTAGCGAGCCCAGCCCCAGGCCAAACAGAACGGACCTTGGGGTGACTTTGTGCCCAACGCATAAATCCGCTAGGGTTGAGTCTTCCTACTTGCATTTCACAACATGCTAATGGCCTTGCAAACCATTGGTGATCACAAGTCCTCTTACACTGCTGCATACCAGGAAACTTTTATACTTACAAGTGTTTTACTTACTCACTTGCACATGAACTCGCTCAACATTATTGTTGATTTTTCAACTCACATGTATTTCAGGAAATTAAACGGATCTGGCACGGTATGGAACGTTTTCCGCTGCACTTGTCATGAAGTCATCAGGGTTTAGGGTTGTGTCTCTTACCTGGACAAGACACAATCCCTAAATCACGTTTATGTTTTGTTATAAGTTGTAATGTTACTGAACAAGGTTATGGTTGCATGTTAAAAACAATGGTATTGTATGTTGTTTTCTAAACTTAATGGATGACTTGCATGGTTTTTAAATTCATATAGCTTTGTTATGATTAAGCTATGGTATTAAGAGAGTCACACCAAAGTTAACCACGCTTCCGCAAAGCCAGGGTGTGACAGCTTGGTATCAGAGCTCTGATCATAGCGAACTAGGATTCTGTCTCGAGTCTAGACTATGATCACTAGGGCTCTCACGAAAACATTTTCTGCATACCACTTAAGTCCAGATCCACACTTTTTACAAACAAATGTTGAGCACATTTTATTTATTTATAGGCTCAGCTTGGAGGGCTGAGGAACGATCTGGAGGATCGAGGTGATTAAGGTAGTCGAGCACGTTGGTTTGTTATAGGATCGGTCTGGAGGATCGAGGTTTGGTTTAAGTAAAGGATAGAGCAGTCTTGTAGACTGGATGGTATTGGCTAGTAAGACTAGGAGGATTATGTGATGCCCTACTTGGTGACTTATGTGATTATCTGATTATGTGATTGACTGTTTGTGCATACTTGTGTTTATGTTACAGATACATGGATTCGGCTGATTCAGGTGGTTCAGACATCACCGACCCCAGGCATATTGTATCAGATGACCTGGAGTCGTCAGAGCATGAGGTTTATACGTCAGACTTCACCAGCACGGATGATGACGACTTTCAGCCATTCGCCTTACCCGACGGCGTTGATGAGCTCCCAGATGATCTTCCGGCCGGGGATTTACCACTCGCGGTGATCCCTGCACCTGTACCCCTTGCATACTACCCTGCTTTACCCATCGACGACGAGGAGGACGACGTCGATATGTTTGAGGAGGAGCCTTTGGAGGATGCTCAGGGCGAGGCCCTACCTGCTGTTGCTCCCTTACTGATCACAGATGCTCCTGCTGCGGAGTCACCTGCTCATTCCCCAGTCGCGGACTCCTTTGAGTCTGTGGCTTCCGTACCCACACATGCTCACAGTGCGCAGCACTTTTCCCATGGGTCCGATTCTGACCAGGCTTTTTCTGTTGCTTCCATACCTGGACTTGTTTTTGACCATGACGACGAGGGGGATTCAGATCCTATGTTTCCACCAGGATTTGATCCTGACCGCGATTTAGAGTTTGTCCCGATGGACGAGTTGATGGAGGATCCAGCAGATCCTATTGACCCTTTCGATCCGATTGATCCCGATTTTGATTTTGACATGGCGTTTGATGACTTTGAGCCTGCCATTGCTCCTGAGCAGGCAGCTGCCCTTGACCCTTTACCAGAGCATGACCCTGTGCATGCTGATGTACCTTTTGAGCCCATTGCTGATGATCACCACATAGATGTTCCTGTTGATCCCATTGGTCCTTTACCCATTGTTGCTGTACCAGTTGACCCCCCCTCTCGAGCACTTGGCACCCGTTCACCCTGTTGTTGCTCCCTTATTTGATCCCGTTCCCCTAGAGCCCGGACATGCACCGTTCGCGGCACGTATGGATCCACCGGATGAGTCTGCACAGCATGGCTGGATACCGGCAGACGAGGACGTTCCCCCATTCCCTCTACAGATTCCTGTTGCACCACATACTGACTTTTCGTTTCAGGTTCCTATGTTTATACCTCCAGCAGGGCCTGGAGAGGGCTCTTCAGCACACCCTGATGGGCATGTACCGATGCCCATGCCTTTCATGCCTCAGATTCCTTTTGTTCCACCCACTACAGCTCCTTTTGGGGTGGCACCCTTTGACCCCACACGTGAGCCACTGATGTGGTCACCGTTTTCCCCCATGCCACCCACTGATCCATACCACAGGTTTCATGTGGGCCACACCATTGAGGATGTATTGATGTCGTTTGTACACCAGCATGAGTCGCATGAGCAGCGACTACAGGAGTTGGAGAGAGCCCATCTGCAGCCATGTCAGTGTCATGGCCGGGTACCCTCCCCGTTACAGCCGTTTCGACCATTACCCCCTGACTATGCTGCTCGTCTTACTACTTTGGAGCAGCAGATTGCTTCCATTATTCGCACACAGCAGGCGATGGAGGCGGACTGGTTACAGTTGCGCCGTTTGTTTTATACCCATTTCCCTCCTCCACCACCATCTGCTTAGAGCTCATCGGTGCCACTTGGGTAGGCGAGGTGATAAGGCGGCGATTGCTTTTTGATTGCACAGCATTTTGGGGAGACTACGTTATGACTTGACTTTTGTTATGTACTTGATATTGTATTGATACTGATGTAGCTTTTGACAGGGGTGATGTAGCCCCTAGTGATTGATGATTGTATGTATACACTTACGATGTGGTCTCATTTATATGGCAATCGCAGTTTTCTCACCATATTTGGATTCGCTTGATTACTTGTTTATATTTTATGACTTGGGATGATGTATGATTGATATTGTGATATGTGATAACATGAGATGTTATGTGATTATACTATTACTACCGTTATATACGTACACTATATTACGAACTGATTTACGTATTATAACAACGGAGCCTTACTATGGCCTAACCAACTTAAACCATCTTTTAGAAGATGCCGCCAAGACGCGAACCAAACATGCCCACTAACGAGGCAGAACTACAACAGATCATTGCCGCTGCCATAGCACAGTACGCAGCATCCCAGCCAGGAGCGAGCGGAAGTGTCAACTAAGGCAATAACAATCCACCTCACGGATGCACCTACAAGCAGTTCTTAGACTGCAAACCAGTTAACTTCGATGGCACAGGAGGTGCAGTTGCCTTTACCCGCTGGGCTGAGAAAACCGATTCTGTCTTACGCATGAGCAAGTGTGCAGAGGATCAGCAAGTCACATACATTTCAGGGCTGTTTCTAGACGGAGCCCTATCTTGGTGGAACTTACAAGTCCAAACCCTAGGCGAAACTGCCGCCTACGCCCTGACTTGGGCCGAATTGAAAGAACTGATGCGCAAAAATTACTGTTCACGCGCAGAAATTCAAAGGTTGGAGACTGAATTTTGGCACCTAAAAATGGACGGTCCGAAGGTAGCAGAGTACGTTCAGAGGTTTCATGACCTATCTCAAGTGGTTCCTTACATGGTTACGCCAGAATACAAGCGAATCGAGCGCTTCATTTGGGGTTTGGCTCCCCAAATAATAAGCATGGTAACCTCCTCCAAACCAGCAACTATCACTGAAGCCATCGATTTGAGCGTGGCTCTCACCGAGGAGGGGATTCGTTTAAACAAGTTTGGTGATGTAAAGGCAAAGGAGAAAGAGACTCATGTTGAGTCGTCAGGAAGTAACAAAAGAAAGTTTTCAAACTTCAAACAAAGTGTTAGCGGTGATGGTAAGAGAGGAGCACCAAACACGCCAGCTCAGGTTACAGCTGGTAGTGGAAGGAAAGGAAGGGGATATATGGGCACCCAGCCCAAGTGTAATGCATGCCAGCGTCACCATTCTGGCCGATGTGGGTTGAGGGTATGTGATTCGTGTGGAAAACCTGGCCACTTGAAGGATTCTTGTTGGGCCACTGCTGGCCGGGGAGGCCAGGGAGGATATATGAATAGGAATAACAACCGCGGTGGTTTTGGAGGTCACCAACAGGGGAATAATCGAGGCAACAATGCCAACCAAGCCGGAAATGCCAACCAGAACAACACCCCAGCTGGAAACAGGGATGGAAACGGGCAGAGACTCGGATGTTATAACTGCGGGGAAATCGGGCATTTTAAGAAGAACTGCCCAACATTGAATCAGGCCCGTGGTAGAGTGTTCCAACTAGAAGCCAGGGAAGCACGCCAAGATCCAAATGTCGTTACCGGTACGTTCCCTATCAATCAACGCTATGCATCCGTTTTATTTGATACTGGTGCCGATTATAGCTTCGTATCGTTAGAATTTAAGAATATGCTTGGGTTAGCTGCTAATAAGTTAGACATTCCCTACTCGATCGAATTAGCTAATGGAAAGTTAGTTGGAGCCGACGAAGTAATCAGAGGTTGTGTGATAGAATTGGGAGAACGCGAGTTTACGTTGGATCTACTACCAGTCCAATTGGGAAGCTTCGACGTGGTGGTAGGAATGGATTGGTTATCTGGAAACAAGGCTGAGATAGTATGTCACGAGAAAGTTGTTCGTATCCCAACTGATGATGGTGAGACAATTGTGGTTCACGGAGAGAAGCGTGACACGCCGCTAAGATTTATCAGCTGCTTGAAGGCAAGGAAGTGTTTACAGAAAGGATGTGTTGCTTTTCTGGCACACATCGTAGATAAGAAGGCTGCTGAGCCAACAATCGAAGACATCCCTGTCGTAAGGGAGTATCCAGAAGTCTTCCCAGAAGACTTACCCGGACTGCCACCTCAGAGGCAAGTGGAGTTTCACATTGACTTAGTTCCAGGCGCCGCGCCTGTGGCTAAGGCACCTTATAGACTTGCGCCATCTGAGATGCAGGAATTGTCGACGCAACTTCAAGAGTTGTTAGACAAGGGTTTTATCCGACCAAGCTTCTCGCCTTGGGGAGCTCCAGTCTTGTTTGTCAAGAAGAAAGACGGAAGTTTCCGCATGTGTATTGACTACAGAGAATTGAACAAGCTGACGATCAAGAACAGGTATCCTCTGCCAAGAATCGACGATCTGTTCGATCAACTTCAAGGTTCAAGCTGTTACTCTAAGATCGACCTTCGGTCTGGATACCATCAACTAAGGATACAGGAGGAAAGTATCCCGAAAACAGCTTTCCGAACTCGTTATGGACACTACGAGTTCCTTGTTATGCCGTTCGGTCTGACAAACGCACCTGCAGTGTTTATGGACTTGATGAATAGAGTTTGCAAGCCATACTTAGACAAGTTCGTGATTGTATTCATCGACGACATCCTGATTTACTCAAAGACGAAGGCTGAACACGAACAACATCTTAGAACCATATTGGAGCTGCTAAAGAAAGAACAACTGTACGCCAAGTTCTCTAAGTGCGAGTTTTGGTTACGCGAAGTCCAGTTTCTTGGACATGTGGTTAATGGGGATGGAATTCATGTTGATCCCACAAAGATCGAGGCAATCAAGAATTGGGAGACGCCTACAACGCCAACCGAGATTCGACAATTCTTGGGTTTGGCTGGTTACTATCGAAGGTTCATCGAGGATTTCTCGAAAATCGCTCAACCTTTGACGCTCCTCACGCAGAAGGACAAGACATTTGATTGGGTAATCAAACAGGATGAAGCGTTTCAGGTATTGAAGGATAAGCTTTGTAACGCGCCAATCTTAGCTCTACCAGAAGGTACTGATGACTTTGTGGTATACTGCGACGCATCGCGTCAAGGATTGGGTTGTGTGTTGATGCAACGCCAAAAGGTCATTGCTTACGCATCACGCCAACTGAAAATGCACGAAAAGAATTATACCACACACGATTTAGAGCTTGGCGCAGTGGTTTTCGCTTTAAAGATCTGGAGACACTACCTGTATGGTACGAAGTGCACAATCTTCACAGATCACAAAAGCCTACAGCATATATTCAACCAGAAGGAGTTAAATATGAGACAAAGACGATGGGTTGAATTATTGAACGATTACGACTGCGAGATAAAGTATCACCCAGGGAAGGCGAATGTAGTCGCCGATGCCCTAAGTCGTAAAGAAAGAATCAAGCCCATAAGGGTTAGAGCTTTGGAAATGATTGTACGAACCGACCTTCCCTTGCGCATTCGTGCTGCACAAAAGGAAGCTCTCAAGGAGGGAAACCTTGAGGAAGAATATCTCCGTGGAATGGAGAAGCTTTTGGTACCAAACGAGGAAGGAACGTTATGTTTTGAGAAAAGGATTTGGGTTCCTCTGTTTGGTGGATTAAGGGAAGTTATTTTCGACGAAGCGCACAAGTCACGGTACTCTATCCACCCTGGATCGGATAAGATGTACCAAGATCTCAAGGATTACTATTGGTGGCCTAGGATGAAAGGCGACGTTGCTGTTTACGTGAGCAAATGTTTAACGTGCGCTAAGGTCAAGGCGGAATACCAGAAGCCTTCGGGACTTCTGCAACAACCTGAGATTCCCAAGTGGAAATGGGAACAAATCTCAATGGATTTTGTTACAAAATTACCAAGAACGCCAAGAGGCCACGATATGATATGGGTGATTGTTGACCGCCTAACAAAGTCCGCACACTTTCTGCCAATCAAGGAGAAAGACAGCACTAGTAAACTTGCGGAAATTTACTTGAGAGAGATCGTAGCACGTCACGGAGTGCCTCTCTCGATCATCTCTGATAGAGACGGAAGATTTGTGTCAAGAATATGGCAATCTTTCCAAGAATCTTTTGGCTCACAATTGAATCTGAGCACTGCATTCCATCCGCAAACTGACGGCCAGAGCGAGCGAACGATACAAACTTTGGAAGACATGCTGAGGGCATGTGTTATGGATTTAGGCGGTAGCTGGGATAAACACTTACCTTTGGTCGAATTTTCGTACAACAACAGCTACCACACCAGTATTGGTGTCGCGCCATTTGAGGCCCTATACGGACGCAAGTGCCGATCACCACTATGTTGGTCTGACGCAGGTGATAGGCAGCTTGCTGGTCCCGAGATCGTCCAAGAGACGACAGACAAGATTGCGCAAATACTTACACGCATCGAAGCCGCTCGCCACAGACAAAAGGCCTACGCGGATCCAAACCGGAAACATGTGGACTTTCAAGTTGGAGAAATGGTTTTACTGAAGGTATCACCCTGGAAAGGGGTGGCGCGCTTTGGAAAGCGTGGAAAGTTAAATCCACGCTACATTGGTCCCTTTAGAATTCTAGAAAGAATTGGGACGGTAGCATACAAGTTGGACCTACCCGCTGAACTAAATGGTGTTCACGATACATTTCATGTATCCAATTTAAAGAAAAGTCCAACTCAAATTGACGTTGCCATTCCTATCGACGAGATTCATATTGACGACACGCTCCACTTCGTTGAAGAACCTGTTGAGGTCACGGATTGGAAAGTTAACAAGACCCGCCGGAGCAGTGTCAAACTCGTCAAAGTGCGTTGGAATGCCAGACATGGTCCTGAATTTACCTGGGAACGTGAGGACCGGATGAAAGAGAAATACCTCCACTTATTTCCTAAGAACCCTGCTTCTACAAGCAGAACTTAAATTTCGGGACGAAATTTATTTAACGGGGGGAGAATGTGACAACCCGCACTAAACCAGGTATCCGTACAACTTAATTAATGATTAATTACTACTTGATTACTGTGCTTGATTGAACTAGCTGATAAACTGCTACCTGCATACTGATACATGCACTTACTTGCATCATACTTTATTTGCTGTCACTACATTAATTACATACTGAACCTTAGTGACAAACATGATGCACAAAAAGCACAGTAGCACTAAACGGATACACGGCAAACATGCTGATATGACCAGCATCAGGCAGACACTGCCTCTAAGGCCTGTTAAGAGCCTCATATATTTTGACTACACTGGTAGTGAGTGTAGGGATATAAGGGTTATGGTACCGCGTCTCAAGGGATAAGATACACTGATTCGGATGTGCCTAAAACGTACTTTATGTACCAAACACAGCACTTTAATAAATAAACCAGCTTCTAGCTGACTAATAAAGTGCCAGAACATGAGAAAATAACACTAGACACTTTCTAAAGTGTTGGAAACAAAATGTGTCACTAAAAATGTAATAACGACACTTTAAAGCGTTACAAAAGACTTTAACGGATTTCTATCCAACCGAACAACCGGATTATACCCGGAACACGAAAATATTTATATTTTCACTAAATATATTTTTCTGAGCCAGTTAGGGTCTCTGATTACCCTAACACCCGTCAAAACACACTACATACTACTAACTAAGTTAAACACCTATATTACTTAACTTAACCTAATCCTTATCCTAACCATCTACTTAAAATCGAACCAAGGGACCCCCCCCCCATGGCCGATTCGGTCCCTTTGTAACTAGAGGGGACACCTCTAGTACAACCAAGATTATGTAAGGGATTGTTGCCTAATATCTTAAAGACATTGTGACCAATGGACAATACCACTTAATCTTTCCTATAAATACACACTAATCACTTGAGATAACTATCACCAAACAAAAACTACTCTCTCCCTCTCTTTGTGGCTCACGGCCGAACCCACCACACACACACATCATACTTTCGGTTCTTGTCTTCATCATTCCAAGATCATTCAAGCTTCACAAGTCGCGTATTAGGAGCTCTTGTGCACTCGGAACACGAAGGACCTCAACCGTTAGCTTTTATCCACGCGATTTTCATCACGATTCTTCCCTAGCCCCGAGCTAGAGGTATATTGTTTAAAACTCATATTTAAGCATGTCTAAAGTGGTTAAAAGAACTTTCGTCGGTTAAATATCGTAAACATGCGTTTTGAAACTTTAAAGTCTAGTAAAATCACAAAAGTGGTGGTTAATAGCTAGTAACTTGTGTAAAAGATGTAGTAATTGGAATTTGTGTTTATCTAGACCCGATCTATGATGTGGTAGCTCGGATCTCCGTTTAACCCGACTTTGTAAGATCATGTATCTTCACATAAGCTCGTTTTTTACTAAATACAAGGGTTAAAGGCGAAACTCTACCACACAAGATACATGAACTTGTGTGAAAATATTTTACTTGTGTAAAAGTGATTTAACCGGTAAAATGGTGTTTAAAACTAGCGGATCTACGTATCCGCAAGTGGTATCTTCAAAGAACCACACATTTAAGAAACCATGTATTTTAAAGATGGATCTTACACTAATAAATATGGTTTTATAAACCACAAGTGTGTAAACACTTGTGAAACAAAGAGATCCGACAAAGAAGTAAATTTGTCACTTGTTACTAGAAGTTGTAAAAACGGATTTCTCTAAACACGAGGTTTTTATGAGATTAAAGTTACTTTATATAAATATCTACATATATAAAGGGTGTTTACACTATAGATTCGGAAAAACTGCAAGTTCATGCGATTATGCGATTTACATACTTGTCGACTAGTTTGATGTGTCGGAAATTGTTTGATTGAATAAAGAAGATTGTTGAATTAAATTGTTAAAAGAAAATGATACGCTGGAAAGCGTGGCCACCTCCAGTTACAGAGGAAACTCTGGCGAAATTTTCTAAAAACCTAACACTTAGACTTTTTACACAACAAGTGTTAGAACTATTTTTGGACATATTTTCAAAACATAAATTTCGCCAGCACTATATTTTACTAAATATTCGGAGGTGGGATTTTCACAAAGATTAACGTGATAAATATATTTGTCACAACACTGTTTATGATTATTTTGTGAAAATACATAAATATTATTTTAGGGTGAAAATAATATTTACAAGCGTTAATGATTCCAAAACTTTACGAACGCTTCCACAAACATATAAGTTACACCGGTAATTACATTACCACAAGTTTGATAAAACGTAACTTACGCACATGTATTGTATCCCCCATCCTTGGGAAGAAGAATAACTACCAAGTGTATACGGAACATAAACACGAAATAGTTGTCTAACTATTTCCCAAAGACTTAAACTATAAAGCTAAAGCACGGCCGTCCGTCTAATAGAATTAGCACTTGTAGGTCGTTGCACAGCTTACTGTATTGGAGACACTTGGTAGAGGCGCGCATTCACTGTGAGTTCATGTCCCCCTTTTCTCTAACTGTTTTCAGTTTTCTTAACTGCGGGGGTGAAATACATGTTACTTTGTTTACAAGTACTTTTATACACGGTATGATAACGTAAGGAGGTTTTAGATCATGTGAATGGGTAGGCGGAAACTTGAGGCTATTAATCCTCAGGGTAGGACCGAGGGACAGGAGCGGTAGATCTATTTGGGTGTAGCGAGCCCAGCCCCAGGCCAAACAGAACGGACCTTGGGGTGACTTTGTGCCCAACGCATAAATCCGCTAGGGTTGAGTCTTCCTACTTGCATTTCACAACATGCTAATGGCCTTGCAAACCATTGGTGATCACAAGTCCTCTTACACTGCTGCATACCAGGAAACTTTTATACTTACAAGTGTTTTACTTACTCACTTGCACATGAACTCGCTCAACATTATTGTTGATTTTTCAACTCACATGTATTTCAGGAAATTAAACGGATCTGGCACGGTATGGAACGTTTTCCGCTGCACTTGTCATGAAGTCATCAGGGTTTAGGGTTGTGTCTCTTACCTGGACAAGACACAATCCCTAAATCACGTTTATGTTTTGTTATAAGTTGTAATGTTACTGAACAAGGTTATGGTTGCATGTTAAAAACAATGGTATTGTATGTTGTTTTCTAAACTTAATGGATGACTTGCATGGTTTTTAAATTCATATAGCTTTGTTATGATTAAGCTATGGTATTAAGAGAGTCACACCAAAGTTAACCACGCTTCCGCAAAGCCAGGGTGTGACAAAAATAGCTCAGGTATGAAACAAAGGTTTCAACTTAGAGCACATTAGATTAAATTCTTGTGAGTTTGAAGCAAATGGGGGTGGGGTATTTATAGTATTTCCCGAACCGTTAAGATCGTTTCTTGAATAACGTGATCGAATCTCGTGCGTACACTTGTTGAAATGTTGTGGTGACTAAAAATGGCCTCTCATGGACTGAAAGGGCAAGTGTGGGTGTGTGGTTGTGGGTTTAACAGCTTGTAAAACCCGTTAGGATCTTTCAATGATATCAACCTTTAACTTGTGAAGGTGCGGAAAACAATCACAAGCCGATTCAAGAATGAATTATAATAATCAACACAAGAACAATATATGAAATAACAAACCGAAATCTTGCATTCAATGACTAGCAAAGACGGATACAAGACTCCTCAAAGGTTTCGACTCCTAGCTCTCCTTGACTTGTTGTCAACGATCAACCCTAAAACAATACCTTGGGTTTGCTTAAATACTTGACACAATGATTACTAGTCTAGGCCCAATCGAAACCATCTAAACCCCAACCCATACATAATCGGCCCAATACATGTAAAATAAACAAAACATAGAAACAACCCTTCAACTTTGCTAACCTACATGAATAAACCTTCAGGTTCCAACAATCTCCCCCTAGGTTTATGCATGCAGGTTCTTGACACTTTAACCTTCACGATCACCTTGCAACCGATCCTTAATACCACCAAAACCCTTTGTATGAATATGAATAGATGCTGTAACAGCTTTCGTCCAAGCTTTTGCAATTTCTTCATATTTCTCAGTAGCTCTAATTTGATGACGAGCCAACACCTCCAAATCTTCATGAGCAACATTCAGTAAATCAATCTGATCCACCAATTGAAAACACACATCATCATCACAAACAATCACTGCCTGCCCTAAGCGCTCATCATAAGACCAAAAGTGTAAGGTCTTTAGAGCACCCTTTGGAATCTTTCTCACCAATGGAATCATCTTCTCTTTATCAGTTACAGGCCAACGCACAATCTTCAGTCGCTTGTTTGTATATGGATCTCTGATGCCTTTAGCGGATTTAACAATGGACTCTGCAGTACGCATTGAAGGAAAGCCCTTAAGAACCTCCTTCTTCAACCTCTCGAAAAACCTATAACCAACTCCTCCAGGCTTATCATCTACATAAGGTGCTCTAGACAAGTCTGTCAAGTCCACTTTAGTAAATGACTGAAACTGGCCTGGATGTTTATACCACTCAACAGGTCCTATCTTCCTTTTTATCCACCATCTCTTGCGATCATGATCATAACCCCAGCTAACTACACCAGAACGATTTCCAACCTTATCATAGAGAGTTTCACCAACATCCATCAAATGATGAGTTGCATGAGCATCATCATCATCTGGATTTAGATTCCGATTCTTCATAATTACAAACTCTCTTTTCTTCTTGATTCTTTCAGCCTTCTCTCTGTCTGCAACAGGATCAATGATTCTTCTAAAGTAATGTTCCATAGCAGCACTTCTTTCAGCATCATCCTTTTCAAAAGCCTTTTTCCTATTTTCAACATCAGTTGGATCTGAGAACTCCTGTCCAAATTTCTTCTCCAACTTTCCACGCAAGTCATACACCATGTTAAACAACAAACTAACATCTCCTTGAAGCTGCTCAATCTGTTGATCTTTCTTCACAACCATATCTTCTAATTGAATAATCTTCGCATCTTTATGAATGGAATCTTGCTCAAGGACAACCATTCTTTTCTTCATATCTCTCATGCTGACAAACTCATCTTCATCACTCGAATCATCATCAAACGGCATTCTAAATGGCTCTTCAGGTCTTTTACCACTTGAACTGCTAGGCATATCAAGATCAACTCTAGAAGAACCTGCAGCTTCAGTAGCACTAGGTAACGTTGTCTCAACAGTGGTATCCACATCAATACTAGTAACCGGAACATCATCAGTAGTGATAACCATATCAGTTATTCCAGTATCAACACCAAAATCAAAGATGTCTTCAGTAGCGGTGGTGGTATCGGTGACATTCTTCTCAAACTCGAAGTCATAAAGACCTTCATCATCTTCATCAGTAATTACGGGTTGATCTTTGCTATGCTCAATATACATTCCGAGCCGAGGATCCCTCCTTTTCCGTTTCAATGGCATGGAATCAGAATCCTTTGGGTCTTCACTAGGCTTTTCACTTGACACTGAAAGATCAGAAGGAGGATTTCCCATCTTATCAGTTACAGATTTCAATAACAAAGCCAAACTTTCAGCAGTAATCACAGGTGGAACAACAGAAACAGCAGTATCAACTTCAGCTTCAGGAGGAAGCTCTTCATCTTCATCAGAATCACACATAATCTCAACACCTTCATCATCAGAGTCTATTGTTAAAATCTCTGTCTCAGGCTGATCTTCAGCATCCATACAAATATCATGTTCTTCAGCAACAATAGCACTTGCAGGTACACTATGCACTGAAACAGATTGTGCTATTTCTAGATTTTCACGAACATCTTCCGTCTCTGCAAACTGACCAAACTTCTCCAATTTAATCAAACCTTCAAACTTCTTCTCAGTACCCTTCTTTGTAGTAAGTGCACCAAAACATGATGGACCCATTGGTTTCAATTCCAACGTATTACCAGATCTCTTCAATTCTGGATATTTATCATTCAGAATCATCTGCAAGAATCTCGGATACATCAGAAACTTATCCTTTCGAAGTCCAATTGCATTCCTTTTCATTGCTTCCAAAATATATCTTGAATAATTGAACGACTCATTTGTAATTACACAAATCACAGCAGCAGACTGAGTAGTATTCAACTGATCAATTCCCCCTCTATTTTCTGTCATGCACACAAGAAACATATGCAGCAACAGACGCCAGTATGGATTCACAAACTTCTTTGCCAAGGGAGGAAACTTTCCTTCATAACTTAAACGAGGCAGAATTGCTTCCACTGATCCAGCTGGAAGTTCTGTAGGATCTGTTTCCTGATCGTTAAATCTTAAAACTTCTCTAATCATCTGCTCAGTCACTATAACTTTCTTTTCTTGAATTTCAGCAACTATAGCTCCCTTTCCATCAACAACTTCTACTTTAGCACTCTTCCAAAAATCTTGAATAAGGCTTTCATAAACAACTGGATTCTCACGAAGAGCATGAACAATCCGGCATGTATTTAGACCTTTCATCAATGACGTGTACAGCTGCTTGTGTTTCTCTGGTGGAGGTGCTAAATATCCAACTTGATTATGAGAAGATATAAACTTTAAATCCATTTTCTGCACATAACACAAATCAAATAAGTTTCCAACTTTCAAATATAACAGTGATAAAAATAAAAACCAAAACAAACACTGTTACTGTTCACTCGAGACCATGAATCGCAACCAAAAGGTCTCGAGTCGAAACCAGTTGTCTGCGAGTCGCAACCATGAGTCGCAACCAACAGATTTCGAGTCGCAACCATGAGTCGCAACTGACAAACATTGAGTCGCAACCATGAGTCGCAATCTTGATGTTGCGACTCGTAACCACTGGTTTCGAGTCCTCAGTGTTCTTGATTGCAAATCAAACATCTTCAAAACTTCATCGGAAACTTCAAATCCTCATCGGAATCTTCAAATCTTCATCGGAATATTCAACAACCATTCATAATTCCTGCAAAACTTGAATAATGACGTCATTATACCTTGATGATCAATGAGTCGCAACCGGAGATTGCGAGTCGTAACCGGAGATGAATCGGAATCTTCAACAGATCACCGGAGCTTTTGAGAGAGAATCAGACTTGGTTGCGAGTGAGAAATGAGGTCTCGACTCGCAACCGCCCTTTTATACCACAAGTCTGATTATGGGCCAACATGGGCTTTTAACTCTTGGGTCACAACTTTAACAAATTGGGCTTGACAAATTTGGGCTCTTGACTTAACAGATTTATCAATCAAATTTTTAACCCATTTCAAAAACTGATTTAATTTTAATGAAAATTATCCATTAAACCTTTTGAGCAATGTTTGCAAAATAAAAAACCTAAAAAAAAACAAAATTAAATAATAAAAATATTTACAAAATAAAATAAGGAAATTTGCATAGATACTCAGGGATCAAATCACAAGGTTTTGGGCTTGACTTCACTTATCAACACTGATCTACTACTGAATGATCTAGACAATTGCCAGTATATTTGTCCCCTTAAACTCATCTCCCTAGACCTTTTCCATATAACTGCCTGTAACTCAATTTATCATGTTTTGATATCTTAACAATGAACACTCAAAACAAATACTAATCAAATCCCGAAATTATAACAGCACACTCTATCATGCAAGTAGCTTCCCTACCACATGTTTCACAAGTCCAATCCAGATCTCTGAAATCTTAACTGGGACTAGGTTGAGAAGAGAACAGAATAGATCTTAAGCAGAGATGGTATAATATACAGATCAAATGAGTTTTTCTCAGTTTGATATAGGTTTCTTGGGTTTCTTTTGGGCACTAGAGGGCCTCTTTCGGGTGTTTAATTGATCTACAGAACGACAACGTACAGCTAGGTCAGCATATATCTGGATGCAGCAGAAGCTGACGTTGCCTAGCACCTCCAGGTCAGCATATTTCTGGATGCAGCAGAGGAGATACACGACTTTTTCAGAGAAGATTTCAGAGTCAGACCAAAATTGTGTGTATCGGGACAACATACAGACATTCAAATAGAAATGAGCTAATTCCAAGTGACTTTCTTTCCTGAGGTCATGTACAATTTTTAGTTCTAAACAGAAACAGCCAATGTTTCCAGTCTTAAGGATAGAGCCTACCAACACATCATACTAGAGTCAAACTATTTCGATACTGGTCTTACATGAGTCAGCCCTCAACCATAATGTGTAAAATCATTTCATTTCCCAGTCATGCCACACCTCTTTTTGTATTTTTCAATTTTTCAATGTTTTTGTATTTTTTCAATTTTTCAATGTTTTTGTATTTTTCAAAAATTCTCCCCCTAAATTTGAGCATAAATAAAAACTACCTAAGAATAGAAAACTTTATGAACAAATTTACCTACGAAAAACAAAAACATGCTCAGTCAGTAAAACGGATCATTTTCAGAAAATCCACAAGCACTCTGAATTTTGAGCTGCTGACAGGTTTGGTGAACAAATCGGCAGCATTTGCATCTGTGTCGATTTGCTCAAGTGTAATAAGACCTCTGTCGAAGCAATCTCGAATAAAATGAACTTTGATATCAATGTGCTTGGTTTTGGAGTGAAAAACAGGATTTCTAACAATTTGTATTGCAGCATCATTATCGCAGTAAATAGTAGTGTTGAGATAAGTCAAACCGTAATCCTGCAATTGATGTTGCATCCACACCACTTGAGAGCAAGAAGCAGAAGCCGCAACATACTCGGCTTCAGCTGTAGATATTGCCACTGTTTGTTGTTTCTTGCATTGCCAAGAAATGAGCCGATCACCCAAAAATTGGCATCCCGCAGATGTAGATTTCCTGTCACTGTCAGTACCTCCAAAATTGCTGCCAGAAAAAGCAAACAAGTCAAAATTGGAATCCCTCGGATACCACAGGCCAAACCGAGGTCGGCCTTTAAGATACCGAAAGATCCTTTTAACAGCAGTAAGGTGAGAAGTTTTAGGATTAGCCTGATAGCGTGCACAGTTGCAAACAGCAAACATAATGTCCGGACGGCTAGCTGTGAGATACATCAATGACCCGATCATTGACCTATATTGACGTTGATTGACAGACTCTCCTTCTTCATCTTCAGTCAATAGTGGTCTCTCTGCCATAGGTGTTTCAGCAGGCTTTGCGTCCGTGAATTTGAATTTTGCCAGCACATCATCCACATACTTCCCTTGATGAATAAGAATTCCTTGTGAACTCTGCTTGACTTGTAGACCCAAAAACAGTGTCATTTCCCCCAGAGCACTCATTTCAAACTTCTTTTTCATAACTCTCTCGAATTCCTTGCAAAGATCCTCACTTGTAGATCCGAAAATGATATCATCAACATAGATTTGAACCAAGATTTGATCACTTCCTACCTTCTTGATAAACAGAGTCTGGTCTATGGTGCCACGCGTATACCCATGAGCCAACAGATGCTCTGTTAGTGTGGCATACCAAGCTCGAGGAGCCTGGTGTAACCCGTACAGTGCCTTGTCTAGCTTGTAAGCATATTCAGGATGGTCTGGATGCACAAACCCTGGTGGCTGCTCGACAAAAATTTCGTCCTTCACTTTTCCATAGAGAAACGCGGTTTTGACATCCATCTGATAAACAGTGAATCCCATGTATGACGCGTAAGCCAAAAAGATCCGGATGGCTTCAAGTCGTGCAACCGGAGCATATACTTCATCATAATCCAGTCCTTCAATTTGTCTAAATCCCTGAACCACCAGCCTTGCTTTGTTTCGAACGATGACTCCTGCAGAATCCTGCTTGTTTCGAAATACCCATCTAGTTCCAAGCTTACGTTTTCCTGTTGGCAACTTGACGAGCTTCCATACTCCAAGTCTTTCAAACTGGTTCAGCTCTTCGTGCATAGCATCTACCCAGCCAGGTTCCTGCAAAGCTATATCAATAGTTTTAGGTTCGATTTGAGAAAGATAACAAGAATATAAGCAAGTGTTAATGGTTCCTGTTTGACTCCTGGTCAAAATTCCTGCATTTACAGGACCAATCACATTCTCGATTGGGTGATTGCGTTGAACGCTCGTAGGTATGGCCAAATCAGGTACAGTCTCCTCTTCAGTGGTGGTGTTGCTAGACTCCCCCTCATTAGGTGCTGTAGTAGTGTGAACTACAGAAGAAGTGACAACACAATCCTCAGGAATTGGTTCGGGAAATAAAGCAGAGTCACTAGTTGATGCACCCTCAGGAGATCGATTGACCATCGGAGTTGGTGTAGGATGTTGCGTAAACACCATTCCCGGTGGATCAATGGTATGATGCCTCACGTTGTCTTGCATCTGTGATTCGTCTTCCGTATCTTCAAACGACAATGGTTGTTTGGGAATAGACACACCTGCAACTGAAACATCACTTGACAAAATGTTAAATGATTTAAACAGAGCAGAATAATCGTATAACCAATCTGGACCAACTCTAGCGTCCGTAGCATTCTCTTCAAGCCATTCAATGTTGCACGACTCGACGACCTTTTTAGTTACTTTGTTGTATACCCTATAAGCAGAGCCTTTAGCATATCCAACAAAGTAACATTCGTCACCTTTGACTTCAAACTTTCCGTTGGAATCCATTAGTAATAATACACATGGACAACCAAAGATACGAAAGTGTGAAACCGAAGGTTTATGTCCTTCCAGAATCTCATAAGGGGTTTTCATGTGACGTTTGTTTACTAAAGCATGATTCTGGATATAACAAGCCGTGCTAACTGCCTCGGCCCAAAAGAAGCTAGGAAGCTTTGAATCAGCCAGCATAGTACGCGCAGCTTCAATGAGAGTACGATTCCTTCTTTCAGCCACTCCATTTTGTTGTGGAGTTCGAGGCGCACTGAACTGACGATCGATTCCCTTATCAATGCAGAAAGTATCCAAAGTAACGTTCTTGAATACTGTCCCATTGTCTGATCGAATAACCTTCACCTTAATACTCGCTTGATTTTCAGCCAAAGTAATGAATTGTTTTACCAAGACAGCAGTTTCATTTTTGTGGCTGAGAAAATACACCCAAGTGTAACGAGAGTAATCATCGACGATTACCAGACAGTAAGCTTTCTTCCCAATGCTCAGCACATTCACTGGACCAAAAAGATCCATGTGAAGTAGTTCGAGGACAGCTTTTGTCGAGAGTACTGGTTTAGTCTTATGAGGTTTTCGATGAGCTTTCCCTTTCGCACAAGCAACACATTTCTCCACCAACATGAAGTCCTTGATTGGAAGATCACGTACCAGTTGACCTTTAGCTAGACGGTTCAGATTTTTCATATTCACATGCCCAAGTCGACGATGCCACAACAGACCATCATGCTCCGAAATTTTTGAAAATAGACAAGTGATCTCTTCACACGGTTTCTTGTTCATATCAATGACGTAAGCATTACCTTTCCTTTCAGCTGTCATCAAGAACCAATCTTCTGGAATAACAATCCCAGGCTTAAGAACATGACATCCCTTCTTCGTGAAATGAACTGAATTCCCTCGATCACAAATCTGCGAAATACTCAACAGATTGTGTTTCAGTTCTGGAACATAATTAACATTTTCAAAACTTAAGACGCCGTTTCGAACAGTTCCTTTTAACGTGATTCTGCCTGACTCTCCTCCCGCAAATGAGACATATCCACCATTAAACTCTTTGATATTTTCCAGTTGGGATAAGTCTCCTGTCATGTGCCTGGAACAGCCACTATCCATGTACCAGAGGCGCACGGTAGTCCTCCACAGCTGTTCCTGCACGATTAGCGGGATTAGTTAGATTTAGGAACCCAGCCCATAGTGGATCTGGGTTTTCCTTGTGCATCAATATACGTCACTCTCTGCCACACTAAATTATCTTTATTCAGAAATTTTGAAACATCCCTTTTGGCGACATTTTGATGACATGATTTCATTGAATTGGATTGCATGCCATTAGCTTTAGGTTTCCAAAACTGTCTTGACCAGTTAGAATTGAAACTTTCATAAGCGTTACCAAAAGAATTACTTCGATTTCGCTGAAAATTTGTTTGTCTATTCTGATATTGATTATAGCGTTTGACTGCATTCCAATCCTGATCAGAAGGTCTAGTCCTGTGATGGTTGTTCTTCATTGTCTTCGTCTTTGCAGACATCATGGACTTCGAACAGTGATATCGATTAGACGTGACCTTCTGATTTCGCTCTGATGTTTTCTTGTTCGGTGTCCTTGGGAGTTTGCCACAATTTCTGGCAATGTGACCAGCAATGCCACAGTTAAAACATGTTTGACGTTTCACATTTTGAATATTCTTGACATTTTGACTCTGTTTGCTTGATTTCGTGTGATTTGATGTTTTAGTTTTCTGAACATGTTTGACTTGTGGTTTTTCTTTAGACAACTTTTCTTCTAATGATCTCTCTCTTAGATCAGCATCCCTTTCATTGTTACTTAATCTTGATTCCGAATTTGAACATGTACGAGTTTCATCCAAATGCGTTTTATCAAGGCATTTGTCATCTGAAACCGATTCAGGTTCACTTCCCGAACAAGAAGAAGTCTCAACAATATGCTCTTCCTCAATGCATTTGTCATGTGAAACTGATTCAGATTCTTTTTCTGAGCCTAAAGAAGTTTCATCAATATGCATTTTCTCAGAGCATTTATCATGTGACACAGATTCAGGTTCATTGTTTAACACAGTTTCCAATGGGGTCCCACTAGATTCAACATTAGGGACACCCACTGAGACAGATTCAGAAGAAGAATCAGGATACTCTTGATTTTCTTGAGAAGTCGTTTCAGTGGTTTCACTGAATGCATCCTGAGGGACCTCACCTGTAACATTTTCACAAGCTGA
Organism: Helianthus tuberosus; assembly: GCA_030545235.1. Classification (NCBI taxonomy): domain Eukaryota; kingdom Viridiplantae; phylum Streptophyta; class Magnoliopsida; order Asterales; family Asteraceae; genus Helianthus; species Helianthus tuberosus. The sequence goes on along the minus strand of CM060432.1, from coordinate 61,246,743 downwards.
AACATTAGAGATGTTAGGATCACAAACATTAGTTGAAAAACAACCATCACCACACTTATTGTTCAAATCATCCACACAAACATTATCAGTTTTGCCCAAAACAACAGGCTCACAAGACGAAACATAAGCTGAAAACGACGCAAACAAAGAACTAGTAAAAGCAATGTCCGACTCAGTTGGTTCAGAATAATGTTCAAAATATGGTTCAGAAACATTTGAAATAATAACCGGTTCACTCCCATGAACATCATCACACTTTACTTCAGAGCTATCATCTGCACACGAAGATGAAACATTAGGATCAATTGTGCCTTTGTGAACAAAATTTATAGGAGCAGACTTCCTTTTCTCAATTGGTCTGTCATTGAACGATGACTTATTATTTTTTGGACCATAAGTCATTTTACTTTCATTAGTCATCTCCTCCTCAGTCATAGGTAAATAAGTATAATTGTCATTATAAGGAGGAGGAGCCTTATTAAAACCCAAACCACACCCTTTCTTTTCCTTGTATGCAAGTTGTTGATCACAAAGATTTTTAACCAATTTACTGGAAGAATCAAACTTCTTGATATTTAATTCATTAATTTGATATCTGTTTTGAATATCTTCCAGTTCCTTAGTTAAAATGCATACCTTTTCTTGAGCTTCTAGGAAATGGGCTGTTTTTACACTTACATCATCCTTTAGCTTGATGATGTCTTTTCGCTGAGCTTCAATCTTTTCTTTATAAAGCTTCTCATTTTTAGACAAAGTAAAATTTTTATTTTTTATGTCATTATAATCTTGAATGAGCTCAGCGTTGTGTATTCTGTAAGCCTCAACCCTTTCCCTACACTCAGGAGTACAGAAAACAGAAATTACCTCTTCTTTAGTGAGACCTTTAACAGGAGCTGAAAGAATTTGAGTCATGAATGCAAAATCATCAGCTTCAGTCTCTTCCTCTGGCTTTGGGCTATGTTCACTTGAAGTCATGAAAGCAATGTTGGATGTAGCAGTTTGATTCTCTGGAGCTGATATGTTCAGACGCTCAATTTCTGAAGTCCAATCAAAGTTGAGGTTGGGCTGAACCACCAGTGCTTGTGCTAATCCTTGCGGCGGTGGACTTCCAGAAGCAGCAGCATCTGCTATACTTGTAGTGGTCACAAGTGCTCTTTCTCGATTAGGAGTTGCAGGTTGGGCAGGAGTTGCAGGAGTTTGATCTCTGTTTATAAGTGGCTTTGGGCAGTTTCGAGCATAGTGTCCTTCCTCATGACAGTTGAAGCAACGAAGATTAAAGGGCACTTTAGCAGCTCCATTCCATGCATTTCCCCACCTGTTTTTACCTGTTCTTTTCACAAACTTTTGGGCTCTGAAAGCTGCCATCGCCATCTGCCAGGTGATGTCCATTTCTTCAACATCATCTGGATGAATCTGTTTCAGATCATCAGGACACCACTTTGGTGGATCAAGTTTTCCTGCAATAAAAGCATTCAAACAGTTGATCACTGAAGCTGCGATATCCAAGTTTTCCTTTGATTGTTTAGCAAAGAAAGTTATCATTTCGTTGTTAGCAGCGGAAGCAGAAGCAGCAGTAGAGACATTTCCAGAATTTGGAATTGAAGCAGGAGAAGCTGGAGAGACGACTTGATTAGAGGATCCAGATGAGTGCACCTTTGCTGAAGTTGGAGTAGTGGATGAAGTATTGCGAAACATCTGAAAACCACCTTGAGACAATAATGCTGTGTTGCTGTTGTTAGAGGAAGCGGGAGCAATGGAGAAACCAGCAGCTAGCATACTGTTCTTGTAATTTGTTTCTCTTTGCTTATCATCCAGTTCGCATGCCTTAATGTGAGAGATCATCTCTGACAGAGTGCATCTAGCGAGATCTTTAGTCTTCTTGATCATAGCAACATGATGATCCCAACTCTTTGGTAGTGCATTAAGAAGTTGTCGGTTTGTAGATGCATTTGTTGTATGAATTTCTTCCATTTGCATTTGAGTGATCAGCTTCACAAACCTCTGAATCTGATTGTCTACCGTTTCACCATAAATATGGTTGAAGTTGTTGAAGTTTTGTTGCAGCAGATTTCTTCGGCTCTCTTTCATATCTTCGTTTCCTTCATATACTTCGATCAGAGAATCCCACAATTCTTTGGCAGATTTGCAGGTGCGAAAGCCAATAGCAATATCAGGACCCAAACCCATGGTTAAGTAGGAAAGAGCTCGATCATCTTCTTCAACAATGAGCAAATCATCTTCAGTGTACTGATCCCTAGGTTTCTTTACCTTAAGACCTGGTTCAGTTGAGCTTTCCATCATGATTTCCCTAGGACCTCGCAAAATGCTTCGCCACAGCTTATAATCCTTAACCTTAAGATGCTGTTCAAAGCGCCACTTCCACTCAGGAAAATCATTAGCATCAGTTAACCTAGGAATGCGTGTTGTGGTACCAAGCTTTGAATCCAATTCTTGTTGTTCTTTAAGGGCAGTCAATTCACTGTTGTTTGACGACATGTTTAATTAATTAGTTAATTAATTAATTGATTTTTGTTTTAAGTCCAAAAGTCAACAGTTCAAATGTCCGTAAATCAGTGTCGTTGCGAGTCGTAACAGCTGGGTTGAAACTGCTGTGGTTGCGAGTCGTAACTGCTGTGGTTGCGAGTCGTAACTAAAACAGGATGAGCCGAAACCAAGGTTGCGAGTCGTAACAGCTTCGGTTGCGAGTGGAGACTGACTACTGGTTGCGAGTCGCAACTGAAACAGGATGAACCGAAACCGTGGTGAATGCGAGTCGAAACCAAAACGTGATGAACCGCAACAATGATGGTTGCGAGTCGTAACCAGAACGTGATGAACCGCAACAGAGATGGTTGCGAGTCGGAACCTGCAAAAGAATAAACGATAAGATCTGTTTACTCGCAATCCCGATTTTTCAGCACTTCCAAAATTCAAAGATATCGTAATCTTTGAATCTCTTGACCACCAACTTTCCGTAAAATCAGCAAACACCTTTTTCAGAAATCAACAAACCAAAATCAGTATAATTTTGATGAATCGGTCATGAACAGTTTAAGTATTTCACTGCAAAACATGTAACAAAACAGATCAGTAGCACAAACGATTCTTGAATCCGAATGATATCAAAACCGAGCCCTTGAATGGCTTCAATGGCTCTGATACCAATTGTAAAACCCGTTAGGATCTTTCAATGATATCAACCTTTAACTTGTGAAGGTGCGGAAAACAATCACAAGCCGATTCAAGAATGAATTATAATAATCAACACAAGAACAATATATGAAATAACAAACCGAAATCTTGCATTCAATGACTAGCAAAGACGGATACAAGACTCCTCAAAGGTTTCGACTCCTAGCTCTCCTTGACTTGTTGTCAACGATCAACCCTAAAACAATACCTTGGGTTTGCTTAAATACTTGACACAATGATTACTAGTCTAGGCCCAATCGAAACCATCTAAACCCCAACCCATACATAATCGGCCCAATACATGTAAAATAAACAAAACATAGAAACAACCCTTCAACTTTGCTAACCTACATGAATAAACCTTCAGGTTCCAACACAGCTGTAATCTGCTGAGTAATCGATCTTATCTGATCTGGGACACTGACGCGGGCCGCGTAAGGATACACACAAACCTTACGCGGGCCGCCTGGCCATGTCTGATCAGAACCAAGTTTGCATATTTACAGTTTCAGTCCCTGTTGGTGTTTAAGCCCATTTCCGACACTTCTAAGGCCCGTAAAGCCAACTTCAAGGCCCTAAAATGATGCCTAAACATTGTGGACATGAAACATGCTCAAAAATATGTCGGATGTCAGTTCATTTGGTCGTACGATCGCGATGATCGCTTAATTACAACGGAATGCGCATAAGCGCGAAAAACGATCCAAATGACGCGACGAGTGGATTTTTCTTATGCCAAACACTAAAATAAAATGTTTTAGTGCTTACATAAATTTTTGGATGTCCGGATGTATTCAGAACGTAAGTTATGCGCGAAAATGCAAACTTATGCACTTTTTGACGCTTTTAGTCCCTGAATGACCCAGAAGTTTATTTTAGCACACCGAACCCCTCAAAGCCTATTTCTAAGTTATGTAAGGGATATTTATGGTGTGTTTAACTTATGGTCATATTCCGGAATGTCTGTTCCAGTACGAATCGTCATACTTTCACAGTTTGTCAAGTTTAGTCCCTGTAAGCGAATTAACTTGTTTTCGGCATACCAAACCTTCCAAAACTTATTTCTAAGTTATGTAAAGGTTATTTAAGGTATGTTAAGCCTATGTCACTATTACGGAGTGTTTGTTGCATTAAACTGGTTATATTTACGCATTAGTGCGCGTATAACATTCCAGAAAGCGATTTAGAGCTTGAAATCGAACAAGAGTTGATATGTGCAAAAGATACACATATTTATACAAGTCCAAAGTATGAAACACAATATTTCATTGATTTGGTATTTGTTTGCTGGTCGCAGTGACACAGGTGTCACAGAATCTGACCAAGATGTGCCATTTCACTATTCCAGCAAAGATTCTGAAGATTTCCCTACCTTCGCTGAGTTGTTTCGAACTCATAATGAAGATGAACTTAAGAGAAAGGTTACTGAAAAGGTGGCTGAAGATGGTATTCCCAGAAAGTTAACAAAAGAAGAACTCTGTGAGGAAAGAAATGGTTCAAATCGATGGTGGAGGAAAGAGAGTTTAAACGACCATTGAAGTTCTTCACAAGTCATTCTGATAAATCTCTCGGAGATATCTTATCATGGGTTACCATGAATATTTGAAAGCTTACGCCATCAAACGAGAATTTGAAGTTCAATATTTCAAATTTATCAAAGATATAAAGACACTGCCCAGGTGGGACGTGGAAGAGTTGGTTAAAACGAAGAATATCCAACAGTGTCAGTGGGGTCCTGAAGTGAGGCATCACGAACAGAAGCTTTGGTACTACATCCGCCGTTAAGCACGTGACAACTTTCCTGAATGGAAGCCGCAATATCCAAAGCGTGCAATAATAGTTGACCTAGTAACAAGTGAAAAAGATATCACTCTGCATGTGAAACGACCACGATGCATGAAGAATATGCCCCTAAAAGAAATGGAACAAGATTTTCATACAGATTTCAGAGGTTGGGCGTATGATCCAAAGACATGTCAGGCAGTGATTGCTCTTCGAGATGAAAAGTTTGTTTGGAGGCGTATCTATGTGCTCGATCCAATGTGGCTGGTCAACTGCTCAAAGAAAGACATTGAGTGTTTGTTCTTCAATAAGATAATGTTCTATGAAGCTGATAAAGAACAAGCTCTGCAATATCAAAAGCTGGTGACAGAGAGAAGCTCTACAACGAAAGAAGGAATCAAAAAATGGCTGAAGCTACTGAGAGAGCAACATGGAAGTTGGGAATGGGGCAATATGATACAGATCAAACTCCGATTGAAAAGGAGGAAAGAAAGATTCCCAGGTGGTCAAAGTCATTGGATGGTATTAAAGAATATCGTGAGTGGTGGATAACAAAGGAAGGTTCGAACGTAAAGAGAAGCTAAAAGGAAACAGAAGCAGAGAGAGAGAGAGGATATACAGAAAGAAGGACTAATGAAGACTATACAGACGACTACAACTACATCCAAGGGGGAGTCTGTGAATGCATTATGTATGTAGCTTCCGTCTTGTATCGAGTCTTAGTTTAATGTTGTTTGTATGTACTTATATGTTATTCGTATAGAACTGAAAGGTTTTGTATTGTACCAGTCCCTTCGTACGAATGGACATAATAACCAGTTCGTACGAAGCTGCAACTCACACCCCAGTTCGTACGAAGCTAGGTATGCCTTCGTACGAAGCCATGCAGTCTATATATAGGGGTGTTGGGTTCTTAGTTTAGATAAATTTTGGGCAATTCATGCGAAGCTCTGTCCAATCTTCTCCAGGATTTGTACATATTTGAATATTAATGAGAAGAACATTTAACGGTGTCTGTGTGATCATTATGTCAATCTATTTCTTGGATTCCGCACTAGCAAGTAGATTCTAGATCTGGTCGGAGCGTTCAACGAAGACGAACACGGTCCTCACACTCTTAACCCTTTCTATTCCCCCATTTATAACCCTCACCAACCCTCAATTCATCTCCGATTTATAAATCAGAAGTATGTATATTACCCCATCTCCGATTGTGAACACAACAACAATTCTCGGGTTTCTAAGACTGCGTTTCACTAAGAAGGCATAAATATCAATGATGGCAAGTGAGAGACTCCATAGGCATTGCAAGCTCAGAGCTGCTACAAGGTACCAGGTACAACAACATATCATTTCATCACCCCAATTCATATGCAGACCATCAAAAATAACCCTTTAAATTGTAACTAAACCACCAGTTAACTTCTCAAACCATAAATGGAAGCGAACGCAAATTGATATGTACATAGGGTTCTGTTTCAGTAATATAAAATAAACTTCTACTGGTGGCAGCCATGACGACAACATAAATGGAAGCGAACGCAAATTGAAACAACCGCAAAGCAAGGTTAGCTGGAGTTCCAGGGCCGATTGACTTGCGGATCTGTTGGAATTGTGGATGAATTTCAAGTTTTGGGAAAGTAGAGTGGTCGACAGCGAACCACCCCTGCCGCCGCACCCACCACCAGCTGCCGCACCCACCACCCCTCCACAAGCCGCCACACCACCCACTTCATCCAAGGCACCTACTCCAACCGGAGCAAGCCTGCCGTTACCTACCACATCCGGCCCATCGCCTTACAATATGTTTGTTGAACTAATTAATGCAGATATGGAGAAATTGGGTGAAAGGAACATATTCAAATATAATTGATACCAGACTTTCTGTTGATTCAAGATCCATCGCAAGATTTATCCACATGGGGTTGTGGTTCATTCAAGCACAAGCTACAGATAGGCCAATAATGGAGGAGGTTGTTGGGATTTGCTTTAGCTTTATTTTCCTAAATTTATATTGTTAAATTTATTGTTATTCTTGATAATTAGATTGGAGAGGTAGTTGTTATTTATTTCTGGATTTTTCTAGAGGGAAAAAGACCATTGTACCCTCATGTGTGATGTGTATTGCACATGACAAGAATTAACTGAGATTTCTAACCATGTTTGGTCTAAATGACAAAACATGCAACATTTTGAAACGTTAAGGACACCGCCTGTAAACTTTTAGCCAAAAGAACAACGCCTGCTATTAATTTACTCTTAATTTAATTTATGAGTTTGAGTAAACTGCCATTTTGGTCCCTGAAGTTTGGCCATTTTTGCCACTTTAGTCCAAATCTCAAACTTTTTGCATCTGGGTCCCTGTGGTTTCAGTTTTAATGCCATTTTGGTCCAAATCTCAAATAAGGTCAGATTTCTAAAAAAACCTGGTTTTTGTCCTTTTCCTCAGGAGCATTTTGGTCATTTTAAGCATTAATTTATATATATAAAAACCTGATTAAGCACCTCTCTCTCTTCTCTCTCTCTCTTCTCTCTCTCTCTCTCTCTCTCTCTCCTCTCCCTCGAACTCCACCGCCACCATGAACTCCCCCCCTTCTCACCACCACCATGAGCTCCTCCCTTCTCCACCGCCACCATGAACTCCCCCCTTCTCACCACCGGCATCAAAAGCACGGTTAACTCGGATAAACTAGTGATATCAACTAGAATTTCACCCGAAAACATATTGTTACTAGCTTTAAACACATTGAGTTTCCCCCAAGAAGATATTCCCTCTGGAATTCGACCCGACAAATTATTCTTACACAAATACATATGATTCAAACTCTGTAACAGAAACATCTCATGAGGAATTTCATCAGAAAGTTCAAACTCAGATCTAAGAGCTCCAGATTCACCAAATTAATCAACGATGTGTAAATCCCTTTACCTGAAACCGCCACACGAGCTGCAAGAGCTTCCACAATGTACGCTGAAATCCTCTGCGACGACTCTCCATCAATCAAAACCGTTCGTCTCATCTCATACGCTTTGTTTTATTCCCTGATACCTTCCTCGGGAGTGAGTGGAGTACCGATTTCCAACAGGGAATCCACAGGACCCCGATTGCAGCTAGATGAAGAGTCTAGGTTAATCGATTTCTGCCCAATTTTTGGGGTTTCGAGAGTGAAGTGGGTTAGCAGATGGGTGGATCTCGTGTGGTGGTTCAGGTGGTGGCTGGATTTAGTGGTGGTGGTGGCTGGATTTTGAGCAATGTATAAACTGCCATTAAGTGGGTGATGCATGTGTATTTATATTTTTTCTAAATAAATAAATGGATAAAATAACTCAAGTGCCCTCATAATGACCAAAATGCCCCTGAGGAAAAGGATAAAAACCATGTTTTTTTTTTAGAAATCTGACCTAATTTGAGATTTGGACCAAAATGACAATAAAACTGAAACCACAGGGATTCAGATATAAAAAATTTGAAATTTAGAGTAAAGTGGAAAACTAAACCTTAGGAACTAAAACAGCAGTTTACCCTATGAGTTTTGTGTTTTGGTTTTACAGCGTGAAAAATGCCACTATGTTTTATTTATATTTCTTAAATTATTATATTATATTATAAGGGTGGAGATATAATAGGAAGTTAATTTGGCTAGGAAGGCTAGGAAGTGATCTTGACCATCCATTAAGTAAATCAAGGGCTAAGATTAAATCAGGGAAATTGAAAGTAAGAAAAGAGGCGCGTGACTTTTTTCAGGGGCATTCTAGTCAAGTAAGCCAATAGTTTCTCTCTCCTCCAATCCCCCCCCATTTTTTAAACGTTAATAACTCTTTCATACGACATTATTTTTTTATAAAAATTGCACCAAAAAAACGAGCGTTTTTTTATCTTTAAAACGAGTATACTATTGCTATATTTTGAAAAAAAAAATTTAAAACCCAGTTATAGAAAAACCCCCAGTATTGTAAAACGCAATGAAAAAAAAAACCTTAAAAATGACATTTTTCTAAAACGCAATGCACCAAAAACACATAGAAATGACTTATTTGTAAAACGCAATGCCCAGAAAACACAAAGAAATGTTTTATTTCTAAAACGCAATAGCCTAAAAACTCAAAAGAAAATGTACTTTATAAAACGCAATGGACTAAAAACCCATAAAAATGTGTTTTACCTAACGTTTGTGTTTTACGGAAGCTCTTGAATGAATTGCGTTTTGCTGTTAAAGAGAGCTATAGGGAATTTTGAATATGCAGAATGTGATTACGATCTCTCCATATTTGCAGACTCACCAAACTTTCCAGATACAAGAATACTAGGTTATGTTTTTAAGGTGATTTGAGATTTGAACCATGGCAACTTTGTCACCCAATTGTTTCTTCATCCAATCACAGTTATATCTTCATTCTTGCTCGTTACTGAATAGCCAGAAAGGACTGAAAACACATAAAAAGTGTTTTACCTAAAACGCAATGCACAAAAAACACAAAGAAATGTCTTATTTGTAAAACGCAATGGCCAGAAATCACTTAAAAATGACTCATTCTAAAACGCAATGGACTGAAAACACTTCAAAAATGTGTTTTACCTAAAACGCAATGACTAAAAACACTTAAAAATATGTTTTTTCTAAAACGCAATAGCCAGAAAGGACTTAAAAATGACTCATTCTAAAACGCAATGGACTGAAAACACCTAAAAATGTGTTTTACCTAAAACGCAATGACTAAAAACACTTCAAAAATGTGTTTTACCTAAAACGCAATGACTAAAAACACTTAAAAATATGTTTTTTTTCTAAAACGCAATAGCCAGAAAGGACTGAAACTGTTTGGGAACTGTCTGGGACTGTGAAAACACTCTTATTTCTAAAACGCAATGGACATATAAAACTGTCTGGGAACTGTCTGGGACTGTGAACTGTCTGAATTGTCTACGAATTAACCCCAGCCAGGGGCTCTGCCCCTTGGACCCCGCCAGGGGCTGCCGCCCCTGGGACCCCGCTACCGGGGGCTGCCGCCCCGGACCCCCGCCATGATCGTAAAACGCAATAAGTAAATCAAAAACCCAGATCGTAAAAATGAAATTAAAGAATTTCTTACATGGATCGAAGTGGTTTCTTCAATAATTGATGAATTTTGAATGATTGAAACACTTATCAACGCTTGAATCGAACGAATCGAGTGATTATCTCCAAAATCACCGGAAAAAACCAGATTTTTTTATGAAATTAAACTGGGTTTTCTTCAAAAAAAAGCTGAAGAACACGTTGATCGGGTTCTGAATCATTGATTTGTGATGAAAATCGCACTATAATGTAGTGATTATTGAGATAGAAAGTGAAGAAATAGTTGAAGATGGTGGGTTTTGAAAATGATGGGTTTTTGAATTTACTGGGTTTTGAAAAAGGAAGAATAAGGAGTTGGATTGACTAAAATACCCTTTCTCTTTATTTTAAAATTTGCCACATGTCATAATTCTATGACTTCCTATCCTTCCTAGTGAAAATTAACTTCCTATTTGATCTTTACCCTATATTATAATACTGTGGAGACGTGAGTATTTTGTCTTCTCTGGTCCACTTATTAGATACCTCGTCCCCGACTCTCTTCACCTAAAACCCTAGCTAGCTCTGCACCTGCAACTTAAGCTCCATCAATGGCGAACCTCACAGACATCGAAGACGGCTTCCCAGCAACCAAATTATTCAACCAAGGCTACTCCTACACCTACGACGACGTCATCTTCCTCCCTCACTACATCGATTTCCCCACCGATGCCGTCAATCTATCCACCAAACTCTCCACAAACATCAACCTCTCCCTCCCCTGCGTTGCCTCTCCGATGGACACCGTGACGGAGTCCTCCATGGCCGTCGCCATGGCCTCTCTCGGCGGCATCGGCATCATTCACTCCAACAACACCGCCGTTGAACAAGCGGCGTTGATTCGTTCCGCCAAATCGCACCGTATACCGTACGTATCAACGGATATTCCGTTTGTAAACCCTAACGATTGTATTTTAGACAGTTCTGTTTTCGATTCGTTTCCTTGTGTTTTTGTAACTGAAAACGGTTGTCAAAAGGATAGGAAGTTGTTAGGAGTTGTTGATAAGTTAGTTTGGGATAGTTTAAGTGATAAGGAAGCTAGGGTTTCTAGTTACATGAAGAAGAATGTTGTGACGTTACCGAATACGTCTAGTTTTAATGATGTTGCTGGATATTTAGCTGCTAATGATTTGGATCTTGTGCCTTTGGTGAGTGAGAATGGGGAGTTGGTGGATGTAGTGAGTGGTAAGGATGTGGAGAGGATTAATGGATTCCCGAAGCTAGGGTTGCCGACGGTGGGGAAAGGGGGTGAGTTTTTGGTTGGGGCCTCGATTGGGACGAGGGAGAGTGATAAGGAGAGGCTGAAACAGTTGGTTGATGCTGGCGCTGATGTGATTGTGATTGATAGCTCTCAAGGGAACTCGATTTATCAGATTGAGATGATTAAGTATGCTAAGAAGATGTTTCCGAGTTTAGATGTGATTGGGGGTAATGTGGTTACTATGTACCAAGCTCAGAATTTGATTCAGGCTGGAGTTGATGGATTGCGAGTCGGGATGGGTTCGGGTTCTATCTGTACCACCCAGGAAGTCTGCGCAGTTGGTCGTGGTCAGGTATTTTTTATAAACCATATTCTAGTAATTGCAGTCAGGAGGTTATTTGCTCAATCTTTGTAGTGATACCTTGAGCTTTTAGCTTCCTTTTCTCTAATGGAATCTGTGCTTTGTTAGATACTTTTGTGTTTTAGTTATCTTTGAATGTCCTAGACTTGGTTTAAAAAGGCATGTGATTGCTTGAGGCTTATTTACAACCAGAAGCTGCGACCTTTAAAATATCAACCTTTTTTTATCAAGTATACCTTTAACAATGTCTTTTGGGCACTTTATATAAATTCTAACTTTGCATTAAAGGCACAAAATTTGAGCATCTTGACCAAAAGATAACTTATTCTAGAACTATAGGTTGGGAACCCTCCGCATCAACATTTTTGGGGTTCTGATTATGCCTTACACAACTATGTTATCTGCTGCTATTAGGGAACTCGATTTAAATTCTAACTTTATACTCAAGACAAGCAAATTGTCATCTTGAACGAAAAAGAACGCTTTTTTTCTCTCCTTTGGTTAACATTATTTCAAATAAGCGATTTATATAACTATCAAAATCAACATTGTTATGCCTTTACACAATTGAGTTATCTATTGCTATTGGGCACATGCTTCTTTTACCCCAGACAAAAAATTGACTATCTTGAACAGAAAACGCCTTAAATTTTTGTGTATTTTGTTCGACATTATTTCAAATATTATTCTAGAACTATTGGTTGGGAGCACTCAAAACTGACATTGTTGTGCTACGGTTTTTCAGGCTACTGCAGTATACAAGGTAGCATCTATTGCTTCACAAAGTGGTATTCCCATCATTGCTGATGGTGGTATTTCAAATTCTGGGCACATTGTCAAAGCGTTGACCCTAGGAGCATCAACTGTCATGATGGGAAGCTTCTTAGCTGGAAGCACTGAAGCTCCTGGAGTCTATGAGTTTCAGGTAACTTGTTAAACTTTAAACCACCACCCAGAAATATTTTACTAACAATTATATAATATTTAGTTTTTTTTTTTTTTGCAATTACAGGGTGGACGCAAGGTTAAAAAGTACCGTGGGATGGGATCTTTAGAAGCTATGACAAAAGGAAGCGATGCTCGGTACCTGGGTGATACAGCTAAGATGAAGATCGCACAGGGGGTCGTTGGGGCGGTTGCAGACAAAGGCTCTGTTTTGAAGTTTATTCCATACACAATGCAGGCAGTGAAACAGGGTTTCCAGGATCTTGGTGCTGATTCTTTGCTAGCAGCTCATGAGCTGTTAAGGTCCGGGACCTTAAGGCTTGAGGTATGTACACATATATATGTTCATCTTTTCCAACTTTATCTTGAAACTAGGGCTGTTCAAAAAGCTCGTGGCTTGGAGCTCGCTCGATATGGCTCGGTTTGAAACTGAGCCGAGCCAGCTCGACTCGGTTAGAAAGTGAGCCTAGCTCGGCTCGGTTCGTAACGAGCCGGACTGGCTCGCTCATTAGCTTGGTTAGATCTGTCTCAGATTATTTAACTATATATATTTTGTTTTTATGTACATATATCATATCATTTGTTTTATGATCAGATCATTTGGTAACCATCTATTTTGAGAATATATCATTGCAAAAGTACTAATATTTTCTTTGGTTTGTAATTTTATGCTTGTCTTTTTTTTTTCATTTCTTGATTTTGGTTTTGCTCTATTTTTTTCAGTTTATCATTCTCTGCAAACATTATAATTAAAATTTTCTCGAGTTCGATTAGGAAACAATCAATGTGATGTGTTCTTTTTAATGATATATTATTAGACTATTTTTGAAATTTACATATCAGCTTATTAATTTTTCTTTTTAAATTCAAGCTTTAACCAAGCTGAGCTCGAGCTGAGATTTTCAGCTCGGTTTGAAATCTGAGCCGGGCCGAGCCGAGACCGAGCTTGCCCTGGCTCGGCTCGGCTCATGAACCAAACTCACAGCATAGGTCTCAGGTTCAAATCCAGCTTAGATTGGTTTCCTGCCGGTATAAGGGTGTTGGTGGGGCCTGTGATTTTTCCCTAACCGGTTTTCAACTTTTCATGGTTAATAGAATTTAGAGTAAATTGCCCAAATTGTCCTTGAGGTTTGGCCACATTTGCCAGTTTCATCCAAAACAACTTTTTTTGTACTATAATGTCCTTCACTTTTGGGCTAAGTTGTCATTTTCATCCAAACGTCTAACCTTTTTGCCAAAATCGTCCCTGAGGTTTGGAACTTTTTGCTATTTTCATCCAAATATTTGCAAGAAAAAATAAGCCAAATTAGACATTTGGATGAAAATGGCAAAAAATCCTCAAAGTGAAGGACCATATGGTACAAAAAAAATTGTTTGGATGAAACTGGCAAACATGCCCAAACCTCAAGGACGATTTTGGCAATTTACTCAATAATTTAATATCATGAATGATTGTTATTGGGCCAAAGTAGACAATTTTGAATGTTTTGATATAGCTACCAATTTATGACTTGTTTAGGCACGAACGGGGGCGGCGCAGGTTGAAGGCGGAGTTCATGGCTTGGTTTCTTATGAAAAGAAAGCATTCTAAGATGTTAAATCTCTGGAATAGAGGCGCTACTGGGTCTCTATTTAGTTGGTGTGGTTTCTTTTTGTAATTTTAAATTTCCTGGACCAATAAATCGACCCTGGCTATAAAATGAGGTTTGATGGGTTAAAAATGAGTCCTCCCTCAATTAGAGGTGTCACATAGACAAGCTATGTGATTCCACTCCAATGCTCACATAGACCAGATTACCCTGAATGAAAAAGATGATCTTCGTTGAGGTCTTTCTAGGGTGATAGGTGGTTAGCATGATTAAAAAAAAGAGTTAATTACTGTTTTCGTCCCTGTGTTTTGTCAAAAATTACTATTTCAGTCCATTATTTTAAAAATTGCGATTTCAGTTCTTGTGGTTTCGCTTTCGTAACCATTTCAGTCTCTGTGGTTTCACTTTCGTAACCATTTCAATCCATTATTCTGTTAAGTACAGGGATTGAAATGGTTACGAAAGTGAAACCACATGGACTGAAATCGCAATTTTTAAACTAATGGACTGAAATAGTGATTTTTGACAAACCATAGGGATGAAAACAGTAATTAACTCAAAAGTAAAAAAAAACCGAAAATTGCGTATGCACCAGAAATTTCCTTTGTTTGCCTAAGAGACATCGTAGAAAGTCTCTCTAGAAACAAAAACAAAATGGTTCAAATCCCACAATTTTATCAATTTATATATTACTAAACAACCATTTAACCAGATATATGGAACTTTATTTTATAAATGTAATCTCAAGGTGCAAAAGTAGTTCTACCATCTCTTCACTAAATGTAATCTCGAATGCATAACGATGTGAACGAGCCTTGAATTCATGAGCATCTTTTGTGTGCATTGTCCGTGCTTTCATGATCATTGTGTTTTGTTATTTGCATAATTCTGTTGGTGCATAAAAATGATAATATGCAAGGTAAATGACTCCTAAAACTAGTCATATAATTTTTCAATCAAAACAAGGTTGCACATGTGTAATAACGTTTGTTGCCACGGATCAACCGGCAAAAAGCACCAACCAAATCCAAAGAATTTTGTTGAACAAATAAATGTATTAAACTATCCACATCAGTGAAAGGCTATCCTTTCTACAAACAGCCTAATCAGCATGCCACATCAGCTTTTCACTTATTCTTCCCACAAACACTTTTTACCCACAACAATAACATGTATATCCTTCCCACAAACAACTAAATAAAAAAAAGAAAGGACCCACCATTCCCCCATTCTTCCCCAAGAATCCTTAAGAATGAACACCGTCCATGTCATCCTCTACAACACTCACTAATCCATCACTCTCACAAATGCCCTCCACATAGGCCAAGAATCACCTACAAACATCCTTGATGTGGATAGTCTTAGAAAATAGAACCACCATCGAAAAATGGGATGAAGTGAAAACAGAAAACCCACCGTCTTGCAGCAATAATACGAAGATGTTAGGGTTGCTAGTACTTATCATTTGGTGATGAAATGATGTTTACAAGTAAAAGTTGGTAAATGGTAATACTATATCCAACTCATATTGCACTCAGCTTGAGACACCAACTGCTTGACTGATACAATGATCATGGAATGATTAATTTGAAAATTCTTATTATTCGATTGGTTAGAATAGAGTTACATAAAAAGGAGAGGGTGTTGCAGTGGTGGATCTAGAAAGTTTGTATAGGGGCAACATTTCAAAGAAAAGAGGTAATGAAATAGAAAAAACGTCAAAATTTTTCAAAATTTACACTACCACCTTCATTAGTCAAGAGTTTGATACTAAAAAGGTATATCTTGTTTACCTAAAGTCAACAAAAGTAGTAATGCAAATTTTCAAATTTATGTCACAGCCCAACAAAATCAAAGTATGTGTGCTCAGCCTAATCGAGCCCAATTTAAATAGAACTAGTTTGATTATCCCGCGCTTTGCGGCGGGGCGAGTTGATTTAAACTAAATGTAGACGCAATGTTAAAATAACATTATATTGTGAAAAAAGTAATGTTTCAAAAGGGTCATGCTAGCTGCACACGCCCAAAATTATTTTCACACCCCAAAGCGCCGCGCTTTGGCCATAGCGCGGCGCTTCGATCGACAATACGTGCTTCGATTGACGTTTGAAACATTCGATACTGTTTGACAGACATAAAGCTAATCATGATGTTTTGTCGTTAACCCTAAGCGCCGCGCTTTGGCCATAGCGCGGCGCTTCGACCCCAAATTTCACCCTTTTCCCCTTTTAAAAGCAACCTGTGAGACACACATTTCGATCACACACATTGTCTTCGATATACATTTTGCCTTCATTTCAGATCTGTTGTGTTTCTTCTCAAAATAACGCGCGGTTTTGCTGTATTAGTTACATCTCTTGAAAAAACGATGTCGTGGTTAAACAACTATATTTTCGGTCAATATTCTGACGAGACAGTTGTTCCTGATTCTTACGAGGGGACCGCTATTTCTGACTCGTATGAGAAACCGGTCTCGTCCAACTTGAGGGAGGCAGAGGTTGTATCTGGCATTCATTATCGTGATAACACGGTGACGCTGGATTTGAATACCCCTGTGGAGGACCCTTACGCACAACAAGGTTATTCGAATTTCGGTTACGGTGGCGAGTACAGCTTTGTACAGCAGGAGTGTGGTCCAAACGACAGTTACGGTTGTCAACAGAGCTTACAAGGTTATTCGAATTTCGGTTACGGTGGCGAGCACAACTTTGAACATCAAGTATATTCGGACCTCGGTGACGATGGTGAGCCGGGGGATGTGTCTGTTGACGAGGAAGGCTGTTACCCGGTTACGTTTTCGTTTGATACGACGCAGACCTTTTCGTCACGTAAAGAGTTGGTGCGTTGGGTACAAGACACGGCAAAAGACAATGGTTACCTCATTGTGACTAAGAGGTCGAATAAAAGAGGAGAGAATTACAAGATTTGGTTTCAATGTACTTTTGGTGGGGAGCATAAGAGTATAGCTACACAGAGGAAAACGGGTAGCAAGAAAATAGGCTGCCCGTTCGAGATGATCGGGTTTTCGGAATCATCCGGAAGTGTTTGGAGGATCGAGGTGACGAAGGCGAAGCATAACCACACTCCTATTGAAAACTTAGAGGGTCACGCGTATGCGAGAAGGCTTTCTTCGGAGGATACAAAACTGGTTAAGGAGCTGGCAGAGCAAGACATTCCCAACCAAAGTATCTGGCGAACGCTGACAAAAAAAAATCCGGCTAGAAAGCTTATTCCGAAAGATATACACAACGTTGTTCAGAAGATCAACGCCGAAAAAAATGTCGGTAAGTCTCCGATGCAAAAACTTGAAAGCATTCTTCTCGAAAAAAATTACACTTATTACATGCGCACGAATGAGATATCAAACGAAGTTGAAGATGTCTTCTTTGTTCACGAAAGATCATTCAATATGTGGTGTGCCTTCCCGCATGTGCTAATGATTGACGCCACCTACAAAACGAACATGTACAACCTGCCATTTGTTCAGGTCGTAGGCATGACGTCGACAAACAAATCGTTTACGGCTGCTTGTGCGGTAATTTCCGCTGAGAAGTCAGAGAACTACCTATGGGTGTTGCAGAGGATCAAGTCTATGCTGGTAGGATGTATGGAACCGCGCGTGATTTTAACAGACAGGGATTTTGCGCTAATGAACGCGTGTGAACAAGTTTTTCCAAAAGCGCATAAGTATCTTTGTCGGTTCCATATTCAACAAAATATTAATAAGAACAGCAAGAAGAAATTCTCTGACAAGGAATGGAAAGAATTCGTACGTACATTTTCGTTATTGTGCGAGTCTACGACCGAGGAAATATACAGGTATAACTTGGAAAACCTTGAAGCACAGCTGAAAGAAGATGACCGTGAACGTAGGTATTTCTTACATAATTATGTTCAAATTTTATATAATAACAAAAACTGACTATTTACGTTTTTTTTAATTTTAGAGGTTTTTGATTATTTGAAGAAATCCTGGTTGGATCCGTACCGTGAAAAGTTTGTATCATGCTGGATTAACAAAACTATCAACTTTCACCAAACTACGACCAACAGGGTTGAGGGCATGCATGCAACACTAAAAAGTCACTTTCCAAGTCATCGCAACACACTGGATAAACTTGTACTGTATGTTGATCATGTTGTTGATAGACAATACACCGAGATTAGTACAAGCTTTGAAACAAGCCTCCGAAAAGTGATGACGCACCACAAGAAGCAGCCCATGCTTGCATATATTCTCAGAAAGGTTTCAATATATGCGATTGAGCTTTTGAGTAGGGAACTAAAACGTAAGGAAGACGGGTTGAGAGCCTACGGTGCAAGCTGTGGTTGCCAACTTTTTACCAGCTGTGGTTTGCCATGTGCCTGTCGTTTGGAAAAGTTGGAAAATAAAGGTAATTAATATCTTTGACCTTTCTCGTTATGATTTTGCCACCTAATTTGTTTTCATCCACAGGTCAGCAACTCCGGATCACACACATAGACGTGTTCTGGAAGAAGCTTAACTTCAAGCCTGCAAAGAAAAACATAGAGGATATCGATGTAGACGCGGAATTTGAAAAATTGAAACAAAAGATCGATCCAACACCCCCTCAAGTGAAAAGGAGCTTCTTTGAAAAGTTTCAGCAAATCCTCAATTCAGGATATCGATGATACGATATAACGGAATAAGACATCACACGTAACCGATTTGATCCGGAACTTGCAGTATAGTCCATATATAATAAAAAATGAAGTATAATGGAAAAAACGTAAAATTTAGACTATTATCGACGCGTTTGTGAATTAAAAACAATTTAAAAAAAAATAAAAAAAGGCCTTAAACGCCCCGCTATGACCAAAGCTTAGCGCTTTACCCTTGAAGCGCCCCGCTATGGCCAAAGCGGGGCGCTTTGGTCCCTCGTTTTACCTGAAGCGGGGCAGCTTCTCCCCCACTTCAACACAACACACAAAACACACACACAAGGTGCGATTACACACACTTCGATCCGGATATCTTCGTTTTCAATCTTTCGACCGCTAAAAAGGTAAATCGAACACCCTTAATCGTTTTGGTTAACTGTAAATGTTTGATATTTGTTTGATTTGGGCGTTTGGATCGATTGGGGGGGGGGGGGGGGCTGTTATTCATCGCGAAGAACCAAAGCGCCGCGCCGAGGCCATAGCGCGGCGCTTTGGTTCATGTTTATTTATTTTTTTAAATATTATTTGTTTAATAATATTTGTTTAATATTATTTGTTTAATAATATTTGTTTAATAATATTAAAATTTTATAAATAATATTATTTGTTTATTATTTTATATTTAATATTATTTGTTTATTATTTAAAATTTTATAAATAATATTATTTGTTTATTATTTAAATTATATTTAATATTATTTGTTTATTATTTAAATTGTTTAAATAATATTATTTGTTTATTATTTTATATTTAATATTATCTTATCAACGTGCAGGGATGGATTCTTCCGATGACGAGATTGAGCATATGGAGGCTGAGGGAGATGAGGGAGAGCAGGAAGAGCCGGCATGTCCGTACCTGCAGTTTCCGCCGGGGTCACGGGTGAGGAGGAGATGCGCGAGGTTGCGCGCCATCCCCATTGGGGAGCATGTAGGGATAGACTGGACCCTGTTGGATACCGCGGGAGAGGCCGCGCGGGCGCGTGAGATAGTTGGACTAGATACTCCTTGGTCGCGCCTATTTGAGTTAGCGATGGAGGACTCGTACCCTGAGCTTACATGGGAGTTTCTTTCCACGTTTACATACGCGCCGCATCCGGCGGATTACGTGGAGGACCCGGATTTTCCAATCTACGAGGTTACATTCCGTCTTGCCGGTCAGGAGTTTCAGATGAGTGTGCGGCAGTTTGTTGTCCATACAGGTTTGTTTAAATAATATTATTTATTATTTTATATTTAATATCATTTGTTGATTTAATGTTATTTGTTTATTTAATGTTATTTGTTTATTTAATATTATTTGTTTATACAGGTTTGTACACAGAGGCCGAGCTTGATACTGATTTATATACGCAGGCGGTTACGATGATGGACAGGCAGACGCTTATCAGTTTCTGGAGGTCCATTTCCATTAGACCCTTTGGGAGATCCTGGCAAAAGGCCACCTCCATTAGAGACCCCTTGTTCCGATACTTGCAGCATGTTATCGCGGCAACTATCGTGCCGCGGGGTGCCAGCAGGGAGAAGGTCAACCTCAGTGACCTTTTCTTTCTATACTGCCTACTGCGCCGCCAGCCCTGCAATCTAGCAGCCTGCCTGGCAGATTACTTTGCCACAGCATACCACCGGCAGCTCCGCGGGTGGGTGCACACTGGCTCATTCATCACCGCCATCGCACGTTCGCTCGGGATCGTGTCCGAGGGAGATCCGCTGCTGTCCGATCCGGTCCCGTCTACTAGGTTGGGCCGCGCGTCAGTTTCTAGCATGCAGATCACCCGTCGCTTTGATGTTGGTCTGAGGTTTAGGGGCGGAGACGGGCTGATTTGGCAGCCGGAGCCGGTGCCGGAGGTCATCCCGGTTGTTATTGAGTTGAGGCCTGGAGTGTTGGCCCCTCCTGCTGAGCAGGCGGCCGCTCGGCAGGCTCAGCTACAGGCTCTGGGACTCGATGAGTTCCCGGGCCAGCCTCAGGCTGAGGCTCAGCCTCAGCCTCAGGCTCAGCCTCAGGCTCAGCCTGTATTAGAGGATCCG
This sequence comes from Helianthus tuberosus, assembly GCA_030545235.1. Taxonomy (NCBI): domain Eukaryota; kingdom Viridiplantae; phylum Streptophyta; class Magnoliopsida; order Asterales; family Asteraceae; genus Helianthus; species Helianthus tuberosus. Next base: position 61,225,866 of record CM060432.1, on the reverse strand, counting down.
GCTCAGGAGGAGCATATCGAGGAGATCCCGGTACCACCAGTTCAGCCAGCTCCTGAGCCGCCACAGTACCCGCAGCACGTTTACGCTGACCTGCCTCCGGTAGTGCGTGAGGTGGCTCGGGACTTCGACCGGCGCCTCAGACGCCAGGCCGCACGCCAGGACTGGATCATCGAGACGCTCGTTTCTCTACGAGAGCTCGCTGGGTTGCCTCCACTTCCCCTCCCACCGTCCCCACCGCACGAGGATTAGTATCTTAGTTTGTTTGTATAGTGTTTTGTTATGTATTATGCAGTCAGTTGTACCTTTTTGTTTTGTATGTACAAACTGATATATATATATATATATTGCAGTTAATCTTCTATTTACATCACGTTGGTTTTGGATTGTTTACGTTTAATTCTTATGGTTTTCTGTACAATTTATTTAACGTGTTCGTTTAATTTAACAAAATAAACTAGGTTAACAGTTTATAAAGACGCACTTATATTATATACGTTCTATAAAAATAATGACGTAAAAAACGTAATTATAAAACAACGTATTATAAAGGCCACCCATTATAAAACTCAAATACAATTTTTTCCTCCAAAAAACACTACCAAACTAACCCACATCTCACCTATTTCAAAAAAAAATCAACACAAATTCCAGCCATTGCTTTTTGTCTTTTTGCACACTCAAAGCGCCCCGCTATGGCCAAAGCGGGGCGCTTCGAGTGTGCAAAAAGACTAAGGCCGTGTGCGAATAGACCAGGCCGTTTCAAAATCCAGAAGCGTGTTGTGGCGCGTTAAACATCGAATCGTTATTACAAACACAGTAAAATGAATAACAAAAATTTGTACGCTAAACAAAGAATGCTAGTACAAACATTGTAAAAATTTTATAAAAAGAGTTAATTACTGTTTTCGTCCCTGTGGTTTGTCAAAAATCACTATTTCAGTCCATTAGTTTAAAATTTGCGATTTCAGTCCTTGTGGTTTCATTTTCGGAACCATTTCAGTCCACCTCCATTAACCCCATCCATTTATTCTGTTATATGTACACGTGAATTAACCATAATACCCTTATTAATAAAAAACAAATAGATATCTAAATGAGTTAATTACTGTTTTCGTCCCTGTGGACTGAAATAGTGATTTTTGACAAACCACAGGGACGAAAACAGTAATTAACTCATTTAGATATCTTTTTGTTTTTTTATTAATAAGGGCATTATGGTCAATTCACGTATACTTAACATAATAAATGGATGGGGTTAACGGAGGTGGACTGAAATGGTTACGAAAGTGAAAACACGGGGACTAAAATCGCAATTTTTAAACTAATGGACTGAAATAGTGATTTTTGACAAACCACAGGGATGAAAAAAGTAATTAACTCTTATAAAAAAGTTGCCGGCTAAAAACCTTGGCGTAAATTCACATCTTACGTTGCAACAAAGGCGTTAAACGGTGGAAAAAATTGTGGTCGAATAACTTTTCATAAATAAATATATTAATATGTTATAACGGTTTTAGTTACCTCATTTTATTTATTTTTTTTACCAAAATAATCGAAAAGGATAAGTAAATTGGTTTATTTTGGAACTAAAACACAATTTGATTTTTCATCTTATTTAATTTTGTGATACTTGCATCCCTATACAATTCATGAGTATGTATTCATATATAAAAGTGAGATTCCCCCGCACTATGCGGCGGGTGCCGCTGCCTTACCAAATCGAATTGAAATCGACTGAACATCATATGTATCGGTACCTACTTTTATTTTTATGTTTTTGCGTTCGCTAAACTGACACCATATCGCTATTATATTGTATTGAACCGAACCGAACAGCATTGGCACCGGTATGTATTCATTTTCATGGTTTTATGTTTGATAAACTGACACCGTATCGCTACCGTACCGTAGCTAACAACATCGGTACCAGTATGGTGATAACCCAAAACAATCGATGTCGTCCGAACAACATCGGCGCTGGTTACGATACCGGTGTTCGTTTTTATCAAAGATGTAAATCACGTATTGTTTTCTATACCATATACGTATATCGTATCATTACCATAACAAACCATTAATAAAACCAAAGTAAACAATAAACAAAACATTACTTAAAAATAAAAATAAACACTTTAAAATTATAAAGTACTGTTCATCGAGACTTTGGATTCATATAGATAATTCCGCTATGTCTTGATTGGTTATGAGAACATTATTATCATATAGATAATTCCGCTAGGACCCCCATCGCATTCAAGTATATGGCCACAAGAACAAATTTGGCTACAACATTCTTTGAGTAATGCAAGACCTAGCAAGCTTTTACAAAAGCAGCATTTGTTTTATAAAATCGCCCGACTCTTTAAGACTTTTATTTTATAAACATATTGCTTTTACAAAAAAGAATGTTTGAAATCTTTAATAGGTTTTTCATAATAGTTTAATATTACAAATTTTATTTTATCTTAAAAAACTTTGTTCTATAACATTTTAGTTTCATAAAACTTGTTTGAAATTTTAAAGTGACCTTTATTCTTATACATTTGTACTGTCTTAAACCGACGATTAGGAATATTAGCTCATCTTCTATCTCAGCTAATCAAACCGACGAATAGGAATATTAGCTCATCTCTATCTCAGTTAAAAATATCAAGCCAAATCAGTTCGACTCGTATTGTTATCGGTCCGGGCCAAGACACGAAGTTAACTTAATGGTATAGCTAGGGTTGTAAACAAGCATGAATAAGGTCTTGTTCGTGTTCGTTCATTAAGGAATGAGTCTGTTCATGAAGTGTTCACGACCGCTTACCAAACATGATTTCTTGTTCGTGTTTGTTCATTAAGGAAATGAACGTGTTCATGAACACTTACGAGACACAATTGTTCATGAACATAGATGAACACAAACAACGTTTATGAACTCAAACGAATACGAATATGTATTCATCTCTAGAATGAATTTTGCATTTTTTATCACAAAAGATTACGAAGAATCCATCAAAAACATAAATAAGCACTTAATATAATTATCCGAACACATTTGACATAATTAGCAGAAACATGATTAACACAAAATTAAGAGGTTTGTCAAGTTTTAATACAAACTAAAACTTACATGGTCAAACATGATTAACACAAAATTAAGAGGTTTGTCAAGTTTTAATACAAACTAAAACTTACATGGTCACATGGGGGATGTTAGGGGAGACATATAATATAACTAGGGTTTCAAATTTTTAAAAACTAAAAACAATAAAACAAAAATACAAGTTATAAAAACATTTAAAGGAACAAACACAAATAAACATAAATGGAAGAATACCTGTGAAGACATTACCAAATGTTCACGAATGTAAATGAACGAACACAAGCTTTGTTCATGTACGTTCGTTTAACTTAACGCACAGAATCTCTTGTTCGTGTTCGTTTATTTATTAAATGAATGAACATGAACGAACTTCCCGTCTGACGGTAACGTTCGATTCGTTTACAGCCCTAGGCCTAGTTACATTACATACTTTAATTAATTTTATTACACATTTTAATTACATTTTATATAAAACTCATTAAACAATAACTATAAAAATAATAGATTTAAGATAAAGAGTAAAATGCCAAAAATGGTCCCTGAGTTTATGTCACTTTTACCACTTCAGTTCAAAAATGAAACTTTTCGTTTCTGGATCCCTGAGGTTTCATATTTGTTGCAATTTTCATCCAAATGGCAACTGGGTTAGAAATTTATGTTAACCACTCCCCTTTTTTTGCCACAAGGCTTGTTTAGATACTTTTGGTGAGCATGCGGTCCATTGCAAGGAATTCCCTGGGTTTAAATACAGACATGATTTGGTTAGGGATATTCTTTGTGATGTCCTAAAGCGAGCAGAGATTTCGGCTAAAAAGAGGCTCCGGTGAACTTTCTGACGGATCCGCTCGATGGGAGGTCTACTCTTCGGCCAACTGATATTCTTATGTTTGGGTGGGCAAGGGAAAACACGCTTGTGTGGACCTTACATGAGTGTCCCCTCCTGTTGGAGTTAGAGATAATGGGTTTGTTGCTGGCCGAGCAGCGTTGAAGGCGAAATCAGGCAAAGTCGCTAAACAAGAGAAAGCTTGTTTAGAGAATCAACACGTGTTTATCTCATTCGCTTTTGATACATTTGGTTATCTAGCCCCGGAGGCCATGGAATTCCTCAACAGGATCCAGTGGGTCATGAATAGTAATTTCTAGACCCTTAAGAGTCGCTTTGTGTAACACCCCGTGTTTCGAAAGTCAAAGTCAAAGTCAAGATTGAAGTCAAAGGAAGAAAAGATTGCTAATTGCGATCTGTCACTCCTTGCTCAACTACTGTTTTGACTTCTTTGACTTGTAATCGAATCTATTTATTTATTTGCCTTAGTTGTGTTATGTGGAGTATCTATTAATAATCGAGGTTTAGTTGCTATTTAATATCATGTTTAATCAATTTATCGCTAATCGCTATCGAAATCGCAACTCGAATTATGTGTTATGGATATTGTTTTACGTGTGTGTGCTACCTATGTGTTACTTATGCATGCTATGTTTACGTTGAGGTGTTAATCGCAATCGCAAATCTATCGCATCGCAAATCGAATCGAAAACGTTAAACGCAAGATAATTATAGTGATTGTATGTTAGATATAGTAGTTATGTTATTTGAGTAACTAATGGTTAATACTATCGCATCGCTCGCTTGAATCACATCACAACGCTCAACACGCGAATCAAAACGACAAAACTCGTCGCACCGAACTCATGGATCGAGTGGCCAACTGATCGAGTGGCCATCCGATCGGGTTGCCATCCGATCGAGTTGCCACCCGATCGGGCTGCCACCCGATCGACCGGCCATCCGATCGGGTTGCACTTGGTTCCATACCTAAACTTTTCATTCAAACTTTTCAAAGAGCTGAACGTTGAACGGATTGCCACCCAATCGGATAACCATTCGATCGAGCGACCGTCCGATCGTGTGACATTTAGGACTTTGGTACTTAAACAATTTCAACATGTTCAATACGTACGGATTTCCACCCGATCGGATAGCGATCCGATAGAGTGACTGTCCTGCTGTGAACTTGTTCTCAACTAAGAAGACTCGCCAATCGGATTGCTGTCCGATCAACCGACCGTTCGATCGACCGACCTGAAGGGTAGAGATACTTCTCTATTTTTAAAATGCTACAACGAAAACTTCAAAGTACAAACCATCATACACAAACACATCCTCACCAAACGAGGTGACAATCCAATCGAATGGCCATCCGATCGGATGACCATCCGAACAGATTGCCACCCGATCGACTGGCCATTCGATCGGATTGCCATCCGATCGGATTGCCATCCGATCCTTGGTACACTTGCATCGTTTTACGCTTCGCTTATCGTTTATGTTATCGTTAACTGTTCAGGCTAATTTCTCTCAGCGCTCCCTTCAATCCAAGGCAGTGTTTATTAAGTTAAACGCTATCTGTGAGTATACTCGATCCCTTTTTGCTTTATGCACTTTTAGGTGTTACATACGTTACTTATTCTAAATCACATCGAACACACAACGCAACACTATTTATACGCTGACCTCTAATGCATGTTATAAATGACTCGATGAATGCCTGTTTGTTATGTTAACACATTGATTGCTGTCTACCTGCCTTAGCAACGATAGTACTATAGTTTGGACTCAGCACCTGTTTACTCAGGGGTTGTTAAGGACAATTACTTCACATGTTCACAGTGGTGAATATGTGATGCACACTCGCTACTCGCAGTCAACTCGCAGTCATTGGTATTGATAGGATCTTTGTCGATAACTTACATGCTTCACATTATACGTTGTACATGCTGGTTATGCGTAATCGCTTTCGAACTTTATATGATACTATCAAACTTGTATGCTCACCTTTACACTATGTGTATTGACCTTTATTTTAACGTATGTGACAGATGTTTAAGAAGCTATCAGCTAGGATGCTTGCTGTATCGAATCAAGTTAGGGAGAGTCTAGAAACAAACAAATAATTTATCTTTATTTGAAATCTGAGTTGTAGAAACAGTGTTATTTGTTTTGGAGATACTATGTCTGTAATAACTTGCTTTCTTGATAGGTTACGGTATGGGACGTAATGTTTAACTATTCGGTAAAGTAGTTGTTATGGAATTTCTCTCGAACAATCTGTTTCGCTCAGTGCCGCTCCCCGATGTTTCCGCCATCGGTTGGGGTGTGACACTTTGTCTTTAGTAGGATTAGTTTTACAATTCAAATAGGGGTTGTGGTGCAGCATGTTATCCGTTTAACTTAATCGAATACACACACATACACACACTTTATGAAATCTAACAAGAATAAATAATAAAAAACCCCCCAAAACATATAAATAAAACCCACACCCAACCTAACCCCCTCCCCTTCTCTATTCATTTATAGAGAACACTGTCACACCCCAACCGATGGCAGAAACATCAGAATGAGACGAAAACGAGATTGCAAGAGACTTCATAACACTATTTGTGACAATATTTAAATCAACCGTTTTCATTTCATAAAGTAAATTGTCAAACATTACAAGGAAATTCAAATAACAACAAGTTCAATGAAATACATAACAACATAAACAAAATTGATACAACATATTAAACCTAAAGCGTCTATATGTGTATCTAAGCATCAACGCTACTTCATTTCATGGCATCGTCATCCTCAACATGTAACATGTTTAAAATAAAGTTCAATGCACAAGCAAAGTCGAGTATACAAGTTTGATACATACATAGCATAAAAAGATAAGTTTAAACAATTCCTCATGGCAAGCTAATGATACACAATAAACATTAAAATCGACATGTTTCTAACATATCAAACCAATGATGAAACGCAATAAGCTCATGACATAACCTCAAGTCTACGGGTGGTGCGTTAATCCTATAGCACTATATGTGTCAAGGATAGGCTCGATCGAAGCTAATGATAAGTTTAACACAAAATGAATAACCCCAAGTTCAATGTATCAAGTAATCAAGTAATCAAGCATGTAATAGGAACGTTTGTGCATTTACGAATAAAGTTCATGTATAACTTTAGTAAGTAACATGTTACACCCCAAAAAGTGGTAAATGTAAAGAGGGGATTCGAGTATACTCACAGATTTGCAAGCTTTCCTACTTGGTAATCCCACGAGTGTTGTTTGGTTGATTAGTTTGGAGCACATTGTCCTTCTACACGAAGATACGTAGGAGTGTGAGTTTTGGGAGTTAACGGAAGATTATAGATTCGGAATTTAAATAACATGAAAATAACATATGAAATTAATCACCTAGTACATATGACACTTGTTCTTGACATTAGGAAACTCTAAGGAGTTTAAATGTTTTCATGGAAAAAGGTTCCATTAGAATCGTGACAAGTTATCAAAGTCATCAAAGTCTAAGATGATATAATCTAGTACCTTGACGTATGAACACTAATTCATCATCAAAGATTCGATTATTTGGATAATATAATAATATTATATAATGTTCATATAGTCATATAGGTCAAGCATGAGGTAGGAGGATGAATCCCCCATTTAGGAACTTCTTTGTTTATCATGGAAGTCATGTAGGAGGTAGGATGAACAAGTCTTCCATTTAGGTACCTCTTGGTGTTCACCACTACACTTGATGTTATAAACATTCACGGAGGGTCATGAACTTACAAGTATGAAATGAATAAGAACAACTAATCTATCGAGAAACATCAAATCGTGTGGATTTTCAAGTGGAATAGCCCAAGCTTGTTCCATAATCACACAATCATCAAACTTCAAGCTTGAACACTACTTGTGGGTTAAACTCTAACCAAAACAGAAAGTTTGTGAGGTTTTATCCTCTGATTTTACATGTCTCAACCTTGTTTTTAAGCCCAACTAACCATTCATTTGACCATGAGCATAAGGACATAGGAATGAGATGAGATAACTCAAGTTTAACAAAGTTTAAATCAAAAATAGAAAAATCAGTCAACTTTGGAGCCTTTTTGGTGACATTCCAGACCTTGGTTTTCCATGGAAAACATGTGGAAATGTTCCTAAGGTCAATCCAAGTAAGCAGGAAAAAGAATCAAGTGAAACGGTTAAGAAATGAGTGAGTTGTGCTCACTTTTGTAAGAAGTGCTGAATCTACTCGAACTCTTGATATCAGCCGCGATTTGGAGTGTTTGAGGGTGAATGGGGAGTGTTTAAAAAGTGAAAAATGCTTGGAGGAGGCTTGGGTTATATAGGGGATAGATTAGGGTTTCATTGGGTTGGGCTTTGGGAGTGTTTAGAAGGGTTAATGATTGAAACAAGTCCACCAACATCAACCCAAAGCTGGTTGCTGATTCTACCAGACATAATCTTTTTATTTTTTTTAACATTATAATGTGTATAATTGCTGATTATATTAAGTAGTATTTATGTGTTAATGTGTATGGAACATGTAATAAGCCCTATGATGCATATAAGACTATGTGATGTATTGTAAAGTATTTCATTAAGTATCAAATAAGTATAAGAAATTAGAGTTAAGCCTCGAAATCGAATAACCTAGTGTCTTGTATGTATGGAACGTTTAAGATTTACGAATACACGTTAGTTGTTTACAAGTTAAATTCACGTTTATGAAAGTTATGAATCGCGTATCAAACGAATGGATGTATCAATGTATAAGCGATGTATAAAAGCTTCATTTCATTATGATCAAAGTCTCAGATTTACAATGGATTGAAACGGAATACGATTACAAAGGAAAGAGTTTCCGAAAATAGAATTACGATACAATTTTACTAAAAAATGGAAAGCTGCAAAAAGCGAGGCATTACAGTCTCCCCTCCTTTAGGAAATTTCGTCCCGAAATTTAGGAAGAAATAACGAAAAGGTGCGGATACTTAGTCTTCATATCACTCTCGAGTCCCAAGTGAATTCAACGCCACGTTTTCCTTCCCATCGAACCTTGACGATAGGAATTTGACTGCGCCTCTATTTCTTGACACCACGGTCCATGATCTCGATAGGTTTCTCCACGAAGTGCAGTGTTCTGTTGATTTGAAGATCTTCTAGTGAAACTTGAAGTCCTTCATCATCTAGACACTTCTTTAAGTTTGAAACATAGAAGACAGGATGCACGTTGTTGAGTTCTTGTCACGACCCCCGACCCACCCTGGACGGAATCAGAAGCCGTGAACAGTCCAGTGGTACCGGTGATTAATTTTATAAAACATTGCAGCGGAAATTTCATCAGGACCGTGAGTTAGGAAAAATATCAGAGTTTAGAAACACCGGATTTTATTTATTAAATAGATGGGATAAACCCATGTTTTATAAAGGTAGCTTTAATAAGATAAATTTGTTTACATAAAACAATATTTCTTAATTTAATTTAATTAATAAAATAAGCCACTTCTTGAAGCCTTTCAGTGTCGTATCCAGCTCTTATTCCAATCTACTGTAATTACCTGAAAAATGTTTGAAAAAGGTTTTGTCAGCGAAAATACTGAGTGAATTCATTCCATTTTTATAAAAGATATTGTTATACCTTACAGTATTAAGGTTTTTATATCTATTTATATTATCCAACTCAATTAGTATTTGTCACATGGTGGCAGTTCCGATGTGACAGTAATCATATCACTCATTGGCTCACTTTCATCCAATAGTGAATTTATCAAGTAATTATATTTTACTATTATCCAATTTATCTGTCACTAGGCAATTCCTGTGACTGTAATCATATCATTGTTGATCATTCTTTCAACTAATGATTCTGGTCATATCACTGTTGATCATTCTTTCAACTAGTGATTCTATAATTCTGGTCATATCACTGTTGATTATTCTTTCAACTAGTGATTCTATAACACTGTTGATCATTCTCTCAACTAGTGCTTTTGGTCATGTCACTGTTGATCATTCTCTCAACTAATGACTCCGGACTTAATTGTGTCCCGTGACATTTCTTTGTCAAATATTTTACTTATGGCATAAAACCATTTAATCCAGAAAATAACATATATCATGTTATGTCAACTACTATAACTTATCAAATATAATCTTCGTATAGTAGAATATATGATAATTGACTATTTTATTATGGTATACACCATTTAAATTTATCTCAAACATACATTAAATTAATTAATGATTTAATGTTAAAATAATATTAGTTATTGACTATAGTTACTGGGCATAATTCCCACTGTGATTGTGGTCATGCTAATATTGACTAACTTTCTGGCAAATAATAACGAGAATCAAATAATGTATAAAACCTTTCATACCGGCAATTAATATAAAAACTTAATCACTGTAAGTATAACTGGTAAACATTTAGAATTCTGGAAAGCCTTTGTAAATATAATTGTATCACAAAAAGGTGATAAAACTGTGAGAAAATAGAGTGGACTCACAAACGGTGAGAAAAGAGAAATGAACTCACATTGCAGATTTCTACGGGCAAAGCTTAGTCTACAGATAATCCTTGATGTATTGCAGATTTAATTTGAGCAGAGCCTAGCCTACTGATTAACCTTGTAACCTAGTGCATACAAACTAGGTAAGTAACTAATACAGCATTTACGATAACTCACGAGATAAAACCCTCACAACGAATGACAAAGTGCAATACTTAACAATTCAGCGGATTCACAACGAATGACAGAGTATAGTCCGAGTTCGAACAGCACTCAAACATTCAAGTCGAAATCACGATGAATAACAAAGTATAAACTCAATTTGAGCGGCACTTAAACAATAGTTGGATAGTTTAATCGATCGGACATTGAATCGTATCAGCGATCAAGTTAATACCCTGTTCTGCAGCACCCCGCTATACTAATTAGTGATTTGTGTGTGTTAATTGTGAGTATTTGGACGATAACTCCGTGCCAGAGTCGAATTTTATCGTCGAACGAACGCACAGAAGCCAGTCCCAAAGCCTGCTATTTATACCCAAAATTTGCCTTAGCTTACGGACCGTAACAATGTTCCCTTACGGTCCGTAAGGGACACCTTTTCTCCATATTGTTGCCACATGTGTTTGAAGTGCAGGTGAGTCGACGTTTCGATTAAATTCGATTTTTATAATAACTTATAAAGATAATCGTTGAGTAGGGAATGCCCCCCCTGAGTTTTAGGGGCCCTTATCCTGATTCTGATTGTTCTGAAATTTGTAGGTTTTGCGCAGAATCACTTGGGTGTCTTAATTAGAGTTTCCTATTGAATAAAATAATAATATAAATAGGACTTTTAATGAGGGTTGTTACAGTTCTTCAGGTAGGTCCAGTCTATACGCAACCTTGCCAATCCTTTCGAGAATTTTGAAAGGACCAACATAACGAGGTGCGAGTTTCCCTTTCTTACCAAATCGAACCACACCCTTCCAAGGGGATACCTTGAGACGTACGAAGTCACCTATCTCGAATTCCAAAGGCTTGCAATGCTTGTCGGCGTAACTCTTTTGTCGGCTCCTGGCTTTCAGTAAGTTGTCTCGAACCTGTAAAATCTTGTCCGTTGTCTCTTGTATGAGCTCGGGACCAGTGATTTGAACTTCACCAATCTCGTGCCAACAAATAGGCGAACGACACTTGCGACCATACAATGCTTCGAAGGGTGCCATTTGAATACTCGTGTGATAACTGTTGTTGTACGAGAATTCGATCAAGGGCAAGTGTGAATCCCAGTTGCCACCAAAATCGATTACGCTTGAACGAAGCATATCCTCTAACGTTTGGATAGTACGCTCGGTTTGACCATCTGACTAAGGATGGAAAGCGGTGCTAAGGTTTAAAACAGTACCCATAGCAGATTGAAAGGTTTGCCAAAGACAGGACGTAAAGCGACCATCACGATCAGAAATGATGTCAATGGGGATACCATGACGACAAATGATCTCATCAATGTAGATTCTAGCCAATTTCTCGACTTTGAAGTCTTCACGAATGGGAAGAAAATGAGCTAATTTGGTCAATCGATCAACGATCACCCAAATACTGTCATGACCAGAAGAAGTACGAGGAAGCTTTGTGATAAAATCCGTAGCAATGTCCTCCCATTTCCAGACAGGAATTACTGGCTGTTCGAGCAAACCAGAGGGACGTTGACGTTCAGCTTTGACCTTCGAACAAGTAAGACATTTCGCAACGAAGATGGCGATATCCTTCTTCATTCCAGGCCACCAATAGGACATACGCATATCTTGGTACATCTTATCAGCACCAGGGTGAATGGAATATCTCGATTTGTGTACCTCCTTAATCAGAAAGTCTCGAAGGTAATCGCGATTTGGAATCCAGATACGAATGAGATAGTATAGAATACCATCGGACTTAGACACAAGATCTTTTTAAAACCCACCTCGTATCTCAACAGAGAGACTACCTTCATTAATGGAGGCGTATTGAGCTTCACGAATACGGTTTTGAAGATCAGTAACGATTTGGAGACAGCGAATACCCTTTATATGAGTTTTACGACTAAGCGCGTCGGCTACTACATTCGCTTTACCTGGATGGTAGCGAATTTCACAGTCATAGTTGTTTAACAATTCCACCCAACGATGTTGACGCATGTTCAGTTCCTTTTGGTTGAAGATATGTTGAAGGCTCTTATGGTCGGTGAAGACCACACACTTGGTACCATAAAGGTAGTGTCGCCAAATCTTCAAGGCAAAAACAACTGCGCCAAGTTCAAGGTCGTGAGTAGTATAATTCTTCTCATGTATTTTGAGTTGCCTCGATGCGTAAGCGATAACCTTGTCTCGTTGCATGAGAACACAACCAAGACCAAGGTTTGAGGCATCGCAATATACGACGAAGTCGTCGTTACCATCGGAAAGTGCGAGGATAGGAGCATTACAAAGCATGTCCTTAAGAGTTTGAAAAGATTCCTCTTGTTCGGGACCCCAAACAAAAGGTCTCTCCTTTAAGTCAAAGAGGTTAAAGGAACGGCGATCTTAGAGAAGTTGGAGATAAAGCGACGATAATAACCAGCAAGACCAAGAAACGAACGGATTTCAGACGGAGACTTAAGCGCAATCCAATTTTTCACAGCTTCGATTTTAGCAGGATCAAGATGAATACCAAGTTCGTTGACAGTATGACCAAGGAATTGAACCTCTTTTAACCAAAATTCACACTTAGAGAATTTGGCGTATAGATGTTCAGTACGAAGAAGTTGAAGGATAAGACGTAAGTGTCGCTCGTGTTCTTCTAGTGTGTTGGAGTAAATAAGAATATTGTCGATGAAAATGATCACGAAATGGTCCAAGTACGCTTTGCACACGCGGTTTATCAAATCCATGAAAACAGCAGGTGCGTTGGTCAAACCAAAGGGCATGACCACGAACTCGTAATGACCATAACGCATTCGAAAGGCGGTCTTAGGTATATCTTCTTCGAGGACTCAAAGTTGATGACACCTAGAACGAAGATCGATCTTTGAGAAGCAGGTCGCGCCTTGCAATTGATCAAAGAGATCGTCAATGCGAGGAAGGGGGTATCGGTTCTTGACAGTAAGCTTGTTGAGCTCACGATAGTCAATGCATATACGAAATAACCCATCTTTCTTCTTGATGAACAAAACGGGAGCACCCCAAGGAGAAGTACTAGGGTGTATAAAGCCTTTATCAAGAAGCTCTTGAAGTTGGCTCGAAAGCTCTTGCATCTCAGAGGGTGCTAAGCGGTAGGGAGACTTAGTGACAGGCGTAGCGCCAGGTACTAAATCGATACGAAAATCGATAGAACAAGCAGGTGGCAGACTAGGAAGATCGTCGGGAACCACATCAGGGAAATCACGTACTATAGGAACATCGCTTATGCTTTAGCCTTTGTCCTTCTTTTCCACAATATGGGCAAGGAAGGCGAAGGTACCCTTGAGCAAGCACTTGTTCGCTTGAATACACGACATAATCTTGAGACCTTGAGAAGGTTTCTCGCCATACACGTGTAGAGAATCCCAGTTTAGAAGAGGAAGACGTATAAACTTTTCAGAACAAACAACTTCAGCACGAACTCACCTAAGCCAGTCCATGCCTACTATGATGTCAAAGCTACCCATTTGCATAGGTATAAGATTGATTGATAAAGTATGATCGTTAAGAATCAAAGAACACTTAGAAAGGATGGAATTGACAGTGACGGATTTACCATCAGCGACTTCGACAGCGAATGGTCTTGGCAACTTAGAGCGTTTACACATAAGCAATGGTTCGAATTCTAACGACACAAAACTCTTATCGGCGCCAGTATCAAATAAACACGAAGCATAAACATGGTTCACAAGGAACGTACCAGTAATGACGTCGTTTGCATTTTGCGCCTAAGCGGTGGTAAGGAGAAAAGCTCGGCCTCTAGCTGGTTGTTGAGCCTGTTGCTAATGTTGTTGTTGTGGTTGTTGCTGCTGAGGTTGTTTCATTGAGGATAGACGTTTGCTAGATGGTTAAGATCACCACACTTAAAACACGCTCGCACAGGAGCGACTTGGTTTTGAGCTTCATTGGGGACAGGGTTTTGAGCTACCACAACCTGGTTCTGATTGGCCATAGTAGGTTTGTGGCAGTGTTGGGAAAAGTGCCCATATCGATTACAGTTGGCGCACTTGCGACACGGAACGTTGGGAGGGTGATGGTATTGGCATTGGCCACACTTGGGTTGAGTCCCAGTGTAACCTTTGCGGGGAGGTTCAACGTTGGATACAACATGCATGGCTTGTAAGGGTTGAGGGTCTGGCGGAGTGATAACCGCGCAATTTTGGCCTGAAGCCTTCCGCTTCTTACCTTGGCTTTTCTTGGTGGATGATGAGGGTTCAACTGTGGGTTCAACGGTGGCTTGGTGCGCGTTTTTAAGTGAGGCTTTTGCGGCATTTCTACGCATGACATGGTTACTATTTAGACGGGTGGCCAAATGAAAGGTTCCTCAATAGTTGCTGGGCAAGCAGCCTCTACGAGGTTCATGAAAGAGTCGGGTAAACAATGGATGTATTTGTTGATGGATTTCTCAAAGGTATCAACCTGGTTAGGACAAAGAATGCTAAGTTTTTTGAAACAGAGGGTTAAACTATCGTTGTCGTCATCCACTTGTTTAAGGTGCCAAAATTCATGCTCTAACTTCCTAAGCTCATGCGGTGGACAAAACTCTTCTCCCATAATCTTTTTCAATTCAGCCCATGGTAGTGTGTGGGCGGCGTCCTCACCTCTTGTGCTTCGTTCAGAGGTCCACCAATCAAGAGTTCTTTGTAACAACCCGACTTTCCGGGTAAAGTCAAAGTCAAAGTCAAGGTTAAGTCATCTTGTTACTCAGATCTAACTTTTCTTGCTTAATTATTGCTTTATTTCTTACTCAATAGACTTGTACTCTTGAGATTCCGATTAATCACCAAGGGTTTTCGCTATATTTTAAACTATGTTATACAACGCATTCACAACGCTTATTCAAAACACATTTATCGCATTTAACGTTATTTACAACGCATACTATTTAACGCATCTTATCGCATATTACATCGCATGTTTACACTAAATGCTATCGCATCGCAATCTCATCGCAACTCGAGACGCAGATTTACTTTGATGCTTTTTATGTGTTATGTTATTTGTGTAACTACTTGTTTAATACTATCGCAACGCTTACTCGCGACTCGCTTAAACGCAACGCAACGCTTAATGAACGAAACGAAAGTCGGAAAACTAACTCGCTCAAGCCGTCTGGTCGAATGACCATTCGATCGAATGATCATCCGACCGGATGACCATCCGATCGGATGGCCATTCGACCCACTCACTGCACCGCCTTAACTCCTCTCTCACCTATAAATACCCACCTGTCACATCACTGTTCACTGATGTGATAGCTCTATCCGACCAACTCTCTCCCAGCTCGTTCTCAAGCACATTTCACTCGATTCCAGGCTATTTTCGTAAGTTTTCTTCTTAAATCTTGTACTTCCATCATCACTACACATTTTCTCATCATCTTCTCCACTGAAATCACTGATTTCCACCATGAAATTGCCCGATTTGGACTGCTTTATGGTGACGTCATCATGGTTTCTTATAGAAACTGTGGTGTGACTTCATCTCATCAAGATTTGTCCAGATCTAAAGGATTTCCACATAGTTTTGCACGAACCTCAACAAAATGAAATCAGTTGGAAGATATTTTCATACTTTTCTCTAACTTTCTTCACTTTTTACTCAAAACCGTTGGAATCTAGACTCGTTCAGGCTCTCTACTCATTCTTTAGTTAAGAACCGGTCTGAGAACGTATTTCCACCGAAGAGATGACCGACTCACGGGTTGAACATGAAACTCCGTCAAGAACGGTTAGTCTGAGCGAGTGGGGTGATTCCCATCCGATCGACTGAGTCAGACTTGGTATGGTTTTCGTTGTTTGACACGTCCTCCCGCCGTCTATGTTAAAACTCAAAACTTTTTAACTTAGAAAATTTCACCATTTTCAAAACATCAGATCGCCGATCGAATAGCCATCCAATCGAATGACTATTCGACCAGGTGACCTGTACTTCAACACTTAAACGTTTTGACCAAAACTTCAAAGAATATCACACTTCAATCGAATAGCCATCCGATCGAATGACTTGATTTATACTACAACGAAAACTTCAAAAGTTCAAAACGATTTACAAACACACTCAGTCATTCGAATGATCAACCGTTCGAATGGTCATCCGTCCGGATGACCATCCGATCGACTCACCATTCGATACTTATCACTCCCGACGCACTGTTACACACTGTCCAATGCTTACACTATCGTTCTATGCTCAGGATAATATCCACGCGCTCCCTTCAATTCAAGACTGTGTTTATTTACTAAACACATACAGTGAGTATATTCGAACCCTTTTTCGCTTAAATGCACTTTTGGGTATTACATACGTTTACTATATCAAATCACTACGACCCACAACGCAAACTCTTTTATTAACCGCTCTCGCATGTTATACGTGATTCGATGAATGCTTGTATGTTATGTTTACACAGTGATTGTTTTGCATGACACCTTAGCAACGATAGTACTATAGTTTGGACTCAGCACCTGTCGTGGATGGGGGTTGTTAAGGGTTTTACTTCACATTGTCATAGTGGTGATAATGTGTTGCGCATTCTACACTCGCAGTCATGTCGGTTGCATGCATCATTGTCGATAGCTTACTTGATTCACATTTCTATGTGTTACATACTGGTTATGCGTAAACGCTTTCGCTATACTATATGCTATTAAACTTGTGTACTCACCTTTACACTCTGTGTATTGACTTTATTTTAACGTATGTGACAGGTGTTTAGGATGCTATGTTTCGTTGCGATGAATAAAGCTAGGGAGTCTAGAAATGTCATTCAATAAAAATCTGAGTTGTCGGAACAGTCTATTTGTCTTTGAGAACAATATCTGTAATAACTGTTTTTACTTTATATGTTGATGGTATGGGATGTTAACGATTAATATATTGTCACTAATAGTGTTATGGATTCTCTTGGACAATATGTTTCGCTCAGTCCCGCGCAAGAGAAGAATTGAAAAAAGGAAGAGATAACTAAAAATGAAAAAATGGAAGAACAAATAAGTGAAAAACCGACACATGAGTTAAACAACGAAAAATGTGAGTCCAACAACGTTAAAATCCAAGAAGAGTCTAATTTTGAAGAAATTAATCTCTTGACACCTTCTTTCGAAAATCATTGTTTAGTACCCACTCATGCTAAGTTTTTAAAAGAATTAAACACTAACACTAAAATTGACGAAACGGTAAGTGTTAAGTTAACTAATGATCAAACTTCGCTAATAAAAGAAGACCCATTTGAAATTAACATCACACCGGTTCCATGTTTCTTTCAAAATTCGTTTATTAGTAATGTCACAATCGATAAAGATCTTTGTGTTAACATAATGCCTAATTACATTTTCGAAAAATTAAGTATTAGTGATTTTTCTCCACTTCAAATACCCATTTTTCTATCCAATCGGCAAGTAATAAAATCAATCGGTATAGTTGAAGATGTCTTGGTTCAAACAAATCAAATGGTAATCCCGACCGACTTTGTCATCCTCGATGACGCTCCTCTAGTGTTGGGGCGACCATTTGTAAAAACTCATGAAGCTTTGAAAAACCGGAAGTTCAACAATCTACCTCTTCAATTAGGGGCCTTCAAAAAAAGTGTCGACCTTGAGCGATCAATGAAATATCCATTCGGCAATGATGACCCCCTAATTGAAGATGAGCCAGAACCACCTGATAAGGTGGGTCTAGCCAAGGACCCTTATAAACGTGGCGCACCACGGAGGCATTCCGCGGAACTATCCGTAGTTTAGTTTAGATTAACCTTTATGTTTTCTAGTTTAGTTTTTATTTTTCAGGAATAAAACACACTCGGGATGGTGAAGGATGATAAGGGAAGCTTGAACCAACACCCCATGCACAAAAACAGAGCCTCCCGACAATTTTTCTTCATTACAGCAAGTTCAGCACGGGGCCGTGCTCACCCCAACACGCCCCGTGCCCAAGGTTCTGTAGAAAATGCCCAGTTCAGGTACCTGGACATGGGGCCGTGCTCACTGGACACGCCCCCGTGCCCAGCCTTCTGTTTACTTTTGGTACTGGCAGTCTGGACACTGGGCCGTGCTCAGCCAACACCACCCCGTGTTCAGCCACCCAGTACCATAAAATCTTGTTTTTAACCCATTTTTACACATTTAATCAGCCTAAAAACTTATTTTTGGGACACATTGAGGACAATGTGTAATTTAAGTGTGGGGGGATGCTAAAACCTTGAATCTTGCAAGTCCTAAATACAAGCCTTACACAAAACACTATTGGAACCGCTAATCATCCCAAATTTTTTCAAAAAATTTCATTTTTTACTTGTCTAGGTTTAACTTGGGAATTTCAAAATTCTAAAAAGGTTATATTTTTACGAATTTACAACCGATAGCGTCGTGATAAAAAGAACCAACATAAGAAATTATGAAAAGGCATGACAAACTTAGTTAAAATTTGATTATATATACTTGATCACATAAAAACCCATTCCCACAAAAGTGAGTTTTGAGCCTTTATTGAGCATACAATTACATATCATTAGACTAAATGCTCATTTTTCGTTTCTTGTGTGAATAGCCGCTTGGTTCTTACGAATCTAGAACTTGCCATGACGATACATTCCCGGTCCTTACCAACTTAAACCTGAGTAAGTAAATGATGGAGGCATTAGGACTAACCCTTTTTATTTTTACACCATTATTTTTTCTTTTTTTTTTTACCACCTACCAAAAATCCCCCTAGTTAGCCCCTTTGAGCCTAAAACTTTTCATTTCTTAACCCAAAAACAAACACCCTTTCACCCACCAAAACCCTTTTTATTTTTAACCCTTTGTTTTAGTAACAAGCTCGGTTTTTCGGATGACTTTTCAAAAAAAAAAAAAAAAAGTTGACGATGAAGCAAAAGAAAGAAATAAACAAGCAAGTTCATCAAAAATAACTTTGTTTGAATAATGACTTCGTCAAAATAAAAATTGAAAAAGAAAAAAAAAAAAAAAAAAAAAGAGGTCTTACGAAAACCGATGCTTTTTACGCTTTTCGCCCTTTTCCACTAACCACTAACCCAACCACCTACCTTTAACCCAAGCCTAACCCTTCACTCAAAAAGTCCTCTTGATGTTTACAAAGGTATATAGTTAAAAAGGAGGAGGATTGATTGCTTGGCAAGCTTATGGTAGGAGTAAGTTCCATGCCGCTCTCGAGTGATCCACAAAAATACATTTTCGGCCGAGTGTTGAGTGATCCCCGTGAGGTATGTGAACTTGTATATAAATAAAATTTTACAAAGGCATGTTATGCCCTAATAAGTAATTTATCTTATGAAAAGTTTTAAATAAATCATGACGAATAGGATTGTAAATAAATAAAAATAAAACTAAATAAAGAATCTTGGAAATCCCGACACTCTATGATAAGCCCAAAAAAAAAAACCTTCTTTTCTACCCATTCCATTTGGGAGTGTAATAGCCATATATTAAAGAGTTTTGCTTGAGGACAAGCAAAGATTCAAGTGTGGGGGTATTTGATGTGTTCAAAATGCAACATATAAAATTCATCAACTGTGACATAAAACTAACCCTTTTTTAGTACTAATGTTGGAAAAAGTGTGCTTTTGTCTTCCTTTTGTATTTTCAGGATTAAATGAGCTCAAATTAACAAAAGAAGCAAAAAGACATCAAAATCTAACATAAATACAAGAAAAGGAACAAACGTGGCATGCCCGACCCCCATCGATAACAACTCCCAAAGCAAAAACAAGAAGAAAGCTGAGCATGGGGCTGTGCCCAGCTGAGCATGGGGCTGTGCCCAGCCCGACACGGGGCGTGCCCAGCTCGACACGGGGAGTGCCCAGCTCAGCACGGGGCCGTGTCCAGAATGGTCAGCCCTGGCACAAAAGACAAACCTCTAGAAGCTTCTATTGCCCACCACGGGGCCGTGTCCAGTGAACACGGGGGCGTGGCGAAAGTACAGCAGGCGCATTAATTGTAATTGCGAATTACAATTAATGAAGAGAGAGAATGTCAGACAAGCACGGGGGCGTGCCCAGCGGACACGGGGGCGTGTGGAGCTAATAAAGACAAACTGTATTAATGAAGAAAGAGAAAATGGTGGACACGGGGCCGTGTCCAGCGAACACGGGGCCGTGTCCAGGCTTCTGTACAGGCTATAAATAGGAGTGCTTGGCTCAAGCTCAAACCATCCCTTGGCACACCACCTCTCTCACACTTCATCCACCACCCACCACCATCACAACACCATCATCCACCACCATCATCCATTGTCCATCGTAGAGTGTGTGAGTCGTCTCGGGATCCAAGATTGATCGTAAGAGTTCTTGACAATCAAGGCCATGTTTTCCTAAGTCTCTTACATCACTTGGTGAAGACAAAGTGTCTAGTATAATACTTTTTATTTCTAATCTTTTGCACTTTTTATTTGGTTTTGTATTAATGACTTTAATAACTAGTTACTTATGTTGAAGGTGATCTTTCCTTATCGTTTGTCCATGGTGTCTTGGCATTATTTTACTGTCTATATAAAATAAAGGATTTTCACCATTCATATCTCCACGGTCTATATGGAGATATGTTGGCTACCTGGTCGGGGGTTAAGGGAACGGTTTGGTAAAGGTCTTGCCATTGTTCAGCGTTTAGAGGTCCTGCAATGGACCTGGGTCAAATTTAGTAGGACCTCCTTCAATACTTCACGGTATTGGATGGCGGGGGTCCAAACTCTTTGATCCCCTCATAAGTTAACTACTATTAATACTATAACCCGGCTATTTAGGACTGTATCCCTGCTGACTCAGACTACTTAGCCGAGGGTAACGTCACCGCCAAAAGCGGGGCCTACCACAATACTGCATTAATAACTTAATTCATTATCTTCCAATAATCCACCCTTTTAGGATTGTATCCCTGCTGACTCAAACTACTGGGGTGAGGGTAACGTCACCTTCAAAAGAGGGGCCTACTACAATAACTAAGATAATCTCTTAATTATGTGCAAAAGTGCGGAAATAATCAAAGGTTATACTAGATACGAGTCGGAACCAAGTGATTCATCTTGTCTATCTGTTTTTTTTTTTCTTTTATTTTTATTTTCAGCATTTTAGTTAGTTTTTAATTTTCTTAGTTTAAAACATTTTTCTAAACTTTTATTTTGGTTAGACGTTGAGGATAAACCGGTACTAAAAGCTCTTGTGTCCTTGGACGACCTCGGTATCTTACCAACGCTATACTACACTCAACGATGGGTGCACTTGCCCATATGTGTGTTTAGTGTTAGTGAAATATCGTGTTTTATAAATTTAAAACTTGGCTAAAATAAGTGTTAAAAAGGGCTTAAAATATACACCTAAAATAAGTAACACTTCGCACGCATCAGAATGCGTAAAAGAGTATAAATTTAGTTTTTTCTCGAGAATTATTATTGTTTTTGATTGTGCGAGATGTTCGAATGGTGTAATGGTTTTGAAATGAACGAGGTAACAAGTATAAAAATCACATATAAAATGAATCACATAAAAGAGAGGCTCATAAAACATAGGATTGTTTCGGGTAGAGAAACGTCGACTATTCCAAAGTGAATCGAAAGTCCTTTCAAATTAGAGAAACATGCTTTGGCCTATAGGTAAGATACTCTCGTCGAGAAGCGATTATCGGTATCTTACCCTTCCAGTTACTACACGTATCTTATCGATCGAAACAATTGAAACTTTGGCGAGAATGAAAATCGAGGAATGGGAATTAATCGACAAGATGCGGGTTTCATCCCTAACTTGACGATTTCGTACCCTAATGTGGTTGGTACTCATCAGGTCAAAATATAATTTCGACACTTTGACGAGGGTCCACTAGAGTTAGAATTGGAAATTTACCATTAAGATGTGGATTTCACTCATAGCTTAATGGCGTAATTTTCGTGCAAAAATAAAGTATAAACGGGATGAGAGTCGTTCAACAAATTGTGGGTTTCACGCCTATTTTGGTAAACTTGTCTCTTTTGTATAAAGAGTGTCTTCAAGTGTATTGTGTAAAATGTCTTAGGAAAGACATAATGTAAGTATTTAGACCAAAAGAAAAGAATGAAGCAAAGTAGGAAGCATAACATTTTAAGCATGAAACAAGAATGGTAAAAAATGAGGTACCTACTATAGACTAGGTCGAACATGGAAATTCTACCTAATTCCCTATAGTTATGGCTTCGATACCAATCTGTCACACCCTAACCGATGGCGGAAACATCAGAGTGAGACGAAAACGAGATTGCAAGAGACTTCATAACACTATTTGTGACAATATTTAAATCACCCGTTTTCATTCATAAAGTAAATTGTCAAACATTACAAGGAAATTCAAATAACAACAAGTTCAATGAAATACATAACAACATAAACAAAACTGATACAACATATTAAACCTAAAGCGTCTATATGTGTATCTAAGCATCAACGCTACTTCATTTCATTGCATCGCCATCCTTAACCTGTAACATGTTTAAAATAAAGTTCAATGCAAAAGCAAAAGCGAGTATACAAGTTTGATACATACATAGCATAAAAAGATAAGTTTAAACGATTCCTCATGGCAAGCTAATGATACACGATAAACATTAAAATCGGCATGTGTCTAACATATCAAACCAATGATGAAACACAATAAGCTCATGACATAACCTCAAGTCTACGGGTGGTGCGTTAATCCTATAGCGCTATATATGTCAAGGATAGGCTCGATCGAAGCTAATGATAAGTTTAACACAAAATGAATAACCCCAAGTTCAATGTATCAAGTAATCAAGTAAGCAAGCATGTAATAGGAACGTTTGTGCATTAACGAATAAAGTTCATGTGTAAGTTTAATAAGTAACATGTTACACCCCAAAAAGTGGTAAACGTAAAGAGGGGATTCGAGTATACTCACGGTTTTGCAAGATTTCCTACTTGATAATCTGCGAGTGTTGTTTGGTTGATTAGTTTGGAGCACCTTGTCCTTCTACACGAAGAAGCATTGGAGTGTGAGTTTTGGGAGTTAACGAAAGATTATAGATTTGGAATTTAAATAACATGAAAATAACATATGAAATTAATCACCTAGTACATATGACACTTGTTCTTGACACTAGGAAACTCTAAGGAGTTTAAATGTTTTCATGGAACAAGGTTCCATTAGAATCGTGGCAAGTTATCAAAGTCTAAGATGATATAATCTAGTACCTTGACATATGAACACTAATTCATCATCAAAGATTCGATTATTTGGATAATATAATAGTATTATATAATGTTCATATAGTCATATAGATCAAGCATGAGGTAGGAGGACGAATCCCCCATTTAGGAATCTCTTTGTTTATCATGGAAGTCATGTAAGAGGTCGGAAGAACAAGTCTTCCATTTAGGTACCTCTTGGTGTTCACCACTACACTTGATGTTATAAACATTCAAGGAGGGTCATCAACTTACAAGTATGAAATGAATAAGAACAACTAATCTATGGAAAAACATCAAATTGTGTGTGGATTTTCAAGTGGAATAGCCCAAGCTTGTTCCATAATCACACAATCATCAAGCTTCAAGCTTGAACACTACTTGTGGGTTAAACGCTAACCAAAACAGAAAGTTTGTGAGGTTTTATCCTCTGATTTTACATGTCTCAACCTTGTTTTAAGCCCAACTAACCATTCATTTGATTATAAGCATAAGGACATAGGAATGAGATGAGATAACTCAAGTTTAACAAAGTTTAGATCAAAAACAGAAAAATTAGTCAACTTTGGAGCCTTTTTGGTGACATTCCATGTGACACTCTAGGTTTTTCCGAGGGAACACCTTGTAATTTCGTTAGGCGTATATATGTGTTATTAAATGAAAAGTTGCGTTTTACCTTAATGTGCTATGTGTGGTATGTATATATATAATGTGTTGTATGTATATAGATATATATGTGTGAACCGAACCCGACTCGAGACCACTCGGTCTCGAGTAAACAAAAACGGTTGGGCCGGATTGGGCCATATACCCCCTTTCGAGCCCACTCGGAACCATTGTAGGGTGCACCACCCAAACCGAGTATAAAACCCATGCCCAAGCCCTCCTTCTCTCATTTGACACTCCCACCATTCACACACCCTCCTACATTCCTCCAAACCACTAAAACCCTAAGGTTCTAACATCAAACTCACCTCCTCTCCTCTCCCTCTCTCGGATCTAACCGGCGACAACAAAAGGGGCTCCCGGATCATCTCGGATTAGCTCATCATCACCACTCGGAACTTAGTCCATCAATCCTTCACACCTCTTCATCTAGCCGGTTAGTGCCTTTAGTTATTAGATTGAAAATGATGATTTATGATATATAAAAACTATGTGATTTGTTGGATGTTTGGAGGAGTATATTGCTTATTAGATAATAGATTGTTATCAATGTTTGAATGATGAATTGATGAACAATGTGTCTTATTCACAAACCTTATGAATGCCTTGAAATAACTATATGATATGGATAAGCTAGTGTGTTTGAATAAATGATTCATGCTAGAAAGTGTAAGGGAAATATTGTTTTGATAATATCTTGCTAAGGTGTTTTGTAGGATAAATGGCTATGTTATCCAAATTATGTTATCCGATTTATGTATATGATTTACGCTAGATATTTTGGGCAAATGTGTGTTCATATTATTTCATGCTTGAATAATCTCATGAAGAACATCATGAATATGTATTAAATATAGTATGAACATATGAAGAACAATTTGAATGTCATGAAAATATTTGAAATATGCCTTGCTTGATCTGATTTAGTGGGAAACTAGACAATAAAACATGTTTAGTGGAGATAGTACACAATTTACATGAAATGGCAATCTCATTGGTTAGTACATCAGAGGTACTAGAAGGATTCTTGTGCACGTATCCAAGGTTGCGACTCGCAACCGAAACATGACAAGTCGAAACATCCAGTTACGACTCGCAACCGAAACATGACAAGTCGAAACATCCAGTTACGACTCGCAACCGAAACATGACAAGTCGAAACATCCGGTTACGACTCGCAACCAGAGCATGACAAGTCGAAACATCCGGTTGCGACTCGCAACCGTGTGTTCTCGAGTCGAAACCGCCCTTGTCTCGACTGGGCTGCCTAAGTGTTATTGGGCCAAAAGCTTGTTGGACTATCTGTTGACTGGACTGCATATGTATCTGTACTGTTTGTTTGTGGAATGTTAGGGCAGGCCCAATAACCCAAGTGTTTGTATGAATGCATGCTATGTGTGACTGTACGTGTTTGCTATACATGTTTACTTGTACCCCAACTTGACCCATATTCGGTAACCATGCTAGGACGTGGTGACCAACGTGATCGACCGGGTAATTAACCTACCGAGCAACCCAAGGTGAGTTCACAACCTAAAGCATGTATTCCCGGTGGTTTGGGAAACGGAACTAAAAACAACACTATCCCCTTATGAGGGATACAACTTACTTTTCTTCCCTTGTTATTGGGAACTTTTTAGTTAATTACTGTTTATACGGATTGCAACAAACGGCACTAAACGAAACTCTATCACTTAAAGTCCCTACTACATAATACCGATTAGTCGCCGGGGCCAGGCGAACGGGTTATTAGTTGATAGCGCTATTTAGGTCTTACCAACCTCACACCGTGCCAAGGTATGGGATCGGTCGTGAACTAATGTACTCAGGCATCCGTCAATGATGATAGAACATTGACATCGGGGCACTCTGCGGATACGCAACGGTCACCTAGTGTTCGGTATTGGAAAAACAGTTTAGTCGCTAACTTTTGGGGTAGCTCCCCATGGCATGTATAAACGGATAAATTAACTGGTGAAACAAGTTTTTGGTAATTAAAACTGGACAACTAGTGAACTCACTCAGCATTATTGTTGACCCCTTACTGCATGCTTTGCAGGTAACCAGTGACTCAGGAGCTTGCAGCTTGGGAAGTGTAGTGGTCGTCTAAACCCGCGTGTTGGGTTTCAAATAACTTGAACTATGAACTTTGTTTAAACTATTTTGCCTATGCTTCCGCTATTTACTTAAACTGTTATTTGAACCTGACTTTCGAACTTTAAACTATGATGCTTACGAACTATTAAGGTTGGTGATCATCTTTATTATTATCCAAATACTCAGTATAATTGGTGGCTGGATCCTGGTCGGTCACGCCCTCAAGCGGACGGTACTCCGCAGGTGGAATTTGGGGGTGTGACATTCCAGACCTTGGTTTTCTATGGAAAACCTGTGGAAATGTTCCTAAGGTCAATCCAAATAAGTAGGAAAAAGAATCAAGTGAAACGGTTAAGAAATGAGTGAGTTATGCTCATTTTTGTAAGAAGTGCTGAATCAGCTTGAACTCTTGATATCAGCCGCGATTTGGAGTGTTTGAGGGTGAATAGGGAGTGTTTAGAAAGTGAAAAATGCTTGGAGGAGGCTTGGGTTATATAGCGGATGGATTAGGGTTTCATTGGGTTGGGCTTTGGGAGTATTTATAAGGGTTAATCATTGAAACAAGTCCACCAACATCAGCCCAAAGCTGATTGCTGATTCTACCAGCCATAATCTTTTTATTTTTTTTAACATTATAATGTGTATAATTGTTAATTATATTAAGTAGTAATTATGTGTTAATGTATATGGAACATGTAATATGCCCTATGATGCATATAAGACATGAAAATCAATTGTTTTCTAACATATAAACCTAGGTTCTTTTGTGTTAAAAAAAAAGAAAAAAAAACGTATGTGATGTATTGTAAAGTATTTCATTAAGTATCAAATAAGTATAGGAAATTAGAGTTAAGCCTCGAAATCGAATAACCTAGTGTCTTGCACGTATGGAACGTTTAAGACTTACGAATACACGTTAGTTGTTTACAAGTTAAATTCACGTTTATGAAAGTTATGAATCGCGTATCAAAGGAATGGATGTATCAATGTATAAACGATGTATAAAAGCTTCATTTCATTATGATCAAAGTCTCGGATTTACAATGGATTGAAACGGAATACGATTACAAAGGAAAGAGTTTCCGAAAATAGAATTATGATACACTCTTACTAAAAAATGGAAAGTTGCGAAAAGCGAGGCGTTACAAACATCACCATCGCGATTGCGGAGGCTTCCTGAAGAAGGATTGAGATAAGTAATTGAATAGTTTTTAGGTAAATTCTCGTTACAATTATTAGGATTATAGCGAAGAAATGTGAGGAATAACAACGGCGTTTGGCGAACAATGGTGGAGAAACACTTGGAGATTAGGTTGAAAATGCAAAGAGATTTTGAGTTGTTGATTTCGGTTCATATTAGCAGGAGTAGTTCGTCCGAGAGGCAATAATGTGATTGGTTTTTGGTTGTTCTCCGGCGGATGAAGTTGGAGGTTGCGGTTGTGATGGTGTGTGGTGGTGTTTTCTAAAGAGGGAAAGAAAGAGAGAGAGAGGTGGGGGTTAGGTGGGGTTTTATTTATATGTTTTCGAGGTTTTTTAATTAAAATAAAATTAGGAGTTAATTGCCAAAATCGTCCCTGAAGTTTGGGCAGGTTTGCCATTTTCATCCAAAATGACACTTTTGTACCAAATTGCCCCCAAGGTTTGTAACTTTTTGCCATTTTCATCCAAACCACTAACTTAGTTTATTTTTCCTGTTAAGTTGATGATATTTGGATGAAACTGGCAAATATAAAACCACAGGGACGGTTTTGGCAATTTACTCAAACTCTTTTAAATTTCTTTTATTTAATTAATTTTGTTACATATATAATAAAAAAGAATATACATGCAATTTTTATATAAAAAAAAATAATAGCTTTGTTACATAATTTTTATAAATTTTCATCCAACCACTAAGTTAATTTTTCTATTAAGGCGAATGATGTTTATAAACTAAGACAGAAATTAATTTCTAATTTTTATATAGATCAGTTTTATAAAAATAAAATGTACTTAAACCTCTAAATTTTATAAAACTAAAATGCTGGTGACCTTATTGAAAAAAATCAAATAAAAAAATCTTATCATATGTACCAAGTTTGTAATTCATCTTCTACTCTTTTAAATTCGCTCCTAAGGAAAAACAGAAGCCAGTCCCCCTATCAAACAACGTATCATTACCAAACCTTAAAATTACCCACCAAATTGTAATTATAATGCTATGAACCAAACGTTTCTTTACTCAATCCACTTAGAATAAGTAGTTACCCTTATATTCTTAATTAAATAAATATTTTATTTCTACCAACATATTTCCTAGGTGCTCAACTCATTTAAAAAATATGTAACGTTTTACCATTTTTTTCTATCTCTATAACTGATAAATACTAAAAGTTGTAATCGATTGTTATGTGTTGCACACCAATGATGTTTTCTTTTTATAAAACTGATTTATATAAAGAAGTTGTAAATTAATATCTGTCTTAATTTATAAAATGTAAAACATCATTCACCTTAACAGAAAAAATAAATTGAGTTAGTGATTTGGATGAAAATTTATAAAAATAATGTGACAAAACTATTAATTTTTTTTTTCTAAAAACTCCATGTATATTCTTTTTAATTATATATGTAACAAAAATAATTAAATAAAAGGAATTAAAAAGGGTTTGAGTAACTTGCCAAAATCGTCCCTGTGGTTTTATATTTGCCAGTTTCGTCCAAATATACTCAACTTAACAGAAAAATAAATTAAGTTAGTGGTTTGGATGAAAATGGCAAAAAGTTACAAACGTTGGGAGCAATTTTGTACAAAAGTGTCATTTTGGACGAAAATGCCAAACGTGCCCAAACCTCAGGGACGATTTTGGCAATTAACTCTAAAATTAGAAATAAAATGATCATTATATCATTCATTTAAATGAGCAAAAAGACAAAAAAAAAGTGAGTGGTTAATAGAAATTTCTAACCCAGTTTGTCATTTAGATGAAAATAACAACAAAAATGAAACCTCAAAAACTCGAATAAAAAAGTTTAATTTTTGTCCTGAGAAATGGTAAAAGTAACTAAGACCGTGGGGTATGGTGGGGCGGGGGTTTGGGGCATGGGTTGACACGTGGCTTGGGGGGGCTTCGCTGGGCTGACCCACATTGAAGACGGTATGGTGGGGCGGGGGTTTGGGGCATGGGTTGGGTGGGCTTCGCTGGGCTGACCCGAATATTTGAATATTTTTTAAAACAACAAATTTAATTTTTTTAATATTTTTAAATAAAGAAAATTACATAAAAAAATTCCTAACGCTTATATTTGTTCTTTATCTCTTCTCTCATCTCCAAGATTAGTTGCAACTCGTCACCTTCTAGGTGATCAATGGGCTGGGATTGAAATTTCAAATCATCCCGTTTTTGTTTCAGGGCATCTCTAGCATCTTTGCTCTTTCGAAGTTCGGCCCTTTGTTGTTGGAATACGTTGAATGTATCTAACTTGCATGCAATGTCATCCAACTGATCGCTGTATATTCCCCTACGCGAACCCGAACTCCCAGCTGAAGGCGATGCCGTACCCGATCTTGATTTTTGAGCGCGCCTTTTTGCGGCATCTCTTCCATATTCAGGCCGGTTTGGCGATCATCCAAAAGGTCCTCAAACTCTTGATCTCGTGCATCAGATTAGGCTTGGGACGAGGCCCTTTACCTTTTGGAAGACGTTTCGCTATCACTGGGGATATTCGCCCACTTTGGATGGAACTTACAAATCTCCCAACAATGCATGAAACGGAAGTCGCTCCCCACATTTGTTTTGAATGTAACCAATGCATTTGTCACAATGTCGGCTTCGGTTTCACTACTTTTTGGGTTTTGCTTTGCTTTATTTAAAAAACCACTAAATTTTGTAAGTTGGCCGCTTATCTCGCTCCACTTCGAGGATAAGCTATCGTTTTCACGATAAGCCTCCCTTCCCATTTCTTCATGGAGTGCTTTACTAACCGCTTCCCACAAATGGGTTCGATGTTGAGAATTTCCTATTTTAATAAAAACAAAATTTAATATATTACAAAGTTATATAAAAAATAACCATAAATATTAAAATAAGGGCTACAAAATATTTAAGAATACCTAAAGTTGGATGTAGAGATTGTTGAAACCAAGTCCTCACCAATGCAAGTTCTTCATTAACGACCCATTTTTGTTGTTTTCGTTTGACGGTTTCAAGTTCTTTCTTCGCCTCAGTTTTTTTCTTATGACTTCTCTTTTTGGGAACTATTGAGGCGGAAGGACCATCGTTGGGTGGTTGAGTTTCGGGGACGATTTCAGTTTGGGAAAGGTTGATGGAGGTTGGTGAAAGGTTGATGGGCGTTTGTGGAAACGGGCTAGGCATAGAATCGTCGGTGTGTGGGAAGTTAGTAAACAAACGATTCCCGATATACGATGCATAACTCGCTTCAAGGGGCATAGGGGAGTGTATTAAAAATGGACGAGGCATTGGACGATTGGGTGGTGGGCTAGGATTATTTTTTTGGAATGCAAACGGGTTGTTCGGGTCATAACCACGATTACGAGGATGCATTTTTTCGTTTTGTAAAAGGAGAATTGAAGATGATTATAGAAGATGTGGAGTGTATTGTGGTTGAATGTGGTAAAAATATGAATTGAAGTGTAATATTTATAGTGAAATTTTTTTTTTAACATAGCCGTTGGCCAACAGCTAGTTTGGTTTGGCCATTGAGAGCCCGCCATGTCACCTTGCTAGACCCGCCCCACGCCAAAGATCAGATCTAAACCACTTCAATTAAAACCCTAAATCCTACATAAACCCTTACAATTAAACCTAATTGTGGAATCACCAATTAGGTTGGGGAGGTGGTTTAGATCTAAACCACCAAACTCTCGCCTCTTAGGCCACGCCCCAACCCAAGCCCCATACCCCATAGTCTAAACTCGGGGGAGATTTTCCAATATAAAAGCTACTTGAGTTTTGGCAAGCGTGGCACAGACACAGAAAGTGTGTTGTAGTTGCAGCAGCAAGCAAGCAAGCAGAGTTCGGGTTTCTTTCTTTCTTGCGGCGAAAGTTACATGATGATGTCTATTGAAGGAGTGGTTCTCAAGCTCCCTTCCTTTTCTCAACTCATAAACCCTAATCGCACTCCCCTAAAATTTCCTTTCAATTTCCCCAAATCCTCTTCTTCTTCTTCTTCTTCTTATTCCTCTGCAACTGCTTCTCTTTCCGTTCCGGCAGCCGCACCCGTTTCTCTCGGCCACTCCACCCGACCCGATTTTGAAATCCTCTATCAGGTACGTACTTCTGTTCCTGTTGTTACTTTGCAACTTCATGTTATTATTGAATTCGTTTACAGTTATTGATGGTTTGGTAATATTCAAATTGGAGATGTGTGGAGTTGAAAAGTCAATTGTGGCTTATTAATTTTTTATTGTGTTAAAAAAGGTTGTGTCATTCGTGTCATCGAATTGCTCATGTTTAATCTGTTAAACATGTTGTGTCGTGTCATCCCTGTTATTGAACTTGTTACCTTTTAAATGTGCCGTCTCCTGTCAGTGCTTAAGAAAATCAGGTTCACCAGTGTTAAACATGTCGCCTCCAGTTAGGGTTGTAAACGAACCGAACGAACACGAACAACGTTAAGGAAATAAATGTATTCACGAACGGTTCATGAACACTTACTGAACAAGTTTTTATGTTCGTGTTTGTTCGCTAAGGAAATAAATGTGTTCACGAACGGTTCACGAACACAAATAAATTTGGCGAACACGACGAAGGATAAAGATGGATGGCCCAGAGAGTAGCACTGGAACTTGAATCTCTTATTGTGGAACGGAGGTCGATCGTATTCGTCAATGTAAATAATGAGAAACGAAAGGGAAATGGTACATAAACAAGGGGAAATAGAGTTTCCTAGTTTAATTGTTAGGGTAATAAAATAAATAAAAGTTTAATAATATAAAAGTATAGATAAAATATATGAAAGTACAAAAATCTTTAATTAAAACACAAACATACGAACATAAATGAACGAATGTTCACGAACACCTTACCGAACGTTCACGAACACAATTGAACGAACGAGACATCTGTTCATGTTCGTTCATTTAACTAATCGAACAAAATTTCTTGTTCATGTTCGTTCGTTTATTATACGGACGAACATAAACGAACATCCTGCTGAACGGTTCACGAACTGTTCGCTGAACGTTCGGTTCGTTTACAGCCCTACTGTTCAACCCGTTTGACAGAACACGACACATTTTGCCAACGCTAGTTATTATGGATAGATATATGAAATATCATGTTATGATCAATTTCTTTTATCCTGCAGAAGGTAAACAATGGATCAAAACTCGTTTACTTGGACAATGCAGCAACCTCACAAAAGCCATCTGCTGTTATAGATGCTGTTAACAATTATTATAAATCTTATAACTCAAACGTGCATCGTGGAATTCATTTCTTAAGGTAAATTTATATGCCAATCAGCTCTCATAACATTTATCTGGTAATCATCTATAAAGGGTT
Source organism: Helianthus tuberosus (assembly GCA_030545235.1). Lineage (NCBI taxonomy): Eukaryota > Viridiplantae > Streptophyta > Magnoliopsida > Asterales > Asteraceae > Helianthus > Helianthus tuberosus. The sequence goes on along the minus strand of CM060432.1, from coordinate 61,192,799 downwards.
TGATTTTTTTTCGTTCTAAGCTTTTTTTTTCTACAATTTTGTTTAAAACTAGTGCAAAGGCAACGGATGAGTATGAAATGGCAAGGAGAAAGGTGGCGTCTTTTGTAAACACACCAGAGTCTAGTGAGATTGTGTTCACAAGAAATGCTACTGAAGCTATCAACCTTGTAGCGTATTCGTGGGGGCTTTCTAATTTAAAAGCCGGTGACGAGGTGTCTTTTTTAGTCTTATTGTCATACTATTCTTGAATAAGAATGTGGATATTCCTATGAGACCGGATATGTACTCGCCTTACATGCAGATAGTTGTGACAATTGCGGAACATCATAGTTCCATTGTACCATGGCAAATTCTATCTGAGAAGACTGGTGCAGTTTTGAAGTTCGTCAGTTTGACCGAAGATGAAGTCCCGGATATCAAGATGCTACAAGATTTGCTTTCGAAAAAGACTAAACTAGTGGCCGTTCATCATGTCTCAAACGTGCTTGGTATGTATGTGTTTGATTCATCATCTGTGTGATCTAGATGGCATGAAATTTAATTATCTTGAAACCTTTTTGACCTAAGATCGTGACAGCCATGTATCACTGATATTGTTTTTTAACGTTTATGTAGCTTCGGTTCTCCCAATTAAGGATATTGCCCAATGGGCACATGATGTTGGGGCAAGAATACTGGTGGATGCTTGTCAAAGTGTACCACATATGGTCGTTGATGTTCAGGATCTTGGTGTTGATTTTCTTGTTGCTTCTTCTCACAAGGCGAGTTAGTTTTACTCAAATTGGTAAAATGGGTAGGTTAGATGGGTTGGGAAACAGGTCAAAACAAGGAATTTTTTGTATGGGTTAATATGGGTACACCTTTTTCTAACATTCGGTCTTATATAAACAACTAGTGTGTCAAATATAGTTATTGAAGTTATACTATTTCAATGATAGTCTATTTCTTGATTAAAGATAACACCACTTGAGTTTCAACAAAGAGTTTGATCAAATCGTTATCTATATATTCCATGTGGCTCGCTAGAGATAAAACATAACTTGAATTGACCCGTTCATAAATAAATGGCTCGAACTGGCCACCTGTAATATACACATATTAGATGTTTGTGGCTAGTATATGAAATTGAGGTATAAACATGCTTCAGATGTGTGGGCCTACAGGCGTTGGTTTCTTGTATGGAAAGAGTGAACTCTTGACAGCTATGCCTCCATTCTTAGGTGAGGCTGCTTCTTAAAAACATCAACCACTTGGCCATTTCACTATGGACATTTTTGTAATGCATAAATTTAATCACGCAGTTTTTGTGTGCGGTTATATCGTTGATATTGCAGGTGGTGGGGAAATGATTTCTGATGTTTTCTTGGACCATTCTACTTATGCGGAACCTCCATCCAGGTTGGCTGAATTGATCTATTATAACCTTGTTACCAACCTTGTCTCTCGAGGTCAAAGTGGCTTAAGTTCATGGTTCTCGTGTTTCAGATTTGAAGCTGGAACACCTGCGATTGGGGAAGCCATTGGTTTGGGAACAGCGATTGATTATCTTTCTCAAATTGGCATGCAAAAGATTCATGATTATGAGGTCATCTTCATATGTTTCTTTCCTGTTCCATTATTGCTTTGAGTTTCATCTTCTCTCTTCATACATCCAAAAACGGTTTCTGACCAAAATGGGTCCACCCGCTATATTTTTTTATGGCGGCAATGGTGGTGACGTGGTTGTATCGGCGGCAGACATTGGCGGTGGGTGGTGCTGGCCAATTTTGACCCGTAATTTGGGTAGACCCAAATTAGTCCATTTAGTAAACGAACCCATATTATTATTGTTATATTTCTTTTTTTTTTTTAATTGAAAAATTCATGATATCCGGGTGTAATGTTAGTATATAACATTAAACATATTGGTCATTTAATCTTGTTGAACAGGTAGAACTGGCTAATTACCTTTATGAAAACCTTCATGCGATTCCCGGTGTTCGTATCTATGGACCGGCCCCTTCAGAGACGGTTCATCGTGCTGCTCTATGTTCCTTCAATGTTGAGGGCCTTCATCCCACAGACATAGCCACTTTTCTTGATCAACAGGTATCCAATAAAAACGCCAAATTTTCATAATTCTCACTCATGATAGTTGTAGTTTAACCAACCCTTAAAACATCCAAATACCTCGAAACCTAACAACATAAACTGAAAATCATTTGTGGCAAATATGATTGGTTTTTTTTTTTTTTTGTGTCATGTTAGAACAAGTTTGATTTTGGTAGTGATGATTTGATTTTGGTACAGCATGGTGTAGCAGTTAGATCTGGGCATCACTGTGCGCAGCCACTCCATCGGTACTTGGGGATAAATGCAAGCGCACGAGCCAGTCTTTATTTCTACAATACGAAAGAAGATGTTGATGACTTTATTCGAGCACTTGAGGACACCGTCGCGTTCTTCACCTCTTTCAAGTAGAATTTGTTACTCTACATGAAATGTGTTATGTATAACCACACGTGTTTTGACATTCTCGTGATTTATTGATGTATTTTTACACCTTGGTACTATTGTACTACTACTATTGGTAACAGCTAATAGGGTCTATATATTAAAGAGTTGTAGCAACTATGAAATTTTAACATAAAGCATAAACACAGATAGCAAAATTTATGCAAACTATATCCTAACTCCTCCAGTTTGTCTTTTATTATTTTTTCTATAAACTTGATCCCTTGGAAGACAAAATTTGGCTTGCTTATAATTTGGGAAAAAAGAGGGAACAGAAAAAAAAAATTAAAATTCAGAAAAGCAATTTCTTTATCCTCGAGTATGCTTGCTCATGACGAAATCAAACAAGTCTAACTGATTCTCAGCCACTGATCTTGTGTTGCACATCCACCTTGGTGTCACTAGCTACGGGTTGAAGGAAGCAAGCAATCGTACATCCGTTCCATACGCGAAGTCACCATCAGCTTATGTGCAGTCTGAAGGTTTGGCTTCCCTAAATCACTGATATCCTGTCTCAAACTATCCACATATATGTGCATAAGTACATATGTGGAAGGATTGGGCTGTTTTCCCATTGTATATGTTGTAATCGTTTTCTTGGCGGTCCTCATTTTGAGGGCTAGCCGTTTTAATGAAGTTCACCGTTCAAAAAAAAATGATATTTCAGATTTTCGGTCATAATTTCAAAAGTAAAATCAAAGTTCAAAAAAATCTTATGTATCAGATGTTGAATAATATTTAATTTAAATATTTTCTATTACTTGGGATTTTTAAAACATTGGTTATAACAGGCTATAAAATTGACAATGACAATGCTTCAAAGAACCATGTTGACAAGTGTTGTTAACTAGGCAACACATGCTCCTTGAGGCTTGAACTCAATGGCTAAGTATCACTACAACATTGATATGAAAAAATCCAAACTAATGTTCATTAATATATATAAAAAAAAGGATCATGAGTGGATCCTAAAAGGATTATTAAGCATACAGCAACAACAAACATCCATCTTTGGATTATGCAGTGAAACTGGATCGGTCTGCAAGTGAATCGGCATTTGATGAAGATGGTTCTGCGTACCATTGTTGATCCACACGTGTGATGAACTTAGCTTCTGCATTCACAACACGATCAAATGTCTAAGATACTGATTAACAGAAGAACTTACAGATCAAAGGGGCAAGAAATCTTGACTTACCTGAGTAGAAGACGTCCTTATAATCTTCTTCATCGTATATAAATTGTGGGGGATCCGGTGATCCAACCCCTACTATCGTGCTTCCACTGCAAAATCAATAGAATAATATAGTAAAGATCATACATGGTTCATTTTTATGCTTTGATGCCATACATGAACATGATGTCGGTAAGGGCGGCAATTCCTAACACGACATGAGGATAATCGGGTTTTGGGTTGTCATATCTAACCCACTCAATAATCAAGTCATGTTTTGGTTGACATGTTTATCTCATTTAATGAACAAGTCGTGTTTGAGTTGACTTGTTTATCCATTTAATTAAACAAGTCGCATTCGGGTTGACCTGTTCACTTAAACAAGTTGACCCGCCATCTTGTTTCCTTTTAATAAAACAGGTCAATGTGTCAACCTGTTTAACCCATTTATAAAACAGTGATGCCCACCAACCCGTTTAACACATTTTACATCTTGTTTACAACCAATCACCCCCTTTACAACCCACCAACCTATTTGACTCGTTTAGACATAATAGGTTAACTAGGTAGTGATGTTGTGTTCCGGTTACATGATTGTAAGTGTGTCTGGGTTGACACGGATAAATATATGGGTTATGTTCAGGTTCATCAATTCAACCAGCCAACCCGAACCCATCATCCTGTCAACCCGACATGATTACCACCCCTCCCAATGTCACGATAAAAACTCATTTGAGAATTCTTGGTACCTTCCAGACATAAAAACAGCATCATATTTTCCACGCCCCGCAGAAATTATGCGTTGTTTTAATCTTTTTAAAGACGGAAGCACTTCAAATGCAGGCGGTTCTGTGGTAATACCAAACATGAAGTAGTGATATTAATCTTCCATGGGAGAAATCTATTTTAATGTCATGTCGCATTTATAATAAATCTTAGTAACTTCATACCCAAGTCGTTTACACAAACATCTTGTGATATTCCATTCTTTGATATCTTCTCCAGCAAGGCTAAAGGATCAACCGTACTTGATACATCTAACCGGAACCGCTGATAAGCAACATTTCAATATTTAAACATCATCGTCATAAGTAGAGGTGGCAGTTTAAATCCATTTAGTCATCAATATGTTGATTTGGGTTGTGTTCGATCTCAAACGGGTCAAATAAAAAAACAGAGAAGATGTCAAATGGGCTAAAGGTTACCTAAAGTCTATTTTTAATGTATTAAACTCCTAAATCGTTTTATTTGGACTTTGAATATGAGAATTATATGCCTTTTGTAAAATAAAAATGTCATTTATTGCTTATAAAAGCTTTAAAAGAGGGGGAAAATTGCATTTGAACCCCACACGTCCTGTTATGACCCGTTTCGGCCCGCGCCTGTTTTCACCCGTTTCAGCCCGAACCTGTTTTGACCTGTTACGCAACTCGCATGACCCACCAATCGATAAAAATTACCTTGTAAACTTCAGCTGTGGAACATGCCTCGGGAGGCTTGACCAGAACCATTGGCAAGTCGAAAGGTACAGGTGAGGGTATATCTTGAACCATCTGACATCAGCAATGTGACAAACAGCTCAAATTTCAAGCAATAGTTTACTTGACATTAGTATAAAATTATAAAAAAAAAACAGCAAATTGATTGTCTGGTTATATAAACGATAAAACGGATAAGAGTGAGTTTGGCTTTGACAAGACGTACCTCACCTCTACCGGTGCAATAGGCGGCTCCATTGGAGAAGAAGAAGGGGACATCTGAACCAATCTCACCGGACCATTCTTGGAGTTCTTTTTCAGTGGCTAGACCACCACTGAACTGATTTGCCGCCCAAAGAGCGGTTGCAGCATTACTACTTCCACCACCAAGCCCGGCCCCGGTTGGAACTCTTTTATCAACATGAACCTGCCACAAAATATCGTAAGTGAATAATTGAGGTTGTAATTTCGACACATGAACTTATGAAGGGTCAATCCAGGTTGTCTTATCTTTTATCGGTCAAACTAGTAAACGAGTAACTTAAAAGGAAATGGGTCAAAACTCACCCAAAGTGTATTTTTAACGTATAAAACTTCTGAAATCATTAAATCAGAGACTTACAATATTTATTAGACGATATATTTCTTGTGATCTAATTATTTACCAAAAAAGTGAATAATCATGGGCCAATGTGTTTTGGTCAACATTCCACCCCTTTTAAACCCGTAACAAAAGATCACCCGTTTTTGACCTGTTACCCAGCCCACCCAATTTGGTAAGACTCCCTAGGTGCATGCCCAAAGAAGCAAAAAAGGGTGTCTAATTCAGTTATAATTATCTATATATGATCTAACTGCTAAAGATTCAAAATTTCTTGTAATTTTATACATCTTACCCAAAAGAATTTGTCACTTCCAGTCTTCTTGCGGTATAAATTCAAGGCCTTTATAATCTGAATGCACAAAAGATTTCATAAAACATTAAAATATGTGACACTAAAAGCACAAACAGATCAAAGATTGCTACTTTACCAAATTTCTTTCGTCAAGTGGAATTCCCGCCACATTAGTTGACAGGCGATCTGTAGATTTTGATGGTGACAAGGAGAACTTTATCTTATCTCCCAAACTGATCACCTAAGTTTAAAACGGTCCAATTTTCAACATATGGAATAAAATATCAACAACTATCGGTGTTGATTATGAGTTAACAGAACACAACCTGTGCAAAATAAACAGCATACTATGCAACTTACATGAAATAGAGATGCCAAGTCATGAAACCCATCTGGCCTCTTATTCGTTATTCGTAGAAAAACATTTATCTGCATTGCAAAGATTTCAAAATCAGTTCATAAGGCATAATCTTCACAAAACAGAAAGTAGATCAAATTTAAACAACTCATGAGAAAATTAACTAACAACTATTAACAGGGCCGGCTTAACCCATTTGGGGGGCCTAAAGCGGGTTCCAAAATCGGGTCATTTTTATAAAAAAGATATAAATTTGCTTATGATGACACACATTTTTCGTGTACGATTTCTAATAGCACACATATTAGAGTTAAAGTGAGTTTTAATTAAAAGAAAGCCCTTCCAAGTATGTTGATTCTTCACTCTCTTTGTCAAAACCTGAAAACGAAACGAAGTTAAACCCTAAAGATTTGGAGCCCCTTGGATATGGTTGCCACAAACTTCAACTTATTTTACAGTCGAGCCACCCCTGATGAGTACATATGTTCATCAACAATATGAAGACAAAATGGGTCATTGTTGCTTGTTTTAGCAGCCTTATAAACAAACTAATAGTTTTTAGTCAACAAAAGCCTATATATCTACCCCCCTTCAAAAAGTTAAAAAAAAAAAAAAGAAGAGTGGTACATCATTGACTTATGAAGTCAAATTGGCTGCTTTTAACTTCAAGATCCATATGACTATCTTTAAGTTGCCAAGGAAATATGGAACTATATTCAGAACATCATTTTTACAAAAAGAAAAAAATTAAGTTAACAATTATTTAGGGGCTGTTTGGCAAAATCTGAATGGTTAAGTGCTGAACCAGTAAGAGGTCAGAACCATTAAGTGCTGAACCTGTAAGAGGTCTGAACCATTAGGAGCATGTATAATGCTTAACCGTTTAGAGGCAAATGTCTGACCAATTCAAATTATAGGTCTTAACCATTCAAACTCTGTATAATGCTTAACCATTCTTAGACAAATGTCTGAACCATTCAGACATTTGCTCGTAAAATAAACAGTCTGAACTATTAAGTGTTCTGCTAGTGAAACAAACAGTCCGAACTATTAAGTGTTGAACCAGTAAGAGCTCTGAACCATTAAGAGACTCATTAAGCGGTAAACAAACAGCCCCTTAGGCATAAAATAACCACCAAGTCATACCCATCAACAAACACAACAACACAAACAATAAAAAGAATTAAAAAAAAAAAAAACATCATCGAACCTTGCAAGGAGAAAAGAGAGTAAGTCTTGACAATCCAGCATTCATATCCACCTCATTAGCCAATCTATTGAGCTTCTCATCAAGATTATACACAATCTAAACACACCCACAAACAAAAATTCAATCTTTTCATCACTAAACACAGAAAGCCACAAAAGGGTAACTAATTTCACCTCCACTTGCTTTCTTGCATCAGATGTGGCTTTAATCACATGGCTTCTGCAACCATGTTGACCAGATGAGAAGCCTTTGAACTTACAAACAGAAGATGATTGTTTCAAAGTTCCACCTGCAAGTGGGTTGCTGAATTTTGATAGACCATCGCCGGAGCAGCTGTGGAAGAAGTGGGTGGCGGCCATTGTCGCCATGGTGGTTGGGGAAATTGGGAATCCAAATGTTGAAGAAGTGAAGATTCGTGGGTGTGTATTTATTTTGACAATTTTGGTGGAGGGTGTATTGAACATCCACTCATGTTTAGTTTAATATCATGTGTTTGGTGTGGGTAATGTCAACAATGTTGAGCAATGAAAACATATAATATGATTGGGAACGAAGATAAACATTTAGTATTGGTGAAATAAAATAGGTTTTCGGATGGTGGGTTTTTTTTTTTTTTTGGGTATAGATGATGAGTCAGGTTATCAACGTTGTTTGTGTTACGGACGTGAGTGGCCTTTTGTCATAGAGTGTACCTAGGGGATAGGGCTTTGTTGGACGTTCAAAAAAAACATATAGTTTATTGTTGATAATAATCTTACGGGTAGTTTAATGACATTTGTAACTTTCAGTTTTGTTAGCAAAGAGAAATCTCACTCACGATTTACGTTTATTTTGCTCACAATGATTATTTTGAATGAAATGGGAAAAGTAAATGTTTTGCGAATGAAATTGAGTGAAAATCGAGTGTTGATATATGATGAATATGTGAGTGAAATTATTTGAAAGTTAGGAGTACTATTAGTATAGATTATTAGGGTCAGGATTTAGAAAAAAAAAGATGAAAAGTGTGAGAACGGTGTGAACGCTTATGGATCGTCCGTTCAAAACAATCTATGGACTAGATTGGCGCGGTGGCGTTTTCGTAAATATCACGAATCCTATTGAGTCGACGCGCTTCATTAAGGGTAAAAATGTCTTTACACTTCTATACCAAAAATGCCAACTAATGAATAAAACGCCATTATTGACCAAAACGCATCCCTATATAAACAAAACATTCTCATACATAAGAACACAGCTCCCCCAACCTGAAAACGTCATATTTCTACTATATAACATGTTGATTATATCTTTAAATATGGGTTAGAAATAAAGAACTCTAATCATGTTTATTCAATCATAACGTAAATATAGATGCCAAGTTAGAGATACTTACTTGTAGGGATGATTATCTTTGAGAATAAAGATGAAGTCATGATTCCCGCTATGGTACCTTGTGTTGATGGATTACACTAGAGAATTTTTGTAATGGTGTTCTACATCGAGCTGTTCATCTTTTATGATCAATATATATTTAACATCAAAATGAATGATGATCATGAATAGTAATCCGTTATGAAAACTCTTTACATTCTCTATTAAAGGTACCTAAAGGGAAATCATAATTGCCCCTTAAACTAATCAATAATTACAATTACTACCATCAAGTAACCTGGTCCAAAATTTTGCATGCAATTTGGTCTTAATGGATGAAGTTTGTAGATCTCATTTTTCTTTTGTTAAATTTTCATTTTCATGATAACAAAAGGTTGTGAAAAAGTGTAGCATCCTCTAGTTCTATCTTATAAGGTTTCTATCCAGATTGAAATGACAAATAATATGAGAGTTTAAGGTAAGAGTGACGTTGTTTTAACCATGCAAGCCTCACAACTGTCATAATGTAGCTTTTATATTGATACTAAATTCTGAATAATCTACAGAATATATAAGGTATCATAAAGCCCAATTATAAAACAGGTTATTATGGTTCTTATAGTCTTAACATAAAATTTTGGCACTAATTCTCATATTAATTATTTGTTGATTTCTGGTAAGTAAACATATAGAACTAGACTCAACCTGTCATGTGTTAATTGGAATATTATCATTAGCAGACTCAAATATCATAAATATCTAACTACTTATATTAGCCAGCTGTCTCATTGAATTATGGATAGTCCATGCTCATGCCTAGTTAATGGCAAAAATTTGAAGTGAGACTTTCCTTTGAAGAAACTTATAGCTGGAAGTAGTACTTGTACACTATCTTTGAATCTTAAAAGTATTCGCCTTTTAGGTTTAGTGGTGGCGAGATGAACAACATCTAATTTTCCAATTTCATGCATTCATTTTTCTGTACATATGTTGCTAATCAACACACTCATTTTCCTTTGGTACTCTTGAGTGGTATAGTTGATTCTTAAGGCAACTTATGGTATTGGTGGAAAAGTTATATGTAATGCATCAGAAAAGTGTATTGATTTCCATGTGTAAACCTTTAAGTAATGGTTCATGGTATTGTACATCATGATGTATTCACATATACCACTAACTTTATAGTAAGAAACTAGAGTAATGCCTGCGTTTGAGGAGTTATTTTAATTCTTCCAAAGAAAACAGATTAGTCTTGGGAAATTTAGAATCTGAAATAGCTCCCATGATGGCAATAATGAAATGAGTTCTTGATTATCATAAGAGATATAATGGTTGATTTATCCCACTAGTCATGCTCTAGTTTTCTTCTGTAATACTTTTATCAAAAAAGAGCAGTAAGATTATCATATCTTAAGAAATAATCAACAATCCAACAAGATCAAATTTTGTAGAAACTCTTTAGTAAGCAAAACATTTTAGGTTTTGAAATTAGAGTGGATAAAATAGATGAGATACAAACTTAAGAAGAAACTTGAAGTGATTTACATTATGGGGTAATAAAGTAAGGTATACACAAATTATTATATTGAAGATATAGTCTACTATAACACCAAAATAACATACTAATTTAAGGTTCTACCTGAATTTTGAGTTCGCTTTGACCAAAATTCACACATTATGAACGTACATAAATAACAAATTGTCTTGATGTTCTAAATAAATTTGGCTTCGCTTTGGCTTTGACCAAAATTTATGCATTATGAACATACATAATAGACTGACTTATTGTTCTATATGAACTTTGGCTTCGCTTTGACCAAATTTCATGTATTATGAACATAAATAAATAAAACCAACTTAATGTTCTGCCTGAATTTTGGCTTCGCTTTGGCTTTGACCAAAATTCACACATTATGAACGATATAAAATAATAAACCTCGACTTAATGTTCTACCTAAATTTTGGCTTCACTTTGGCTTTGACCAAAATTCAGCATTATGAACGATATAAATAATAGACCGTCTTTAGTGTTCTACATGAACTCTGGCTTCGCTTTGGCTTTGACCAAAATTCACATATTATGAACACACATAAATATAGACTGTCTCAATGTTCTACATGAACTCTAGCTTTGCTTTGGCTTTGACCAAAATTCATGTATCATGATGAACATACATACACAATAAGGTAAAACACATAAATATAACATAACACCTTTGGGCCATAAATGAAATATTTATGTAAATTAGGCTAATAATTTATTATGCATGTCAGTAAACAATTAGTTGTTGGGTTCATTATCTAACAATACACATAATAACATAAAATGACATAAATTAAAGTTGGGTCATTCGCAAGTTATGGTCATACGAAACCAAATAAAATAAGGCTTCAAAAAGTTAACATAAGGCATGCGAATTCGTATAAACGTTATGCGAAAATTTATGCAGAAATAATTTATACAAAATATCACATGCGAAAGCTTAATATATAATTTTTTGTGGATCATACAAAAACATCAATTAATTAATTTCATTAATTAAATGAGCCATGCGAAATTGGAGATAGGATTCACACCAACAAATATATACAATTTAGTTTTGATAGCCATCGACATAAGGCAAGGCACTAAATTTTAAATATAAAGACTGATCAATTAACCGCATATAAAACACATCATAGCAATCTAAACCCATCAATTAAGGTTCAACACACATAGTTCATATATATGAACTAAAATTGCCAATAATCATAATCGTGAATGAAGACAGATATATATTAGTATTTAATAATTCATAAGAAAAATCATTCCAATCAATTATTTATGTGAGTATTAAAAGAATTGATTCATGCATTCAATTCATGAAATGCAACTAAAACGTTGCTTAGACTAAAAAAAAATAAATTGATTTTAACATGGCAATTTTCAAGATCCAACTAGAAAAGCTAATTAATCGATCATAGAAAACAATTTTTAATGATTTAAGTTTCCAATTCCATAAGATCGATTTGCCGATATACTTGCGAGCGAAAACAAGACAACGAACAAATAAACATGATTAGATTGATATAATCAACATCGCTCTGATACCACATGTTGATTATATCTTTAAATATGGGTTAGAAATAAAGAACTCTAATCATGTTTATTCAATCATAACGTAAATATAGATGCCAAGTTAGAGATACTTACTTGTAGGGATGATTATCTTTGAGGATAAAGATGAAGTCATGATTCCCGTTATGGTACCTTGTGTTGATGGATCACACTAGAGAATTTTTGTAATGGTGTTCTACATCGAGTTGTTCATCTCTTATGATCAATATATATTTAACATCAAAATGAATGATGATCATGAATAGTAATCCGTTATGAAAACTCTTTACATTCTCTATTAAAGGTACCTAAATGGAAATCATAATTGCCCTTTAAACTAATCAATAATTACAATTACTACCATCAAGTAAATGTCGGAGATTAGTTATGCCATATTGGTTGTCACACCCTGGCTTTGCGGAAGCGTGGTTAATTTTGGTGTGACTTCTTAATACCATAGCTTAACCATAACAAAGCTATATGAAATAAAATCATGCAAGATCATCCATTAAGTTTTAAAACCAGAGTAACATACCATTGTCTTAGAGACTTACAACATCGTAACATAAAACATTGTCTTTAAAAACATAACCATTAACATGAAATAAACGCAGTTTAAGATTTGTGACTCGTCCAGGAAAAAGTCACATTTCCTAAACCCGGATGACCTCGGAACCCATATGCAGCGGGAAAACATAACATACCGCGCCAGATCTTTAATTTCCTGAAATACATGTAAGTTGAAAAATCAACAATAATGTTGAGCGAGTTCATGTGTAAGTGTGTAAGTAAACCTTTGTGAGTATAAAAATAGTCTTGGTATGTAGCAAATAAGGGAATTGGGATCACCAATGGTTTGCAAGGCCACTGATATATGTGAAGTGCAAATAGGGAGACTCAAACCTAGCAGATTTCGCCACGGCATTAGTATGTGGACAAAGTCACCCCAAGGTCCGTTTCTAGTTTGGCCTGGGGCTGGGCTCGCTACACCCAGATAGATCTACCGCTCCTGTCCCTCGGTCCCGTTATGAGGACTAATGGCCTCATATTGCTCCTACCCACTCACATGATCTAAGTAGTAAACCTCCTTACGCTAACCATACCATGTATAAAGTACTTGTAATCAAAGTAACATGTATTTCACCCCCGCAGTTAAGAAAACTGAAAACAGTTAGAGAAAAGGGGGACATGAACTCACAGTGGTGCGTCTCTACCAAGTATGCCTCCAAATCGATCAGCTGTATGACGACCTACACGTGCTAACTCTATTAGACGGATGGCCGTGCCTTAGCTATATGGTTTAAGTTTTTGGGAAATAGTTAGGTAACTATTTCGTGTTTACGTTCTGTATATACTTGGTAGTTATTCTCCTTCCCAAGGATGGGGGATTTAATACATGTGTGTTCGTAACATTCAGATTTCACTATTAAGTCTCACTTAATATTCTTTATTTCCTAACTCCAAAATATAAATATTATTCCCAAAAATATTACATTTTAATACATGTGATTTTCCCAAAATAATACTTAGTAATATTATTTTTACTCTAAAAATAATATTTACGTAGTTCACAAAATAATCATAAAACTTATACAAGTGATGTTGTGAAAAATATATACTAAATATATTTATGTATCACGTTTTATTTTGTGAAAATCCCACCTCCGATGTTTTGTAAATATAGTCGTGGCGAAACTTATATTTTGAAAACAAGTCAAAATGTATTTCTAACACTTATAGTGAAAATATTTCTAAGTGTTAGGTTTTTGGAAAAATTTCGCCAGAGTTTCCTCTGTAACTGGAGGTGGCCACGCTTTCAAACGTATCATTTTATTTTACAAATCAACCGACAATTTTTTTTTTCATTCAACCAAAACAATGTTCAAATCACAAACTAGTCAAAATATGTATATAAATTGCATAAATTTCATGAACTTGTGATTTATCCAAACTGTGAAGTAAATCTCATTACTTTTAGTGGATCTTTATATAAAACAATCCGATTTTGTAAAAACCTCGTTTTTATGGAAGTTTCGTCTTTACAACTTCTCGTCATCTTTTTCAAAAATAATTATTTTGTCGAAACTTGTGTTACACAAGTGTTTACACACTTGTGTGTTCTAAAAACCATTCTTGTTAGTGTAAGATCCGTCTTTTAAAGTATGTTATCTCTTGACACGTGGTCCTTTGAAAATACCGCTTGTAGATACGTAGATCTACTAGTTTTAAACACTATTGTACAAGCTAAAACACTTTTACACAGTTCATGATCCGTGTGTGGTAGAGTTTCATCTTCTAACCCTTGTTATACTTAAACAAGCTTTGTGTCATAATCTAAGACCATGACTAAACCGGGTTAAATGATGATCCGAGCTACCACAACATAGATCGGGTCCAAATAATCACACAAATCAAATACTACAAGTTTTACACAACAAATGAGCTTTTAACCATCATTTTTAGTGTTTTAAGTAGACTTTCATGTATCATCTTGTATGTTAACGAGTTTTAACCGTTACAAATCTTATTAACCACTTTAGAATAGTTCAAGAAGGTGATTTAAGCAACATACCACTAGCTCGAGGCTAGGGAAGAATCTATGCGAAAAACGTGTGGATAAAAGCAAGATAAAGAGGTCCTTCGCCTTCCGTTTGCACCAAGACTCCTTATATGCGACCCTTAACACTTGTAGATGATTGGAACTTGCAAGATCAACTCAAAAATGATGGATGGGGGTGGGGTGTGTTCGGCCGAAGCCTTTGAGAGAGAGAGAGGAGTGTGTGAGTGTTGTGATGAGTGATGAAAGTTATGTTGTGCCTTAGGTTGATCTTATAGATAATTAGCTTGGTCATTAACCGAAGGTCCTTATGTATTCTAGATACTAAATATGGTTGATTAAAATAATCACACAAGGACAAGGTGTGTCCCCCACATGGGGACGGTTTCTAAAGGGGGGGGGGGGGGTCTTGTCCGAATCCAACTAGTAGTTAGGTTAATAGTTAGGTTAAGTAAAGTAGTTAAGTGCTTAACCTGGTTAGTTGTGTGTCACGCGTTACAATGGGTGCTAGGGTATTCAGGGACCCTAACTGGCTCAGAAAAAGATAAATAATGAAAATAACAATATTTTCATGTTTCGGGTAAAGTCCGGTTGTTCGGTTGGATAGTAATCCGTTAAAGCGTTAACAAAGCTTTAAAGTGTCGTTAATACCCCTTTTAGTGACACAACTCATTCCTGACACTTTGGAAAGTGTCTAGTAATATTTTTCTCAAGTTTTGGCACTTTATTAGTTAGCTAAAAGCTGAATTATTTTGTAAAGTGCTGAATTTTGTACTTAGAGTACGTTTTAGGCACATCCAGTCATTGTAACTTATTCCTAGAGACGCAGTTCTACAACCCTTGTATCCCTACACTCACCACTAGTGTAGCAAAATATTTCTGGCTCATACCGGCCTTAGAGGCAGTGTCTGCCTGATGCTGGCTTTATCAGCAAGTTCAATAGGTTATCCATTATAGTGCTACTGTGCTTTTTGTGCATCATGTTTGTCACTAAGGTGCTGTAAGCAAAATATGGAGTGACAACAAATAAAGTATGATGCAAGTAAGTGCATGTATCAGTATGCAAGTAGCAGTTTATTCACAAGTTCAAGCAAGCACAGTAATTAAGCAGTAATTAATTATTAATTAAGTCGTACGGATACCTGGTTTAGTGAGGGTTGTCACATTCTCCCCCCGTTAAATAAATTTCGTCCCGAAATTTAAGTTCTGCTTGTAGATGCAGGGTTTTTAGGAAAAGGTGGGGGTATTTCTCTTTCATCCAGTCCTCACGCTCCTAGGTGTATTCAGGACCATGTCTGGCATTCCAACGAACTTTGACAAGCTTGACACTGCTCCGGCGGGTCTTGTTTATCTTCCAATCTGTAACCTCAACCGGTTCTTCAACGAAATGGAGCGTGTCGTCAACATGAATCTCGTCGATGGGAATGGCAATGTTATCTTGAGTTGGATTTTTCTTCAGGTTGGATACATGAAATGTATCGTGAACAGAATGGAGTTCAGCAGGCAGGTCCAACTTGTATGCTACTAGTCCTATTCTTTCCAAAACTCTGAAAGGACCAATGTAGCGCGGATTTAACTTCCCACGCTTTCCGAAGCGTGCCACACCCTTCCAGGGTGAAACTTTCAATAACACCATCTCTCCAACTTGGAATTCCACATGTTTCCGGTTTGGATCCGCATAGGCTTTCTGTCTGTGGCGAGCTGCTTCGATGCGTTTTAGAATCTGCGCAATCTTGTCTGTCGTCTCTTGGACGATTTCGGGACCAGCAAGCTGCCTATCACCTACGTCAGCCCAGCATAGGGGTGATCGGCACTTGCGTCTGTAAAGGGCTTCAAATGGCGCGACACCAATACTGGTGTGGTAGCTGTTGTTGTATGAAAATTCGACCAAAGGCAAATGCTTATCCCAGCTACCGCCCAAATCCATAACACACGCTTTCAGCATGTCTTCCAAAGTCTATATCGTTCGCTCGCTTTGACCGTCAGTTTGCGGATGAAACACAGTGCTCAGATTTTATTGCGAGCCAAAAGCTTCTTGGAAGGATTGCCATATCCTTGACACAAACCTTCCGTCTCTATCAGAGATGATCGAGAGAGGCACTCCATGACGTGCGACGATTTCTTCTCATGTATATTTCGGCCAACTTGCTCGTATTATCCTTCTCTCTGATAGGTAGAAAGTGTGCGGACTTTGTTAATCGATCCACTATTACCCAAATAGTGTCATGGTCTCTCGGCGTTCTTGGCAGCTTTGTAATAAAATCCATGGAGATTTGTTCCCATTTCCGCTTGGGAATCTCGGGTTGTTGCAGAAGTCCTGAAGGCTTCTGGTATTCCGCTTTAACCTTAGCGCAGGTTAAACATTTGCTCACGTAAACAGCAACGTCGCCTTTCATCTTAGGCCACCAATAGTAATCTTTGAGATCCTGGTACATCTTATCCGCTCCTGGGTGGATAGAGTACCGCGACTTGTGAGCTTCATCAGAAATATCCTTCCTTAAACCTCCAAACAAAGGAACCCAAATCCTTTTCTCAAAACATAACGTTCCTTCCTCGTTTGGTACCAGTAGCTTCTCCATCCCACGGAGATACTCTTCTTCAAGGTTTCCTTCCTTGAGAGCTTCTTTCTGCGCGGCACGAATGCGCAAGGAAAGATCGGTTCGAATAATCATTTCCAAAGCCCTAACCCTTATGGGCTTGATCCTCTCCTTTCGACTTAGGGCATCGGCGACCACATTCGCCTTCCCTGGATGATACTTTATCTCGCAGTCGTAATCGTTCAGCAACTCAACCCATCGTCTTTGCCTCATATTCAGCTCCTTCTGGTTGAATATGTGTTGTAGGCTCTTGTAAAAATTGTACACTTTGTACCATAAAGGTAGTGTCTCCAGATCTTTAATGTAAAAACCACTGCGCCAAGTTCCAAATCATGTGTGGTATAGTTCTTTTCGTGCACTTTCAGTTGACGTGATGCGTAAGCAATAACCTTTTGGCGTTGCATCAACACACAACCCAATCCTTGACGCGAGGCGTCACAGTTTATGTCACACCCCCAAAATCCACATGCGGAGTATCACCGCTTGGAGGCGTGACTGACCAGGATCAAACCACTAATCATATTGAACAAGTAAATATTTAATGTAAAAGTCCAACCAACACGATTAATGTCCAAAACCAACATAGTTAAGTTATGAGCGGAAGCATAATGTTCAAAACCAAATCCAAAGATTAATTATCCAAATGTTTAACATGGCACACAGCTCTCCATGTCCCACAACGACTCTTCCTTGTGCAAGCTCCATCTAAGAACCTAATGACCTGCAAAGCATGTAGTAACGAGTCAACAACAAGTTGAGTGAGTTCACGTTTGGTTGTCCAGTTTATAGTTATTCCGAAAACACAGTTTGTTCTTTACCAGCTATCCAGCCGTGGGGGTTACCCCATAGTTCGAAAAACGTTTATTAGTTACCCGTTCTTACGTTGGCTATTCCAGCCCGGCTCTAAGGCCGTGGGGGCTACCCCATGTTTAATTCACCAGACTCGTTACCATATCGACTACTAACGTTTGTCATGTTTAAGTGCCCTAACGTCTGTGTCTATCATCACTGACGTGCCATAGTCCATTAGTCCACGCCCGTCCTCTGCGGCACGGTGTGAGGTTTGTTAAACCTAATAGCGCTATTTAACTAATGACCCGTTCGCCATTGGCCTCGGCGATTAAGTCGATATAAAAGGAGGGACTTCGTTGATAGAGTTCTAGTCTAGTATAGTTAAATCCGTCTCATACTGGACGAGGAATCTATGTTCCTGATTACGTCTCAACGGGACGAGGAATCTATGTTCCTGATTACGTCTCAACAGGACGAGGAATCCCTATTCCTTAACCCATTCCCAACCCCTGGGAATCCCATGCTTTGTAACAAAGTGTGAACTCACCTTGGTTTGCTCGGCAGATTACACAGAAAGGTCAGGTCTAGCAGCTAGTGATCAACCACGTCCTAACATGGTTATCATACAAGTCAGGTTTTGGTGTCAAGTAGTGCACACAAGTATCACGTAAGATAGCATGTAAGAACACACACGGATCATGGCAACATATATTATTACGTTCAACGTATTAAATATTGGGCTCGCACAAGTCTAACAACTTGTGCGATCCACTCGTTGAAGCCCAACAACACCCGGCCCAAAAATTAGAAAGCCCAAATACATTGATGTACCAACACACGGCCCAACATATCATAACAGTCCAACAACTAAACAGCTTGTGCGATAAATCTTGTTACCCAGCCCAACATACGGCCCAAATGACAATTGATAAACGGTCTTGTGCGACTCCAACACACCTTGTGCGATTGGACTAATCCGGCCCAAACACATACCCGGCCCAACAGTTAAGTGACACTACAACTTGTGCGACTTCGAGGGTCCTTGTGCGACTGAGGACCTCATGTGCAGACGGACATCTTGTGCGACCAAGATGTCTTATGCGATTAGTTTTAAATTCCGGCTTTCATGCATTTCTGTTACAACATTAAGTAGTTTCCAAATTTGTCCTTTATCAATTAACAAAATCATGGATTCTAACCAATCCCTTACTCGATCAAATAAGGTTATTTACTATCTAATTTATATGAACCTTAAATAATACATGATCATTGTATGAACAATAATTTATCACATCACCATCCTAAAATCTATCATTCAAAACATCCAGCATGGTCGACAACTGTCCATCACCTCAAAAGGTTATTGGACCAAATGGTTGGGTGGGTTTGACTAATTATTAGGTTGAAATATGAATCATATGCAGACCCTTTATCACAATCATGTGCAAGTAATTATGAAGAAATCCTTAAAATACAATTAATTAAAATCACATGCTCATCCTCATAGATACACACTGTTCGATCAAAAACAACAATCATTCCACCCATCCCATCAACACACATTCTCATGCTAACATGCCATAACCTAAGTCAATTATAAACAACTTTAAATCGATTTACAACAATATACATGTGAGCCGATTTCATACATTCATAATCTAACACATCTTATTCATTATTATGTAATCATCAAATCTCATCAAAATCAACATACATGTGAGCCGATTATCAAGAACACTATCATTCAACATCATAATCTATCATGTTAATCGAAACCCTAGATCATCATGCAGCTATATTAGCACACACATCAGAATATCATCAAACATGTATACGATAAATCCAAACACTAACCGGATAAGAGATGATTGAGGGTTAATCCGAATGATAGACTTCGAGTGAGAGGCTCCTTGTTGCCGTCGAGTTCAAGAGGAGAGAAAGAGAGCACTAGGGTTTGGTGTGGTATTGTGTGATTAACAACAAATGAGAAAAAAAAACAACTCCCTAATGGAGTGTGTGAGCGAATAAGAGGAGTGGGCCGAACCCCACCTTGGGCCGCCCTTGGATCGGATGTAAGGAGTATAGCCCAAATGAGCTTGTGCGATCGAGTGTGTGTTGTGCGTTTATATCATACATACATTCACAAGCACGTATTAACATAACATTCACATAAATACCCACTTTCATGAAAGTCACATATCGTACACATACGTTACATCAAAGTACAAAGATCGGTTTGGAAATACGAGTTGTCACAGTTTACCACGAAATCATCTGTACCTTCCGGTAGTGCTAAGATTGGCGCATTGCAGAGCTTATCCTTCAATATCTGGAATGCTTCTTCCTGTTTGATTCCCCAATCAAACTTCTTATCTTCTGTGTGGGGAGTGTCAAAGGTTGAGCGATTTTTGAAAAATCCTCAATGAACCTTCGATAGTAGCCAGCCAAACCCAAGAATTGTCGAATCTCGGTTGGCGTATTTGGCGTTTCCCAATTCTTGATTGCTTCGATCTTGGTTGGATCCACGTGGATTCTATCTCCGTTCACCACGTGTCCAAGAAATTGTACTTCTTGTAGCCAAAACTCGCACTTAGAGAGTTTGGCATACAACTGTTCTTTCTTCAGCAACTCCAAAATAGCTCTTAGATGCTGTTCGTGCTCAGCCGTTGTTCTTGAATAAATCAAGATGTCGTCGATAAACACAATCACGAACTTGTCCAAGTACGGCTTGCAAACTCTATTCATCAAGTCCATAAAGACTGCAGGTGCGTTTGTCAAACCAAACGGCATAACAAGGAATTCGTAGTGTCCATATCGAGTTCTGAAGGCTGTCTTCGGGATACTCTCTTCTTGTATCCTTAACTGATGGTATCCAGATCGAAGATCGATCTTTGAATAAAAGCTTGAACCTTGCAGTTGGTCAAACAGATCATCAATCCTTGGCAGAGGATATCTATTCTTGATCGTCAGCTTGTTCAACTCCCGGTAGTCAATACACATTCGAAAACTACCGTCCTTCTTCTTGACAAACAGGACCGGAGCTCCCCAAGGCGAGAAGCTTGGTCGGATAAATCCCTTGTCTAACAACTCTTGAAGTTGTGTCGACAGTTCCTGCATCTCAGACGGAGCAAGTCTATATGGTGCCTTAGCCACAGGCGCGACGCCTGGAACTAAGTCAATGTGAAACTCTACTTGCCTCTGAGGTGGCAGTCCAGGTAAGTCTTCTGGGAAGACTTCTGGGTATTCCCTCACGACAGGGATGTCTTCGATTCTTGGCTCAGCAGCCTTTTTATCCACAATGTGTGCCAGGAAGGCAACACATCCCTTCTGCAAACACTTTCGCGCTTTCAGGCAGCTGATAATTCTTAACGGCATATCACGCTTCTCCCCGTGAACCACAATTGTTTCACCATCTTCGGTTGGGATACGAACGATCTTTTCGTGACAAACTATCTCAGCCTTGTTGCCTGATAACCAATCCATTCCTACCACCACGTCGAAGCTTCCCAACTGGACTGGTAGTAGATCCAAAGTAACTCACGCTCTCCCAACTCGATCACACAACCTCTGATCACTTCATTGGCTTCTACTAACTTCCCATTGGCTAATTCGATTGAGTAGGGAATATCTAACTTACTAGCGGTTAAACCAAGCGTATTCTCAAATTCTAATGATACGAAGCTATAATTGGCACCAGTATCAAACAAAATAGATGCAAAAGTTTTGGTTGATAGGGAACGTACCAGTAGTCACGCCTGGATCCTGGCATGCTACACAAGCTCCGATGTTGGATGTCCTCTCACGGTCTTGTTTCAACTTCGGGCATTCCCTCTTAAGATGTCCAACATCCCCACAATGGAAGCATCCTGGATACCTCCCATTTCCACCTTGAGCGTTGTTACCGTTTTCTCCTTGTCTGGGACCCTTCATCCCACAACCATCCTTATTGTGTCCTTTCCTCCTGTACCTAGGCTTCCGACATCCATAATTGTGGTGACACTTGCACTCAGCACGTCTTGGTTCAGTTTCTAAGTAAATCTTATCATTGGCCTGTTTATTGTTAGGGCAATCTTTCTTGAAATGCCCTTTGTCCCCACAGTCAAAACAACCTCGAATAGATCTTTGTTCATCCTCATTCATTCGGGTATCTTCGGTGAGCTTCCTTTTGTTCTTTCCAGACGACTCTACCTGAGTCTCCTTGTCAGGGTTTGCAAGTTTTTCTAGTCTAATTGCCTCCGTAACGAGTGCCAGACCCATCTTACTTGCAACATCAGTTGTTGGTGGCGTTGATGTTGTCATCAAGCTCAAGACTTGAGGCGCCAGTTCCCAAATGAATTGTTCCAATTTCCTTAATTCTGGTTTCACCAGGTACGGAACAACTCGTGACGAATCATGAAGTCTTTGCACGTACTCCAACACCTTCGGACCTTCCATCATCAGGCTCCGAAATTCATCTTCCCACTTCTGGGTTTCCGTTTGGGGGCAATACTTCTTATGCATCATTCCTTTCAGTTCGTCCCAGGTTAACGCATATGCTGCAGTAGCACCCTTCATATGGGTCTGAAGATTCCACCATAATCGGGCTTCATCTAGAAATAGCTCAGAAACGTATAGGACTTGTTGTTCCGGCGTACAACCGCTCACTTGAAAGATGGAATCCATACTTTCGATCCATTTTACAAAAGCTATGGCACCTCCAGTGCCGTCGAACTTCGGAGGCTTGTAGTTGAGGAAGTGCCAGTAGGGACAACCGTTATTTTCTGAGGTACCTCTGCTAGGTTCGGAGCGTAGGGCCTCGTGCCGTGCTATAGCTGCAGCTATTATCTCTTGAAGTTCCGCCTCTGAGGTGGGCATGCGCATTTCGCGTCTTGGTGGCATCTTCTAAAAGATGTTTCACGTAGGTTAGGTCATAGCAAGTAAAACGTACGTATGTATTCAACAATATCAACACATAACATCTCATGCTATAAATAAATCACCCACATGACATCTCATGTCATAGAACATAAACAGTAGATCAAACATCACAAGTGATGAGAATACTGTGATTGCATAGCCACAAATTGGGACCACGATGTAAAGCTTACAAGTACACGACTGTATCATACCACGTCAATAACTTGGTAGGGGACGACCCTAGACAAGTCGTGCGATCGCTGGACAAGTTCAGGAATTTCTGGTTCGTCCATTTTCAAATTCCTGAACTCCACCTCAAGCTTCTAAATTCTAGTCCTAAAACAACATTTCTTCTCAATCGTTTCCTTGAGCTCGTCCCAGCTCAGTGCATAAGCAGCGTCTGTGCCAAGGGTCTGAAACTGAAGGTTTCACCATGAGAGTGAGTTATCTAGAAATAACCCCGGGATGTAGGTAACACTCTGTTGGGACGAACAGTCACTCATTCTTGGAACGGAGTCAATCTTTTTGGACCAACGAACAAATGCAACGGCGCCTCCTGTTCCGTCAAAGTTCAAAGGCTTGCAGTTCAGGAACTGTTTATAGGTGCAGCCAGTTGGAGGGTTATCTCCAGTAATGCCATCGTTGTACTTAGAGCGGAGGGCTTTATGTCGTGCATTTATCTGTGAGATGCGTTCTTGCAGCTCGTCTTCTGTCCTTGGCAACGTACTGCTGTTTGCGTCACGTCTGGGTGACATTCCCTTTTGTCGAAGTGGTGTGAAGCGGGTTAGACAACGTTTTCAATTGTCTATGAGGTAAATATAGCAACATAAGCCATCATGTAATCACCCAATTTCACACGCAAATATACTCAATGTATGAGTGGGGAAATAAATTTCTGAGCCTTCACATAGGTTTGCCAATTTGGCTTGTTGCCTGTAATAGAATGAACTCGAGGCTACATCGCCTCGCCTTGGTCATTCGTGTTTTAGATATTTCCTGCTACATTGGTTTTCATTAGCTTGACCCGCAGAGTCCACCAGGATTTCTGTGCACTACAAGTCGTTATTACGTGGGCCCCCGTAATAATAAATTGTCTTGCACAGTTACCCCAAATTTTCTCTCGTCCAAGCAGATGATCAATCAAGGAGCAACAGCAGGTGCATCGGCATGAACAGGGTCATGCTCCAATGCGGGGTCAGGAGCAACGCCTGGCTCAGGGGCCACAGCTGGCTCCGGATCAAAAACTCCATCTCAAGATCAGTTGGATCAACAATCACAGGGGGTTACAGGATCCTCCAAGGGCTGGTCTAAGTGTATGAACTCAAGGTCATGGTCTGGATCAAAACCAGGTGGAAGAACAAGATCACCCTCATTACTGTGATCAAACTCAAAGCTGGGTGTGGGAACCGGTGCAGCTGATGATGCCGTATCAGGGTCGGCGTCGTGTGAATGGTGCTGCACTCCCTGTATATGCGAAAATGCGGATGTCAGAAACTCAAATGAGTCTGGGACAGGGGAATGGGCATGAGTTTCCCCTGCAGGAGCGTCCGCATGTAGTAGGCTAATACCAGCAGCAATAGGGCCCTGCCCTCGAATGGGTCCTCCTCTAGTAGATCGTTATCGTCGTCAGAGGCCACGTCGGGGGGGGGGGGCATATCAACAACAGGATAAGCGGCAAGGGGGCAAATTCCCAACAAGATGGCCATCAGTAGGCTCTGCTACGACTTCAGGCAGCGCAAAAGGGCTGAAA
Source organism: Helianthus tuberosus (assembly GCA_030545235.1). Taxonomy (NCBI): domain Eukaryota; kingdom Viridiplantae; phylum Streptophyta; class Magnoliopsida; order Asterales; family Asteraceae; genus Helianthus; species Helianthus tuberosus. The sequence goes on along the minus strand of CM060432.1, from coordinate 61,168,148 downwards.
GTCGTCATTGTCTGTGCCGGTAGTATCGGAAATGTACACCTCGTGCTTCGATGAAACTATGTCGTCTGATACTATGGCCATGGGATTCGTAGTGTCCATCTTTCTAGTACATGATGAAAGCATGACGTTTGTAACACAAACACATATACGTATAATAATCAATCATATAGTCATATAAACATGTTAGTCAATCAAATAATTCTCCTAGTCCCACTAGCCAAATTCTTCCCAGTCTCTAAGACTGCTCTATCATCTACCTCGACCTCTTAGATCGAGCCTCGGCCTCTAAGACCGAGCCTCAGCCTTCAAGACTGAGCCTACTCTTCCTAGTCTTACTAGCCATCTACCTCGATTTCTTAGATCGAGCCTCGGTCTCTAAGACCGAGCCTCAGCCTCCAAGACTGAGCCTACCCTTCCTAGTCCAACTAGCCAACTACCTCGATCTCTCAGACCGAGCCTCGGCCTCCAAGACCGAGCCTCAGCCTTTCCGGACTGAGCCTAAAAATAATGAATAAAATGTGCTCAACATTTGTTTGTAAAAAGTTTTGGATCTGGACTTAAGTGGTATGCAGAAAAATGTTTTCGTGAGAGCCCTAGTGATCATAGTCTAGACTCGAGAAAGAATCTTAGTTCACTATGATCAGAGCTCTGATACCAAGCTGTCACACCCTGGCTTTGCGGAAGCGTGGTTAATTTTGGTGTGACTTCTTAATACCATAGCTTAACCATAACAAAGCTATATGAAATAAAATCATGCAAGATCATCCATTAAGTTTTAAAACCAGAGTAACATACCATTGTCTTAGAGACTTACAACATCGTAACATAAAACATTGTCTTTAAAAACATAACCATTAACATGAAATAAACGCAGTTTAAGATTTGTGACTCGTCCAGGAAAAAGTCACATTTCCTAAACCCGGATGACCTCGGAACCCATATGCAGCGGGAAAACATAACATACCGCCCCAGATCTTTAATTTCCTGAAATACATGTAAGTTGAAAAATCAACAATAATGTTGAGCGAGTTCATGTGTAAGTGAGTAAGTAAACCTTTGTGAGTATAAAAATAGTCTTGGTATGTAGCAAATAAGGGAATTGAGATCACCAATGGTTTGCAAGGCCACTGATATATGTGAAGTGCAAATAGGGAGACTCAAACCTAGCAGATTTCGCCACGGCATTAGTATGTGGACAAAGTCATCCCAAGGTCCGTTTCTAGTTTGGCCTGGGGCTGGGCTCGCTACACCCAGATAGATCTACCGCTCCTGTCCCTCGGTCCCGTTATGAGGACTAATGGCCTCATATTGCTCCTACCCACTCACATGATCTAAGTAGTAAACCTCCTTACGCTAACCATACCATGTATAAAGTACTTGTAATCAAAGTAACATGTATTTCACCCCCGCAGTTAAGAAAACTGAAAACAGTTAGAGAAAAGGGGGACATGAACTCACAGTGGTGCGTCTCTACCAAGTATGCCTCCAAATCGATCAGCTGTATGACGACCTACACGTGCTAACTCTATTAGACGGATGGCCGTGCCTTAGCTATATGGTTTAAGTTTTTGGGAAATAGTTAGGTAACTATTTCGTGTTTACGTTCTGTATATACTTGGTAGTTATTCTCCTTCCCAAGGATGGGGGATTTAATACATGTGTGTTCGTAACATTCAGATTTCACTATTAAGTCTCACTTAATATTTTTTATTTCCTAACTCCAAAATATAAATATTCTTCCCAAAAATATTACATTTTAATACATGTGATTTTCCCAAAATAATACTTAGTAATATTATTTTTACTCTAAAAATAATATTTACGTAGTTCACAAAATAATCATAAACACTTATACAAGTGATGTTGTGAAAAATATATACTAAATATATTTATGTATCACGTTTTATTTTGTGAAAATCCCACCTCCGATGTTTTGTAAATATAGTCGTGGCGAAACTTATATTTTGAAAACAAGTCAAAATGTATTTCTAACACTTATAGTGAAAATATTTCTAAGTGTTAGGTTTTTGGAAAAATTTCGCCAGAGTTTCCTCTGTAACTGGAGGTGGCCACGCTTTCAAACGTATCATTTTCTTTTACAAATCAACCGACAATTTTTTTTTTCATTCAACCAAAACAATGTTCAAATCACAAACTAGTCAAAATATGTATATAAATCGCATAAATTTCATGAACTTGTGATTTATCCAAACTGTGAAGTAAATCTCATTACTTTTAGTGGATCTTTATATAAAACAATCCGATTTTGTAAAAACCTCGTTTTTATGGAAGTTTCGTCTTTACAACTTCTCGTCATCTTTTTCAAAAATAGTTATTTTGTCGAAACTTGTGTTACACAAGTGTTTACACACTTGTGTGTTCTAAAAACCATTCTTGTTAGTGTAAGATCCGTCTTTTAAAGTATGTTTTCTCTTGACACGTGGTCCTTTGAAAATACCGCTTGTAGATACGTAGATCTACTAGTTTTAAACACTATTGTACAAGCTAAAACACTTTTACACAGTTCATGATCCGTGTGTGGTAGAGTTTCATCTTCTAACCCTTGTTATACTTAAACAAGCTTTGTGTCATAATCCAAGACCATGACTAAACCGGGTTAAATGATGATCCGAGCTACCACAACATAGATCGGGTCCAAATAATCACACAAATCAAATACTACAAGTTTTACACAACAAATGAGCTTTTAACCATCATTTTTAGTGTTTTAAGTAGACTTTCATGTATCATCTTGTATGTTAACGAGTTTTAACCGTTACAAATCTTATTAACCACTTTAGAATAGTTCAAGAAGGTGATTTAAGCAACATACCACTAGCTCGAGGCTAGGGAAGAATCTATGCGAAAAACGTGTGGATAAAAGCAAGATAAAGAGGTCCTTCGCCTTCCGTTTGCACCAAGACTCCTTATATGCGACCCTTAACACTTGTAGATGATTGGAACTTGCAAGATCAACTCGAAAATGATGGATGGGGGTGGGGTGTGTTCGGCCGAAGCCTTTGAGAGAGAGAGGAGTGTGTGAGTGTTGTGATGAGTGATGAAAGTTATGTTGTGCCTTAGGTTGATCTTATAGATAATTAGCTTGGTCATTAACCGAAGGTCCTTATGTATTCTAGATACTAAACATGGTTGATTAAAATAATCACACAAGGACAAGGTATGTCCCCCACATGGGGACGGTTTCTAAAGGGGGGGGGGGTCTTGTCCGAATCCAACTAGTAGTTAGGTTAATAGTTAGGTTAAGTAAAGTAGTTAAGTGCTTAACCTGGTTAGTTGTGTGTCACGCGTTACAATGGGTGCTAGGGTATTCATTGACCCTAACTGGCTCAGAAAAAGATAAATAATGAAAATAACAATATTTTCATGTTTCGGGTAAAGTCCGGTTGTTCGGTTGGATAGTAATCCGTTAAAGCGTTAACAAAGCTTTAAAGTGTCGTTAATACCCCTTTTAGTGACACAACTCATTCCTGACACTTTGGAAAGTGTCTAGTAATATTTTTCTCAAGTTTTGGCACTTTATTAGTTAGCTAAAAGCTGAATTATTTTGTAAAGTGCTGAATTTTGTACTTAGAGTACGTTTTAGGCACATCCAGTCATTGTAACTTATTCCTAGAGACGCAGTTCTACAACCCTTGTATCCCTACACTCACCACTAGTGTAGCAAAATATTTCTGGCTCATACCGGCCTTAGAGGCAGTGTCTGCCTGATGCTGGCTTTATCAGCATGTTCAATAGGTTATCCATTATAGTGCTACTGTGCTTTTTGTGCGTCATGTTTGTCACTAAGGTGCTGTAAGCAAAATATGGAGTGACAGCAAATAAAGTATGATGCAAGTAAGTGCATGTATTAGTATGCAAGTAGCAGTTTATTCACAAGTTCAAGCAAGCACAGTAATTAAGCAGTAATTAATTATTAATTAAGTCGTACGGATACCTGGTTTAGTGAGGGTTGTCACATTGGTAATGTTACTAAATGATCCGTAAGGCCACATCAACGGGTTATTTCTAACATAACATTCATCTTACAACGCCAAAAAATCCAAAACATCAAACACACCTACTCAAAAACATCATATTTTACTATATACCAATCATCTTAGAAAACGCCAAATCTCTCAAATATCAAAAATTTCCAAAAAATGGACTTTTCTTTCAGATACACTATTTCCTCAGAAAAACGCCAAAAATCGTTTATTGTATATTCAATATTGTTCTACACGAAGTTTCGGAAAATGCATTTCTTTCCTGAGGTGCTGCGACTTAAATAACATTTTGCTGAATGAGATGGACAAAACTTCAAGAAAAAGATACTGGGTCAGACTTATGTCAGTTTTTGTGTTTTGTTATTGATGAATATTATAATGGCAAGAATTAGACGAATGACACTGATGAGTGGTATGAAGATACATATTCAAACAAAAAACTCATATCATATTGCCTTTCCAAACGGCCAAAAAAAACACAAGCATGACAAAGGCAAACCGCCAGTGAACATGTTTCAAAAAAGAAAGAGACTGACGACAGTGAAGATTTAAAAGATGAATTGTTTCTATTTTTATTTTTTTAATTTTCTTTTTCTGTTGTTTGTTATGTATTTTTCAACTTAGAATAAAAAAATAACATTATATTAATAAAACGCCAAAAGTCTTAATTATTGTGAAATGCCATAATGAAGTAAAACGCCAAAAACTCCCAACCTATAATAAAAGTAATTTAGAGAAGAATTATTAAAAGCTAAAAATGGAAACAAACGCCAAAAACTACTTAAAGCCATTAAAAACGCCAAACTTGGAAGATGGAATGTCTAAGACAAAAAAAAACTCATAAAAACATGAACAAAACCAGTAAAAAATACACACAGTAACGGAAAAGACCGCTACTTTATTAATATCATTTATTATAAATAAAAATCCCGCCTAAACTACGCGCCAAAAACATCCTACAAGAGAGACGTATCTGCACAATTAACTGATCACACCACCAAAAAAATAAACGCCATCTTTCCAACACTTTAAACGCCAAAAAAGATACTTAAAAAAGCCACAGATGCGGAACGTCGTTTCTTCTTTATTGAGTATTGTTCTGCATGAAGTCTCACTGAATGGATTCTAATCTGAGGTGGGTATATCTATAAGCTTTTGCTGAATGAGATGGACAAAATTTCATGAAAAAATGAAGAAAAAAAGACTTTTACCCCTTAATGAAGACGGACATTATGTAGGAAAAAAGGATCTACATAAGGTATTCAAAAACAGGTTTAAAACGCCAAAAATGTTAAAGCAGAAGAGGCTGATGACAGTGAAGATTTGGAAGAGAAATTAGATTATAATTTTTATTTTTTTTTCAGTTTCTATTGTTTGTTATCTAATTCTCTGATTTTATTATCTAATTCTCGACTAAAAAAATTAATATAAAACGCCAAAAAACAACAAAACGACTGATAGTGTGAAAACTGAGAGAACGGATGCTAGCAAAGCACAATGTTGCTATAAAATGCCAAAAAAACACCAAACAAGGTATTAATGAAAAATCAACACTAATTCACCGATGAAATTGAACGAAACAGTAATTGCTAAACAGTAAAATGAAGAGACGGTAACATTATTACCAAACATTAATTAAATTAAATGCCAATACATGGATAACTGAATTTATTTATCTTTTCAAAACGCCATAATTGTCTGTCAAATTATAGACCAGTATCCTACTTTGATATAATAAACATCAAGAAAAGTACTAGTGTTTTTTACATCATAGACATGCATCCTCATTTAAAAAAACAATAAAAACGCCAAAACATAATTAAAACGCCAAAAATATTAATTGTGATCCTGATCTACAAACAATAAAACGCGGCGTATTTATTAAACGCAAAAAAAATGGAAACGGGATGTGACACGCGTTTAAAAAAAGAAATATGAAAGGACAAAAAAGCTCCTCCGCCCTTTTCTAGGCCGCGTGACACGTGTTAGGCCAGGAAGCGTTCTCACCGTTCTCACACTTTTGAGCGTTTTCTCCTGATCCCGTTTCTAGATTATTATTGACCAACGAGTCATAATTAAGATTATTATTATTATTATTATTATTATTATTATTATTATTATTATTATTATTATTATTATTATCCAATTTTACTTAAATAGTAGTAATATAACATTCATGTTTACAACGTTGGGACGGTTTTCTTGATTTTCAAATATACATACCATTGCGAAATGTTTTTTGTATCTACGTTTTGATTGCTTTCATTTTTACGGCAATGTAATTTTTTTGTGGTTTCATAATATACTGTTGCGACGTTCTTTTGATGTTCAAAACCGAACCGTTGTAACTCGTTGTATATTCCACTAGTTTAAAACTTTAATTACATACCATACGAATATTAACTTTAAGATTAAATATAAAAAATATAAAATTAGTTATATTGTTTTTTGGGTAAATTACTTTTTGAGTTCCTGTGTTTTAGTGGTTTTAACTAGTTGATTGCAAAATCAAAAAGTTTAACAAGACCTGAGTCCCTATAAGCATTTTCATTAACCATTTGAGTCCTTTGGACTCAAAACGTTATAAAATAAATGGCTAGGGGCTCAGGGCGTTAAACTTTTTGATTTTGGACTCAAGTGGTTAAAACCACTAAAACACAAGGATTCAAAAAGTAATTTACTCTTGTTTTTTTTTTCTAACTTTATAACATTTTTAGGTGGTTCACTCCTGTCATATTTTGTATTTGGAGGGTCGTCAACGCTGAAGGGATAGAGCTGGCAAAGAATGAAGAGAGGGGAGGATCTTAGCTAGGACCAAGGGGAGCCTTGGGCCCTAGCTTTTTCGTTTCGAAGTGTAAAATTTACCGAAAATTTTATATGTATCAAATCTGACCCCCTTTTTTTCCTTTAAAACTTCCGGTCCCCTATTTAAAAGTTTATATTTTGGGTCTCACTAATACCAAGTATATTTGTGTAAAATGCATAGATAATAAATTAAAGAGTTAATTGTCCGGATAGTCCCTGTGGTTTACAAGTTTTTCACCTTTAGTCCCCACCTTTCAAAATGACACGTTTGCTCCCTATGGTTAGCTCACTTGTTACTCGTATAGTCCCTACAGTGGATGGAGGTTAGTTTGTTCAGTTAAATAGGTATGAAATGACCGAAATACCCTCACTCTTAATATAAATAAATAAACCAAAAAAGTATTATTGGTCATTAAAAACAAGTGGGCCCCACTATTTAATTTAATAATGAACTTTAATCCATCCCTCCCTCCCTCTGTATCTCTTCTCCACCGTCTCACCTTCATCACCACCACCCTACCACCGTCAGCCACTACAGCCTCCACCCTACCACCACCAGCCATCACCGCCTCCATCAGTAAAGCAATTATGAAGAATATGTTATATCATATAAGTTAACTAAAAAGAGCAAGTATGTGATTGAGAATTTGAAAAACTCAAAAAATGAACAATCTGACAAAATATCCCCAAAATCATTCATAAAATTGTCAATAGGATGGAAAAAGAGACTTATAAGATTCTAAAAAGATCAAAACAAACAATGACACAAAACCAAAAACTAACAAACCTTCTCACTTGAACTCATAACAATCTCCATCAAGCTTTTAAGTTTTGATCGACTGTATCGGAACGGTTAATAATCTCCATCAAGCTATTGAGTTTTGATGGACTGTACCGGAACGGTTATGCGAAGACAATTAGTGTTGATCCCATATAGAGATACCCAAATACTTAATATGGCAAGTGATTTCAACAAATAGGAAAATATAGTGCGAAACTAGAAATCAAACATTCAAGAAACAACTTATAGAATTTTTCAAGTATATTAAATGACTTTTTAAAAACAAAGTTATTGGATATTAAAAAATGAATACTCAAAGAATTCCAAGTGAAGGGCAATGGAGTTTGTAGTGTGTGTATTGAATGCTAAGCAAAACTCATTTAACCTCCGGGTTTGACATCTCTATTTATAGAGAGTCCAGATCTGAATAAATATTTGTTATGATGGAAATGAAACTATTTGAATCTTAATCATGTGTGAAAACGATTCTGGTGATGCTTATTATATGTGAACTATACGTCTAAACAGATTCTTGACTCGTATGATGCTTTTATATGTGAACGATATGATTCTTGACTCTTTGTGAAACTTTGATTCTTTGTTGAACGAGAAACTTTGATACTTGGTTGAACTAGAAACTTGGTACTTACTGAACGAGAAACTAGCTTGAACGCAAACTTGAAACACGGAAACTTCTTGTAGTTATTTGAACACCTAGATGTAATAATACCATATGTAATGACTACTCACAATAATACGCAACGCAACACTTAACCTCGCTCACAAAACGTGTCACACCCCTTTCTAAGGCGGAAGCACGAGGTGTGATCTTGAAAGGTTCTCATTGCATACGAAAGGTAAACATACTACATGCTCGTAAAATAACTCCAAATGCCATTAACATAACATAAGTTAAATGATTACACCACAAGACATCATATTGTTTGAAAGGTTTACAACTTTATTTAAAAAACCAATATCGAGAACTTGGTTCTTATATCCTCATAGGATGAAATATAATAACCAATTCCCACAAAAACCGGCATCGGAGTCTTGACACAAGATAACTAAAAACATAGACAACATCCAAGAGCAAGAGTATGACCGCGCGCACATCCACTTTAGTTACCTGAAATACATGTGAGTTTTTGGAAAATCGTCAACATAATGTTGGTGTGAATTCATGCAGTTTTTGTATTGAACGTTTGTATACTTGTATGAAAACATGGTATGCAATTTATATGAAACAAGTATTTATGTAAATATAAGGAAATCGAGATCGCTAATGGTTTGCAAGGCCATTAACATGTGACACGACATAGGAAGCATCCTGTGACACCCTAGGAAAACCACGCAACTTAACTAGCTTCCTCAGTAAACACGTGCTAAATTTCGGGACGAAATTCTCTTAACAGGGGGAGAATGTGACAACTCTCAAAATTTCATGTATCCATACGATTTATTAATGATAATTAATGTGCTTGATGACTGTGCTGAATTACTTAACTGCTTTCTAATTACTGCGTCATACTTACATGTGCTCGTAAGCATACTAGTCGTGTGCAGAAAATTGACTAAATAATCCTGTATGCTTTTCCAAGTGTCGGGAATTTAAAAGTGTTACAAAAAGATATATAAAAGACACTATACGGAATAACATACCACTTTAACGAACCGGTATCTAACCGAACAACCAGACACTACCCGAAACACCAAAATAATGCTAGAAGCATTGTTTTTACTTTTCGGAGCTACTTATGGTTCCCGAGCACTATAACACACTACATAAAGCATATTACACATTAAACACTAAATATAACACTTAACACCCTACTAATCATCCCATTTACCATCCAAATTTACAAATAACCCCCCCCCCAAATGAAGTTCACGGCCCATATGTAGGCCCCACTCAAAGATTTCTAAATCTTCCTAATTGTCCTCCATATCTACTCCTTGGACTTAGTGAGATTATGAGGTGATGATGCTTGTACTATAGGAAGCATATAAACCATTGGACAAGGATGTTAATCTTCATATAATCCCATAAGCTCATCATCTTCATCATCACCCAACTCTTCTCTCTCTTTCCCCCAAGCTCGGCCGAGAACACCCCCTCCCCACTCACCATTTTTCGATTCTTGTTCAAGTGTTCCAAGCTCACAACAAGGTGTATCAAGGTGAATCACGAAGTGTGGAGCTCGCGGATCGTCAAGGACCTTTCTAGTTTGCTTTTATCCTCTCCATTTTCAAGCTTGATCTTCCCTAGCTTAAAAGCTAGTAGTAAGCTTCTTTAATCCTCATTTACTCCATGTTTGTAGTGGTTAATAGTTATATCTTGATGAAATATATGAACACTAAAAGATCATAAGCATAAAACTTGGACATAAGCTTAAAGATAAAGGAACAAGATGAATTAATGGTAGTATGATGGTGTTTGAATGTGTTAATGATCTCTTGATGATATCTTGATGATTACTAGTGACATGATGGTTAGTCATCATATGAGGCTTGTTAAGTTATGATTAAAAACATGACTTAACAAGTTAGGGATGATTATGTGTACATGAAATAATCATCCACTAGTGAAGACATGAACTTGAAAGTAGGATGATTTTCTTGAAAAATAATGAACCGAGTGAACTAGTAAAGTGGTAAATCCAAGTCTTGATGATGATTTTTCCAAACTAACCAAGTTAAAAGTCGGGTTTTGAAGGATCATAACTTTATTTGCATATACATTATTCTTGGAATTAAATAGAGTATAAGGGTGCAAGTGAAACATGAAAATATTGTAAATGAATATTTTTGTAAAATAAGTTCACAAGTTGTGAACATCTAAAAATCCCAAGAATGAGATTTTAACAAAAATAAACACACTTTGGAGGGTAACAAAACCCACTAAACGCCTTACCAAGTTACTACGCGTTTTTATGAAAAACCAAGTTCATGTTGTTATGTAAAGTGCATTGTTTTTGCACTTGACTAGTGTAATGTTGTTTGGTAACTTGTTGTTGATTGATTGAATGATTTCCGAAAAGAAAATGATATGCTAATAAGCATGGATACCTCCATTTACAAAGGAAACTCTAGCGAAATTTTTCTAAAATTCCAACACTTAGAAAATATTTTCTAAAACAAGTGTTACAAGTATATTTTTAGCTTTGTTTTCAAAATGAACTTCGCCAAAGGTTTTGTTACAAAATACAAAGTATCGGAGGTTGATTTTTACAAGTAAAATGGATAAATATATATTTAGAATATATATATTTTATATTAGGACACTTGTGTGGATACTTGTTTATTTTGTGAGATAGTTACATTATTTTAGGGTAAAATAATATAACTTAACAAAGTACCTTGATATTGGAATTGTGTGGTATGTGATAGAAGTAATGAGTAGATAAACCATACGTAGGATACGTGTTATGCATGCACAAGAAATTGATTGTTATTTGTACTTTATTAGGACGTGCTTGATTTCTGATTATTAGAGTAACTAATCTAACTGAGCAAACCAAGGTGAGTTCACACACTTTCTAAGGCATGGGATTCCCGGTGGTTGGGAATGGGTTAAAGAATTAAAACGAAACCTACATATCCTCCTTGGGTGGGATATGTACGGCCATCCTCCATGGGTAGGATGCCAATATTAATCCTGCGTATTCTCCTTGGATAGAATACGTACGTTCGTCCTCCTTGGGTAGGACAACAACCTTAAAACTTACTAGAGAAAAACTCTATCATTAAGTCCCTCATTTTATATCGACTTAATCGCCGAGGCCGATGGCGAGCGGGTCATTAGTTAATAGCGCTATTAGGTTTAACAAACCTCACACCGTGCCGTTCAGACGGGCGTGTACTAATGGACTATGGCAAACTGTCAATGATGATAGACATTGACGTAGGGCACAACTATTGTTCGTCAGTTGTCGATATGGTAACGGTCTAGTGGTTCACATGGGGAAACCCCCCATTGATTTTGGATATGGTTTGGGTAATAAAGAAGGAACTGATTAATCATACTTTCAACTATGGGGTAACCCCCACGGCTAATAAGCCAGCGAAAGACAAACCATGTTTTCGGAAAACAACTTAAAACTAAACAACCAAACGTGAACTCACTCAACTTTGTTGTTGACTCGTTGTTACATGCCTTACAGGTCGTTAGATGCTTATGGAGCTTGCATGAGGAGGAGGTCGTCGTGGGACATGGACTGATATGTCCCGTGCTTAATATTTGCACTTTATGAACTTACTGAACTAATGTTTTGAACTTTAAACTTATGAACTATGGAACTTATGTTTTGGGTTTTATCTTTAATGCTTCCACTGTTTAGTATGAACTTGGTTAACTAGCTTTTGGTCACCAATTGTATTGTGGTTGGTTTTATTTACTTAATTACGTTGTTCAATATGATTGGTGGCTCGATCCTGGTCACGTCACGCCTCCAAGCGGTGATACTCCGCGTGTGGATTTTGGGGGTGTGACAGATTGGTATCAGAGCCATTGGTTATAGTGAACTTGGTTTTAAAAAGGGGAAAAGCTTTTTGACAAAACCAGACTATAACCTGTACAGTGCTCAACGATCCACAACGACGCTTCGCTCCACGTGCAAGACTCGACACAATAGGTGGCATGATTTATGTTATATTGTCGGTTAGATAGTTCACACTGTGCATTAGTTAACGTGATAACTGCTATTTGAACCTTGTGTGCTTACTCTCTCCTGTTATCCCACGCTTACGCACTTTCGCGACACTTTTCTCACTTACGTTGCTTCGTTGTGAAGATCATGAACGGACGCGGAGGACGTATCAACCTAACTCAAGCCCAGTTGACGGCTTTGATCAATGAACGGGTTGCTGATGCACTCGTAGCTGTCCCTGCAGGAGGTATAACCTGCCATATCAACCCATCTTAGGACGTTTAGATCCTACCTTCGCGAACCAACCCTCGTGCTTAACCTTGTCTTTTATTCTCGCGCAACAGGTCAACATGCTCAGCCTCCCGTATGTACGTTCAAAACGTTCATGGATTGCCGACCTAGTACTTTCAGCGGCACAAAAGGAGCTGTAGGTCTTCTTCACTGGTTCGAGAAGCTTGAGTCTGTTTTCGAGATGTGTGAATGCCCTGAAGATCGTAGGGTGAAATATGCTACTGGAACACTCGAAGGTGCTGCGTTAACTTGGTGGAAAGCACAGGTTCAACTGCTAGGGCTGGCGGTTGCTAATGTCACCCCATGGAACGGTTTCAAAGAACTGATAAAAGAAGAGTACTATAGTCGTGACGACATCCACAAGCTAGAGGTAGAATTTTTCAATCTGAAAATGACGGGGTCTGAAATCGAGGCATACACAAAGAGGTCGAACGAATTAGCTATCCTTTGTCCCACTATGGTGGATCCTCCTATCAAGTGTATCGAGCTGTACCTTAAGGGTTTGGTGCCAGAAATTCAAAGCCACGTGACCTCAGCTAATCCTGGCACCATTCAGCAAATCATCAAGTTGGCTCATCGTCTTACTGATCAGGCAGTTGAGCAGAACAAGCTGCCGAAGCGTATTAGCGTTACTACTACTGATGCTCCCAGTGATAACAAGCCCAAGTGGGATGAAAATTCGGGCAAGGGTTCTACTTCAGTTCAGTCTCAGCAACGAAAGACTGATGACTACCAGAGTCCTGGTCAGCAATCTTCTGGTAGTCAAGGACAGGGTGGATACCGAGGGAACCACCCCAAGTGCAACCGGTGCAACAAGCATCATAGCGGGCAGTGCCACAAGGGTCGTTGTCTGAGGTGTAACAAGTTTGGTCATGAAGCAAAGGATTCCAGGGGCGCATGACCCACAAATCAGAATCGCCAACAACAACAACAAGCTCCACAGAACCACCAGCAGCAGCAACAGCAGGGCAATAAAGGATACTTTAAGAGGAACTGTCCTCAGCTGAACCAGAATCAGAACAACAACAACCAAGGAAACGGGAACAACAATGGAGGCAACAATGGAGGCAACAACGGGGGTAACAATAATGGCAATGGTACCAGGGATGTGTTTTCGTGCTAGGGCAGGGTGATGCAAGGAACGATCCCAACGTGGTGATCGGTAAGTTTCTTCTGGACGACTTCTTTGTTACTGTTTTATTTGATTCGGGTGCCGATACTAGTTATGTGTCCTTAAAAGTTAGCCAAATGCTTAAACGCACTCCAACACTTTTGACCACCAAACACACGGTAGAGCTAGCAAACGGTAAAAGTCTTGAAGCCACGCACATAGTTAAAGGTTGTAACCTCGTCTTAGCTGGTCAGACCTTTTCTATCGACCTCATTCCTATCGTTCTGGGTAGTTTCGACGTCGTTATTGGGATGGATTGGTTATCTCATCAGCAAGCGGAAATTCTTTGCAACGAGAAGATTATCCGCATCCCTCGTCCTGGTAAAGAACCTCTCATGATTCATGGCGACAAGAGTGGTGCTGTTGTGGGCATCATCTCTTTCCTTAAGGCCCAGAAGTGTTTGCGAAAGGGCCACACTGCCATTCTAGCTCTCGTTACTGACGCATCAATGGAAGAGAAGAGAATTGAAGACATACCTATTTTACATGATTTTCCTGAGGTATTTCCTGATGAATTACCTGGTCTTCCGCCTCATCGTCAAGTTGAGTTTCAAATCAAGCTAGCTTCTGGAGCAGCGCCCATAGCTCGAGCACCTTATCGTCTAGCTCCATCAGAGCTTGAAGAACTGTCCACACAACTACAAGAACTCTTGGAAAAGGGTTTCATACGTCCTAGCTCTTCGCCTTGGGGAGCTCCAGTGTTATTCGTGAAGAAGAAAGACGGTACCTTCAGAATGTGTATCGACTACCGCGAACTCAACAAGGTGACCGTGAAGAATCGTTATCCCCTCCCACGTATTGATGACTTATTCGACCAGTTGCAAGGGTCGAGTTTCTATTCCAAGATTGACCTGAGATCGGGATACCATCAGCTGAGAGTCCGAGATGAGGACGTCTCCAAAACAACATTCAGAACTCGTTATGGGCATTACGAGTTTCTGGTTATGCCCTTCGGATTGACGAATGCACCTGCGGTCATGGATCTCATGAACCGAGTGTGCAAACCTTACCTGGATAAGTTTGTCATTGTATTCATCGATGACATCCTGATCTATTCTAAGAGTCAGGAGGAACATGAGCAGCATCTACAACTTATTCTGGAACTTCTTTGAACAGAGCAGTTGTATGCCAAGTTTTCGAAATGCGATTTCTGGCTTCACGAAGTCCACTTTCTAGGCCACGTGGTAAACAAGGATGGGATTCATGTTGATCCATCCAAGGTTGACTCGATCAAGAACTGGCCTGCACCCCGGACACCAACAGAAATCCGCCAATTCTTGGGTTTGGCAGGATATTACAGAAGGTTTATCAAGGATTTCTCAAAGATTGCGCAACCTCTCACTTCGCTGACTCAGAAGGGTGTCACATATCGTTGGGGTGATGCACAGGAATCCGCATTTCAACACTTGAAAGATAGACTTTGTAGCACGCCTATCCTCTCATTGCGTGAAGGCACAAATGATTTTGTGGTTTATTGCGACGCTTCCATCCAAGGACTTGGTTGCGTGTTGATGCAACGTGACAAGGTCATTGCCTATGCATCGCGCCAACTTAAAGTTCACGAAAGAAACTACACTACGCACGACTTGGAATTGGGAGCAGTTGTCTTCGCACTTAAGATATGGAGACATTACCTGTACGGTACCAAGTGCACCATTTACACCAATCACAGGAGTCTCGAGCATATCTAAAAACCAAAGGAGTTAAACATGCGACAAAACCGATGGGTCGAGCTCTTGAACGATTATTAATGTGCGATCAAATACCATCCGGGCAAAGCCAATGTTGTGGCCGACGCCCTCAGTCGAAAGGATACTATACCTAAGCGTGTACGTGCGTTACAGCTTACCATTCACTCTAGCCTTCCCGCTCAAATTCGTGATGCTCAGGTCGAAGCATTGAAAGCAGAAAACATCAGGACTGAGTCCCTACGAGGATCAAGGAAACGGTTAGAACAAAAGGTAGACGGCGCCTACTATGTAACAGGGCGCATCTGGGTTCCACTTTATGGAAACTTACGCGAACTTGTGATGGATGAAGCGCACAAGTCTCGTTACTTGGTACATCCTGGTTCGGATAAGATGTACCACGACTTAAAGACTACATACTGGTGGCCTAGCATGAAAGCCCACATAGCAACCTACGTCAGTAAATGCTTGACTTGTGCTAGGGTCAAGGTCGAGTACCAAAAACCATCAGGCCTACTTCAACAACCAGAGATACCTAAATGGAAATGGGAGAAAATTTCCATGGATTTCGTTACTGGCCTGGCTAGATCTCAACGCGGAAATGATACCATTTGGGTGATCGTGGATCGACTGACCAAGTCTGCACATTTTCTGGCTATCAAGGAAACGGATAAGTTTTCTACTCTAGCAGACATCTACCTAAAGGAAGTAGTGTCAAGGCACGGAGTGCCAACCTCCATCATTTCTGATCGTGACTCACGTTTTACAGCTGAACTGTGGCAAGCGATGCACAAGTCCTTTGGTTCTCGATTAGACATGAGCATGGCATATCATCCACAGACAGATGGGCAATCTGAACGCACCATCCAAACCCTTGAAGACATGCTTAGGGCATGTGTAATCGACTTTGGTAATGGCTGGGAAAAACACCTCCCGTTAGTGGAGTTTTCGTATAACAACAGTTACCACACCAGTATCCAGGCCGCTCAATTCGAGGCATTGTACGAACGGAAGTGCCGATCACCTCTTTGTTGGGCAGAAGTTGGCGACAGTCAAATCACTGGCCCAGAACTTGTAGTGGATACAACTGAAAGGATTGCTCAGATACGGCAACGAATGGCGGCAGCTCGTGACCGTCAGAAAAGCTATGCGGATAAACGAAGGAAACCACTCGAGTTCCAGGTTGGGGATCGGGTGCTACTCAAAGTCTCACCTTGGAAAGGTGTAGTTCGTTTTGGCAAACGAGGCAAGCTCAATCCGCGCTATGTCGGACCGTTCGAGATCATTGAGAGAATTGCCAAGGTCGCTTACAAGCTGAATCTACCGGCATAACTCAATGGAGTTCACAATGTTTTCCATGTGTCGAATCTGAAGAAGTGTCTGTCATATGAGACCCTCAAAGTTCCTCTCAAGGAACTCACTATCGACGACCAGCTGCGATTCGTCGAGGAACCAATAGAGATTACTGATCGAGATGTTAAGATTCTCAAGCGTACCAGAATACCTCTTGTCCGAGTTCGTTGGAATTCCCGTCGTGGCCCAGAGTATACCTGGGAACGAGAAGACCAAATGAAACTCAAGTATCCCCAGCTGTTTAGAAAAAGTGCAACCACTACTGAGACTGAGGCTACTGCAGAATTTCGGGACGAAATTCCAAACCAACAGGGGGATGATGTGACACCCCAGGAAAACCAGGAAAACCACGCAACTTAACTAGCTTCCTCAGTAAACACGTGCTAAATTTCGGGACGAAATTCTCTTAACAGGGGGAGAATGTGACAACTCTCAAAATTTCATGTATCCGTACGATTTATTAATGATAATTAATGTGCTTGATGACTGTGCTGAATTACTTAACTGCTTTCTGATTACTGCGTCATACTTACATGTGCTCGTAAGCATACTAGTCTTGTGCAGAAAATTGACTAAATAATCTTGTATGCTTTTCCAAGTGTTGGGAATTTAAAAGTGTTACAAAAAGATATATAAAAGACACTATACGGAATAACATACCACTTTAACGAACCGGTATCTAACCGAACAACCAGACACTACCCGAAACACCAAAATAATGCTAGAAGCATTGTTTTTACTTTTCGGAGCTAGTTATGGTTCCCGAGCACTATAACACACTACATAAAGCATATTACACATTAAACACTAAATATAACACTTAACACCCTACTAATCATCCCATTTACCATCCAAATTTACAAATACCCCCCCCCCCATGAAGTTCACGGCCCATATGTAGGCCCCACTCAAAGATTTCTAAATCTTCCTAATTGTCCTCCATATCTACTCCTTGGACTTAGTGAGATTATGAGGTGATGATGCTTGTACTATAGGAAGCATATAAACCATTGGACAAGGATGTTAATCTTCATATAATCCCATAAGCTCATCATCTTCATCATCACCCAACTCTTCTCTCTCTCTTTCCCCCAAGCTCGGCCGAGAACACCCCCTCCCCACTCACCATTTTTCGATTCTTGTTCAAGTGTTCCAACCTCACAACAAGGTTGTAAGTCCCGTATAACCGGATCTTTCAATGATATCAAACTATCACCAAGTTTGTGCGGAATCCAAACTTGGTGAGATTCAAGATAAACCGAAAAACAATTGAAAAACGAAGAACACAATACCGAATCACTTTCAAACTTGCACACGATTCTATTACTATCAACTAGCAAAACCGTCTGGTACAAGTTCCTACACCACAATCGCCTCTCTCTAGCTTCTTTAGAAATTCTGTAACAATGAGGATCAAACGTAAAAACAAGTTAGAAACTTGTTTATATACATGCTAAAGCCCACTTCCCTACATGGGCTCCCCTTGGGCCTGCTTGGCCCACATGGCCTAAAGCTTGGCCCAAGTGACCTATAAAGGTCCAAAACCTAATATAAACTAACCCAGTAAAGCCCAGTTCGTAACGATGGCCCGTTGTATTAATTTGATGCGTCAGTCTCACACTTTAGGGCCTAACAATCTCCCCCTAGACTGATGCCATCAAATTGTCTTCATAGCATGAATTCAGCAACGTCTTCAACGTAGTCTATGATTGTCACTATGCTGCAGATGTTGTGGAAGTTCTTGACTTCTGAACTCTCAGCACTGGGTAACTTTTTCTTCAGCTCTTGTGGTTAGCTTCATATCAGGATCACGATCAGCTTTTGCTTGAAAGTTTGTGTTAAAAAAATGTGAGAGGAGGATTCTCAACAACTCTTTTCTTCTTCAGTCTTTCTCTTTCAAGCAGGTTCACGACACTTCTTCAAATGTACTTTCATTATCAGACGGCGTTTCGTATCCGGTTCTTCTGACTCAGGTACATCTTGTTTTTGTGTTGCTTCAGGCTTCTTCAGCAACGCATCTCAGTCTTCATCAACCCCTGTTCTTGAATGAAATCAAGTTCTGCACATTCTCACAAACTCATAAGCAAACATTTCTTATGCAACAGGGAGAGTACCATATGAACACTAGGTACAACCAAGTACTTATACTCAGATTTCACAATTTAAATTCTTTCAACTTTTGATGATCAGTCAAATCTTCAAGAACGGTTATATTTTTAATTTTTAAGAAAACAAATAAACACTCTATTTTTGGATTTTTGGTTTTATAGAAAAGCAAGACACTATTTTTGTATTTTTGATTTTTTCAATTTTTTTTAATTTTAAGAATTAAAGCAAATAAAAACTCAAAATATAAACAACTACCATAATATACAATTGCAATTGCAATGGGATCAAAATTCGTTCTCAGGCAGACTAAGGAACATTTTTCAGTACGAGCCTAATCAAACTGGTCTATGCGATTGCCAATATGTTTGTCCACTTAAACTTTAACGCTCAACTTTCAATTTTTCAACTTCGTGATATGCTTTAGGTAATATTATACTATTATACCCGTGTGTCCCATTTCAAGGCATACCCCCACGATCAAGGTAAGCACAACGATTCATCGTAGCAGGTGAGTATACTGATGTCATCCTTTAAGATATCTTGACTGTGTCTAGGTCTGCATATAATATGTTTTATCATGTTTTGATTTCTTAACAATGAACACCCAAATAAATACTAATCAAATCCTGGAAATATAAACAGCACACTCTATCCTGCAAGTATCTTCCCTACCACATATTTCACAAGTCCAATCCAGATTTCTGAAATCTTAACTGAGAATAGGTTGAGAAAAGAACAGAATAGATCTTTTGCAGAGAAGGTATAATATACAGATCAAATGAGTTTTTCTCAATTTGATATAGGTTTCTAGGGTTTCTTTTGGGCACTTGAGGGCCTCTTTTGGGTGTATTAGATCTATAACGCGACAACGTACAGCTAGGTCAGCATGTATCTGGATGCAGCAGAAGCTGTCGTTGCCTAGCACCTCCAGGTCAGCATATATCTGGATGCAGCAGAGGAGGTACACGACTTTTTTCAGAGAAGATTTCAGAATCAGATCAAAATTGTGTGTACCGGGACAACATACAGACATTCAAATAGAAATGAGCTAATTCCAAGTGACTTTCTTTCCTGGGGTCATGTACAATTTTAGTTCTGAACAGAAGAACAGCCAAGATATCCCTAGATGATACAACAATATAAAGACCCAAAACCTCAGATGTTGGCTATCTATCAACGCAAGATTTAAGACCATAAAATCATACGCCGTTGGTATGTTACCCACATGGTACATAGTTCGTTATGTTTATATCACTTAGTATCTTTTATCATTTGAGCGTCAAGCCTATCGACATATCGCAGTAGATCCTAGTCTTTTCAGCTATGGCACCTTACATGTGTTAGTCAAACCCTTTAACACGAACATTTATTTCACTTCCCACATCATGCAATCTTTCTTTTTGGCTTTTTCATTTTTCTAATGTTTTTGTATTTTTCTCATTTTCTCCCCCTAAAACAATACATATATACAGCAAACTCTTTTTGTATTTTCTGAGTTTTCTCCTCCTAAACTCTATATCTATCTATATGTTCCTCTCCCCCCCTAAATTTGTGCATAAATCTTGTATTTTTGCGCAAATTTACCATTTACTAGAGAAAGGACAATTTATATACAAAGTATAAACTAAGAAAAAGAGAGAAAATTTTTTTTGCTTAACCGTTCTGTCATCAGATTGAAGACTAATCAAAATTCAAATCAAAGTACTGAATTTAAACGGTACCTTTTGCTGATCATTTCTTACTTCTTTTATCTCCTCCAAAGGAAACATATCATCTGTAAAAAAAATTTGAACTTTTTGCAACAGTGAAATGTTACCCGTTTTATCTCTGGAACAACCGCTATCAACATTCCAGAGATTGTCAACAGCTCCTCCTTAGTTGTTCCTGAAAAGTAAGGAGATTAGTAAGACATGGGTACCCAGGCCATTGTGGTCCTGGGATTTCCTGAAGCATCAAAATAAGACACTTCCTTTAAACACAAGTCCCCTTTTGTCTCAAGGATTGGAGACGTCGCTGCTTTGGATTTGGGTTTCCAAATCTGTCTTGATTTAACAAACGTATTTGTTGCCTTCGGTTGAGCAACTTTAGCTGTTTCAGGTTTATTAGTTTTCGAAACACGTTTTTGTTCCTGAACAGCCTTGCGTTTGTTTTTAGCAGCGTTCCAATCCCCATCAGAAGGTTTAACCTTGGGGTTCACATTCTTCATTGCCTTAGGTGATGATACCTTCATCGGCTTAGAATGATTGTTATCCTTTGGTGTAACCCTCTGATTTTGCATATAGTAGGGTACATAGGGACGATTTGTGCAGTTCCGAGCAATGTGACCAGCAATGCTGCAATTGAAACATGTTTGTCTCTTAACGTAGAAGGCATTTTGATCAGCTTGTGTAGCTCTTGCAGGCCCTGAAGAATAATCTGGTCCTTTATGTGCTTGTTTTTGTTGCACATTTCTTGCAAACGATGATGAATTCGGATGTCTATACTTATCGTTTGCAGGGGCCTTTTGTGGTGGAGATTTCCTTTGATTCTTCTTGTTTTCCTTAGACTGCAAGTCTTGTTCAGAAATCTCACCAGTCTTTCTGAAACCCTTGTTAGCACAGTCAAATGCTTATTTCTCACATTTTCCATTACAGACTTGCTTAACAAAAGTATTTTTCACATTACGAGCCTTTTGCAGATGATTGCTGCCCGTTGAGGATTGTGGAGAGCCTGATTGTCTTTGATGGTTAGGCTTCTCATTCCTTCTCCTTCTATTTTCTCGTTTTGGCTCTTGTTGCTTGATCAGAACCCTTTCATTACTAACAGAAGGTTCAGATTGTTTAGCTTGCGCACTTGGAGCCTTGTTCACATCAGTCTTCTCGTCATCCTTCATGTCATCAGTTTTGACAGAATCGGAGAGTTCTAGTTTGTCAGATGAAACACCAGAAACTTTAGTAGAAACTTCAGCTGAAACATTTGACGAATTTTCAGCACAAGACGGTTCTGCACATGACACCTTTGGGCTGAATCCACTAGAATCAACTGATTCCAATTTCTCAGAATCAGCTGCTTCAGATGAATCACATTTGGAATCAGATAGTTCAGATGGCTCATTTGTTTCATCTGCCGATTCAGTCGCTGTTACACAAGCATCAACATTTTCGCCCAAACCATTAGGACTAAAATTAAACACAGAGCGAAAAACCGAGTTAAAAATACTACACGCCGAAATAAAGTCTGGATTAGGTTCATTTATTAAATTTTCAGAAGAACCAGACTCTGATGCTTGTTCATCCCCAATTACATTTTCAACTTTCACTTCATCTGCAAGGGAGTACAAAGTATTAGTATCATTCACAGATGGAGAAATAAACGTGATCGGAGGAGTCGCACGTTTTTCAACAGGTTTGCTGTTGAATGATGACTTATCAGTCTTTGGACCGTAAGTCATCTTGCCCTCATTCATTAACTCCTCTTCCGTGTAAGGCATATATGTATAGTTATGATTGTATGGAGGAGGAGTTTTATTGTATCCCAAACCAGCCCCTTTCTTTTCTTTGTACTCTAGTTGTATGCCACAAATGTTCTTGACCAAATTACTAGAAGTGTCATACCTTTTAATATTAATTTCATTAACCTGATATTTCACCTTTAAGTCTTCTAGTTCTTTGGTCAAGTCACTAATTGTTGCTAGAGCATCTAAAAAATTACAATTCTTAGCGCTGAGATCTTCTTTCAACTGAATGATATCTTTCCTTTGAGCTTCAATTTTTTCTTTATAAAGTTTTTCATTTTTAGCCAAAGTAAAGTTTTTATTTTTAATATCTTTGTAGTCTTGAATCAACTCAGCGTTATGTAACCGATAAGCCTCATTTCTTTCTCTACACTCAGGAGTGCAAAAGACAGAAAGTATCTCTTCACGATCACGAGTAATTTCTTGAGCCAGGGGTTTGTTAAACATAAATGCTGAATTTTGTGTGGATGAGCAAACTGCAGCAGATGTGTTGCCTTGAGTAGACTGTTTGTCAGCATTGTCATATGATTTGATGATTGAGATCAGCTCATCCGGCTTCATTCTGTAACAATCGGTTGTCACTATTATCTGATTAACATTGGTAAACCAACTACAGTTTGCCTGATCTGGAATCTCTTTTATAGCATCCAGAAGCTTTCTGTTACTCGTGTGAGTAGACACCACCATCTCTGCCTTCTCCATTTCAGAGAGTAGTTCAGCAAACCGGCCAATCAATGCTTCTATGGATTCACCATTTGAGTATCTGAATCCTTGGAGTTCCTGCTCAAGCACCTCTCTCTTAGAAGACATTTTTAAGAAGTGATCCCCCAAAAATGTGATCTTTTAAGTATTTTCTCAACACAAGCCCAAAGCGAGAACTTGTGTACTCGCTAACTCAAACCCCTTTGAAAAATGCTCGAACCAGCTTCCTGTACCGCGCCTCCAAACCTGTCAAACTTTTCACAACCAAACAAACCCTTTTTTTTTAATTTTTTTTTAATTTAATAATTTATAAAAGTATACTTATTATTATTATTATTATTATTATTATTATAAAAATCAATTATTTTATGATTATTGTTAATAAATTAAATCCTAATAAAAGCAGAATTCTAAAGGTCCAATCTGCTTATTCTTTTCTTTTCTTTACTCGACAGTGACAGATGTCGCGAAAATGTCACAAAATTCTTGTGCTTCTTCCTCGTTTAACCCGTACCAAAACCCTAATATTCAAAAGTTTAGCCGCCAAACTTTCTTTTCTCTATTTCAATATGAGCTGCAAGTTTAAAACGGACAACTAATGAAGGATGGTGATTATGGAGATAGACGGAGATGGTAATCGGAGGTCGTCGGGAGTTAAACGAAGGTGATGGTAGTGAAACCAGAGAAGATGATATCGGTTGTCGCCGGAGAAAATGAACGATGATAGAGGAGTTAACCGATAAAGATGACTGTTAAACGAAGATGAACGATGAAGATGAACGATGAAGATGACGGTGAACGAAGTGTTGTATGAGGATGGTTGACAGTGGTGATGCACGGAGGTCGTTCAAGAGTGGAGGAGAACAACGGTGGTTGGCTCGATGTTGCAGATGGAACCTGAAATCTTGTGTCAAAATGGGACTCGAAACCGTGAGTCGAAACAGAGGTTGCGACTCGGAATCGGAATCGTGGTTGCGACTCAGATGATCAATGACTCGAAACCTATGTGAAGTGATGTTGAACACTCGAGACTGTGAATCTTGATCAGTCGAGACCTCAAGAGATGAGTCGAGACCTTTGTGATGAATATGACTCGAGACAGTGAATGACTCGAGACCTTGAATGATGGTGATGAGTCGAGACCTTCTGAGATGAGGGGTCGAGACTGTGAAGAGACCTCCTTGACTCGAGACCTGCTGAAGATGTGAAGTCGAGACCTGCTGCTGAAGAAGATGACTCGAGACCAGTGAGGTGATGATGACTCGAGACCTTTAAAGCAGATGATGTGAGTCGAAATCAGTGAATGAAGGACTCGAGATCTTGTGAGTCGAGACCGGCTGTTTCCTTAAAAAATTGGACTCGAAATCAGTTTGACTTTATCCACAAAATCTTTATTGTTTGCAAAATCTTTTTGAGAACGTAACTTAACAGAAATCCCAAATTTTTTGGAAAGTGAAACCTTTTAAAACAAAAAGAATATTTCTTTTAAAATAAAAAGAAACGTAAAATATCTTTATCAGTTTCAAAAAGGATTGACACACCAAACTATACTAATTTTTGATAAAAATTCGATGAACACCACCAAGAACACGAAGAACGCGAAGAACACCGAACCAAAAATAACAAAAATCTTGAATATTTGATATCACACCGAGCCTAGAAACAGGTTCTAATGGCTCTGATACCACTTGTAAGTCCCGTATAACCGGATCTTTCAATGATATCAAACTATCACCAAGTTTGTGCGGAATCCAAACTTGGTGAGATTCAAGATAAACCGAAAAACAATTGAAAAACGAAGAACACAATACCGAATCACTTTCAAACTTGCACATGATTCTATTACTATCAACTAGCAAAACCGTCTGGTACAAGTTCCTACACCACAATCGCCTCTCTCTAGCTTCTTTAGAAATTCTGTAACAATGAGGATCAAACCTAAAAACAAGTTAGAAACTTGTTTATATACATGCTAAAGCCCACTTCCCTACATGGGCTCCCCTTGGGCCTGCTTGGCCCACATGGCCTAAAGCTTGGCCCAAGTGACCTATAAAGGTCCAAAACCTAATATAAACTAACCCAGTAAAGCCCAGTTCGTAACCATGGCCCGTTGTATTAATTTGATGCGTCAGTCTCACACTTTAGGGCCTAACAAAGGTGTATCAAGGTGAATCACGAAGTGTGGAGCTCGCGGATCGTCAAAGACCTCTCTAGTTTGCTTTTATCCTCTCCATTTTCAAGCTTGATCTTCCCTAGCTTAAAAGCTAGTAGTAAGCTTCTTTAATCCTCATTTACTCCATGTTTGTAGTGGTTAATAGTTATATCTTGATGAAATATATGAACACTAAAAGATCATAAACATAAAACTTGGACATAAGCTTAAAGATAAAGGAACAAGATGAATTAATGGTAGTATGATGGTGTTTGAATGTGTTAATGATCTCTTGATGATATCTTGATGATTACTAGTGACATGATGGTTAGTCATCATATGAGGCTTGTTAAGTTATGATTAAAAACATGACTTAACAAGTTAGGGATGATTATGTGTACATGAAATAATCATCCACTAGTGAAGACGTGAACTTGAAAGTAGGATGATTTTCTTGAAAAATAATGAACCGAGTGAACTAGTAAAGTGGTAAATCCAAGTCTTGATGATGTTTTTCCAAACTAACCAAGTTAAAAGTCGGGTTTTGAAGGATCATAACTTTATTTGCATATACACTATTCTTGGAATTAAATAGAGTATAAGGGTGCAAGTGAAACATGAAAATATTGTAAATGAATATTTTTGTAAAATAAGTTCACAAGTTGTGAACATCTAAAAATCCCGAGAATGAGATTTTAACAAAAGTAAACACACTTTGGAGGGTAACTAAACCCACTAAACGCCTTACCAAGTTACTACGCGTTTTTATGAAAAACCAAGTTCATGTTGTTATGTAAAGTGCATTGTTTTTGCACTTGACTAGTGTAATGTTGTTTGGTAACTTGTTGTTGATTGATTGAATGATTTCCGAAAAGAAAATGATATGCTAATAAGCATGGATACCTCCATTTACAAAGGAAACTCTGGCGAAATTTTTCTAAAATTCCAACACTTAGAAAATATTTTCTAAAACAAGTGTTACAAGTATATTTTTAGCTTTGTTTTCAAAATGAACTTCGCCAAAGGTTTTGTTACAAAATACAAAGTATCGGAGGTTGATTTTTACAAGTAAAATGGATAAATATATATTTAGAATATATATATTTTATATTAGGACACTTGTGTGGATACTTGTTTATTTTGTGAGATAGTTACATTATTTTAGGGTAAAATAATATAACTTAACAAAGTACCTTGATATTGGAATTGTGTGGTATGTGATAGAAGTAATGAGTAGATAAACCATACGTAGGATACGTGTTATGCATGCACAAGAAATTGATTGTTATCTGTACTTTATTAGGACGTGCTTGATTTCTGATTATTAGAGTAACTAATCTAACTGAGCAAACCAAGGTGAGTTCACACACTTTCTAAGGCATGGGATTCCCGGTGGTTGGGAATTGGTTAAAGAATTAAAACGAAACCTACATATCCTCCTTGGGTGGGATATGTACGGCCATCCTCCATGGGTAGGATGCCAATATTAATCCTGCGTATTCTCCTTGGGTAGAATACGTACGTTCGTCCTCCTTGGGTAGGACAACAACCTTAAAACTTACTAGACAAAAACTCTATCATTAAGTCCCTCATTTTATATCGACTTAATCGCCGAGGCCGATGGCGAGCGGGTCATTAGTTAATAGCGCCATTAGGTTTAACAAACCTCACACTGTGCCGTTCGGACGGGCGTGTACTAATGGACTATGGCAAACTGTCAATGATGATAGACATTGACGTAGGGCACAACTATTGTTCGTCAATTGTCGATATGGTAACGGTCTAGTGGTTCACATGGGGAAACCCCCCACTGATTTTGGATATGGTTTGGGTAATAAAGAAGGAACTGATTAATCATACTTTCAACTATGGGGTAACCCCCACGGCTAATAAGCCCGCGAAAGACAAACCATGTTTTCGGAAAACAACTTAAAACTAAACAACCAAACGTGAACTCACTCAACTTTGTTGTTGACTCGTTGTTACATGCCTTACAGGTCGTTAGATGCTTATGGAGCTTGCACGAGGAGGAGGTCGTTGTGGGACATGGACTGATATGTCCCGTGCTTAATATTTGCACTTTATGAACTTACTGAATAAATGTTTTGAACTTTAAACTTATGAACTATGGAACTTATGTTTTGGGTTTTATCTTTAATGCTTCCGCTGTTTAGTATGAACTTGGTTAACTAGCTTTTGGTCACCAATTGTATTGTGGTTGGTTTTATTTACTTAATTACGTTGTTCAATATGATTGGTGGCTCGATCCTGGTCATGTCACGCCTCCAAGCGGTGATACTCCGCATGGTGGATTTTGGGGGTGTGACACATCCAAACCATAGGCATTTTTAGTTGTCGAATCCACGACTGTCGATTCACGACTAGAGACACAAAAGCACTGCTTGGTACTAATATCACCAAGAGTGTGGCTGCCTGAAACTCATTAGATCTAACCTTTTGTTCCGCGGTCTTGGTATGTAACTGATTAATGGTGCTTATGGTACCCTATTCGTGACATGATCCAAAGTACCATTCCTTAGTTTTAGTATCCAACATACCATAACACATGTATTTTCCTCAAGTTTAGAAAACAAGTAAAAGTTTAAAAGTGGGGACATGAACTCACAACTTTGCGTTTCCTGCGCCGTAAACTTCACCGGGATTGCTTATATAGCGTCGTGACCTATACGTGTTTGATTAACGTTAGTCACTAGACTTGTATCGCACAAGTACAAGTCACCATCTTTTATGTATGTGTTCTTTGTTGTTAAAAATAATTCATATTTTTAACTATGTATCTTACTTATATTATTTTCTCAAAAATAAATATAAGTATCTTGTATTTTTCACCCGAGTTATATCTTTTCGTCCAAAAAGACATTTTAAGTTCGTATCTTGTCCAAGTTACATAATCTATTAAGAAATATATTTTCATAAATATATTTTCTTGTATTTGTCTAAGCATGTTGTATGTGTATTTTTGTATTTTCACTCCTTAGGAGTATTTAGTGTATTTTCAAGTCCTAATACACTATTACATACAATACATATTACATACACTTAGCACAAAATTTGGTGATCAATAAATATATATATATTTTTCTCAAAAATATACATACTTAATATCAATCTTTATCTTGAAGAAACCATCATTTCTTAACTTGAAATTTACAAAAATTAGGGAAACCTTGGTAAATATTTTTAGGTAAATTTTTAGGGAATAAGTTTCACCAAAACTTATATTTTTCTAAGTGTCAAAATCTTATAAAAATTTTGACATAGTTTCCCCTAAAAATGGAGGTTTCCCATGTTTTCAAAACATGTGTTTATTTTCTTTTAAAATCATCATCAGTCATCAACAACACAATCAAGACTTACCATGAGCCAAGATCATGTAAATTACACTACATGATGAACTTGAAGTTTTTATAAAAACTTGTAGTAACTTACCATGTCATTTAGTAGGTTTAGTTACCCTTTAAAACATATTTATTTGTTTGTAAATCTCATTATTAAAAGATTTGGTCATTTACAACTTGTAAGATGACTTTTCTAAAAATATTTATTTTGTATTTTTCTTGTTACACACATGTTTCTAGTCTCGATTTAACACTAAAAATATGATTAGTTTACTTAGAAACCATGACTTTGTAAATCTTTTAAATAAACTTGGTTTCTTGAGAAAATTATTTTTGTAATCATCTATTTACAAGATTTATATTTTGTTTAAATCATCTTTACATATGAAAACAAATTTCATCATTCAAGTTCATGTATACAAAGTATGATCAACTTGGTTTTTCACAAGATCATCACCTTAACTTTCTAGATCATGTGTTTAATCACAATCTAGTAGGTTTCTTATGATGTCTAACATCACTAACACAAATCATCAATCATCAAGAAGCAAATAAACACTATCAACATGTATTCTTATGTTATTTAAGCTTATGTTAAAGATTCATGATCATGTTCTTTAGTGTTCTTCAAGATTAACAATGTTTATCATCTTTTGACCATCAAAATATGAAGTAACAAGGGATCATTGTCACACCCTGCTCGTAGCGGAAGCGCGAGGTGTGATCTGTTGGTTCTCATTGCATAACGATATAAGTAAACATACTAAATGAATAATGTGACAACCCGCACTAAACCAGGTATCCGTACGACTTAATTAATGATTAATTACTGTGCTTGCTTGAACTTGTGAATAAACTGCTACTTGCATACTGATACATGCACATACTTGCATCATACTTTACTTGCTGTCACTACATTATTTACATGCTGAACCTTAGTGACAAACATGATGCACAAAAAGCACAGTAGCACAATCACTGTTGCAGAAATCGGCCTAGGCGGCCGATTAATCGCCGCCTAGGCGCTAGGCGGTAGCTAATCGCCTAATTTTAAGCAAATCGGTCAATTAATCGGTCCAGGTCAAAATCGGTCCTAGTCGGTCAAAAGTCGGTCCTAGTCGGTCAAAAGTCGGACTAATCGGACTAATCGGACCATGGTTTTTTTGGTAAAAATCGGTCCTGGGCGGGATTAATCGGTCCTGGGCGGGATTAATCGGTCCTGGTCGGGATTAATCGGTCCTAGTTGGTCAAAAGTTGGTTAATTTTTGAATTTTTATGTAAATTTTGATGTATTTATGTGAATTTTGAAGTATTATTTTTATATTATTGGGTATATATATATAATTTTGAAAAAATACATATAAAAATCCCATTCCGATTAATCCCGATTAATCCCTATTAATCCCGATTAATCCCTAGGCTGTACCTCACCGCCCGACTAGCGCCTAGCGCCTTCTACAACATTGAGCACAATACACGGATAACCTATTGAACATGCTGACAAAGCCAGCATCAGGCAAACACTGCCTCTAAGGCCTGTATGAGCCAGAATGTTTTGCTACACTAGTAGTGAGTGTAGGGATACAAGGATTGTAGAAATGCGTCTCTAGGAATAAGTCATTATGACTGGATGTGCCTAAAATGTACTCTAAGTACAAAACTCAGCACTTTACAGAATAATTCAGCTTTTAGCTAACTAATAAAGTGCCAAAACATGAGAAAAATAACACTAGACACTTTCCAAAGTGTCAGGAATAAGCTGTGTCACTAAAGAGAGTAATAACGACACTTTAAAGCTTTGTTAACACTTTAACGGATTACTATCCAACCGAACAACCGGACTATACCCGGAACATGAAAATATTGCTATTTTCACTATTTATCTTTTTCTGAGCCAGTTAGGGTCCCTGAATACCCTAACACCCGTCATAACATACTATACACAAGTAACCAAGTTAATTACTTAACTTAACCAAACTATTACCTAATTGATTAGTTGAAATCGAACCAAGGGACCCCCCCCCCAACCGAATCGGTCACCTAGTGACCACCCCATGTACTTGCAAGATTTGCTAAATCTAGTTTGCTAAATATCTAGCCTACACATTAACCTTTGGGTAAAGCACACTTGGATTATCTATAAGATCAAGGGTTACACACATAATCATCCATTATCACAACACACACTTCACACCTCTCTCTCTTGCTCTCTAGAGCTCTCGGCCGAACCCCCCTCCCCACATACATCCATTTTCGAGCTGGTTCATCCCATTCCAAGGTCATTCAAGCATCAAGGGTCTCGTATTAGGAAGCTTGGAGCAAGCGGAACGCGAAGGACCTCTCTACTTAGCTTTTATCCACCTCGTTTGCGCGTAGATTCTTCCCTAGCCTCGAGCTAGAGGTATAATACTTAAAACTCGTATTTGAACTAATCTAAAGTGGTTAATACGATGTGTAACGATTAAAACTCGGAATCTTGCAATTTGAAGCATTAAAGTCTACTTAAAACGCTAAAAATGGTGGTTAATAGCACATAAGTTGTGTAAATGTTGTAGTAATTGAAAGTTGTGATTATTTAGACCCGATCTATGTTGTGGTAGCTTGGATCATCGTTTAACCCTGTTTGGTAAGATCATGGATCTTAACATAAGCTTGCTTTGAATAATACAAGGGTTAAAAGGTGAAACTCTACCACACATGAAACATGAACTTGTGTAAAAGTATTTTTACTTGCAAAATAGTGTTTAAAACTAGCAGATCTACGTATCTGCAAGTGGTATTTTCAAAGGACCAAGCGTTAAAGAAATCATGTTTTCTAAAAACGGATCTCACAATAACAAGAATGATATTTAGAACACACAAGTGTGTAAACACTTGTGTAACACAAGTTTCAACAAAATAACTATCTTTGTAAAAATAGACAAGAAGTTGTAAAGACGGAACTTCTCTAAAAACAAGACTTTTACGAAACCGGATTTATTTATATAAAGATCCACTAAAGGTAACGAGATTTACCTCATATTTTGGGAAAACTGCAAGTTCATGTAATTTTTGGAAGTTTACGCATATGTTGATTAGTTGTTGTGAGAAAAGTTGTTCTGATCAAATAAAGAAAATTGTTGAGTTGATTTGTTAAAGAAAATGATACGCTTGAAAGCGTGGCCACCTCCAGTTACAGAGGAAACTCTGGCGAAATTTTTCTAAAAACCTAACACTTAGAACTATTTACACTACAAGTGTTAGAATTATATTTGGACATGTTTTCAAAATATAAATTTCGCCATGACTTTATTTACTAAATATTCGGAGGTGGGATTTTCACAAAATTTAACGTGATAAATATATATTTTTCACACACTGTTTATGATTATTTTGTGAAAATGCATAAATATTATTTTTAGAGTAAAAATAATATTTACGAACATTAACGATTCCAAAATAATACGAACGCTTTCACCATAAATATATAAGTTACACCGGTGATTATATTACCACTCGATTGTTAAACGTAACTTACGCACTTACGGAAATATTTATGAACGCACATGTATTGAATCCCCCATCCTTGGGAAGGAGATTAACTACCAAGTATATACAGAATGTAAACACGAAATAGTTGTCTAACTATTTCTCAAAGACTTAAACTATGAAGCTAAGGCACGGCCGTCCGTCTAATAGAAATTAGCACCTGTAGGTCGTCGCACAGCTGCGTGAGCAGGAGATACTTGGTAGAGACGCTTCACTGTGAGTTCATGTCCCCCTTTTCTCTAACTGTTTTCAGTTTTCTTAACTGCGGGGGTGAAATACATGTTACTTTGATTACAAGTACTTTATACATGGTATGGTTAGCGTAAGGAGGTTTACTACTTAGATCATGTGAGTGGGTAGGAGCAATATGAGGCCATTAGTCCTCATGTCGGGACCGAGGGACAGGAGCGGTAGATCTATCTGGGTGTAGCGAGCCCAGCCCCAGGCCAAACTAGAAACGGACCTTGGGGTGACTTTGTCCACATACAAATGCCGTGGCGAAATCTGCTAGGTTTGAGTCTCCCTATTTGCACTTCACATATATCAGTGGCCTTGCAAACCATTGGTGATCTCAATTCCCCTTGTCTGCTACATACCAGGACTATTTTTATTCTCACAAAGGTTTACTTACTCACTTACACATGAACTCGCTCAACATTATTGTTGATTTTTCAACTTACATGTATTTCAGGAAATTAACGGATCTGGCACGGTATGGAACGTTTTCCCGCTGCACTAGTCATGAGGTCATCTGGGTTTGGGGAGTTGTGACTCTTTCCTGGACAAGTCACAAGTCCTTAAACTGTTTTTATGTCATGTTGATGTTTGTGTTTGTCGAATAATGTCGTTAGAACACGTTTCAGTTAAAACAATGTTATTGTATTTGGTTTTTAAAACTTAATCAATGGATGATCTTGCATGGTTTTATCTCATATAACTTTGTTATGGTTAAGCTATGGTATTAAGAAGTCACACCAAACTAACCACGCTTCCGCAAAGCCAGGGTGTGACAGCTTGGTATCAGAGCTCTGATCATAGCGAACTAGGATTCTTTCTCGAGTCTAGACTATGATCACTAGGGCTCTCACGAAAACATTTTTCTGCATACCACTTAAGTCCAGATCCAAAACTTTTTACAAACAAATGTTGAGCACATTTTATTATTTATAGGCTCAGCCTGGAGGGCTGAGGCTCGGTCTGGAGGATCGAGGCTCGGTCTAGGTGACCGAGGTAGTTGAGCACGTTGATTTATTATAGGCTCAGCCTGGAGGGCTGAGGCTCGGTCTGGAGGATCGAGGCTCGGTCTAGGTGACCGAGGTAGTTGGCTAGTGAGGCTAGGAAAAGTAAGCTCAGTCATGAAGGCTGAGGCTCGGTCAAGGGGACCGAGGCTCGATCTAAGTGGTCGAGGTGGAGGATAGAGCAGTCTTAGAGACTGGGAGAAATTTGGCCAGTGGAACTAGGAGAATTATGTGATACCTTCCTTGGTGACTTATGTGATTATCTGATTATATGATTGATTATTATACGTATATGTGTTTGTGTTACAAACGTCATGCTTTCATCAAGTACTAGAAAGATGGACACTACGAATCCCATGGCCATAGTATCAGACGACATAGTTTCATCGAAGCACGAGGTGTACATTTCTGATACTACCGGCACAGACAATGACGACGTTCAGCCCTTTTGCGCTGCCTGAAGTCGTAGCAGAGCCTACTGATGGCCATCTTGTTGGGAATTTGCCCCCTTGCCGCTTATCCTATTGTTGATATGCCCCCCCCCCTGACGTGGCCTCTGACGACGATAACGATCTACTGGAGGAGGACCCATTCGAGGGCAGGGCCCTATTGCTGCTGGTATTAGACTACTGCATGCGGACGCTCCTGTAGGGGAAACTCATGTCCATTCCCCTATCCCAGACTCATTTGAGTTTCTGACATCCGCGTCTTCGCACATACAGGGAATGCAGCACCACTCACACGACGCCGACCCTGATATGGCATCATCAGCTGCACCGGATCCCGCCCACAGCTTTGAGTTTGACCACGATATTGAGGTTGATCCTGCTTTTCCACCTGGTTTTGATCCAGACCATGACCTTGAGTTCATACACTTAGACCAGCCCTTGGAGGATCCTGTAACCCCCTGTGT
This sequence comes from Helianthus tuberosus, assembly GCA_030545235.1. Classification (NCBI taxonomy): domain Eukaryota; kingdom Viridiplantae; phylum Streptophyta; class Magnoliopsida; order Asterales; family Asteraceae; genus Helianthus; species Helianthus tuberosus. The sequence goes on along the minus strand of CM060432.1, from coordinate 61,133,912 downwards.
TTGTTGATCCAGCTGATCTTAAGATGGAGTTTTTGATCCGGAGCCGGCCGTGGCCCCTGAGCCAGGCGCTGCTCCTGACCCCGCATTGGAGCATGACCCTGTTCATGCCAATGCACCTACTATTGCTCATTGATTGATCATCTGCTTGGACGAGAGAAAATTTGGGGTAACTGTGCAAGACAATTTATTATTATGGGGGCCCACGTAATAACGATTTGTAGTGCACAGGAATCCTGGTGGACTCTGCGGGTCAAGCTAATGATAACCAATGCAGCAGGAAATAACTTAAAATGACCGAGGCGATGTAGCCTCGAGTTCATTCTATTAAGAGCAACAAGCCAAATTGGCAAGCCTATGTGAAGGCTCAGAAATTTACTTCCCCACTCATACAGTGAGTATATTTGCGTGTGAAATTGGGTGATTACATGATGGCTTATGTTGCTATATACACCTCATAGACAATTGAAACGTTGTCTAACCCGCTTCACACCACTTCGACAAAAGGGAATGTCACCCAGGCGTGACACAAACACCAGTACGTTGCCAAGGACAGAAGCCGAGCTGCAAGAACGCATCTCACAAATAAATGCACGACATGAAGCCCTCCGCTCTAAGTACAACGATGGTATTACTGGAAATAACCCTCCAACTGGCTGCACCTATAAACAGTTCCTGAACTGCAAGCCTTTGAACTTTGACGGAACAGGAGGCGCCGTTGCATTTGTTCGTTGGTCCGAAAAGACCGACTCCATTCTAAGAATGAGTAACTGTTCGCCCCAACAGAGTGTTACCTATATCTCGGGGATATTTCTAGATGGCACACTCTCTTAATGGAACCTCCAGGTTCAGACCCTTGGCACAGACGCTACTTATGCACTGAGCTGGGACGAGCTCAAGGAAACGATTGAGAAGAAATGTTGTTTTAGGACGGGAATTTAGAAGCTTGAGGTGAAGTTCAGGAATTTGAAAACGGACGAACCAGAAATTCCTGAACTTGTCCAGCGATCGCACGACTTATCTAGGGTCGCCCCCCTACTTAGTCAAATCGGAGTTCAAAAGGGATTGAACGATTCATTTTGACACTTGCACCCCAGATCAGGGGTATGGTTACTACCTCAAAGCCCTCAACCATTGCAGAAGCTATCAATATGGGTGATCTATTGATAACATGAGATGTTATGTGTTGATATTGTTGTATACTTACGTACACTCTACTTATTATGACCTGACCAACGTACACCACCTTTTAGAAGATGCCACCGAGACGTGAGCCACACATGCCTACTAATGAGGCAGAACTCCAGCAGATTATCGCTGCTGCCATTGCACAATACGCCGCCTCTCAAGGAGGGACTAGTGGAAGCAACTCTGGCAACACTGGCAACAACAATAATCCACCTCATGGTAATACTAAGTCATTTAGACATACCATGACCTAATTGGATATCCTTAGCAATGATGCTAATGCCAAACGTATGTGCAGGATGCACCTACAAGCAGTTCTTAGACTGCAAGCCCGTAAACTTTGATGGCACAGGAGGTGCTGTCGCCTTTGTTCGTTGGGCTGAGAAAACCGAATCTGTTCTACGCATGAGCAAGTGCGCGCTGGATCAGCAAGTCACCTATATCTCAGGGCTGTTTCTAGATGGAGCCCTATCCTGGTGGAATCTACAAGTACAGACACTAGGCGAAGCTGCTGCCTACGCACTGACCTGGACCGAACTGAAGGAACTTATGCGCAAAAAGTACTGTTCCCGCGCGGAAATCCAGCGATTGGAGACCGAGTTCTGGCACTTGAAAATGGACGGTCCAAAGATAGCGGAATACGTTCAAAGGTTCCATGACTTATCTCATGTGGTACCCTACATGGTCACTCCTGAGTTCAAGAGAATTGAACGCTTCATTTGGGGACTAGCTCCTCAAATCATAAGCATGGTAACCTCATCCAAGCCTGCGACCATTACTGAGGCGATTGATTTGAGCGTAGCTCTCACAGAGGAGGCTATTCGTCTGAACAAGTTTGATGATGCTGAGCATAAGAAGAAAGAGACTCACGTCGAGTCGTCAGGAGGTAGCAAACGGAAGTTCTCAAACTTCAAGCAAGGCGCCAGTGTGGCGGTTAAGAAAGGAGGATCAGCTGGTAGTGGGAAGAAAGGAAAAGGATACCAGGGCACCCAGCCCAAGTGTAATGCCTGTCAACGCCATCATACTGGCCATTGTAGTGTGAAAGTATGTGAAGCATGTGGAAAGCCGGGCCACTCAAAAGATTCTTGTTGGGCTAGTGCTGGCCGAGGAGGCCAGGGAGGATTTGGGAATAGGAATAATAACCGTGGTGGTATTGGAAATCGCCCACAAGGAAACTATGGAGGTAATGAGAATCGAGGCAACAATGCTAACCAAGCGGGCGCCGTGAATCGTAATCAGAGGAATGATCAAGCTGGTGGAAACGGGCAAAGACTGGGATGTTATAACTGCGGAGATATCGGGCATTTTAAGAAGAACTGCCCAGAGTTAAACCAAGCCCGTGGAAGAGTATTCCAACTCGAAGCTAGGGAAGCGCGCCAGGACCCCAATGTTGTTACTGGTACGTTCCCTGTAAATCAACGCTATGCATCCGTTTTGTTTGATACTGGTGCCGATTATAGCTTCGTATCGTTAGAATTTAAGAATATGCTTGGTTTAGCCGCTAATAAGTTAGATATTCCGTACTCAATCGAATTGGCCAATGGAAAGTTAGTAGAAGCCGATGAAGTTATTAGAGGTTGTGTGATCGAATTAGGAGAGCGTGAATTCTCCCTAGATCTACTACCAGTCCAGTTGGGAAGCTTCGACGTGGTGGTAGGAATGGATTGGTTATCAGGCAACAAAGCAGAGATCGTTTGTCATGAAAAGGTTGTTCGTATCCCAATCGAAGATGGCGAGACAATTGTGGTGCACGGAGAGAAGCGTGAGACGCTGTTGAGGATTATCAGCTGCTTGAAAGCAAGGAAGTGTTTGCAGAAAGGATGTGTTGCTTTTCTGGCACACATTGTGGATAAAAAGGCTGCTGAGCCAAAGATCGAAGACATCCCTGTCGTGAGGGAGTATCCAGAAGTCTTTCCAGAAGACTTACCTGGACTGCCACCTCAGAGGCAAGTAGAGTTTCGCATTGACTTAGTTCCAGGCGCCGCGCCTGTGGCTAAGGCACCGTATAGACTTGCTCCGTCTGAGATGCCGGAACTGTCGACGCAACTTCAAGAGTTGTTAGACAAGGGTTTTATCCGACCAAGCTTCTCGCCTTGGGGAGCTCCGGTCCTGTTTGTCAAGAAAAAGGACGGTAGTTTTCGTATGTGCATCGACTACCGGGAGCTGAACAAGCTGACGATCAAGAATGGATACCCTCTGCCAAGAATTGATGATCTGTTCGACCAACTTCAAGGTTCAAGCTTTTATTCAAAGATCGATCTTTGATCTGGATACCATCAGCTAAGAATACAAGAGGAAAGCATTCCGAAGACAACCTTCAGAACTCGTTATGGGCACTACGAGTTCCTTGTTATGCCATTTGGTTTGACAAACGCACCTGCAGTCTTTATGGATTTGATGAATAGAGTCTGCAAGCCGTACTTGGACAAGTTCATGATTGTGTTCATCGACGACATTTTAATTTATTCGAAGATGAAGGCTGAACACGAGCAGCATCTTAGAGCCATTCTAGAGCTACTGAAGAAGGAACAGCTGTATGCCAAATTCTCCAAGTGCGAATTTTGGCTGCGTGAAGTCCAATTCCTTGGGCACGTGGTAAATGGAGATGGAATCCACGTGGATCCAACCAAGATCGAGGCGATCAAGGATTGGGAAACGCCAAAGACGCCAACCGAGATTCGACAATTCTTGGGTTTGGCTGGCTACTACCGAAGGTTCATTGAGGATTTTTCAAAAAATCGCTCAACCTTTGACGCTCCTCACCCAGAAAGATAAGACGTTTGATTGGGGAATCAAACAGGAAGGAGCATTCCAGATACTGAAGGATAAGCTTTGTAACGCGCCAATCTTAGCTCTACCAGAAGGTACTGATGATTTTGTGGTATACTGCGACGCATCGCGTCAAGGACTGGGTTGTGTGCTGATGCAACACCTAAAGGTTATTGCTTACGCATCGCGTCAGTTGAAAGTGCACGAAAAGAACTATACCACACACGATTTGGAGCTCGGCGCAGTGGTTTTTGCTTTAAAGATCTGGAGACACTACCTTTATGGTACAAAGTGTACAATCTTTACAGATCACAAAAGCCTACAGCATATATTCAACCAGAAGGAGTTGAATATGAGGCAAAGACGTTGGGTTGAATTGTTGAACGACTACGACTGCGAGATAAAGTACCACCCAGGGAAGGCAAACGTGGTCGCCGATGCCCTAAGTCGTAAAGAGAGGATCAAGCCCATAAGGGTTAGAGCTTTGGAAATGATTGTCCAAACCGACCTTTTCTTGCGTATTCGTGCCGCGCAAAAGGAAGCTCTCAAGGAAGGAAACCTTGAAGAAGAATATCTCCGAGGGATGGAGAAGCTATTGATACCAAACGAGGAAGGAACATTATGCTTCGAGAAAAGGATTTGGGTTCCTCTGTTTGGTGGTTTAAGAAAAGTTATTTTTGATGAAGCTCACAAGTCGCGGTACTCTATCCACCCTGGATCGGATAAGATGTACCAGGATCTCAAAGATTATTATTGGTGGCCTAGGATGAAAGGCGATGTTGCTGTTTATGTGGGCAAATGTTTAACATGCGCTAAGGTTAAAGCCGAATACCAGAAGCCTTCAGGACTTCTGCAACAGCCTGAAATTCCCAAGTGGAAATGGGAACAAATCTCCATGGATTTTATTACGAAGTTGCCAAGAACGCCAAGAGGCCATGATATGATTTGGGTGATAGTTGACCGCCTAACAAAGTCCGCACACTTTCTGCCAATCAACGAGAAAGACAGTACTAGTAAACTTGCGGAAATATACATGAGAGAGATTGTCGCACGCCATGGAGTACCTCTCTCGATCATCTCTGATAGAGACGGAAGGTTTGTGTCTAGGATATGGCAATCCTTCCAAGAAGCGTTTGGATCGCAATTGAATCTGAGCACTGCGTTTCACCCGCAAACTGACGGCCAGAGCGAGCGAACGATACAGACTTTGGAAGACATGCTGAGGGCGTGTGTTATGGATTTGGGCGGTAGCTGGGATAAACATTTACCTTTGGTCGAATTTTCATACAACAACAGCTACCACACCAGTATTGGTGTCGCGCCATTCGAAGCCCTTTACGGACGCAAGTGCCGATCACCTCTATGTTGGGCTGACGCAGGTGATAGGCAACTCGCTGGTCCCGAGATCGTCCAAGAGACGACAGACAAGATCGCGCAGATTCTTAAACGCATCGAAGCAGCTCGCCACAGACAGAAGGCCTATGCGGATCCAAACCGGAAACATGTGGATTTCCAAGTTGGAGAAATGGTGTTATTGAAGGTTTCACCCTGGAAGGGTGTGGCACGCTTCGGAAAGCGTGGGAAGTTAAATCCGCGCTACATTGGTCCTTTCAGAATTCTGGAAAGAATAGGACTAGTAGCATACAAGTTGGACCTACCTGCTGAACTGAATGGTGTTCACGATACATTTCATGTATCCAATCTAAAGAAAAGTCCAACTCAAGTCACCGTTGCCATTCCCACCGACGAGATTCATGTTGACGAAACGCTCCACTTCGTTGAAGAACCTGTTGAGGTCACATATTGGAAAGTTAACAAGACCCGCCGGAGCAGTGTCAAACTCGTCAAAGTTCGTTGGAATGCCAGACATGGTCCTGAATACACCTGGGAATGTGAGGACCGGATGAAAGAGAAATACCCCCACCTTTTTCCTAAGAACCCTGCATCTACAAGCAAAACTTAAATTTCGGGACGAAATTTATTTAACGGGGGGAGAATGTGACAACCCGCACTAAACCAGGTATCCGTACGACTTAATTAATGATTAATTACTGCTTAATTACTGTGCTTGCTTGAACTTGTGAATAAACTGCTACTTGCATACTGATACATGCACTTACTTGCATCATACTTTACTTGCTGTCACTACATTATTTACATGCTGAACCTTAGTGACAAACATGATGCACAAAAAGCACAGTAGCACAATACACGGATAACCTATTGAACATGCTGACAAAGCCAGCATCAGGCAAACACTGCCTCTAAGGCCTGTATGAGCCAGAATGTTTTGCTACACTAGTAGTGAGTGTAGGGATACAAGGATTGTAGAAATGCGTCTCTAGGAATAAGTCATTATGACTGGATGTGCCTAAAACGTACTCTAAGTACAAAACTCAGCACTTTACAGAATAATTCAGCTTTTAGCTAACTAATAAAGTGCCAAAACATGAGAAAAATAACACTAGACACTTTCCAAAGTGTCAGGAATAAGCTGTGTCACTAAAGAGAGTAATAACGACACTTTAAAGCTTTGTTAACACTTTAACGGATTACTATCCAACCGAACAACCGGACTATACCCGGAACATGAAAATATTGCTATTTTCACTATTTATCTTTTTCTGAGCCAGTTAGGGTCCCTGAATACCCTAACACCCGTCATAACATACTATACACAAGTAACCAAGTTAATTACTTAACTTAACCAAACTATTACCTAATTGATTAGTTGAAATCGAACCAAGGGACCCCCCCCCCCCAACCGAATCGGTCACCTAGTGACCACCCCATGTACTTGCAAGATTTGCTAAATCTAGTTTGCTAAATATCTATCCTACACATTAACCTTTGGGTAAAGCACACTTGGATTATCTATAAGATCAAGGGTTACACACATAATCATCCATTATCACAACACACACTTCACACCTCTCTCTCTTGCTCTCTAGAGCTCTCGGCCGAACCCCCCTCCCCACATACATCCATTTTCGAGCTGGTTCATCCCATTCCAAGGTCATTCAAGCATCAAGGGTCTCGTATTAGGAAGCTTGGAGCAAGCGGAACGCGAAGGACCTCTCTACTTAGCTTTTATCCACCTCGTTTGCGCGTAGATTCTTCCCTAGCCTCGAGCTAGAGGTATAATACTTAAAACTCGTATTTGAACTAATCTAAAGTGGTTAATACGATGTGTAACGATTAAAACTCGGAATCTTGCAATTTGAAGCATTAAAGTCTACTTAAAACGCTAAAAATGGTGGTTAATAGCACATAAGTTGTGTAAATGTTGTAGTAATTGAAAGTTGTGATTATTTAGACCCGATCTATGTTGTGGTAGCTCGGATCATCGTTTAACCCGGTTTGGTAAGATCATGGATCTTAACATAAGCTTGCTTTGAATAATACAAGGGTTAAAAGGTGAAACTCTACCACACATGAAACACGAACTTGTGTAAAAGTATTTTTACTTGCAAAATAGTGTTTAAAACTAGCAGATCTACGTATCTGCAAGTGGTATTTTCAAAGGACCAAGCGTTAAAGAAATCATGTTTTCTAAAAACGGATCTCACAATAACAAGAATGATATTTAGAACACACAAGTGTGTAAACACTTGTGTAACACAAGTTTCAACAAAATAACTATCTTTGTAAAAATAGACAAGAAGTTGTAAAGAAGGAACTTCTCTAAAAACAAGACTTTTACGAAACCGGATTTATTTATATAAAGATCCACTAAAGGTAACGAGATTTACCTCATATTTTGGGAAAACTGCAAGTTCATGTAATTTTTGGAAGTTTACGCATATGTTGATTAGTTGTTGTGAGAAAAGTTGTTCTGATCAAATAAAGAAAATTGTTGAGTTGATTTGTTAAAGAAAATGATACGCTTGAAAGCGTGGCCACCTCCAGTTACAGAGGAAACTCTGGCGAAATTTTTCTAAAAACCTAACACTTAGAACTATTTACACTACAAGTGTTAGAATTATATTTGGACATGTTTTCAAAATATAAATTTCGCCATGACTTTATTTACTAAATATTCGGAGGTGGGATTTTCACAAAATTTAACGTGATAAATATATATTTTTCACACACTGTTTATGATTATTTTGTGAAAATGCATAAATATTATTTTTAGAGTAAAAATAATATTTACGAACATTAACGATTCCAAAATAATACGAACGCTTTCACCATAAATATATAAGTTACACCGGTGATTATATTACCACTCGATTGTTAAACGTAACTTACGCACTTACGGAAATATTTATGAACGCACATGTATTGAATCCCCCATCCTTGGGAAGGAGATTAACTACCAAGTATATACAGAATGTAAACACGAAATAGTTGTCTAACTTTTTCTCAAAGACTTAAACTATGAAGCTAAGGCACGGCCGTCCGTCTAATAGAAATTAGCACCTGTAGGTCGTCGCACAGCTGCGTGAGCAGGAGATACTTGGTAGAGACGCTTCACTGTGAGTTCATGTCCCCCTTTTCTCTAACTGTTTTCAGTTTTCTTAACTGCGGGGGTGAAATACATGTTACTTTGATTACAAGTCCTTTATACATGGTATGGTTAGCGTAAGGAGGTTTACTACTTAGATCATGTGAGTGGGTAGGAGCAATATGAGGCCATTAGTCCTCATGTCGGGACCGAGGGACAGGAGCGGTAGATCTATCTGGGTGTAGCGAGCCCAGCCCCAGGCCAAACTAGAAACGGACCTTGGGGTGACTTTGTCCACATACAAATGCCGTGGCGAAATCTGCTAGGTTTGAGTCTCCCTATTTGCACTTCACATATATCAGTGGCCTTGCAAACCATTGGTGATCTCAATTCCCCTTGTCTGCTACATACCAGGACTATTTTTATTCTCACAAAGGTTTACTTACTCACTTACACATGAACTCGCTCAACATTATTGTTGATTTTTCAACTTACATGTATTTCAGGAAATTAACGGATCTGGCACGGTATGGAACGTTTTCCCGCTGCACTAGTCATGAGGTCATCTGGGTTTGGGGAGTTGTGACTCTTTCCTGGACAAGTCACAAGTCCTTAAACTGTTTTTATGTCATGTTGATGTTTGTGTTTGTCGAATAATGTCGTTAGAACACGTTTCAGTTAAAACAATGTTATTGTATTTGGTTTTTAAAACTTAATCAATGGATGATCTTGCATGGTTTTATCTCATATAGCTTTGTTATGGTTAAGCTATGGTATTAAGAAGTCACACCAAACTAACCACGCTTCCGCAAAGCCAGGGTGTGACAAATAAAACATACTCCATTGCCATTACCATAATTGTTCAACAGATGCGCAACATACATTAAGTTTATAATTTACAAACCATTCAAAGCAAATAAGTTGTTATTATTTCATACATCCAAAACGAAAGTTTTAAACATTAAGGCTTTATCCACTATAACACCGCAAAGCGGCAGTATAATAGATAAACCCTTCAAAAGATGGCACGGAGTCTTGATACTTGTTTCCTGAATTAGAATCCCTGACAAGGTCCACTAATTCCCTAAAATACATGTTTAAGTAGAAAAATCAACAAAGGTTGAGCTAGTTCATGCAGTTTAGTCGTGTATGATACATCCGAAAAATGTAGATTGTACTTGTATTTGAATCAAATATAGTATGAAAAGCGTCAATGAAATCGTGATCATTAATGTTTTGCAAGGACATTAATATGTGTGACGAAATAGGAAGCAAACCAACCCTAGACGATTTTAATTGTATCGACACCATGTCGTAGGGCAACAAACGCACTCCTAGGTAAATGAATGACCATGAGTGGGGCTCGCCAAAACCCATTAGATCTAACCCTTTGTTCCTTGGTCCAAACTGGATTAATGGTGCTTTAGTTATGGCCCTAATTCTCACATGATCTAAGGTGTTTCATTCCTTGACTTATCATACGTATTGTACATGTATTTTCCCCGATAGTTGTAAAGCTTGAAAAACATTTAAGATGAAAAGGGGACATGAACTCACAGTATCGCGTCAGTGAGTAGAAGTAAATATGATATCACGTGCGGTAGTCCTGAACAGTGTTGCGACCTACAATCGTTGTTATATTTGTTAGACACTTCGGTCTTTGTAAACAACTTGAGTACAAGTCTTGTGTCTTAAATATGTTTAAGACTTGTATGTCTTTATTGTTCGTTGAACTTTGTATTTCTTTACAATTTATGTCATTGGACTTAGCCCAAAAATTATGATATTGGGCCTAAATAGTGTTGGGCTTAAATAGTGTTGGGCTTTTGGGCCCATAAGTTTGGTATTGGGCTTAGCCCATAAGTTATTGATATTGGGCTTAGCCCATGTATTTAGTTTAAGCCCATTATTAATATAAATTCTTTAAAAAGTATAAGCCCATTTATATAAAAATTATAGTCCATTAGAAAAATATAGGTCTTTCATTTTTATAAAAAACATTTTTATAAAAATTTACTAATTATACTTTTTAGGAAATAAAAACATAATAGTTTTTATAAGTTTTAAAATGTCCGAATTTCGTTAATGGTAACGTAATTTTTGTGTCCGTGTCGAAAGATCGTCTAGATGTCGTATTAAGTCCTCGGATTGGTAAGATGTCCATAAGTTCGTCCGTCGTCCGTTTTGACCATAATTTATGTCCGATTGTTCGTATTGTCCGTAACATGTCTTTAAGGCATATTTATATGTAGTTTTGTAAGACTTTAATTCTAAAGTCTCTTGAGTTTATTATCACCATTTTAATCAAGTTCCTATCTTTGATATATATAACTAATACACCAATTATTACATATCACATAACTTGTTAAAATGAACAAATATATATTTTCTAAAAAAAATATATTTATCTAATCTTTTCTTTTTATAAAAACCTTTCTTTAAATCTTTGTAAATCTTGTAAAGATTTAACCAAAATGATAGTTTTTATAACATAAAGTTTTTAAGAAAAATTTGCCATATAACCTTTGTTTTAATCACTTTGCCATGTTTAATAAACATATCTTTTTCTTTTTAAATCAACATCAACAATTTACTCATAATTTTTATAAACAATACACATAAGATTTATAACATAACCTTGTCAAGATGATCTCAAAATCATGTAGGGTTTTGAACTTGCTCATAATATATGTTAACTAGTTCAAAAACCAAGTTTACTTCTAGTTTTAACAACTTTTATAAAAATCTCATGTTGTATGTTACTTTTTATAATCTTGTAAAAAGTCTTGTTTTTAATTAAAAACCTTAGATACTTTAATTACACCATAAATTTTAATCATCCATTATCTTAAAAAAAAACTTTAACATATTCATGTATACTTGTTAGATCATGTTTTTAGAACATCATCTAACAAGTTATACATATCTTAATCATCTCAACAAGATCAAATATGCAAATAACAAATCTTAATTTACAACATAAACAAACATATACATATCATGATTTGTATTTTTGCTTCTTTCTATCTTCATATTATTATGTATGATTATTTTGTTTATTACTAGTTATAATAATAATCATAACATAAATAAGTAAGAAAAAATAATTTTAGAGGCTTACTTCTAGCTCTAGGCTAGGGATGATCTAGATGATGTTAAGAAACAAAGAAGATGAAGATCTTGTTGTTAGAAGACTCTTGGATGGATGAAAAAGGTTGCTTTAGCTTGTAGGTGCTTTAGATCTTCTTATGTGCCATGAAACTCCATGTTGATCATCCAAGAAAGTGATAAAATAAGATGGGTTTTTGAGGTGTTCTTGATGAAGATATGAAGATGTTGAGAGAGTTTGTGTGTGTTTGAAAAGGTGTAAAAGAGTTGTAGTATGTGTTAGTGATTAATGAGAAGTGTTATAACCATGCCACCACATGACTAACTCTTCCAACAATGTTATAACTATGACAACACATCTTCCACTTAACCATTTAGATAAGTATTCATGAAATAAAAAAAAAACAATGGTGGGGGGGGCCACTTGTGGTTGACGGGTCACCCATGTGGGGGGGGGGGGTCTTTTGTGGTAAAAATTGTTGGTGATTTTGTTAAGGTTAAAAATGGTAAAAATGGTTAAAGGTTTAGGTTTTTATGTGTTACAAATTTTCAAGACTTAGAATGATCCTAAATAGGATGAAAATGACCAAAAAATAATGTTCACTAGTTCACTACATATGTCAAATTGTAGTTCGGATAGTCTTTTGTCGCTCGTTCCGCAAGAAGATAGTCGAAAGGTTCGCTTATGAAAGTTGTAGGGAAACATTCGGTTATATATTTATATAATGTTCCCTATGTATTTTCATATGGAATTTGAGTTTAAACAACCCATTTTGCACTTTGTAGTAAAAATACTAATGCTGAATTTTGCGGAAAAACATTGAAATGGTCACTTTTGGTGCTTTTTGGCATTTTTCGTGCAGTTTTTGTGCTATCGGACATTGGTAATATATTAGACCAAACCCTTGCATTTCCAAGTAGGGTTTATTGTATAATTGATGTTGGACTTTCGTATGAGTCCTAAAAATATCGTTACACTAGTTTCTGCGGATCCTGAGTTTTTGTCAGCACGCTAGTTTACTAGGCACTACTCTAGTTGTTTCGATGCACTGTTTACACTGTTTCAAATGTAACCACTAAAAATGAATCATGTGCATCATAAATGAATATTCCATAAGTATTCTAAGATGTATATCATGAAATCATGCATTTCGGATATTCTAATCACGTATTTGTATAATGTAATTCATTGCTTTAAATGTAAGTAATTTACCAGAAAGTGGCAGTTGTCACAATCATAAGGGTCTTACTACTAGCACAAGGCTAGGGAAGAACACAAGATGTTGAAGATGACAAATGTGATGGATAAAAGCAATCGAGAGAGGTCCTTCAAGATCCACAAGCTCTAAACCTCCTTAAACACCTTCTAGCACCTTGTGATTACTTGAGATTGGATGATCAAAGTTGGATGAAGGTGGTGGTATGGTTGAGGGTTTCGGCTGAGAGTGGGGAGGAGAGGAAGAAGGAGAGTGTGTGTGAGGTGTTGGTGAGTTATGAGCTCTTGTTCTTCTTATATCCATTCCAAACTATTAACCTTTGTGTATCATGTCTCACAAGTACAAGACATATCCAAGATTATAATCTTAAGAGATTCTATAAGATCAAAGGAAATCAAGAAAGATTAAGTAAAGATCTTGATGGGGGCCACCTTGTGACCGTCCCAACCAAAGGGGGGGGGGGGGGGTAAAGTGTAAGTTTGATGGATAGTAGGAGATCTAGTTAGGATTTAAGCGTATTGATTAGTGTTCATGCATATGATGTGTTATGTAGTGTGTTAGGGTGTTCAGGGATCATAACTAGCTCAGAAACATTAAAACAATGCTTCTAGTATAATTTTGGTGTTTCGGGTAGTGTCCGGTTGTTCGGTTAGATACCGGTTCGTTAAAGTGTCAAATTATTCCTTTTAGTGATCTTTAAGTACCCTTTTGTGACACTTTTAATTCCCGATACTTAGGAAAGCATTCAGAGCCATTTAGTCATATTTTTACATGTTACTAACTCGTTACAATGCTGAATTTTGTTGAAATATGCTGAAATATGTAAAATTCAGCATTTAAAGTGTGTTTCGGGTGCTTTTTAGTGCATATTTTAGCTTCCGGAAAGTCTGTATGTCAACCCTTGTATCCATACTTGGGTTTTAATGTATTTTAGATGTTGGACCTGCTCCTAGGCCCTAATTCCATTATCTGGCTGCTTTCTGCAGAGTAGCTGACACAGTGTGTGTTGGACCGTTTATGTGACCCGAAAAGTCAATCCGAGTAGCTCATTCTCACATATAAAGGCGGAATCAGAATATGTAAGATTACACCAGCTTGTCCTATTAATTTCCTTTGCTTTTATTGCTTTTCTACTCAAAATTTGACAGAGTTTTGGCTCCCAAGCATACACATACATCTACTGGACTAATGAACCACTCACCTATATATATAGTTTCTGGTCCACTCATACGACATGCCATATGAGCGGTCTAGAATACTTGACACATAAGCGAACCAGATATTGATATATGAGCGGTCCAGACTTAAGACAATGACACATAAGCGAACCAGACCCTATTTCACACAATATTTACATTTTGACCCCCTGTTGACCAATATTGACTTCAGGCTTTTTGTAGACGCAGTCAACAGACATTCTGTGCATCAACAGACTCCCCCTTGGATGTTGACGTAGTCTTTTAGCATCTTCAGATCCGTAGTCTTCAGTCTTAGTCTTTTCACCAACTCTGTCTATCTTCACAAGCATTCTTCACAAGTTCACAATCTTGCTCCATCTTCAAACTCCCCTTTGATTTTTGATCCAGACTCCCCCTTTCACAGACTCCCCCTCTCGATATGCTAGAATCTGAGATATCTGGTTCAAGTTTTGACAAATAGCTTCCTTTGGGAATAATGAAGATCAAACCTGTTACTCAACCAACAAACATTACAAACTATCTTTTCAACATTAAATCACAAAATCAATCAGTTATAGCAATCCACTCAAGTATTCAGGTCCAAGTTAATGACCCTGATTACTCAATTAATCTACCAAGTCCAATTTAATGACCTTGGTTGATCATTTGACGAAACAAACTGATTTAAAACAACAATTTCAAACAATTTCTGAAAATAACAAGTATCAAGTTAATGAACTTGTTTTTGACTTTTCAAACAATTCAAACTTCTTCAAAGTAAGCTCTCCTCATTCTTCAGTCCAGAATCTCCTGCATCTGCTTCAAACAACTGAGAATCCAACAATCGACTCTCCACTTTGGTTTGTCGGAAAATAAAGCAGAAATAAAATCTTTTTGGATTTTATAAAGTGTTCTAAACTAAGAAATGAAATACAGAAAACTTAAATTGCAGAAATTAAACAAAGTAAACTATTTACAAACATATTTTTGGTGAGCGTGTCAGGGAATCATATCAGCTTTTCAGACAAATCACAAGTACCGTTAAGCTACATTACATACTCAGACTTAAACAATTTACCTCGATTGTCGATATACTGATCCATCTTAAATTCTCACACAAATTTCAACTTACTCAGGATACGATTTAGATGAATTAAGAACTTAGATCATTCATGTGTCCCACCTCTTGAATATACTCCCGTATCCAGAATCCCAATAATCAGTCTTACAGGTGAGAATACTACAATGATATCTGTATATAATTTAGGTATGCGAGGGCCGAGGGATCTCAGGTCGATACTTCCGTATACGCAGAGAGATATCAGCTTCGACTTTTCGGTGTGTCCCCTTTAGAGGATCTTTTTGCTTACAACAGCAGCATTTATCAATTTTATTATTTCAGCATGCTGAGGGTTTAATGCTGTGTTTCAAGCATTGCAGCAAGTATTAGCCAGGGACTAGGTCAGAACCACCGTTCAGCAGAAGTCCCGGAATAATACCCCAGACATCATTGAGTATAAAGACCTAGTATATCAGATTAAGAGACCTTTCAAACGAGATTTCAGGGGTTACCTATATATCCAAGTAGTGTTCCCCACGAATTCACAAGTTTGAATTTAGGTTTATATCCCAAATAAATCTACTAAATGTGCAAAAACCTATCGACACATCATCAGTAAGATTGTTTAACTCTTTTATACTTTTCAAATCTTTAGCATACTGTAATCGTCTAGCTGATGTACTATCATTTTCCCTATATACACAAGCTCTTTTTCAGATTTTATCATGTTTTTGTATTTTTGCATTTTTTACTGTTTTTGTATTTTCTGAAAATAACTATGTACAAACAATCTACTCCCCCTAAATACCAAAACAAGTAAAAATTCGACAAACCATTGCAGATTGTTTCTCGTCTTCATCCGCAACAGTACTCTCATCAACGCCAATTATGCCATCCGACACCGACAAAAGCTTCATACCATTCAGTTTTAACAAATATTTAAACCGGTTTTTATCAAAAGCTTTGGTATGTAAATCAGCTTTCTGTTCGTCTGTGTGGATTTTCTCAATTCGTATCAACTTTTTCTCAAAGCAATCACGAATAAAGTGATGACGAATTTCTATGTGTTTAGTTTTAGCGTGATGTACTGCATTCTTTGTTATATTTATAGCGGCCTCATTATCAACAAAAAGAGGTGTGTTAAGAAACTGCAAACCGTAGTCGCGCATCTGTTGCTGTATCCACAAGATCTGAGAGCAGCAACTGCTAGCAGAAACATACTCCGCTTCACATGTAGATAACGCCACAGACGTTTGTTTCTTACACTGCCAGGTAACCAATCTATGACCAAAGAACTGGCATCCTGCAGTTGTTGACTTTGAATTGACTTTGCAGCATCCGAAATCCGAATCAGAATACCCTTTGAGCGTAAAATCACCTTTCCTAGGATACCACAACCCCAATGAAGGAGTTCCTTTCAGGTAGCGCAATATCCTCTTCACAATAATCATATGTGATGCTCTCGGGTTAGACTGAAATCTTGCTGCGAGGCACGTTGGGTACATTATATCAGGACGTGAAGCAGTTAGGTACATTAAAGAACCTATCATGGATCGATAAAAAGTTTCATCAGCCCTGTCTCCGGTGAGATCTGGGTGAATCCCATGATTTGTTGCAAGTGGGGTAGCAGCTGGAGTAGAACTTGACATCCCAAATTTCTCTAGAATATCATGAACATACTTTGACTGATGAATGAAAATTCCCTCAGGAAGTTGTTCAACTTGTAATCCCAGAAAGAATTTCATCTCCCCCATTGATGACATTTCAAACTTCTGCTTCATCACTGATTCAAAATCTTTGCATAGATTTTCATTTGTCGACCCAAAGATTATATCGTCCACATAAATCTGAACAATCAGAAGATGACCATCGACCTCTTTAGTGAAGAGAGTGGCATCCACTTTTCCACGAATGAACTTGTTGTCTAGTAGGTGTTGAGACAAAGTCTCGTACCAGGCTCTCGGGGCCTGGTGTAAACCATACAGCGCTTTGTCCAATAAGTAGACCTTGTTTTTGTGGATTGGATAGGTGAAGCCCGGCGGCTGACCGACATAAACCTCCTCTTTAACCTTCCCGTAAAGAAATGCCGATTTAACATCCAACTGATAAACTTTGAAGTTCTTCCAAGACGCAAATGCTAGGAAAATTCTGATAGCCTCTAGTCGTGCTACAGGAGCATAAACTTCGGTAAAATCAATTCCCTCCTGTTGACTAAATCCCTGAACAACGAGTCGAGCTTTGTTCCTTACAACAACTCCTCTATCGTCCCTCTTGCACTTGAACACCCACTTGGTGTTAATTTTCCTATGACCATCCGGCAAATCAACTAACTTCCACACTCCCAATTTCTCGAATTGACTAAGTTCCTCCTGCATTGCATTGACCCAAGAGTCTTCAGTAAGCGCCTCTTTGTAAGTTCTTGGCTCAACCTGCGAGATAAAACAACTTAATGAGAATTCAGTTTGCAAAGGAGCAACTTTTGTATAAAAACATGTAAGCCCTTTATCAATCTGATTTCGAGTGCGAACGCCTTTCTGCAATTCTCCTATGATCAACTCCTCTGGATGATATGAAAAAGTTCGCGGCATCACTTCGCTTGGAACATCTACATTTCCCTCCAGATTAGTAACATTCTGCTCTGCATCTTGTTCACCAACTTGGTTTGTTTGACTTGAAATCTGAATTTGCTCCCCCTCAGAATCTGAATCACCATGATCAAAGACTGGCATGTTTTCAGCTTCTAGATTATCATTCTGAGTCGACTGATTATCCTGAGCAACTTCATTCTGTTGGACATCATCATGTTCACCAGCATTACTTGGACCTGCTTCATCATCATTTGAAGTTTCCCGTGGTCTTCTCGAATACTCAGCTGGGAACCTTAACTGCGACTCATATTCACGCAAAATATCCAACTCATCAAAGAAATCTTCATCTTCCTCTGATTCTTCTCTCATGTCAAACGAATCCCAAAGTTTGTCATAATGATAACGCCATGAATCTCCAGGATTCTGTGGCGGCATAGTATAACCTTGACATTCAACATTTGCAGCTTCAATAATCCGCTTTTCACTTGGAACGAAGACACGTCGCAATGGATTTGAATAACCAACAAATATACCCTCAATGCACTTCGGACCAAACTTCCCAAAAGGTTCTATAACCGTACAAGGTGACCCGAACGGTTCTAGATACTTCAAATTCGGTTTGCGATTATTGATTAGCTCAAAGCATGTTTTGTTGAACTTCTTGACAGTAAGAACCCTGTTGACCGTATAGCATGCGGCGGAAACAGCTTCAGCCCAAAAATTTATCGGTAACTTTGAATCTGCAAGCATAGTTCTAGCCGTCTCGATTAGTGTCCGGTTTTTACGTTCTGCGACTCCATTTTGCTGCGGAGTGTACGGAGCACTAAACTCATGCAAAATACCTCTTTCATCACAAAATTCTTCCATCTTGCTGTTCTTGAATTCAGTACCATTATCACTTCGAATTCTCTTGATACGCCTTTGGTACAAATTCTCAATCTTTCTGAACAGCCCCATCAAACTGTCAAATGTTTCATCTTTCGTTTTCAAGAAAGAAACCCACAAAAATCTGGAATAATCATCAGTAACGACCAAACAATAGTAATCTCCTGTAATACTTTTGACATTCACCGGACCAAACAAATCCATGTGAAGTCTTTCCAGAGGTCTCGAAACTGAATTGACTTGCTTTGTAGGGTGTGACTTTTTCTTCTGCTTGCCTTTGATGCAGCTAATGCACTCCCCTTCCAGATGAAAACCTTTGATATTAACTCCCAATACCAAATCATTGTGCACCAAGTGATTCGTCTTCCTTAGGTGAATATGCCCCATCTTTCGGTGCCACAATCTTGATTCTTTCTCAGTTGCTCTAGACACGAAACAATGTGCTTGACCAGTAGTTGTAGTTGCTACAGACATATCTAACACATATAAATCATTCACTCTAGGTGCCCTCATGATAATCCAATCTTCCGGTATAACAAAACCAGGTTTCAAAATCAAACATTCTTTATCAGTGAAGTGAGTAGTATACTGATTGTCACAAATCTGCGAGATACTAAGCAGATTGTTCTCCAGCTCAGTGATGTAGTTAACTCTCTCAAACGTTACAATCCCATTGGATAACGTTCCTTCACCAACAATTCTACCACCTTCATGACCTGCAAATCCCACATAACCACCATTGATATTCTTCACATCATACAGTAATGCAGTTTTTCCTGTCATATGTCGAGATGCGCCACTAGCCATGATCCATCTTGAAATGGCTCTTGGAAGATCCTGCACATACCACAAGTTGATTTTAAAACATTTCAATAAAGATGCCGATTCATGCTTCGCAATCCAGGAAGCTCCGGCAATTCAAACTGCTTATTCGAACATGGTGTCCACCCAGGCCTCATCAGCCTTAGGTGTAACCTTGACTCTCGCAATTTGAATTTTGAAATTTTCAGCCTTCAAAGGTGGAAAATTTGCATCATAATCAACCGAAATTGATTCTTCAGCCTTTTTCACTTCAGAAGTTGAAATTTTCATTTCAGTTTTTGGTTTCCAAACTTGTTGAGATAATGCAACCCTCTTGTAAAACTTGTCATTTTTAGTTACCACTTTCTTTATGGGTTCATTTTTCACTTGGATGTTGTCATTTTTCACATTCTTTTTCTCAACAAAGATTGGTGCTTTACCCTTCACTTCAACTTTCTTCTGTTGAATCTTCACAGTTTCAGTCTTAGGCTTCACATTGATACACTTTCGTGCAATGTGACCAACTTGGTTACATCTGAAACATGTTCGAGTATCAATAACTCGACTTGTGCCTTCAGACTGATACTGTGAAGCTCTTTTCTCAAAGAACTCTTCATTCGATTTTGAAAAAATCTCATTTTCTTCATCAGCAAGTGAACTTGAACTGTTCACAAACACCTTCTTTTCAACAAACCTCTTGTTTTGAAAACTCTTCGTCTGATAACTATTACCACCCCGATAACCACCCGACCAACTGTTTCGATTGTTATTATAAAAACGTGATGGATTAACAGATTTCTTGTAGTATGATTTATCTTTCTCAAAACTCATTTTTCTCTTTGTTTGACTGAACTTGTTCACTTCTGACAACTCAACTTCAACCAATTTGAAAACATTTGTCAATTTGTTCACATTAACATTCTCAATCGGAAACTCAGAATCCGAATACAACTTATCAGATCCAGCCATCTTGTACATCACAAGACCCGATTCATCACTTAAGTTGTTTTTGGATTTTGATTTCTGAATGTACTTGTCCAAGAAACACCCATCTTCCTCAGTAGTGTCACTATCCATTTTTAGTACGTTTTCGACAACACCTTTTACAATATCATTTTGGACACTATCGTCATTGGAAGACGTAAACATGACATCAATGTTCTCTGGAAGTTTAACTTCACTTTCTTCCTCAATTTCCACCAAACTAGACTGCTTTTTCGTGTAGTTGTCTAAAATTGGCGGTGGAACTTTGTGAAAACCTACACCCGTTCCATCACAATACACATCTTCGCCCGCTTTGTCTTTCCCGATGGGTTTGGGAATGATATGTTGCAAAACAAAGCTTGTGGAGCTGTAACTGTTAAGCTTCAACTGGATTCGCTCATTTTCGATTACACCCTCTTGAACTTTAAGTTTCAATTTAGCGATTTCATCCAGTTGTTGATTGATTGATTCTTCTTTGACTCTAAGCACTGCTCTTAGATGTTCATTTTCTTTAAAAGTTTTACCATTTCGATCATCACAATCTTTCAATGTACTTTTTAATTTTTCAAATTTTTCAGAAATCTGACGGTTTTCAAGAATCAACTTTTCATTTTCATTTTTAACTTTATCATGATCAATTTTATCATTTTCCAATTGTTTAGTTAATTCTTTTATCCGTTCAGTTGAAGCTTTAACCATTTTGTCACGATCAAGAATCTGATTCTCAACGTTTCTGACCTTAGATGTCAGATCATCAACTTTCTTCCCATTGAGATACGTGACTGTGCTACAAAATTTGCACTCTTTGTTGCAATTTTTGCAATCAGCATTTCCATCGATTTTCTTACCTGACACATTTGTTGACACATCTGGACTGACCTGGCTTTTTGACTCAGACACGAAGTTAGAGTCTACCTCAAGTGCCTTAGCAGCTAGCACTTTGTCAGCCATTCTTCCAAGATTTTCAGCAGTTAACTCCTGCGTTGTGTCAATAACTCCAGTATCAATCTTCTTTGCTTTCTCGATCTCTTCTTTCTCTTTTCTCTCTTTCTCTTTCTCTTTCTCTTCTTCAATCATTTTCGAAGTTGGAGTTCCCCACCATTTGTGTTGCCAGTACTCATCATCTTCTTTGTACTGCTGGATTATGGCTTCAATATCAAGTGTACTATCATCAATTGCAATATTTCCATACTCATCAAGATAGCACTCTCTGTCTGGATCCTATCTATTGGCTCTTCTTGCTTCCAGAAAGATACGAGATATTCTAATGATTTTGTTTTCAGCAATCATTTTTCTGTATTGATATTTTTGCTCTTCAGTTCGATCGTCTTTCCATGGAATAGGATCGTCATTTCTCGCCATAAATGCGTAATCAATCGCATCTTCTTCTGGTAGAACCTCTTGACTCCAATCATAACCCTCATCATCGTAAATCACTGCCAGAGCTCTAGATTTCTCTCTGTTGTCTTCAACCTGCTTCAATCTAGGCGGCTCGGATTTATTCTGGTGATAAATCGCCTTCTTGTAGTAATCATCTCTGAAAGGGTTCTCCGATTCATCAGCATAAGCGTTTCGGCATTCTCGTTTGAAGTGACCCTTCTGCTTACACTTGAAGCATGTCACTTTGGATTTATCGAACCCCAGCTTAGTAGAAGCACCACCAATTGTTTTTCTGCCAGTGATTTCCATGAATCTTTGTGCACGACGAACAGCACTTGCCATAGCCCAACGGATATCAATCAGTTCCATTTCCTCCGGATCAATCTGATCGTAATCTTCTTTCGTCAGATTTGTGTTGCCTATCTTCCCAGCTACCAACCCTTCATACGATTCCAACACCGATGCTAGGAAGATCATCTGCTGCTTAGCTGATTCCTCATCAAAGTTCTGAGCATTCTTCAAGTCTATTGCGATGTTGCATTGAAAACGATTCTTTGCATCAGAATAACCTCCAGAAGATGAAGATCCACTGTGAAAACCACTGTGACTTCCACTGCTTTGACCACTTTGACTTTCTTTTCCGGCTGTCGAAACATTCTCAGCAGAAAATGCAGTTTTTGGAGAAGTTGCTTTTGGCATCATGCTCTTTGGATAATACAAATCCAAATTCTGCTGGTAAGATGAATGATTGACTTTGTACGTCTTCTTCAACTCCAACTCATGACTTTCTAGTTTCTCAATCAGCAAATCTAATGTCAACTTTTCTGGTTCTTTGATGGTATTCTTCAGCATCAGCGCATAATATCTCCAATCCATCTCGTCAGGCAACGAATCGAACAATTTGTCGATAAGAACTTCTTCAGGAATGTCGATATCATGTCTTACTAACTCCAGCTTCAGATGACCAAACCTTTCTATCATTTTACAAACTGACTCATTCTTTAGACATCCAAACAGATCAAACTCTTTTCTAAGAAGTTTCTTTTTGTTTTTCTTAATTTCTTGACTACCTATACATTTCTTTTCTAACTTTTCCCAAAGATCTTTTGCATTTGAATAGTCAATCAAGGCAATAATGTCTTCCCGGACTGATTGGAATAACAATGCCACACATTTCTGTTCAGCTACAAACGAGTCAATCTCCTCAGCTGCTCTTAAAGTTTCACCATGTTTCTTTCCATTTGCATAACCGTTTTTCAAACTTTTCCAGCTAGTAAATGCGAATGCCATCAACCAGTCTTCGAACTTTCTGGACCACCTACTGTAGTCCTCAATAGCCATTAGCTTTAGGGGTTTATTGAACGTTCCGAATGCGCTTTCAGATTCCCAAGCTTCCTTCTTCTTTTCTTTCGGAGTATTCTCGTTCTCGTTCGTATTGTTGTTGTTTGTAGAAATATCATCTCCCGAGTTTCCTGCGAATGCGTACATATCGCTGAAGGGATTCATGAAAATATCATCCATTTTGAACGTACCTGCAAAATCAACCAACACTTAGAAAAATTTTCGAGATTTTTGAAAAACAGAACCACAAAAGCGAACCGATCTGTGCACGTGACAGATAAGCGAACCAAACAGGTTCAGATAAGCGAACCAGAAAGTGTACTAATGAGCGAACCAGACAATGTCTGTTCGAGCGGACCAGACTTGTTCGTTCGAGCGGACCAGACTTGTTCGTTCGAGAGAACCAGACTTGTTCGTTCGAGTGGACCAGACTTGTTCGTTCGAGCGGACCAGACTTGTTCGTTCGAGTGGACCAGACTTGTTCGTTCGAGCGGACCACACTTGTTCGTTCGAGTGGACCAGACTTGTTCATTCGAGCGAACCAGATAGTGTCCGTTTGAGCGGACCAGTCAAATGCCAGATAAGCGAACCAAAACTCGCGATGTCCGAAAAAGCGGACCACAGTTTTTAACCAATTTTTAGTCCGAATTATAATCTGATACTTTCAAGGATTGATCTACACTGAATTCCGAACACAATGATATGATTATTGTTCAATTTCGACCACAAAATCGTTCCAGATCTGAGTTTGAAAATTCTGTTCGTGAACCGATCGCGTTTTTGACAAAATTGATTGATTATTACTGTGTTTTAAGGTCTGATACTGTTACTGATTGTTTAACAACAAGTTTCGCTCAATATACTTGACTTTCAACTCATTTTGTCCGATGAAACTTGTTGAAACCGAAAAATAAAAGAGAAATATGAGTAGAAATGAGATAATAGTGTCGAATCAGCTGATGTAGTATGAACTCCTCGTCCTGATGCTCTGATACCACTTGTTGGACCGTTTATGTGACCCGAAAAGTCAATCCGAGTAGCTCATTCTCACATATAAAGGCGGAATCAGAATATGTAAGATTACACCAGCTTGTCCTATTAATTTCCTTTGCTTTTATTGCTTTTCTACTCAAAATTTGACAGAGTTTTGGCTCCCAAGCATACACATACATCTACTGGACTAATGAACCACTCACCTATATATATAGTTTCTGGTCCACTCATACGACATGCCATATGAGCGGTCCAGAATACTTGACACATAAGCGAACCAGATATTGACATATGAGCGGTCCAGACTTAAGACAATGACACATAAGCGAACCAGACCCTATTTCACACAATATTTACATTTTGACCCCCTGTTGACCAATATTGACTTCAGGCTTTTTGTAGACGCAGTCAACAGACATTCTGTGCATCAACAGTGTGTCTTACCGGTGAGTTTACTAGTCTTTCTGACGCAACGCTAACAGTAATGCATAAAGCAAAATTTGAAGTATAAAACGTGCATGAATTCACAAGTATAGCATGAAATCAGACAATGTTGACATTTAAGCATATAATTGTAGATATTAAATAATAATTAAATTGTACGGAAATTACCGGTTTTGTGCCAGTTGTCACAAAACGAACCAAAGTCAGAAAGCTAGCAAACGAGAATCGGCTGTTCGAATGGACATCCGATCGGTTCATTGTCACCTATAAATAGAGCACTTGACCTCCATTTTCACCTTTCATTCGGTTCATTTGCTCTCAAGCTCCCAAACCCTTTCAATCACGATTCAAGACCGTTTCGTAAGTATTTCACCTCAAATCTTGTAAAAATTTCATCCTTAATCACTTCTACATTATATTATTCATCAAAATCACACGAACACTTCAACTTTTTCTCGAAAACCAACTGATTTGGGCCTCTTGAAGGTGGTTTCCACTCAGTTGCTTATGCAAACTGTTGTGGGGCACCATTTAACCAAGATCGGTCCCAGATCGAAAGGATTTTCACAACTTTTATACAAGATCTAAAGAAATCTCACACTTTTATACCAGATCTGACGGGATTTCACATGTTTCCGGCTCGGATCTGATAAACTTCACGTTTTAGACTGATTTTCCAAACGTTCTTCTGATCTATACAAACATTGGTGAAATCAGACTCAAACAGGCTCTCGACTCGATCCTTAGTTGAGAGTCGGCTTGAAAACTGAATTCCACCAGAAAACGGGCCGATTGACGGGTCCAAACATGAAATTCCATCAGAATCAGCTCTTCGGTTCGAAAAGGGGTGATACCCATCCGATCGAACGAGCTGGGTCTGGAACGTTTCCGTTGTTTGACACGTCGTCGCACCGTCTCCGTTAAACTCAAAACTTAAAAATTTTACGAAAACTTCACCCACTGACCATCCGTCCAGATGATCTGATTATGACAACACTTCTTGTTTGTTTTTATAGGACACAATGACCAAACACTTAAACAAGTTCACAAACACCTACACACTGTTCGAATGGCCATCCGTTCGAATGGTCATCCGCTCGGATGACCATCCGATCGGATGAAGACCATCCGTTCGAATGGCCATCCGTCCGGATGACCATCGGCTCAGGTAGTCTGTCAGACACTTTAACTCGGTTTTCGCACGATTCGACACTCTGTTCCCGACCCGGGTTAGCACTAGAGGACTTATGCTCTGTTCCCCGCACGCAAGCTGATCCAGCGTTCCCTTCGATCCAATTAGGCAGTGTTTGGTTCTAAGCACCCACTGTGAGTACACTCGATCCCTTTTTGTTTTAAACACTTTTGGGATGCAACATGTATTCTATATCAAGACACTTGACACTTGAAACTTATTTGAAACATACTCTATCCGCATTAAACATGAAAACATGATACTTGTGATACTTGAGACTTTTATGCTATGTGAACGTTTGATTCTTATGTGTAGCTTGCCTTAACAATTATAGCGCTATAGGGGTAACGCGCCGCTCTTTGAGTCTTGGGGAGTATTGTTAAGTTTTGATTCTTTTACCTCCTCTTCGATGCGTCAAAGTAGGAAAGGCACGTTAACGCGTTGGAGACTTGGGTTATCATTTGAACCACGTTAACTAGCATGTTGAAACTTGTGATATGTTGTTCATGTTGGATATGAGTTTTACTCGTAAACTATTATGCTATGTATTCAAACTTGTATGCTCGCCAACATTTTTGTTGATTTTATTTTAATACATGTTGCAGGAAATAGTAGCTGGGAACCAAGAAAACAAGCTAGGATGATGCTTAGAAACTCATCTTACACAATTTTGAACAATATTTGAATCATTATGTTATTTTGACACATTATGTTGGTTGTGGAATGTGTTTGACATTTTAGAAGTATTTATGATGTAGGATCGAATCGCGACCTGAATGAGTCGTTCGGAAGAGCTCTAGTCCGTTTTAGAGGCGGAACTAAGAAACGGATGTAAAAACAGCTTGAATATCACTTTAAACGTCTTGTGTATTGAAATAATAGCAATTACAATCACAAGGAATACCGGCAGCACCTCGGTATCAAATCTGAAAATCGTTACAAATGACAAGAACACTACCCTATTTATACTTCTCCTAGTTCCGTTTGAAGCATGCATGACCATTTCAAACGAACCATGTCTTTCAAACGGACCATTCAAACGGACTCACTTTATTGGACCATTCAAACGGACTACAAACAAATCTCAAACTGAATTATATTTTGTTTTGTCTCATGTGCATCGAATGTTGCAATGATGATGTCACTTTTATGATGTCACATATATGATGTCACTTGTGATGTCACATATATGATGTCACGCTTGTTCAGATCCGCAACGAAACCGAGACTCGATATAAGACGAAGTCGACAGATGAATGCGCTAACAGACTCCCCCTCAGATGTTGACGAGTCTTAAGTGTCGAGTCTTCATAATCTTCAGTCTTTATCAGTCTAACATTCTTCAACTAATCTCCTCCTCGAATGATGTAACTCTCTCTTGTATTCTTCAGGATTTGCAGCTGGCTCTAGTAACTTCCGACTTTCTTTCTCTAACAGACTCCACCTTCAAGATGTGCTGGGATCATAGTCTAGTTCAAACTCTGCTCACATATTCACAGGTTCAGGTATCGTAACCTGACTCACCTGCATATTCTCTACCCAAAACATAAGTTTCATAAAAGATAAGATATAACAAATTTAGAAACTTTGCTAATCACTTGAAGACACAACCCTGAATACATCATTTTCAAGTATCAAACAAAATGATTTATCATGTCAATTTCTGATGAACCACTTGAATATATATCATTTTCATTTCACACATCTTCAAACATACTTTCCCAAACCTGTTCGTCATGTTTAGCACTCGGAATTTTAAAAATCAACTTTTCAACATCAGTTGTCTAAAATCTTTTTGGATTTTTCAAAATTTATGCTAAAACACACTGAAAATCTTTTTGGATTTTTGAATTGAAAGAAACGAAATGCAGTAAAGAAATATTTACACACAATATTTTTGTGAGTTTGTGTAAGAGGATCATATCAGTTTTTGAGACAAATCAACAACACCGTTAAGCTTTAAACATTTTAAGTTCTAAACGATTCACTTAGATTGTCAGTATACTGATTGTCACACCCCAATATTTCCACGTTTGACCGGTGGGCCCGGTGGGGAGTATCGTGACGTGGTTGGCAACGTTACAGTCAAACAACACAATATTTAAATGCACAGCGAAAGCAAATGAAAGATATATTTCAACCGAATATAATTGTAATATCAAGTATCACAAACAGTTGAAAATAATCCACAGGTGGATAAAAATAAATAGGAAGCATTGTTCAATAGTTTTGACGTCCGAGCTTGCGAGACTTAATGTGGACGCTAGGAGGAAGCCAGTCTAGTTCGCTTAGTACCTGCACTTAACCTTTTTGGGAAAATACGTCAGTTTACACTGGTAAATACATTCAACCGACTCATTTTGAAAAGTTTAATAAAATTGATTTGAATGCATGTGGCACAAACTTTTTATAACTTGGGATAATTATTTAAATATATAAACTTGTAAAAGAATTACATGTTCCTTATGCGT
The DNA here is from genome assembly GCA_030545235.1 of Helianthus tuberosus. NCBI lineage: Eukaryota > Viridiplantae > Streptophyta > Magnoliopsida > Asterales > Asteraceae > Helianthus > Helianthus tuberosus. The sequence continues at coordinate 61,105,866 of CM060432.1, read as the reverse complement.
TCAGTAGCCCGGTTCGTGCCGGGTTAAAGATCAATAGACACACCACATTATTTATTTATGCACTGACGAGTGTTCGCCTACACCCCGCGCTTAGGTCGTGGTCATTTCGTAAAATGATGCCAAGGATATCCGGGACATGGTCATTAACCCCCCAAAGGCGTTAAGCAAACAAAACATATTTAAACGGGTCATCTCGATAATACTTAACCACCAATCGATTAAGGTCGAATGCCCGACCAAGCGGTATTTTATATACCGTACCCCAAGCCCGTATAAGGGAAAATAAGTTAAAAGTATTTACCTTTATAAGTAAAAATCACAATTAGCAAATGCGGGTAGCTTTTACCGGTTCTCCTATTCTGGAACAAAGGTTTATAATAACCTATTAGAATCCTAACAGTCTTTAGTTAAGCTTAAGCTTAGACCGGTTAGTTTTAAGGAACCATACGGTTCGAACGCGTGATTAAGCGAAGATCGGAATAGAATGTGATTTAGACCCGACAAGTTGAAGACTTGTCTTATATGGGTAATCTAAACACATTCTGGATTTTGAGATAAAAACGATAAGGTTTGACCCGTTTCGGCTAGTTTATGCAAACTAGTTACATAAACCGAACCGAACGCGCAAGAGGCGTAACGGGTAACCATAAGAGCCCTATACAGGTTTCCTAAGTTAATATGCCTCAAATATGTTGTGACATCAGTAAGATATCTTTTATTATGCCCGAAACGAATTTAAACTCAAACTATGCTCCGTAGGGGTATTTTGGTCATTTATAAGGTTATAAAAGAGTTTGATCAATAATCTGAGTTACAGGTCTGATATCATTAGTAAAAATACTTAATTTAGTAAGTTATAACAGTAGGGTATTGCATATATGTGAAATTTGTCAATTATAACCAAACTATGCACCGTAGGGGCATTTTGGTAATTTCACATAAGCTTAAAAAAACTCAAAACTGACGTCTGAGTTAAACAACTTTTGCTTATTGTTAAAATATTATAATTTACCTAAAATATCAGTAGGTATCAACCCTTGTATGTTTAAAATAGCTTTAGTACATACTATGCGTTAAAAACGCTTAAAAAGGCGATTAGAAGCCGTTTCCGGGTTCTATATAGAAAGCTGATATTTTTATTATTCCAGAAGGTTTAAAATAATTTATTTATCATATAAAATCAGTAGCAAAAGGTTTGGGGTCAAAAAGATATGTAAAACTCATTTTATAGCCCAAAAGGGCAAAACCGACAATTACCGACTCAAGCTTATAACTCTAAGTTATGCTCAGCCTAAAATTAATTAAAAATCTTCAAAAATCCCAAAATAATATATTACATCAGTGGGTAACAAGTTTGATATCAAAAAGTGGGTTTAAATAGGCTATATGCTAATTTATGCCGTTTAATCGCTAAAAAGCTTTCTAATTACGCTAATGAGCATAACTCTCAATCTACACCTCAAACTGATGTCAAATTTTGGGTACAAATTTATAAATCAGTAACTAAGGTTTCTACACTTTTACATTTTTAAAAATCATGTTTTATGGTGAAAAGGGCATAATGGTCAACATATGAGCAATTAACGGAATCATGCATTTTAATTGGATAACTATTGAACCAAGGTGTATAATCACAGAGGGTTATACTAGCATGTAACCTAGTCCAATTAAAGCTTTAATTCATTTCTAAAACATGCTTAAACGGGTCGGAACTGAAAGTCAAAGCAAAAGTCAAATTATGCGACTTTCGGTTCCGAACCGGGTCTTTACTGAAAATTGTCGGGTTGAACATGTTTAGACATGTTCTTACACTAATTATCGAGTTATATTAATGATCAAACAGGTTGTATGGGTTCTACATTGCTAATTATGTATTAACTTGAAATTAAGCATCCTGTTGACTTTTTAATAACAAGTTTGACCCGACAAATGACCTAGATAGAGTGGGAATCAGAGGGTGCCCTTTTAAGGGTTTAATGCCCACATAATTACCAACTTATAACTACCTTCAATTCGACTAATCACTGGACCATTAATGATTAATCGCTAAGTCAAACGGTAATTACGACGGTTTGACTTTTAAGCTAAAACTAAGTAAAAACTCAACTAAGAAAGGTTAAGCATACTTACAGAAGTCCTATGCACGATTAGGGATGCTTAGGGTCTGCTCTTGAACTCCCAAAAGCTCCAGAAATGCAGAAGGAATGAGTGATCACATTGTTGCAACATTGTGGCCTTTTATAGTGTTCTTGATCCATAAAGATGGTGACAACTAAGTCTATGGGGTGATTCAGATCAACAACAAGTGCTCCTAGGGTCTAAAAGTAATGTAGGGGTCGTCCAAAGATGTGGAAAATTGTTTTTAAGTCGGTTACAAGCTCAAAACAGTCAACAGCCAAACTTTCTGTCGCTGGGCAACCCTTACGGACCGTAAGGGGGTGGCTTACGGTCCGTAAGCCTTTTGCAGAGGGCAAAAATGTTTGATCTTTCGAGCTTTGAAGGGGCAACTAGTGTGTAACGATATTGGGACATGATTTATCAGTTTGGGGCCTCAACATCATGCTTGAACAGTTATATACCCTACCATTTTGCAATGTTTTCTTGAACTTTTAAAGAAAAACCATAAACGAAAGTTTATCGTGCATTTCTTCGTAGGATCTCACTTTTGCAAATATGAATCAATTATTGCTAGTAATTACCGGATTGAATGTAAATCAGATGTTTGTAATATATGTTAGGGTCTTGGGATTCATAACGAGGTCGTTCAGAGGTAAAAATTAACATGACGACACTTATAAATCCTGCCATACATCTTTAACTATATCCGGGTTTACATCACTTTTGTCTTACATGACACGTGTCATTATTCTATTGTACACGAATTTTCGAGGTGTTACATCCTCACCCCCTTAAAAGAAATCTCGACCTCGAGATTTACTGAAACAAATGAGGGTACTTTTCTTTCATTGTGGACTCTACCTCCCACGTGTACTCGGGACCTCTACGGGCATCCCATTTTACCTTTACAATAGGTACATGCTTCCTTCGAAGCTTCTTAACCTGTCGATCCTCGATCGACACAGGTTTTTCAACAAACTTCAAGCTCTCTTCTATGTGCACATCTGTATGTGGTATGACTAGTGATTCATCAGCGAAACACTTCTTCAGATTACAGATGTGGAATACATTATGAATACCACTGAGCTCTTCAGGTAAGTTTAATTTATAAGCAACTGATCCGACACATTCGATGACTTCGAATGGTCCTATGTATCTCGGGCTTAACTTACCCTTTTTACCAAATCGCATCACTCCCTTCCAGGGTGATACTTTGAGCAACACTTTGTCACCTACCTCGAATTTCAGATGTTTACGCTTTAAATCTGCGTAGCTTTTCTGCCTATCCCTGGCAGCTTTCAGTCGGTCATGAATCTGGACAATCTTGTCCGTCATTTCAAAGACTATTTCGGGTCCTGATAGTTGGACATCTCCAACCTCCGCCCAACAAACGGGCGTTCTGCACTTTCTACCGTATAAGGCCTCGAAAGGCGCAACCTTGATGCTGGTATGGTAGCTATTGTTATATGAGAACTCGATTAATGGTAGGTGGTTATCCTAACTACCACCTTAGTCGATTACACATGCACGAAGCATGTATTCCAACGTTTGGATTGTACGCTTACTCTGTCCGTCCGTCTGAGGATGGTAAGTCGTACTGAAATTTAAGCGCGTGCCCAAAGATTGTTGGAAACTTTTCCAAAAATGTGACATGTATCTAGTATCTCTGTCAGAGATAATAGACACAGGTACGCCATGTAAAGCTACAATCTTATCTACGTATAATTGGGCTAACATGTCGGAGCTATAGGTCTCCTTTATGGGTAGGAAATGTGCTGACTTAGTCAGTCTATCCACTATCACCCATATCGTATCATTTCCCTTCCTTGTTTTTGGCAACTTGGTGATGAAATCCATCGTCACCATTTCCCACTTCCACGTGGGAAGTTCAGGCTGTTGTAGCAAACCTGACGGCTTTTGATGTTCTGCCTTGACTTGCGCACACGTCAAGCATTTAGCTACATAGGCAGCTACAGACTTCTTCAAGCCTATCCACCAATAGTTTGCCTTCAGATCCTGGTACATCTTATCAGCTCCAGGATGAACGGAATATTTAGAATTATGGGCTTCTTGGAGGATAACATCCCGAAGTCCTCCATAAACTGGAACCCATATTCGTCCATTTAATCTCAAGATTCCGTCCTTGCCCTGAGATAATTGCTCTTCGGTTACTCCTAGCCTTTCAGCAGGATAGTTAGCTTCCAACACAGCTTCCTTCTGTGCAGCTAACAACCTTTCATTCAAACCATTCTTTATCTCAATGCTCTTGGCATTGATTCGGATGGGTTTCACCCTTTCCTTTCGACTCAAGGCATCGGCGACTACATTCTCTTTGCCAGGATGGTATCTTATTTCACAATCATAATCATTTAAGGTTTCCATCCAACGTCGTTGCCTCATGTTCAAATCCTTTTGGTTAAACAGGTGCTGGAGGCTCTTGTGATCAGAATAGATCACACACTTGATACCATATAAATAGTGCCTCCATAGCTTCAGTGCAAATACAATGGCACCCAACTCCAAGTCATGGGTGGTGTAATTCTTTTCATGCACCTTTAACTGACGTGAAGCATAGGCAATAACTTTGCCTTTTTGCATAAGCACACATCCCATCCCGGTGTGTGATGCATCACAATATACCACAAACTCTTCTATTCCATCAGGCAATGTCAACACACGAGCATTGCTCAACTTCTGTTTGAGAATATCAAAGGATTCTTGCTGCTTAGGGCCCCAATCGAACTTTATTTTCTTTCTAGTCAAAGAAGTTAGGGGTGCAGCAATCCTTGAAAAATTTTCAATGAATCGTCTATAATATCCTGCCAATCCCAGGAAGCTACTAATCTCTGTAGGTGTCTTTGGTTCTTGCCAGTTCATGACAGCTTCCACCTTAGCGGGATCCACTTGGATTCCACGCTCACTTACCACATGTCCAAGGAATTGGACTTCTCGAAGCCAAAATTCACATTTAGAGAATTTGGCATAGAGCTTCTCCTGCTGAAGTAGTGAAAGAATACATCGTAGATGTTTCTCATGATCAGCTTGGTTCTTCGAGTAGATGAGGATGTCGTCAATGAAGACGATGACAAATTTGTCCAAGTAGGGCTTGCAGACGCGATTCATGAGATCCATGAATGCGGAAGGTGCATTAGTGAGTCCAAAAGGCATCACTAGGAACTCGTAATGACCATAACGAGTCCTAAATGCAGTCTTGTGTACATCTTCATCTTTAACCTTCAATTGATGATAGCCTGACCTCAGATCGATCTTAGAGAAGTAACTTGCCCCTTGAAGCTGATCGAACAGATCGTCGATTCTGGGCAATGGGTACCTATTCTTGATAGTGACCTTATTAAGCTCACGGTAATCGATGCACAGACGCATCGATCCATCCTTCTTCTTGACAAATAAGATTGGTGCTCCCCAAGGAGATGAACTCGGTCTAATGAAACCTTTGGCTAGCAGTTCATCTAGTTGCGTTCTCAATTCCTTCATCTCCGTTGGTGCCAACCTATAAGGTGCTCTAGCAACTGGTGCTGCTCCAGGGATGATGTCAATCCTGAATTCAACTTGCCTATCTGGTGGTAAACCAGGTAGTTCTTCAGGAAAAACTTCAGGGTATTCAGAAATAACAGGAATGTCTTCCATCTTCGGTTTCGGCTCATCAATAGTCACTTGTGCCATGTAGATGACACAACCCTTCTTTAAACACTTAGAGGCCTTGAGCATAGTCACTTGCTCAGGCAGTCCATACCGGGTATCTCCCTGAATAGTAAGTGATTCACCAGACGGAGTCTTGATCACCACTTGCTTCTTGTTGCAGACAATTTGGGCCTGGTTATGAGATAACCAGTCCATACCCAAAACTATGTCAAAACCGGCTAACTTAAAGGGAAGTAAGGACAAAGGAAAAGAGTGGTTCTTAATGGATATAACACACCCATCTAACACAGTTGAGACGGTCTCTAAGGTTCCATCAGCTAATTCCACTTCATATTCCACACTTAAAGTTTTAACAGGCAATTTCAACAATTCACAAAACCTATTATCTACGAATGATTTATCAGCGCCTGAATCAAAAAGTACTCTTGCATAGACATCATTTATGAGGAAGGTACCTGTAATCACATTGTCGTCCTGGACAGCTTCCTTTGCATCCATCCTGAAGACCCTAGCATTAGTCTTCTTTCCTTCATCAGCTTTCTATGCAAGTTTTGGGCAGTTGGACTTGATATGCCCTTTTTCGTTGCAACTGTAGCACGTTGCGTCCTTCAACTTTTTGCAATCCAAGGTCTTGTGCTCCTTGGACTTGCATATCCCACATGCAAAAGTTCTCGACTGAGTCTGCGAGTTCGATTCGTACCTGCACTTCCCGAAGTGCTGTCTCTTGCAGATCTTACACTTGGGCTTATCACCAGATTGATGCCCATCCTTCTTAGACTCAGACCCTTTCTTGTCACACCCCGACCACGTAAAACATCAAATCGTGGCGGAAACGTCGGGGAGTGTTGTAACAGAATTATTGTTCCACAACCATGGTAATTAAAATTTACTTTATTCATCAACCAAAGAGTGGAATACTTTGTTTCAAAACAAGAACCAAAGAGTACATCATATAATTAAACTAAGTCTATCTTTATTTTTAAGTCTCTAAGGCACAGGTCCGCCCTAGTGTCACGATCATCCTAAGCATCAGCTCCTGAAACACATGTGAAAATAGGTACGTCAGCATAAAAATGCCTGTGAGATACATAGGTTTTATGAAAATAGGGTTCATGACTTATAAGTTTGGAAAAAAGGTTGTTTAACAAAAGTCAGTCATGATCCTTGTAAAATGTTTTGTTTTATAAATCTTTTGAAAAGTGATGTTAAGGAAGATGATATGTAAAAGAGTGATGTGAGGTTAAATGAATAACCAAGTAAAATGAGTTTTGTATAAAATGAGTTGTTTGTAAAACAATGTCTTGTGAAAAAAAAAATATATCATTTGTATAAAATGTTATATGTCTAAATTGAAATGATTCAAATAACGCTACAATATGTAATACCATACAAACACTTATATATAGGAAGTGCCAGCGGCGTATCCACCATACTTGTATCATATTACATATGCCTCGTTACTTAAATCACTTACCCAAACAAACCACTAATGTAAATTTGCCCATATCAAATCATTTGTCAAATGTCTTTGAGTAAACCATGTCAAAATATCTATGTCAAAATAAAGTCCAGGAAATATGTATATCAATATCAAAATGTCTATGTCAAATGTCAATGTGTGAACAAAATGTCATGTATGGCAAATGAAATATATATATATATATATATATATCCATGGAACCATAGGTAAAAATGCACAAAACAATGTATTGAAGTAAACGTGGTTTAAATCAACGTTATGTTTTGTGGGAATGCATGCTATACTGAATACAAACATTTATGCGGTATTGTAAAAATGCATACATCCAAGCCTTGTGACTGTGGTGATAAGCCTTTAAACAAATTAAAGGTCTATCTGTTTTATGTTTTATCGGATTCGGTCATTCCTTTCATCCAAACATACCTAGGATGTCAGGAACGGGAGTTGTCAATTCCTATGGTACCATTACCTACTAACGAGCGGCGTCATCAAAGTTAATGAATGTATATGGTCCCATTTAAACAAGCCAAATGTCATATCAAAATGTAAGCATGTGATGAAATGAAAATGTACTAAGTATGATGAACATACATAGCATGAAAAGGTAATGTAAAACAATGCACTAAGTATGCACACAATGGACATACATAGCATAAAATGTCATGTAAAACGATGTACTAATGAACATAGCATGTATATAATGAGAAAACATGAAAAGCACGAAAGTAACAAGTAGGCACATGTGTTTCACCCCAAAATGTTGGGAAAACAGTAAAAGAGGGGTCTATGTACTCACTTGGGATTGCTCAATAGACTTTAGATATCCACCAAGCAAAGCTAGTAGGTTACGGAATCAAACGGCACCTAATATAGGTAACTACATTAATAAACGGACCTAATCGGAGGATCGGGTAGCATGAGGGTTCGTAAACCAAGTGAGTGTAGGAACTCATGTAATATGGTTTAACAAAGCCGACATACTAAAACGAAACTTATCCTAAGTGCTTTTGACCCGTTACGACCCGTTTAGGTAGCTTATGCTACTTTAACGCGTCGTTTGCGTAAAACGCATTTGGAACGCCTAACTAGCCCTATGACAAGTAAAATATGCCTTAACATGTCTAATATTGTTACTAAATCAATTTAGATACCAAAAATTAGGTTACATAGGCTTAAAATGAATTTTAACGTAAAAAGGGCATTTTGGTAATTTACCTAAGGCATATATATCACCTATCATACAACTACTCAAACGATGTGACCATAAGGTATAACCCCGGAAGGTTATTCGCTATACTACTATGGTCACCTAAAGTGTTTGGTCGGATCCTAATGATCGACCAAATGGGTCGGGTTCGAAAGCATAAGCGATTTATTAGATCGCTTACCCTTACGACCCTAAACAAGCACAAATCTAAAAGTGACGAGCTAAACATGCTAGAACATGTTTAGTTAAGTTAGAAAACAGGTTTTGATATCAAAACAAACGGTTTTGATACCCTAGAGTAGTTTGGCTACAAAATACGCAAGAACACGCATTTTGCCCGAAACTACGACTCGTCACTGAGCCTAGATAACGTGGTAATCAGTAGGTATAGTCGCTAGGGACTATAACCATCATGATTAAGCTCACGTTATGAAGTTCAAATGAACTTCATGTTGACCATAAACTGGTCAAAGCTGAAATCCAAGCAATGTTTGACTTTCACGCTAAAACGCGTAAAAGAACGAAAGAGGACTTACAAAAGGTCCAAGAACGGAAGTTTGACCCGATTATTCTCAGGTATGAAGTGAAATCACTTCAACTTAGAGAGCAATCAGATCAAGGTGTGAGTTTTGAGTGAAGGGGGGTAGGGTGTTTATAGTTTTTGCACAACCGTTAAGATCGTTCATCGTAAAATGAGCTTCGATCTCATCCGTACACATGTGCCCATGGTTTTGTGAAACCATGGGAGCCCATAGTTTCATTAAAACCATGTGCAAATGAGGGGAACAGGTGGAACAAGCTGGAATTTAGATTTTTCATTTTGGTCCCTTCCTAAGATAACTTTGGCAGAATGTCAATTTTGGTCCCTGAATGTGCAAAACATGGTTTTTGATGCATTTTTGACACGTTTAAGCCCCGTTAATCCCATTTCAAGGCTCTAAAATGAAGTTAAAGTATAGGGAACATGAAACATGCTCAAAAATATCTCGGATGTCGATTCGTTTGGTCGTACGGTTGCTTTGTTCGGTTAATTACGACGAAACACGAACGAATGCGAAAAACGATCCAAATTATGCGACGAATGGAATTTTATCATGCCAATCACTAAAATAAAATATTTTAATGATTACATAAACTTTTGGATGTCCGGATGTATTCAGAACGTAAGATATGCGCGAAAATGCAAACTTATGCACTTTTTGACGCTTTTAGTCCCTGAATGACCAAAAAGTTTATTTTAGCACACCGAACCCCTCAAAGCCTATTTCTAAGCTATGTAAAGGATATTTAGGGTATGTTTAACTTATGGTTATGTTCCGGAATGTTCGTTACATTACAAATCGGCATATTTTCGCAGTTTGTCGAAATTAGTCCCTGTAAGCGAATTAACTTGATTTTGCCATACCAAAGCCTTAAAAACTTATTACTAAGTTATGTAAAGGTTATTTAAGGTATGTTAAGCATATGTTGGTGTCCCGGAGTATTTTTCGCGTTAAACTGAGTACGTTTACGCACCAGTTTGCGTATAATTCTCCAGAAAGCGATATAGAGTTTGAAATTGAATGAAAACCAAAACATGAAAAACATCAAACATAAACAAACAAACATTGGGATCAAATAACTTTATTTCATTGATAACTGAACTGTTTACAATGATTACAAGCACAGATGTCACAGTCTCCCCTACTTGTGGAAATCTCGTCCCGAAATTTGTTTAGAGGAAACTCGTGGGAAAAGATGAGGATACTTCGCCTTCATTTGATCTTCACATTCCCAAGTAAACTCAGGTCCACGCTTAGATTCCCAGCAAACTTTGACCAAAGGAATGCGCTTGCGTTTAATCCATTTGACTACACGGTCCATGATTTCCACAGGTTTCTCAACAAAATGTAGTGTCTTATCAACACGAATTTCGTCAAGTGATATGTGGAGGTTCTCATCAGCTGAACATTTCCTGAGATTGGACACATGGAAGGTTGGATGAACATTTCCAAGTTCAGGAGGTAACTCAACTCTGTAGGCTACCTTACCGATTCTGTCGACGATCTTGAATGGTCCGACATATCTAGGTGCAAGTTTTCCAGTCTTTCCAAATCTGATCACACCTTTCCAAGGTGAGACCTTAAGTAATACTCAATCACCGACTTGAAATTCCATGGGCTTGCGTTTTGGGTCCGCGTAACTCTTTTGACGGCTTCTAGCTGTCTGAAGGTTATCAAGAACTTTCTTAATCTTATCAGTTGTCTCTAAAATGAGGGTAGGTCCAGTAAGCTGAGCCTCGCCGATCTCATTCCAGCAGACTGGTGAACGACATTTTCGACCATAGAGAGCCTCGAAAGGAGCCATGTTGATGCTGGAGTGATAACTGTTGTTGTAGGAGAATTCAATCAATGGAAGATGTGAATCCCAACTACCACCAAAATCGATCACACAAGCTCTAAGCATATCCTCCAAGGTTTGGATTGTTCTTTCAGATTGACCATCCGTTTGCGGATGATAAGCTGTGCTCAGATTAAGTTGGGTCCCCATAGCAGATTGCATGGTTCTCCAAAAATGAGAAGTGAAACGAGCATCTATGTCAGAAATGATGTTTAAAGGAACACCATGTCGAGATACGATTTCATCCACATAGATTTTAGCAAGTTTGTCAGCAGAAAAATCCTCACGGATTGGCAAGAAATGCGCTGGCTTTGTAAGACGATCAACAACTACCCAAATGGCATCATGACCTTTCTTAGTGCGCGGAAGTTTGGTAATGAGATCCATAGCGATGTTTTCCCATTTCCAAACTGGGATCTCTGGTTGCTCCAAAAGACCAGAAGGATGTTGGTGTTCAGCCTTGACTTTAAGACAAGTAAGGCATTTTGAAACGTACAAGGCAATATCCTTCTTCATACCAGGCCACCAATATTGGGTACGAAGATCCTTATACATTTTGTCCGAGCCAGGATGGACAGAATAACGAGACTTATGAGCTTCATCCATAAGCAGAGTGCGAAGACCATCTTGGCTTGGGACCCACAAACGGTCCATGAAATAGTATGATCCATTGTTCTTCAAAACAAGATCACGCTTAATGTGATAGGGTAATTCCTTACCCATCAAGTCTTGTGAAACACAAGCATGTTGAGCCTGAGAAATGCGGGCTTGAATATCAGCTTGAGCTTTTATATCAGATTGAACACGAACACAATGAAGCTTGACATGTTCCTTACGACTCAAAGCGTCAGCTACGACATTCGCCTTACCAGGATGGTAGCGAATTTCGCAGTCATAGTCGTTCAGAAGCTCTACCCAACGTCTTTGCCTCATGTTGAGTTCTTTCTGATTGAAGATATGCTGAAGACTTTTGTGGTCAGTGAAAACCACAAATTTTGTACCGTACAAATAGTGTCTCCAGATCTTAAGAGCGAACACAACTGCACCTAACTCAAGATCATGAGTGGTGTAGTTTTTCTCATGCACCTTCAACTGCCTCGATGCATATTCTATGTCTTTGTTCCTTTGCATTAGAACACAGCCAAGACCCAATTTGGATGCATCGCAGTACACGACAAAATCATCGTTGCCTTCAGGCAAAGTCAGAATAGGTGCGTCACAAAGCTTCTGCTTCAAGGTCTGAAATGCTACTTCTTGTTTAGAACCCCATTCAAAGGGTTTGTTCTTCTGAGTTAGAGCAGTTAGAGGAACTGCAATCTTCGAGAAGTTTTCGATGAAGCGGCGGTAATAACCCGCAAGACCAAGAAAAGAACGAACCTCGGTAGGAGTAGTAGGCGTATCCCAATCCTTAATCGCACTGATCTTGGAGGGATCTACATGAATACCTTGTTCGTTGACAATATGTCCCAAGAATTGAACTTCTTTAAGCCAAAATTCGCACTTGGAGAATTTGGCGAAAAGTTGCTCTTTCTTTAGGAGTTCCAGAGTAAGACGAAGATGTTGCTCGTGATCAGCTTTTGTCTTAGAGTATATCAAAATATCATCAATAAAAACGATGATGAACTTATCTAAATAAGGCTTGCAGACCCTATTCATCAAGTCCATAAAAACAGCAGGAGCATTAGTCAAACCGAATGGCATAACTGTGAACTCATAATGCCCATAACGAGTGCGGAACGCTGTCTTGGGAATATCTTCTTCATGCACACGAAGTTGATGATACCCAGAATGAAGATCAATCTTCGAGAAATAAGAAGCGCCCTGTAACTGATCAAAGAGGTCATCGATGCGAGGTAGGGGATATCGATTCTTGATGGTGAGCTTGTTAAGCTCACGGTAATTGATGCACATCCTGAAGGATCCATCCTTCTTCTTGACAAAAAGAACGGGAGCACCCCAAGGTGAAAAGCTAGGACGGATAAAACCTTTGTCAGAGAGTTCCTGAAGTTGTTTAGACAACTCTTGCATCTCAGATGGTGCAAGACGATATGGAGCTCTGGCAATGGGATTTGCACCAGGTACGAGATCAATACGGAACTCGACTTGGCGTGCTGGGAGTAGACCAGGTAAATCTTCAGGGAATACTTCAGAGTAATCCCGAACAACAGGAATATCTTGGATAGACTTACCTTTGCCTTTATCTGCTATGACATGTGCCAAGAAGGCCACATAATTCTTTCGCAGATACTTCCGAGCTTTAAAACAAGACATGAGTTTGAGACCACCAGTAGGTTTCTCACCATGAACCTGTAGGATCTCACCTGTCGGAAGTGGCACACGAACGATCTTCTCAAAACAAACTACCTCTGCGCGATGCTTGGCTAACCAATCCATGCCCACTATAATGTCGAAGCTTCCAAGTTGCATTGGCGTGAGGTCGATGGGAAAAAGATAGTTATTAAGGTTCAACTGGCAGTTGCGAAGGACAGAATTAAGAACAATGGGTTCACCACTGGCAACCTCTACTGTCAAGGGTTTACCTAGTTTCGTTCTAGACACGCGAAGCAATGGCTCAAAAGATAATGACACAAAACTCTTATCAGCACCAGAATCAAAAAGAACAGATGCGGGTTGATTATTAACAGAGAACGTACCGTTCACCACTTCATTGTCTTCTTGCGCTTCTTGTGCATTCATGTTAAAAACTCGACCTCGAGCTGGAGCCTGATTCGGATTCGCATTAACCAGCCTTGGACACTGGTTTCGATAATGGGTCAGGTCTCCACAATTATAACACGAGCCAGGAGGATAGTGAGGTCATGCAGCTTGACCCTGTTGCTGAGCAGGAGGTTGAGTAACTTGTTGAGCCGGGTTCTGAGCTGCTTGATTACGAGCAGAACGACAAACTTCTGCAAGGTGTCCAGACTTGCCGCAGTTGGTACAGAAACGGCACGAAAGTTGCTGTGGATGATGACTATTGCACCTATTGCACAAAGGTGCATTCCCTTCATACCGCTTCTTTGCTGGAGGTTGCGCTGGCTGATTTGGTGCAGCTTGGTTTGCCTGTGCAGTAACGGCGTAATTTTGGGAAGCCTTACGCTTCCTCGAATTCCTTGAGGATCCAGAATCCTTACCCTTTCCGTTCTTACCCTTCTTGCTATCTTCTTTGTCAGACGACTGCTTCTTACCCTTGTCACCTTTTCTATGCAGCTTACCCCTTAGAATCTGCGACTCGGTCAATGTTGCAGATAGCTCGATTGCCTGACGGAGTGTGGTAGGGTTACTACCGGTAACGGTGTCTTGTATGGAGTCAGGTAGACCATCGATGTACCTTTCGATAGCCTTGTCGAGTGGGGTAACCATTGTTGGGCATAACAAACTCAGCTCCTCAAATCTATCAGTATACGCCCGGTGCTCGCCACTATCCTGTTTTAGATCATTAAACTCCCTTTCTAGAGCTCGTAGCTCATGACGAGGACAAAACTCCCTCATCATCAGAGTCCTAAGTTCAGCCCATGTTTGTGCCAAGGCAACCTCAGCACCACGATCTCTCATAACCCCGCTCCACCATGTCAAAGCCCTCTTCTGAAATACGCTTGAAGCAAACTCAACTTTGCGATTATCAGGACACTGAACGTGACGGAAAGTATTCTCAATGCTCTTGAACCATTGAAGAAGCCCAGTTTCTCCCTCAGTACCACTAAACTTGAGTGGTTTAGCCGAGTTAAAACTCTTGAAATTGCATGGAGCATTGTTGTTGTTGTTGGCTTGGTTCCATTGAGCAAAGAGGTTTGGGAATTGAGCAGCCATTTGCTGCGCAATAATTTCTGCCAGTTCGGCAACTGGTAGCGGATTTTCGCGTCGAGGAGGCATTCTAAAAGAGGAAACATGAAAGGAAACGAGTGAGATGATTTGATGAAAAGAGCGAGATGAAACAAAATCAACAAAAGCAAAGATGGTGGTCATTCGTCCGTATCACAAAGCAAACAAACGACACACAGTGACTAATCAAAGTAAATGGGTTCAAAAATAATGCTTAGCGAAGACATGCTCGCCTATAAGTGAACACTCACCCCAAGAGTTCCCAGGTAAGAGTGACTGGTCCGATTATGTGGATTTGTACGAACACTCTAGCCTTAGACAGAAAACCCAGGGTACAGGCATTCACCCTTCCAGTTTGCACGTGTTCACACTATTTAGAACCCAAAACTTTGACGAGATTTTGAAAACTTGGAAGGCACAAGGCCAAAAGAATCATTCAAAAACAAATGATAAATTTTCAAAATCCATCTAAAAGAAAAAATCAAAAGGGTTCAAAACCATATAACAATTTATTTAAAAACAAATGATTGAATTTTCAAAAAAATCGTTTTAGGAAATTGGGTTCTCGTTTTGATGATCACCTAAGGATAGGTGAAATGCATGTTTTGAGATCTAAACACAAGACAACTTGTGTTGGGGTCCTAGAAAGTTATAGTCTAGGTCAAAGCATTACTAATAACCTAATTCCCTATAACCATTGGCTCTGATACCAACTCTTCTGTCACACCCCGACCACGTAAAACATCAAATCGTGGCGGAAACATCGGGGAGTGTTGTAACAGAATTATTGTTCCACAACCATGGTAATTAAAATTTACTTTATTCATCAACCAAAGAGTGGAATACTTTGTTTCAAAACAAGAACCAAAGAGTACATCATATAATTAAACTAAGTCTATCTTTATTTTTAAGTCTCTAAGGCACAGGTCCGCCCTAGTGTCACGATCATCCTAAGCATCAGCTCCTGAAACACATGTGAAAATAGGTACGTCAGCATAAAAATGCCTGTGAGATACATAGGTTTTATGAAAATAGGGTTCATGACTTATAAGTTTGGAAAAAGGTTGTTTAACAAAAGTCAGTCATGATCCTTGTAAAATGTTTTGTTTTATAAATCTTTTGAAAAGTGATGTTAAGGAAGATGATATGTAAAAGAGTGATGTGAGGTTAAATGAATAACCAAGTAAAATGAGTTTGTATAAAATGAGTTGTTAGTAAAACAATGTCTTGTGAAAAAAAAATATATCATTTGTATAAAATGTTATATGTCTAAATTGAAATGATTCAAATAACGCTACAATATGTAATACCATACAAACACTTATATATAGGAAGTACCAGCGGCGTATCCACCATACTTGTATCATATTACATATGCCTCGTTACTTAAATCACTTACCCAAACAAACCACTAATGTCAATTTGCCCATATCAAATCATTTGTCAAATGTCTTTGAGTAAACCATGTCAAAATATCTATGTCAAAATAAAGTCCAGGAAATATGTATATCAATATCAAAATGTCTATGTCAAATATCAATGTGTGAACAAAATGTCATGTATGGCAAATGAAATATATATATATATATATCCATGGAACCATAGGTAAAAATGCACAAAACAATGTATTGAAGTAAACGTGGTTTAAATCAATGTTATGTTTTGTGGGAATGCATGCTATACTGAATACAAACATTTATGCGGTATTGTAAAAATGCATACATCCAAGCCTTGTGATTGTGGTGATAAGCCTTTAAACAAATTAAAGGTCTATCTGTTTTATGTTTTATCGGATTCGGTCATTCCTTTCATCCAAACATACCTAGGATGTCAGGAACGGGAGTTGTCAATTCCTATGGTACCATTACCTACTAACGAGCGGCGTCATCAAAGTTAATGAATGTATATGGTCCCATTTAAACAAGCCAAATGTCATATCAAAATGTAAGCATGTGATGAAATGAAAATGTACTAAGTATGATGAACATACATAGCATGAAAAGGTAATGTAAAACAATGCACTAAGTATGCACACAATGGACATACATAGCATAAAATGTCATGTAAAACGATGTACTAATGAACATAGCATGTATATAATGAGAAAACATGAAAAGCACGAAAGTAACAAGTAGGCACATGTGTTTCACCCCAAAATGTTGGGAAAACAGTAAAAGAGGGGTCTATGTACTCACTTGGGATTGCTCAATAGACTTTAGATATCCACCAAGCAAAGCTAGTAGGTTACGGAATCAAACGGCACCTAATATAGGTAACTACATTAATAAACGGACCTAATCGGAGGATCGGGTAGCATGAGGGTTCGTAAACCAAGTGAGTGTAGAAACTCATGTAATATGGTTTAACAAAGCCTACATACTAAAACGAAACTTATCCTAAGTGCTTTTGACCCGTTACGACCCGTTTAGGTAGCTTATGCTACTTTAACGCGTCGTTTGCGTAAAACGCGTTCGGAACGCCTAACTAGCCCTATGACAAGTAAAATATGCCTTAACATGTCTAATATTGTTACTAAATCAATTTAGATACCAAAAATTAGGTTACATAGGCTTAAAATGAATTTTAACGTAAAAAGGGCATTTTGGTAATTTACCTAAGGCATATATATCACCTATCATACAACTACTCAAACGATGTGACCATAAGGTATAACCCCGGAAGGTTATTCCCTATACTACTATGGTCACCTAAAGTGTTTGGTCGGATCCTAATGATCGACCAAATGGGTCGGGTTCGAAAGCATAAGCGATTTATTAGATCGCTTACCCTTACGACCCTAAACAAGCACAAATCTAAAAGTGACGAGCTAAACATGCTAGAACATGTTTAGTTAAGTTAGAAAACAGGTTTTGATATCAAAACAAACGGTTTTGATACCCTAGAGTAGTTTGGTTACAAAATACGCAAGAACACGCATTTTGCCCGAAACTACGACTCGTCACTGAGCCTAGATAACGTGGTAATCAGTAGGTATAGTCGCTAGGGACTATAACCATCGTGATTATGCTCACGTTATGAAGTTCAAATGAACTTCATGTTGACCATAAACTGGTCAAAGCTGAAAGCCAAACAATGTTTGACTTTCACGCTAAAACGCGTAAAAGAACGAAAGAGGACTTACAAAAGGTCCAAGAATGGAAGTTTGACCCGATTATTCTCAGGTATGAAGTGAAATCACTTCAACTTAGAGAGAAATCAGATCAAGGTGTGAGTTTTGAGTGAAGGGGGGTAGGGTATTTATAGTTTTTGCACAACCGTTAAGATCGTTCATCGTAAAATGAGCTTCGATCTCATCCGTACACATGTGCCCATGGTTTTGTGAAACCATGGGAGCCCATCGTTTCATTAAAACCATGGGAAAATGAGGGGAACAGCTGGAACAAGCTGGAATTTAGATTTTTCATTTTGGTCCCTTCCTAAGATAACTTTGGCAGAATGTCAATTTTGGTCCCTGAATGTGCAAAACATGGTTTTTGATGCATTTTTGACACGTTTAAGCCCCGTTAATCCCATTTCAAGGCTCTAAAATGAAGTTAAAGTATAGGGAACATGAAACATGCTCAAAAATATCTCGGATGTCGATTCGTTTGGTCGTACGGTTGCTTTGTTCGGTTAATTACGACGAAACACGAACGAATGCGAAAAACGATTCAAATTATGCGACGAATGGAATTTTATCATGCCAATCACTAAAATAAAATATTTTAATGATTACATAAAATTTTGGATGTCCGGATGTATTAAGAACGTAAGATATGCGCGAAAATGCAAACTTATGCACTTTTTGACGCTTTTAGTCCCTGAATGACCAAAAAGTTTATTTTAGCACACCGAACCCCTCAAAGCCTATTTTTTTAAGCTATGTAAAGGATATTTAGGGTATGTTTAACTTATGGTCATGTTCCGGAATGTTCGTTACAGTACAAATCGGCATATTTTCGCAGTTTGTCGAAATTAGTCCCTCTAAGCGAATTAACTTGATTTTGCCATACCAAAGCCTTCAAAACTTATTACTAAGTTATGTAAAGGTTATTTAAGGTATGTTAAGCATATGTTGATGTCCCGTAGTATTTTTCGCGTTAAACTGAGTACGTTTACGCACCAGTTTGCGTATAATTCTCCAGAAAGCGATATAGAGTTTGAAATTGAATGAAAACCAAAACATGAAAAACATCAAACATAAACAAACAAACATTGGGATCAAATAACTTTATTTCATTGATAACTGAACTGTTTACAATGATTACAAGCACAGATGTCACATTTCTTGTGGTCATTGTTTCCTCGGTGCTTCTTGTTTGACCTTCGTGAATTGTCATCTTCACGTTTCCTTTTCTCGGCATCCGTGTTCCTCAGTGATCTCTGTCTGACCGCGTCCAGTGTGAGGGACAAGGATATATCAGTTACGGATCTGAAAGTAGTTGGCCAAGAGGCCTTCACGCTTGCCTTAATCTCTGGGGCTAAACCCCCAATGAAACGAGCTATTCTTTTGGGTTCCGGGGTCACCAGATACGGAACCAATCTTGATAATGTGTTGAAGCTCGTAAGGTAAGCTTGGCAATCCAGATTTTTCATTACCAATGACAGAAAATCCGACTCAATCTTTTCTACCTCATGCTGAGGACAGTAGTTTTCCCTGATGAGGTCAACAAATTGCTCCCATGTTATGTTGTATAATGGGATCTTCCCAGTGGCTTGAATCAATGATCTCCACCAGGCTAGGGCCTCACCTTTGAACGATTGAGACATAAACTTTACCACATCTCTATCAGCGCACCCGCTGATATCAACCACTGTATCCATCTCGTCCAGCCATGTCATGCAGTCTATAGCTCCTTTCTCCCCAGTGAAATCCCTGGGTTTGCATGAAACAAAGTATTTGTAGGAGCAATCCTTATCACGGGGTCCTTGATTCAGTATGATCTTTTGAGATGGGACACTTTGATGGTTTGAAGAGTGACGATCGTCATCGTCTTTCTTGGGTTCTTCCTTCTTGGATGGTGGCTTGCTGTGAGCCTCAGAATGATTCTTAGGCTTTGAATGCGGTGTAGATAGGGTCCTACTTCGAGTCCCGCTATATTCCTCATACTGCCGCTCTAAGGCCTTTGTAACAGCGTTGTCTACTAACGCTCGCAGTTCAGCACCCGTTATATTAATTCGGGCGTTATCCTGATTTTCCCTTGGGTGACTATTAATTTCATTCGAGTCAGCCATTTTAATTTGAACTGTTACATAAGACAATGACAATAGTTTACTTGGGAGTTTATTATGGAATTGTCTTTTATGCAATTCATTAACCACGGTAAACAGAGACCAGATTTGGTTAATTTGTTACTCACATTTATTTAGGATTTTATTATAACTTATCCTAATTATAAAACAATAACAGTATTATTAGCACAAAAGGCCTAGTCACAGGGACATTTTAAATCATAAGCCATGATTTCAGAGAATCAAAGCATGAAGGTTTGAACATAGTTCCTTACCTTTTTCTGACAGAGAGTCGTAGACTACTACTGTCTTTTGTCTCATATGAAAATGAGTATGGCCCGTAGGCACTATATTACCAATGTATGGTCAAAATATGATCATCTTAATTGATGATTTAAACCCATGACTCATAGATCATTAAATTAGGTTAGGAATCTTTTGAAGAATCCTTATATAAGAATGACGTGTGTGATTTTAACGAATCACGTCTGCCAGGAGCGTTAACATGTTTTCAGATGTTAACAGGGATCCGAATCTTTTTAAACAGGTTTTACCATATTGGCTAAGTGTTTTAATGACATTTAACCTAGGTTATACCTTTGAGATTCTTAATTAATATTTAAATAGGCAGATATTTTAAAAGGAATGATTTTTATTTATTTATTTCATGTAATATATTTATGCATATAATGGCAAAAAATGAAATTTATAAACTTAACATTCCAATAATCATAAAAAGTACACACTGCCCTAAACGGGTCTTTCAACATAACAACTTGCCCACGCAGGGGCTTAACCATACAAACATACCCACGCAGGGGTCAACAGAAAGACAT
The DNA here is from genome assembly GCA_030545235.1 of Helianthus tuberosus. Classification (NCBI taxonomy): domain Eukaryota; kingdom Viridiplantae; phylum Streptophyta; class Magnoliopsida; order Asterales; family Asteraceae; genus Helianthus; species Helianthus tuberosus. The sequence goes on along the minus strand of CM060432.1, from coordinate 61,085,129 downwards.
GCCCACGCAGGGGCTAAAAAGACAAGTCCACGTAGGGACTAAATACACAAATAAATGTCCACACAGGGACTGATTGAAATAGATAATACAACAACACATATGGGGATTCAATGATCCCTTTTCTTCTTCCCTTTCAGCAAGTTTGCTACACCCTTGAGGAAACCTTGTCGTTCCCTACGATCTCTATGAAAATCTCGCTCGACTTGGTCCAATCTCTGAAGAATTTCTTCCCGTTCTGGCGGGGAAAACCGTGGCGGCTGCGATTGTTGCCGAATCGGTGGTCGTGCTGGTACTTGATATCCATGAGTTGGATATCCTACTCCCCAAGGAGCTCCATACGGTCCTTCAGGGTGAAGGGCAAGATAGTTTGATGCCACTTGGTAACGGTCTTCTGCATAGTTATAATGGGTGTGAGCCGGCTGCTTAAACGGATTGTACGCCATGGAACCGGCGTACGCGGGAATCAGGTTATCAAAACCCATCGGTGGCGGCTGTGGTGCAGCTGGTGCAGAACTCACCTCAGGAATCGGGTTTGAGGGCCCACCCATTTGTGGGTCCTCATGCAGTGGCGGATAATGACTGCCACTGGAGTGTCGAGGGGTGCTAAAGTGGAAATCCCCTGCTCACGCAGACATACGTGCGCCCGTTCTCCTACGCCTTGGTGGTTCTGGAGGTGCTTGATGAACTGGCGGCGGTGGAGGCGGTGGGGTGACTGCCACGAATCGTGAATCCCCAGAGGGATCCTGCTGCTGTTGCTGTTGGTGAGGTGATGAGTGGTGCGAAGGTGTGAAGTACCATTCGTGTTGGTTAAACCTCGCTTGATAGCTATCTGGACCACCGTAGGGTGATCCGTGGAAAGAAGATCCATCCGAGATCTCGATGGGATGGTTAGGGGTACCGCTTGCAGGTGCGACGGGATCCGTGTCCTCGTCCATGTCCATAGCATTGTCCTCCGAGAAGTGGTCCTCCGGTCCCAATGGGTTAAAACCCACTGGTTCTTGTAGGTAGTTTGCCGGGTTAAACCGGCCCTGAAAAACAGGAGTGGGGTTACCAAAGGAATTATGCGAAAGGGATCGCTGAAGAGGTATATATGAAGGTTGTGGGTTATCGGGCTCGTTTTCTGACTGTGGCCCATAGGAGTTACGATAGGGAGGCGTTGAACTGTGCGAGACAGATCGTCTGGCGGGCTCAAAAAGGTTCCTCCTGTTTCCTTGCGGATCGGCACTTGCAGTCGTAGAAGGAGTTCGCCATTGCGAAGGCCCGGCTTCGTGATCGTTGGGGGCGCTCATCGGCCCCTTTCCTCGTCCTCCTCTTCTCATTCTTGGTGGCATATTTCCTGTCAATAGAAACAAAGATAACAACAAGAATATATAAAATAAAAGACAAAGTAAAAATTTAAAACAAATTTGGATTGTTCCTATGTTCTTTGTCTAGACTCGAAAATTTATGAATGTGCAATTGTGTAACTGAAATTAAACACAAAAGGCTAGTGTTTAATTCACTCAGCGTTGGCTCTGATACCAACCTGTCACACCCCGATATTTCCACGTTTGACCGGTGGGGAGTATCGTGACGTGGTTGGCTACGTTACAGTCAAACAACACAATATTTAAATGCACAGCGGAAGCAAATGAAAGATATATTTCAACCGAATATAATTGTAATATCAAGTATCACAAACAGTTGAAAATAATCCACAGGTGGATAAAAATAAATAGGAAGCATTGTTCAATAGTTTTGACGTCCGAGCTTGCGAGACTTAATGTGGACGCTAGGAGGAAGCCAGCCTAGTTCGCTTAGTACCTGCACTTAACCTTTTTGGGAAAATACGTCAGTTTACACTGGTAAATACATTCAACCGACTCATTTTGAAAAGTTTAATAAAATTGATTTGAATGCACGTGGCACAAACTTTTTATAACTTGGGATAATTATTTAAATATATAAACTTGTAAAAGAATTACATGTTCCTTATGCGTTCAGTAGCCCGGTTCGTGCCGGGTTAAAGATCAATAGACACACCACATTATTTATTTATGCACTGACGAGTGTACGCCTACACCCCGCGCTTAGGTCGTGGTCATTTCGTAAAATGATGCCAAGGATATCCGGGACATGGTCATTAACCCCCCAAAGGCGTTAAGCAAACAAAACATATTTAAACGGATCATCTCGATAATACTTAACCACCAATCGATTAAGGTCGAATGCCCGACCAAGCGGTATTTTATATACCGTACCCCAAGCCCGTATAAGGGAAAATAAGTTAAAAGTATTTACCTTTGCAAGTATAAATCACAATTAGCAAATGTGGGTAGCTTTTACCGGTTCTCCTATTCTGGAACAAAGGTTTATAATAACCTATTAGAATCCTAACGGTCTTTAGTTAAGCTTAAGCTTAGACCGGTTAGTTTTAAGGAACCATACGGTTCGAACGCGTGATTAAGCGAAGACCGGAATAGAATGTGATTTAGACCCGACAAGTTGAAGACTTGTCTTATATGGGTAATCTAAACACATTCTGGATTTTGAGATAAAAACGATAAGGTTTGACCCGTTTCGGCTAGTTTATGCAAACTAGTTACATAAACCGAACCGAACGCGCAAGAGGCGTAACGGGTAACCATAAGAGCCCTATACAGGTTTCCTAAGTTAATATGCCTCAAATATCTTGTGACATCAGTAAGATATCTTTTATTATGCCCGAAACGAATTTAAACTCAAACTATGCCCCGTAGGGGTATTTTGGTCATTTATAAGGTTATAAAAGAGTTTGATCAATAATCTGAGTTACAGGTCTGATATCATTAGTAAAAATACTTAATTTAGTAAGTTATAACAGTAGGGTATTGCATATATGTGAAATTTGTCAATTATAACCAAACTATGCACCGTAGGGGCATTTTGGTAATTCCACATAAGCTTAAAAAAACTCAAAACTGAAGTCTGAGTCAAACAAATTTTGCTTACTGTTAAAATATTATAATTTACCTAAAATATCAGTAGGTATCAACCCTTGTATGTTTAAAATAGTTTTAGTACATACTATGCGTTAAAAACGCTTAAAAAGGCGATTAGAAGCCGTTTCCGGGTTCTATATAGAAAGATGATATTTTTATTATTCCAGAAGGTTTAAAATAATTTATTTATCATATAAAATCAGTAGCAAAAGGTTTGGGGTCAAAAAGATATGTAAAACTCATTTTATAGCCCAAAAGGGCAAAACCGACAATTACCGACTCAAGCTTATAACTCTAAGTTATGCTCAGCCTAAAATTAATTAAAAATCTTCAAAAATCCCAAAATAATATATTACATCAGTGGGTAACAAGTTTGATATCAAAAAGTGGGTTTAAATAGGCTATATGCTAATTTATGCCGTTTAATCGCTAAAAAGCTTTTTAATTACGCTAATGAGCATAACTCTCAATCTACACCTCAAACTGATGTCAAATTTTGGGTACAAGTTTATAAATCAGTAACTAAGGTTTCTACTCTTTTACATTTTTAAAAATCACGTTTTATGGTGAAAAGGGCATAATGGTCAACATATGAGCAATTAACGGAATCATGCATTTTAATTGGATAACTATTGAACCAAGGTGTATAATCACAGAGGGTTATACTAGCATGTAACCTAGTCCAATTAAAGCTTTAAGTCATTTCTAAAACATGCTTAAACGGGTCGGAACTGAAAGTCAAAGCAAAAGTCAAATTATGCGACTTTCGGTTCCGAACCGGGTCTTTACTGAAAATTGTCGGGTTGAACATGTTTAGACATGTTCTTACACTAATTACCAAGTTATATTAATGATCAAACAGGTTGTATGGGTTCTACATTGCTAATTATGTATTAACTTGAAATTAAGCATGCTGTTGACTTTTTAATAACAAGTTTGACCCGACAAATGACCTAGATAGAGTGGGAATCAGAGGGTGCCCTTTTAAGGGTTTAATGCCCACATAATTACCAACTTATAACTACCTTCAATTCGACTAATCACTGGACCATTAATGATTAATCGCTAAGTCAAACGGTAATTACGACGGTTTGACTTTTAAGCTAAAACTAAGTAAAAACTCAACTAAGAAAGGTTAAGCATACTTACAGAATTCCTATGCACGATTAGGGATGCTTAGGGTCTGCTCTTGAACTCCCAAAAGCTCCAGAAATGCAGAAGGAATGAGTGATCACAATGTTGCAACATTGTGGCCTTTTATAGTGTTCTTGATCCATAAAGATGGTGACAACTAAGTCTATGGGGTGATCCAGATCAACAACAAGTGCTCCTAGGGTCTAAAAGTAATGTAGGGGTCGTCCAAAGATGTGGAAAATCGTTTTTAAGTCGGTTACAAGTTCAAAACAGTCAACAGCCAAACTTTCTGTCGCTGGGCAACCCTTACGGACCGTAAGGGGGTGGCTTACGGTCCGTAAGCCTTTTGCAGAGGGCAAAAGTGTTTGTTCTTTCGAGCTTTGAAGGGGCAACTAGTGTGTAACGATTTTGGGACATGATTTATCAGTTTGGGGCCTCAACATCATGCTTGAACAGTTATATACCCTACCATTTTGCAATGTTTTCTTGAACTTTTAAAGAAAAACCATAAACGAAAGTTTATCGTGCATTTCTTCGTAGGATCTCACTTTTGCAAATATGAATCAATTATTGCTAGTAATTACCGGATTGAATGTAAATCAGATGTTTGTAATATATGTTAGGGTCTTGGGATTCATAACGAGGTCGTTCAGAGGTAAAAATTAACATGACGACACTTATAAATCCTGCCATACATCTTTAATTATATCCGGGTTTACATCACTTTTGTCTTACATGACACGTGTCGTTATTCTATTGTACACGAATTTTCGAGGTGTTACACTGATCCACTTAAATTTTTCACACAAAGTTCAACTGTTTCGAGATATGAGATTAATGTTTTAGAGACTTAAACTTACTCGCGTGTCCCACCTCAGAATATACTCCCGTATCCAGATCCCAATATTCAGTCTTATAGGTGAGTATACCTAGATGATATATGTAAGGGGTTGATTGCGAAACCGTGAGAGCTCAGGTCAGAACTTCTGTTCAGCAGAGAGATGACGGCTCGACTTTGGTGGGTCCCCTTTAGAGAATCTTTTTTACAACAGCATTGATTAGCAATTTTATTGTCTTATCATTTATGTTGAGGGCGGCGCTATTTTTCAAGCAAGCATAAAGTATTCTTCGGGGACTAGGCCATTGCTTCCGCAAAATCAGAAGTCCCGGGATAATACCCCAGATATCACTAAGCATAAAGACCTAGTATCTCAGAAATAGGGGTCCTTCAAACAAGATTTCGGGGGTTACCCATATATCCGAGAGATGTTACCCACGATATAAGCAAGTTTGAATTTAGGTTTATATCTCGTCACAATCTACTAAATGTGCAAAAACTACTGACACATCATCAGTGAGACCGTTTATCACATTTTTCTTTCCAAATCTTTAGCATGCTGTGATAGTCCACTGATGTACTATCATTTCCTCTTCTTTGACACAAAACTCATTTTCAATTTTTTCAATTTTTTTGTTTTTTTTTACCAGTAGGTTTTTTATCATGTTTTTGACTTTTTCAAATTTTTTAATGTTTTTGGATTTTCTGAAATTTTTACTCCCCCTAAAATGCAAACACATTTTAGGAAATTTGAAAACAAATTTTGATACTCTACCTGTACAGTTTGTTTTCCTAAAAAAATTGACAACCGATATCAAATCGCTTCAATTCGCCATCCACTTGGCATAAACAATCAGAACTCCCCCTCACAACAAACTATTTTCCCATTGTGATTTCAAAACACTTAAGTTTGTTTTAATCAAATGGTTTTTCCAGAAAATTAGTTTTGTTGATTTTCAAACCACTTGTAGGTTAGGGGATAAACTCATCATTTTGTTCTCCAAAATACCACTTGTAAGAATGATCCAATCAAGTTCAACTTAATGACCTTGATTAATCATTTGAAGATGAAAACCTTCTTCAACCACTTACAGGTTCACTCACCAACTATAATCACTTGTAAATCAAAATATAACAATTTAAATATACCACCTGTACTTTACCAACTGTACCACTTGTAGGATCATTTGCTAAGAAAGATGCCGATTCCTGCTCCACTCTTACCAACCTGGGAGCTCCGGCAAGTCAGAATTTTTAGTTTGGAAAAACTTTCCCCCAAGCCTGACCATCCTTGGGAGATTCTGGAGCACACCTGTCCCACCAACATTTTGATTTATAAAATTCTTTTGCACTTTTAACCTTCCCATCAACCATTTTCCCAAAAATATGCTTAACTTTTCCATTGAAAGCCTTCTCAACATCAAATCTTCCCTTATCAGCGAAGAATTGATTTGAGATCTCTACCTTTCCCACTTTTTTCATCAAATTTTCCTTTGACAATGGAGGAAAATCCTCATCATTCACCTCTGGAACGGAATTAACAACCTTTTTCTCAACAGATGACTCCTCTGATTTTATGGAATCAGATTCATTGTCAGAGCTACTTTCAGATTTTACAACCCATTTTTGTTTACTCAAATCGACTTGTCTTTTGTAAAAACGTTTTGAAGTTTCACCAACTTCCAAAGTCGATTTATCAACACATTTCTTTTTCATATCAGAGTTAGAAGACACTCCCTGTTTTGAATAAATGGACTCTTGGCAGTTCCAAGCAATGTGTCCAACTTTTTGACACTTGAAACAGGTTCTTCTATCAACTCTCGAAGCAAACTTCCTCACATTCTTCTTTACTTCAGCAAGAAACTCTTGATTCGACTGCTTCCAGAACGGTTTCTTCTGTTCATCCTCTGAACTTCCTCCTGAAACAAATTTTGTTTTTGGTTTATAAGTTTTCTGATTTTTATAATTTTCTGAGGAATTGAAACCAAGACCTTTCTTTTTAAGGTTACCATTATGGTTTGGTTTCTTTCGATAACCAGAACCATAACTATACCCCTTTTTCTTGTTCAATCTCTGTTGAACTCTTGAAGTGTATTTTTTAGGTTTTTCATCAAGATTTAAATCTTTTATTTCAGAAATATTAATTTCTGTTAATTTGAAAACCTGTTTGATCATTTCAGTTTTTACACTTCTTATTGGAAATTCCTCATCAGAATATAATTTGTCTGAACCATACAAAGTATAAGCCACTTTGATTGAATCGTCATTCAAATTAGATTTTGATAACAGGAATTCTTTATTGTAAACCCGTTTGACTGGTGAACTCGGACTCTTTTTTTACGAACTCGAACTTTCAGACTTAGACTCCGACTTTGACTCCTCATCCATATCCAACACCTGATCGACAACTTTCTTTAATAACTCAGACTCATGATCAGTGTCAGACGCTGTGAATGTAACATCAATATTGTCTGGTAATTCATCAATGATTTCAGACTTTAACTTGATGTTGACTGCCTTTTTTAGACGCTCCTCGTTAGGATTCCTGGGAGAATAACTTTCATGGATCGGGGGCGGACATCTGTTATACTTGACACTTGGTTTCTTACCAGTATCAGTATCTTCAGTCTTTTTATCCATGAATGCTTCCAGACCTGCAACAGTAGGATAAACACGATCAATCAAATAATCACAAGTAGTATAACTCAACAGTAAGCGTTTAATCCTTTCACTTTCGATCTTTTCAAGCTCCAACTCCTTCTTCAGATTAGCACAGTCTTCGATGTAATCATTTATGACGCTCTGCTTTGTCATTAATGTTGCGCTCATTTTTTCCATTGCTTTTTCAATTTCTGTATTTGTCTTTTTCAGACGATCAACTGTGTTGTTGAGCACATCATATGACTCTTTCACATACTTCACATCAGACAGTAAATCTTCTTTAATCTTCTCTAAATCAGCAATCTTCTTATCTTTCTCCTCACAAACTTTGCAAGATTCTGAACACTTCAAACATGGTTTTTCAACTTCAACCATTTTTTCAACTATCTTTTCAACCTCGACAATCTTTTCAACTTCAACGACTTTTTCTACCTCGACGAGTTTCTCTACTTCGACCAGTTTTTCAACTTCGACTATTTTTTCAACCTCAACAATCTTCTCCACTACTTTCTCCACTTCAACGATTTTCTCTATTACTTTCTCAGTTACTGGATCAACATTTGCTTCTCCAACTTCTGTCTTTGTCTTTGCATCAGCTAGCCTTCTTGCTGCTTCCAGCTCTTTCTTCAATCTGGCAATCTTCTTCTGATTCAGCATCTCCATTTTATCTGCAAAAAACAAATTAAAACTAGTAGGATCAATGCCTTTTCTAGCTCTGTTGAGATGTTCTTCCTCATCATCGGTATCCACATCGCTTCCAAGATCTGGAAAAATCGGGATTCTTTTCAGATTAGTCTCATTTTCACCCTGAATTCTTGCAACAAAAGCTGAACCAGGTATGTATTTGTCCCAACTAAATCCCTCTGCAACTTTTTCATCATCTTGATGAATAAGTAAAGCTTTCTTCTTTCCATCTTCAATAGCATGAGCATGTGCAGTTTGTGGTTGTTGAGCAATCTGATGGAAAATTGAGTTCTGATAATAATTGTTCCTATCTTGATTCCCGGTTGCTTCTTTTCTTTTACACTCTCTTTTAAAGTGTCCTTTTCCTTTGCAACGAAAACAGGTAACTTTTGATTTATCAAAACCCAACTGAGAAGTAGCCATTCCTCGAAATTCATCTCTACCAGTAATCTCTTGAAACTTTTCAGCTCTTCTCCAAGCACTCGCTAAACACCATTTTATATCCATCAGCTCAAGTTCTTCAGCATCAATTTGGTCGTAATCCTCTTTGGTAAGCATCGGATTCCCAATCTTGCCAGCAATCAAACTCTCATAAGATTCCAACATAGCAACCAGTGATGCCATGTGTTGCTTGGCAACTTCTGGAGATAGATTCTGACCATTTTGAATGTTTAAGGTAACATTGCACTGCAGATTTGTTGAGTTCTATCTTTGAGGACTTGACGTTGTATGATTTGGATCATAACTGGAATAAGAAGATGAAGATCCACCACTTTGAGTAACATTACTCTTTGTTCCAGACGAACTGTCAGCACTAAAACCAGTTTGAATCTTTGGACTAGGGCTGGGGGTAGCCTCAAACTTGTTCCCTCGGTAATACAGACTGACATCTTGTTTGGCATTCGGATTCGTCATTATAGCAGTTTTCTGAATATCCAGCTCCTGCTCTTCAATCTTTTGAATGAACTGTGCCAGATTCATACTCTCAGACTTTCTTGTGTGTTTTAAAATCATCAAATAAGTTCCCCACTTATGCTGTGGTAGTGCTTCAGCAAGTTTATCAACCCATTCCTCATCTTCTTTCTTTATATCCAATCTCTCCATTTCCAAAACAAGATGACAATATCTGTCAATGGTATGTTTTGTTGTTTCATGATCAAAAGCTACAAACATATCAAAAGATTTCTTCAGTAATGCCTTTCTGTTTTTAATCATATCTGCACTTCCTTTGAACTTTTGAATCAAAGCTTCCCAAATTGATCTGGCTGTACCATTATGTTGGAGCAAAACAAAGATATCTTCCTTAATCGCTTGTTGAAGAATACTGATCATCATTTTTTCACTTGTAAATTTCAATTTGTCACTCTCTGAATAGTCCTCATTTGCTTTTACAATCCCACGTTCATTTTTAGGTTTTTCATAATCTTTCAACAATGAACACCAAGCATCAAATTTGTAAGCTTGCACCCAGTTCTCGAATCGATTCTGCCATCCTTTAAAGTCTTCAATGTACATAAGCTTTGGCGGTTTTTGATGAGTTCCTGTCTCATTTTCACTGTACAGTGTTTCAGCAGCAGTAACTGGAGCAACAGGTGTCGCAAAAGCATTATAAAATTCTTCAGACATGATTCAAAGTCAAATCTTCACAAACACAAACTTTCTTGTTTTAAAAATACTTGTCTCAAACAAGCTGGACCACCTCGTAAAATACCTGCAAACAAACAAACAAACGATCAGTTTTAAATGAACTGAATATGTAAAAGTGTGTGTTGATGAAATCAATCTAAGACTCGTGTCGAAGATTTGCAGATTCGTTCCAATGTTGTTCGGTTGAAATCACTGAATGAATGGGCTTGATCGGATTATGTAATCAGTTGGGTCAACACAATAACAAATCACAATTAATGATCACAATTATGACTTGTTGGGCCAAGAGCTTAAATCACATGCACATTGATTATATCTTGTATGTTGGGCCGACAACTTCTTTGTATGAAGACTTGATTTATGATTCTATTGGACCGTCCAACTTCAATCTTTATCCAAACCTTGAATTTATGACCAACAATTTCAAATCACACAACACTTTCTTTGGGCCGATGATATTTATGAATCTGATTGGACCGAGAATGTGTTTATACAATTAATGTTCACATGGACTTCAATCAATGGCCGACAATATCATCTTTCAAAACTCTTTTGATTGGGCCGCAACTATTCAGTACATGTACTGACAATTTTCACTTGAATTGATACTTTCTAGACCATAGACAACAATCAATATTATTCTTTACATGCACATGCACTATATGAATTGATGGCCGACAAAACGTGAATGTGCTATGACAATTTACGAGAATCACATGCAAGCTGACACAAACATGTGGTTTCTTTTCCAAATTACTGACATCCTCGTTTAATGCTTCACATAACTCAATGCACTTTTCCAAGAGAAATAGACTTTTTCACCCAAAAAACAATTCAAACGGAATACCACCTTTCAAACGGAAATTCAATATTTCAAACGGAATTGATCAATTTCAACCGGAATTGGTCAACTTCAAACGGAATAGGTCAACCTCAAACGGAATAGGTCAATTTCAAATGGAATAGGGTTAGATTCAAACGGAATGGGTATACTGGTTTCGTTTGAAGGCTGCTGACATCATCAAAAATTCGATCTGTTCAAACGGAACTGTGTATATTATCAAGTTTTAGTTCGAATTTAAAGCTAAAATTTTCCAGGATTTGTTAAAACATGATTACGAGTATAATGTGAAATTTTAAGTCGATTTTAACCGTAAAAAATTTCAAACTTGTGAAAGAAAGTGTAGAAAATAGATTTTCAAGCTGAATATGGCAAGAACTCTTCTTCCTGAGCTCTGATACCACTTGTAGGATCGAATCGCGACCTGAATGAGTCGTTCGGAAGAGCACTAGTCCGTTTCAGAGGCGGAAACTAAGAAACGGATGTAAAAACAGCTTGAATATCACTTTAAACGTCTTGTGTATTGAAATAATAGCAATTACAATCACAAGGAATACCGGCAGCACCTCGGTATCAAATCTGAAAATCATTACAAATGACAAGAACACTACCCTATTTATACTTCTCCTAGTTCTGTTTGAAGCATGCATGACCATTTCAAACGAACCATGTCTTTCAAACGGACCATTCAAATGGACTCACTTAATTGGACCATTCAAACGGACTACAAACAAATCTTAAACTGAATTATATTTTGTTTTGTCTCATGTGCATCGAATGTTGCAATGATGATGTCACTTTTATGATGTCACATATATGATGTCACGCTTGTTCAGATCCGCAACGAAACCGAGACTCGATATAAGACGAAGTCGACAGATGAATGCACTAACATATGAAATTTTGATTAATCTATATCGAAACAATTAGTGTTATGGAATTCTTTGAGCAATCTGATTCGCTTAGTGTCGTGTCCCGATGTTTCCGCCATCGGTTGGGGTGTGACAATGATCAACAGTGTTATGACCCCAGTCACTAGTTGAAATAATGATCAATAGTGATTTGACTACGTCACGGGAATCGCCTAGTGACATTTACCTTTGAATAATAGTAAGATATACTATATATTTATTACTTGATAAACTGCACTATTGGACGAAAGTGAGCCAATGAGTTATATGACCACTATGACATCGGAATTGCCACCATATGACAAATACTGATTGAGTTTTGGGTAAATATAAACAAATATAAAAACCCTTAATGTTGTAAAGTATAACAATGTATTTTATAAAAATGGAATGAACTCGCCAGTATTTATTACTGATAAAATGTTTTTAAAACGTGTTTCAGGTAATTTGCTGTAAAGATAATAGAAGCCAGCTATGGAGCACTGAAGGCTTAAATAAAGTGGCTATAAATACCTGAATAAAAGAAGAAATTTATGTTTTATTTATTTGGGTTTATCCCTATAAAAACAATTGAATGGAATATGGGTTTTAGCCCATTTGTTTAATATTAAAAGTTTGGTGTTTTACAAACTTTGAAATGATTTCCTAACTACGATCCTGATGAAATTTTTTCCGCTGCGTATTTAAACATCGATACCAGTTGGCTGGTTCACGGCTCCCGCTCCCAGGGTAGGGTCGGGGGTTGTGACAGAAGGTGGTATCAGAGCCGCTGGTTTAAGCTATTTAGGTGTTCTGCTAATACATAAACTTAAACAATAAAGTTAGGAAACTAATACAAAGTAACCTATGTGTTATTTTTGTAGATTTAAATATATGTATATATATATATATATATATATGGGGAGGTTCATTTGAGAAGAAAAATAAATTGAGAAGAAAAAGAACAAAGGGTACAATTGTAAAACATTAAATAGTTTTTCTCTCATCTCATTTATTATTATTTTTGACTAATTAATTAGTCATAAAGACTATCATCCTCTACACAAAATTTTTTGACTAGACACATCAAAATTTATCCTACACGTTTTTGAAATTTATCCTACACATACTGAAATTTATCCTACACAACTCGTAATTCATCATACACACCTCATAATTTATCCTACATTTTAAAATATTTTTTTCTTCTTTGAAAAAATTTAATTTTTTGAAAATAAGTTACAATTTTAATTTAGTTAGCTATTAAAAAGGAAGACTAACAATTAATGATCTATCTAATTTTGCCAATATACCCTTACACCCATATTAAATACAAAAATTAAATGAAGTAAAAGGAAGCATTCTTATTGGTTAAAGATTGTTCTTTTTTATTCTTCCAAAAAATTTCTTCTCATTTGAACCCTCCACTATATATATATATGCACATATGATTCTTGAAAGTATTATTTTGTTTTAATTATTCTGTGATATTATAATTGAAAATGTTTGCAATTCAGATGTCGAATGAAGTATCACATAATCCAGAAGTTTATGCTAATAATAAAAATCCTTTGGATAAAAATGCTATAGAAAATATAATAGCCCAAGGAATAGCTAATGCTATACCTTTAATAATTAAAGCTGTTAAAAACTCCGTAGAACCCACCAAAGCTGTGAGTAGCAAGCATACTCATGACGACAGTTTTAGCCATAATGTCAATGGAGACAATGATGATATTATCAAAACCCCATTTCCCAAGAAAATGAATGCGATGACTCGCGGATGTACCTACAAAGAATTTATAGCTTGTAAACCAACTGAGTTCGCAGGTAGTGAAGGAGCCACGGCTGCTCTACAATGGTTGGAAAAGACGGAAGTTGTTCTTAAAATAAGCAAATGTGTCGAAGAAGATAAGGTGATGTATGTTTCCAACCTCTTTAAGGAAGAAGCCTTAGAATGGTGGAATACAATTCTTCAGGCAAAAGGAAGTGACATGGCTTATGCCATGAACTGGGAAAAAATCAAGGAAATGACAGAAAGGAAATTTTATCCCCCTTATGAAAAGGAACGAATGGCTAACGAATTCCTAAATCATAAAATGATAAATGTGAATTGTCGTGAATATACGGCTCCCGCTCCCAGGGTGGGGTTGGGGGTTGTGACACCTTCGTACGAAGGCAGTGCCTTCGTACGAAGCCGGGCTTCACACAGAACAGTCCAGTTTTCCAAGTGGCTGTTTTTGGCGTTCGGAGCTGTGTTTTCGTCTGAATCAGATGTGTTTTCGAGTCCTTTTCATGACGGTTTCGACACCACCTCGTTCCACTATTCAGTGAACAAAATATGTGTTGTTTTGGTCCGTTTTGTGTAAAAATCGAGTTTAAAAGGGTTTTGAATGGTTTTTACCATGGTTGCAAAAATCGCGACTAGCCGGCGATTAATCGCTGACTAGTCGCTAGTCGCCCATCAACTGAGTAATTTTCAGCTAATCAGTAAAAAAATCGCTAGTCGGCCTAGTCGGCCCTAATCGCGACTAGTCGGTCGGGAAAAATCGGAAAAAATCGGGAAAAAACAAAAAAAAAATCGGAAAAAAACATATATTCCGGCCAAAACCTCCCAGATTTCGGTCAAAACTTGTCCACTTAAAAAAATTACGTATAAAAATATATGTATATATGTATAAAAACTTATAATTATACATAAAAAGTCCGATCCGATTAATCCCGAGTAGTCGCTAGACCCTACCTCACCGACCCGCTAGCGACTAGCGAGTTCTCCAACCTTGGTTTTTACCTAGATCTAACACTTGGTGAGTGTTTTATCGTGTCGTGTCTGATCGTGTACGGGTATACACGATATGCCAACCCTATCGACACCTTTGCAAGGAAGCTAGACTTTGTCTATGATTGTCTAATCCACCAAAGTAACACAAATAAGGATTGGACTTGGGTCTTGATTGAAGAATCCAAATCTCTCTACCACTAGGCCAAATGATGGATGATAAAACAATTGTTGGGCTAATAAAAAAACTTAAATAATTTGAATCTTGGGCTAATAAATAAAACATCACTTTCTTTCTTTCTTTTTTTCTGAAAAAAGAAAAAAGAAAAAAAGAGATTTTGAATTAGAAGAGGGACTGAAAATGTGATGTTTAAAAATCCAAAGTTACCCGTTGTGTTGTTATCAACTACTGCAAGTGTAACTCCCACCACCAAACATTTGACCGCTCCCTCGAATCACGGGTCCAATTTAAGACGACTTCATCTTCTACTATTTCACCACTTGGTCATGATTACGTTACGCTTCACAACATCCCTCTTCAATGTTTGATTCTGTTTCCTGAAAATGTCTGATGATTCATTCACCCATGGGGCTTCAAACACGGTATGTTTCACTGCTTTTCGCTAATTCAGGAATCATCGGGTTTGGCTCATTTACAAATGCAGCCAGCCGGCTTGGCTTCACTCGTTTATCTTAACCACCTGAAATCTCGTTTTGTAATGCCGAATTTAAAATCTACAATTTTTAATTTACATGTATCAATCATTAAGCTTTGGCTTATGTTAAAAATTTGGGCTTTAGTTTAATCAAGCCAAACCAAACCAAACGAGAACGACCTTGGCTCCGCCTCGGCTAGTTTGCCGATCCGAGCCAAGGTAGGCTCGCCAATTCTACACTACTTGTTTATTATTTTAACGGGCTGAAATGTTGAGTTCCAACTTGTTTAACATACATACATATTTATAAATTACACTATTTGTAATTTAAATCTATTAATTAAAACTAGTTTTTAGAGGGTGTTTGGGGTTGAGTTTTGAAGAAGATTATTGAGTTTTGAAATCGTAAATAATCAGTTTTGAGTGTTTGGGTAAAAAAATGATTATTTGCGTTTAGAAAGCTACAAAAAGCAGTTTCCAACCTACTGCAACAAAACACAATTTTCCAAAAATTGATTATTTGCGTTTAGAAAAGGATTTTCACTTGTTTGTTTTTTAAATATATATATTTGCCAAACACTCAAATAGTTGATTATCTGATTTTTGTGATATCAAGCAACATAATCAAATCCAAACACTATCTTTCAACATCACGTTTTGTTACAGTTAATTATCTGATTCTGATTATTCAAAACGCATAGTCTATTTTCAAAACTCAATTATAAAGTTCAAATGTATAATTAATGTTGTAAAAGTTCAAAACCCTGAGGTCAATGGATAACCTTGGGATTGGAGGAAGTAATGATTAAGTAAAGTATATATTTGAGTGAGGTTTAATCTAAAGTTTCAATGACTTGCTTTTGTTGCAAGTTTGTATGGATAATAAGTTGGAATATAATATTCGTTTTGTATGTATATTCTAATGTGAACCAGATTGGTAATATGGTTGTCATTGCTATTTTTATTCTTCTAACAGTTATGGAAAATTTACAGGTTTTCAAGAGCGGTCCGCTGCTTATATCTTCCAAAGGTACTTGCGACATTTGCGTGTGGTGTGGACTTAAAAGAAAATTCAGATATGTGTTGTTTATTTTTCCCATTTAATGTGTTCAGTCTGCATGTATTGAATTCCACTGTGTTTTAGTTTTACATCATTCTATAATCTTTTCTTGAATTAAATCAATATTTTCGCTTCTTCTGCAATAATTCTTTGCTAATTCAGGGCTAGGATGGAAGTCATGGAAGAAACGCTGGTTTATTCTCACACGCACTTCTCTCGTTTTCTTCAAAAATGATCCAGTTAGTCATCTCTCACAGTTACTCAAGTTTTTTTAGAAAATGTTTGATCACTTGTTCTTTTTTTTTTTTGTTCAGAGTGTACCTCCCCAGAGAGAAAGTGAAGTAAATCTGACGTTGGGAGGAATTGACTTGAACAGTTCTGGAAGGTAATGGTAGTTATTGGGTGTGTTTGCGTGTATTTATTTACGGAAACTTTTGTTCTTTAACATATAGTTTATTTGGAATTTTTATTGCAGTGTTGTTGTTAGAGAGGACAAAAAGCTGTTAACTGTTTTGTTTCCTGATGGACGCGATGGCCGGGCATTTACGCTCAAGGTTTTACATGTCATGTTAATACATAAAGTAGCTTAAAGGAAACAGTTCAAATGGGCCGAATAGGTCAATGCGAGTGACCGAATGTGTATTTCTATGCATATAAACTTTTGGAAAAGTTGATTTGGGTCAACATGATTTTTGAGACCGGAATCTTGATGACAACTTATTTCTGGGCTATTGCACCATGTTTACATTTTTGTTAAATTTCAGGCAGAAACATCTGAAGATTTGCATGAGTGGAAGACGGCTCTTGAACATGCTCTTGCACACGCCCCAAATGCAGCCCTTGTTATGGGACAAAACAGAATCTTCCGGAACGATACCACTGATTCAAATGAACAGTCCTTTCATCAATGTTTGTGAACTTCATGCTGTAAACTTTTTTTTCTTTTTTGCTGCATGGGTCCACTCTAAAAAAATTATCATCTTCAACTTTTGGCCGTAAAAAGTTTAGTTTTTTTTTATAGGGAGAGATAAACGCTCCATCAAGTCTCTAGTTGTCGGAAGACCAATATTGTTAGCGTTGGAGGACATAGATGGAGGCCCGTCTTTCCTTGAGAAAGCTCTTCGATTTCTTGAGACACACGGTTAGCTTCTTTGGATAAGATAAAACAGTTATGGAATAAATAAAAAAATATGGGTTATTTTTATGAGCTAACATATACCCTCCCCGCATTTTTTATTCAACAGGAAGCAAAGTTGAAGGAATCTTGAGACAATCTGCAGACGTAGAGGAGGTAGACCGCAGAGTTCAACAATATGAAAAAGGTTTCATTTTTTTTGTTATATTACCAAATTTAGATGTTGTTTGAATGCTAAAGTTTCCTGTACGTTGTCCTAGACAAGAAGGAATTTAATTCTGATGAAGATGCACATGTTGTTGGTGATTGTGTTAAGGTACATACTTCATTTTACTTATCTTAACCGTGGAAGATAACAAACGTAAACTTCTATCGTGATTATTTTGCATCTTGTTTTGATTATTGATTGCAAAACTTTCATTTGCAGCATGTCCTTAGAGAGCTTCCCTCATCACCTGTTCCCGCAACCTGTTGCACTGCTTTGTTGGAAGCTTATAGTAAGTTTAACCCCCCCCCCCCTTCTTAAATATTCTTAATAAAACAATGTATGTATAGTATGTGTAGGGTGTACTGATAATGATTGCTTGATCCAGAAATTGATCCGAAGGAAGCTCGAGTGAACGCTATGCGTGCTGCAATCTTTGAATCATTTCCTGAACCAAATAGGCGCTTGTTACAGAGGTGATTTTTCGCTTGTTTTATTTTAATTTGTACTTTGTTATGGTTTTGATAGAGTTCCAAATATATTTGGCTTGAGTTCTTCGCTTGCAGAATCCTGAAGATGATGCACACTGTTTCTTTGAATACTTGTGAAAATCGAATGACAGCATCAGCAGTTGCTGCTTGCATGGCACCATTGCTCTTACGCCCACTTTTAGCTGGCGAATGTGAGTCGGATAATGATTTTGATGATAAGCGTGACAACTCTGCACAGCTGCTTGCTGCTGCTAATGCTGCTAGTAATGCTCAAGCTATTATTGCAACTCTCCTAGAGGAGTTTGAGAATATATTCGATGTAAGATTATTTTATATGTTTAGATGGCAATTTCAACCCAATTATTTTTAAGTGGGCCCGATTTAACAAATAATTGTAAACTTCTTTTATTTGACCTTGATTTATCTTTCTATCAGGATGATGCTATGCTCAGATGTTCGATATCAGCGGGTTCCCGTGACGTTAGTGCAAGTGAAGATTCAACTGATGATGAAAATATGGAAACGGAAAACAATGTTTACCGTGATGCAGTAAATGAAGCTGATCAAGAATCTGATGATGATCCCGAACGTGTATTTAGTGGAAAGTTGAGTGAAAGCAGTGGTTATGCTGGCAGTGATCTTTATGACTTTAAGGTACTTTCTCAGTATTTGGTTGAGGTGGCATTTTAATGGGTTGGATTGTGGATAACGGGTCAAAATGGGTAATTTTTGGTATGATGTGGGCCGGGTTGGATTGAAAGCAAACTCTTTTTATCCAAGACTTGTAACTCTCTTTATAAATACTTAGTGTGTACAATATGATTACAAAGTTTATTGTTTTAGGGGTGATTTAACGTTTTGAATGAAATGATCAACGAGGTTTGATGGATTAAAAATATACTTTGGGGTGATTTTGACTCGTTTAACCCCATTCAAGCTATTTTTTTTTATATTACTCTTTGACCTATTAAAGTTGAAACATAACCTGAATCGCGAACTTTACTCTAGGGCAATCAGAATATTACCATATCGGCATATCTTCATCTTCTTTATTTCTTTTTGTTTTTTTCTGAATGTTGATTTCTTGAGTTCATGAGTTGTAATCTTGGTTTTAAAAAGTGTGAGGTTCTCCGAAGTGTTTGGTCCCAAAACCGAGGCACAAGGCGCGCACATCACGTACATGAGGTGCGCGTCTATGTACAACCAAATAAGCTTTATTTACATCCCGAAACTGCATATCTTTCATCTGTTTTACATATAAACCTACTAGGTTACAGACCCGTGTATCATACGGGTTAATAATAATAATGATACGATTCATAAATGTGTAAATGTTTTTTTTTTATTTTTTATAAAAATGATATAATTCATATTACACAGGTTAAATAATGAAAGAAATGTTCAGTTTATAAAAATGTTTTATTAACAAAGTTAGTTTTTTTTTAAATAAAGTTTTTTTAAGATAAAAATCATTGAAATCATAATTATCTAATAGGAGAGAGAAGTAGAAAACAAAAAGATTATGAAAAGAATTAAAGAAAATATATATAATTCATAAGAGAGAGAAGCGGGAATTTAAGGTGAGGAGGCACCAGAGAGTGACACATGTCCTCAAAGATTTTCATTTATTATATAGGTATAGATATAGATATATCAAGTAAGCCATTCATAATTTCTGCATCCGTTAGGTTGTTTTTTCATATAAACCCCCTATGGACCCTAATTTGGACCCAGAACTACATGAGGCGCGCCTTCATTCCCCTGTTGCGCTGTCCACAGCGCCTCGCGTGTGCCTTTCTTAAACCAAGCTTGTAATATTTTCCTGTCCCTAAATATGTTAACTTTTTTTTTATTTTTTATTTATGTTTGGCACTTAATGTAGGCATATGGGACTGATGCATCAGATGTGGTGTCTCCAAATAAAAATGTAAATTTGGGATCAAAATTAAATTCATTGGCAGATTCTCAACCTCTTGATGAAGATTCTAAAGTTGAAATTAATGAGCAACAGATGCAGCCAAATAAAGCAAGTGAAAATCAGATGGATCTACCTCAATCTTTATCTGGAGTTGATTCAAGCACAGAGACTCCTGTTAACAAACTAACAGGATCCAATTCTAAGTCTAGGCGTACAACAATAAGGGGACGGAATAATGTAAGTTTCACTTCTATCTATGATTTTTTTCTAAATTAAAATTTTCATATATAGCATCTTAATTACTGTATCAAATTGGAAATTCCGCAGAAATTAATATTATTGTGGTTTATATAATAACTAGGGGTGTGAGTATTCGACACCACACGAACCTAACAAATAGTCAAATATTCATGGGTTTGGGTTTAGTCTGAATGAGTTTGGGCCAGTTTCGGGTCGGGCCCGTGAATACTTTTAGCCAAATGGGTCATGTTCGTGTCAACCCGGCAGGTCTGACTCATTTAACCCATTTATTTATTTTATTAATGTGTTTTATATAATACTTAAACTATCTGAGTGTATTTATATGAAAATATTAAGTTTTAAAAATAGTTTGGCATAATTTAAACCTAAATGCTTAAAAATTATATGTAAACTTAATATTTTAGAGTGCTAATATGTAAAAAATAGTTAAATAACTTTTTTGGGGTTAAATAGGTCATGGTCGTGTCAACATGCAAATACACCTGTCGTGTTCAGGATCGATCCCCAACCCATGAACACGGCCCGTTTAGCAGCCGCTTTTATAACATTGTGTCTTTTTTCTGATCATTGTTTTTTTATTTTCCTACAGGCTAGAAAGACTCCTTCAGTGGAATCTTTTGATTCTTCTGGTGAAGAAGAGTAAGATCATGCACTTTAGAGTTTAGTGCATTGTGTTTTTTTTCTGAATTTAATTTTATAAAAGGAATTTTGTTTGTTTGTAGGCTTGCTATTCAGAGGCTTGAGATGATGAAAAATGACTTGAGGCAAAGACTTGCAAATGAGGTCATACTTTTGATTTTCTTTGTGCATGCAGTGAATATATATTTTTAAACAATATTAGTATATGTATATTTTTTTTTTTATTTTAGGCAAGAGGAAACACGATACTTCAAGCTAGCTTGGAAAGAAGGAAGCAAGCATTACACGAACGTAGGATGGCACTTGAACAAGATGTAAGCCCTCCTTTCTTCATTTGATGAAATAATGTGTTGGCAGGTTGGCTTAAACTGACTTGGCTCGTTTTTGGCCAACACTGAACTTGTTTTGACCTGACTTCATTAATATACTGAAATTCGAGTTTGTATCATATTGGGCTTCTGATTTTACTTCATTTATCATGACAGGTTTCAAGATTGCAAGAACAGTTACAAGCTGAGAGAGATCTAAGATCCATATTAGAAGTTGGGTTAAGCATGTCTTCTGCACCGGTTTCTCGATCCCATAACATGGATCCAAAGGTTTCCTTTTTAAACATTTGACTTGTTGTAGATCATTTCTTTTGAGGTGGCTAGGGTGTTTAAAAACTGTTACCATCCAAACTGAAGCAAGTCAGCCGGTTTGGCAAGTTTAAGATCCAAATGGTTCAATTTTCGTGGTTTTGGCTGGTTTGAGAGCCAAACAGTTCTGTTTGAACTTGGAACCAGCCGTTTAAGCTTTATCATATTGATATTTTTTTTACAAACTAATGATTTTGACCAAAATAAAACCCACCAAACCGGTAAAAGAGCCTGGTCCAGTCGATCCACTCAACCCGCCTGGTTGATTTCTCATTTTTCAAAAACGTATTTAACGGTTCGGCCCATAATTTTCATTCTTCTGGCTGAACCAGACTGTGAATACCCCTAGAAACCAGACTGTGGCACAAGGGTGGAGTTTACCAGAAACATTTTTTGTCAAGATAATATAATTGTTTTATAACTAGTTAGTCTATAGAATATGATCAAAGATATTATATCATTTTAAATAAAATTATTAGGAGGCTATATGCTTTAGGAATACAATCTTGGCAACTTTCAACCCGTTTAGCCGGTTTCTTTTTTGAGCTATTTCTTTTTAAACTTCCTGATTGGTCATATACCTTTAAAATGAAGATGAGAGCGGAGCTGGAGGAGATTGCTATTTCTGAAGCAGATGTTGCTCGGTTGAAGCAAAAAGTTGCGGAATTGCATCAACAACTTCATCAACAACGCCACCATCATCACTATGGCTACCTTTCTGATGCTTCTGATGGACACCAGCATCTCCATAACTATAATTCTCATCAGTGAGTTATTTTTCTTAATAGAATGCTTAGTTTTATGATGGAGCATATCAACTTTTTGGAGGCGTTTTAGCATTGGATGTGCTTTAAGAGAGTGATTATGTCATTTAATTAATCATAACCGGAAAATCAATTGCAGTAAATCTGTTATAAGACCTTTGTTGATGTTTTTTTTTTGGATTTCAACTTACTGATGTACTGATTATAATATTTGATAGGAGAGTTTTTCAACAAGATTTTGATTCTACAATTGCGTATATCAACCATGAACGAAAACAAAGATCAGAGGTAAATCTACTCTAAATATGATGTTGATTTCGATATAGATCAGTATGAATGGGTTGATTTGGGATGTGTTTGATTCTTAACGGGACAAGCGAAACTGGGTCAAAAGTCATCCGAAGTGTACTCAAATACTAAACCCCCAAAAACGAATCCGTGATACAAAGTGAAATCGTGTTACACGCATGAACCCAAGCACAACACACATATTCGTGGGTTGACACGTGCACGACCCATTTAACCCGAAAAAGAGTTAATTTTGTTTTTACATATTACTACTATGAAGCTCTAAATTTACATATTATTTTGAAGCATTTATGTTTAAACCATGCCAGCTTATTTTTAAATTTTGGCAAAAAAATAACCAAATAGTTTAAGTTAATTATAAGTCAGATTCTAAAAAAAAAACAAACAAATGGGTTCCATGCCAGCTTATTTTTAAATTTTGGCAAAAAATAACCAAATAGTTTAAGTTAATTATAAGTCAGATGCTAAAAAAAACAAACAAATGGGTTGAACGGGTCAACTTGCGAACCTGCTGGGTTGACAAGAACATGACCCGCAAAAGTAAAGGTTTCCACAGGTTCGATCCGAATCCGTATGGACCAAGCCCAAACCCACAATTTTCGTGTCCTGTTAGAAATTAACACCCTAGACCGGACCCGCAAAAGTTTAAAGTTAATTACATTAGTCAAATTCTAAAAAAACAAATAAATGGGTAGAACGGGTCAACTTGCGAACTTGCTGGGTTGTCAAGAATATGACCCGCAAAAGTAAACGTTTTCACAGGTTCGACCCGAATCCGTATGGACCAAGCCCAAACCTACAATTTTCGTGCCCTGTTAGGAATTAACAGCCTAGACCGGACCCGTTTCGCTACCTCTTGAGATGTGTTTTGCTCATGTGAACAAGCCATGCTATTCTTTATTATACACTTAGCAGGAAACTACATTGGGAGCGGAATTCAGAAACATTAGAGGGCAAACCTTAATGAATGGAAACACAAGCAGACAAGCTACTCGTGTGCAGTTTCTAGACTCGACAAGATTAAGTGATTCTAAAAGTAGCGAGACATCCACAAGTTTATCTATGGATGAATTTGGGGCTGTTGATTCTGCAATTATGCCATTTACATCAAGACCAACTGAGGTTAGACTTGATGCAAATGATTTTGTTTTTAAACTTGTTTAAATCGTCGTTCTTACAACTAAAGGGGTGTTTGGATATGCAAAGTTTCAATATTGTTCCAGTATAATTTTTTTTTTAAAATGAAGGACCTAAATGAAACAATTATGAAAATACTACCAAATAGTTAGCAAGTTTCATATATGTTCCATAGATCACATAGCTGCAACATTTATATAGAATTTCACAACAATGGAACTTGGAACAGTATTGAAAGTTGAGTGGTTTTTTTAGTTAGAAAAAAATTTGAGCGACTTTAATGGAACAGTGAAGAAACTTGGTTACTATTAGGTGACGTATTTATTGTTAGATGCAATAAAATAGGCCGTAGAGGCATAGAAAATAGTGTTTGGATGTTGTGACACTAAAGGTGTTAAATGTGTAGGTGATTGATTATTCAAGAAACCCATTGGCAACATCATCATCGACGCTAGTAGAATTAACAACCCGCCTCGATTTTTTCAAGGAACGGCGCTCACAGCTCATGGAACAACTTCACAACCTCGACTTAAGCTACACAACCTCATCTCAAGATTTTACATATAAACAACCACCTGGCTGGAACATCCTTGAAAGAAGTTAATCTCTTTGTATATCCTAAGTTTCTTCTCTTTTCATGATTCTTTGTCATTTGGTGTCAGCAAACAAAAAACTCAATTTGTATTCTTGTGAAGTGGCCTCCTAGAATCCTTAATTAACTGTCTATTATTTGGTTTGACATGAAATGGCCGGTTTTGCTATTTCTAATGTAATGAGCAATGCACGTGTTTATGTGGTTACCCTGGTTGTCTACTTACAAATGATTTTGTATTAAACGTGCACCTATATATATATATATATATATATAAGTTGATATGCACATATTCAGAAGATTCGACAAATAATCCAATTTCTTAAATTTGGTCTGGCCAATTAGGCGCTCACTATCGGTTCATTATGTTCAACCTTAGTCTTGAATCGTCATCTTAAATATCTACTGAGTTAAACTGAAGATCTGGTTGTAGATCAATCTTTAGGACTAGATATAAGTATTCAATTTCTTGTTTTATAATGATAAGTACTTGTTTTGAAGTGTTTTTTAATGATCAAAATGTAATTAAATCTAACTATAGGGTTGTAGAAGTAAGTTATAACTTTGAGATAAATGATAGGGACCGATTCAAGATACCCTTTAGAGGGGTCAACCTCCAAGAACACAAGATAGGAAGAGACTATTTTTTACCACAAATTTTCTCTACTTTTTCATTCATAAAAATGTTTCTTAAATACAAGGAAATGATAACTAAAATTAAGTAAACATGCAACATGGGATCGTGCTAAGCTAAGTTGCAAAAAGGAAAATAATTCTAATTACTACATGCACAAAACAAATGAAGTGGAAACAAACCTGGGCATAGTTGAGGGACCTTAAACCCACAACGATGAATGAACCAAGTTTACGCAATTACACATTTGGGGTTTTGTTGAGTATTATTTTCAATTACTCATTACGGAATTCAAATTGTTGAATTTCATAGACTAGATCAAGATTTAGCTATGTATGTTCTTTGTGGTTTTGAGTTTTGGGCTGAATCCAAACTGAGGATTTTATTCTAAAACATGTTTTAATGAACTAATTTTTTATAAATTCCATTCATACTTGACAAGTTACATCAAAACAAAAGTTAGACGGGCAACACCCCTTTCTGAATTGCCAAACCTAATCTACCTTAATTGAGGGACCTTAAACCCTAATCAAAACAAAAGGTAGATTAGGGTTTGCAAATGTTTTAATCATCCTTAATTTTTAATAGTGAACAAAAGATATGGTCAATATGTTAAAACAAGATGATTTTGTAAGTTATTTTTAGTGAAATTTGTATTTTAATACTAAACTTGGACTTGAATTATGCTTTGGTTAGTCTTATTGGTAAATGTTGGTTTGTAACCTAAGATTCTTTTGTTTTTTTATATCTACACAACATGATTTTATTATGCCCTAGATAAATGTCAACAAATAGAATACAACACAGAGATACTATCATAGATAAATATCAATAAATAGAATACAAAATGTTCAAAATTTAACCTATACAAGCACAAGCAATGTGGGTGTAACCGCCAAACCGGTAACGAAATGAAGCGGGCCAAACAATGTGAGAATAAATATAGGTGAGGTGTTATTGAAACCGATATGAGTATTTCTTTTCTTTTTGAGTAAATACAATTTGAATTTAGAGTAAACTGCAATTTTACCCCCTGAGGTTAGGGGTCATTGGCATGTCTACCCCCCCTAAGGAAATAATTGCAATTTACCCCCCCCCCCCACTGTTCACTGTTATGTCGCAACCTTACCCCCGGCGTCAAAATCAATGTTATCTTTAAACGGTCAAAGGGCATAAAGGTAATTTCACCCTTTGGATCTTTATAATCCCCCTGTACTTCTCTTCCACCTACACCCTTACCCCCTAAGTTTCACTCACTCCACTCCTTCTTCTTCACCACCGGCGATCCACCTCCACCTCCACCTCCATTGCCGGCGACTGCACTTCCAGTTTCCCACCGGCTTCCACCTCCAGCTCCGGCGACCACAACATCAACACCCACCGGCTTCCACTTCACAATGAGTGAATCGCAAAACCCCATGCTTCCACCTCCACCTCCGCCGATGCACCTGGCTGCCGGCGACAACCACCGATCCTCCCTGTTGTCTCTGATTTCAGGTATAAACATCGATCTTTCTGAACAAGTAAAAAACAGGGGGTTATTGAAACATCGATCTTTTTGTGTTTGCAGTGGACATGAGGATTCGTTTTTCAGTCCGATCTGTGACAACTCGTATTTCAGAACCTATTTATGTGCTTAATGTAACGTATGAGAACACTATGTGACTTTGTGAACTTGATGATTAATGAAATGTTATGTGTTTTGTGTAATGTATGTATGTATATAAACAAGCCCAAACGCACAACACGAACCGATCGCACAAGCCCACTCGGGCTACACTCTTGTATTCGGACCAATGGGCAGCCCAAGTGAGGGTTCGGCCCACTCCCTTATGTCGCATAACACTTAGGAGATAGGGTATACTCCTCATAATTTGCAAAACACCCACACACACAAACCCTAGCTCTCTTTCTCTCCTCTTGAACCCGACGACAACAAAGAGTGTCTCTCTCTCGAAGTCTTATCTTTCGGATTAACCCTTATTCATCTCTAATCCGGTTAGTGTTTTAGTGTTTTGTTGTTATTTGATTTTATGTTGATCGATGATTGTGTATTGCTATATGATTGATGATTGTGTAATGCCTTATGTTGATCAAATCCGGTTAGGGTTCTTGTTTACAGAATAATTAATATTTGTGTGTTGCATGATGCTAAGGTTGTATGATTAAACAAGAGATGGTAATAGGCTAATCGGTTCATGTATATATAAAAATCGAACACATGATAACCAGGATAACCGGCTGTGATGTGTTATTATTCGGATGATTGTTATGATGTTGTGTAGGGTACATGTTAGTAATCAAGGCCATGAACTCGTTAATGTGTTTGAGTGTGGTTGATGTTCATGCTGTGAATTATATTAGGGTTCATATGAACTTTATGATAAAAACCTTGGTTTGATCGATTTTGGTTGGGTTTAGAAACTGTTAGTATTAATTGATTGAATGGAGATTTGGAAACTATTGATTGATTGTAACTAAACAACATAAAATTCGGATGATTAAAACTAATCACACAAGAGTCCTTGGTCGCACAAGGACCCAAAGCGCACAAGCTGTCGATCGCACAAGATCAGGTCGCACAAGACCTGATCTGATCGCACAAGTGTCAAACGCACAAGTTCAGTCGCACATGATGTCCTGAGTCGCACAAGATCAAACGGATCGCATAATACATGTTATCTGTTTAATTGATTGGGCCGTGTATATGCTTATAGTTTTGTTTGGGTTTCTAGTTATCGGGCCGGGTACTGTTGGGCTTATTCATAGACTGGGCCGGGTGAGTAATGGATCGCACAACATGAGGTGGGTCGCACAAGGCTGCGTTGACCGCACAACATGTTGGGCCGGGGTGTTAATTGGGTTATGTTAGTAAACTGCACAAATGGTTCGGCCCAAACTACTGAATCGCACAAGCTTGAATATGTTATGTACTTGACTGTTAATGTGTTGCCATGATCAGTATGTGTTCGTAACTTGCTATCTCTGTGTAAACATGCGTGCACCATTGTAACACCTTGAAAATTCACGTCCTATAGTGTGTTGACACGTGTCATAGGTTTGAACGTGTGAAAGAATGTTATGAAAGGATTAAAGTTAACAATCATGGAAAGTATGTTAATATACGAGTTCTAAATGTCAACAGTGAATAATTATATTGTACATTAACCCTACATGATGTTTAGAGCATCAAACGAATAATTCATGGATCATGCGAAGCTAAAACTGAGAGATTACAAACTACAGGGGTTAAATGTGTCAACATGTTTAAGTTATACCTCTGAGTGACCTTTTGACAAACCCGAAGCTTTGTAACGGTTAATTATGCTCACTAGAATGCACGATATAAATTTCATAAAGTTTCGTTATCGTATGAGAAAGTTATGATCAAATTCGTATGCGAGGGGTTAAAGCGTTAACGTTGAAAGTTATGACTTTTCGGGTTAACCAGAAATGTCCAGGGACTTGGCAAAGTGGGTACAAGTCTTAAGGCCCTTGTAGATAAATAAGAAGGGGTCAAAGTGCAAAAATTAAGTTAGTTGCCCTTTCGAAAGGCCAAGGGACAATATGCAAAAACTTGAAAATGTGAAAGCTGACAACAGGACTCAGGCGGGCCGCGTAAGTGACCTTAAGGTCTTACGCGAGCCGCGTCAGATGCCCAGTAACAGAAAGTGAAGACAGCAGCCTGTAAACGCGCATGATCGACCCAAAACAGATATTTTCTCATCATGGGCGACCCCTAAGTGCCTCCTAGAACCTTAGGGACATGTGTTGATGATCAGGAACCAATGGTAGTGTTGTGTGTCAACAATCCATGAAGATTTGAGCACTATATAAAGGCCAAGGTTGCAACCAAGTTCTTCACACCTTCCATCTGCACATTGGAGCATTTCTGGAGCTAAGGACTTCTCTCTAAGCTTCACATTCCGTGCATAGGACTTCAGTAAGTTTGCTAATCCTTCCTTAGTTAAGTTTTCGCTTAGTTATAGCTTAAAAGTCAAACCGTCGTAATTAACGGTTGACTTTAAGATTAATCACTAATGGTCCGGTGATTAGTCGAATTGAAGGTAGTTATAAGTTGGTAATTATGTGGGTAATAAACCCTTAAGAGAGTTCCCCCTGATTCCCACTCTAACTAGGTCAAATGTCGGGTCAAACTTGTTAATAAAAAGTCAACAGGATACTTAATTTCTAATTTATGCATGATTAGCAATGTAGAACACATACAACCTGTTTGATCATTAATGTAACTTGGTAATTAGTGTAAGAACATGTCTAAACATGTTCAACCCGACAATTTACTGTTTAGACCCGGTTCGGAACCGAAAGTCGCAAAGCTTTGACTTTTGCTTTGACTTCAGTTCTGACCCGTTTTGGTATGATTTAGAAATACCTTAGAGCTCTATTTGGACCAGGTTACATGCTAGTATAACCCTCTGTGATTATACACCATGGTTCATTAGTTAACCAATTAATACGCATGATTCCGTTAATTGCTCATATGTTGACCATTATGCCCTTTTCACCTTAAAACGTGATTTGTGAAAATGTAAAAGTGTAGAAACCTTAGTTACTGATATATAAACTTGTATGCAAAGTTTGACATCAGTTTGAGGTATAGTTTGAGAGTTATGCTCATTAGCGTAAATTGAAAGCTTTATGTTAATTAAACGGCGTAATTAGCGTATAGCCTAGTTAAGCCTACGTTTTGGTATCAAACTTATTACCCACTGATGTAATATATTATTTTGGGATTTTTGAAGATTTTTAATTAATTTTAGGCTGAGCATAATTAATAGTCGAAGGCTTAAATCCGGTAATTGTCGGTTTTGCCCTTACGGGCCATAAAATGAGTTTTACATATCTAATCGACTCCAAACCTTTTGCTACTGATCACATATGATAAATAAATTATTTTAAGCCTTCTGGAATAATAAAAATACCAGCTTTATGTATCAAACTCGGAAATGGCTTCTAATCGCCTTATTAAGCGTTTTTAACGCATAGTATGTGCTAAAACTATTTTAAACATACAAGGGTTGATACCTACTGATATTTTAGGCAAATTATAATATTTTAACAGTAAGAAAAAGTTGTTTAACTCAGACTTCAGTTTTGAGCTTTTCGGCTTATGTGAAATTACCAAAATGCCCCTACGGTGCATAGTTTGGTTAAAATTGATAAATTTCACATATATATACTTTACCCTACTGTTATAACTTAGTAAAATAAGTATTTTTGCTGATTATATCAGACCTGTAACTCAGGTAAATACTTAAACTCTTTTATAACATTGAAAATGACCAAACTACCCCTACGAGGCATAGTTTGTGTTTAATTTCGTTTCGGGCATAATAAAAGACATCTTACTGATGTCACAACATATTTAAAGCATATTAACTTAGGAAACCTGTAAATGGCTCATATGAATACCCGTTACGCTTATTACGCGTTCGGTTCGGTTTATGTAACAAGTTTACATAAATTAGCCTAAACGGGTCAAACCTTATCGGTTTTATCTCAAAATCCAGAATGTGTATGAAATACCCATATTAAGCAAGTCTCCGAACTTGTCGGGTCTAAATCACATTCTATCCGGTCTTCGCTTAATCGTGCGTACGAACCGTATCTTTGAAACTAACCGGTCTAAGCTTAATTAAAGACCCGTTAGGATTCTAATAGGTTATTATAAACCTTCGTTCCAGATTAGGAGTACCAGTAAAAGCTACTTGCGTTTGCTTATTGTGAATTATACTTTTCTCAGGTAAATACTTTTAACTTATTTTCCCTATACGGGCTTGGGTTACGGTATATAGAATACCGCTTGGTCGGGCATCAAATCTTCCATCGTTTGGTGGTTAATTGAATAATTTGATCGGCCCGTTTAAATAGTCTTGTTTACTTAAAGCCTTTGGGGGGTTAATGACCATGTCCCGGATATCCCTGGCATCATTTTACGAAATGGCCACGACTTAAGCGCGGGGTGTAGGCGTACACCCGTCAGTGCACAAAAGAATAATGTGGTGTGTCTATTGATCTTTAACCCGGACACGATCCGGGCTACTAAACGCACAAGGAACATGTAATTCATTCACAAGATTATATATTTAAATAATTCTCCCAAGTTATAAAATGTTTATGCCACGTGCATCCAAATCAATTTTTAATCATTTTCCAAAATGAGTCAGTTGATTGTATTTACCAGTGTAAACTGACGTATTTTCCCAAAAAGATTAAATGCAGGTACTAAGCGTAATTGGCTGGGATTTCTCCTTAGCATCAATAGAAGTCTCGCAAGCTTAAGATGCCTAAAGTCTGTTGAACTATTGTTTCCATTTTATTTTCGATCCGTCTGTGGATAAACAATCGACAGTTGTGATATTTGATATTACAATATTATATTCGGTTGAATTATATCTTTCATTTGCTTCCGCTGTGCATATTAAATATTGTGTTGTTTGACTATTATGTTGCCAACCACGTCACGATACTCCCCACCGGGCCCACCGGTGACACGTGGAAATCCGGGTGTGACAGGTTGGTATCAGAGCCAACACTGAGTGAATTAAACACTAGCCTTTTGTGTTTAATCTCAGTTACACAATTGCACATATCTAAACTTTCGAGTCTAGACAAATAACATAGGACAATTTCTACCTTGTTTGGTTTTTGTTTTGTCCTTTATTTTATATATATTGTTGTTGTTATCTCATGTTGTATTGACAGGATTAAAAAAATGCCGCCAAGATTCTTCCGAAGAAGAGGACGTGGAAAGGGGCCAATCACCGCCCCCAATGATAATGAAGCAGGACCTTCGCATATGCGAGCTCCTTCTACTACCGAGAGTGACGATCCTCGACAGAACCGGAGGAACCTTTTCGAGCCGGCTAGACGGTCGGTTTCGCACAGTTCAACACCTCCTGTTCATAACCCTTACGGGCCACAGCCGGAGTATGAGCCCAATAACCCTCAACCTTCCTACATACCTTTACAGCGATCTTTATCGCACCACTCCTTTGGTGACCCTACACCTGTTTTCAGGGGCCGGTTTAACCCGGCAAATTTTATACAAGAACCAGTGGGTTTTAACCCATTGGGACCGGAGGACCACTTCTCGGGAGACAACGCTATGAATATGGACGAGGACACGGATCCCGTCGAACCTGCCAGTGGTACACCGAACCATCCCATTGAGATCTCGGATGGTTCATCTTTTCACGGATCACCCTACCATGGTCCGGACAGTTACATGGCGCGATTTAACCAGCACGAGTGGTACTTTACACCCTCGCACCATTCGTCGCCTCATCATCAGCAGCAGCAGCAGCAGGATCCCTCTGTGGATTCTCGATTTGTGGCAGTCACGCCACTGCCTCCACCGCCACCAGTTCAGCCGGCAGCTCCGCAGCCGCCGAGGCGTAGGAGAACCGGAGCGCGGATATCCGCGCGAGGAGGAGATTTCCATTTCAGCTCTCCTCGACTATCGAGTGGCAGTCATTATCCGCCACTTCAAGAAGATCCACAAATGGGTGGACCTTCACACCCTGTTGCACCGCAACCACCACCTATGGGTTTTGATAACCCGATTCCAGCATACACGGGTTCTATGGCGTACAACCCGTTTGAACAACCAGCTCACACCAACTACGGATACGCTGAGGCCGACCCGTACTTGGTAGCGTCTAATTATAACGCCTTTAACCCAGAAGGACAGTATGGAGCTCCGTAGGGAGTAGGGTACCCGACTCATGGGTACCAAATACCTAATAGACCTATTATTCGGACGCAATCGCAGCCGCCAAGGTTCTCCCCACCAGAGCGTGAAGAAATTCTGCAAAGGCTGGACCAAGTAGAGCGAGACTTCCACAGAGACCGCAGGGAGAGACAAAGCTTCTTCCAAGGATTGACAAACTTGATCAAAGGGAAGAGCAAGAAGGACCATTGAATCCTTCCAATTGTTGTTAAGCCCCTGCGTGGGCCAGTCTTGCTGTATAAGCCCCTGCGTGGGTATGCTTGTTTGTTTTGACCCCTGCGTGGGTCTATCTTTCTGTTAACCCCTACGAGGGTATGTTATTGTTTAAGTCCCTGCGTGGACTATTATGTTATTTGTGTAAGTCCCTGCGTGGACTATTATGATGTTTGTTGTTAAGCCCCTGCGTGGGTAAGTCCTTGTTTAAACCCCTGCGTGGGTAAGTTTGTTTATTTAAAAAGTCCCGTTTAGGGCGACGTGTAACCTTTTAATAAATTAATGGAATGTAAGTTTATAAATTTCATTTTTGCTATTATCTGCATAAATATATTACATGAAATAAATAAATCAAAATCATTCCTTTTGATAATAATCTGCCTATTTAAATATTGAATAAGAATCTTAAGAGTGAAACCTAGCCTGAGTGTCATTATAAAGAACTGGCCATGATGGTAAGACCTGTTTAAAAGATTCAAATCCCTGTTAACATCTGTAAACATGTTAACACTCCTGGCAGACGTGATTCATTAAAATCACACACGTCATTCTTATTATTGGATTCTTCAAAAGATTCCTAACCCAATTTAATGATCTCTGAATCATGGGTTTAGATCATCAATTGAGATGATCATATTTTGACCATACGTGGTAATATAGTGCCTACGGGCCTGCTTATTTCCATATGAGCCAAAAGACAGTGGTAGCGATGACTCCCTGTCAGATAAAGGTAAGGAACTAGGTTCAAACCTTCATGCTTTGATTCTCTGAAATCATAGCTTATAATTTATAAATGTCCTTGTGACTAGGCCTATTGTGCCAGTATACCTTCATGCTTTGATTCTCTGAAATCATAGCTTATAATTTATAAATGTCCCTGTGACTAGGCCTATTGTGCCAGTATATCTTCATGTTTTGATTCTCTGAAATCATAGCTTATAAATTAAAAATGTCCATGTGACTAGGCCTTTTGTGCCACAAATAAAACTGTTATTGTTTTATAATTAGGATAAATTATAATAGAAATCCTAAATAAATATGATTAATAAATTAACCAAATATGGTCTCTGTTTACCATGGTTAATGAATTACCCTAAGGGGCAATTCCATAATAAACTCCCAAGTAAACTATTGTCCTTGTTTTCTGTAACAGTTCAATTAAAATGGTAACTCAGAAGAAATTAATAGCCATCCAGTGGAGAATATTGATAACGCCCGTGTTCATTTAACGGGTGCTGAATTGAAAGCGTTGGTAGACGACGCAGTTACAAAAGCCTTGGAGCGGCAGTACGAAGAGTATAGTGGGACTCGAAGTAGGACCCTATCTACTCCGCATTCAAAACCACCTTCCAAGAAGGAAGAACTGAAGAAAGATGATGATCGACTCTCCTCGAACCACCACAGTGCTCCATCTCAGCAGGTTGTACTAAATCAAGGACCCCGTGACAAGGGTTGCTCTTATAAATATTTTGTTTCCTGCAAACCCCGGGATTTCACTGGGGAGAAAGGAGCCATTGACTGTATGACGTGGCTGGATGAGATGGATACAGTTGTGGATATCAGCGGATGCGCTGAGAGGGATATAGTCAAGTTTGTGTCGCAATCTTTTAAAGGCGAGGCTTTGGCCTGGTGGAGATCACTGATTCAAGCCACCGGGAAAATCCCATTGTACAACATGTCATGGGAACAATTTGTTGCCCTTATCAGGGAAAATTACTGCCCTCAGCATGAGGTTGAGAAGATAGAGTCTGATTTTCTATCATTGGTTATGACAAACCTTGACTGTCAAGCTTACCTCACGAGCTTCAACACAATGTCCCGGTTGGTTCCATATTTGGTAACCCCGGAACCAAAAAGAATAGCTCGTTTTATCGGTGGTTTAGCCCCGGAAATTAAGGCAAGCGTGAAGGCTTCTCGGTCAGCTACTTTTAGATCTGTAGCTGACATATCTTTGTCCCTCACTTTGGATGCGGTTAGGCAAAGATCGCTGAGGAATAAGGATGCTGAGAAGAGAAAACGTGAAGATGATAATTCACGGAGGTCGAGCAAGAAGCACCGTGGAAACGGTGACAACAAGAGGGGGTCTGAGTCAAGGAAAGATGGGCACCAGTCTGGTGAGAAGCCCAAATGCAAGATTTGCAAGAAACAGCACTTTGGAAAGTGCAGACTCGAATCGAACTCGCAAAGAACTTTTGCTTGCGGGATATGCAAGTCCAAGGATCACAAGACCTTGGATTGCAAAAAGCTGAAAGATGCAACTTGCTACAACTGTAATGAGAAAGGGCACATTAAAACCAACTGCCCTAAATACGCCAAGAAGCCTGAAGAGGCCAAGAAGACCAATGCTAGGGTCTTCAGAATGGATGCCAAAGAAGCGGTTCTAGACGACAACGTTATTACAGGTACTTTCCTTGTAAATGATGTCTATGCAAGAGTACTTTTTGATTCAGGCGCTGATAAGTCGTTTGTAGATCATAAGTTTTGTGAATTGTTGAAATTACCTGTCAAAACCTTAAGTGTGAATTATGAGGTAGAGTTAGCAGATGGTACCATAGAAACCGTCTCAACTGTGTTAGATGGATGTGTTATATCCATTAAGAACCACTCTTTTCCTCTGTCTCTACTTCCCTTTAAGTTGGCCGGTTTTGACATAGTTTTGGGTATGGACTGGTTATCTCATAACCAGGCCCAAATCGTCTGCAACAGAAAGCAAGTGGTGATAAAGACTCCGTCTGGTGAATCACTTACCATTCGGGGAGATACCCTATATGGACTGCCTGAGCAAGTGACTATGCTCAAGGCTTCCAAGTGTTTAAAGAAGGGTTGTGTCATTTACATGGCACAAGTGATTATTGATGAGCCTAAGCCAAAGTTAGAAGACATCCCCATCATTTCTGAATACCCAGAACTTTTCCCTGAAGAACTACCTGGTTTACCACCAGATAGGCAAGTGGAATTCAGGATTGATATCATCCCCAGAGCAGCACCAGTTGCTAGAGCACCCTATAGGTTGGCACCAACGGAAATGAAGGAATTAAGAACACAACTGGATGAATTGCTAGCTAAAGGTTTCATAAAACCTAGTTCGTCTCCTTGGGGAGCACCTGTCTTGTTCGTCAAGAAGAAGGATGGATCGATGCGTCTGTGCATCGATTATCGTGAGCTTAATAAGGTCACGATAAAGAATAGGTATCCTTTGCCCAGGATCGACGATTTGTTCGATCAATTGCAAGGAGCGAGTTATTTCTCGAAGATTGACTTGAGGTCAGGCTACCATCAATTGAAGGTTAGAGATGAAGACGTACACAAAACATCATTTAGGACTCGTTATGGTCATTACGAGTTCCTAGTGATGCCTTTTGGGCTCACTAATGCACCTGCCGCGTTCATGGATCTCATGAATCGCGTTTGCAAGCCTTATTTAGATAAATTCGTCATCGTTTTCATCGACGACATTCTTATTTACTCGAAGAACCAAGCTGACCATGAGAAACACCTTCGCTGTATTCTCAAACTTCTACATCATGAGAAACTCTATGCCAAATTTTCCAAGTGTGAGTTTTGGCTACGAGAAGTCCAATTCCTTGGACATGTGGTGAGTGAGCGTGGTATCCAAGTGGATCCCGCTAAGGTAGAAGCAGTTATGAACTGGAAGGAGCCAAAGACGCCTACAGAGATTCGTAGCTTCCTGGGATTGGCAGGATATTACAGGCGTTTCATCGAAAATTTTTCAAGGATTGCTGCACCCCTAACTTCCTTGACTAAGAAGAAAGTAAAGTTCGTTTGGGGCCCTAAGCAGCAAGAGTCCTTTGATATCCTAAAGCAGAAGTTGAGCAACGCTCCAGTACTGACATTGCCAGATGGAATAGAAGATTTTGTGGTTTACTGCGATGCATCGCACACTGGCATGGGGTGTGTGCTTATGCAGAAAGGCAAGGTTATTGCCTATGCATCACGACAGTTAAAAGTGCATGAAAAGAATTACACCACCCACGACTTGGAGTTGGGTACCGTTGTATTCGCACTAAAACTGTGGAGGCATTATTTATACGGAATCAACTGTGTGATCTATTCTGATCACAAGAGCCTCCAGCACCTGTTTAATCAGAAGGATTTAAACGTGAGGCAACGCCGTTGGATGGAGACTTTAAGTGATTATGATTGTGAAATCAGATATCATCCCGGCAAGGCGAATGTAGTCGCTGATGCCTTGAGTCGAAAGGAAAGGGTGAAACCCATCCGAATCAATGCCAAGCGCATGGAGATAAAGAACAGTTTGACTGAAAGGTTGTTAGCTGCACAGAAGGAAGCTGTGTTGGAAGCTAACTATCCTAACGAAAAGCTAGGAGTAACTGAGGAGCAGTTATCTCTTGGCAAAGACGGAATTCTGAGACTGAATGGACGAATATGGGTTCCAATTTATGGAGGACTTCGAGATGTTATCCTCCAGGAAGCCCATAGTTCCAAATATTCCGTTCATCCTGGAGCTGATAAGATGTACCAGGATCTAAGGGCAAATTATTGGTGGATAGGCTTGAAAAAGTCTGTAGCTGCCTATGTAGCTAAATGCTTGACTTGTGCGCAAGTCAAAGCAGAACATCAAAAGCCGTCAGGCTTGCTACAACAGCCTGAACTTCCCACTTGGAAATGGGAAATGGTAACTATGGATTTTATCACCAAGTTACCTAAGACAAGGAAAGGAAATGATACAATATGGGTTATAGTTGATAGACTGACTAAGTCAGCACATTTCCTACCCATTAAGGAGACTTATAGCTCCGACATGTTAGCCCAGTTATACGTGGATAAGATTGTAGCCTTACATGGCATACCTGTGTCTATTATTTCTGACAGAGATACTAGATACACGTCACATTTTTGGAAAAGCTTCCAACAATCTTTGGGCACGCGTTTGAATTTTAGTACGGCTTACCATCCTCAGACGGACGGTCAGAGTGAGCGTACTATTCAAACTTTGGAAGACATGCTACGTGCATGTGTAATTGATTTAGGTGGTAGTTGGGATAACCACCTACCGTTGATCGAATTCTCCTACAACAATAGCTACCACACCAGCATAAAGGCTGCGCCTTTCGAGGCCTTATACGGTAGAAAGTGTAGAACGCCCGTTTGTTGGGCGGAAGTTGGAGATGTCCAATTATCAGGACCAGAGATAGTCTTTGAAACGACGGACAAGATTGTCTAGATTCGTGACCGTCTCAAAGCTGCCCGAGATAGGCAGAAGAGCTACGCAGATCCAAAGCGTAAATCTTTTCACTTCGAAGAAGGTGACAAAGTGTTGCTTAAAGTATCACCCTGGAAAGGGGTGATGCGATTTGGTAAGAAAGGCAAGTTAAGCCCGAGATACATAGGACCCTTTGAGGTTATCGAACGTGTCGGGTCAGTTTCCTATAAGTTAAACTTACCTGAAGAGCTTAGTGGAATTCACAATGTGTTCCACATCTGCAATCTGAAGAAGTGCTTCGCTGATGAATCACTGGTTATACCACATACAGATGTGCATATAGATGAGAGCTTGAAATTTGTGGAAAAACCATTGTCGATTGAAGATCGACAGGTTAAGAAGCTTCGAAGGAAGCATGTACCGATTGTAAAGGTCAAATGGGATGCCCGTAGAGGTCCCGAATTCACGTGGGAGATTGAATCCACGATGAAAGAAAAGTACCCTTATTTATTTCAGTAAATCTCGGGGTCGAGATTTCTTTTAAGGGGGTGAGGATGTAACACCTCGAAAATTCACGTCCTATAATGTGTTGACACGTGTCATAGGTTTGAACGTGTGAAAGAATGTTATGAAAGGATTAAAGTTGACAATCATGGCAAGTATGTTAATATACGAGTTCTAAATGTCAACAGTGAATAATTATATTGTACATTAACCCTACATGATGTTTATAGCATCAAACGAATAAATCATGGATCATGCGAAGCTAAAAGTGAGAGATTACAAACTACAGGGGTTAAATGTGTCAACATGTTTAAGTTATACCTATGAGTGACCTTTTGACAAACTTGAAGCTTTGTAACGGTTAATTATGCTCACTAGAATGCACGATATAAATTTCATAAAGTTTCGTTATCGTATGAGAAAGTTATGATCAAATTCGTATGCGAGGGGTTAAAGCGTTAACGTTGAAAGTTATGACTTTTCGGGTTAACCAGAAATGTCCAGGGACTTGGCAAAGTGGGTACAAGTCTTAAGGCCCTTGTAGATAAATAAGAAAGGGGTCAAAGTGCAAAAATTAAGTTAGTTTCCCTTTCAAAAGGCCAAGGGACAATATGCAAAAACTTGAAAATGTGAAAGCTGACAACAGGACTCAGGCGGGCCGCGTAAGTGACCTTAAGGTCTTACGCGGGCCACGTCAGATGCCCAGTAACAGAAAGTGAAGACAGCAGCCTGTAAACGTGCATGATCGACCCAAAACAGATAGTTTCTCATCATGGGCGACCCCTAAGTGCCTCCTAGAACCTTAGGGACATGTGTTGATGATCAGGAACCAATGGTAGTGTTGTGTGTCAACAATCCATGAAGATTTTAGCACTATATAAAGGCCAAGGTTGCAACCAAGTTCTTCACACCTTCCATCTGCATAGTGGAGCATTTCTGGAGCTAAGGACTTCTCTCTAAGCTTCACATTTCGTGCATAGGACTTCAGTAAGTTTGCTAATCCTTCCTTAGTTAAGTTTTCGCTTAGTTATAGCTTAAAAGTCAAACCGTCGTAATTAACGGTTGACTTTAAGATTAATCACTAATGGTCCAGTGATTAGTCGAATTGAAGGTAGTTATAAGTTGGTAATTATGTGGGTAATAAACCCTTAAGAGGGTTCCCCCTGATTCCCACTCTAACTAGGTCAAATGTCGGGTCAAACTTGTTAATAAAAAGTCAACAGGATACTTAATTTCTAATTTATGCATGATTAGCAATGTAGAACACATACAACCTGTTTGATCATTAATGTAACTTGGTAATTAGTGTAAGCACATGTCTAAACATGTTCAACCCGACAATTTACTGTTTAGACCCGGTTCGGAACCGAAAGTCGCAAAGCTTTGACTTTTGCTTTGACTTCAGTTCTGAACCGTTTTGGTATGATTTAGAAATACCTTAGAGCTCTATTTGGACCAGGTTACATGCTAGTATAACCCTCTATGATTATACACCATGGTTCATTAGTTAACCAATTAATACGCATGATTCCGTTAATTGCTCATATGTTGACCATTATGCCCTTTTCACCTTAAAACGTGATTTGTGAAAATGTAAAAGTGTAGAAACCTTAGTTACTGATATATAAACTTGTATGCAAAGTTTGACACCAGTTTGAGGTATAGTTTGAGAGTTATGCTCATTAGCGTAAATTGAAAGCTTTATGTTAATTAAACGGCGTAATTAGCGTATAGCCTAGTTAAGCCTACTTTTTGGTATCAAACTTATTACCCACTGATGTAATATATTATTTTGGGATTTTTGAATATTTTTAATTAATTTTAGGCGGAGCATAACTAATAGTCGAAGGCTTAAATCCGGTAATTGTCGGTTTTGCCCTTACGGGCCATAAAATGAGTTTTACATATCTAATCGACTCCAAACCTTTTGCTACTGATCACATATGATAAATAAATTATTTTAAGCCTTCTGGAATAATAAAAATACCAGCTTTATGTATCAAACCCGGAAATGGCTTATAATCGCCTTATTAAGCGTTTTTAACGCATAGTATGTGCTAAAACTATTTTAAACATACAAGGGTTGATACCTACTGATATTTTAGGCAAATTATAATATTTTAACAGTAAGCAAAAGTTGTTTAACTCAGACTTCAGTTTTGAGCTTTTCGGCTTATGTGAAATTACCAAAATGCCCCTACGGTGCATAGTTTGGTTAAAATTGATAAATTTCACATATATATACTTTACCCTACTGTTATAACTTAGTAAAATAAGTATTTTTACTGATTATATCAGACCTGTAACTCAGGTAAATACTTAAACTCTTTTATAACATTGAAAATGACCAAACTACCCCTACGAGGCATAGTTTGTGTTTAATTTCGTTTCGGGCATAATAAAAGACATATTACTGATTTCACAACATATTTGAAGCATATTAACTTAGGAAACCTGTAAATGGCTCATATGAATACCCGTTACGCTTATTACGCGTTCGGTTCGGTTTATGTAACTAGTTTACATAAATTAGCCTAAACGGGTCAAACCTTATCGGTTTTATCTCAAAATCCAGAATGTGTATGAAATACCCATATTAAGCAAGTCTCCGAACTTGTCGGGTCTAAATCACATTCTATCCGGTCTTCGCTTAATCGTGCGTACGAACCGTATCTTTGAAACTAACCGGTCTAAGCTTAATTAAAGACCCGTTAGGATTCTAATAGGTTATTATAAACCTTCGTTCCAGATTAGGAGTACCAGTAAAAGCTACTTGCGTTTGCTTATTGTGAATTATACTTTGCTCAGGTAAATACTTTTAACTTATTTTCCCTATACGGGCTTGGGTTACGGTATATAGAATACCGCTTGGTCGGGCATCAAATCTTCCATCGTTTGGTGGTTAATTGAATAATTTGATCGGCCCGTTTAAATAGTCTTGTTTACTTAAAGCCTTTGGGGGGTTAATGACCATGTCCCGGATATCCCTGGCATCATTTTACGAAATGGCCACGACTTAAGCGCGGGGTGTAGGCGTACACCCGTCAGTGCACAAAAGAATAATGTGGTGTGTCTATTGATCTTTAACCCGGACACGATCCGGGCTACTAAACGCACAAGGAACATGTAATTCATTCACAAGATTATACATTTAAATAATTCTCCCAAGTTATAAAATGTTTATGTCACGTGCATCCAAATCAATTTTTAATCATTTTCCAAAATGAGTCAGTTGATTGTATTTACCAGTGTAAACTGACGTATTTTCCCAAAAAGATTAAATGCAGGTACTAAGCGTAATTGGCTGGGATTTCTCCTTAGCATCAATAGAAGTCTCGCAAGCTTAAGATGCCTAAAGTCTGTTGAACTATTGTTTCCATTTTATTTTCGATCCGTCTGTGGATAAACAATCGACAGTTGTGATATTTGATATTACAATATTATATTCGGTTGAATTATATCTTTCATTTGCTTCCGCTGTGCATATTAAATATTGTGTTGTTTGACTATTATGTTGCCAACCACGTCACGATACTCCCCACCGGGCCCACCGGTGACACGTGGAAATCGGGGTGTGACAACCATTTGAACCTAGACCTGACTTGCATGGTAACCATGTTAGGACGTGGTTAGCCTCAACTAGCTCGATTGACCTTTCGCTTATCTGCCGAGCTAACCTAAGGTGAGTTCACACTTTCTACAAAGCATGGGATTCCCTGGGGTTGGGAATGGGTTAAGGAATATGGATTCCTCGTCCTTTCTTGGGTAGGACAGTACGGGTTCAGGAATATAATTCCTCGTCCTCACGGACAGTTAACTTTCACTAGACCAAAACTCTATCACGAAGTCCCTCCTTTTTATATCGACTTAATCGCCGAGCCAATGGCGAGCGGGTCATTAGTT
This sequence comes from Helianthus tuberosus, assembly GCA_030545235.1. Taxonomy (NCBI): domain Eukaryota; kingdom Viridiplantae; phylum Streptophyta; class Magnoliopsida; order Asterales; family Asteraceae; genus Helianthus; species Helianthus tuberosus. The sequence continues at coordinate 61,042,698 of CM060432.1, read as the reverse complement.
AGATAGCGCTATTTAGGTCTGACAAGCCTCACACCGTACCGCAGAGGACGGGCGTGAACTAATGGATCTGGGCACGTCAATGATGATAGACATTGACAGTTCAGGGCACATGAACATGACTACAGTCAGCAGTCGATATGGTAACGAGTCTAGTAGTATATACATGGGGTAGCCCCCACGGCCGAAGAGCCAGATAATCAAACATGGGGTAGCCCCCACGGCTGGATTGCCAGAGTAAATGGGATAAACAAATCACGTTTTCAACTATGGGGTAACCCCCACGACAGGGATGCCAGTTAAAGGAAACTGTTTTCGAAACTACTTAAAACAAACACCCAACTGTGAACTCGCTCAACATTATTGTTGACTCGTTACTACATGCTTTGTAGGTCAATAGGTTTAGCAGGAGCTTGCATGGGGAAGAGTCGTTGTGGAGTATGGACATTGAGTGTTCATGAACTTAAACATTATTAACTTATGTTTTGGGATTTGATATTATGCTTCCGCTTGCAACTTAAACTATGTTATGTTTGGGACACCAATTGTATTGTGTTGGTTTTATTATTACTTACATGCTTGTTCAATATGATTGGTGGCTTGATCCTGGTCAGTCACGCCTCCAAGCGGTGATACTCAGCATGTGGATTTTGGGGGTGTGACACGATCGATTGTGGTTTCCGTGGTTGTGAAAATGCGGGGCCGCCCTTTCCTGCACTTCCAGTTTCCCCCGCAACAGGAAATGGTTGTGTAGTTGATGTTTAATATATTAGGATCTTTTGGTTTAATGTATTAGGATCTTTTGGTTTAATACTGATCTAATTGTATATATATTAGGATCTTTTGATTTAATATAATGTGCCTAGTTATGACCAATGTTTACAGGTAATGTGTTATTGATAAGCCTTTTTTATACTCTCATGATGGTATATTGGTGTTCTTGATACAGGTTAGGATCAAAATGTGCCTAGTTATGACAGTTACATGATCATAGTTGATGATAGTTACATGTGCAGTTACTGATCATAGTTGATGACAGTTACATGTGCAGTTGGGATGTTTGATGTTTTGATCAAAATGTGCCTAGTTATGACAGTTACATGATCTTACATGATCAAAATGTGCAGTTGTGAAAGTTTGATGTTTGATTAGGATATACATTTTGTGCATTTGATCAACAATCTGTTTAAAGTCTTTCAACTCAATTTGTGCAGCAGTGAGTGTGCTTAATCAGTGGTTTGATACATTGTTAGTAGTCATAACAGATTCTATTGTGGTTAATAGTCACCACAGATTCTAGTGTGGTTAATAGTCATAACAGATTCTAGTGTGGTTAATAGTCACCACATATTCTAGTGTGGTTAATAGTCATGGTCAGAGCAGCAGGTATGCTTGATTGCAGCAGGTATGCTTGATTTTTGATCAGATACATTGAATGAAATTGTTAGTGTAGGTATGCTTTATTTTTTGAGTATAGAACACATTGCAGCAGGTATGCTTGATTTTTGAACATGTATGTTTGTTAGGTTTCAGATTTAAGAAATAAAAAAAATCATAGTGAATTGATTCAGAATTAGGTGTTTATATGATCAAAATCAGATTACGTGTGAATTGATTCAGAATTAGGTTTCAGATCATAGAACAGGTTCAGATTTTTTATTATAGAATCATAGATCAGGTTTTTGATTTTGGCGGGAAGGGTTTTGGAAGTTGCAGGGGGTAATGTTGTGTCTTAACACAAAGTACAGGGGGTAATAACAAAAGACAAATTAGTAATTTACCAGTGGGGGGTAATTGTGCGACTTAACACGAAGGTTGGGGGGTAAAATGGAAGGTAATATAATCATTTCAACTTAGAGTTAACATATATGTTATTGACTTTGACGCCGGGGGGTAAGGTTGCGACATAACAGTGAACAGTGGGGAGTAAAATTGCAATTATTTCCTTAGGGGGGTAGACATGCCAATGACCCCTAACCTCAGGGGGTAAAATTGCAGTTTACTCTTGAATTTAAATGAAGAGTAAAATGCACGGATAGTCCCTGTGGTTTGGTGAAATTTCACCTTTAATCTCCAACTTTTCAGAATTACACTCTTAGTCCCTGTGGTTTGACAAGTTGTTACTCGGATAGTCCACAGGGACTATCTGAGTAACCTTCATGTGAAATGACAAGGACTATCCGAGTAAAAACTTGTCAAACCACAAGGACTATCCGTGCATTTTAATGAATGTTGAGCCCAGTGTTTTTAATAACTAAAATTATGAAATTAAGCCTAAAATGTGTAAACTAGGGAAAGAAACCCTAAAATACAAATAAAATCGAGCCTTTTTGTTGAGGCAGGCGCGGTGGGTGAAGAAGAAGCATGGTGGCGGAAACTAACGGAGCAGAGCAGAACCCTACTTGTACGGATTCCGAATACGTCGAGGCCTTGCTTGAGGTTATCATTCGTTTCGGTTTTCATTATCTCTACTTAGTTATCCAAAACCCTAAGTGAAAAACTAAATTGAAGGGGGGATATTATCAGAAAGAAAGCAAGCAAGCATAAAGAAAAGGGTATATGTATTGGTGTGTTGACTCTAATTTAAGTTTTTGTTTTGTAATTTAGATAGATTTTGATAATCCAAACTCCATACTTTGGTATTTGTTGCCAAGGGCAATCCTGCTTGCATAGATTTACACTTACTTTGTTTAAGTCCTTAAACTAAACTTATGTTTAGATCATTTGTTTTCTAAGTAAGTTTGGGCTGTCATTTGCAAGTATGGATTATTATCGATCGGCTAACAGGACATACTTTGGATTGTTAAAATCCAAATTGCTTTTTCTGTAGCAAACTTTTGTGATTCACCCTCTGAGTTATTATTATTATGTTAATCCTATTATTATATTATGCTGCTTTCTGTTGTAGGCTGCTAGATATAATGATATTGAAGACGTGAAAAACTTAGCTGCCATTGGGGTTTCTCTTGATTCCAAGGATGCCCAAGGCCGAACAGGTAAATTAATCTCACCTTTGATGTAATCATGTTGGTGATATTTTCATCATTTTGTCTGCCAATCACATGCATCACTCTGCTCTTTGGTTATCGGTTTTGTAGCACTTCATATGGCTTCAGCAAATGGAAATGTCGACATAGTTAACTATCTAATCAGCAATAACGCGGTAAGGGAACCAACCCATGATATAAATGCATCATAGTTTATAATAGCGAATATGATTCTTCTTTCTGTCACATATTTTCGTTATTTGTCACACAGCCTGTTCTGACCGGCACTGATCTAGCCAAAACCTGTTTTGACCCGAACCAAAAATAACACTTTTTCAGAGTGGCCCATTCTGACCCGAACCCAGTGTGACCCATTACCCTGCACCACCCGTTTTGCCAGGTATAGTTTCATAACACAACTAGGTTATTGGACATCCGATGACGGCCTCTCTAATTTAACCTTTATTTTTGTATTTAAGCAAAATGTGTTTACTTACTTTTTGTATGAAGTTGTGTGTAGATGGGCTGAAACAGAGGGCAAAAGGTCATAACAGAAATAAGTTATATGACCCTTAATTTTAAATACATCTGCCAACTTTTTTTAACCAGTAATAAATACATGAAATACAATAATTTAAAAAGTCAAAATGATTTTGATTGTAAACAAGTTTCAGGCTCATTGATCCTTCACATTCACTACTTGTTCCTTAAAAACAAGAGTATGATTATGTTATTTTTTGTTCTAAGAGTAATCAATCCCTTGAATATGTAGTTAAAACCAAAGAATTTAGAGTAAATTACAAAAATCGTCCTTTATGTTGACACTAAATTGCAAAGTGTATCCTTTGTTTTCAAAAAGTACAAAACACGTATTCAGTGTTTGCAAACCCTTGCACGTTATGTCCTTTAGCCCTAACTCAATTAGTTTCCATAGTTAAATCTGACCAAGTGGACCCGATGCGAGGGTATTTTGATCATTTTACCCTAAAACCTAAAATAAATAATAAAAAACCCATTAAGTTTTTTTTTTTTTAAAATTTAATAAACCTTCATTCCTGATTAGGGTTTCATGTTTTCCCCCAATTCTTTATCTTATGTGCAAGATTTTAATTAAATTGTTAATATTCATCGATAATTGAACAAGATTTTAATTAAGTAGGTCTCTAGTAATGGGTCTGATTGGAATCACTCAAATCAGATGTTCACATACTTGTACTAAAAAACTAGTTTCTGAAATAAATTTGAAAGCTTTTCAGATCTAAATTGATTCAATTCTGCACACAAGAACAGAGCAAAACAGAGCTGTGAGCTAATAACCAACATACAGATCAAGTATATGAACAATTAAACATGAAACCCTAATCAGGAATAAGGGTCATTAAATTAAACAAAAACCTTAATGGTTATTATTTATTTTAGTGTTTAGGGTAAAATGATCAAAATATCCTCGCATGGGGTCCACTTGGTCAGATTTAACCATGAAAACTAATTGAGTTAAGGCTAAAGGACATAACGTGCAAGGATTTGCAAACATTGAGTAGGTTTTTTTGTACTTTTTGAAGACAAAGGACACACTTTGCAATCTAGTGTCAACATAAAGGACGGTTTTTGTAATTTACTAGATTTTATCAGGGTGCCATTAAACTTGATCTTTCTAAAGTTAAATAATATAGAAAAGAAATGCAATTAAGAGAAGTTTATTCTTGTTGTAATTTAGGAGATTGGGATAAGTCATAGTGAACCAAAACATAAGGCTTATCTACATCAGTTTTTATACAAAAATAAATAAATAAATATTCTTCTTCTTCATAGTTGTTAATTGCGACCATAGCGGTCGCTATAGCGCGCTTTATGGCGATGCGACTAAGTGTCGCTATGTTGCTCATGGCGATGACTAGCGACTTTAGCGATTTTTTTTTTATTTTTTTTATAGTGTCTCACCTCTCGTCTGCTTGGCTTTAATACAAAAAATAATAATAATAATAAAGGTTAAATGCAAAAACTGGCCCACGCGTGCCTGGTGTTTTCGGAGCTGCATTCGTGTCCGCAGGACGTGCGGGCATGCACGAGTTCAATTAAATTTCAATTCAGAAACTCATTTTCTGCCACCCCCCTGCGCGCGGGTAGGACTTGTGGTAAAACATGTCATAAAGCTACAATGGAGTAGTAAAGACTTTATCTTATAAACAACCACTAACTTTGTTAACACACCAATGTGGGACAAAGTATTTACCACCTTTTGAGACTTTCATTCACACACCCAACATATAAGTCCTTTGCTACTAACTATTAGTTTTTGTTAAATATACATGTAAAATAACATATATACAAGGGTATTTTGATGTAATATACATATAAAAATTTTCAAAAATCTTTTTCTAGTGTAATCGCTATTTATAAAATAGCCGTCGCTATTTGTCGCTATTCGCTATCGACAACTATGTTCTTCTTTGTACATATCAATTTTAATAACTAATTTCAGTTCATAGATCATACTTTTTGTGGGAGTCCATGATATATTAAAATTTTCAAATATCTTTCATTCCAGTTTTTTGTTTGAAGTTACTCGACCCAAAACCGTTTTCAAGGCTTGGATGGCAATATATACTTATTTGAATTTCTTTTATTATTAAAACTATACACTTCATAATCATATTTGGCACACTAATTATCAATAAAAAAATTTGAAATATTTGGACAAAAAGTCTTATGGGGGAGCCCAACCCGACCCGTTTCGTCTGGCACAAAAACTACCTACTTTGACCCGTTACCCAACCTGCCCATTTTCCCATCCCTAAATGCAAATTCTGAATCTAGTTTACATTACAACAAAATCCATGACTCAAGCATTTTTCAACCGCAGGATGTGAACGCTTGTAATGTTGAGAATAACACACCTCTTCATTGGGCCTGCCTAAATGGACACGTCGAGGTAATATCATTTGTTTTTTTAATCACCCTTTTGTTGTAATAGTAATCAGTTTCAACCAATTAACATTTTGCACACTCTTAGGTTGTTAAGATATTGATTATAGCTGGAGCAGATGTATCAAGATTAAACCGGTATGTCACATCTGATCTTGTCATCATTGTTACCCTTTTTCAAAGATGTGCATATGTTGAACGCATACGATTGGATTTGTTTTGTTGCGTAGACATGAACAGACGCCTGTGGATGAAGCTGCAATTGGTGGGAAAATGAATGTCATTGATGCGATCAACACGGCGGTAGCACAAGTTGAACTCACAAGAGCCAGTGTTTGAGAACAAACGGTTTGTAGCTTTTAAACCGGATACTCACTCATAGCCAAGAAATCTACTTAAGATGCAATTGTTTTTTTTTTGTTTTGTTTACTGTTATATATGTGACAATTTTGGATTTTAGTAGCTAATATATTAAAACGAAGTGTTTGCTTTTTTTTTTTTTTTTCTGTGGTGTTCTTGATGCTGCTTATAATGGTGCCAAACAAAGTATGCACCTAAATTGTGATCAGTTTTTAATATTTAGTCAAAATTCATAGCTACACTAGTCTGCAGTCTTAAGGATACAGGCATGTAATATGTGGAAATATAACTCCAGGAATTCTTTTGTAGGTGTCACAATATCTCGGTTTTCGTGTTGAAAACTGAAGCGGACCGGACTACGACATTGGCCGGTTGACCGCTTATCTTACCAGTACGCCACAAGCAGTTCAATAATAGATGTTCAAAGCGTATCTACATTACAACGAGGTGCAAGTTTTGGCCAAATAAACATCAAAATAATCAAGCTATATTATCATGTAATCATGTTCATTCTATCATGAGGCTTGTTATTCTCTTTTAAGTTTTAACCTTCTTTGGCGTTTCATCTAAAACTTTACACCAAAAACACTTTATTAGGCCCAAAAGCAGGGCCAAAATATTGTGACTGAAAGTTTGGATTGTTGTCCAACTACTTGCACAATATACACATAATGAACCCATACTACAAAGTACAAACCAATCTATTTACATTGAGAGAACTTTTCTTTATTAATGTCAAGTTGGTGAAAACTAAGGGTGCTAAACGGGTCGTGCTTGTGGGTTGGTGGGTTCAACCCGACCCGAACCCGAAAATTTTACACGAACCCGAACCCGACCCGAACACGAAAATCGTATCATACATATAAACCCGAACACGACATGAAGTTTTATGGGTTGACCCGAACACGACCCGTTTAACCCGAATTTTTTATTTTTATTTTTTCTGAAATTTATATATTAAAATTACAATTTGATAAAAAGCACAAATGTATATAATAATATCATATTTAAATTATAAAATCTATGTTAATTTCTCCTTTTAAGTTATAATTAGGGGACTGGGGGTGGAGACAAATATGTGCGTGATAGATGGAGTTTAACGCGTGGAAGTTGGTGAAATTCCACCGCCACCAAATTGTTTAACGCGTGATATATTATTTCCGTGAAAGAATTCACGCGTTATGGCTTGTGAGTGATGGAACATGTGAGGGGGTGTGAAAGTTTATTGTTGGGTGCTGTGAGTGATGACATTGCCACTAAAAAAGGTTGTGAGTGATGGAAAAATGGTTGATGACATGGCGGAACTTGATTGGATGTTGTGAGTGATGGAATTTTTGCAAGTGATAACCACCCCTCCCCCCTTATGGCATAAAATACACACCTAATTTAATTTATAACATAAAATATATTGTAAAAATATAATATAGTATAAATGTGTTAAACGGGTCAACCCGACCAGGTTGACCCGAACCCAACCCGTTAAAAACGGGTTTGCGGGTTCAACCTGAAACTGACCCGAACCCGTTTAGACTAAACCTAAACTCGCGAATTTTGTGTTAGGTTTGTGTCGGGTTTTCGGGTCGTGTCAGAAATTCACACCCCTAGTGAAAACCTATATTCTCAAAAGTCTAAATTCAAACATGGGTTTCAAGTAAATTTTAGTGAGAATCATAGTCCCAACAATCAAGCCCTTAAAGCATATGAATATCATGTTACCGAATTCAATTTCGCGGGGAACAAGTCCTCAATTTCAACTTATAAGAAACACGTCATAAACTTGGTGTATATCATGCTTTCGATTTATTTTGGTGAGAAACCAAGTCCTCAATGACAATAATATAAATACCAAGTACTCAAGGAGCTTTAAGTGTAAATTAATATTTCAAGGTCCAAACAACTTGCATGTTCTTACATATCAACTAGAAGTAGCATGTTTCATACTAAGTTAAGCACATTAGGCCCAAAAGCAAGGCCACCAAAATGGAAAAATAAAAAGATGGGTGAATATGTTTGTTTATCCTTAAAATAGATAATTTTTGAAGGCTCTACGTGGAACACCTTAGCCAAATAAGCTTCCTTGGTAAATGATGATTCAACACATATTAGTGAGCTTGAATTCAAATAGTGCTATTCTTTGAGCACAATTCATATACAAGTGACCTAATGACTAATTTTTATCCTACTAGTGGTATCCGTGTTCAAACACCTAAGAGCGGATTTGAGCTTCATGTGCTCATTTGCAAACACCTAGTGGTTTAAACAGGGTCGTTCCTACGTTTTTGGAGGCCCTAAGCAAACTATAAAGGCAGACCTTTTTGAATTGGTATAAAGAAAACAACGGTTTTGCTTTCTTCCTTCTAAGTCTCAATCGCAAGCACAATATCAAAATTCAAAGATTTAAAGTATCAATCAGGGATTTGGAGGAAAACAGTTATATATAGAGATTGCTATGAAAATAGCCGTTAACCAACTTGGATTATCCTTGCGACACCACTTATTTCCCCTAATTCACCTCTCATTTTCCCCAATCGGTGATACCATTGAGCGGAATGGGCATGTGCGACGTTACAGTTAGTGAGTATGACGATGACGACCTAAATTAAATACAAATTGCATATTTTTTGGAGTTGGAATTGGGTCCTTCTCATTATGAGCTACTTCTTCGAGTTAATGGGTTTTCATACTCGTTGGTTAAACACTGATATACATTCTCAAAGTAGAGCATTGTTGTGTTCTTATGTATGTTTTTTTTGACTCATGCCCAAGTACCAGGTCTCATTCTAATAGATGAAGATTAATTTAATGATGATTTAATACTCAATACTTATAAATAAGAATTAAAAGTCTTTGTATGTAAAAGCTGATACGAAAAATCAAGCATAACAGACTTGGTGAATTAATTCTATACATATATTTTTCTTTTTCCAACTTTAGAATAATACCAGACCTGTCCCTGGTTTTAAGTGTCTCCTATGAGCCAAAAATAATGGCCCTTACGCCTATCGAGTTATACAAACTATTTTTAAACGAGATTAACAATATAAAAATACACATAAGATTTATGGATTAGCCGTCCCTAAGTGTGTTATGTTTCCTTATTTTTTATTGTTTTATTATTTTTAGATCAGATTATTAGGATTGATTTATGATCAAATACAAAGTCTCCTAAAAATAAGAAGTTAAGAAGGGTAGCAAACAAACTCCGATTGACTCATTCAAGCGGCATTAGAACCGGCTCATTGAACTCTACGATATGAGATTTTAGGTTTTCAGTTTTCAGTTTTGGATTTATAGCTTGTAGATTTTAGAATTTTTTGCTTATATCATTGTGTCTTTTCTATATTTGCATCAGCGTGTTTTTTTTTGCATCTCATTGTGTCTTTTTCCTCGACATTGTTTTATGTTTCTCGCCATTGTCTTATATTTGCTCAATATTGGGTTGTATATTGTGATCCATTGTGTATTTGTACACTTCTTTGATTTAGGAGACTTTGTATGATAACTTTTCCCTATTATGATTTATGGATTATAAATGGCCAATAAGTTTGGTTTATAAATTATGGATCAAAATATGTTTACTATGGCCCAAAATAAGTTATAAACTTTTAGTTAGATCATCAATTAATGAATCATACTTAGTAAAATCCCACAGATAGCAAAGTTACTGTAGGGTCTGGGGAGAGTAGGATGTAGGCAAACCTTACCTTAATCCCTAAGTGTCACACCCCAACCGATGGCAGAAATATCGGGGCGTGACACTGAGCGAAACATATTGTTCAAGAGAATCCATAACAACTATTAAATGACAATATACTTAACGTTAATATCCCATACTAATAACATATAAAGCACTAACAGTCATTACAGATAGCGAGTCTCATCAACAATTACTATTCCGAAAACTCATATTTTATTTAGCGGGTTTCTAGACTTCCTAGCTTGTTTCATCACGGCATAGCATCCTATCAACCTGTCACATACGTTTAAAACAAAGTCAATACATATAAAATGTAAAGGCGAGTACACAAGTTTGAGTAGCATATAGTAGTAAAAACGTTTACGCTTAACCAGCATGTAACACGTAATGGGCGAAGCATGTAACTATCAAACAATGTCTACAACTTAACCACGAGACTGCGTTTTGGAGTATGCGCGAAACATGTTCAGCGAACACGTGAAGTAAAGAGTTGTGATCCCTAGCAACCCCCGTCCACGACAGGTGCTGAGTCCAAACTATAGTACTATCGTTGCTAGAGGCGGTATAGTGTAACACTGTGTAAGCATAGTACAAGCATTCATAGATCACGTATAGCATGCGGGAGCGATTAGCGTTATAAAATGTTTGCGTTGTGTTTTGTGTTTTGATATAGAACGTATGTAACACCCAAAAGTGCGTTAAATGAAAATGGGTTCGAGTATACTTACAGTGAGTGTTTATCAAGTAAACACAGCTTGATTGGATTGAAGGGAACGCGTGGAGTTAGCCTGGGCATAGAACAGTAGCGTAAGCGTTGAACATTACGTAACAGAATGTTGGATGGGTAAGTGGTCGAATGGTGATCCGCATGAATGGGGATAACCCATCCGGACGGATGGTCATCCGGACGAATGGTCATCCGAGCGGATGTCCATTCGAACGGATGGCCATTCGAGTGAATTTGTTAAAATTCGAAGTTTTATTAAATCGTTTCGAACAATGAGTAGTATAAGGGACAGGTCACCTGGTCGAATGGTCATTCGATCGGATGGTCATCCGATCAGATGGCCTCTCGGGTGGGCGATCTGTTATTTGAAAGTTTGTAAGATTTTCTAACTAAGAAGTTTGAAGTTTAACGGAGACAGCATGATGACGTGTCAAACAACGGAAACACACCGAGCTCAGCTCATTCGATCGAACCGTCTCAGCCCATTCGATCAGACTCACTGTGCTTGATGGAATTTCATGTTTAACCCGTTAATCGGTCATCTCTCCGGTGGAAATACGTTTTCAAGCCGGCTCTCCAATAGGAAATGAGTAGAGAGTCTGAATGAGTCCCGGTTCCATCGATTTTGAGTAAAAGTTGAAGAAAAGTTTGAAAACAGATGAAGAAGTGTGAAATCTTTCAAAACTTAGTTGAAAAGTTGTGGAAATCTCTTAGTTCTGAACCAATCTTGATGAGTTGATGCTGCATAACAGGTTGCATAAGCAAAATGAGTGAAGAACACCTTCAAGAGGTCCAAATCAGTGATTTCAGAGAAAAAGTTAGAGTTTGTGTGTGATTTTGATGAAGAAGATGTAGAAGTGTTTAGTGATGAAGATTGTACGAGATTTGAGGAGAAATACTTACGAAGTGGCCTTGAATCGAGAGTAAAAGTGACCGAGAGCGACTTGAGTGCGTGTGGTCGGATGGAGATGTCAAATCAGTGAAAGGAGGTGTACGGGTAGTATTTATAGGCAAGTGAGAGAGAGTTAAGGCGGTGGAGAGTAGTGTTCGGTCGGATGGCTTGCCCGGTCGAATGGCCATTCGGTCGGATGGCCATCCGAGTGGATGATCATCCGGACGGAAGTCCATTCGATCGGTTGTCCATTCGATCAGCAGAGTTGCGTTTTGTTGATTTCCCAACCTTGTTTCGTTTGTTAAGCGTTGCGTTGCATTTAAGCGAGTTGCGTGTAAGCGTTGAGCGTGTAAGCGTTGCGTTGATAACCACATATCATTTAAACAAATAATCACACAAATAACACACATAACATAAGTAAACATGCGTTTCAAGTCCGTGTTGAGTTTGTGTTGCGTTAGCGTTGTGGTAGCGTTTAGTCTAAACAAGCGATGTAGCCAAGCGATAAAGTGCATTTAAAAAGTAAGCGTTATGAGTAGCGTTTTAGATGCGATAAATGCGTTTTGATTAAGCGTTGAAATATGCGTTTAAAAATATAGTTTTAACCCATTGCGTAAATCGAAATCTCGCGAGTACAAGCGGTTACAGCAAGAATGACAGCGATGAGTAATGACCCAAAGAGTCGGGTTGTTACAGCCTCCCTTACTTTAGGGAATTTCGTCCCGAAATTAAAGCGCAGGCGTACCGAAGAGTTGTGGATATTTAGCTTTCATATCACTTTCGAGTTCCCAAGTGAACTCGGCGCCGCGTTTTCCTTCCCAGCGAAACTTCACTATAGGAATGCGAGAGCGTCGAAGTTTCTTGGTCTCTCGAACCATGATTTCTACTAACTTTTCCACAAAGTGCAGAGTTTCGTTTACTTGCAAATCTTCAAGGGGAACATGAAGATTTTCTTCAGCTAGGCACTTTTTGAGGTTTGAAACGTGGAAAGTAGGATGTACGTTGCCGAGTTCCTCCGGTAATTCGAGTCGGTAGGCCACTTTGCCAATTCTTTCCAGAATCTTAAAGGGACCCACGTATTGTGGCGCTAGTTTTCCTTTCTTGCTGAATCGGATCACCCCCTTCCAAGGTGAAACCTTTAGGAGTACGTGATCACAAACTTTAAACTCAAGGGGTTTGCGGCGTTTATCGGCGTAACTTTTTTGACGACTCCTGGCTTTCAAGAGATTTTCTCATATTTGGAGGATCTTTTCAGTCGTTTCTTGTAGTTGTAATAACTCAGGACCGGTGATCTGAGCGTCTCCGATCTCGTGCCATACAATAGGCGATCGGCATTTTCTTCCATATAATGCCTCAAAGGGTGCCATTTGAATACTAGTGTGATAACTGTTATTGTATGAGAATTCAACTGAAGGTAAATGCGAATCCTAATTACCACCAAAATCTATAACGCATGAGCGAAGCATGTCCTCAAGGGTACGAATCGTGCATTCCGTCTGACCGTCAGTCTGGGGATGGAATGCGGTACTGAGATTAAGAGTAGTACCGAGAGCGGATTGGAATGCCTCCCAGAGACGCGAAGTAAATCGACCATCGCGGTCAGAGATGATGTCACGAGGCGTCCCATGTCGACAAATGACTTCGTCGGCATAGATTCGTGCTAATCGTTCTACCTATAGTCTTCTCGTATCGGTAGGGAGGTGCGCGGATTTCGTAAGACGATCAACGATGATAACCCAAATGCTATCGTGACCTGATGGCGTGCGAAGGAGTTTCATAATGAAATCCATAGCTATACTCTCCCATTTTCACATCGGGATCTCGGGTTGTTCGAGTAAGCCAGAGGGTCGTTGATATTCAGTGATGTGCGTGAGTGTTATTAGTTTTTAATGTATATTTTAAGCCCTTTTTAACACTTTTTAGCCAAGTTTTAAATTTATAAAACACGATATTTACTAACACTAAACACACATATGGGCAAGTGCACCCATCGTGAGCGTAGTATAGTGTTGGCAAGATACCGAGGTCGTCCAAGGACACAAGAGCTTTTAGTACCGGTTTATCCTCAACGTCTAATCAAATCAAAAGTTTAGAAAAAGATTTTAAACTAGAAAAAATAAAAACTAACTAAAATGCTGAAAAATAAAATAAAAATAAAACAGATAGACAAGATGAATCACTTGGCTCCGACTCGTGTTTAGTGTAACCTTTGATTATTTCCGCACTTTTGCACTGTTTAAGAGATTATCTTAGTTATTGTAGTAGGCCCCTCTTTTGAAGGTGACGTTACCCTCAACCCAGTAGTTTGAGTCAGCAAGGATACAATCCTAAAGGGTCGGATTATTGAAAGATAATTAATTAAGTTATTAATGCATATTATGGTAGGCCCCTCTTTTGAAGGTGACGTTACCCTCGGCTAAGTAGTCTGAGTCAGCAGGGATACAGTCCTAAGTAGCCGGGTTAAAGTATTAATAGTAGCTTACATATGAGGGGATCAAAGAGTTTGGACCCCCGCCATCCAATACCGGTGGGTATTGAAGGAGGTCCTACTAAATTTGACCCAGGTCCTTGCAGGATCTATACACTGAACAAGGCAAGACTCTTACCAAACCGTTCCCTTAACCCCCGACCAGGTAGCCAACATACCTCCATATAGACCGTGGAGATATGAATGGTGAAAATCTTTTATTTTATATAGACAGTAAAATAACGCCAAGACACCACAGACAAACGATAAGGAAGAATCACCTTCAACATAAGAAACTAGTTATTAAAGTCATTAATACATAACCAAGTAAAAAGTGCGAAAAAATTAAAAATAAAAAGTATTACACTAGACACTTGTCTTCACCAAGTGATGTAAGAGACTTAGGCAAACATGGCCTTTGATTGTCAAGAACTCTTACGATCAATCTTGGATCCCGAGACGACTCACACACTCTATGATGGACAATGGATGATGGTGGTGGATGATGGTGTTGTGATGGTGGTGGGTGGTGGGTGAAGTGTGAGAGAGGTGGTGTGCCAAGGGATGGTTTGCAAATGAGCCAAGCACCCCTGTTTATAGCCTGAACAGTAGCTCGGGCACGGCCCCGTGTCCATCCTCTTCTCTGTCTTCATTAATTGCAGTTTGTCTGCATTAGTTGACTACGCCCCCATGTCCGCTGGGCACGACCCCGTGTGTAGAAGCGTATATGTACTATCAAGATTTTCCTGGATTCTGCGAATCTTATAGTTGACCACGGCCCCGTGTCCGCTGAGCACGGCCCCGTGGTGGGCGATGGAAGCTTCTACAGCTTTGTCTTTTGTGCTGACACTTGGGCACGCCCCCGTGTTCACTGAGCACGGGGCGTGTTCAGCCTTCTGTTCTCTTGTTTTGCTTGGGAAGATGCTTTCGGGGAGGTCGGGCATGCCACATTTGTTTCTTTTCTTGTATTTATGTTAGATTTAGCTGCCTTTTTTGCTTCTTTTGTTAATTTGAGCTCATTTAATACTGAAAATACAAAAGGAAGACAAAAGCACACTTTTCCAACATTAGTACTAAAAAAAGGGTTAGTTTTATGCCACAATTGATGTAATTTATATGTTGCATTTTGCACACATCAAATACCCCCACACTTGAATCTTTGCTTGTCCTCAAGCAAAACTCTTTATAATATGGCTTTGCACTCCCAAATGGAATGGGTAGAAGAGAAGGTTTTTGGACTTGTCATAGAGTGTCGGGATTTCCAAGATTCTTTATTGAGTTTTATTTTTATTTATTTACAATCCTATTCGTCATGATTTTTGTAAAACTTTTCATAAGATAAATTACTTATTAGGGCATAACATGCCTCTTTAAAATTCTATTTATATACAAGTTCACATACCTCACGGGGGATCACTCAACACTCGGCCGAAGATGTATTTTAGTGAATCACTCGAGAGCGGCATGGAACTTACTCCTACCATAGGCTTGCCAAGCAATCAATCCTCCTCCTTTTTAACTATATACATTTGTAAATATCAAGAGGACTTTTGGGTGAAGGGTTAGGCTTGGGTTAAAGGTAGGTGGTTGGGTTAGTGGTTAGTAGAAAAAGGGTGAAAAGCGTAAAAATCGTCGGTTTTCGAAAGACTTTTTATTTTTGCAATTTTTTTTAATTTTTATTTTGATGAAGCCATGATTCAAACAAAGTTATTTTTTTAATGAACTTGCTTGTTTATTTCTTTTGCTTCATCATCATCACACATTTTTTTTGAAAGTCATATGAAAAACCGAGCTTGTTACTAAAACAAAGGGTTAAAAAAAATTTTTGGTGGGTGAAAGGGTGTTTGGTTTAGGTTAAGAAATGAAAATGTTTAGGCTCAAATGGGTTAACTAGGGGGATTTTGGGTAGGTGGTAAAAAAAAATAATGGTGTAGAAATAAAAAGGGTTAGTCCTAATGCCTCCATCATTTACTTACTCGGGTTTAAGTTGGTAAGGACCGGGAATGTATCGTCGTGGCAAGTTCTAGAGTTGTAAGAACCAAGCGGCTATTCACACAAGAAACGAGAAATGAGCATTTAGTTTAAAGATATGTATTTGTATGCTCAATAAAGGCTCAAAACTCACTTTTGTGGGAATGGGTTTTTATGTGATCAAGTATATATAATTAAATTTTAACTAAGCTTGTCATGCCTTTTCATAATTTTCTTATGTTGGTTCTTTTTATCACGGCGCTATCGGTTGTAAATTTGTAAAAATATAACCTTTTTAGAATTTGAAATTCCCAAGTTAAACCTAGACAAGTAAAAAAAAAATGAAAGTTTTTGAAAAAAATTGGGGTGATTAGCGGTTCCAATAGAGTTTTGTGTAAGGCTTGTAGTTAGGAATTGCAAGATTCAAAGTTTTAGCATCCCCCACACACTTAAATTACAAATTGTCCTCAATGTGTCCCAAAAATAAGTTTTTAGGTTGATTGAATATGTAAAAGGTGTGAAAAAAACAAAATTTTGTGTTACTAGGCGTTTGGACACGGCCCCGTGGTGTCCGGGCACGGCCCCGTGTTCAGGTGCCAGTAATAAAAAGTTGAACAAAAGAAACAGAAGCCTGGACACGGGGGCGTGTTGGGTGAACACGGCCCGTGTCCAGTTTACCTGAACTGGGTATTTTCTGCAGACTGTGCAGCGCGGGGCCATGTTGGGCGGGCACGACCCGTGCTGAACCTGCTGTAATGAAGAAAATTTGTCGGATGGCCCTGTTTTTGTGCATGGGGTGCTGGTCCAAGTTTCCCTTGTTATCCTTCACCATCCCGAGTGTGTTTTACTCATTACAACATCATCCAAACACCAAATTAGCTAAAACCATCATTCATTAAGTCATAGAGAGAATTACAAAATAATCCTAAAAGTTAAAATACTAGATAGTTAGGTCAAAGAAACACAAGAAATCTAAACCAAGAAGTTCTAGCCTACTACTTATTCTATTAGCAAAATTTCCGAAAAGATAAATCTCTCGGTTAGATGTGGCCTGAAAAACTTCTTTTTCCGGGCATGGGTTCCTCACACGTCGGCGAGCCATTCTTCGATCTCCCTAGGGAGGAGAAAGGCGGGCTCATTGGCATTGGTTTGAGGAGGTGCAACCTCCACCGGCACTTCTTGTAGATCTTCAAGAGGAGGTTCCGCTGGAATGTCGTCCCAACCGGTAGGATTGTTGATTCCAAGTGCTAGGTTCCAATCCTCTTGAGGGAGGATTGGTTCCATGGGAGGTGTTACAAGAATGTTTAACCTCTGGTGCAAGAGGTTTATTTCTTGAAAACTGTTTTCCAACCCCACCGTAAGATAATTTATACAGTCTATTAGGACCTCCTCTACCGAAGTCATCTCGTCAAGAGCTTCACGTAATGCCACCACGTAACGTACGAGAGTCGCTTCGATTGATGACCTTCTCTCCCTTCGACTGTTTCTGGAGTGCGCAGAAGAAGTTCCACTGTTTTTACTAGACATTCTACGTAAACAAACCAGAAATAGTTCATTTGAAATGAAACAGTACATCGGACACGGCCCCGTGCTCAATGAGCACGTCCCCGTGTTCAACTTTCTGCAGATTTCCGGAACAAGGAATCTTGGAGTTTTAAATTATTTTTCCAACTTATGAAGCATTTTTGAACAGAAATAACTTAAAACAACGTTGCACAACTTATTTTTAGCAAGATTCCTTGGACAAAAATCTAATAATCAACACAATAAAGCTTGAGAGCAAGCTTCAATGGAGGTGTTAAGACAAGAAAGATGAAGAAGAAGGCAATGGATAAAAGAGGAAAGGACAAGATGTTTGTTAGAACCTTCTTTTAGAAAATACCTAGGATGGTAGGTGAGAAGATCCTCTCAAATCTCTGTCCCTGGATGGTCCAAATGTGCAGGATTCTTGGCTGCATTTATAGAAAACGACATCATGCTGAACACGGCCCCGTGTCGGCTGGACACGACCCCATGTGCAGGCAAGATCCTGACACATTTTGTCCGTATTCTGACTAAAAGTCAGAAAGGAATCTTTTGGTGGACACGGGGGCGTGTTGACCTGGGCACGGCCCCGTGTCGAAAGGCTCTTTATGAAGTTTGTCTATTTTTAAGGAACTTTTCGGGATCAGGCGGTTCCTTACTGGATGGAACAACCCCAAAGTGCCTAAGATACCTTAATTGTTCTAGATTAAGAAGAGAATGCAAGAGGTTGTCGGTGAGGGTGATTCCTATGCTATATGTAGGTGGACAAGTCCAACCCTTTTCCGGGCTTTTGTTAAAGAAGGTGTATGCCGAATCGCTCAGGTCTATGTATGCATCGAACGAAGTCGATGGGGAGTCCTTCACGGCACAATCGACACAGGGACGACTATCGCTCAAGTCCTCACTAGAGTTAGAGGTAACGTTGGTAACAACGAAGTTGTTTTTATGCGATCCCAACAATTCTTCTTGGTTATCATCTTGAGATAAATTATTGAAATCTATTCTAAGTTCTTCTAACCAATTAAGAATTAGATCTTCCATTTGAAATAGTTCATCAAGAAGCATTTCTCCTAGAAGATCCGGTTGAGAGCATTCGAGGGAGAGATAAGGATTATTTTTACTTTCGCCCCTCTTAAGGCTACATGAAAACAATGGGTCTATATAGTGGGGCTTATAATTTAGAAAATAACATTCTAATTCTTTATGAGAGCCACCACATATTCGACACCACGTACCATAAGAGTGCCGAAAGTAAAAAATATCATTATCACTCATGTTTGTGTCAGAAATTACCAACCGTCGGGATCTTACGGTTCTGTTTTCAGTAACTGAATCTTGGGCACGGGGCGTGTTGGGTGGGCACGGCCCCGTGTTCAGCTTACTGTCTGACTTAAAACAGGATTGCCAGTTCCAATGGTTGGGCACGGGGCGTGTTCAGCGGGCACGGCCCGTGCTGAGTTCTGCAGAAGCTGAAAAACTAAGAAAAATCCTAAAAAAAACAGAAAAAAAATAAGAAAAACGATTTGGCCGTTGATTCCTAACTTTCTTAAAATCCTTGTGTCCCCGGCAACGGCGCCAAAAACTTGATGTGCGTGAGTGTTATTAGTTTTTAATGTATATTTTAAGCCCTTTTTAACACTTTTTAGCCAAGTTTTAAATTTATAAAACACGATATTTACTAACACTAAACACACATATGGGCAAGTGCACCCATCGTGAGCGTAGTATAGTGTTGGCAAGATACCGAGGTCGTCCAAGGACACAAGAGCTTTTAGTACCGGTTTATCCTCAACGTCTAATCAAATCAAAAGTTTAGAAAAAGATTTTAAACTAGAAAAAATAAAAACTAACTAAAATGCTGAAAAATAAAATAAAAATAAAATAGATAGACAAGATGAATCACTTGGCTCCGACTCGTGTTTAGTGTAACCTTTGATTATTTCCGCACTTTTGCACTGTTTAAGAGATTATCTTAGTTATTGTAGTAGGCCCCTCTTTTGAAGGTGACGTTACCCTCAACCCAGTAGTTTGAGTCAGCAAGGATACAATCCTAAAGGGTCGGATTATTGAAAGATAATTAATTAAGTTATTAATGCATATTATGGTAGGCCCCTCTTTTGAAGGTGACGTTACCCTCGGCTAAGTAGTCTGAGTCAGCAGGGATACAGTCCTAAGTAGCCGGGTTAAAGTATTAATAGTAGCTTACATATGAGGGGATCAAAGAGTTTGGACCCCCGCCATCCAATACCGGTGGGTATTGAAGGAGGTCCTACTAAATTTGACCCAGGTCCTTGCAGGATCTATACACTGAACAAGGCAAGACTCTTACCAAACCGTTCCCTTAACCCCCGACCAGGTAGCCAACATACCTCCATATAGACCGTGGAGATATGAATGGTGAAAATCTTTTATTTTATATAGACAGTAAAATAACGCCAAGACACCACAGACAAACGATAAGGAAGAATCACCTTCAACATAAGAAACTAGTTATTAAAGTCATTAATACATAACCAAGTAAAAAGTGCGAAAAGATTAAAAATAAAAAGTATTACACTAGACACTTGTCTTCACCAAGTGATGTAAGAGACTTAGGCAAACATGGCCTTTGATTGTCAAGAACTCTTACAATCAATTTTGGATCCCAAGACGACTCACACACTCTATGATGGACAATGGATGATGGTGGTGGATGATGGTGTTATGATGGTGGTGGGTGGTGGGTGAAGTGTGAGAGAGGTGGTGTGCCAAGGGATGGTTTGCAAATGAGCCAAGCACCCCTATTTATAGCCTGAACAGTAGCTCGGGCACGGCCCCGTGTCCAGTGGGCACGGCCCCGTGTCCAGTGGGCACGGCCCCGTGTCCATCCTCTTCTCTGTCTTCATTAATTGCAGTTTGTCTGCATTAGTTGACCACGCCCCCGTGTCCGCTGGGCACGACCCCGTGTGCAGAAGCATATCTGTACTATCAAGATTTGCCTGGATTCTGCGAATCTTATAGTTGACCACGGCCCCGTGTCCGCTGAGCACGGCCCCGTGGTGGGCGATGGAAGCTTCTACAGCTTTGTCTTTTGTGCTGACACTTGGGCACGCCCCCGTGTTCACTGAGCACGGGGCGTGTTCAGCCTTCTGTTCTCTTGTTTTGCTTGGGAAGATGCTTTCGGGGAGGTCGGGCATGCCACGTTTGTTCCTTTTCTTGTATTTATGTTAGATTTAGCTGCCTTTTTGCTTCTTTTGTTAATTTGAGCTCATTTAATCCTGAAAATACAAAAGGAAGACAAAAGCACACTTTTTCCAACATTAGTACTAAAAAAAGGGTTAGTTTTATGCCACAATTGATGTAATTTATATGTTGCATTTTGCACACATCATTCAGCCTTAACTTTCGAACAAGTTAGGCACTTCGAGACGTAGAGAGCGATATCCTTTTTCATTCTTGGCTACTAATTCCTGGCACGGAGGTCCTGGTACATCTTGTCGGCACCGGGATGAATGGAATATCGAGATTTGTGGGCTTCAGTCAGCAAAATCTCTCAGAGATTATTGTGACTAGGAATCCAAATGCAGTCGAGATAGTGAAAGATACCATTTAGTTTATTCACTAGTTGGTTTTCGGTTCCAAGAATTCTTTCTTCCTTCAGGGTGTTCTTGAGAAAACGGGCATGTTGAACGTCGTGAATGAGAGCTTCGAGGTCGTGTTAGGCTTGAACGTTATGAAGAGTATGTAAATAGCTTTGTCGGCTAAGTGCGTCGTCAACGACATTTGCTTTGCCTGGGTGATAGCGTATCTCACAATCATAGTCGCTGAGAAGTTCAACCCATTTACATTGGCGCATATTCAACTCTTTCTGGTTCAAGATGTGTTGTAGGCTCTTATGGTCGGTGAAGACCGTACACTTAGTACCATAAAGGTAGTGTCGCTAAGTCTTTAACGCAAAAAAAACTGCACCGAGTTCGAGATCGTGGGTTGTGTAGTTCTCTTGGGATTGAACCCTACCAAAGGAACAGTTGATTAAAGCCAAAACTGGATCAGAGCAGTGGATCCAACATAAGTACTGCTGTATTCCAACTTTCCCCTTGAAAGTGTTTCTAACAACTGATGGCCTGTATCCACTGCCCTTATACAACTGCTGTTCTACAAACAACTGATCAAGTATAAAGACTGATGAAGACTAAAGCCCTGATGATCAATCTACTGTTATGGGGTCAAGCACTGCTGAAGAAACAAAGTACTGCTAGAGTCACAACAGTGGAAGGAGAAAGCAGTAGTTTAGTCTTTCCTTTTGTAATGTATTATAATCAGTAGTTAGCTAAACAGTGCTTGTATTAGATCAGTAGTTTCAGGTTGTTAGGAAGTTAGATGTCACTTTCATGGTGACGTCAGCCAAGATGCTTCAGTGGTTTGCTCGTGCCTATAAATAGAACAGTACCATGTACTGTTCTATTAGCTCTTTCACCACTTGTCTTCCTGCATGAACAATTCATTGTGAGCTCAGGCTGAGGGGGAGTTTGTGATACATGCATGCAATTGTAATTGATGTTTGAAATAAATTCAATCATTCGATTCAATGATAAACTTGTGTGTTGAAAACAATTCTCCTGTTTGATTGTGTGATCAAAGTTTGTTTCCATAATTAGTTTCCGCTGCAATTACTTGTTCATATTCATTATTATCAAACGTAAAACACAATCATAAGAAACTCAGATCCTAACAATTCGTATCAGAGCTCGGACAGTCAAATTTGATCTAACAGTCATTTTGACATAAATGGTTCAGCTCATAATCGTTGATACTGTTAAATTGTTTGTTTCGTTGAAAAACAGAGTAAGGGTTAATTACGATCAAAGTTGATTAACCAGTGCCTGTAAAACAACCAGGATGACCTCACAATCATAAGACATGAACAATAACATCGGTTCTCTCTTTAAACCACCCATGCTGAAGCGAAATGAGTACAACATCTGGCATAGAAGGATGGGTCACATCCTTGCTCAACAGAATACCGGATGTTGGAAGTCGGTTATCTTTGGACCACACGTTCCAATGGTGCCGAGTGCTGAGGATCCAGGAAAGTATGAACCTAAGAAGGTTGAAAACTATACTGAATTGGATTTCCAGAAATTTGAATTGGATGCCAAGGCATTTAGCATCGTTGCTTCTGCATTACCCAATGAAATCTATGCTCGACTGTTACACTGTAACAGTGCCAAGGAATTATGGGATGCATTGAAGGAACAATTTGGGGGAACTGAAGATGTGATTGAAAACAATAGGGAAATTTTGAACCAACAGTATGAAACCTTTTGTCACGTCAAGGGTGAAACATTAACACAGCAGTTTGAGCGATTTAGCTGTCTCATAAGTGAACTAAAACTTGTTAACACTGAATTTCCAAAATCAACCGTTAATAGCAGGTTTTTAAGACCACTTCCTGATAAATGGGACACCATTGCATTTGTGACCAGAAACTCTGTTGAGTTCAAAGATCTGACACTGACCCAACTTCATGGTAGACTCCTGTCCTATGAAAGGAAGTTAAACCAGAAAAAGAAGTTGCAAGAGTCTGGCAAAGTTGCAGATGATTACACATTTGGCAACACAGCTCTTTTGGGTCAGGAAGAGTCTGGCAGCAGTAAGGATCAGAGTTATGATCATTTTATAGACATAACTGTTGGTGCAAACTTCAACTCTGATCCTCACTCATCCAACTTTGCTTTCACAGCAAATGGAGAAAGCCAGTACTCTGATAATCTGTGCTTTGAACTCAATGACTTACAGCACTTTGATCTAACTGATCTTGAAGAAATGGACATTTTGCATCAATTGGCTTTGCTTAGTGTAAGAACAAGCAAATTCTACAAAAGGACAGGGATAAAATTCCCAGGGTTACATGGGAATCTAAAAGTGGGGTTGGATAAATCCAAGATCAAGTGCTATAAGTGCAATAGGCTAGGTCATTTTGCTAGGGAATGCAGGAGTCAAACCACTGGTCCAATTATTACCCATCCCAACTCAAACCCTAGACCATAAAACCAAAGCACTGTTCACTATGCCCAATATACCCCTACAGCCCATGTTAACACTGCTCACTATGCTGCAACCGCTGTTCCTGTGCATTATGTTCAAACCACTGTTCCATAAATTTAGTATGTTCAAGCCCCTGCTCCCCAGGTTAAAGTGCAACAAGTTGCACCTCAACAAACTGCACCAACAGTGGTTCAACCAGACCAACAAAGCTTTTTCACACAAGGGCTGTTTGATTGGAGCAGTTTACCTGAGGAGTTAGGAGATGAAAATTTTGCACTGTATGCTCAAAGCATTGTTTCTGGTAATGACATTTGTTTTGTAGCTTTGGATACCATACAGGAGGGGCAAGAAGATGAAGAAGGATAGTCAAGTGCTGAAACAGTGGACAAAGTTGTTGAAGCAGTGGTTACTGCTGTTGCTGATGAAGTACTGTTGGGAGAAAGTTCAAAACCCTTGATTGAACCACTGTTTGACCCCTGGTCCAAGGAAGACAAAGAAGAAAAAGAAGAAGAGAAGAAAGAAGGTGAGAAAGAAGAGAAAGCTGATGAAGAAAATGATCATCAATGTGATTGTGCATGATGGCTGCTTCCAAGGTATTTGTCACACCCCAACCGATGGCGGAATCATCGGGGCGCGGCACTAGGCGAATCAGATTGCTCAAGAGAATCCATAACAACTATATTGCGATAATATTTAGTACATTCGTTATCCCATACTAACAAATAATACAATCACACCAGTTATCACAAATTTCTTGTCCTCTCGAACAATACAAATCCGAAAACCTAGATTTTAGTTGAGTTTCTAGACCTCCTAGCTTGATTCGATATGGTCTGCGATCTAACCTACAACATACGTTAAAATATTTGTCAATACAAAAGTATTGGCGAGTATACAGGTTTGATAAGTATAGCGTAATAGATAAAAAGTGTAGCGAATTTCCATATGCAAGAACGTAACACACGACATATATACTCACAAAGATGATACTACCAACTAAGTCCTCAATGCTCGAATATGCGATGGCAAACTAGACCCTGTCGGGCGCAATAGTACTATACTAGTCATGGTGGGACGTCGCGAGTATAAGCCCTAGCACATATGCAACTAGCATCACGTATATCTATGCATAACAGTTATTCGCAAGTGATAATTCGATTGATTAAATAATTCGTTTGATAAGTTTGATTTGCTAGAAACGTATGTTACACCCAAAATACGATTAAAAAGGGTTCAAGTATACTCACAGTGCGTATTTAGCGAGAATGCAACTTGATTGGGTCGGTTACGGGTATGTCTGCGTTAAATCATTGAAGGATATAGTAAACGATGCACGGTTAAGCGAGAATGGCGTCGAAAGTCAGTTATTTGGTCGGGTGGTGCTCATCCGTCCGGATGACATGTTATCCGTCCGGATGACATGTTATCCGTCCGGATGACATGTGTTCCGTCCGGATGACATGTGATCCGTGCGGATAGCATGTGATTCGTGCGGATGACACGTGGTCCGTGCGGATGACACGTGGTCCGTGCGGATGACACGTCTGTTTCGCATTCTGAAACTGTTTTTGAGTGTTTATCGGAAGGAATACGTGCGGAGTTACCGGGACACTGTAATTTCGCACTAACACTTGAAATTTCATCAGTTCCGACCCGCTCTAACGGCCGGGAATCACCCCGTTCCATCAGAACTGGCCGTTCTTGACGGTTTCTCGTGGTTAACTCGAAATCGCACAGTTCCTTGGCTAGATACACAGATTTAGGTGAGATTTGTTATCAAAACATGTGGAAACCACCCAGATCTGAGTCGTTTATGGTGGGATGAGGTCACAACTTGAAGTTCATAAGAACTCTTGGTGACATCACCTCAAAACGCCTCAAATCAGCAGATTTCACGGTTAGAAATTGAGTTTTAAAAGATAGAATGATGTAGAATGGAGTGTAGATCATAGAAGTACAAGTTTCTAGGTTGAAATCTTACCGAAATCACGAGGAATCGAGGAAAAAGGGTCCTGGAGCGTGTTTGGTCGAGTGAGAGCTGTCACATCACTGTTAGAGTGATGTGACTTGCTATTTATAGGCGACAGAGGGCTGAAGTGGATTTTGGGTCTGATGGCCCATCTGTCCGGATGGCCACTCCGACGCGATGGATTTCTCTGTTTTTGATCGTCTCGATAGATTTTGAAGTACGTGCTTTTTATAACATTATTATATATACCTATAGATATCACTAGGGGTCGTATTTACGTATCTATAATCCACAGTTTCGATAATTACAGTCGGTTTTCGTTTCGAGTATGCGATTATTAGCGACGTTTCACGGCCATCAAGGAGGGTAGTATAGGTCCTTTCTTGATGTCATCATGAACGTTATTGTGTTTTGTGCCACAATGACTGACGGGGTGCCACCCACTCGTATTGTCATCATCGTCACGACGACTGGAGCTATAGCACTCACCCGAGAGTCCTTGTTAGCGTTAGTTGTTTACGTTTGACACATCACGGCCACTGAGGAGGGTAGAATAGGTCCTCTTTCAATGCCTCCGTGAGTGTTAGTGTTTGTGATAATAGTGTATTGCGAAAATATGCGATTTATCCTTCGTATAGCGAAGTATGCGATATAGCTACGTTATGATCCAAATCTCTGGTGCTAGGCGTAACGAGTATAACGAGTAGTAACAACGCACAAAAGTGCGGGTTGTTACAGTCTCCCCTACTTTAGGAAATTTCGTCCCGAAATTAATCCAATAGGAAGACTTCTGAGAGTTGATCCCACGTAAGTAGCGTTACAGCGTGTGATCTGACCGTGAGTTGACGAACGAGAGTGCTTCGAATAAGAGGTCGATTGCGATAGCCAGAAAGTGACGTAAGAGACAAAAGTAATATCCCACGAGTTGGCGTTTCAGAGTACCTCGTGTTGCGAAGAATTCGTTAGTTCGATGCGATTGAAATTTTAAAGGATTTGAAAAGGTTTCTCATGACGTAGAATTAACTGAGTCGACCGTTAACCAACGTTACAAGAAGCGTTCGTTTTAGTTGTTCAAAAGGAATTTTGGATAGAAATCTCGAATTTTTTTTTCCTTTTTACGTATGGCCAACTGAGTCGATGTTAACCAACGTTGCAAGGAAGTTTAGGTTTTACACATTTTAAGGAAATCGATGGTGAAAACTGTGGTTACGAAAACTCTCCTACGACACTGGTTCAGCTGAACTCGATGTTGAACCAACGTCTCAAGAAGGTCTTGTTTTTGATATTGCAAAAGGTTTTAAGGAAAAAAAATTGGACTCATGAAAGCTCCCCTTGGACATGGAGTTAAGCTGGTTCGATGTTACCTCTACATTGTGAGGAATTGCACTTGTCCCATGGTTTTAATAAAAGTTTTATAAAAATCGGTTTTAACCGTTTGAAAAAGACAATTTAGCATCGAGCCCCACGTGGCACCTTCCCACGGAAGTTCGTTAATATGATTAAAACATTTATATATAGGAAGTACCAGCGGCGTATCCACCATGTTTCTCCCATATTATCTCCATTTCGTGAGGCGGTGTCAGGTGCGTCGATACGACACGGATAGAATTTGCGCTTACTTGGCCCAATCGATAGGAAGTCGGACCGAGTATAAGGTAGAATCGAACAGGTTGAACCGGCGGGTTGAATTGCGAATGTAGTTGTAGTAGTATGCGCGAGTAGCCTGATGACACGGAACATTTATGTGTCGTGTCTGGGTAGGCGTCGAGCGATAAGCGAATAGTGCGTTTTCGATTAGATTCCACTTTGAACCCACATGGCACGTTTCCACGAGAGTTTGCTAACATGGTGAAACACTACGTTTAACCAGGTTAGTTTTGTCTCGTGAAGCGATGTCATGCGTACTAATACCACACAGACTGTAGTGAATACCAATCGAGCGATAAGCGGTACGCGAATAAGCGGTAGACCATACATGATAAGCGATTAGATGATTAAGCGAATAACACAACACAACACCAGTAATGACGGCGGTGATAAACGAATTACGATAATCGGCAGTTGTTGCATTGCGATCGATGGAGGTATACGCGATTTATGCGGTTCGATTTGATTGATTAACACCATAGAATTTAGCTAACATCAGACCCCACATGGCCTGTTTCCACGAAAGGCCGCTGATATGACTAAAACACCTTGTTTTAACCATATGAGCTTCCTCTCGTGAAGCGAGGTCATGTGTGCTAACTTCACACGAATATCACAGATAACGGTAGGCGACAGCGATAGATTGATACACAACAAGCGATATAGATTCACATAATAAGCGATAGAGATTACGAGATACACATGATGAGCGATTGCAATTAGTCGAGTTCAGTTTCGAATAAGCTTAACGTTATGTTGCGACGCATCACGGTTATCGAGGAGGGTAGAATAGGTCCTCACTCTGACAACATCGTGAGCGTTAATGTGCTTGATGAGATTTGTTGCGACAGACTTACGACCAGTCTTGCGTTGATGCAATTGCCCTACGAGGTAGACTCCCAGAGTCCATCGATGAGGCGA
Organism: Helianthus tuberosus; assembly: GCA_030545235.1. NCBI lineage: Eukaryota > Viridiplantae > Streptophyta > Magnoliopsida > Asterales > Asteraceae > Helianthus > Helianthus tuberosus. The sequence goes on along the minus strand of CM060432.1, from coordinate 61,014,587 downwards.
TTGCACTGCGTTTGCAGACTTGCGACAAGTCCGGCGATGATGCGATTTAGTTGTTACGCCTTGCGATTAAGTATAGTGTGTTGAAAATAATCACAATAGTATAATAGGTCTAATAACGTTCAACTCCATGTGGCACTTTCTTCACGGAACTTCGGTAGTATGATAAAGCACACCTTGCTTGCCTCTACTACTTAGATCCCGTGGTTTGGTGTCATACTTCGTCGTAACGGTTATGGCACCTTAGAATTCACTACGATCCCCGTGCACTGACCCAAATAATCCCGTGTGCACCCGTGATTAATCGTTCCTTGCACGTTTATCGTACCTCTTTCTAAGAGTGTAGTGAGGGTAAAACACATTATTTCGTGATATAGTATATAGTATGCGTGTGAATCTAGTCTAAGTGCGATGACTAGAGTGTGATAGAGAATGAATACGAGAGTTAATGTTACGCATAATGGCAACATCGAGTAATAGAGTAGGTTCGAAACTTAGAAATTTGACGTCGAAAATCGTATCATTACAATTTTATCCTACGCTTGCTAGATGTCTGATGCTAAAGACTTTTGCTGGAGTTGTTGTTGTTGTACTCAACTTCACGGTTCGATGCGGCAGTTGTGGGTGAAGTGACCGTAACGATTGCAGTTATTGCAATAGCGACAGTCAGTCCCAACTGGATGATGAAAGGTACACGAGTAACACTGAGGATGAGTTCCAGTATAGGCTCGTTTTGGAAACATCGGAACTGTTCGAAGAGGTTTCGGTTGCAGCAGTTCGGTTGTTGATGAGCTCGGGCTTGAAGTCTTTCGTTTGCGGCTGGGTTTGTCGGTGTCTTGCGGAGAGGTGTCGTTGTTGGAGGATTCGTCTGAGGACTCACTTGCAGAATCTTTGGCTGATTTTTCGGAAGATCCGTAGGCTGATTTGTCAGAAGAATCGGCAGCAGATTCGTCCGAAGAATCGTTAGCAGATTCGTTAGAAGAATCGCTAGCAGATTTGTCAGAAGGTTCGTCAGTAGATTCATCAGAAGAATCGTTAACATGTTCGCCTGAAGGATTAATGGCGATTGCTTGATGAGCTTGCTTGACAGGATTCCTTGAGAATAACCCTTCCATGAGTCGTTTGTTGTTGATATCTGCGGCTAAGCGATAGGTTTCTTCGATAGTAGCAGGTCTTGCAGCTTCGACAAAATCACCCACACACTCAGGCAAGCCACGAATGTACTTCGCGATGGCTTTTTCTGAAGTGTTGACCTGACCTGGGCAGATTATGCTAAGCTGTTTGAACCTTGCGGTGTAGCCAGCATTGTCACCTTTGGTTTGCTTGATTTCCCAAAATTCGTCTTCCAACTTCTGAATCTCGTGGGGAGGGCAGTATTCCTTCTTCATGAGCTCTTTCAGCTCATCCCAGGAGAGAGCATATGCCGCAAAGATCCCACGTTTGTTGCGTTCGGCGGTCCACCAGTCGAGTGCTCGCGATTGAAATACTCCGGTAGCGCAAGTAGTACGGAAACTATCGGGACACCCACTTTAACGAAGGGTAACTTTGATAGAATCGAACCACTGGAGTAGTTGAGTTACACCTCCTTCACCCATGAATTCCATCGGGTCACAGGCTTTGAAGTGTTTGTAGAGAAAAGCAGATTGCGGCGCATCCGTCTTAGAGTCTTCTGAGGCTCGAGAGTTGCTGAGAGAGTGCACTTGAGCGGAAATTCGAGGAATAAGCTTTACCACTTCTTTAGTCACAAGTGATGCAATCCTCTTATTGGCGCTTCGTTTGGCTCTCCTCCTAGCTGTTCGTCTCGAGGTAGAATCGTTGGAAGGCATCTAGACAGGAAGAGACTAGGAATGTGATTCGATCATAATGATTTTTGAGTTTCGCGATGCGATTGAGCGCGTTCAAAACTTGATGCGATAGTATAGTAGTAATACGAACCACACATAGGAGTCACATAGGAGACACGAAATTCCTAAGTTCTCACACAATGGTTTGTTGTTTATACGTATATATATGTATTTATATAATTGTAACTTGTAATCATACACATGCAGATTGACTTAGAATAAGCGAGGACACGTTGAAGTGAGTAAACGATAGCGAAGGCGATAGATTATGCATTAGTTTTGTTGCGAACATTCGGGTTTCGTTTTAGATTGCGATGGCGGTGCGAGTTGTGCGTTTATAAAGCATGGAGTGAAAATTGTTAAATCGAGAAATCGATAAAGCGTAAAGTTTCAAATTGTAAATAAGTTCTAACCATTGGTAAGATCGGCGGTTCGTATGATAGAGTGCCTTGGGTGTTTAGGCGTCGACTGCCCAAGGTAACCCAACTATACCTGACAAGTTCGTGCGCGCGCATTGACCTAGAAGACTCTATGCTTCCACTGGGATGCAGCTCATGGCATTCGTCTTCCTAGTCATCGCGTGGCTCGAGTTATCGTGATAGTTGAGTCCTTAGTGAGAGCTTTTTGAAAACCAGTTTATAGGGAGTGGAACGGCTTATTAAGGTACGGGTTTCACCCCTGACTTAACAGCTTCGTTCCTAAATGTGGTTATGCTCTTCGAATAAATTCGTGAGTTCCACTAGATTTCGGAATGGAGACTTTTGTCGAGATGTGGATGTCACTCCTAACTCGATGAAAGGTTCTCGTGCTAGAAAAATGCGCTGAGTGAGCAATCCTATCGAGAGTTCTTGGTTTTCACACCTGATCTCGACTGGATCGCTCGGTTTCGTTATGCGAGTATTTTCGAAAACACGTGTATTTTGTCGGCCTTAGGAAAGGCTAAGTAGTATTTCAGCCTTAGGAAAGGCTTCTTCATGTGAAGTTGAAGTACGCGGTGTTCACACAAAGTTGTAGCTTTTAGCAATTTCGATCGAGAGTATCAAGTAGGCCCGATACAAACCCTGCTGGTTCGTACGAGTCGGCCTGTTGGCACTTAGACTATAGACTAGGTCAATTTCTAGGACGTCGACCCGGACTAGGCCGAGTCTGGCCTAATTCCCTATAGTTATGGCTCTGATACCAATCTGTCACACCCCAACCGATGGCGGAATCATCGGGGCGCGGCACTAGGCGAATCAGATTGCTCAAGAGAATCCATAACAACTATATTGCGATAATATTTAGTACATTCGTTATCCCATACTAACAAATAATACAATCACACCAGTTATCACAGATTTCTTGTCCTCTCGAACAATACAAATCCGACAACCTAGATTTTAGTTGAGTTTCTAGACCTCCTAGCTTGATTCGATATGGTCTGCGATCTAACCTGCAACATACGTTAAAATATTTGTCAAAACACAAGTATTGGCGAGTATACAGGTTTGATAAGTATAGCGTAATAGATAAAAAGTGTAGCGAATTTCCATATGCAAGAACGTAACACACGACATATATACTCACAAAGCTGATACTACCAACTAAGTCCTCGATGCTCGAATATGCGATGGCAAACTAGACCCCGTCGGGCGCAATAGTACTATACTAGTCATGGTGGGACGTCGCGAGTATAAGCCCTAGCACATATGCAACTAGCATCACGTATATCTATGCATAACAGTTATTCGCAAGTGATAATTCGATTGATTGAATAATTCGTTTGATAAGTTCGATTTGCTAGAAACGTATGTTACACCCAAAATACGATTAAAAAGGGTTCAAGTATACTCACAGTGCGTATTTAGCGAGAATGCAACTTGATTGGGTCGGTTACGGGTATGTATGCGTTAAATCATTGAAGGATATAGTAAACGATGCACGGTTAAGCGAGAATGGCGTCGAAAGTCAGTTATTTGGTCGGGTGGTGCTCATCCGTCCGGATGACATGTTATCCGTCCGGATGATATGTTATCCGTCCGGATGACATGTGATCCGTCCGGATGACATGTGATCCGTCCGGATGACACGTGGTCTGTGCGGATGACACGTGGTCCGTGCGGATGACACGTGGTCCGTGCGGATGACACGTGGTCCGTGCGGATGACACGTGGTCCGTGCGGACGACACGTCTGTTTCGCATTCTGAAACTGTTTTTGAGTGTTTATCAGAAGGAATACGTGCGGAGTTACCGGGACAGTGTAATTTCGCACTAACACTTCAAATTCCATCAGTTCCGACCCGCTCTAACGGCCGGGAATCACCCCGTTCCATCAGAACTGGCCGTTCTTGACGGTTTCTCGTGGTTAACTCGAAATCGCACAGTTCCTTGGCTAGATACACAGATTTAGGTGAGATTTGTTATCAAAACATGTGGAAACCACCTAGATCTGTGTCGTTTATGGTGGGATGAGGTCACAACTTGAAGTTCATAAGAACTCTTGGTGACATCACCTCAAAACGCCTCAAATCAGCAGATTTCACGGTTAGAAATTGAGTTTTAAAAGATAGAATGATGTAGAATGGAGTGTAGATCATAGAAGTACAAGTTTCTAGGTTGAAATCTTACCGAAATCGCGAGGAATCGAGGAAAAAGGGTCCTGGAGCGTGTTTGGTCGAGTGAGAGCTGTCACATCACTGTTAGAGTGATGTGACTTGCTATTTATAGGCGACAAAGGGCTGAAGTGGATTTTGGGTCGGATGGCCCATCTGTCCGGATGGCTATCCGTCCGGATGGCTATCCGTCTGGATGGCCCATCCGTCCGGATGGCTATCCGTCTGGATGGCCCATCCGTCCGGATGGCCACTCCGACGCGATGGATTTCTACGTTTTTGATCGTCTTGATAGATTTTGAAGTACGTGCTTTTTATAACATTATTATATATACCTATAGATATCACTAGGGGTCGTATTTACGTATCTATAATCCACAGTTTCGATAATTACAGTCGGTTTTCGTTTCGAGTATGCGATTATTAGCGAAGTTTCACGGCCATCAAGGAGGGTAGTATAGGTCCTTTCTTGATGTCATCGTGAACGTTATTGTCTTTTGTGCCACAATGACTGACGGGGTGCCACCCACTCGTATTGTCATCATCGTCACGACGACTGGAGCTATAGCACTCACCCGAGAGTCCTTGTTAGCGTTAGTTGTTTACGTTCGACACATCACGGCCACTGAGGAGGGTATAATAGGTCCTCTTTCAATGCCTCCGTGAGTGTTAGTGTTTGTGATAATAGTGTATTGCGAAAATATGCGATTTATCCTTCGTATAGCTAAGTATGCGATATAGCTACGTTATGATCCGAATCTCTGGTGCTAGGCGTAACGAGTATAACAAGTAGTAACAACGCACAAAAGTGCGGGTTGTTACAGTATCACCTCAGGTTTTACAAAATCTGTGTTCAGACAAATGCATTATAGCATTTGCTAACATTAAAAAGGTGAATGAAAACCTTAGGGATAAGGTGTTAACTTCTGAAGTTCAATTTGAAAAGTCATTAAAAGAACTGAAAAACAAGTTGAATGAAAAAGAAAGTGAACTTTGCAGCATTAAAAAAGGGCATAACATAACCAAGGACCAACTCCAGACAATTATAGAGAAATAACATGCCTGCAAAAAGGAGTTGGAATCTACCCAGATCATTTCTGAAAAATGGGTGGAGTCCTGTAAAGGTTATGAGATTATGCTTGAGAAACAACTTGAAAGTAATGTGAAATTTGGCATTGGATTTAGAAAAATGACCAAGTTGAAAACAATGCTGCAAATCAAGCTGGTTCAGTTGAAATCATTCCAACAAACAAGAATGGCCAAGAAGTTAAGATAACTGACAAACTTGGTAACAAGATCACTCTGGAAAGATCTGTGGGGTCCTCAACTTTTGAGGAAATTGAGAAATACCAATTTAAACCCACATGGTCTGATGAGTGTGACATTCTTGAAAACTTTAAGCCTATGGACTTCACAACCACTGATGGTGTAAAAGCTCCTAAAGCCAAGGTCATTCCTCTCAAAGACATCCCAACAGTGGTTCAAAACTCTGTTGCTAAGTAGTCTGAGAAGAAGAAAAGAAAAGAAAAAGTTAAAAACCTGTTTTGTGATTTCTGTGAAAAGAAGAATCATCTAACAAAAGACTGTTTTCATCTAAAAGCATATGATATCAACAAAACAAGTGTTATTTTGCCTACTAAGAGCTGCACCATCTGTGGTAAATCAAACCACAAAACTCAGGAATGTGTGTATCTCAAATTCTTTGATGTAAAAAAGAATGAGTACACTGCAAAAACATCCTTGAGTTCATCAAATCCATCTGTCAAATTCACCAAGAACCAACCACTGTTTGTGCCAGTCCAAACAGCTGTTACCAAACACCTGAACCAAACCTCTGTTAAAAGAGATGTTCAGGTGACTGATGCACCCCCTGCTAACCAATACCGAAGAGGTAAAAGTCAACCACCATACCGAAGGGTCCCACACGTTTATGAAGCCTACAAAAGGCCCACTAAACCAAGAGTGAACAGGCATCTCTTTGGGTATCAACAGCTGATAGGGCAAGACCCCCAACAGTGGTTAGAGAAAAACAGTTCTAAAACTGTCCAAACCCCTGACCTAACCACTGTCCATCCACCTGAACTTAACCTAGACACTGTTGAGACCCCATCCAAAGCCAGGCTTTGGAGACCCTAATGAACTAACCTTTTACTTGATGTGCAGGGAGCTTCTGCATGCTTAGATAGTCTTTGGTATGTAGACAATGGAGGCTCCAGGCACATGACAGGATGTAGAGCCCTACTCAAAGACTTCAAAACTCATGGAGGGGGTGATATATCCTTTGGGAATAATAGTAAATGGAAGGTTCTGGGGTCTGGTACAGTTCAGTCTGGTAAAGTTAAGTTTGAAAATGTCAATCTGATAGACAATCTCAAATTCAACCTCCTAAGTGTCTCTCAAATGAGTGACAAGGGCTATGGCTCATTCTTTACAAAGGAGTGTTGTAGGATTGTTGGACCAGAAATGGTTGAAAAGATTGAAGAAATAATAAAAAATGGAAAAACCCAACTTGTTGCTCAAAGAAGTGGCAATGTTTATGTGGTGGATATGTCAAAAGAGAGCCCCAGGACTGGTGCCTGTCTGTTCTCAGCTGCCTCTAACAAAGAGCCAGAATTATGGCACAGGAGATTGGGGCACACAAATCTCAAGACAATCACTGCTATATCCAAACAGGGGTTAGTAAGAGGTTTACCTCAAAAACTGTTCACCTGTCCTGAGCATTGTGTTTCCTGCCTAAAAGGAAAACAACATAAAAGCTCATACAAATCAATTGAAGAATCCAAAACAACCAAGTGCTTGCAAATGCTTCACATAGACCTGTTTGGCCCAGTTAAAGCCATGAGTCTTAGGAAGAAAAGATATTGTTTGGTTATAGTTGATGACTTTTCTTGGTTTAAATGGACTTACTTTTTACACTCAAAAGATGAGACTGCAGGCATTCTACAAGACTTTGTTACACAGGTTGAAAAGCAGTTTGACTTGCCAGTAAAAGTCTTCAGGAGTGACAATGGCACAGAGTTCAGAAATAAGGAGTTGGATGATTTCTGTGTGTCAAAAGGAATTGTATGGAAGTACAACATTCCAAGAACACCAGAACAAAATGGGGTTGTTGAAAGAAAGAACAGGACTTTGATTGAGGCTGCCAGAACCATGCTTGCTGATTCAGGTTTGCCATTAACTTTTTGGGCAGAGGCAGTAAACACTGCTTGCTATGTCCAAAACAGAGTTTTAATCAACCCTAGGCATCAAAAGACTGCCTATGAACTGCTGTATAAAATAAAGCCATTAATCTCATATTTCAAAGTTTTTGGCTGCCCATGTTTCATTTTAAACTTAAAAGATTCTATCTCAAAGTTTGCAGCCAAAATTGATTGTGGTTATCATCTGTGATACTCAACCACTGCTAAGGCCTACAAAGTGTTTAACACAAGGACTAAGATAGTGGAAGAGACTTTGAATGTGAAGTTCAATGAACTTTCATCAATGAAAATCCCAGCAAACCCTGCTGAATTATTTGATCTTGATAAATTCACATTTGAAAGTGTTGCTGTCAAGACTAACAATGCAGGTCCATCAGAAAATCCTCCATCAGACTATGGGTATGAAGTCATCATTCCTCAACAAAAGTCTGCTTCAATTGGAAGAACAGCAGATGTTCAAAACAGCTGCCAAAGCTCAGCCACTGCTACATCAACAGTTGTTGACCAAAGTAGCCCATTCTCATCAACCACTGTTGACAAAGGCCATCAAACAGTGGATAAAAGTCAACATGGTTTCACACCTGTTCCTCCTATTCCTCCACCTCCATTTGAAGCCACTGTTGGATCATCAAACTCACCAGCAGTGGTTAGCTCAGATGATTTACATCTGCAGCCCTCACCATTAAATGCATTGTTCCATACAAAGGAGATCTAATCTTCTTGAAGTCTCATCCACCTGACCAAATCATTGGCAACATCAGTGAAGGGGTGTTCACAAGAAGTCAATCCCAAAACATCTGTCTTTTTTCTGGTTTCTTATCTCTCCATCAGCCAGTCAAGTACCAAGAGGCACTGAAAGACAATAGATGGGTAGAAGCCATGCAAGAGGAGCTCCAACAGTTTAGAAGACAACAAGTTTGGGAGCTTGTACCACTGCCAGAGGGTGTGAGTCCTATTGGCACAAAGTGGGTCTTCAAAAATAAAACTGATGAAAGGGGTATTGTTGTCAAGAATAAAGCTAGGCTTGTGGTTCAAGGGTTCAGACAGGAAGAGGGCATTGACTATGATGAAACATTTGCCCCTGTAGCAAGACTAGAAGCTATCAGACTATTCCTGGCCTTTGCTGTTAACCACAACATCAAGGTGTATCAAATGGATATCAAATGTGCATTCCTCTTTGGTAAGATTCAAGAAGAGGTTTATGTTTGTCAACCTCCAGGCTTTGAGGATCCATTTAATCCAAATCATGTCTACAAGCTAAATAAAGCTTTGTATGGCCTGAAACAAGCACCAAGAGCCTGGTATGAAACTCTTTCCACTTTCCTACTATCCATTGGTTTCACAAGAGGTAAAATAGACAAAACATTGTTTTTAAAATGGAGAGGGAAAGATTTGATGATTGTCCAGATTTATGTGGATGACATCATCTTTGGAAGCACATGTAATAAAATGTGTGAAGAGTTTAGGCAACTCATGACAGCTGAGTTTGAGATGAGTGCAATGGGTGAACTCCAGTGCTTTCTTGGTCTCCAAGTAAGGCAACTGCAAAATGGCACTTTCATCCATCAAGGCAAATATGCCAAAGAACTTTTAAAGAAATTTGAGATGGATGATTGTAAACCAAGCAGTACACCCATTGCAACCAATAAAGTAGTCATGTCTGATGAAAAGGATGATTTGGTTGATCAAACTTTATATAGAAGCATGATTGGGTCTTTATTGTACCTAACTGCATCTAGGCCATACATCATGTTTGCAACATGTGTTTGTGCAAGATCCCAATCAGCCCCTAGAAAGTCAAACCTTATTGTTGTAAAAAGGATATTCAGATACCTAAAAGGTGCTCCCACACTTGGTATCTGGTATCCAGCTGATGGAAATATCAAGCTTTCAGGTTTCTCAGATAGTGACTTTGCTGGATGTGACAGGACAAGGAAGTCCACTTCAGGAGGGTGCCAATTCCTAGGCAGTTGCTTAGTATCTTGGCAAAGCAAAAAGCAAGCAGCTGTTTCCACATCCACTGCTGAGGCAAAATATATAGCTGCTGCAAGCGTACAGCCCAACTGTTATGGCTTCAAAATCAACTGCTGGATTTTGGTATCACTGCCCTAAAGACACCTCTTATGTTGGACAGTCAGGCAGCATAAAATATCATCAAAAATCCAGTATCCCATTCAACCACCAAGAATATAGATATCAGACATCATTTTGTGAGGGATTGCTATGAAAAAGGTTTGATTTCTCTGCACCATGTTCCAACTAAAGATCAGCTGGCAGATGTGCTAACCAAAGGTTTAGACACATCCACCTTTGAAAGTTTGATCTCTAGGATTGGCATGCTGAACCTGGAATAACAAGCAAAATCTTGTTTTTCTATGAATAAAAGCATTAAAATGTTTTCAGAAAATAAAAAATTCATCCTTAAAAATAGCTAAAAATGAAATTTTCATTAAATCCTTAAAAGTCTTCCATAACCACTGATTTAGTTCAAACATCTGTTTTGATAATCTTGACCACTGCTGAAAGTCAACCACTGTTTTTCTCATGTCATTGTTAATCACTGTTGTTCAAAATCAGTGTTTTAACCCACTGATGTGCTATCCACTGATAGTTGAAAATCAGCCACTGTTCTCTTTATAATCGTTGCAACCACTGATACTTGATTCCATTAGTTGTTTCCGAAACAACTGTCTTCCATTATTCATCAGTGGTTGACACGTGGTCAGTACTTGTCAGTCAGATCTTTTGTAACCGCTGCCATGTCAGCATTCACTTTTCCCTTTATAAAACCCTGATCAAACAGGGTTTTCACTGTCTAATCGAATTCAAAAATTCCTTTCTCAAAGTAGTTACCATCCTTCTCTCTCAAATCACTCAGGTAGTGTTTGGTATGTAGGAATGAGAGAGGGAATATAATGGACTATTACGAGGGAATGGAAAAAAATGTGTTTGGTTAGTCAAGGTAATGGAATCACCCATTACATATGGCATTCCATTCCCTCAAATTCATTCCATCCACACCCCTTGTTTTTTTTCCATTCCATTCCCTCTCCCACATTCATCACCAACACCTCCACCACTAGCCACCCACAAATGCCACCACCACCCACCGCCGCCACCTTACGCCGTCGACCACCGGCGTTACCATCGCTGCCACCCGTCATGCCACCACCGACCACCGCCACCCTTCGCCACCGAAAACCGGCACCACCGCCACCACCCACCGTCGCAACCACCCCCTCCGCCACCGAACACCGACGCCACCACTACTAACACCGCCCACCCGCGCCACAACATTGGCACCACTTCCAACCATCGCTACCCTCCGCCACCGAACACTAGCATCACTGCCGCCACAACCTACCACCACCGCTGCCACCAACCACCGTCGCCACCCACCTCCGCCATCGACTACCGCCACCCATCGCCAATTTTATTCCTTCTTCTTTTCCTGCCTACCAAACACTACAAGGTAATGATTCATTTCATTCCCACATGGTAACCAAACAAGACCATGGAATGGAATGATCCATTTCATTCCTTTTTCCATTCCATTACCCCATACCACACAGACCCTCATCGTCTTCTTCCTGTCGCACACATACCCAAAATCACCGTCTTCATTCTCTCTCAAATCCACTCAAATGGCCACATAAATTCCATACAAAGCTCCCCACAACTACTTCGGTCTACTCACAAAACCCAGTCATACTGAAACCTTCAACTCCATCATAGATGCTCTTCCATCTTCAAAGTACAAAACTTTGTTGACTGCTGATGCTCCAATTTTTCTGGTAACCCAGAGAGAGTTTTGGAAAAATGCCACACTTGAGTCTCAAGATGACACGACAATAGCCATCAATTCCTCAATAAAGGGTGTACCAGTTAAAATTACACCACAATCCATTTCAGAGGTATTTGAACTCGATGATCTGCAAGGTAAAACTTCTTTTCCTAAAATCGAGTATCAAACTGATTTTATTGAGAGGGGGTATGCTGAGGAAATGAAAAAGGACACCTTACAAAAAAGTAGTTTTCCTCATGCAACAAGATTTTTATTCCATACCCTCTTGATGTGTGTTTCAAATAAGACCACTGCTTTTAATGAAATACCATTGAAGATCCAATACCTGGGTTATACTATTTTACATAAAGAAAATTTTAACTACTCCCAGGAGATCTTTGATGATTTGGTCAAAAATGTTGATAAAAAATCATTTTTACTGTTTCTAAGGTTCTTGAGCTTCTATTTTCAAAAGAAATTTTCAAAGGATAATGCTCATGTGCTTATCCAGGGTGAACCTTTTCAAATAAATGGCCTAACACCTAAAACATTTACCAGGCTATCAAAAGTTTCTAAAACAAAAACAGAGGCTCCTGAGCAGAATTTAGCAGCTACCACTGCTCCTCAGGCACCTGCTGCTCAGCCCACTGCTCAAGGTGATCACAACAGCAAAACAACTGCTGTGAAACCCACACCTAAAACCACAAAAAGACCAAAACAAAAGAAAACTCAAAAGCCCCCCAAACCCAAAAGAAAGGCAACTCTGGAAGATGAGATCCCAGAGCAACTGCCAGTGACAACACAAAAGTCACCAGAAACCACTGCTGCTACTTCCTCACAGCAGTTGGTAGAAAGATCTCAACCCATGCCTCAAACTCCTCCTGCTTATTCTAAAAAAGAACAGGTTGTAAGAACAGGGACACCACAATATGATGCTCTGGAATCACTTGATTCTATCATCCACAGCCCAATGCCCGGGGCAAATTCGCTTTCTACACCCAGACTCACTGCCACAATTCCCCCACAAACAAAACTTTTGTTGGATGCTCTTGATTTAAACCAGACACAAACCAGTCCTTCTCACTCACCTGTAAATGAGAATATACCCCAACAAGTGACTGGGTCTGGTGTTTCAATCATTGCTAACCCACCAACAACACCTGAGGAGGTTACACCCCTTGAGTTACATGTAACTCTTGGTGGTAGTTCAAGTGAAGTAGCTACTACAAGTGCTGAACCCACTGGTTTGCACTTGGACAGTAGTTACATCAATAAGACTTCCTTGAAGGCAATATCTTCTTTGGGAACCATATTGAAAACTGGTGGATATCCAATATACACTGGTGAGCTAAGAATGGCAACCCCTTTTGAAGATAGAAGACCCTAGTACCAAGAAAAAGGGGCATCAGTGGATGATTTTTGGGATACATTCCCTCAGTCAACCGCTGTTACAACCACTGCTAGTGGGAAATCAGATGATCCCATTAAGTTGGGTGATGGTTTAATGTACCAAGAATTGATGGCTAGAGTTGACAAACTGGATACATCTGTTGCAGAAATCAAAGACATGCTGCAATATTTGTTGAAAGTACAAAAGGTACCACCCACTGCTGCTTCAGCTCAAAAATCTGCTCCAACATCTGTGCCTACTCCAAATGAGCTGTGGAGTTTGTTTCAACCATTGCTCATCCAATAAAGAGAATATGCTGATCAACAACATAAGATACAGGTTCAAAAGATCAGAAATATTATGGAAGAAAGGTTTAAAGACACATAAGCAGATATTAAGGCTATCAAGGCCCATTTATTGAACACCACTGGCACTGCTCCTCCCTCTATCATCTTTGTGGACAACCCACCACCAGCTGATACCAAAAAGGGGGAGAAGATGAAGCAGTTGAAGAAAAAGGGGTATGAAGATGGTCTTTACATTGCACCTGACAATTCAAGTGTGCTTGCAGACATCCCCAAGCCAGATGGGTCTAAAAAGGTTGATGTGACCATAAATGCCATTGCTGATGCAAAAGCAAGGGTAAAAAAGGATATGGAGGCAAAGGATAAAGCTAGGTTTGAACAGGAGAAAAGAGTTTTTATGGAAATGGATGAGCAGGGTACTTCTGAGCCAAAGGATGAATAAAGTCCTGAGCATAAAAGAAAGCAGCGCACTAGAAAAGTGAGGCAACCCATATCCATACCATCCAGATCCAAAAAACATACCCCTAAACCTCCTAAAAACTCCTCACATCAAACCTCCAAACCAACAGCTGTTGTAACACCTGTTGTATCAACAACTGTTGGTACTTCAGTGGTTTCAGCAGTTGTTAAACCAACAACCACCACTTCAATACACACTACAACCACTGGCCCCACTTCAACCACTACCACACCAAAAACATCCTCACCACCAAAACAGCCTCCTGCTAAAAAGCAGAAGACAGCTGATGACACATCATCAGTTGTAGTGACAACAGTGGTTGAAATACCAGTTGTTTCAACAGCTGTTAGTCAGCCACCCTCCATTTCAATCACCACCACTCAAATCACCACTTCACAACCATCCAAAACACCACCAGCCTCTCCTAAACCAAAAAGGAGAAGGATAATCTTGGAAAATGAAGATTTTTCACCACCACCAGCATCTTCACAACCATTGTCACTTGTTTCCAAACCCTGTTCCCTTTTTTTCAGCACAAGTCTTTAACACAAACACTGCCATTGTCTCTACAGCTGTCCAGTATCCTTTAGAGCTTGCAGCTGTCAGAGAAGAGATCAAATCTTTTTACTCTGAAGATGACCCTGATAAAAGAAGTTTCCCATCTCTTCAAGGATATCCAAGACCTAACAATATTGAAGAATACTTGAAATTGAAAGGTCAACAAGCAGAGGATATCTCCAAAAGAAACACAAAGGGTAAATCTGACAAGGAAATCCAAAGATACTATCAATTCCTGCTTACTAAAGTCAGTACTTTGGAAAGGTTTTCAAAGAATCTCTGTCAGCAATTATCAGAAAGAGATGATGAAACCTTGAGAAAAGATTATATTGAGCACATTATGTCCTTCAAAAGGTACAAAGGTGACAAAGCTCAATATAAAGAATGGAAAGTGGGTGAACTCAAAGAGGAGTTAGAAAGGATTGAAAAAATGAACAAAGACAAAGTTAAACATACTCCTCCTGTTTGGGCAAATTACAAGAAAAATATGCCTGATAAAGTGTTCAAGCTGAAAAGAATGAAAAAGGAACTTATTACTGCTGACTTTGGTTCAAGAAATCAGGTGACAAGGTGGAAAGAAGAAAAAGTGGTGGCCTCTTACCAAAAGTTGGAAGAGTTAAGAAAGAAGAATCCAAGTGTTCCACAAAAGCCAGTTTACCCTGAAGCAGAGGTTTCAACAAGACCACAAAAATTGCAAGTCAGGAAAGCCACTGTTCCACCTGGTGCCATCCTTTATCAAAGAAGGAGACAAAAACAGATGGATGCAGAAACACCAGAGGATGTAGCTGCTAGTGATGATATTATAAAATCAGTCATTAAGCAGATGATGGCTGAAAATGCTGAACTTGCTCAAGCTCAAAGCACTGCTCAGCCAGTCATCACCAGACCACCATCACCAAACTCATCATCAATAAACCCTCTCCCAAGAAACCCACAGGATTCAAAAATACTAAAGTGGAAGTCTGACAAACAGACCCACGTATTAACTCTGATCAAATCCAGTGGTGAAGTGAAGAAAATATAAAGGGAACAAGCACTGGGCCTGGGTGTTGAAGATCTGTAAGATCTCCTTAATCTTACACTGTGTAGGGATGGGGATGATACAGATTCTCTGAACTTTGAATTACAATTCAAAGGGAAAGTCAGGGAACTTTTGATGAGGCAATAAAGATCCTAAATAATGAAGAGTTTTGGCATCATCTGTTCCAGGGGGAGATTGTTGGGATTGAACCCTATGAAAGGAACAGTTGATTAAAGCCAACACTGGATCAGAGCAGTGGATCCAACATAAGTACTGCTGTATTCCAACTTTCCCCTTGAAAGTGTTTTCTAACAACTGATGGCCTGTATCCACTGCCCTTATACAACTGCTGTTCTACAAACAACTGATCAAGTATAAAGACTGATGAAGACTAAAGTCCTGATGATCAATCTACTGTTATGGGTCAAGCACTGCTGAAGAAACAAAGTACTGCTGGAGTCACAACAGTGGAAGGAGAAAGCAGTAGTTTAGTCTTTCCTTTTGTAATGCATTGTAATCATTAGTTAGCTAAACAGTGCTTATATTAGATCAGTAGTTTCAGGTTGTTAGGAAGTTAGATGTCACTTTCATGGTGACGTCAGCCAAGATGCTTTAGTGGTTTGCTCGTGCCTATAAATAGAACAGTACCCTGTACTGTTTTATTAGCTCTTTCACCACTTGTCTTCCTGCACGAACAATTCATTGCGAGCTCAGGCTGAGGGGGAGTTTGTGATACATGCATGCAATTGTAATTGGTGTTTGAAATAAATTCAATCATTTGATTCAATGATAAACTTGTGTGTTGAAAACAATTCTCCTGTTTGATTGTGTGATCAAAGTTTGTTTCCATAATTAGTTTCTGCTGCAATTACTTGTTCATCTTCATTATTATCAAACGTAAAACACAATCATAAGAAACTCAGATCCTAACAAGTTCTTCTCATGGACCTTGAGTTAACGAGATGCATACACGATAACCTTGTCTCATTGCATAAGAACACAACCGAGACCTAGGTTAGAGGCATCGCAATAAATGTTGGTGCACTACGTCTATCGACTACGTCTTATATCAAGTCTAGTGTTGTATAGGTTAGAATAGGGCATGAAAATCAGGAAACACATGTTAGATAGTGATTTCGCCCATTTGTCAAAGAACTGATTTCGCTCATATGGTAATCAGGTGATTTCGCTTATGTGGTCATGACTGATTTCGCTCATGTGTCATGTACATAAGAGCGAAATCATGTTGCTTGTTGGGATTGAACCCTACCAGAGGAACAGATAATGTAAAGCCAAAACCAGGTCACAACAGAGGATTCACAATAAGCAGCAGTTTACACTTTTGCTTTCCCCTTGAAAGTGATTTATAACAACTGATGGTCTTTATCCGCTGATCAGATACAACTACTGCTGGTCTTTTAACTGCTGATCAAATCCATGAGGTACTCAACAACTGCTGGTCCTATCTACTGATGATAAAGCACTGCCCAGTCAAGGACTGATCAACCTTGAGGAAAGCACTGACATAAAGAGAAAGCAGATGTTTAGTGAAATATCTGTTTTATGTATAGTCAGTGGTTAGGTTAGCAGTGTTTGTGTAAGGACAGTAGATACAGGTTGTTAGGCTGTTAGACGTCGCTTTTATGGTGACGTCAGCTGAGATACCTCAGTGATTTGGTTTGCCTATAAATGTAACAGTACCCTGTACTGTTACATTTGATTGACTGAGCGAGTTCTTCTCCTCATGTCTAATCCTTTCATCTTGTGTGCAACCAACCTTGGGGCATCAGGCTGAGGGGGAGTATAGTTTGTAAGCATGACTGTAATCTTTTGCTTTGATTTGTAATCTTTTGACTCTATGTGAAGCAATTGTTTATCAAACTATTTTCTCCATTTGATTGTGTTTACAAAGTTTGCTTTCAGTTCCGCTGCACTTTACATGTTTTCATGTTTACAATTCATTCCAAACATACAAACAAACACAATCATGAGAGCCTCCGATCCTAACAATTGGTATCAGAGCTTGGACAGTCAAATTCGATCTAACAATCAATTTGGCATAACAGTTCGGCTCAAAATTCATTGATACTAAGGTTGGTTGTATTTTGTTGAAAAATAGAGTATCGAGTAAATCATGTTCAAAGTGGTTATTCAAAAACTCTGTTTATCAACCAAGATGTCATATGACACACAAATTTCATACAACAAGTGATATCATGCACAAGTCACTCATAGTTTTCAGATCTGTAAACATATCTGATAAATTATGGGATTGTTCTATATTCTCAAAATTGATTTCAACTGTTGTTCTGATATTTGTGATGTTTTCATTAAATACTAAAGTATGATCCTCAGAATAACAAAACCTATGATTCATAAGACATTAGTGTTTTGATTTTCTATAAAGAGGGAATTAAAACTTTTGTTATTTAGATCTTATGTGTAGAAAAACAGGTTGAGATCCTCAAAAGGAACAAATCAACTTTGTCTAAATACACTAAGAAAAACAGGGGTCAACATAGTCCGTATCGTATGTAGTGTGTGATTGGCTGAAAAACTTGTGCAAACATGACCAAGTCTCTCAAAACATTACTGCAAAATGATTTTGGACTAAAAATCACAAAAACTCGAAAGTGTGTTTATCTCAAAACTTTTGAAGTCAAAAGAAAAGAGTATAAACGTAAAACACTTATGAGTCAAAGCTTGGGGTAATAATGGTCATTAAGCAACTATGTGCATTCATCTGTTCAGAAAAAGATTTTTATGCCAGTTAATGAACTCCAAAGAGGACTAGACAAATGTTCAAAAAAAAATTTATTCATGTGTCCTCAGGTTTGCAATCAACTGACAAAGAAAATGGTACCAAACAGTGGTCAAAATGTATTCCAAAAGTTTTCTACCACTGTTGTCAAACTACTGACCATTTTTCAAAAACCTGTGAGTGATGTGATTATATTCTCTATTGAAATTATACTAGATCTTTTTGATACTATTCTTAGAAAATCCTTTAACCATTTTTTTTGTTGTGTTCAAAGGATTTTCTCGAATAACCAGGATATATTATTCATTTTTTTTGGAATAATGTATTTGGAACTTATGCTTGTTTTTGTTGGCAATAGTTTCAGCTCCTGTCAGGATGTAATACCTTATTTTTGTATGGTATTAGTGTCCTCATAAATGGGTCAAAAGGAAATGGTACATATGTCATGATCATGTCATACTCAGGTTTGCTCCTAAATTTTTATCAAAGGTTGATTGCAAACTGTGCTCAAATTACTAAGGTACTCATGTGTTAATTGAATATTAAACGAAAATGAGTTGCCTTAGTAAAAAGTTTTCATCATCTGGGGTACTAAACCACTGTCTTTCAAAATTGACATATGGCAAAACCTTGAATGAAAATCTTCAAAACTGTTGCTGAAACACCTATCCTTCAGAGTTGTACTATTTACCCTAACCACTGATTTGTTCCAATGTCTGATCTCTAAACACTGTCCACTGCTGAAAGTTAACCACTGATCCCTCATTTTCTTGAAAAGCACTGATGCTCAAAATCAGTATCTTATCCACTGATATGCTATCCACTGATAGTAAAAATCATCCACTGCCCATAATTTTTACCGTTGTAACCACTGATGCTTGATACGTCAGTGGCCCTTAAAACAACTGTTCTCCATACTTCATCCACTTCATCAGTGTTTGACACGTGGTCAGTTTTTAGCCCTCAGATCTTAATAACCGCTGCCACATCAGCGATCATTTTTTTTAAAAATAAAACCCTGTCCTAAACCCCAAACAGGGTTTTACACTGTCGAATTGAATTCCAAAATTCTCTTCTCATAGCAGTTTCCAACCCTTCTTCTCAAAATCTCCAAAATCCTCCTTCGTTCTTCTCCGCAAAAATGACAAAATCAAAATCAAAACCTAAATCACCATCACCTTCCAAAGAGGTCGCTCAAATGGCCGAAGAACCCATCGAAATACCATTCAAACAATCTCACAACAATCTGGGTCTACTCACAAAACCTACTGATAATCACACCTTTGACACCATCATTGATACATTATCTGCATCAAAGTACAAAACTTTGTTGACAGCAAATGCTCCCATCTATCTGCAAACCCAGAGAGAGTTTTGGAAAAAGGCGTCGCTTGAAAAACAAGACGGAAAAGTCATAGCCATTAACTCCTCAATACAGGGTAAAGCAGTTCAAATAACCCCACAGTCGATCTCCGAAGTCTTTAATCTCAACGATCAGGAAGGTAAACTCTCTTTTGAGAAAGCCGAGATGAAAACTGATTTCGTAAAAAGGGGGTATGCAGAACAATCAAAGGTTGATACCTTACAAAAAGGTTATTTTCCTTCTGCTCCAAGATTTTTATTTCACACACTTTTGATGTGTGTTTCAAATAAAACAACATCATTTAATGAAATACCATTGAAGATTCAATGTCTGGGGTATGCCATTTTGAATAACAAAGATTACAACTATTCCCAGGAAATCTTCAATGACTTAGTGAAAAATGTTGACAACAAAGCATTTTTACTTTTTCCAAGATTTTTGAGTTATTACTTTAAACAAAAATTTGTAAAGGAAAATGAAAATTTGCCAAAACAAGGTGTTCATTGTCAAATAAAAAGCTTAACAAAAGAAACATTTTCAAGGATGATGGCACCAATAAAAACAAAAGCAGGGGTACCTGAGCAGATTTTAGCGGTTACAACTGCTCCTCAGGTATCAGCTGCTGAGCCCACTGCTCCAGGTGATCATAGCAGCACAACCACTGCTTTGAAACCCACACCTGACATAACCAAAAAGACCAAAAGAAAAACATACAGAAAACCCACCAAACCCAAAACAAAGGCAACTCTGGAAGATGAGATCCCAGAGGAAATGCCTGTGACAACACAAAAGTCACCACAAACCACTGCTGCTACTTCCTCACAACAGTTGGAAGAAAGATCTCAACCCATGCCTAAAACTCCTCCTGCATCCTCACAAAAGGATCAGGTTGTAAGCACAGGGACACCACAATATGAAGCTCTGAATCCACTTGGATCCATCTTCCTCAGTCCTGATCCCAAGGACATGTCTCTTTCAACTCCCATCCCCTCACCAATAATAATGCCACAATCCATGCTACCTTTGTTGCATGCAGCTGCTATAGCTCAGACACAAACCAGTTCCTCTCTATCACCTGTCACTGAGAGTATACCCCCACAGGTGACTGGGTCTGATGCTACTACTCCTGCTATCCCAGCAACAATTGAAGAGGTTACACCCCCTGAGTTACAAGTAACTCTCGGTGGTAGTTCAAGTGGAGCAGCAACTACAACTGGTGGATCAACAGATCCTCAGTTGGACAGTTGTTTCATAAGTAAGACTCCCTTGAAGGCAATTTCTTCCATGGCAACTTCGGTAACCACCAGTGAGTTGGATCTAACCACTGGTACCATCAAAGGTTTATCGAATGCTGAAGAAAGAAGTCCCCAGTACCAAGAACAAGGGGCATCAATGGGTGATTTTTGGGACTCTGTTCCTAAGACACATATTGATATAACCACTGCTGGTGGGGATTCAGATGATCCTACTAAAGTAGGTGATGATTCAAGATATCAGGAATTGACGGGCAGAGTTGACAAACATGAAGAATCAGTTGCTGAAATAAAGGAGATGGTGCAAGAGATTTTAAAAGCTCAGAAAGCACAAGCCACTGCTGTTCCTGCTCAAGCATCTGCACAACATGCATTTGCTGAAAATGAGCTTTGGAATACTTTTCAACCCATGCTTGAAGCACAGCAACTTATGGCTGACAAAAAGCATGCTATTCAAGTACAAATGCTGACCAACATGGTTGAATCAAGATTTAAAGACACTCAAGCAGATATCAAGGCTATAAAGGCTAGCATTCAAAGTGCCTCTGGCAAAGTTCCTTCTTCCATACCATTTCTTGTAAACCCCCCTTCAGATAATGCCAAAAAGGGGGAGAATAACAAGCTGTTGGAAAAAATGAATAGGATGGGAATAGAACATGGCCTTCATATTGTGCCTGAAAAAGAAAAAGAAAAACAGGTCTCAAAACCTGTTAGCCAAACAGCTGATACAGCAGCAGTTACAAAAACTGCTGTCAGTAGCCAAACAGCTGCCATGTCATCAACACACACACTTTCAACACACACCACCACAACTACTGCTCCACCATCATCATCTACAATCATACCATCACCACTGCCTCCTGTCATAAAACAGAAGACAACAGATGTTACAACATCTGTTGTAATGACAACAGTGATTGAAACACCAGTTGTTTCATTCACTGTCAGTCAATCACTGTCACATACCACCACTGATCCACCCAAAACATCATCTGCTCCTTCTTCATTAAAAAGGAGAAGGAATCTCATATCAGATGATGATTCACCACCACCATCACCATCATCAAAAACTACATCACCACTTCCATCCTCTGCTAAGAAGCAGAAGACAACTGCTGATATATCAGCAGTTGTAATGCCAGCAGATGTTGAGACACCAGTTGTCTCAACAGCTGTTAGTCAGTCATCCACCACTGCTCTCACCACTCCTACATCACAACCAAAGCTCTTCAACAGAATAAGAAAGCCAATCACTACCGATGAGGGTATACATGATCCTAATGCTGCAAAATATCCACTGGAACTTGAAGCTATCAAAAATGAGATTAGGCAATTCTATACAGAAGAGGATCCTTCAAAAAGGAGATTCTCCTCACTCATAGGCTACATGCCACCAGAGGATATGGATGATTACCTCAAACTCAAGGCAAGGCAGGCTAAAGCAAGAGCTAAATTTGAAAGTGAACGTGAACGTCTAAACGAAGAAGGCATTGCTAAAAGACTGGACTTCTTCCTTGAAAAGGTAAAGCAGATGGAAGAATTCGCACAGGAACTAATCAAAGAAAAGGCAGAACAACGCAAAGAGCTAAGAAAGCAATATCTTGCCTACATTATGAAAGAAAAATTCTATCATGCTGAAGAAAAACAGTTTGAAGAATGGCCAATAATCGCTCTAAAGCATGAGGCTGAGAGGATTGACAGAATTAAGAATGATCCTACAAAGAAGAAAAATGCTCCAAACTGGAACAAATTCAAAAAGCTCATTGCTGACTTCACTGCTGAGTATAAAAGAAAGAAAAAGGAGCTGGTGGATGCAAAAATGGATACTGCTGTAGCCATATCAAAATGGTCAAGACAGCAGACTGATGAAGCCTACGAAAGGCTGAAGAAAAGAAAGATAAATGTTTCAGGCACTTCTAAGAAGCAAGAACAAATGATGAAGCTTGAACAGAAGATGGGAAACCTTGACACACTGTTCCGGTCTACTTTTGTAACAAATCAAGAAGAGGGAGAACAACTGACTGAAAAAGAGGTAATAGAAAAGGAAGCAGAGTACTTCAAAGATACCATCACGAAAATGGGTCTAAAAGAAGAAACTTCAACAAAGCTTCAAAGCCTTTTTAAGGCATTAAACAAACCTTCGTCTCCAAACACTGCTAAAGACAAGACAGAAGCTGAAAGACAAGAACTTATTGAACAAGAAACTGCAGAAGATATAGCTGCAGCAGACGAAGTCATTGAAGAAGCTTTCAAAAGAATGTCTGAAAGTCTGCAGGTGTTTTCAAGGCCATTATCCCTCAACTCATCATCAAAAAAGTCTCTCCCAAGAAACCCACTTGGCTTAAAAATACTAAAGTGGATGTCTGATCAAAAGACTCACGTATTGACCCTGGTCAGAGCCAATGGCGAAGTGAAGTACATATCAAGGAAAGAAGCACTAGGCCTTAGTGTTCAAGATTTGCAGGATCTCCTTGAACTTACACTGTGTAGGGATGAGGATGACCAGAGTGCACAGGAATTTGAAGCTGAATTCAAAGATCAAGCTAAGGCACTCTTGATGAGTAATAAAGGTCCTGAATAATGAAGGGTTTTGGCATTATCTGTTCCAGGGGGAGATTGTTGGGATTGAACCCTACCAGAGGAACAGATAATGTAAAGCCAAAACCAGGTCACAACAGAGGATTCACAATAAGCAGCAGTTTACACTTTTGCTCTCCCCTTGAAAGTGATTTATAACAACTGATGGTCTTTATCCGCTGATCAGATACAACTACTGCTGGTCTTTTAACTGCTGATCAAATCCATGAGGTACTCAACAACTGCTGGTCCTATCTACTGATGATAAAGCACTGCCCAGTCAAGGACTGATCAACCTTGAGGAAAGCACTGACATAAAGAGAAAGCAGCTGTTTAGTGAAATATCTGTTTTATGTATAGTCAGTGGTTAGGTTAGCAGTGTTTGTGTAAGGACAGTAGATACAGGTTGTTAGGCTGTTAGACGTCGCTTTCATGGTGATGTCAGCTGAGATACCTCAGTGATTTGGTTTGCCTATAAATGTAACAGTACCCTGTACTGTTACATTTGATTGACTGAGCGAGTTCTTCTCCTCATGTCTAATCCTTTCATCTTGTGTGCAACCAACCTTGGGGCATCAGGCTGAGGGGGAGTATAGTTTGTAAGCATGACTGTAATCTTTTGCTTTGATTTGTAATCTTTTGACTCTATGTGAAGCAATTGTTTATCAAACTATTTTCTCCATTTGATTGTGTTTACAAAGTTTGCTTTCAGTTCCGCTGCACTTTACATGTTTTCATGTTTACAATTCATTCCAAACATACAAACAAACACAATCATGAGAGCCTCCGATCCTAACATTGCTTATAAATAGGTCATTTGAGCGAAATCACATATATAGTTCTAGGTGTTTTCTTCCGGCAAGCCACGAAGTGCTGCCGAAGTGCTGTCAGAGTCTGTAAACATTATCAAGATCAATACAACATCAGTTAATAGTGAATCCGACTGAAATCGCACCAAATCATTAGTTTCCGCCTCTTGATTTGGATAGGAATTCTTCTGATCGACTCAAACAGGGCCCAATACGATCCTACAAGTGGTATCAGAGCTCAGGAGGAAGAGTTCTTGCCATTTCAGCTGCATTTATTCTGATTTTCTACACTTTCTACAAAATTTTAAATTTTTTTACGGTAAAACCAGCTCAAATTCACACACGGCACTCGTAATCATGCATTAATAAACCCTTGAAAATTTCAAAGCTAAAATCGACCTAGAACTTAGGATTTTCAAGGTTTCGCTTTTATGGACTCGTGCATATGATGATGTCAGCAGTTGATTTCGCTTTTGTGGAAGTTTAAAGAGTGATTTCGCTCCAGTGACACTTGAGATTTCGCTTATTAGTACACTTCAGTGATTTCGCTCATCTGAACAGTCAAGTGTGATTTCGTTTATAAGACAATAGATTTCGCTTTTGTGACCACTTTGAGGTTCCGCTCCAGTGACATTGAGGTTTCGCTCCAAGGAACATCAGTTGGTTTCGCTCCAAGGAACAACTAGTGGTTTCGCTCTTAAGGCACTTCAGTAGTTTCATTCAGGTTTTCGCTCGAAAGGTCAACTTTGCCTAAGCTTGGAAACTTGTGAACTTTGAACAATGGACAACGAATTTTATAACGCCTTTGCTAGTCCGATCACAATCACTCAGAATGCTTTGCTTAAGAACGAAACAGGAACGTCTCAGAAACCGCCTAAACTCATGGATATTGATGATTACAACGCATGGTCCGAACGGTTTGGGAATTGGGTTGAAGCTTATCATTTAGATGCGTGGGAACACACTGAGGAACCTTATGTTAACCCCACAACAAATGGTGTGCAGCAAACAATTAGAGAAATGAGTACGGAAGATAAAAAGAAATATCGTGATGAGAAACTGATGGTGAGTCTGCTTCAGCAAGCAATAAAAGAAGATATCTTGATACTGCTTCAACATGATGGAACTGATTACTCAATCTGGACAGAATTGGAAGCAAAATTTGTTGGAAGTGATGATATGCTCAAAAACAAAATGTCTCTCATGAAGAAAGAATTTGACTTATTCCGTGGTTTGAAATCTGAAAACACCAAGCAAATAATTGATAGATATTGTAACTTGGTGAGAAATATGACAAAACTTGGTATTAAAAAGGATACTGATGAATTGATTGAAAAACTTGCAGATGCACTACCTCATGAAACTTGGGGAACGTTTCTGATGATGCTGAGATCCAACAGAAAAGATTATAAAATATGACACTGGGAGATTTCATCAAACATCTGGAAGCTCAAGAGATGGAGCAGAGGAAGATTGCCAGGATGAAGAATTACGATGGAGAACAAGATATCAGATTGTATTATAAAGGTGGTGTCAACGAAAAGTCAAATTTTTCTCCAAAAGTCAAAACTGCTTACAGTGTAAAAGATTCTTCAGAAAAGAAATCATCCCAGGGATCAAGCAGCACAAGATTTTCATCATTTGATCCAAACATTTCAGCAACAAAGAACGGAAGAAAACTTCAGTGCAATATTGTTCTAAGTCTTGAAAATGATCAAGATTATACTGAAGAGGTTGCTAAAAATCAAATGTCTTTGTTGGGAATGGTTTTAGAGTCTTATAGTAGTTTTGTGGCCGGAAAGATTGGTAATCCAATGCTCACGAAAGAGGATTACGATCAAATAGATGCTGAGGAAATGGAATTAATGGACATTAAATGGTGCATGGCAAGTGTGTTGAGACGAGCTGAGAAGTTTAAACAAATTACGGGAAGAGATGATTTCCGTGATGCAAATGTTTCAACTTTAGGCTTTGATAAATCTAAAGTTACATGTTTTCGTTGCAGGGAAAAGGGGCATTTCAAGAGGGAGTGCAAAAATCGTGAAGCTAGTGGAGCCCAAAATCCTTTTGGAAACAACGATTATCACAAAAAGGCGATTTATCATCAAGTCACACCACTAGCACCGCATCAGGCACAAACTGCACATGAGAGAGATGTGATTGAAGGATCAAAAAGAGCATGTCTGGTCAATCAGGGAAAGTATGATAATTTTACTTGGGATAAATATCTTCCAACAAACAGCAAAGTGTGTTTGGCAGAACAAGATGATGAAAAGTTAGCTGAAGGATTCAATTGGAATGATTTTTTCCTAGATCAAGAACTTATAGCCAAAGAAATGTCCAAAGACACTTCAAATGCTAAAGCTTTCATTGCAAATGCCTACGATTTGAAATGTGCCGAAAAATGCAGAAAAGTAATGGAAGCTGCTGAAGCAAGACGGAGAAAGCTTGAAGAAGAGGAAGAAGAGGAAGAGAGATTAAAAGCTGAGGCAGAAGCTGAGAAAAAGAGAAGAGCTGAATTTTTACGATCAAACAGAACAGTCAAAGAGGTTCCTGAATTTGAAGTCAAAGTTGATGCAGAACCTGTCAAAGTTCCTGAAAAGTGCATGAACTGTGATTCTTTAATCAAGCAGAATAATGAGTTGCTGCATAACATAAACAGATTGAAAGAATCCTATGATACAATGAACAGAGAAATCAACAAGTGTACTGATTCAAACGGTGAACAAGTTGTGGCAATGAATACGCTGAAGAAAGCATACCTGAGACAGTTGGATGATGTCAACTTTCACATAAAGAAATGTGCTGATCTAGAGTTGAAGTTAGCAACACAAAAGATAGAAACTGAGAGAGTCAACAAGTTATTAGAAAGTTACTCATGTTCTACTTTTGTTGTTGACAGGATCTATCCAATCGTGGAGGAATTGAAGACGTTTGAAGAAATGAAGATGTCCGAAGAAAAGAAATCTGTGACAAAAGATGAAGATAAAGTGAAGATTTCTGGTAAGAAACCAAGTGTGGTCTACAATAGATGTCTGCCCCCGGTCGAAAATGGATTTTTACCTCGAAATCCAAATTCCGAAAGAGTCGAAAAGGCAATAAACTTACAATGGGAGTCTGGGCCGTCGGATAACTTGCCAGAAAATATTGATGTCACGTACGCGTCGTCCGACACTGATCATGAGTCAAAGTTGATAAAAAGTGTGGTTGATCAGGTGTTAGATAAAGATGACAGTGAGGAGTCAAACATGGAGTCCAAACCCGAGTCAAAGTCTGAATCCGATGGGTCAAAGTCAACAGTCAAAAAGGACAAAAGGGTTTATGATAAAGAGTTTTTGATATCAAAATCTAATTTGAATGATGAATCATTCAAAGTGGCATATACTTTGAAAGATTCTGACAAATTATATTCTGATGAAGCTTTTCCAATAAGAAGTGTAAGATTTGAAATGATTCAAAAGGTTTTCAAAATTACAGAAATTAATATTTCTGAAATAAAAGATTTAAATCTTTCTGGAAAACCTAAACAATACACTTCAAGAGATCAACAAAGAATTAACAAGAAAATGGGTTACAATTGTGGTTATAGTTTTCACAAGAAACCAAACCATAACTGTAATTTCAAAAAGAAAGGATTAGGATTTAATCAACCGAAAAATTATAAAAATGAAAAAGTTTATAAATAAAAAACTGTGTTTGTTTCAGGAAATTCTTTAGAAGCTGAGAAAGAACAAGCGTTCAGAAAACAGACGAATCAGGAATTCCTTGCCAAGAAGCAAGAAGAACTAAAGAAGAATGCTGTTCCAAAGAAGATTGAAAAGAGAACCTGTTTTTAGTGCAAAACTGCTGGTCATATTGCTAGAAATTATCCGAAGATATTCAAACCAAAACAGGAAGTCTCTGGTAAACTAAAAGAGAAAGTTGTTGAGAAAACTGAACTTACAACCAAAACATTTACAGGTTTTGAAAATTCAACCTTTGAGAAAGGAGAATGTTCAAAGAGTGTTTTGAAAGGAAAAGAAAATGTAAAAAATCAAAAATGGGTTGTGAAAGGTTCAGGTAACAATTCTGGTGATGAATCTGATTCCTCAAAATCAGAGGAGCCACGTGTTGAGAAAAAGGTTGAAAAATTAGTTCCAACTATAAACGATGAAAATTTTCCACCTCTGCGGGCTGAAAATTTTAAAAAGAAAGTTGGAAAAGTTGAAATTTCAAATCAATTTTATTCTGACAAGAAAAAAATTGATGTTGATAAGGCTTTCAACGGAACTGTGAAACATATTTTTGGCAAAATGGTAAATGGTAAGGCCAAATGTGTTAAAGAATTTTACGCTGCCAAAAGAGGAGTTCACAGGTTCTCTGAAAGAAAAGATGAAGAAGAAAATGTTGTTACACCCAAGGAAGGTCAGGCTTGGGTGGATATATTTTTCAAACAGTAAAAACCTGACTTGCCGGAGCTCCCAAGTTGGTAATCATGGAGCATGAATCGGCATCATTCTTATGTTGTTTATTTGAAAATTGAAAATTTTTGGAAATTTATACTGCAGGAATTGCCGGAACTCCCAGGTTGGTAAGCGAGGAGTAGGAATCGGCACCTTGAGAATTCAATCAACAGATGATGTTTGGTTGAAAATGTCTGATTGGTTTGTTCTTACAAGTGGTAAATCAGGGACATTAAGTTGTATCTGATTTTCTACAAGTGGTTGAAGAAGGTTTTCATTTTCAAATGGTTAATCAAGGTCATTAAGTTGAACTTGATTGGACCATACTTACAAGTGGTAAAAAAATGGGGATAAATTCATATTTTGTGAGAAAAATATATACAATGTGATGAACTGAAACCCTAACCTACAAATGGTTAAAATCAATCAACAAAACTTATTTTCTGGAAAAACCATTTGATTAAAACAAACTTAAGTGTTTTGAAATCAATGGGAAAATAGTTTGTTGTAAGGGGGAGTTCTGATTGTTTATGCCAAGTGGATGGCGAATTGAAGTGATTCGATATCAGTTGTCATGTTACTTGTACAGTTTGTTTTCAAATTTCCTAAAATGTGTTTGCATTTTAGGGGGAGTAAGAAATTTTAGAAAATCCAAAAACATTTGAAAATTTGAAAAAGCAAAAAACATGATAAAATCAAATATGAGTTTTTGTTGCATAAAAGAGGAAATGATAGTACATCAGTGGATGATCACAACATGCTAAAGAAATGGAAAGTTAAAAAGTGATAAACGGTCTCACTGATGATGTGCCAGTAGATTTTTACACATTTAGTAGATTGTGACGACATATAAACCTAAATTCAAACTTGCTTATATCGTGGGGAAACATCTCTCGGATATATGGGTAACCCCCGAAATCTCGTTTGAAAGGTCTCATAATCTGATATACTAGGTTTTTATACTCAATGATGTCTGGGGTATTATTCCGGGACTTCTGCTGAATGGAAGTTCTGACCTAGTCCTTGGATAATACTTTCCACAAATGCTTGAAATATAGCATAAACCCTCAGCATGCAGATGAAACAATAAAATTGATAGTCGCTGCTGTTGTAGCTAAAAGATCCTCTAAAGGGGACATACCGTAAAGTCGAAGCTGATATCTCTCTGCGTATACGGAAGTATCGACCTGAGATCCCTCAGCCCTCGCATTACCTAATTTATGTACAGATATCATTGTAGTATACTCACCTGTAAGACTGAATATTGGGATCTGGATACGGGAGTATATTCTGAGGTGGGACACGCGATTGAGTTTAAGTTCTTAAGACATTAATCTCGTATCTCGGATCAGTTGAACTTTGTGTGAAAATTTAAGTGGACCAGTATACTGACAATCTAAGTGAATTGTTTAAAACTTATAATGAAATGAAGCTTAACGGTGTTGGTGATTTGTCTAAAAAACTGATATGATCCTCTTGCACAAACTCACAAAAATATTGTTTGTATATATTTCATTTTCTGCATTTTCTTGATTCTTCAAGTGTTGTCAGTCATTTTATTTCAGAAAATCCAAAAAGATTTTAGTGTGTTTTAGCATAAATTTTTGAAAATACAAAAAGATTTTCGACAACTGATTTTGGAAAGCTGATTTTCAAAATTCCGAGTGCTAAACATGATGAACAAATGGTTTGGGTGAAAGTGTTTGAAGATTGTTGAAATGAAATGAGAAAAGTTTTTGCTATAAAAACGTTATTTCTGCAAGTGGTAAATTAGATTTGAAAATCTTATCCACAAATGGTTATCAAAAAATTTATTTTTGGGTAGAGTTTTTGCAGGTTGGCCAGATTTCAATCAGGATGAAAGCCAGGTTATGATCTTGTGAATTCCAGACTATAATCCCAGCAGATTGAGAGGGGGAGTCTGAAGACACCATGATATTCAACATGCAAGAGAGAGGAGTTTGTTGATGATAAAATTTGAAGAAGGATTCTTGCAATGACAAATACTTCAGAGGAAGATCGAAGACTGATAAAGACTGTAGGTTGATAATTGAAGACTCGACACTGAAGACTCCGTCAACATCCGAGGGGGAGTTTGTTGGTGCACTACGTCTGTCGACTACGTCTTATATCAAGTCTAGTGTTGTATAGGTTAGAATAGGGCATGAAAATCAGGAAACACATGTTAGATAGTGATTTCGCCCATGTGTCAAAGAACTGATTTCGCTCATATGGTAATCAGGTGATTTCGCTTATGTGGTCATGACTGATTTCGCTCATGTGTCATGTACATAAGAGCGAAATCATGTTGCTTATAAATAGGTCATTTGAGCGAAATCACATATATAGTTCTAGGTGTTTTCTTCCGGCAAGCCACGAAGTGCTGCCGAAGTGCTGTCAGAGTCTGTAAACATTATCAAGATCAATACAACAGCAATTAATAGTGAATCCAGCTGAAATCGCACCAAATCATTAGTTTCCGCCTCATGATTTGGATAGGAATTCTTCTGATCGACTCAAACAGGGCCGAATACGATCCTACAATAAACAACAAAGTCGTCGTTTCCATCGGGTAGCGCGAGCACGGGAGCGTTGCAAAGCATATACTTAAGAGTTTGAAAGGCTTCCTCTTGTTCGGTTCCCCAAAGAAAATTCTTGTCTTTATGCGTGAGAGAGGTGAGAGGGACGGCGATTTTTGAGAAATCAGCGATAAATCGATGGTAATAACCTGCCAATCCGAGAAACGAACGAACTTCGGACGGGGTTTTCGGCGTAATCCAACTCTTAACTGCTTCAATCTTTGCGGGATCAACGTGAATACCTTGACTGTTGACAATGTGACCGAGAAATTGAACCTCATCAAGCCAAAATCCACACTTGGAGAACTTGGCGTAGAGACGATTTCCTTGGAGAAGCTCGAGAACTAGACGAAGATGCTGTGCGTGTTCGGCTCTCGACTTTGAATAGATAAGGATATCATCGATAATCACGATAACGATGCGATCAAGAAAGCGTTTACACACGCGATTCATCAAATCCATGAAGACTGCGGGTGCGTTGGTAAGATCAAAAGGCATGACCACGCATTCATAATGGCCATAGCGGGTGTGAAAAACGGTTTTAGGGATGTCTTGTTCCTGAATTTGCAGTTGATGATAACCAGAACGTAGATCGACTTTAGAAAAACACGTAGCACCTTGAAATTGATAAAACAAATCGTCGATTTGGGGTAGAGGGTAGCGATTCTTGATAGTAAGTTTGTTGAGTTCCCTGTAATCGATGCACATTCGGAACGATCCATCCTTCTTTTTCACGAAAAGGACAGGTGCGCCCCATGGAGATGTGCTAGGGTGTATGAAGCCTTTATTAAGTAATTCCTGGAGTTGACTAGAAAGTTCATGCATTTCGGACGGTGCGAGGCGATAAGGGGCTTTAGCAATAGGGTTAGCTCTAGGAATAAGGTCGATACAAAAGTCAATATCACGAGTTGGGGGGTAGACCGGGTAAATCGTCAGGAAAGACATTAGGAAAATCACGAACCACAAGTACCTTTTCCATTGGCTTCTTTTCCTCCTCTGCTACTACAATGTGAGCTAAGAAAGCCAAGTATTCCTTGCGAAGATACTTGTTTGCTTGGATACACGACATAAGTTTCAATTCTTTTGAGGATACTTCGCCATAGACACAGAGTTGATCACCGTTTGAAAGAGAGAAACATATCATCTTTTCAAAACAAATGACTTCAACACGATTTTTACGAAGAAAGTCCATGCCTACTATGATATCTAAACTACCAAGTTGCATTGGAATGAGATCGATGGGGAAAATGTGATCGTTGAGTTCGAGAGTACAATCACGGAGAACGGAATTTACGGTGACGGTTCTTCCGGTGGTAATTTCTACTTCGAACCTCGTTGGGAGGTTAGCGCGTTTAGGATTTAGGAGCTTTTCAAATTCAAACGACACAAAATAGTTATCGGCTCCAGTATCAAATTAACACGAAGCATAAATACCGTTAACAAGGAACGTACCATTGACAACGTTGTTGTCAGTCTGAGCCTGGCGGACATTGATGTTGAAAGTTCTTCCGCGGGTTGCTTGTGGTGGTTGTTGCTGCTGCTGAGGCTGCAGCTGTGGTAGTTGCTATTGTGGTTCTTGTTTCACAACTCGATTCGGGTAGATGTTAGAAAAATGATTAGGGTCACCACAAGAGTAGCAAGCTCGTGCATGAACAGCGGGAGCAGGAGCTGCTTGGTTACCCTGAATAACAAGGGGTTGAGCTGGTGGTGCTGGAGTTGGAGCAGCTTGTTGACGCGGGCCTGAACACCAGTGAGCAGTAAAGTGCCCATAGATTTTGCAGTTTGCACAGAAGCGACAGTTCACCCCTGCAGGGTGATGGTAAGTGCAAGTTGGGCACAGAGGATGACCACCAGTATACGCAGCGCTTAGCAGGCGGTGTGTTGGTGACATGTGCTTGGCGGCTCTGGTTGTTGGGTTGTACAGGAACAACGTTGGGAGGAGCGGCGGTAGTAGCATAGTTCTTGTTGTTGTTACCCTTGCGCTTGCGATTCTGACATGAGGACCTTGAAACTTGAGATGCTGCGGTGTCGGTAGC
Organism: Helianthus tuberosus; assembly: GCA_030545235.1. Classification (NCBI taxonomy): domain Eukaryota; kingdom Viridiplantae; phylum Streptophyta; class Magnoliopsida; order Asterales; family Asteraceae; genus Helianthus; species Helianthus tuberosus. Next base: position 60,981,616 of record CM060432.1, on the reverse strand, counting down.
GGGAGCGGGAGTAACAATGACCTGGTTGAGACTCTTGGTTGAGGTTTTGAAATACCCAGCTAAGACTCGCTTTTCGTTGACCTCAGCTGCGAGTTGGTAAGTTTCCTCAATGGTAGCAGGTTTAGCTGCTTGCACAAAGTCAGCTACACAGTCGGGTAAAGCTCGAATGTACTTCTTGATTGTCATATCAGGTGTAGCCACCTGACTAGGATAGATAATACTGAGCTGCTTGAAGCGAGCGGTGAGACCAGCGTTGTCACCTCCATCTTGTTTGATATGTCAGAATTCATTCTCCAGCTTTTGTACTTCATGAGGAGGGTAAAACTCCTTCATCATAAGCTCCCTGAGTTCTTCCCATGATAAGCCATAAGCTGCATCATTTCCGCGCCTGTTGCGCTCAGCAGTCCACCAATCCAGAGCCCTGGACTGAAAGACTCCGGTAGCATTAAGATTACGCAGATTTTCTGGACATCACTTTGCCTGAAAGTGACTTTGATGGAGTTAAACCACTGGAACATAGCACTGGGTCCATCTTCAACAGTGAAGTTTGCAGGACCACAAGCTTTATATTGCTTAAAGCTGAAAGGTGCTTTCGAAGCTTCAGCCTTTGAATCGACAAAAGATTTGCTGCTGACCTTGTTGATCTCACTAACGATCTGAGGTATGACTTTAGCCATTTCCTTGGCGACCAGTGAAGCGATGCGCTTGTCAGCATGGTTTCGGCGAGAAGCACGTTGAGTATGAGAACCAAATGACGACATTGTCTGCAGCAGACATCGTCATATGATTTAGACAAGATTCGATTGTATCGGGTTTAGTTTGAAAAGTTTAGCGTTCAACCAACATACTTATTATTATTGGGTAAAGCTCAACAACACATCGGCACATAACACATAGTCACATAGGCACATAGTCCATGTTGGCACGTAAGCACAGAAGCACATAGGAGCACACAATCCACGTAAGCACATATTTTGCACGTATTCACCTATCTGTCAAAGCTGCATAGAGCGTTCGAGAGTTGCGAGCGATAGCGAGTAGCGTTGCGAGTAGTATATCGTACGAGAGTCCATAGTTTGTCTGCGATTAGTTAGCGTTTGAGATTCGAAGGCTGTGCGAGTTGTGCGCATTTTGCGGAGCGATGAAAACGAAAAGCGTGTATCTTCAAAATCGAACATATAAACATATATACACATAAAATCGATAACGCGTTAAATCGGCGACTGCAGGCTAGAAAATAGAGTGTCCTGGGTGTTAGACATCGACTACCCAAAGTGAATCGACTATCCTCAACGAGTTCTAGTACACGCTTTGACCTAATAGACTGGGCTCCTGCCGAAATACGGCGAACGACACTAATCCTTCCGGTTATTACGTAACTCAAAGTAGGGAGTGGAACAGGTCATTAAGGTGCGCGTTTCACCCCTAACTTAACAACTTCGTTCCTGAAAAGTGTGGCATATCCACCTGATAGAGATGGAGATCTCTGTCGAGATATGGATGTCACTCCTAGCTCAACAGATATTCTCGTGCTGAGAGAAAAAATACGCGTAGAGTGAGTGATCTTATCGAGAGTTCTTGGTTTTCACACCTAATCTCAACCCAATCACTCGATTGTGTTATGCGAGTGTTTTCGAAAACATGCGTATTGTGTCAGCCTTAGGAAAGGCCAAAGTAGTTTTCAGCCTTAGGAAAGGCCAAAGTAGTTTTCAGCCTTAGGAAAGTCCAAAGTAGTTTTCAGCCTTAGGAAAGGCTTCTTCGTACGGAGTATGGTATGTGTGTCCGCACGAAGATGTAGTTTTTTTTGCGAGTTCGAGCGAGAGTATCAATAGTAGGTTCGTACGAAACCCCTACCGGGTTTGCACGAAGCGGTTTGTTGGTACTTAGACAATAGACTAGGTCAATCCTGCAAGACATAGACCTAATTCCCTATAGTTATGGCTCTGATACCAATCTGTCACACCCCAACCGATGGCGGAAACATCGGGCGTGGCACTGAGCGAAACAGATTGTTCAAGAGAATCCATAACAACTATTAAATGATAATATATTTAACGTTAATATCCCATACTAATAACATATAAAGCACTAACAGTCATTACATATAGTGAGTCTCATCAACAAATACTATTCCGACAACTCAGATTTTATTTAGCGGGTTTCTAGACTTCCTAGCTTGTTACATCATGGCATACTGTAACACCCCGAAATTTATAAAACTTTATATTAAAATAATATAAAGTTAAAAATAATAATAATAATAAATAAACAAGAATGAACTTACTAGGAAATAAATAACCTAGTTAGTTAGTTGGCATGTTTTAAAGCATAAATGAATTTAAAATGCCAAAGATATAAACTAGTTAGAAGTGGAGGGATCTATGTTGTTAAATTTGAAACTTGATAACATGGAACACAAATTAAAACAAACCAAACACCCACTTTGGGGGATGTCTGGTCGAACAAGAAGCACGGGGCGACAAGAGGCTCCTCACCCAACCCCAATCTTCACAAAAACTCCAAATTGAAGGCTTAAATCATGTCCAAATCGATTTTCAAGCATAAATTAATGATCACCTAGTTGAGGGGATCATAAGGTATGTAAAATCTTGATGTTTCGATTCATCTCAAGTTCTAGGTTAATTGTGAAAAACTGAAATTTAGCTTGATTATGTCTTGCATGGATGAAATTAGAAGTAATATGGCATCTAGGGATAAACCCTAGATGATTTCTTGTTAAAATCTAGCATTATACTTGTGGGGTTTATAATCACCATTGTAGGTGATTAGTGAGTTTGTAGAAACTAAATAAACACTAGAATTATGGTTCTTATTCTAGTGAAATCTGAATTCATGTGGTGAATCTGAAATTATTGATGTTAAATTTTAGTATAGATTTGTTAATTGAAGTGAATGTAGATGAAAATAACATGTCAAGAACCTAGTAATGGTTATGTAAAAATCTGACCCGCTAGGTGTTTGTTAAAACGCCTAAGTGAGGAGTAAAACGTTAAAGATCGGACAAAAACGCAGACTTGAATATCATAATGAATTATCCGATTCATGGTTATAAAAGAGTTCTAAATTTGGTTGTGAATGGAACTCTATAGGTAAAGAATCCGGGTCGTCAAGTGGACAAGCCGGAGGTGATACACGCTAGAAAGGTGTGCTTAAAAGGTACGTAACTTTCAGTTTCGTTACAATATGCATAAACAATAGTCTTAGAAATGTTGATGAGATTGTAGTGTCAAATGTGAGTTTGGTATGTCATAGAAGTGACCAAGTTCACTCGACAAACCAAGCGGGTCAAAAGGTTGGTTAGATATGTTTGTTGACAATATGGTTAATTGGTCATTTTGGAATGTAAATAAAGTGATGTAGCTCACTAGATAAAGAAACGGGTTAGAATATTTGTGGTAAGAAATTTGGTATGTTGATGAAATGGTGAATTCCATTAGACAACCAAACGGGTTAAATAACGGTCCAAATGTTATTGCTTGAAGTGACTTAAACGTCACTAATTAAATTGGAATTATTAGAGCGTAAATCATGGAATGATGTGATATGCATAAGGTTGACAAGCCCGGGAATGGGTAATTATGGTTAGAAACCAATTCTGATAAATTATACAAGTATGCAACTTGATTCGTTACATTGAGTAATCGATAACTAGAGCATATTTAGTTGCGTTGTAGAATAAGGTAGCGTTGATTGAATGACAATGTTCATTAATTGAAATAATAGGTTAAGAATTGGTTAGAAGTCGTTTGGTAGTCATCATAATGGAGGATTCCGTAGATGAGCCAAACGGGTCGAATAATGGTGAAATGGTAATGTTATAGATATTAATAGTTTGCATAAGCGGTTACAATCTTACGAGCATGAAACCACGAGATTGGTAATAAAATGCCGGTAATAATAAGCCCCGGAAGTTGGGTAAAAAGTGCCTATGTTTACTATTAAAAAGTGTAGTAAAATGAGTGTAACTTGAATGGGTCAAATAATGCAAAAATGACTTTTAGTCGTTCAGCCCGTAAATCAAATTTTCGGTAGGATAATTGTAATAGGCACGTCGGAAATGAATTTACAGACGTACAGGAAAAAGAATCACCTAAAACGGACAACCGAGCAAAAAGTTATGAACGTTCAAAGTTGAGTTTTGGGCATTTTCGGAGCTGGCCAGATATGCAGGACCAGCTCCTGGACTTGCTGGAAAACGTACTTGTGACAACCCTCGAATTTACATGTAACCGTACAGTTTATTAATAATAATTAATGTGCTTGACGACTGTGTGGAATTACTTAACTGCTTTCTGATATCTGTGTTATGCTTACACGTATTTGTTAATATATTAATAGTGTACAGAAAGGTCACTAAATAGTCCGTTATATTTTCCTAAGTGTTAGAAAGTAAAAACGTTACAAAATATATAAATAGGACGCCTTACGAATTAATTAAGCACTTTAACGGAACAGTATCCAACCGAACAACCGGATTTTACCCGGAACATAAAAATATTGTCAATGACATTGTTTTGACCTTTCTGAACTAGTTAGGGTCCCCCGACACCCTAACACCCTTCATATTATTACACACACACTAATACACTTACTTATCACTTTGAGATCCAACTAATTAGTAACTTCACAATTTATTCCCAACCCCATAACCCCCCTTTTTCTAATTGACGGTTACATGTGGGGTGACACCCCCACATTTCTTTTAAATACTAAAATGCTAATGTTGGAAATCAAGAGTACATATTGCATGGTGGTCAATGAGAAAATTGGATATTAAATAAACACCAAGGGTTATGGTTCTCATTTCACAAACCAACAACTTTAGCAAACTCTTTCCCCTCCTCCTACACCTTACGGCAGCCACCCCCTCACCACATACCACCATCATCAAGTTGTGATCTAGTCTTTTTACATTCATACAAGTGTGCAAAGGATCATACAAGAAGGCTTGGTGCACTCGGAATCTCAAGAACTGCTCTAGTTTTCTTTTATCCACCACTTTTACGTCTTGTTTCTTCCCTAGCCTCGAGCTAGTAGTAAGTGACTCTAAACATCTTCTTAATCTATTCTAAAGTGGTTAATAAGAGTTTCGTCGGTTAAAAATCACTAACATATAAGATCACCAACTAAAAGTCTACTAAAGTGATGAACAAGGTGGTTAATGGATGAATGTTAGTGTAAATCATGTAGATCTTGTGTGATTACGATTATTGGTTGATTATCTGATGTTTTGCTGATTAATATTGATGCCTGATGTTGTTACGATCACTAAACATGATTAACGGGATCAACCGAACACAAACTAGTAAGCTAGAGACTAAAAACAGAAATCTATCCATACTTTACAGCCAACTTCAGTTGGCTGTAAACAGGTCGTAAACTCAACGAAAAACCGATATTTTGAATCTAAAATATGTTATTATAAAATACGGTTCTAATGGCACCGGAATCGTAATTTTTGGACTTCGTTTACTATATTTAAAGTGTCATTTCGTAACAGCAGCTAGAGCTGCATTTTTCTGCTGAAAATATGCGTTTTGTTTTCTGTCATAAGTTGAGTTCTGTGTAGAGTTAGATCATGAAACTTGTACTGTAGATGATCACCGATGTATTTGTAATTACCCCACTAGAATTTCGTAAATCGGACTTACGATGAATTTTTAATAAATTGTTCCGTGGACTGTGGTCAGAAAAAGATAAAGCTGAGTTCAGTCCGGAAAATGAATTTTTATAAAATATTGGTAATGAACCGGACCCCGATATTTTTACACAATAAAATTTGGAACATTTAAGACATTCGTAAAAATATTGGAATTTTTGGAATAAGTTAACTATTTTATTAAAATGTCCGAAAACAGCCCGGTTTTGAATATTTATGCTGAAATGACATAAGCTGTAATTTGCGTGTCTAAATGTCGAGTATGCTATCTGTGAATGATCTAACATGTTATATGTGTTATGTGCATTATCGTATGTTTGATTATGAGTGGGGAATGGATGGGAAACTTATATGGGCATAATCCGTCAAAGTGACGCATGTTGTGTGATAGATACGTGTAGGAACTTTGTGCTCTATTTGAAAGCCACTAAATGACTAACTGGTAAATCATACTACGACGTGTTTGACCGACCTTGACTGTTAGCTATATTTGAGAGTCTAACCGAGCAAAGCGAGGTGAGTTCACACCCTTACTAAGGCATGGGATTCCCAGTGGTTGGGAATGAGATTGAATAACTAATTATATCATCAACACTACTAGACTACCTACTACTGTCCTCGGATTGAGAAGGGCACGTACGTAAAACCTACGTACACTCACACTTACTACTGTCCTCGGATTGAGAAGGCCACGTACGTAAAACCTACGTACACTCACACTTACTATTGTCCTCGGATTGGGAAGGGCACGTACGTAAAACCTACGTACACTCACACCTACTACTGTCCTCGGATTGGGAAGGGCACGTACGTAAAACCTACGTACACTCATACTTAACACCGTCCTCGGATTGGGAAGGACACTTATAGATACGCCTAGTCTAGTAACACACATAATGGGAAGCCCCCACTGATTATGGTTATGGTTTGGGTAATGAAAAGGAACTGGTTAAACATACTTTAAACTACGGGGTAACCCCCACGGCAATTAAGCCAATGAAAGTCAAACCACGTTTTTCAGAAACAACTTAAAAACTAAACAACCAAACGTGAACTCACTCAACTTTGTTGTTGACTCGTTGTTACATGCCTTGCAGGTCGTTAGATGCTATGGAGCTTGCACATGGAGGTGGTCGTTGTGGAATGCGAACTAATATGTCCCATACTTACTAAATAAACGTTATGAACTTATGAAACTTATGTTTGGGGTCTTTAAACTTATGAACTACAAACTTATGTTTTTGTTTAACGTCTTATGCTTCCGCTGTTTAAATTGAACTTGGTTAACTTCCTTTTGGTCACCAATTGTATTGTGATTTGTTTTATTTATTGAAATACGTTGTTCAATATGATTGGTGGCTCGATCCTGGTCACGTCACGCCTCCAAGCGGTGGTACTCCGCATTGTGGATTTTGGGGGTGTGACAGATTGGTATCAGAGCCATTGGTTATAGAGAACTTGGTTTTAATAAGGGAAAAAGTTTTTATTAAAACCAGACTATAACCTGTACAGTGCTTAACGATCCACAACGACGCTTCGCTCCACGTGCAAGACTCGACACTATAGGTGATACGATTCATGTTATATTACCTACTTGTTAGTTATATAGAACATTGCTTAGGATATGCTTAGATAACATAGTATCTACTGCTTGAAAACTTTGTGTGATCACTCTCTTCTGTCATTCCACACTTGTGTAATGATACGACGCACTTCTCACTTGTGTTCTCCGTATGGTGAAGATCATGAGTGGACGAATCAGCCTCACACAAGCCCAGCTGGCGGCATTGATCAAAGAACAAGTTACTGCGGCACTTGCAGCCGCTCAAGCAGGAGGCCAGCTTACCCAGCCGCCTGTGTGCACGTTCAAGACTGTTATGGGCTGTCGTCCTAGTACCTTCAGTGGCACTGAAGGGGCCGTCGGACTCCTCCACTGGTTCGAGAAGCTCGAGTCGGTCTTCGAAATGTGTGAATGCCCTGAGGATCGTAGGGTGAAGTATGCTACTGGTACTCTTGAAGGGGTAGCGCTCACGTGGTGGAACGCTCAGGTTCAGCTGCTGGGGTTGGTTGCTGCTAATGCCACCCCATGGAATGACTTCAAGGAACTGATCAAGGAAGAGTACTGCAGTCGTGATGACATCCACAAACTAGAGGTGGAATTTTTCAATCTGAAGATGACGGGGTGTGAGATTGAGGCGTATACTAAGAGGTCGAATGAACTGGCCATCCTGTGCCCTACTATGGTGGACCCTCCCATCAAACGTATTGAGCTTTACCTCAAGGGCCTTGTACCCGAGATTCAGAGTCACGTGACTTCGGCTAACCTGGGTACCATTCAACAAATCATCAAGTTGGCTCACCGTCTCACCGACCAGGCAGTGGAACAAAACAAATTACCCAAGCGTATTGGTACTGCTACTACTGATACCCCCAATGATCACAAGCGAAAATGGGATGGAAATTCTGGCAAAGGCTCTACCTTTGTTTAGTCTCAGTCTCAGCAACGAAGGACTGAGGACCATAGAAGCCCTGGTCAGCACTCTTCTGGTAGTCAAGGGCAGGGTGGATATTGAGGAAACCACCCAAAGTGCAACAAATGCAACAGACACCACAGTGATCAGTGCAACAAGGGACGCTGTCAGAGGTGTCTCAAGATGGGTCATGAAGCCAAGGATTGCAGGAGCCCACGGCCTACGAATCAGAATCGTCAGCAGCAACAGCAAGCACCGCAGAATCAGCAACAGCAACAGGGCAACAAGGGATGCTTTCAGTGTGGTGCTGAAGATCACTTCAAGAGACACTGCCCGCAGTTAAATCAGAATCAGAATCACAACCAAGGAAACGGGAACAATAATGGGGGCAACAATGGAGGAAACAATGATGGCAACGGTGCCAGGGGTCGTGTGTTCGTGATTGGTCAAGGTGATGCAAGGAACGATCCCAACGTTGTGATGGGTAAGTTTCTTCTGGATGACTTCTTTGTTACTGTTTTATTCGATTCGGGTGCCGATACTAGTTATGTGTCCTTAAAAGTTAGCCAAATGCTTAAGCGCACTCCAACACTTCTGAACACCAAACACACGGTAGAACTAGCTAACGGTAAAAGTCTTGAAGCCACACACGTAGTTAAAGGTTGTAACCTCGTCTTAGCTGGTTAGACTTTCTCTATCAATCTTATTCCTATCACACTTGGTAGTTTCGACGTCGTTATTGGGATGGATTGGCTATCTCATCATCAAGCGGAGATTGGTTGCAAGGAGAAAATCGTCCGCATTCCTCGTCCTGGTGAAGAACCTCTGGTGATTCAGGGCGATAAGAGTGGTGCTGTTGTAGGCATTATCTCTTTCCTTAAGGCCCAGAAGTGTTGGCGAAAGGGCCACACTGCCATTTTAGCACTCATTACTGACACATCAACGGAAGAGAAGAGAATGGAAGACATACCTGTTGTACGCGATTTTCCTGAGGTATTTCCTGAGGAATTACCTGGTCTTCCGCCTCATCGTCAAGTTGAATTTCAAATCGATCTAGCTCCTGGAGCAGCGCCCATAGCTCGAGCACCTTATCGTCTAGCTCCGTCGAAACTTGAAGAGCTGTCCACGTAATTACAAGAACTCTTGGAAAAGGGTTTTATACGTCCTAGCTCTTCGCCTTGGGGAGCTCCAGTATTATTCATGAAAAAGAATGACGGTACCTTCAGAATGTGTATTGACTATCGTGAACTCAACAAGGTGACCGTGAAGAATCGTTATCCTCTTCCACGCATTAACGACTTGTTCGACCAGTTGCAAGGGTCGAGTTTCTATTCCAAGATTAACCTAAGGTCAGGCTACCATCAGCTGAGAGTCCGAGAGGAGGACGTCTCCAAAACAACATTCAGAAAACTCGTTACGGCCATTACGAGTTTCTGGTTATGCCTTTCGGATTGACGAATGCACATGCGGTCTTCATGGATCTCATGAACCGAGTGTGCAAGCCTTACCTGGATAAGTTCGTTATTGTGTTCATCGACGATATCCTGATCTATTCTAAGAGTCAGGAGGAACACGAGCAGCATCTACGACTTATGCTGGAACTTCTTCGAAAAGAGCAGTTGTATGCCAAGTTTTCGAAATGTGACTTCTGGCTTCGCGAAGTCCACTTTCTAGGCCATGTGGTAAACAAGGATGGGATTCATGTGGATCCATCTAAGGTTGAATCGATCAAGAACTGGCCTGCACCCCGTACACCAACAGAAATCCGCCAATTCTTGGGTTTGGCAGGATACTACAGAAGGTTTGTCAAAGATTTCTCCAAGATTGCGCAACCTCTCACTTCACTGACTCAGAAGGGTGTCATCTATCGTTGGGGTAATGTGCAGGAGTCCGCATTTCAGCACTTGAAGGATAGACTTTGTAGCGCACCTATCCTCTCATTGCCTGAAGGCACAGTTGATTTCGTGGTTTATTGCGACGCTTCCATCCAAGGACTTGGTTGCGTATTGATGCAACGTGACAAGGTCATTGCCTACGCATCACGCCAACTTAAAGTTCACGAAAGGAACTACACTACGCATGACTTGGAGCTAGGAGTAGTTGTTTTCGCACTTAACACTTAAGATATGGAGACATTACCTGTACGGTACCAAGTGCACCATTTACACCGATTGTAGGAGTCTCGAGCATATCTTCAAGCAAAAGGAGTTAAACATGCGTCAACGCCGATGGGTTGAGCTCTTGAACGATTATGAATGCGCAATCAAGTATCATCCAGGCAAGGCCAATGTTGTGGCCGACGCCCTCAGTCGAAAGGATACCCTACCTAAGCGTGTACGTGCTTTACAACTTACCATCTAGTCTAACCTTCCCGCTCAGATTCGTGATGCTCAGGTCGAAGCATTGAAAGCAGAGAACATCAGGGCTGAATCCCTACGAGGATCGAGGCAGCGGCTAGAACAAAAGGAAGACGGTGCCTACTATGTAAACGGACGCATCTGGGTTCCACTTTATGGCAACTTACGCGAGCTTGTGATGGATGAAGAACATAAATCTCGTTATTCGGTACATCCTGGTTTGGATAAAATGTACCACGACCTCAAGACTACGTATTGGTGGCCTGGCATGAAAGCCCACATAGCAACCTACGTTAGCAAGTGCTTGACTTGTGCGAGAGTCAAGTCTGAATATCAGAAACCATCAGGCCTACTTCAACAACCGGAGATCCCGAAATGGAAATGGGAGCAAATTTCCATGGATTTCGTTACCGGCCTGCCCAGATCTCAACGTGGAAACGATACCATTTGGGTGATCGTAGATCGACTGACCAAGTCTGCACATTTTCTGGCTATAAAAGAAACGGATAAGTTTTCTACTCTTGCAGACATTTATCTAAAGGAAGTAGTGTCAAGGCACGGAGTGCCAACCTCTATTATATCTGATCGTGACACGCGTTTTACTTCTGAACTGTGGCAAGCAATGCACAAGTCTTTTGGCTCACGTTTAGATATGAGCACCGCTTATCACCCACAGACGGATGGGCAATCTGAACGCACCATCCAAACCCTTGAAGACATGCTTAGGGCATGTGTAATCGATTTTGGTAATGGCTGGGAAAAGCACCTCCCGCTAGTGGAGTTCTCATATAACAACAGCTACCACACCAGCATTCAGGCCGCTCCGTTCGAGGCATTGTACGGACGCAAATGCCGATCACCTCTCTGTTGGGCAGAAGTTGGGGACAGCCAAATCACTGGCCCAGAACTTGTGGTAGATACCACTGAGAGAATTGCTCAGATACGACAGCGAATGGCGGCAACTCGTGACCGTCAGAAGAGCTATGCTGATAAGGGAAGAAAACCACTCGAGCTCCAGGTTGGGGATCGAGTGCTACTCAAAGTCTCACCTTGGAAAGGTGTAGTCCGCTTTGGCAAACGAGGCAAACTCAACCCGCGTTATGTCAGACCATTCGAAGTCATTGAGAAAATTGGCAAGGTAGCCTACAGGTTGAATCTACCCGAAAAACTCAACGGAGTTCACAACGTATTCCACGTGTCAAATCTGAAGAAGTGTCTGTCAGATGAGACCCTCATAGTTCCTCTTAAGGAACTCACAATCGACGACCAGTTGCGATTCGTCGAGGAACCAGTAGAGATTACGGATCGATATGTTAAGATCCTCAAGCATACCAGGATACCTCTGGTCCGAGTTCGTTGGAATGCTCGTCGTGGCCCAGAGTATACCTGGGAACGAGAAGACCAAATGAAACTCAAGTATCCCCAACTGTTTAAGAAAAATGCAACCACTACTGAGGCTGAAGCTATTGCAGAATTTCGGGACGAAATTCCAAATCAACGGGGGGATGATGTGACACCCCAGGAAAATCAAGATAACAACGCAACTTAACTAGCTTCCTCAGTAACCACGCGCTAAATTTCAGGACGAAATTCTCTTAACATGGGGAGAATGTGACAACCCTCGAATTTACATGTAACCGTACAGTTTATTAATAATAATTAATGTGCTTGACGACTGTGTGTAATTACTTAACTGCTTTCTGATATCTGTGTTATGCTTACACGTATTTGTTAATATATTAATAGTGTACAGAAAGGTCACTAAATAGTCCGTTATATTTTCCTAAGTGTTAGAAAGTAAAAACGTTACAAAATATATAAATAGGACGCCTTACGAATTAATTAAACACTTTAACGGAACAGTATCCAACCGAACAACAGGATTTTACCCGGAACATAAAAATATTGTCAATGACATTGTTTTGACCTTTCTGAACTAATTAGGGTCCCCCGACACCCTAACACCCTTTATATTATTACACACACACTAATACACTTACTTATCACTTTGAGATCCAACTAATTAGTAACTTCACAATTTAATCCCAACCCCATAACCCCCCTTTTTCTAATTGACGGTTACATGTGGGGTGACACCCCCACATTTCTTTTAAATACTAAAATGCTAATGTTGGAAATCAAGAGTACATATTGCATGGTGGTCAATGAGAAAATTGGATATTAAATAAACACCAAGGGTTATGGTTCTCATTTCACAAACCAACAACTTTAGCAAACTCTTTCCCCTCCTCCTACACCTTACGGCAGCCACCCCCTCACCACATACCACCATCATCAAGTTGTGATCTAGTCTTTTTACATTCATACAAGTGGGCAAAGGATCATACAAGAAGGCTCGGTGCACTCGGAATCTGAAGAACCGCTCTAGTTTTCTTTTATCCACCACTTTTACGTCTTGTTTCTTCCCTAGCCTCGAGCTAGTAGTAAGTGACTCTAAACATCTTCTTAATCTATTCTAAAGTGGTTAATAAGAGTTTCGTCGGTTAAAAATCACTAACATATAAGATCACCAACTAAAAGTCTACTAAAGTGATGAACAAGGTGGTTAATGGATGAATGTTAGTGTAAATCAAGTAGATCTTGTGTGATTATGATTATTGGTTGATTATCTGATGTTTTGCTGATTAATATTGATGCCTGATGTTGTTACGATCACTAAACATGATTAACGGGATCAACCAAACACAAACTAGTAAGCTAGAGACTAAAAACAGAAATCTGTCCATACTTTATAGCCAACTTCAGTTGGCTGTAAACAGGTCGTAAACTCAACGAAAAACCGATATTTTGAATCTAAAATATGTTATTATAAAATACGGTTCTAATGGCACCGGAATCGTAATTTTTGGACTTCGTTTACTATTTTTAAAGTGTCATTTCGTAACAGCAGCTAGAGCTGCATTTTTCTGCTGAAAATATGCGTTTTGTTTTCTGTCATAAGTTGAGTTCTGTGTAGAGTTAGATCATGAAACTTGTACTGTAGATGATCACCGATGTATTTGTAATTACCCCACTGGAATTTCATAAATCGGACTTACGATGAATTTTTAATAAATTGTTCCGTGGACTGTGGTCAGAAAAAGATAAAGCTGAGTTCAGTCCGGAAAATGAATTTTTATAAAATATTGGTAATGAACCGGACCCCGATATTTTTACACAATAAAATTTGGAACGTTTAAGACATTCTATAAAAATTTCGGAATTTTTGGAATAAGTTAACTATTTTATTAAAATGTCCGAAAACAGCCCGGTTTTGAATATTTATGCTGAAATGACATAAGCTGTAATTTGCGTGTCTAAATGTCGAGTATGCTATCTGTGAATGATCTAACATGTTATATGTGTTATGTGCATTATCGTATGTTTGATTATGAGTGGGGAATGGATGGGAAACTTATATGGGCATAATCCGTCAAAGTGACGCATGTTGTGTGATAGATACGTGTAGGAACTTTGTGCTCTATTTGAAAGCCACTAAATGACTAACTGGTAAATCATACTACGACGTGTTTGACCGACCTTGACTGTTAGCTATATTTGAGAGTCTAACCGAGCAAAGCGAGGTGAGTTCACACCCTTACTAAGGCATGGGATTCCCGGTGGTTGGGAATGGGATTGAATAACTAATTATATTATCAACACTACTAGACTACCTACTACTGTCCTCGGATTGAGAAGGGCACGTACGTAAAACCTACATACACTCACACTTACTACTGTCCTCGATTGAGAAGGGCACGTACGTAAAACCTACGTACACTCACACTTACTACTGTCCTCGGATTGGGAAGGGCATGTACGTAAAACCTACGTACACTCACACCTACTACTGTCCTCGGATTGGGAAGGGCACGTACGTAAAACCTACGTACACTCATACTTAACACCGTCCTCGGATTGGGAAGAACACTTATGGATACGCCTAGTCTAGTAACACACATAATGGGAAGCCCCCACTGATTATGGTTATGGTTTGGGTAATGAAAAGGAACTGGTTAAACATACTTTCAACTACGGGGTAACCCCCACGTCAATTAAGCCAACGAAAGTCAAACCACGTTTTTCAGAAACAACTTAAAAACTAAACAACCAAACGTGAACTCACTCAACTTTGTTGTTGACTCGTTGTTACATGCCTTACAGGTCGTTAGATGCTATGGAGCTTGCACATGGAGGTGGTCGTTGTGGAATGCGAACTAATATGTCCCGTACTTACTAAATAAACGTTATGAACTTATGAAACTTATGTTTGGGGTCTTTAAACTTATGAACTACAAACTTATGTTTTTGTTTAACGTCTTATGCTTCCGCTGTTTAAATTGAACTTGGTTAACTTCCTTTTGGTCATCAATTGTATTGTGATTGGTTTTATTTACTGAAATACGTTGTTCAATATGATTGGTGGCTCGATCTTGGTCACGTCACGCCTCCAAGCGGTGGTACTCCGCATGGTGGATTTTGGGGGTGTGACAGTGCTCCCCCGCGCCACGCGGGGGAGACTTAGTGAACTGGCGCGCCACGCGGGGGTTCCCGCGCCACGCGACAAAGCGAACGTATCCTGTCGCGACACGCGACAGGATCAGTTTTGAAATTTTGTTTTATTTTTCACATTTCGATGTCGGAACTTGTTTATATGTACTATATTAATGTCAAAACTAACCTTTAAGTGGTTTTGACTCTAGGTAATGATGGGGTCTTTTCGGATGGCGATCAAGCGTGTTTTTGAAGAACTGAACACACACACACACTTTTGAAGCTTCCGCAATTATCTAGTTTTATTTTGTAACAAGTGGAATATGTAAACATTTTAAAATATGTTTTAGAATGTTGTAAACATGTTTAAATACTCAAGATGTAAAAGTTTTTGATAAGTGGCATTTTCTTATAAAATGCTTACTTTAAATATATATATATTAACGTTAAAATAGTTTGGGTGTTACAAGTTGGTAATCAGAGCTCAAGGCTGTTAACAAAGTGTGTTCGGTTCAAAGCTTGATCAAACATCCGGTAAGAATTAGTCATTTAGTAGATTCTATTTGAATATTAGAAAAAGGAAATTAATGTGCACGGGAAGAGTGCGTTAATACACTCAAGCCCGGAAAGTGCACTAAATGAGAACGGTCAAAGCAAGTTACGAACTTGGCTAAACCGAAGCAAACAAAGCTATGTTATAAAAGAGATGTTTAATAATCGATATAAACATTTCAGTTTCAAGACATCCGGTAAGAGTTACTTATAATTGAGTTTAGATAAAATTAAACGATATGAAATATGTGAAAAGTGTATAGAAGGAGTGTATAGAAAGGTAAGGCAAGATATATACTTGACCAAACCGAAAAAGAATAACACATTACTTATGATTAAGTGAGAATGATATAAATTTCCGTATAATAAGATGGAAATGAATTAAATAATTATTGATCAACTATTATGGATGTTTCAGTTAAAGAAATGTCTGGAGTAACTGGAGATGATTCGACATCTCAATTGACTGAACAAATGAAAGCTAAGATTTCCGAGGCAGTCGGAAAAGCTCTAGAAAATAGTCTATCACATTATATTGATAGATTACAAACCACAACCGTGCCAGTGATGGACGATATGATGACTAAGTTGAAAGACAACATATTGCAAGAAATAGAAGAAAGGAGGGTGTTGGATATGAATTCAAGTTCTGTAAAGAAATCCAAGTCTAATAAAGCTCCCAAGAAAGGAGTTACAAAAAGTGTATTACATCAGTGTAAATTTTGTGGAAAAATTCACAAGGGCACATGTGGTAGGCCAAGACATAAGAAGTCTAAATGTCCAGAGAAGCTTGGAACCAAGGACACAACTGACACAAAGTCTGATGCCCAGAAATCAAGGACAAAGTTGTTTTATACAACAGCCACAGAGGCTAAAGCTGAACCTGATGTCGCTTCAGGTATACTCTTGTAAATTAAATTCCAGCATGAATTTTTAATTATTACGAGTGCAAATAAATCACTTGTTTTATATCGATTTATTCAACATCCTACATTCGCGTTAACGAAATTACCTATGCTTTGAGAAATAGAATTAGGTAATAATAAAAGTTCTATTGTTTTTAAGAGGTGCTGAAACTGTACATTGAGCATCGAGGTAAAAGTAATCTCGATAGATATTGCAATGGGAAGGAGTGCGTGTATACTCGAACCCGGAAATTGCAATAATAATAAATAGCGAAGACAAGGTTATTGACTTAGCCGAACTAAATAAAACGCGTAGGAGCGTCATTTACATCAACAGACGATGTAGATAAATTTCATGCAACGATAAACAATAATAAAATTAAATGAATTAATTCTGTTATTGTTTCAATAGGATTAAGGTCAAGGATGAGAAATTAAAATTCGGACCAAGAATATCTACGAAAAACAAGTTAAATGAATGATACGTATTATTCGTTACTATGAATAATAAAGTATCAATAAATGCAAATTCAGAAACTTGGGTATGGGTAACCATCCAAGTAATACATTATTAATCAAATCCTCATAAGGAAGAACGATGATCGTAGTAATGGATGTGATTGGGTAAAAGCCTAGTAAAATAAACTTTATGAAAAGTGCTAGAATAAGAACGGGTAAACCCCAAAAGCCGTATTACCATAACGGTGGTTTTACCAAATAAGACTTAAGAAATGGGCCTTCGGAACATTAGTAAGAGAAACAGACCCAAGGATCGCTAACAAAAGGAAGGTGATGTTCGGGTCGAATAAGCAAAATGCTTAATAATAAAGGTAAATGGAAGCCGGATGACGGGACCGTGTTACATTAAGGTAATAAGCCCAAGGGAAGGGATAAGAAATCAAGATAAATAAAAGTATTAACCGATAAACAAGAATGTTAGGGAATAAGGGTAAAGTTTGACTATCATAAGTGATGAAGTACACACGAACAAGTCAAACAAGATGAATGAAAGAATAAAGGACTTGGTGGAATAAGGGCGACGGAATACGCTAATACCACAGAATAAATCAAAACGAAGTCTTAATGCATGACGGAATGGCTGCTTTGATAATAAATTCGGTGAAATACCCGATAGATGGGTAGGAATACGAATATATATGTAAACCAAGGGAAGGTGATGCAGATTAAAAGTCAAAAGACATGGATTAAGAATAATGACTAAAGAACAATTCTTGTCGTCAATTTCTGATATGATTAATTGACATGTGTTAAAGAGAAAAACATTAAACTAAAATTCAGTTTTAGTAAGAAACGACATCCTAACAAATATAAGTATTACGAGAGAAATTAGAAAATGGTTAATACTAAAGGATAAAGGTATTAATGCCGATAGGTGTAAGATGATGCATTCAAAGGAAGATTCATAATAATGAAAAGCTGACATAAACCTAAACATGACGTGATGTGATCACGGACACAAAAGGGTTACAAAATACAACCACGTTATAATACGAGTTATTGGATGTGAAATTATAAACACGCAAGATGCCGATGACGGCATTATAGTATACCCAAATAACGAGGTATGGGGTAAAATGGTGATCAATTGGTCAAGGCGATAAACAAGTTATAGTCAAAATAATGTTATGACCTATGTAGAGCGCTTGCCAATATAAGACTAGCGTGAAGTAAGTATGCTGACGAACTCGGTAACTGGATGCTCAAAATACAACCCGATCAAAAAGGCGACAAAGGATAGGAAATAGGTGATATAGTTATGCTAAAAGTTTTCCCCAAGGAAGGGTGTTATCCGATTCAGAAAAAGAGGGAAACTAAGCCCGAGGTTTATCGAGCCATTTAAAATCATCAAACGGGTTGGCAAGGTGGCTTATCACCTCGAGCTACCGGAAGAGTTGAGTGGAATACATGGCACGTTTCACGTGTCGCAATTGTGGAAATGTCTAATGGAGGAAACAACTTATATCCATTACGACGATATCGAGGTGAATAATTGCCTGAATTAGGCGGTAAGACCATTGGAGATTTTAGATCGAAAGGTCAAACACTTGCGAAACAAACAAATCGATCAAGTCAAGATCAAATGGGAGCATAGGAAAGGTTCGGACACTACATGGGAGTCCGAAGAAGAGATGCGACGTCTCTACCCTACACTATTCGGAATGTACTCTGGTTTCGGGGACGAAACCCTTTTAAGGGGGGTGGACTTGTAACACCCCGAAATTTATAAAACTTTATATTAAAATAATATAAAGTTAAAAAAAATAATAATAATAAATAAACAAGAATGAACTAACTAGGAAATAAATAACCTAGTTAGTTAGTTGGCATGTTTTAAAGCATAAATGAATTTAAAATGCCAAAGATATAAACGAGTTAGAAGTGGAGGGATCTATGTTGTTAAATTTGAAACTTGATAACATGGAACACAAATTAAAACAAACCAAACACCCACTTTGGGGGATGTCTGGTCGAACAAGAAGCAGGGGGCGACAAGAGGCTCCTCACCCAACCCCAATCTTCACAAAAACTCCAAATTGAAGGCTTAAATCATGTCCAAATCGATTTTCAAGCATAAATTAATGATCACCTAGTTGAGGGGATCATAAGGTATGTAAAATCTTGATGTTTCGATTCATCTCAAGTTCTAGGTTAATTGTGAAAAACTGAAATTTAGCTTGATTATGTCTTGCATGGATGAAATTAGAAGTAATATGGCATCTAGGGATAAACCCTAGATGATTTCTTGTTAAAATCTAGCATTATACTTGTGGGGTTTATAATCACCATTGTAGGTGATTAGTGAGTTTGTGGTGAATTATGGTTCTTATTCTAGTGAAATCTGAATTCATGTGGTGAATCTGAAATTATTGATGTTAAATTTTAGTATAGATTTCTTAATTGAAGTGAATGTAGATGAAAATAACATGTCAAGAACCTAGTAATGGTTATGTAAAAATCTGACCCGCTAGGTGTTTGTTAAAACGCCTAAGTGAGGAGTAAAACGTTAAAGATCGGACAAAAACGCAGACTTGAATATCATAATGAATTATCCGATTCATGGTTATAAAAGAGTTCTAAATTTGGTTGTGAATGGAACTCTATAGGTAAAGAATCCGGGTCGTCAAGTGGACAAGCCGGAGGTGATACACGCTAGAAAGGTGTGCTTAAAAGGTACGCAACTTTCGGTTTCGTTACAATATGCATAAACAATAGTCTTAGAAATGTTGATGAGATTGTAGTGTCAAATGTGAGTTTGGTATGTCATAGAAGTGACGAAGTTCACTCGACAAACCAAGCGGGTCAAAAGGTTGGTTAGATATGTTTGTTGACAATATGGTTAATTGGTCATTTTGGAATGTAAATAAAGTGATGTAGCTCACTAGATAAAAAAACGGGTTAGAATATTTGTGGTAAGAAATTTGGCATGTTGATGAAATGGTGAATTCCATTAGACAACCAAACGGGTTAAATAACAGTCCAAATGTTATTGCTTGAAGTGACTTAAACGTCACTAATTAAATTGGAATTATTAGAGCGTAAATCATGGAATGATGTGATATGCATAAGGTTGACAAGCCCGGGAATGGGTAATTATGGTTAGAAACCAATTCTGATAAATTATACAAGTATGCAACTTGATTCGTTACATTGAGTAATTCGATAACTAGAGCATATTTAGTTGCGTTGTAGAATAAGGTAGCGTTGATTGAATGACAATGTTCGTTAATTGAAATAATAGGTTAAGAATTGGTTAGAAGTCGTTTGGTAGTCATCATAATGGAGGATTCCGTAGATGAGCCAAACGGGTCGAATAATGGTGAAATGGTAATGTTATAGATATTAATAGTTTGCATAAGCGGTTACAATCTTACGAGCATGAAACCACGAGATTGGTAATAAAATTCCGGTGATAATAAGCCCCGGAAGTTGGGTAAAAAGTGCCTATGTTTACTATTAAAAAGTGTAGTAAAATGAGTGTAACTTGAATGGGTCAAATAATGCAAAAATGACTTTTAGTCGTTCGGCCTGTAAATCAAATTTTTGGTAGGATAATTGTAATAGGCACGTCGGAAATGAATTTACAGACGTACAGGAAAAAGAATCACCTAAAACGGACAACCAAGCAAACAGTTATGAACGTTCAAAGTTGAGTTTTGGGAATTTCCGGAGCTGGGCAGATATGCAGGACCAGCTCCTGGACTTGCTGGAAAACGTACTCCCCTGCGCCATGCGGGGGAGACTTAGTGAACTAGCGCGACACGCGGGGGTTCCCGCGCCACGCGACAAAGCGAACGTATCCTGCCGTGACACGCGACTGGATCAGTTTTGAAATTTTGTTTTATTTTTCACATTTCGATGTCGGAACTTGTTTATATGTACTATATTAATGTCAAAACTAACCTTTAAGTGGTTTTGACTCTAGGTAATGATGGGGTCTTTTCGGATGGCGATCAAGCATGTTTTTGAAGAACTGAACACACACACACACTTTTGAAGCTTCCGCAATTATCTAGTTTTGTTTTGTAACAAGTGGAATATGTAAACATTTTAAACTATGTTTTAGAATGTTGTAAACATGTTTAAATACTCAAGATGTAAAAGTTTTTGATAAGTGGCATTTTCTTATAAAATGCTTACTTTAAATATATATATATTAACGTTAAAATAGTTTGGGTGTTACACATAGCATCCTATCAACCTGTCACATACGTTTAAAATAAAGTCAATACATATAAAATGTAAAGGTGAGTACACAAGTTTGAGTAGCATATAGTAGTAAAAGCATTTACGCATAACCGGCATGTAACACGTAACGGGCGAAGCATGTAACTATCAAATAATGTCTACAACTTAATCACGAGACTGCGGTTTGGAGTAAGCGCGACACATGTTCAGTGAACACGTGAAGTAAAGAGTTGTGATCCCTAGCAACCCCCGTCTACGACAGGTGCTGAGTCCAAACTATAGTATTATCATTGCTAGAGGCGGTATAGTGTAACACTGTGTAAGCATAGTATAAGCATTCACAGATCATGTATAGCATGCGGGAGCGGTTAGCGTTATAAAGTGTTTGAGTTGTGTGTTGTGTTTTGATATAGAACGTATGTAACACCCAAAAGTGCGTTAAATGAAAATGGGTTCGAGTATACTCGCAGTGAGTGTTTATCAAGTAAACACCGCTTGATTGGATTGAAGGGAGCACGTGGAGTTAGCCTGGGCATAGAACAGTAGCGTAAGCTTTGAACAGTGCGTAACAGAATGTCGGATGGGTAAGTGATCGAATGGTGATCCGAACGAATGGGGATAACCCATCTGGACGGATGGTCATCTGGATGGATGGTCATCCGAGTGGATGGCCATTCGAACGGATGGCCACTCGAGTGAATTTGTTAAAATTCGAAGTTTTATTAAATCGTTTCGAACGAGGAGTAGTATAAGGGACTGGGGTCGAATGGTCATTCGATCGGATGGTCATCCAATCAGATGGCCTCCCGGGTGGGCGATCTGTTATTTGAAAGTTTGTAAGATTTTCTAAGTAAGAAGTTTGAAGTTTAACGGAGACGACGTGATGACGTGTCAAATAACGGAAACACACCAAGCTTAGCTCATTCGGTCGAATGGTCTCATCCCGTTCGATCAGACTCACAGTGCTTGATGGAATTTCGTATTCAACACGTTAATCTGTCATCTCTCCGGTGGAAATCCGTTTTCAAGCCGGCTCTCCACCAGGAAATGAGTAGATTGTTTGAATGAGTCCCGGTTCCATCAGTTTTGAGTAAAAGTGGAAGAAAAGTTTGAAAACAGATGAAGAGTGAAATCTTGCAAAACTTAGTTGAAAAGTTGTGGAAATCTCTTAGATCCGAACCAATCTTGATGAGTTGATGCTCCACAACAGGTTGCATAAGCAAAATGAGTGAAGAACACCTTTAAGAGGTCCAAATCAGTGATTTCAGAGAAAAAGTTAGAGTTTGTGTGTGATTTTGATGAAGAAGATGATGTAGAAGTGTTTAGTGATGAAGATTGTACAAGATTTGAGGAGAAATACTTACGAAATGGCCTTGAATCGAGAGTAAAAGAAACTGAGAGCGACTTGAGTGCGTGTGGTCGGATGGAGATGTCAAATCAGTGAAAGGAGGTGTACGGGTAGTATTTATAGGCAAGTGAGAGAGAGTTAAGGCAGTGGAGAGTGGTGTTCAGTCGGATGGCTTGCCAGGTCGAATGGCCATTTGGTCGGACGGCCATCTGAGTGGATGGTCATCCGGACGGAAGTCCATTCGATCGCTTGTCCATTCGATCATCAGAGTTGCGTTTTGTTGGTTTCCCAACCTTATTTCGTTTGTTAAGCGTTGTGTTGCGTTTAAGCGAGTTGCGAGTAAGCGTTGAGTGTGTAAGCGTTGCGTTGATAACCACATATCATTTAAACAAATAATCACAAAAATAACACACATAACATAAGTAAACCTGCGTTTTAAGTCCGCGTTGAGTTTTGCGTTGCATTAGCGTTGTGGTAGCGTTTAGTCTAAACAAGCGATGTAGCCAAGCGATAAAGTGCATTTAAATAGTAAGCGTTATGAGTAGCGTTTTAGATGCTATAAATGCGTTTTGATTAAGCGTTGAAATATACGTTTAAAAATATAGTTTTAACCCATTGCGTAAATCGAAATCTCGGGAGTATAAGCGGTTACAACAAGAATGACAGCGATGAGTAATGACCCGAAGAGTCGGGTGGTTACACTAAGGATAGAGAGATTGCTTTCGGATAGCCCCTCAGCTCCAAATAAATAGCAGGCAAACAAACAAAACTAAATAGATAGAAAACAGAGAGCTACTAATAACACAGCGAATGGAGAAAACATAGCATGGTAAAAATCGACACAGATGTAACAAGATATCCATCACATAGACACACAAAGTCCACCTAAGGTGAGTGGAAACCTAGGCCCCCAACTCAAAACTAAGACATGCCTGTACCCTCACCTAAAAGCCCTTAACCGTAATCCTACACCTCCAAGGCCTCCTATCTTGGACCATGTCCTTAAAGAGGTGCAAC
The DNA here is from genome assembly GCA_030545235.1 of Helianthus tuberosus. Taxonomy (NCBI): domain Eukaryota; kingdom Viridiplantae; phylum Streptophyta; class Magnoliopsida; order Asterales; family Asteraceae; genus Helianthus; species Helianthus tuberosus. The sequence goes on along the minus strand of CM060432.1, from coordinate 60,958,085 downwards.
TCTAGCAAATCCTTCCTAATACGCTCTTCCCAAATAAAATTGGGTCTACCTCTACTCTTTCTCCCATCTACAATAAGGGTTTCCACTACCAAAACTGTGACAACCATGACAAAACCAGGTACACCCTACACGGTCCAAAACCGTAAAGCCTACTTAACACTTTAATTGTGCGAAAACCCTAAAAACATGTGAGACTTATATGCTTGATTAAATGATATCTGTTATGTCTCGGAGGAACCCGAGAACATGTTATGACTGACATGACACTAATAAGGACCCATGATGCGAAGTTGGTGTCCTTAGACTTTAAACACGTGTTAAACCGGAGCTTTCCGTTTAACAACACACTAAACCTTTGACGTTGACTATTAGGTTATCTGTAGCATTATTTAAGATTCCGAGTTCCAGGAACATCTTAATTTTGTACCATAGACTGTGACATAAGATTTGAAGCCAATCTGAGATTGGGCACGCAAAACGAAGCAGCTTCCCAGTTAGGGAAACGCTCTCGTTTCAGGAATAACATAAGGCAATCAAACGTGCAAGGAACGATCGATCAAGCTTAAAAACACTTAAACCACCCTAATACGAGTCTTTTATGATTAAAACGTAACTGGGTTCGGATTTCAAGACGGTTATTCATGATTTTTAAAACTGAGTCTTTTGACACTAATTACGCGTAAAACGGAGTCCGTCACGCAAATCGAGAACGCGCCCGAAACCCGTAAACGAACCTAAACACTCGCCGAAGGATAAACATTATCTTTTAGCTCGTTTTTCGAGGCATGAGGTGGCCTAGGGGGGCCTACCCCAAACCGCCACCACCCCCCTAATTATATATATTTTCTTCTCATTTTTTTTCTTTAATTCCCACACAAAAATACTCCAAATTCCCTGCTTCTTTCTACTAAAACCAGATGATTTATCAAGAACAAGTCACGAATCAAAGGTATCAACCTTATTTTCTATAGTTTTAAGCCTAGTTTCTTGAGTAAACTTGAGTTAGGTCATGAACAACCATTTTAATCCATGAAATTTTGAGTTTTACACAAGTTTATGGGCTGAATATGAACACCATATGAATACCCTGGTGTTATATGGCATCCATGGTTATAAATCTTTGGGTTTTGATACCCTAATCAACACTTATTCAACAAAAATCGCTTAACTATTCGATTAACCGAAAAACAATGAATCAAAGCTTGATTGATCTAAGTTCTATCATATTTGGATTGTACTTGATGTGTAGGTACTGAATATAGTCCATACATACTTCTGGACGCAAGAAAAACACTCGGACTCGAAGGAATCGCTAGGTATATCACTCGAAACTCGAAACTAGCATAGGCAGAATATTGTTTAGATCATAACTTGGTCCGTGGTACTTGTATTGAGCTGAAATTTTGTGTGGTGATGAAGGGTAGTGTCAGGAAGGTCCACGTAAATTTTAGAATTTTTGGAATTTTCTATGATTTTTTGACTGTTTTACAAGGATTTAAAGGAAGGTCCAAGGATTTAAAGGCACAGATGTGCGAAAAGCACGATTACTCATAATGTCACTTAATTTTCTGTACTTTGTTTCTTAGAGTGAAACGAGTACTTAAAAATTTCGAGGGAATCATGAGCGATCATGGCGAAGTTCTGAGAAGCCTTTCGCTTCTTTGACTTCTTAGGGGATCGTTCATCCATGGTCTTTGATTCCTCGATTGGTTTCTTGGCTGATGGTGTTGTCGCCTGACTAGGTCCTGCCTGTCTTGGTGACTCTTGAGTGGCTTCATCCTGGAGATGATACTTGGCAGTAGCTAATTCAACAGTCTTTAGGACTACTTCGCCTATTCGCTGAGCGAATTTGGCTGCTTGCTCAGATATCTGGGCGTCATCGTGATGAAGAGACATTCTTGAAGAAAAAGAAAGGCATAGGGAGAAACAGGTGAAAGATTATTGGACATTCAAAACAGAATGATAACGCATGAAAATTGCGATCATTTGTTTGTTACCTAAGGCAAACAAATGAGACGGTGACTAATCAAAGTAAATGGGTCAAAAATAATGTAACGCGAAGACATGCTCGCCTATAAGTGAACACTCATCCCAAGAATTCCCAGGTAAGCACAACTGGTCTCGCGTCTGATGAGATGTATACGAAGTGCTTGCCTAGACAGAAAACCCAGAATACAGGCATTCACCCTTCCAGTTTGCAGGTGTTCACATCATTTAAAACCCAAAACCTTGACGAAGTTTTGAAAACTCAAAGGGGTTCAAAACCATATAATAGAGAGTTCAAAACCTTACAATAGAGGGTTCAAAACCTAGTAATCAATCATCCTAGAACAGATGATTAGTTTTCAAAGCGGTTTTGAAATTTATGTTCTTGTTGTGGTTGTCACCTAAGGATAGGTGACAGTATTGTTTTATGACTAAACGCAAGTAAACTCGCGTTAGGGTCCTAAGAAGGTTATAGACTAGGTCAAAGCATTACTAATAACCTAATTCCCTATAACCATTGGCTCTGATACCACTTTTCTGTCACACCCCGACCACGTAGGACAACCAAACGTGGCGGAAACGTCGGGGAGTGTTGCAACAGAATTAATGTTTCATAACCATGGATATCAAAAGTGTTTCGTTTTATTAAACATTGAATAATTACATCGTTTGGAAATCTAAATACACAATTTAAACATAATCTATCATTGTTATTGAGTCACTAAGGCCTTGTCCAGTCCTATGTGAGCATGCATCTTATCAATCGATATCATTCAACAATACCTGAAACATATGTGAAAACGAGGCCAGCAAAGAAATGCTGGCGAGTACATAGGTTTTGTGAAAATAAGATTCATGACTTCTGTTTTAAGAAAATGTTTAGTCATGAATCTTGTAATTTGCTTTGTCTTTGTAAATCATTTGAAAAATAATAAGTTCAAGTGATATGTATAAATAAGAGAATAATGCATGATTAAATGAATAACCATGTAAAATGAGTTTGTATAAGATAAGTTGTTTGTAAATAATTGTCTTGTGAAAAGTATGTTACTTGTATAAAATGTTCTATGTCTCAAACTGAAATGATTCAAATAACGCTACAATATGTAATACCATACAAACACTTATATATAGGAAGTACCAGCGGCGTATCCACCATGCTTGTATCATATTCCACACGCATTGTTACTTAATCACTTAGTCAAACCAAACCACCAAAGTAATGTTCGTGCCCAATGTAAATCATGTAATATGTATAACCAAAACCCAATCGTATATCGCTTTGAAGCCAATCGTTTACCCAATCATTAAAACATCGTGTGAAAACCAATTGTTTACCCAATCGTTAAATTCGTTTTAGGTCGTGAAACTACTTAAATGGTCGTCTCGCTAACAACATTTAAACCTTCTTGACTCGCATTAATAAACCCTTACCAAAGGATAGATTAACAATTCGCATTAATAAACCCTTACCAAAGGATAGATTAACAACTCGCATTAATAAACCCTTACCAAAGAGTAAATTAACAATTTCAGATTCAGTCGCTACCCACAACACCCACACATAACTACGGGTGTGGTAAATAACGGGACTTGTCAGATCCTATGGTACCATAACCTAATACTGGTTGGCTTGATCATTGCTAATGAATGTCATTTGTTATGTAACCCAACCAACAAGTTTGTTCACTTTATTGAAATCGTTATTAGTTTTGTATAAATCGTCTTAATCGTTTTTGAAACCATCGTTATAACATCGAAAATCGTTTTGTTATCATCGTTAAAGCCTTGAAAACATTTAGCACATATGAGTCACCCCAAAACAATTGAAAGCAGTAAAATAGGGGAATAATGTACTCGCCTGAGAATGCTTAGGGGTCTTGAACAACAACCAACCAAAGCTAGAGAGAGCACGGAATCAGTCGGCAATCTAAAACTATATAAATAAACCGGACTTAAATCGGGAGATCGGATAGGATGAGGCTTGGTGAACCAAATGAGTATTGGAACTCATATGATATGGTTTAACAAGGCCTACATACTACAATGAAACCAAACCTAAGTGCTTTCGACCCATCGCGACCCATTAAGGTAACATACGCTACTTTAACGCGTCGTGCGCGCAAAGCGCGTTCGAGACGTCTAACTAGTCCTATGACAAGTATTTATATGCCTAAACGTGTTTAATTATGTTGTATAATCAGTTATGTACAAAAGTTTAGGTTACATAAGCTTAATTACCAATTATACATGAAAAGGGTATTCTGGTAATTTACCTAAGGCATATAAACTACCTATCATACAACTATTCAAACGAAGCGACCATAGGGTATAACCTCGGGAGGTTATTCCCTACCTACTATGGTCACCTAATGTATTTGGTCGGATCTTAATGATCGACCAAACTGGGTCGGGTTCGAAGGTATAAGCGATTTATTAGATCGCTTACCCTACGACCCTAGACAACGTGGTAATCAGTAGGCATAGTCCCAAGGGACTATTACCAACGTGATTACACTCACGTTGCGAAGTTCAAACGAACTTCGCATTGACCATAACTGGTCAATGTAGAAAGTCAAACAAAGTTTGACTTTCAGACTCGAAAGACTCGAAAAGCAATAAAAGAACGAAAGAATACTTACGAAGGGTCCCCGAATGCTAACTTCGATTCAAAAATCTCAGGTATGAAACAATAGTTTCAACTTAGAGTTTCTCAAATCAAAGTTCTTGTAATTTTGAAGCATGGGGGGTGGGGTATTTATAGGATTTCCCGAACCGTTAGGATCGTTTCTTGGAAAAAGTGCTTCAATCTTGGCCATACACTAGCACCCATGGTATTGTAATACCATGTGCCAAAAATACCAGCCCATAGATTCCCAAAACCATGTGCAACAAGTGGGAAGGACTAGATTCGATGTATAAGCAAACATCTTTCAGAAATGACAGTTTTGGTCCCTGTTATGTGTTTATGCCATTTCCGACACTTCTAAGGCCCGTAAAGCCAAATTTAAGGCCCTAAAATGATGTCTAAACATTGGGGACATGAAACATACTCAAAAATATGCCGGGTGTTGGTTCGTTTGGTCGTACGAACGCGATGTTCGCTTAATTACGACGGAATGCGCATAAGCGCGAAAAACGATCCAAATGACGCAACGAATGGATTTTTGGTAATCCAAACACTAAAGCATAATATAGTCATGCTTACATAAATTTTTGGATGTCCGGATGTATTCAGAACGTAAGTTATGCGCGAAAATGCAAACTTGTGCACTTTTTGACACTTTTAGTCCCTGAATGACCCAAAAGTTTATTTTAGCACACCGAACACCTCAAAGCTTATTTCTAAGCTATGTAAAGGATATTTATGGTATGTTTAACTTATGGTCATGTTCCGGAATGTCTGTTACAGTTCAAATTGGCATACTTTCGCAGTTTGTCAACTTTAGTCCCTGTAAGCGATTTAACTTGATTTTGCCATACCAAAGCCTTCAAAACTTATTTCTAAGTTATGTAAAGGTTATTTAAGGTATGTTAAGCCTATGTCACTATTCCGGAGTGTTTGTTGCATTAAAATGGTTATATTTACGCATCGGTGCGCGTATAACCTTCCAGAAAGCGATTTAGAGTTTGAAATTGAACAAGAATTGATATGTGTAAATGATACACATATTTTTACAAATCCCAAGTATGAAATATAATATTTCATTGGTTTGGTATTTGTTTGATGGCCGTGGAGGCACAGGTGTTACAACTACCCTGACCTCCATCACCATACTAGTCTCGTATAGGCTCAATCTGGAGTGAAAACTCCTGACCGAATCCAAGTTATACCTGTTACCGACTTAGATACTGACGTAAGTCCATATTTGCATATGTGATTCTAGAAGTTGACTAAGTTGCTTGTTTACATCCTGTGTGAAACTACTGCATACACCGTGAGTTTTACTTCCCCATTTTCAAACTGCTTTCTGTGTTACATGGGGTGAAATGCATGTTACATACGTTTATACGTGCACATATATACATGATATAACGTGAATTATCTGAGTAAACACTAGTACATGAAAAGTCCCCACAGACCCAAGTGATTAACCGTAGGCCGGTGAATGTGTAAATAGTACTATTGGTCCGACAAACCCAATTGCGATGGCCAGGAACGCCATATGATACATATGCAATTGTACATGTTTGAGCATAGGCTATGGGGTACTAGCCATAGCTACACAGGGGCAGTGCCGTGGTGGTTGACCACGGGTTGAGGTGACAGTCAAGGCTTCACTTGTGGGATCAGTATATATATATATATATATATATATATATATATATATATATGCTATCAGATGTGCCAAATTGAACTATATTTACATCTAATTAATACAAACTAAAACAGTGAAACTCACTAAGCTATGTTTAGCTGATGTTTTCCAAATTATAACATGTTTTTCAAGCAAAGCAAAGGAGGAATAGGCTTGTAGGAGTTCCAAGTTATGAGAATGGATAGTACGTGAATAGATGCATAGCTACTAGCACAAGACTACTTGTGGGAAAACTGAGTTGTCACTTACCTGTCGTTGTGTTAATAAATAATGTAAACGAAACACGTTGGTAATGTATAATATAACATCTTTATGAGCAATGTGTTTGTTCCATGAGTCTGTTGCCCCCCACGTGCGCTTCCGCTGCAAGTCGGGGTGTGACAGAAGATGGTATCAGAGCCATTGGTTATAGAGAATTAGGTATCCTTAGTGAACCTAGACTATAATCATAAGCTCATCTTCCTACAAATAAAAACATGTAACAACTAAAACATAGTGGCTATTATCAGGATGGTCTTGTCGGGCAAGTAAGTTATTATGGTCCGGAACATAATAACATATTTGCTTGTACTTGGGATTTCTGAGAATGTCACTAAGAGAGGACAAGAAATGAACATATACACAAGTGGATACATACAATTGTTATTTTGTGTCAACATGTATATACGTGTATATATTCTGTGTACATTGTATCCACATTAATTGGTAATTAGCAATTGTAGTTATAAATTGTTTCCTTACAGGTACGATGTCGACTGAACCTAGTCAGGGTTATGAGGAGGATCCATCAATGGATTTGAATGCTGAGGATGAAGAGACGGAGTCGGAGCAGGAGGACACTTTCGTTCCATACGAGCTATCCAGTGATGCGGCCGATCAGTCTGGATATCGCTGTGATAGTTACCCCCCGAGACGTCCTACACGACAGGGGATTGAGATCACTAGTTCATATCAGTCTCCACCGCATGACCAGCCCGCTTCGGTGGAATATAGTCATACCTCAGATCCTTATCACTACCCAGGCATGGTCAGGAGGAGCCCTACCCCTATTATTATTCGACGCTCTCCCACTACCGTTCCCAGGGTTAGTAGGACCCATACTCCCGATATTCCAGCGGCTCGTATCTCACCTGCCCTATTAGATACACCCATTCTCCCTGCTATTAGACTTAGACAGACGGCACGTAGGAGGGCGCCGATGCCAGGACCAGTTTTTACTCCTCCCACTTCACCACTTGCCCCTACCTCAGCAGGATTACGACAGACAGTCACCGCTAGGTTCATTGACCCGATGCACGGATCCATACTTTCCTCACCCTACCATACCTATGAGCCGGGTGGGCCTTCACATCCTGTAGAGGATTCCCCTCCGCTAGTTTGGGGTATCCCAGCACCCCAAGCGGAGCCCCCTGAGTCACCGAGGAGTAGGAGTTGGATGGGATATGTGGTTGAGCAGTTGGTAGCACTCACTGTGGCAGTGACAGAGGAAGTACATCATCGTAGCACTTTGTATGATCACATTATAGTTATCCAACAGGCGATGATGAGGGTCCAGGACAGACAGACACATACGGAGTTCCTTCAAGGACGTGATCAGGCATTATTATGGTTTTATGGAGTAGCTATCGCCCTGTTGGCGATAGGGTTTGTGTGGTTAGCTTTCTGGAGACGCGTGTAGAGACACGGTTACTTTTGTATATATATCTTTTGTACTCACATCAAGCACTGGGCAGTTGTAGGCCTATGTCGAGATGGTGATGCGTGACGTTGTTTGTTTCTTGTACTAGATGTGGTTACTGTGTGTATGTCACTGTAGTGACAAATTTTGAATTGCATGTTACAAGGACTGATCCTTAGTGGGTTCAGTCTATATGTCAATTTTGATTAATGTACAGCGGCGTTTATATGTATAATAGTGACTGTTGTTTATACATGTGTGTGTGTTTATGGGGTTTTTAACAGTTGTGATGCAATACAATTTGATAATTGATATACACACCAATATATATGTATTTTTATGTTATAGAATGGCCCCAAAACGAGCAAATAACCTCACCGAGGCAGACATCGCACGATTAATAACCCAACAATTACAGGCGGTAATCCTAACTATCGTAGTACAAGTTACCGCCGGTGTGGCTGCAACCTTACCTAATCGCCAACCTGACCCTAATGTTATTCCGGTCGCCCCGAATAACGTAAGACAGGGATGCAGTTACAAATAGTTCATGGAGGGTAAACCGATGGAATTTAAGGGCATCGAAGGACCGACTGGAATTGTACGTTGGATAGAGAAAACACAAGTTGTCATCAATATCAGTAATTGTCCGGCGGACTCTATTGTCAAGTACGCGACATCAACCTTTGTGGATGAAGCTTTAAACTGGTGGAATACAATAGTCCAAACACGTGGGCAGGAAGCAATTGATCACCTGACGTGGGACGAACTTAAGACGATGCTTATGGACCACTACTGCCCAAAGAACGAAATCCAGAAGTTGGAACACGAATTCTGGAATTTACAAATGCAAGGGGCAGACCACGTGGGTTACACCAATTGTTTTAACACTCTTGCTCGATTACTACCTGATATGGTTCGACCTGAGCCGAAACGTATTGAGCGATACATATGGGGTTTAGCCCCAGAGGTCTGCAGTATTATAAACTCCGTGGAACATCTCACAATGGAAAATGTTGTGTCCAGGTCTGGCACAATCACGTTTGACATGGTTAGAAGGAAGATTCTGAAAATTCCTGGAGAAACATCTAGTACGAAGAGAACCGAATATGATTGGAAACCCCAAGGAACTCAACAAAATAAACGCAACCGAGTGACACCTCAAGCCTATGCCATGACTACTAAAGATGCAAGAGCAGATAATTATAAAGGAACGTTACCAAAGTGCCAAAAATGTGGATTTCATCATTCGGGTGAATGCCGAACCGTGGTCTGTAATAAATGTCAGAAGACGGAGCATTACGCAAGAAGTTGTAGAGCCTTTACTGATACCTCAACTCGTTCTTACCAACCCACTCGTTTTCAACCGCCAAGATCTCAACCAACCCAACAAAAACAATTACAACAACCCCAGAAACCGCAGTTGGCCTACACCCGTACTTGTTTCGAATGTGGTAGTATGAAACACTTCAAAATAAATTGTCCTAAACTCAACCAAGGTCAGACTGGAAAAATGAACCAGGGACAAGCTTCTACTTCAAACCAAGCCAGAGGACGCATTTTTGTGATCGGATCGGGTGATGCACGCCAAGATCCGAATGTGGTGACAGGTACCTTTCTTATTTCCGATCAGTATGCTTCGGTACTGTTTGATACGGGTGCAGATAGGAGCTATGTTTCTATCAATTTCTTACCTCTATTAAATATGTCGGCTATTGAGTTAACAAGTCCTTATTCCATAGAACTTGCTAACGGTACCCCTATAACTAGTCACCAAATCATTCGTGATTGTCCTTTAATTCTTAATGATCACCAATTCCTTATTGACCTACTACCGGTAGAGCTTGGAAGTTTCGATATAGTAGTAGGAATGGACTGGCTGTCCAAGTACAAAGCGGAGGGATCCCTTGTCCTAATGATGAAGTTATTATGGTACAGGGAGAGAAGTCTGGTACCATATTAAACCTTATATCCCACCTTAAAGTGTTGAAATGTATACGTCAAGGATGTGAGGTGTTCTTAGCAAGTGTAATGGCGACCGAACCAGAAGAACAACGTATTAAAGATATCCCAATAGTATGTGATTACCCAGACGTGTTTCCCGATGAATTGCCTGGATTGCCACCCAATCGGCAAGTCGAGTTTCGAATCGACTTAATACCGGGAGCAGCTCCAATTGCCAAAGCTCCTTACCGTTTAGCACCTTCAGAGATGCAAGAACTATCATCTCAGTTACAAGAACTGCTAGACCGAGGTTTTATTCATCCCAGTTATTCACCTTGGGGAGCACCAGTGTTATTTGTAAATAAAAAGGATGGAAGCTTTCGGATGTGTATCGACTACCGGGAGCTGAATAAGGTTACCATAAAGAATCGATATCCTCTTCCGCGTATCGATGATTTATTTGATCAGTTACAAGGAGCCTGTTACTTTTCCAAAATCGATCTTAGATCCGGTTATCATCAAGTGAAAGTTCAAGAAGAAGATATCCCTAAAACAGCCTTTCGAACTCGGTACGGTCATTATGAGTTCCTGGTTATGCCCTTTGGGTTAACCAACGCACCCACGGTATTTATGGACCTCATGAACCGAGTTTGTAAACCATATCTAGATAAATTCATCATAGTCTTTATTGACGATATTTTGATCTATTCCAAGAGTAAAGAAGAACACGAGCACCATCTACGAGCCATACTAGAAATATTGAGGAAAGAGAAGTTGTACGCCAAGCTTTCCAAGTGTGATTTCTGGTTACAAGCGGTGCAATTTTTAGGACATGTGGTAGATCAACAAGGGATTCATGTTGACCCTAGTAAGATCGAAGCGATTAAGAATTGGCAAGCGCCTAAGTCTCCAAAAGAGATACGCCAATTCTTGGGATTGGCCGGATATTACCGTCGCTTTATTGAAAACTTTTCCTGCATTGCTCAATCCTTAACTGCCTTGACACAGAAAGATCGAAAGTTCGAATGGGGCGAAGAACAAGAAACAGCTTTTCAGCTGTTAAAACAGAAGTTATGTGAGGCGCCAATTTTGACTTTGCCAGAGGGCAATGATGACTTTGTAGTGTATTGCGACGCATCTCGACGTGGTCTAGGATGCGTATTGATGCAGAGAAACAAGGTTATTGCATATGCTTTCAGACAAATGAAAGTACATGAAAAGAGCCATACAACGCATGATTTAGAGCTGGGCGCAGTGATTTTTGCACTTAAGATCTGGAGGCATTACTTGTACGGTACGAAGTGTACAATTTATATAGATCACAAGAGCCTTCAACATATATTCGATCAAAAGGAGCTGAATATGAGACAACGCAGATGGGTGGAGTTATTGATCGATTATGACTGTGAAATAAAATACCATTCAGGTAAGGCTAACGTAGTAGCCGATGCCTTGAGTAGAAAAGATCGAGTAAAGCCACTCAGAGTGCGAGCTCTTGGGATGATTGTGCAAACCAGTCTTAAAGAGCAGATCCGTAAGGCTCAAATGGAAGCATTGGAGGAAGGCCAACTAAATAGCGAGAACTTACATGGAAATGAAGGGAATTTTGTGAGGAAACCGGATGAAATGTTGTATTACAAAAATAGGGTATGGATTCCTACTCTCCATGACCTACGTCAATTGGTTATGGATGAGGCTCATAAATCTAAGTACTCTATTCACCCTGGTACAGACAAGATGTACCATGATCTTAAGGAATTTTACTGGTGGCCATGTATGAAAAAGGACGTAGCTGAGTACGTGAGCAAATGCTTGACTTGTGCCCGAGTAAATGCAGAATACTAGAAACCCTCGGGAATGTTACAGCAACCCGAAATACCTCAATGGAAATGGGAGCAAATCACGATGGATTTCATGACCCACCTTCCAAAAACACCCCGAGGGCATGATGCGATTTGGGTAGTAGTGGATAGACTAACCAAATCGGCGCACTTTATTCCAATTCGTACTAATTACAATACCGAGAAATTGGCCGAGATCTACACGAATGAAATTGTGGCAAGACACGGGGTACCAGTTGCAATCATTTCAGACCGTGATAGTCATTTCACTTCACACTATTGGCAACAGTTACAAGAAGCTTTGGGGTCTAGAATAGACCTGAGTACGGCTTACCATCCCCAAACCGACGGCCAATCAGAACGAACTATACAGACATTGGAGGATCTGCTTAGTGCTTGCACCCTAGATTTTGGAGGAAGTTAGGATAAGCACCTTCCCCTCTTCGAATTCTCCTACAATAACAACTATCATAGTAGTATACAAGCTGCACCATACGAAGCACTATATGGCCGGAAGTGCAGATCGCCACTTTGTTGGGCTGAAGTGGGCGATACTCAACTCACGAGATCTGAACTAATTCAAGAGACGACAGACAAGGTGCATAAGATCCAAAGTAGACTGAAAGCGGCACGAGATCGACAGAAAAGTAGGTGACAAAGTGTTGTTAAAAGTGTCACCGTGGAAAGGAGTGATTAGGTTTGGAAAGGCAGGAAAATTGGCTCCGAGATACATTGGGCCGTATGAAATTATTTCCAAAGTTGGATCTGTAGCAAACCGACTGAAATTACCAGAGGAACTAAGCACAATTCACGATGTATTCCACGTATCCAACATAAAGAAATGTCTCACGGATGAAGCAGCGATTAGGCCGTTAGAAGATGTGCACATTGATGACAAACTCCACTTTGTGGAGGAACCGGTAGAAATAGTAGACGGGAAGATCAAACAACTACGTCATAACAAAATTTCGCTGGTGAAAGTCCGGGGGAACTCGAAGCAAGGACCGGAGTATACCTGGGAACGGAAGGATGAGTTCCGTAGAAAATACCCACATCTCTTCCCTAACAAGGCGAATTGAATTTCAGGGACGAAATTTCTAAACCAGGGGAGACTGTGACAACCATAACAAAACCAGGTACACACCCTACACGGTCCAAAACCGTAAAGCCTACTTAACACTTTAATTGTGCGAAAACCCTATAAACACATGTGTGACTTATATGCTTGATTTAATGATATCTGTTATGTCTCAGAGGAATCCGAGAACACGTTATGACTGACATGACACTAATAAGGACCCATGATGCGAAGTTGGTGTCCTTAGACTTTAAACACGTGTTAAACCGGAGCTTTCCGTTTAACAGCGCACTAAACCTTTGAGGTTGATTATTAGGTTATCTGTAGCATTATTTAAGATTCCGAGTTCCAGGAACATCTTAATTTTGTACCATAGACTGTGACATAAGATTTGAAGCCAATCTGAGATTGGGCACGCAAAACGAAGCAGCTTCCCGGTTAAGGAAACGCTCTCGTTTCAGGAATAACATAAGGCAATCAAACGTGCAAGGAACGATCGATCAAGCTTAAAAACACTTAAACCACCCTAATACGAGTCTTTTATGATTAAAACGTAACTGGGTTCGGATTTCAAGACGGTTATTCATGATTTTTAAAACCGAGTCTTTTGACACTAATTATGCGTAAAACGGAGTCCGTCACGCAAATCGAGAACGCGCCCGGGACCCGTAAACGAACCTAAACACTCACCGAAGGATAAAGATTATCTTTTAGCTCGTTTTTTGAGGCATGAGGTGGCCTAGGGGGGCCTACCCTAAACCGCCACCACCCCCCTAATTATATATATTTTCTTCTCATTTTTTTCTTTAATTCCCACACAAAAATACTCCAAATTCCCTGCTTCTTTCTACTAAAACCAGATGATTTATCAAGAACAAGTCACAAATCAAAGGTATAAACCTTATTTTCTATGGTTTTAAGCCTAGTTTCTTGAGTAAACTTGAGTTAGGTCATGAACAACCATTTTAATCCATGAAATTTTGAGTTTTACACAAGTTTATGGAATGAATATGAACACCAAATGAATACCCTGGTGTTATATGGCAGCCATGGTTATAAATCTTTGGGTTTTGATACCCTAATCAACACTTATTCGACAAAAATCGCTTAACTATTCGACTAACCGAAAAACAATGAATCAAAGCTTGATTGATCTAAGTTCTAGCATATTTGGATTGTACTTGATGTGTAGGTACTGAATATAGTCCATACATACTTCTGGACTCAAGAAAAACACTCGGACTCGAAGGAATCGCTAGGTATATCACTCGAAACTCGAAACTAGCATAGGCAGAATATTGTTTAGATCATAACTTGCTCTGTGATACGTGTATTGAGCTGAAATTTTGTGTGGTGATGAAGGGTAGTGTCAGGAAGGTCCACGTAAAATTTTAGAATTGTTGGAATTTTCTACGATTTTTTATGAATTTTTTACTCTTTTACAAAAAGAATTCTGGAAAAAATACGAAACGGATTTAATAAATTATTAAATCTTACAGAGACATTAAGGAACATAAAGGGAATGTTTTGGGAAAATTCGGAGTCCATTGTTTGGTTTGGGTTAAAAATCCGCGTTTTTGCGAATTTTCGGTAGCCGGAAATGCACCGAAACGAAATCGGAAAAATCTTAAAATTTTTGGAGATGTTTCTGGAACCATATGGGATGTCCAGGAATTTTGTTGGAATTTTTGGAGCACTGAGGGTAATTAATACTAATTAGGTGGTTAAATATGATTTTATAAATAATTTATTTAGACAAGTAAAATGCCAAAATAAATTCCCAGAAAATTTCCCATAATCTACTGATTTTTCTAAGTTATATAAAAATTTACAGATTTTTATTCATATTCTAGGTTAAATGGAAAGTTTTGGGATTAAAAATAGATTATTTTAAATCAATTTCGGCAGTTTACCGTATAACGAACTGGCCGGAACTGGGAACCGACCCAACCTGACAAATACTATAATTGAAACACGGGGAGTATTCCGGGAGATTCCAGGGTGGATTGGACACTCGGGGTGTGTCCAATACCAGTTCGGGAAATCCCCGACGGTAGAAACGGAAACTCAAAATTGGGCAACCTGGACTCCCCAAACACCCAAACTCCCTTAATGAAAAGTTAATCATTCTTAAATAACAACATGTTGGCACTATTGGTATTCTCGTACCATTGTCCGAATATGTTAAACTACTGACATTGCCTGGCACGCGAACCGGTGCCCGGAAGCCAAACTAAAATCTAATACTACCCTGACCTCCATCACCATACCAGTCTCGTATAGGCTCAATCTGTAGTGAAAACTCCTGACCGAATCCAAGTTATACCTGTTACCGACTTAGATACTGACGTAAGTCCATATTTGCATATGTGATTCTAGAAGTTGACTCAGTTGCTTGTTTACATCCTATGTGAAACTACTGCATACACTGTGAGTTTTACTTCCCCATTTTCAAACTGCTTTCTGTTTTACATGGGGTGAAATGCATGTTACATACGTTTATACGTGCACATATATACATGATATAACGTGAATTATCTGAGTAAACACTAGTACATGAAAAGTCCCCACAGACCCAAGTGATTAACCGTAGGCCGGTGAATGTGTAAATAGTACTATTGGTCCGACAAACCCAATTGCGATGGCCAGGAACGCCATATGATACATACGCAATTGTCCATGTTTGAGCATAGGCTATGGGGTACTAGCCATAGCTACACAGGGGCAGTGCCGTGGTGGTTGACCACGGGGTTGAGGTGACAGTCAAGGCTTCACTTGTGGGCTCAGTATATATATATGCTATCAGATGTGCCAAATTGAACTATATTTACATCTAATTAATACAAACTAAAACAGTGAAACTCACTAAGCTATGTTTAGCTGATGTTTTCCAAATTATAACATGTTTTTCAGACAAAGCAAAGGAGGAATAGGCTTGTAGGAGTTCCAAGTTATGAGAATGGATAGTACGTGAATAGATGCATAGCTACTAGCACAAGACTACTTGTGGGAAAACTGAGTTGTCACTTACGTGTCGTTGTGTTAATAAATAATGTAAACGAAACACATTGGTAATGTATAATATAACATCTTTATGAGCAATGTGTCTGTTCCATGACTCTGTTGCCCCCCACGTGCGCTTCCGCTGCGAGTCAGGGTGTGACAAAAACTGATGTTGTCGTCTGCCTCCTCCTCACATGACCAAACCATCTCAATCTCCCCTCCCTAATCTTATACGAAATGCTAGCCACTTTTAACCTTTCCCTAAAAACCTCATTTCTTATCCGGTCTAACTTTGTGTTCCCATACATCCACCTGAGCATCCTTATTTCTGATACCCCCATCTCGCGTGTATGTGTAATCTTGATAGCCCAACATTCTATTCCATACAACATAGCAGGTCTAACTGCAACCCCATAAAATTTCCCCTTTAATTTAATTGGGAACCTCCTATCACACAATACCCCAATGACGGCTCTCCAACTACGTCAGTTAGTGTGGATGCGGTGGGCTACGTCTCTATCTATCTCTCCAACTCTTTGTACAAAAGATCCTAAATACTTAAACTTAGTTTCCTGTGGAACCACTTGACCTTCAATAGTGATCTGCGTGTCATCATCGTCCCCTGCTTTGCTGAAATCATAGGAAAAGTACTCGGTCTTAGAGCGACTAATCTTCAAACCCTTGACCTCTAATGCTACTCTCCATTCCTCTACCTTCACATTAAGGCTTTGTTTATTCTTCGCAATTAAGACAATATCATCCTCAAAGAACACGCACCACAATATTGCCTCATGTATCGACTTAGACAACTAATCCAGAACAACCGTAAAAAGAAATGGGCTCAATGCAGACCCTTGATGAAGTCCTACCTCCACAAGAAAGGAATTAGTATCCCCTACTGGTGCCCGAACACCAGTTTCAGTCCTACCATACATATCCATAATAATATCTATGTAGTTCCCTGAAAACCCTATCTTCTAAACTATCCCAAATCAGTTTATGCGGGACACTATCGTATGCCTTTTCCAGGTCTATGAACACCATATGCAAATCTCGCTTCTTCTCTCTATACTTTTCCATCAATCTCCTTTGAATGCGTATCGCTTCCATAGTCGACCGTCCTGGCATGAAACCAAATTGGTTACCACAATCTAAGTCTATTATCTTATTCTAGTCTCAATTACCCCTTCGCAAAGTTTCATAGTGTCACACTCTCAAATTCCACTAGCGGGATTTTACTGCGAGGCGTGTGATAAACCAGGATCCAGCCACTAATCATGTTAAACATTTATAATAAAAGAAAATAACCAAATACCACATTCAACATAAAAAATGATGGTTTTAACATTTGTATCATAGGTAACGAACCTTGATAGTAGGCTGGATACGGTTTGGTCAAGAAAAGCTTTGCAATTTGCGACTCCATGGCTTAAGACCTATGATGTTCAAAGTCTACCTTGTGGGACTTTTGTATTAGATAACTTGTTTCAAGTTTTATTTAAACATATTTCAGTCTTTTATATTTAATATTTAAGATTTTATCATCCTATCTTCCCCTGCCAATGTGAAACTGTTATCAATCGTCATGCATAAACCCACCGTCTGGGCCCACCGGAATTCGGGGTGTGACACTAACCTGGCAACAGAGCGTACCTAGACACAACAATGCAATGTAACAAGAAAATAAAAAAAAAAGGAAAGGAATGATCTCACCCGGTGGTGCGTATAACTCTGAGCAGATCAGACTTGCAGCCTTTACTTATGGCTACAAGTTTTTTATTAGAAGAATCAGCCGCAAAATTCTATCAGTTTGCCCTGTAACCTTCTAGGGTTACAAAGACCAATAAGAACCACTTCATACAGCTCTAAGAACTACAAATCTTCTATACCGTGCACACACCCCAAGAACTCAGATAACACAAAATTTGAAATTGGCAGATCAAATCACCACCAAGACTTCCAAGATCTACTTGGATCTACATAGATCTGGTTCAGATCTAACTCTAGATACACAGCGGAAAGATAATAACCCCAAGAGCTAACGAGTTCTCTGATACCATGTAAAAACAATGATATCAAATGATCAAAAGACAAATCAACTCAGAATACCTAAACCACTGATTGTATTAACCCTAAAATACTCTGAATGATTACAAAGAACAAATCTAACACAACTCTCACTCTATAAGATTATTAACATAAAAATATCATACGAAATACAAGAAATCCTCACAAACTAAGTTTTGATTCAAGATGAATAAAAACTTTACAAACAAAAAACCCTAAATCACTTAGAGAGAGAAACGAGAGCACACTATGAAAATATCTAAGTGAATAATGATGAAGACCCAGGTGTTAGTCTTTTATAGCAAACACATAACCGACTTGAACCATATCTTAAAACCCATTGATGTTGTTGTAAGTTGTTACAACCACCAGTATCAAATAGGCCCATATATCTTTTCAACTCTTGTGAGCCCACGAACCAGATACCCAACTACTAGCAATCCACCCGGTACCCAGCTTCAAGCAACTCTCAAGTGTCCATCCAGCCCAACATATATTAACAAAAAACAAGTTATATTAATCAGTAAATTAAATAACCAAGATATTAAACAGAAATATAGTGTAATTTTAACAATCCTATACATACATATATAAGATTTTAAATCATTAAAGTTTCCTATTATGGCAAGGTATGAAAAATCAAGAATCTAGGGTTTTCAATCCATGCAAAAAACATTCAACACACTCCTATGATCATAGACAAACACTAGACATCAACAAGTTTGATTAAAAATGATTTTGGATAAACTAGGGTTTTTGACCTAAACTTGAAAATCTTAAAAAAAAACATCAAAATTGATCAAGAAGATTACTTGTAAGCATTATAGAATGTTGGAATCGATCAAGGGAGTCACCAATTGCAAGAACCAAGCAACAAATCAAGATGGAATGGTGAACTTAGGGCACAAATTTCGAGAATGGTTGGGGTGGGGGCTCTAGTCGTGGGTTATGAGGGATAGGGTTGGGTTTTAATTTGTTTTTTTTTTATAAAATCGAAGTAATAGAAATCAAGGGTGGACTTTTTGGTGGGTTTTGCAACTTTTGGTGAACCTTTTAACTAATACATGCCCACTAAATCGTTTCTCTCCTAAAATTAATAGCCCGATTCTATAAAAATAAAAACCCGCTAGTTTGTTCATAATTTTTTTTTATAAACGTAGATCATACAAAAAACGCACATTGCTACGCAATTACGAGAAACAACTGACAATTAATCCATATATGTTGGTGCATATTTGTGACAACAGCTTTTAGATTTGGTCTTTGGATATCTTGTAATTAGTAAAATGATAAACAGTTAGCAGGTTTAGCTTTGTATTTGTCAAATAATAGTGTTTGGGCTAAAGCAAACCCATATAGGGTGAAGGGGGACGAATTGGGCCTAGCCCATGTTGGAAACCCTAGCCCAAGTTCCAACCTTTTGTTATATAAACCAATCTTTGCATTAGGGTTTAGGTTAATCAACCAAAACGATTTTAGAGAGGAATTCGTGAAGGCGTTAGGGCTTGGACGAAATCAGTGATCTAGATTAATTGTAATTCTTGTGATTGATAATCAATAAAGATCGGGTTTATTGGAATTCTGTTTTCTACTCGTTTTTGTGATAATCTGATCTTGAGGATTCCGCATTCTAGGTTGGATTGACAATTCTGTGAAGATCCGTACGAACCAGGGGACCTATAATATAGTCAAATAACATATAATTCCACAAAATTGCAATACTATATCCATGTTTCACCAACGTTCGGGGTCAGACTCGTGTGTGGTTTGGTAATTTTGTTAACTCACCGAATTACTGTCATGTGAGTGTTCGTGTACTAACTGACACACTTAACCAACTAACATCAAGTGAAATGCAATAATGAATGCTTTTGATAATGTTATAGATAACAGAGTTGACCTGAAAATTCTCGGTTGTCATACATAGTATGCCCTAGCAACTTAATCCCTCTGTAATTCCCATAATATTGGGTGTCCCCTTTGTTCTTATATAAAGGCACTACAACACTACTTCTCCATTGATCAGTCAATTTTCCATATTTAAATATAAGATTGAAGAAATTAGTTAGCCATCGAACTCCTTCCTCTCCTAAACACTATTAGTGCATATTATGTATGTCCGCCACTGTGCGAATAGTCTATATAGAGCGTGTATTGAATATTGTATAGTTGAGATATGAGCACATGACCTTGGAAAGGACGAGACAAGTTCGCAAGAATGAGACTCATTCGTACGGATGAAACTCATCCGCACGGAAGAGCTAGTCTGTTCTAAATGTCAAAGTATATACATAGTGGTCATGTGTTCATAGATGTTAAGTTTTGGAAACTAGAGGAGATGCTGGAGAGATTGCATGATGCTCTCTCAAGCTTATAAATGATGTATACTCTTTCGGTATGAATGGAATCCTTCTACTTATGACTATTCTTACGGGAATTCTACCGAACTAGCTTTATCCTATCCAAACTCTGTCTAAACCCGTTGGATCCGGAACTTTCAATTGGTATCAGAGCTACGGTACCGATTCAGTCAATCTAATAGTTGATTGAATCACCTACACTCATGATTTATGGGTTTTTAGATGAAAAACATCAAATTAAAGGACAATCCATGGACAAAAAGTAAAATTGAAACCATAGGATTGGTTAGAAATGAATTTCGACCTAGCCTGTGAAAGAATCATCATAAAATTCAAAGAAATAAAGATTTTAGATCGAAAAATGTTAACAGCGACGTTTCGAACGGACGAGACATTCTCGTGCGCAAGAGTGCTTATTCGTGTGAAGGAGTCATTCATCCGCACGAATGAACGCTTATCCGTTTGAAAAATCGTGTTCATCCGCACGAACCGGTCTTTCATCTGCAGGAATTAACCTTCATCCGCATGGAAGGCTTTCATCCGCATGAATTGCTTAATCCATTCCAAATATATCATTTCACCCGCATGAAGGCATTTTTTGATCGTGGTGATGAGACGAGTGTCCAAAAAAATTTGGTGATAGAAATTTTTTTCGAGATTTTAACGTCATATACGAGTTGTTCGGGGAGACCGTTGGAGGTTTCGGAGAATAGATATGTTGATGACTTTACAAAGTGTTGAAGTTAGTGGGGTAGTCAGGGGTACCTATGCCGAATGATTATCATTTGGAGTAGTGACTATTAATGGGCCAAAACGTAAAATCCGCATTTGATGAAAAACTGACTTTTGAGGAGAAAAATGTTATATTTGAGTTTTTTGGTGAATAGAGAGGACTTGATTTGCTCATTTTGACGGGAAATTTAGTGAAGAGTTTAGAGATGTCAGAATTTGCCAAAAATGAGGGGGAATAGTTTTTCAGAATTTTTGGAAATTCAGACGGGAAAAGGTTCAACAGTATTCGGGTGGTTCCAACTTCAGATTGTCCGGGGATGCATAGGATCTGAATTTGTTAGTCTGTGATTATAGGAAGTTCGGATTCTTTAGATCGTGACCAGATTGATGTCTTAGAGTTTGAGTCCGAGTCGTCATAAAATCCGGTTAGAAGGATTAGCATCAGTATTGTCGATACTTTCAAGATATTAGATACACGATAGCTTGGTGATAGTCTAAAGTTTCAGAATGGTTAATATTCGAGCAAATGAGTTGTTTTCTGGACTAACCACTGGGGAGTGATGATATTTGTTAATTAAGTTACTGTCAGGACTAAAGGAGAAGACTGTACATATGTTATCGTGACTGAAGAGGAAGAATGTGAATTTTATCGTGGAAGAATGATTCTTAGATCAAAATGTATTACCAAGATGATTTGTTATTTGATGAAGATTGGCTGATTGTGGAGATTACCGTTTACACCGATCCATCATTCAGGAGTGAGCTTAAAGGTGATTACAGAAAACAAGATTTTAGATTTTCTGGGTATTTATAGACTTGAAGTTTACCGGTGTGGTGATTCGAAGTTTCTATCAATTTTCGTTTGGGTTTTTGACGATTAAGAGATTGAGCTAAAGTGGTAGATCAAATACCGAACACGGGTGTAATTAACGTTGAA
Source organism: Helianthus tuberosus (assembly GCA_030545235.1). NCBI lineage: Eukaryota > Viridiplantae > Streptophyta > Magnoliopsida > Asterales > Asteraceae > Helianthus > Helianthus tuberosus. The sequence goes on along the minus strand of CM060432.1, from coordinate 60,936,140 downwards.
ACGGAGATGCTACTTTGTGTCATTTCAAGTTGGTGATTATTCGTGAATATTGCAGTTAAGCAAATCAGAGGAGGTGAGGAACCGTGCAAACAAAGAACTGAAGATTCATTCCAGAGGGAACTTAGTAGAGATAATGAAAGCCCGAATAATCAATCAAGGGGGAATTAATTGAAGATATCAAATGCTTGATTGAAGTTGCAGAATATTCAAACATCGGCTCTCATATTTAAAGATCAAGATTCGATAGTGACAACCATGGGGGAATTTGTTAGTGCATATTATATATTTTCGTCACTGTGTGAATAGGCTAGATAGAGCGTGTGTTAAATATTGTATAGTTGAGATACGAACACATGACTTTGGAGAGGACGGGACAAGTTCGCACGAATGAGACTCATCTGCACGGATGAGCTCATCCACACGGAAGAGCTAGTCCGTTCCAAATGTCAATGTATATATATAGTGGTCATGTGTTCATAGAAGTTAAGTTTTGGAATCTAGAGGAGATGCTGGAGAGATTGCGTGATGCTCTCTCCAGCTTGTAAATGATGTGTGCTCTTAATATCTTAAACGTTAATTAACGTATCTTGAAACAATTGAATAATGTGTAGAGGTTTAAGTGGACAAACAATACTGACAATCTAGGTGAACTTGTTTAGAACTTGAAGTTTATCAGATCAACGGTATTTGTTACAAGTCTCAAAAACTGATATGATCCTCTTATACAAACTCAGAAAAATATGTCTGTAAATATGTTTGTACATAGATATTTCATTTCGGAAACCAAAAAGATTTTCAATGTGTTTTAGCATAAACTTTGGAAAATTAAAAAAGATTTTGTTTGATCTTATTTTCGACTACTGATGATGGAATGGTGATCTTCAAAATCCAAAGCTGCAACAACGGGTTGGCAGTTAATCTGGAATGAAAATGTTTTGAAAATAATACAAGTTCATTAGTTTGAACATAACATTGACAGAAAACATCAGTTTGTTCATAAAGTGTTTAACCAAGGTTATTAACTTGGACTTGGTTGACAAATTAGATAACCAGGGTTATTAACTTGGACTTGGTTAACTGAGTGGGTTGTTAAAACTGACAAAATGTTTGAAATTTGAAAAATCTGAAAAAATGAGATTTTAAATGAATGAGTCTCATCCGCACGAAGGAACCTCCTTCGCACGGAAGAGCTCATCCGTATGAAAACACCTGATCCATACGAAGGTAACTCCTCTGCACGGACCAAGAATAGTGGTAGTATATATATTAGTTCACACGAATGAATACTCATTCTTTCTAAACTACTTCCGCACCAAAAATCCTCTGAGAGTTAAAAAGTTTTCCAAGTAACGAAGTGCTGCCAAAAGTGAATTTGGGGTGTTGATTTACACAACACTTACAATGGGAAAGGTAGATAACATCTTAAATATGGTCAATTTGGATTTAATTGATACATAAGGAATTAAAATGAATAAAAACTCAGATTTGTGATGATTGAACGAACAAATGTTAAAATCGATCATATATGTGTATAAATCGGCCATGTGTGATGTTAAATAAATCATCAATTTGTAAAAAAACTTGTAAAATTATTGAAAGATTGAAAATTGGTTTGAATTGATTTGGAACTGAGGAAACACATTCGTACAGATGAAGGACGTCCGCACGAAAGTAATTCATCTGCACCAATTGTTGACATTTGTTCCTTTGCACGGATGTGGTTCCATCCGTATCAAAATTTTGATCCATTTATAAATGTGTACATCTGTACCAGATGTAGTTGTTATACATGGTTCATCCATCCCAAGCATTCATCCATACCAAAAAATATTAAGTGTTAAAATTTTCTAAATGTTTGTTTGTGTTGTTTGTTTAGGCTAAAACAACGAATTTTGATCCAAAGCACAATATCTGTTGTGTGCTAGATGATAAACTTTCAAAGATGGCACCACTTAAACCAATATTACCATTCTTTGAGCATTCAAGGATTAAGAAAGCTAATACAGAGAAACATCCGGCATACAAAAGTTACGTTGAAAGATTCTGGAAGAATGCTAAGTTTGTGGAAAACCCTCCATCAATTTACTTTGTGGTCAAAGTAGGCAATGAAGATAAAGAAGTTATGATTACAAAAGATCTTATTAGAAGAGTATTAGCTTTCGGTGATAAAGCAGATGACCCAACTGGATATTCGGAAAGAATGGTCAAGGGGTGTTTTTACCGAATGGGGTATACAAGATACGTGAATCATGCTAATTTTGCGAAGAGCAACATTTCTAGACCATACAAATTCTTGATGCATGTGGTCATTCATGCACTTGGGCACAGGAAGGGAGGATATGACATTGCTGTGGATTATATAATGTGCATGATTGTGGCTTTAACTCTAAATCTTCCATATAACTTTTCAAAGCTGATTTTTGAACAGATGAAGGAAAACTTGACACCGGATAGATGGTTGATGCATCTGAAGTTTATGTAAATGCTGCTAGATGATCTGTTTTCCGAATCTAGAAAAGAACAAGTCAGATCTGCTATCGTTAGAGCACATGAATAATCTTTCTTTGGATCGCGTCAATACTTACAAGAATGAAGCTGAATAAATTATTCCAAAGTTTAAGAAGTTGACTGGATTCTTAGGGAATAAAGATTATGTAGCACCACCGAAAGATAGATGGAGAACGAATGGTAGTAATTCTGACAATGAAGATGAGAAATTGGAAGGTTTCGAAGAAAAAAGAAGTAAGTGGTTCGTTAAGGAAGATAAACCTAAGAAAGTAAAGAAGCAGACAAAGCGAAACAGACCTGTGAAAATGATGCTAAGGGATGAAAGTGAAGAAGACGATGTCATTTCTGCTACATCAGAAAAAGACACTGGTGAAATGGCCCTCGACATTGAAAAATTTAATGCAAAAAGGTTAGGGTGATGAAGCAGATGATGAGTGTAAGACCCATACTAATTATACGAATAAAATAATGATAACAGTTGGCCTTTAGCTTACAAAAATGCCAATTACAAAAATTTCAAACATGATTCATAGATAAGTTAGTCATTAAAAGTGTTCAAATATGTTTTTCTATCATTTAACAATGTTTAGAATATCCAAAATATCCTAACAAGTGTGGAAGCTTCGACGTTATATGTGTCCGGTTCTTCAACGAGCTTGATCCATCCTAGTTGCACATATGAGAGACCTAAACAATATTTAAAAACCTTAAATGTTAGTAATATATGTGTTAAAGGTAGCTAAATATCATAAATTACCTCATCCATCCTCAAACAACAAAAATAAAACAATTTTATCAAACTCGCCGTAGGCTACGGTCCCCTGACCGTAGCTTACGGTCTGCTTCAACATGTTGGGCAGAATGCCTAGACCGCTTATGGTCCTGAACCGTAGGTTACGGTTTAACCCACATCAAATTAATTCCAAATTTGCCCTTGACACCAAAACGACCATAACTTTCATTTTGTTTATCCGTTTAATCTCTCATTTCTTCCTACGTGATCGTAATTCGATTCTCTATCATATAGACTTGAAATCCAACATCCGGATTAACAATATTCTTAATTTATAAGCTCTTGGCTTTTCAAACTCATTCAATAACTTTAAATTTCACATGAACATCATAACTAGAGATGTTTCCTATTATACGGAGTTCTATTCGCGAGAGTTACGCATCCGTGATCTAATATGTATCTTATTTGTTTGACCCGTTCAACTACTATTAATTGAACTTATTTATCACAATTTCCATATGCCGAAATTGTGCTTCCTTTAGTGATACCCACAACCCGAGTCTATGACTTTTCGTTCGCGTTCCCGATTCTCGGTTTACGCTTATATTTGACATCCTACCAATCATCCAGATATTATATCGAAGTCGTTATTTATGCAACCTTTTTGGTATACATCAAGACTTCATTTGACCCGTTTGGTTAGTTTAACGAAATCCATCGCTTTTACTTACCAAACGTTGATCTTTCTATCAATTTGACCCGTTTGGTTAACTTAGCGAAATCCATCGCTTTTATACAACCAAACCTTTCAAAAAATCATTATTTGACCTGTTTGAAGGTTTTAGTGAAATCCATCACTTTAGTACATTCAAACTTATCTATAGCTCATGATTTATTCGTTCGGTTTATTCATACGGAATCCACCGTTTAAGAATAAACCCAACTTCATGTATATACTTTTATTAAACAACATACAATAGTACACATTATTTATGAAGTACTACGAAGCATATAACCACGTACCTTTAAAGCTTTCCCTTCAAGCGGGTGTCCGCTCCGTCTTGACCACTTGATGATTCGCCCAATTTGCCTATAGAGTTCAATCCGATTTATCGTTTAGAACTCATATTACAATATGTTACACGCAACTTGCCAAACTAGTCAATTACGTGATTCATCCATATTTTCTCATTTCAAGATCGCTTAGACATTATATCGAGCATCTTGGGGCGAGGTTATCATACTTCTATTATCAAGTTCATGACTTTACTATTAATCATATCTTAACATTGTTTTCAAACCTCTATGTCTAGTGTGTATGATTAACACCTAGAATTCAATATTTTATCATCAAGTTCAACTATTTCTCTTCCACAATTCAGGTGTTCAACATAGTAATCAAAACCCATTTAACATAAACATGGTTAGTCATTCAAACACTTAAATTATGGCATTAATTCACTAATTTTCTCATCTAGGGTTTGTTCCTAGACTTGTATCTACGTCAATTCTGCCATATCATCTACCATTCATACTTGAATTACAATTATGAATGTTCATCACAAAATCATAATTTCACCAAATACCAAAATTTTACATACCTTGTGATCTCCTAACTTGGGTGACCACGAATTTAGCTTAAGCACTGATTTTTAACCCGATTTTCCTCTTTGATTTGAAAGATTTCGTGAATATAGGGTTTGAGAAAATCTCCCCTCTTGTTCACTGTATTAGTCGACCAGAACACACACTCAAGTGTGTGTTTTGTGTCAAAAATTCTTTTTTTTATTAATATTGGTTTTCCAATTGTCCATTTAAGCTCCTTAAGTTCTTAGATTTTGTAAAAAGGGCCCCATTACATATTTTTCATTAGTTAACAACATATTATTAACCATGTTACTTGTTCCTAGTTATATTTCATAAGTTTATGACCAACACATATCCATTTATACATACATATATACATACATACATACATACATACATACATACATACATACATACATACATACATACATACATACATACATACATACATACATACATACATACATACATACATACATACATATTGAATATTGTTGGGATATTACAAGTCCACCCCCTTAAAAAAGGGTTTCGTCCCCGCAACTAGGATACGTACCAAATAGGGAAGGGTAGAGTCACCTCATTTCTTCTTCGGACACCCAAGTGGTGTCCGATCCCTTCCGATGTTCCCATTTGACATTCACTTGGTTAATTTCTTTATTTCTTAAGCCTTTGACCTTTCGATCAAGAATCTCGATAGGCTTTACGACATAGTTTAGTTTATCGTCTACTTCAATGTCGTCGTAACTAATGTAGGCCGTTTCATCGGCCAAACACTTTCGAAGGTGTGAAACATGGAAAGTGTTATGTATACCACTTAAATCTTCAGGTAATTCCAAACGGTATGCAACGTTGCCGACCCTATCAATTATCTTGAAAGGTCCAATAAACCTTGGACTCAATTTTCCCCTCTTTCTAAACTGAATGATCCCCTTCCATAGAGATACTTTAAGCATTACTTTATCACCGATTTGAAACTCGATGGGCCTTCGTCTTTTATCTTGATAAGACTTTTGTCAATCTTGGGCCGCCTTTAAATGAGTTCGGACCATATCGATGTTCTCGTTAGTAGCTCTCACTACATCTTTGTGAGCGAGTTCGCGAGGACCCACTTCACCGCAACACAACGGGGTTCAACATTTCCGACCGTAAAGCATTTCGTATGGAGCCATTCCAATGCTTGAATGGTAACTGTTGTTGTACGAAAATTCAACTAACGGTAGATAAACATCCCAACTACCGCCAAAATCGATAATACACACCCGAAGCATATCTTCCAGCGTTTGAATCGTTCGCTCACCTTGCCCATCAGTATGTAGGTGATATTCGGTACTAATAAATAGTTTAGTACCTATTTATTCTTGAAAATCACACCAAAAGCTTGAGGTGAAACGCGTATCTCTATCGGACACAATGGATACCGGCACCCCGTGGCGCGCTATGTGTGACATCTGTGCTTGTAATCATTGTATAAACTTTGAATAGTTCAATTATCAATGAAACAATGTTATTTGATCCCAATATTTGTTTACTTATGTTTGACATTTTGCATGTTTTGATTTTTGTTCAATTTCAAACTCTATATCGCTTTCTGGAGAGTAATACGCAAACTGGTGCGTAAACGTAATCATTTTAATGCGACAAACACTCTGGAACATCAACATATGCTTAACATACCTTAAATAACCTTTACATAACTTAGAAATAAGTTTTGAAGGCTTTGGTATGGCAAAATCAAGTTTATTCGCTTACAGGGAATAATTTCGACAAACTGCGAAAGTATGCCGATTCGTACAGTAACGAACATTCCGGAACTTGATCATAAGTTAAACATACCATAAATATCCTTTACATAGCTTAGAAATAGGCTTTGAGGGGTTCGCTGTGCTAAAATAAACTTTTAGATAAAACAGGGACTAAAAGCGTCAAAAAGTGCATAAGTTTGCATTTTCAAGCATATCTTACGTTCTGAATATATCCGGATATCCAAAAAATTATGTAATCATTAAAATATTTTATTTTAAGTGATTCGCGTCCGTTCGTGTTTCGTCGTATTTAACCGAATAACGCAACCGTACGGCCAAACGAACCGACATCCGAGATATTTTTGAGCATATTTTAAGACCCTTATACTTTAACTTCATTCCGAGCCTTGAAATGGGGTTAACGGGCCTTAAATGTGCAAAATATGCATCGAAAAGCAAGTTTTGAACCTGCAGGGACCTAAACTGTAATTATGCCAAACTTGGCTTACACGGGGCGCGTAAGCTGAAGCCTCAGCTTACACGGGGCGCGAGAGACCCCCAGATCAGCAGAATGTTGTTTCTAGTAAGTTCCAGCTGTTCCCATGATTTGCAAATGGTTTTAATGAAGCTATGGGCTTGTTTTGAGGCTCCCATGGTATTACAAATCAGTGGGTACAAATGTAAGGCCAAGATTGAAGCTCGTTTATCGAGGAACGATCCTAACGGTGGCCCGAAATCTATAAATACCCATTTCCATTCATTTGTAACTCACACCTTGATCTGATCATATTCTCTAAGTTGAAGTTTCTACACTTCATACCTAAGAATTTTCAGATCAAATCTCCATTTCTTGGACCTCTTGTAAGTTTCTTTCGTTCTTTTTTCGCATTTTTAAGCACGAAAGTCAAATTGTGTTTGACTTTCTGCCTTGACCAGTTTATGGTCAACACGAAGTTCGTTTGAACTTCGCAACGTGAGCGTAATCACGATGGTCATAGTCCTTGGTGACTATACCTACTGATTACCACGTTATTTAGGTATAGTGACGAGTCATAGTTTCGGTCAAAATGTGCGTTTATGCGTATTTTGCAACCAAACTATTCTTGGGTATCAAAACCCTTTGTTTTGATATCAAACTTGTTTTCAAACTTCGATAAACATGTTTTAACATGTTTAACTCGTCACTTTAGGTTTAGTGCTTATATAGGGTCGTAAGATAAGCAGCCTAAACAACCGCTTAGACTTTCGAACCCGACCCGTTTGGTCGATCATTAGGATCCGACCAAACATATTTTGTGACCATAGTTGTATAGGGAATAACCTTCCGAGGTTATACCTTATGGTCACTTCGTTTAGTTAGTTGTATGATAGGTAGTTTATATGCCTTAGGAAAATGACCAAAACGCCCTTTTTGCGCACAAATTCATTTTAAGCATATGCAACTTAAATTTGACATCTAAACTGATTAGGCAACATTATTAGACATGTTAAGGCATATAATACTTGTCATAGGACTAGTTAGGCGGTCCGAACGCGTTTTACGCAAACGACGCGTTAAAGTAGCGTAAGCTACCTAAACGGGTCGTAATGGGTCGTAATCACTTAGGTTAGGTTTCATTTTAGAATGTAGGCTTTGTTAAACCATAACACATGAGTTCCTATGCTCATTTGGTTTACGAAACCACATTTTATCCGATCCTCCGATTTAGGTCCGGTTTATTAACGAAGTTACCTATATTAGGTGCCGATTGATTCCGTGATCTTTCTAGCATTGATTGATTGTTATCCAAAGACTATTGAGAAATCTCAAGTGAGTACATAGTCCCCTCTTTTACTGTTTTCAAATATTTTAGGGTGAAACACATGTGCCTACTTGTTACTTTCGTGCTTTTCATGCTTTCTTAACATGTACTTGCTATGTTCATTAGTACGCATATAGTACATGATTTCATATTGTTTTGCTATGTATGTTCACTTAGCATGCTAGCACATTGATTTTCATAAATACTTTTTTCGCATATGTTCACTCAGCATATGGACACATTGATTTACATTGCATTTCTGTTGCATATGTTCACTTAGCATATGGACACATTGTTTTACATCTCTACCATGTATGTTCACTTAGCATGCTAGGTACATTATTTTCATAAAACATGATTACATTTGTTATGACATTTGGTTTGTTTAATGAAACTGAAATACGTTCATTAACATTAGCTACGCCGCTCGGTAGTAAGTAGTGGCACCATAGGACTTGACAACTCCCATTTCTGAAATCCTGGGTTTGTTTGGATGGAAGGAATGACTGAATCCGAAAACATTTTTCATAACCTTTGATTTGTTCTAAGGTTTATCTTACAGTCTCAAGGCTTGGATGTATATGTTTAACAATACCACATAAATGTTTGTATCAGTAGAGCATGCATTTGTTTTACAAAACATAACTTTTGATTTAAACTTTGATTTATTCAAATATATTGTTTTGTAAATTTTACATATGGTTAGAGTAGATATTTTTATTTACTTTGCCATACATAACATTCGATACACATTACATGATTTACATTTGACAATAGATATTGTATACATAAACATTTGACATTTGTTTTAAACAAGACATTTTGGTGGTTTGTTTGGGTAAGTGATTTATATGACGAGGCGTGTGTAATATGATCAAAGCATGATGGATACGCCGCTGGTACTTCCTATATATAAATGCTTTTATGATATTACATATCGTAGCATTATGTAAACCATTTCAATTTTGACATATTACATTTTATACAAAGAACATATTTTCACATAAACATTGTTTTACAAATAACATAATTTGTAAAAATTCTTTTACTTGGTTATTTATTTAACCATACATCTTCCTTTTATATCATCTAATTCTTATCGATTTTCATATGATTTACAAAGGAAAACATTTTACAAGTTCATGACTAACTCTTATTAAACTTTTCTTTCAAATACAAGTCATGAATCCTATTTTAACAAAACCTATGTATCTCACAGGAATTTTATGCTGACGTACCTATTTTCACATGTGTTTTCAGGAGCTGATGCATAGGATGACCAAGATACACTTAGGCGAACCTGTGCCTTGGTGACATAAAATGAAGCTAGACTCGTTTAAATTTTGTTATGTATTTTTTGTTTCTGCTGTTTTAAGACAATGTAACCCATATGTTTTTAAATAAAACAAACTTTAAATTTCTATGGTTGTGAAACAATAATTCTGTTGCTACACTCCCCGACGTTTCCGCCGCGGTTTGTTGTTTTACGCGGTCGGGGTGTGACAGAAGAGTTGGTATCAGAGCCAAGGGTTATAGCGAATTAGGTTATTAGTAATGCTTTGACCTAGACTATAACTTTACTAGGACCCCAACACAAGTTATCTTGTGTTTAGATCTTAAAACATGCACATCACCTATCCTTAGGTGAATACCAAAACAAGAACTCAATTTTCCAAAACGATTTTTGAAAATCAATCATCTGTTTTTAAATGATTTGTTATAAGGTTTTGAACCCTCCAATTTTTCAAAATGATTTTGAAAATTCAATCATCTATTTTTGAATGATTCTTTTGGCCTTATGCCTTCCCAAATTTCAAAATCTCGTCAAAGTTTTGGGCCTAAATAATGTCAACACATGCAATCTGGAAGAGTGGATGCCTGTACCTCGGGTTTTCTATCTAGGCTAGAGTGTTCGTACAAATCCACATAATCAGACCAGTCACTCTTACCTGGGAACTCTTTGGGTGAGTGTCCACTTATAGGCTAAAGCATGTCTTCGTAATGCATTATTTTTGACCCATTTACTTTGATTAGTCACTGTGTGTCGTTTGTTTGCTTTGTGGTACGGACGAATGACCACCATCTTTGCTTTTGATAATTTTTGTATCATCTCTATTTTCATCTAATCATCTCACTCGTTTCCTCTTATGTTTCCTCTTTTAGAATGCCTCCTCGACGCGAAAATCCGATACCCAATGCCGAACTGGCAGCAATTATTTCGCAGCAAATGGCTGTTGTACTCCCATACATTATTGCTCAAGTTAACCAAGCCAACAACAACAATAATGCTCCATGCAACTTTAAAAGTTTCAATTCAGCTAACCCACTCAAGTTCAGTGGTTCTGAGGGAGCAACTGGGCTCCTACAGTGGTTTGAAAGCATTGAGAGTACCTTTCGTCATGTTCAGTGTCCTGATAATCGTAAGGTCGAGTTCGCTTCTAGTGTGTTCCAAAAGAGGGCTCTTACTTGGTGGAACGGGGTTATGAGAGACCGTGGTGCTGAGGTTGCTTTAGCACAGACCTGGGCAGAGCTTAGGGCTCTTATGATGAGGGAATTCTGTCCTCGTCATGAACAAAGGGCTTTAGAAAGGGAGTTTAATGATTTGAAGCAGGATAGTGGTGAACATCGGGCTTATACCGACAGTTACAAGGAGCTGAGTTTGTTATTCCCCACAATGGTTACCCCACTTGAGAAAGCTATCGAGAGGTATGTTGATGGTTTACCTGACCCCGTGCAAGACATCGTCACTGGTAGCAACCATACCACAGTTCGTCAGGCGATCGAGTTAGCTGCGACTTTGACTGAGTCGCAGATCAGAAAGGGTAAGCTTCACAGGAAAGGTGACAAGGATAAGAGACAGTCATCTGACAAGAATGAGAGTAAGAATGGCAAGAAAGCTGGGCCTTCGAAAAGGTCTAGGAAGCGCAAGGCTTCCCAAAACTTCACTGTTACAACGCAGGCCAACCAAGCTGCTCCAAACCAGGCCACGCAAACACCTGCCAAGAAACCATACCTTGGCAATGCACCTCTATGTAACAGGTGTAATGGTCATCATCAGCCGCATATTCAGTGTCATCATTGTACTAATTGTGGAAGATCTGGTCATCTTGTCACCACATGCCATCTTCCTGCTAATCAGAATCAAGCTGCACAAAACCCTGCTCAGCAAGCTGCTCAACCACCTGCTCAACAACAGGCTCAGGCTGCATGACCTCACTATCCTCCTGGTGCATGTTACAATTGTGGGGATCTGACCCACTACAGGAATCAGTGTCCAAGGTTGGTGAACGCAAATCAGGCTCAGGCTCGTGGACGAGTCTTCAACATGAATGCTAATGAGGCGCGGGCAGACAATGAAGTGGTCAACGGTATGTTCTTTGTTAATAATCAGCCTGCATCTGTTCTTTTTGATTCAGGTGCCGATAAGAGTTTTATGTCTTTATCTTTCGAGCCTTTGCTCCGCATGTCTAGAACGAAACTAGGAAAACCCTTGACAGTAGAAGTTGCTAGTGGTGAACCCATCGTTCTCGATTCTGTTCTTCGAAATTGCCAATTGAACCTTAATAACCATCTTTTTCCTATCGACCTCATGCCTATGTAACTTGGAAGCTTCGACATTATAGTGGGAATGGATTGGTTAGCCAAATATCACGCAGAGGTAGTTTGTTTTAAGAAGATTTTTCGTGTGCCTCTTTCATCTGGTAAGATCCTAGAGGTTCGTGGTGAGAAACCTGCTAGTAGGCTCAAACTCATGTCTTGTACTCAAGCTCGGAAGTATCTGCGAAAGAACTATGTGGCCTTCTTGGCACATGTTGTAGCAGATAAAGGCAAAGGTAAGTCTATTCAAGATATCCCTGTTGTTCGGGATTATCCTGAAGTGTTTCCTGAAGAATTACCTGGTTTACCTCCAGCACGCCAAGTCAAGTTTCGTATTGATCTTGTACCTGGTGCAAATCCTATCGCTAGGTCTCCGTATCGTCTTGCACCCTCTGAGATGCAAGAGTTATCTAAGCAGCTTCAAGAGCTTTATGACAAAGGTTTTATTCGTCCTAGCTTTTCACCTTGGGGTGCTCCCGTTCTTTTTGTCAAGAAGAAGGATGGCTCTTTTAGAATGTGCATCGATTATCGTGAGCTTAACAAGCTTACCATCAAGAATCGATATCCCCTACCTCGCATTGATGATCTCTTTGATCAATTACAGGGTGCTTCTTATTTTTCAAAGATTGATACGCATTCTGGGTATCATCAGCTTCGTGTGCTTGAAGAAGATATTCCCAAGACTGATTTCCGCACAAGATATGCGCATTATGAGTTCACAGTTATGCCATTCGGTTTGACAAATGCTCCTGTTGTTTTCATGGACTTGATGAATAGGGTCTGCAATCCTTATTTGGACAAGTTCATCATCGTTTTCATTGATGACATCTTGATTTATTCTAAGACTCAAGCCGATCATGAGCAACATCTTCGTCTTACTCTGGAACTCCTGAAGAAAGAAAACTTTTCGCCAAATTCTCCAAGTGCGAATTTTGGCTTAAGGAAGTTCAATTTTTGGGACATATCGTCAATGAACAAGGTATTCATGTAGATCCCTCTAAGATCAGTGCGATTAAGGATTGGGATATGCCTACTACTCCAACCGAGGTTTGTTCTTTTCTTGGTCTTGCGGGCTACTACCGCCGCTTCAATGAAAACTTTTCGAAGATTGTAGTTCCTCTAACTGCTCTAACTCAGAAGAACAAACCCTTTGAATGGGGAACTGGTGTGCGTGTGGTGTGATATATATTTAAGTATATTTTAAGCCCTTTTTACACGTTAGTCAAGTTTTAAATTTATAAAACATGATATTTACTAACACCAAACACACATATGGGCAAGTGCACCCATCGTGAGCGTAGTATAGTATTGGTAAGATACCGAGGTCGTCCAAGGACATAAGAGCTTTTAATACCGGTTTATCCTCAACGTCTAATCAAATCAAAAGTTTAGAAAAAGGTTTTAAACTAGAAAAATAAAAACTAACTAAAATGCTGAAAAATAAAATAAAATAAAAACAGATAGACAAGATGAATCACTTGGATCCGACTCGTGTTTAGTGTAACCTTTGATTATTTCCACACTTTTGCACTTTTTAAGAGATTATCTTAGTTATTGTAGTAGGCCCCTCTTTTGAAGGTGACGTTACCCTCAACCCAGTAGTTTGAGTCAGCAAGGATACAATCCTAAAGGGTTGGATTATTGAAAGATAATTAATTAAGTTATTAATGCATAATGTGGTAGGCCCCTCTTTTGAAGGTGACGTTACCCTTGGCTAAGTAATCTGAGTCAGCAGGGATACAGTCCTAAGTAGCCGGGTTAAAGTTTTAATAGTAGCTTACATATGAGGGGATCAAAGAGTTTGGACCCCCGCCATCCAATACCGGTAGCGGATTTACCCCCAGACTCAGGCTTGCTGGGTGGCGGTCTGCGAGGTGGGATCACCTCGGCGGTTGGGAGGACCGTGGAATATCCCCCCTACTTTTTCCAACATTAGTACTAAAAAGGGTTAGTTTTATGCCATATTTGATGTAATTTATATGTTGCATTTTGCATACATTAAATACCCCCACACTTGAATCTTTGCTTGTCCTCAAGCAAAACTCTTTATTTTGTGGATTACACTCCCAAATGGAATGGGTAGAAGAGAAGGTTTTGGGCTTGTCATAGAGTGTCGGGATTTCCAAGATTGTTTATTAAGTTTTATTTTTATTTATTTACAATCCTATTCGTTATGATTTATTTAAAAGATTACATAAGATAAATTACTTATTAGGGCATAACATGCCTTTTTAAAATTCTATTTATATACAAGTTCACATACCTCACGGGGGATCACTCAACACTCGGCCGAAGATGTATTTCAGTGAATCACTTGAGAGCGGCATGGAACTTACTCCTACCATAGGCTTGCCAAGCAATCAATCCTCCTCCTTTTTAACTATACACCTTTGTAAATATCAAGAGGACTTTTGGGTGAAGGGTTAGGCTTGGGTTAAAGGTAGGTGGTTGGGTTAGTGGTTAGTAAAAGGGCGAAAGGCGTAAAAAGCGTCGGTTTTCGTAAGACTTTTTATTTTTGTAATTTTTATTTTTATGAAGCTATTATTCAAACAAAGTTATTTTTGATAAACTTGTTTGTTTATTTCTTTTTGCTTCATCATCATAATAAAATATTTTTTTTTATGTTTTTTTTTTGAAAGTCATAAGAAAAACCGAGCTTGTTACTAAAACAAAGGGTTAAAAATAAAAAAAGGTTTTGGTGGGTAAAAGGGTGTTTGTTTTTGGGTTAAGAAATGAAAAGGTTTAGGCTCAAAGGGGTTGACTAGGGGGATTTTGGGTGGGTGGTAAAAAAAGAAAAAGAAAAATAATGGTGTAGAAATAAAAAGGGTTAGTCCTAATGCCTCCGTCATTTACTTACTCGGGTTTAAGTTGATAAGGACCGGGAATGTACCGGGAATGTATCGTCGTCACACAAGAAACGAAAAATGAGCATTTAGTTTAAGGATATATATTGTATGCTCAATAAAGGCTCAAAACTCACTTTTTATGGGAATGAGTTTTTATGTGATCAAGTATATATAATCAAATTTTAACTAAACTTGTCATGCCGTTTCATAATTTTCTTATGTTGGTTCTTTTTATCACGACGCTATCGGTTGTAAATTTGTAAAAATATAACCTTTTCAGAACTTGAAATTCCCAAGTTAAACCAAGACATGTAAAAAAAATGAAAAAATTTTGAAAAAATTTGGGGTGAATAGCGGTTCCAATAGAGTTTTGTGTAAGGCTTGTAATTAGGACTTGCAAGATTCAAGGTTTTAGCATCCCCCCCACACTTAAATTACACATTGTCCTCAATGTGTCCCAAAAATAAGTTTTTAGGTTGATTGAATGTGTAAAAAGGTGTGAAAAAGCAAAAATTTATGTTACTGGGCGTCTGGACACGGCCCCGTGTCGGATGGACACGGCCCCGTGGTCAGAGTGCCAGTAACGATAACTTACAGAAGGTGGACATGGGGGCGTGTCGGCTGAGCACGTCCCCGTGTCTGGCAAAAATCTGCAGAATTTTAACAAACAGCAGGTCTGGGGCAATGGGCACGGGGGTGTGTCAGCTGGACACGACCCCGTGTAGACAATCTGCAAAGGTGAAAAACAGGTTTCTGGCTTCGGTTTTCCTTTCCCGGTTTTAGTAGTACTAATGTTTAGTACTCTAAGCCTCGTATGTACCTGTTTTATCAATAAACACTACACCAAACCATAACAAGCATCCTAAATTACCACAGTTCAAAACATCCACATCACAAAGTTAAAAAAGAAAAAAAATGCAAAAAATAAAAAGAGTTAAAGGAAGTAAATTGTTCAACACACGGCACGTAGGCCGGAAATTGTTCATAAGAAAAGAGGGTTAACCTGTGGGACTACCAACCAGCTGCTCCTACCTCCACTCCTCCCGCCTAGTCCATGTCCTCGTCTTCATCATCACCTCCTCCTCTGTGCCCCGCCATGTACTCCCGGATGTTCCCAATGTCATCCTGAATGTCAGAGATGTTTCTCTCAATTGTTCCGACCCGGGCGTACGTGTTGCTTGCCAAGTTATAGGTGTTCCTGGTGCACATGAGGTTTTCCTGCAATAAGTCATGTAAGCTTTGAAAATTAGGAAAACCGCCTCCTTGTGAGGAGGATTGGCCCGGATCACCATGGAGCTGGTACTGGTACTGAGGAGGTGCTTGGATGTGTGGAGCATGTAAGACGAGCGCCTCTTGCGGGTTCCATGCATGCCCCTGGACTATTTGGAAGCTAACTGTCCCGTCTTTGGCTTCATAAATCAAGTTCATGGAGCGGCAGATGTGTATGTCCACTCTTCCCGACCATGGGCTCTTTTGGAAAGACCTGGGCATGTTCACGAAATGCTTGAAGAGACGGTATATCCACCTCCCGAAGAAGATGGGGGTTGGTGGAGTAGCGAGCCGGTTCCAATGCATGTTTCAGAGCAGGAGGTACGGAACATCGACGTGACTGCGGGTATGAATGCAATAAAGGACCACCAGATCTCTCAACCCTACAACGCCACTGCTGTCATGCCTTTGGCTACGAGAGTAAGTGAGGACCCTATGGATGTAACGGTAAAGAGGGTCCCTCAGCTTAGTGCTCTTAGTGTTGCTTGGGTTGTAGTGTCCTTCTCCTATCTGAGCCCAAGCAGCTTGGCGCTCATTTTCTGACAATTCTCGCAACCCTCCGATGTTCTCTTCATTACCCGCATCTTCCTCCGCATACAGCCCAACTATCGACCCAAACTATGCCATCGAAATCGAGTACTTAGTCCCCCCACATCGGAACTCTACCCCATCATTATAAAAAAGCGCCGCATTTTGAATTGAACACGAATGTGCTATAGAATTCCAGATTATACTCGTGGACTGAGCGAAGTGGAGTGGTTAGGGCGGCTCGTAGTGGGCCGATGACGAGGTTGTTAAACCGGTCAAGTTGGTTCACTGTTGCTAAAAGATCCATGCACGCTTGTCGTGGGTATTCCTCCGGCCTGGTTCGAAGCACATCGTATCTTGCTTTAGCATCCAACACATTTGCATTGAACCTTGTGAATTTCTTGGACATCTGAAAGAATACACCAAACAATTAGCACGAAACAGTGAAATTTTCGGAGAAAACCAAAAACAGTCGGCTGAACACGGCCCAGTGTTCAGCGGACACACCCCATGTTGGTCAGAAAATAGCCAGACACGCCCCCGTGCTCAGCGAGCACGACCCCGTGTCCAGACGTCTGTTTACCAAAAATCCCATTTTTCGACCCGTTCCCAAAAACTTGAAAAATTTTGGTCCAGTAGGGGCGGTTTTCCCCGAAAATGAAACCCCAAGTGCCTTTTTTCCCAAAACAAAGCGTTTACCCCTTCATTTTTATCTTTTTCGGTTAAAAAACAAGGGTCTGGGGTTTTTGTGAGAAATCGGGCAAATCTATGAACAATACAAGTGGGTTTACTTCCTGTAACATGAATCTAAACTAATGCTAACAGATTTATGCAAAAATTTGAGGTTCGATCCGGATGAAGTTCAAGAACCCTAGATATTTCCCCAAATTTTTGATGTTTTAACTACATGCAAATGCTTAATCTAACTACTAATAATGATAGAATCATACCTTGATGTTGTTGGAAGTAGAAGAGACGTCGAAATCTTGCAGAAAAATCGCCTGAACTAGAGCGTTTTCGGGGAAACGGGGCGTGTAGAAATGAAGAAACTGTTTGGAAAAGGGGTTTTATCCCGACAGTTGCGCGGACACGGCCCCGTGGGCGGGCAACTTTTAATTTTTTTTTTGTTTTTTTAAGTGCTCGTGTGAGTGCCCTTGTTTCCAAAAAACTTGGTTAGAAGACTTACCGATTTAGATGTCAACCCGTTTGTTCGTAACTTACCAGGTATGATGTTGATGCTTTCATTCTTCGACCGTTTGAAGCGAGATTTCTTCCTCTTCATCCTCAATGAATCCTTGATAGAGCTTCAGCCGCTGGCCATTGACTTTGAATGGAATTCCATTCCGAGATTTAATTTCTACTGCACCGTGTGGGAAAATATGGGTGATGGAAAAATGTCCTGACCACCTAGACTTTAATTTACCAGGGAATAGTCGAAGTCGTGAATTAAACAATAGAACTTGATCTCCTACTCGAAATTCATTAGGTTTAATGTGTTTGTCATGCAAGTTTTTCATTCTTTCCTTATAAATTTCAGAGTTTGAGTATGCATAATTCCTTAATTCGTCTAATTCATTTAATTGAAAAAATCGATTTCTACCGGCAAATTCTAAATCTAAGTTTACATTTTTTATTGCCCAGTAGGCCTTGTGTGCAATTTCTACTGGCAAATGACAGCTTTTTCCATAGACGAGCTTATATGGGGTTGTTCCTATTGTTGTTTCATAAGCAGTTCGAAAAGCCCATAAAGCATCATCTAATTTATCGGCCCATTCCTCTTTATTTAACCCTACGGTTTTTTCGAGTATTCGTTTTAAACCTCTATTAGTCACTTCGGCTTGTCCGTTTGTTTGAGGGTGATATGCTGTTGAGACCCGGTGATAGACCCCATATCTTGTTAAAAAAAATTCGAGTTGATGGTTACAAAACTAGAGAATAATTTTTTCAGAAATCTTACCACGACTCTTCCATCATTTGTTGGAAGTGCCTCGGCCTCGGCCCATTTAGACAAGTAATCTACTGCCACAAGTATATATTTGTTTTCTTTTGACGGTGGGAAAGATCCCATAAAGTCGAGTCCCCATACATCAAAAATTTCACAAACAAGAATGCCATTTTGTGGCATTTCGTTTTTGGAATAAATATTACCTGTTCTTTGGCAAGCATCACATGTCTTGACAAGACTTTGGGCGTCTTTGTAAATGGTTAGCCAATAAAATCCTGAATCAAATACCTTTCGTGCGGTACTAGCGGCACCATGATGTCCTCCGTATGGACCTTCATGACAATGGCAGAGAATTCTTCTTGCTTCGCTACCATGTACGCACTGTCGGATGAGTTGGTCAGCACACATTTTGAAAAGATAAGGATCTTCCCAAAAATAATGCTTTACATCAGCAAAGAATTTCTTTCTTTGATGATGTGGCCAACCTTTTGCGACTATACCGCTAGCTAGGTAGTTAGCATAGTCGGCGTACCATGGTTCTTCTCTGTATTCCACCATTTCTAGGGACTCCGTTGGAAATTTCTCGTTGATTTGCTCGTCCCTGGTTGCCTCTAAAGCTGGGTCTTCTAAGCATGAAAGATGATCCGCTGCGGTGTTTTCTGCTCCTCTTTTGTCTTTGATTTCAATATCAAATTCTTGGAGGAGTAGAATCCACCGAATCAAACGTGGTTTGGCGTCCTGCTTTTTGAAGAGACATCGAATGGCTGCATGATCTGTATAGACTATTGTTTTAGAAAGAACAAGATAAGAACAAAATTTATCAAAAGCAAATACCACAGCTAGTAATTCTTTTTCAGTTGTTGTGTAATTTTCTTGTGCTTCGTTATGTGTTTTACTAGCATAATAAATTGGGTGAAAATGTTTTTCTTTTCTTTGTCCCAAGACAGCTCCAACTGCAAATTCACTTGCATCACACATGATTTCAAAAGGTAACTTCCAATCAGGCGCTATCATGATAGGTGCATTGACCATCATTTCCTTTAGGGTTAGAAATGCTTAATTGCAATCCTTGTCAAAGATGAAAGTAGCATCTTTTTCAAGTAATTTTGTTAGAGGCATTGAAATTTTAGAAAAGTCTTTGATAAACCGCCTATAAAATCCGGCATGCCTTAAGAAACTTCTGATTGCTCTAACGGAGGATGGGGGTGGTAATCGAGAAATAGTGTCTATTTTGGCTCGATCAACCTCCATTCCTTCGCTTGAGATTTTGTGATCGAGCACTATTCCCTCTGTTACCATGAAATGGCATTTTTCCCAGTTAAGGGCGAGGTTAGTTTCCTCACATTGGGATAGCATTCGTTCAAGGTTATCGAGGCATTGGTCGTATGAATCCCCAAAGATAGAAAAGTCGTCCATGAAGACTTCCATTGTCTTTTCTATCATGTCATGGAAGATGGCTACCATGCAACGTTGGAAGGTTGCGGGGGCATTACATAGACCGAATGGCATACGTCGATAAGCAAAAGTTCCATAGGGACATGTAAAGGTTGTCTTTTCTTGGTCTTCGGGTGCTATCGGGATTTGAAAGTAACCTGAAAAACCATCCAAGAAACAGTAAAATTTATGACCGGATAATCTTTCTAAAATTTGGTCAATGAAGGGCAAAGGAAAGTGATCTTTCCTCGTTGCTTCATTTAATCGTCTATAATCTATACATACCCTCCATCCCGTGACGGTTCTCGTTGGTATTAATTCATTCTTTTCGTTAGTTATTACCGTCATACCTCCTTTCTTTGGAACTACTTGTACGGGACTTACCCAAGGACTATCGGAGATAGGATAAATAAGTCTGGCGTCAAGTAATTTGATGACTTCGTTTTTAACCACTTCTTGAACATTTGGATTTACTCGACGTTGTGGTTGTATTACTGATTTGTAGTCATCATTCATTAAAATTTTGCGCGTGCACATGGAAGGACTTATGCCTTTAATATCTACAAGCTTCCAAGGATCGCATTTTTGTGTTTTTTCAAAAGATTAATTAATTTTTCTTTTTCTAAACTACTTAATTTAGACGAAATAATTACAGATGATTTACCATCTTTGTCTAGAAAAGCATATTCCAAACCTTTTGGAAGTTCTTTGAGCTCAAGAGGTGGGTCTTTAGGAGACTCCTTATTGGGTTGCTCATTTTGATCAAGAATTTTAAAAGTTTGTTCTATGTGGTCAATCTTTTCACTTGTATCGGGTGGTTCATCTTCATCTTCAATTAGGGGGTCATTATTGCCGAATGGATATTTCATTGACCGCTCAAGATCGACACTCTTTTTAAATGCCCCTAATTGGATAGATAAATTGTTGTACTTCCGGTTTTTTAAAGCTTCGTGGGTTTTTACAAAGGGTCGTCCCAATACTAGAGGAGCGTCATCGAGGATGACAAAGTCGGTTGGGATTACCATTTGATTTGTTTGAACCAAGACATCCTCAACTACACCGAGTGACTTTATTACTTTCCGATTGGATAGAAAAATGGGTATTTGAAGTAGAGAAAAATCACCAATACTTAATTTTTCGAAAATGTAATTTGGCATTATGTTAACACAAAGATCTTTATCGATTGTGACATTACTATTAAATGAATTTTGAAAAAAACATGGAACCAGTGTAATGTTGATTTCAAATGGATCTTCTTTTATTAGTGAAGTTTGATCATTAGTTAACTTAACGCTTACCATTTCGTTAATTTTAGTGTTAGTGTTTAACTCTTTCAAAAACTTAGCATGAGTGGGAACTAAACAATGATTTTCAAAAGAAGGCGACAAGAGATTAATTTCTTCAAAATTAGACTCTTCTTGAAATTTAATGTTAACGGACTCACCTTTTTCGTTGTTTAACTCATGTGTCGGTTTTTCACTTATTTGTTCTTCCATTTTTACACTTTCAACTATCTCTTTTTTATTTAATTCTTCTCTTGCGCAGGACTCCTCTTCCCTTGCGCGAGATTCTTTTATGTAGCGTTCGATAGTTTTAAGGTGTTCTAATATCCTATCTGTTACGTCGGCGATAGAATAAGGATCGGGATCTTCATAGCTTTAATCCGGATGTTCGATCCTTGGCTCCTCATAATACCCATATGAAGTAGATGGTTCACACCATTGTTCTTCATTGTAAGTATATGATGGATAAGGGTTGTAATTTTGTTCTTCATAATACTCATATGAGGTGGGTTGTTCACGCCAAGGCTCCTCATAGTAAGCATATGAAGGTGGAGGCTCATATCTTGGTTCCTCAAAGTATGAGTATGAAGGCTCATACCTTGGTTCATCAAAATATGAGTATGAGGGAGAAGGTTCATACCTTTGGTCTTCATAGGATGTATATGAAGTTGATGGCTCGTACCTGGGCTCCTCATAGTAGGTGTATGAAGTGGATGGTTGAAATAAGTTACAATATTGAACCGAGTGCGGGTTACCACAATTAGTGCAATATTTTTCCCTATAATCATCCTCCTCATAGGTGTAGTTGTAACCTCCTGAGTATTGATCCATAAGAATCACTCAGCAGACCATAACAAAGTCTCGAGACCAGAAAGCAAAAATAAAAACGAAAACAGAGGCTGGACACGGCCCCGTGTACAGAATCTGTATCTGGGCGTTTTAATTAAAGTTACTGGTTTCGTTGAGCACGGGGCGTGTTCAGTGAGCACAGCCCCGTGTTCAGGTCACTGTAAATGCAAAGTCTAACTAAAATGTAAAAAAAAATGCGCGCATTTTCAAAAGGTTTTGATAAACTGATTAGGCCGTCGATTTTAAGCTTTCTTAAAATCCTTGTGTCCCCCCCGACAACGGCGCCAAAAACTTGGTGTGCGTGTGGTGTGATATATATTTAAGTATATTTTAAGCCCTTTTTACACGTTAGTCAAGTTTTAAATTTATAAAACACGATATTTACTAACACCAAACACACATATGGGCAAGTGCACCCATCGTGAGCGTAGTATAGTATTGGTAAGATACCGAGGTCATCCAAGGACACAAGAGCTTTTAATACCTGTTTATCCTCAACGTCTAATCAAATCAAAAGTTTAGAAAAAGGTTTTAAACTAGAAAAATAAAAACTAACTAAAATGCTGAAAAATAAAATAAAATAAAAACACATAGACAAGATGAATCACTTGGATCCGACTCGTGTTTAGTGTAACCTTTGATTATTTCCGTACTTTTGCACTTTTTAAGAGATTATCTTAGTTATTGTAGTAGGCCCCTCTTTTGAAGGTGACGTTACCCTCAACCCAGTAGTTTGAGTCAGCAAGGATACAATCCTAAAGGGTTGGATTATTGAAAGATAATTAATTAAGTTATTAATGCATAATGTGGTAGGCCCCTCTTTTGAAGGTGACGTTACCCTCGGCTAAGTAGTCTGAGTCAGCAGGGATACAGTCCTAAGTAGGCGGGTTAAAGTTTTAATAGTAGCTTACATATGAGGGGATCAAAAAGTTTGGACCCCCGCCATCCAATACTGGTGGGTATTGAAGGAGGTTCTACTAAATTTGACCCAGGTCCTTGCATGATCTATACACTGAACAAGGCAAGACTCTTACCAAACTGTTCCCTTAACCCCCGACCAGGTAGCCAACATATCTCCGTATAGACCGTGGAGATATGAATGGTGAAAATCTTTTATTTTATATAGACAGTAAAATAATGCCAAGACACCACGGACAAACGATAAGGAAGAATCACCTTCAACATAAGAAACTAGTTATTAAAGTCATTAATACATAACCAAATGAAAAGTGTGAAAATATTAAAAATAAAAAGTATTACACTAGACACTTTTCTTCACCAAGTGATGTAAGAGACTTAGGCAAACATGGCCTTTGATTGTCAAGAACTCTTACGATCAATCTTGGATCCCGAGATAACTCAAACACTCTATGATGGATGATGGATGATGGTGGTGGATGATGGTGTTGTGATGGTGGTGGAGTGTGGGTGAAGTGTGAGAGAGGTGGTGTGCCAAGGGATGGTTTGCAAATGAGCCAAGCACCCCTATTTATAGCCTGAACAGACGCTCGGGCACGGCCCCGTGTCCTTCCTCCTTCTCTTTCTTCATTAATTGCAGTTTGTCTGCATTAGTTGACCACGCCCCCGTGTCCGCTGGGCACGACCCCGTGTGCAGAAGCGTATCTGTACGATCAAGATTTCCCTAGATTCTGCGAATCTTAGAGTTGACCACGGCCCCGTGTCTGGTGGGCACGCCCCCGTGGTGGGTGATAGAAAGCTTCTACAGCTTTGTCTTTTCTGCCAACACTGGGGCACGCCCCCATGCTCACTCAGCACGGGGCATGTTTAGCCTTCTGTTCTCCTGTTTTTGCTTTTGCTTGGGAAGATGCTGTCGGGGGGTCGGGCATGCCACGTTTGTTCCTTTTCTTGTATTTATGTTAGATTTAGCTGCCTTTTTGCTTCTTTTGTTCATTTGAGCTCATTTAATCCTGAAAATACAAAAGGAAGACAAAAACATACTTTTTTCAACATTAGTACTAAAAAAGGGTTAGTTTTATGCCATATTTGATGTAATTTATATGTTGCATTTTGCATACATCAGGAACCAAACAGGAAGAAGCATTTCAGACTTTCAAGCAGAAACTTTGTGATGCACCTATTCTATCTTTGCCTGAAGGTAACGATGATTTTGTCGTATACTGTGATGCATCCAAATTAGGTCTTGGCTGAACAAAGTCATAGCTTATGCATCGAGACAGCTAAAGGTTCACGAGAAGAACTACACGACTCATGATCTTGAGTTAGGTACAGTTGTATTCGCTCTCAAAATCTGGAGACACTATTTGTATGGTACAAAATGTGTGGTTTTCACTGACCACAAAAGTCTTCAGCATATCTTCAATCAGAAAGAACTTAACATGAGGTAACGACGTTGGGTTGAACTTCTAAACGACTACGACTGCGAAATTCGTTACCATCCTGGTAAGGCAAATGTCGTAGCCGATGCTTTGAGTCGTAAAGAGCATGTCAAGCTTCACTGTGTCAAAGTTCGATCTGATATTCAAACCCGCATTTCTCAGGCTCAACATACTTGTGTTTCACAAGATTTGATGGGTAAGGAATTACCATTTCATATTAAGCCTCATCTCGAGCTGAAAGATAATGGATTGTATTATATCATGGACCGTTTATGGGTCCCAAGTCAAGACAATCTTTGCACCTTGCTTATGAATGAAGCTCATAAGTCTCGTTATTCAATTCATACTGGTGCAGACAAAATATATAAGGATCTTCGTACTCAGTATTGGTGGCCTGGTTTGAAGAAAGACATTGCCTTGTACGTATCCAAATGCCTTACTTGTCTTAAGGTTAAGGCTAAACATCAACATCCATCTGGTTTATTGGAGCAACCAGAGATTCCAGTTTGGAAATGGGAAAACATTGCTATGGATCTTATTACCAAACTTCCGCGCACTAAAAGAGGTCATGACGCTATCTGGGGAGTTGTTGATCGTCTTACAAAGTCGGCGCATTTCTTACCGATCCGTGAGAATTTATCTGCCGACAAGCTTGCTAAAATCTATGTGGATGAGATTGTATCCCGACATGGTGTTCCTCTGAACATTATTTCTGACAGAGATGCTCGATTCTCGCCTCGCCTTTGGAGAACCATGCAATCTGCTATGGGAACCCAGCTTAATTTGAGCACAACTTATCATCCGCAATCAGATGGTCAATCTGAAAGAACAATCCAGACTCTGGAGGATATGCTTAGAGCTTGTGTGATCGATTTTGGCGGTAGTTGGGATTCGTATTTTCCGTTGATTGAATTCTCCTACAACAATAGTTATCACTCCAGCATCAACATGGCTCCTTTCGAAGCTCTCTATGGTCGAAAATGTCGTTCACCAGTCTGCTGGAATGAGATCGGTGAAGGTCAGCGTACTGGACCTGAGCTCATTCTAGAGACAACAAATAAGGTTACGAAAGTTCGCGATAACCTTCAGACAGCTAGAAGCCGTCAAAAGAGTTACGCGGATCGACGATGCAAGCCCTTGGAATTTCAAGTCGGTGATTGTGTTCGACTCAAGGTTTCACCTTGGAAAGGTGTGATCAGATTTGGAAAGAGAGGAAAACTTGCACCTAGATATGTTGGACCATTCAAGATCGTCGAAAGAATCGGTAAGGTAGCCTACAGACTTGAGTTACCTCCTGAACTTGGAAATGTTCATCCGACCTTCCACGTGTCCAATCTCAAAAAGTGTTTAGCTGATGAGAACCTCCACATACCACTTGATGAAATTCGTGTGGATAACACGATGCATTTTGTTGAGAAACCTGTGGAAATCATGGAACGTGAAGTCAAATGGCTCAAACGCAAGCGCATTCCACTTGTCAATGTTCGCTGGGAATCTAAACGTGGACTAGAATTTACTTGGGAATGTGACGATCAAATGAAGGAGAAATATCCGCATCTATTCTCACAAGTTTCCTCTAAATAAATTTCGGGACGAAATTTCCACAAGTAGGGGAGACTGTGACATCTGTGCTTGTAATCATTGTATAAACTTTGAATAGTTCAATTATCAATGAAAAAATGTTATTTGATCCCAATATTTGTTTATTTATGTTTGACATTTTGCACGTTTTGATTTTTGTTCAATTTCAAACTCTATATCGCTTTCTAGATAGTTATACGCAAACTTGTGCTTAAACGTAATCAGTTTAACACGAAAAACACTTCGGAACATCAATATATGCTTAACATACCTTAAATAACCTTTACATAACTTATAAATAAGTTTTGAAGGCTTTGGTATGGCAAAACCAAGTTTATTCGCTTACAGGGAATAATTTTGACAAACTGCGAAAGTATGCCGATTCGTACTGTAACGAACATTCCAGAACTTGATCATAAGTTAAACATACCATAAATATCCTTTACATAGCTTAGAAATAGGCTTTGAGGGGTTCGCTGTGCTAAAATAAACTTTTAGATCAAACAGGGACTAAAAGCGTCAAAAAGTGCATAGGTTTGCATTTTCGCGCATATCTTACGTTCTGAATATATCCGGACATCCAAAAACATATGTAATCATTAAAATATTTTATTTTAAGTGATTGGCATGATAAAATTCCATTCGTCGCGTAATTTGGATCGTTTTTCGCGTCCGTTCGTGTTTCGTCGTAATTAACCGAATAACGCAACTGTACGGCCGAACGAACCGACATCCGAGATATTTTTGAGCATATTTTAAGTCCCTTATACTTTAACTTCATTTTAGAGCCTTGAAATGGGGTTAACGGGCCTTAAACATGCCAAAAATGCATCAAAAAACAAGTTTTGAACTTGCAGGGACCTAAACTGTAATTCTGCCAAACTTGGCTTACACGGGGCGCGTAAGCTGAAGCCTCAGCTTACGCGGGGCACGAGAGACCCCCAGATCAGCAGAATGTTATTTCCAGCAAGTTCCAGCTGTTCCCATGATTTGCAAATGGTTTTAATGAAGCTATGGGCTTGTTTTGAGGCTCCCATGGTATTACAAATCAGTGGGTACAAATGTAAGGCCAAGATTGAAGCTCGTTTATCAAGGAACGATCCTAACAGTGGCCCGAAATCTATAAATACCCACTTCCATTCATTTGCAACTCACACCTTGATCTGATCATATTCTCTAAGTTGAAGTTTCTACACTTCATACCTGAGAATTTTCAGATCAAATCTCCATTTCTTGGACCTCTTGTAAGTTTCTTTCGTTCTTTTTTGCATTTTTAAGCACGAAAGTCAAACTTTGTTTGACTTTCTGCTTTGACCAGTTTATGGTCAACACGAAGTTCGTTTGAACTTCGCAACGTGAGCGTAATCACGATGGTCATAGTCCTTAGTGACTATACCTACTGATTACCACGATATTTAGGTATAGTGACGAGTCATAGTTTCGGTCAAAATGCGCGTTTATGCGTATTTTGCAACCAAACTATTCTTGGGTATTAAAACCCTTTGTTTTGATATCAAACTTGTTTTCAAACTTCGATAAACATGTTTTAACATGTTTAACTCGTCACTTTTGGTTTAGTGCTTATATAGGGTCGTAAGATAAGCGGCCTAAACAACCGCTTAGACTTTCGAACCCGACCCGTTTGGTCGATAATTAGGATCCGACCAAACATATTTTGTGACCATAGTTGTATAGGGAATAACCTTCCGAGGTTATACCTTATGGTCACTTCGTTTAGTTAGTTGTATGATAGGTAGTTTATATGCCTTAGGAAAATGACCAAAACGCCCTTTTTGCGCACAAATTCATTTTAAGCATATGTAACTTAAATTTGACATCTAAACTGATTAGGCAACATTATTAGACATGTTAAGGCATATAATACTTGTCATAGGACTAGTTAGGCGGTCCGAACGTGTTTTACGCAAACGACGCGTTAAAGTAGCGTAAGCTACCTAAACGGGTCGTAATGGGTCGTAAGCACTTAGGTTAGGTTTCGTTTTAGAATGTAGGATTTGTTAAACCATAACACATGAGTTCCTATGCTCATTTGGTTTACGAAACCATATTTTATCCGATCCTCCGATTTAGGTCCGGTTTATTAACATAGTTACCTATATTAGGTGCCGATTGATTCCGTGATCTTTCTAGGATTGCTTGATTGTTATCCAAAGACTATTGAGCAATCTCAAGTGAGTACATAGTCCCCTCTTTTACTATTTTCAAATATTTTGGGATGAAACACATGTGCCTACTTGTTACTTTCGTGCTTTTCATGCTTTCTTAACATATACTTGCTATGTTCATTGGTACGCATATAGTACATGATTTCATATTGTTTTGCTATGTATGTTCACTTAGCATGCTAGCACATTGATTTTCATAAATACTTTTGTCGCATATGTTCACTCAGCATATGGACACATTGATTTACATTGCATTTCTATTGCATATGTTCACTCAGCATATGGACACATTGTTTTAGATCTCTACCTTGTATGTTCACTTAGCATACTAGGTACATTGTTTTCATAAAACATGCTTACATTTGGTATGACATTTGGTTTGTTTAACGAAACTGAAATACGTTCATTAACATTAGCTAAGCCGCTCGGTAGTAAGTAGTGGTACCATAGGACTTGACAACTCCCATTTCTGAAATCCAGGGTTTGTTTGGATGGAAGGAATGACTGAATCCAAAAACATTTTTGATAACCTTTGATTTGTTCTAAGGTTTATCTTACAGTCTCAAGGCTTGGATGTATACGTTTAACAATACCACTTAAATGTTTGTATCAGTAGAGCATGCATTCGTTTTACAAAACATAACTTTTGATTTAAACTTTGATTTATTCAAATATATTGTTTTGTACATTTTACATATGGTTAGAGTAGATATTTTTATTTACTTTGCCATACATAACATTCGATACACATTACATGATTTACATTTGACAATAGACATTGTATATGTCACACCCCGACCGCGTAAAACAACAAATCGCGGCGGAATCGTCGGGGAGTGTTGTAACAGAATCATTGTTTCATAACACATGGAAATTGAAGTTTTGTTTTATTAAATTGAAAGAGGTTACAATGTCTTAAAAACAAGGAAACATAACAAAATTAACTAGTCTTGCATCTTTTATTTTCACTAAGGCCCAAGTCAGCCTAAGTATATCTTGATTAATCCTATGCATCATCTCCTGAAAACACATGTGAAAGTAGGTACGTCAGCATAAAAATGCATGTGAGATACATAGGTTTTATTAAAATGGATTCATGACTTGTAAGTTTAAAGAAATGTTTAACAAAAGTTAGTCATGAACCTTGTAAAATGTTTTCTTTTATAAATCATAAAAAAAGTGATAAGAAATCAGATGATATAAAAGAAAGATGCATAAATAAATAACCAATGTAAAAATGAGTTTGTATAAAATATGTTGTTTGTAAAACAATGTTTCATGAAGATGTGATACAAGTGTAAAACGTATTATGTCTAACTTGAAATGGTTTAAGTAACGCTACGATATGTAATACCGTAAAAGCACTTATATATAGGAAGTACCAGCGGCGTATCCACCATGCTTTTATCATATTACACACGCCTCGTTACTTAAATCACTTACCAAAACAAACCACCAAAATTGTCTTGTTTAAACCAATTGTCAAATGTTTATGCAAAAACCATGTCTATTGTCAAATGTAAATCATGTAATGTGTAAACAAATGTCATGTACGGCAAGTAAAAAGTGACTACTTAAACCATATGCAAAATGCACAAAACAATGCAATTGAATAAATCAAAAGTTATGTTTTGTAAAACAAATGCATGCCTTACTGATACAAACATCTATGCGGTATAGTTTTAATGCATACACTCAAGCCTTGCGACTGTGGCGACAAACCCTTAAACGGAGTTAAAGGTTTATCTGAATTATATATATCAAATTCGGTCATTCCTTCCATCCAAACAAACCTAGGATCTCAGGAATGGGAGTTGTCAATTCCTATGGTACCACTACCTACTAACGAACGGCGTGATCAATGTTAAAGAATGTATTTTTGTCCCATTTAAACAAACCAAATGTCATACCAAAATGTAAGCATGTTTTATGAAAATAATGTACTAAGTATGCAACAAATGAACATACATAGCATGAAATGTAATGTAAAACAATGTACTAAGTATGCACTAAATGGACATATATAGCATGAAATGTAATGTAAAATAATGTACTAAGTATGCACTAAATGGACATACATAGCATGAAATGTAATATAAAACAATGTACTAAGTATGCACTAAATGGAGATACATAGCAAAACTGTGACACCCATGATGAAACCAGGTACACCCTAAACCGTCCAAAACTGTAAAGCACACTTAACACTTTAATTGCGCGAAAACCCTAAAAACATGTGTGACTTATATGCTTGATTAACTGCAATCTGTTATGTCTCGGAGGAATCCGAGAACACGTTATGAATGACATGACACTAATAAGGACCCATGATGTGAAATTGGTATCCTTAGACTTTAAACACGTGTTAAACTGGAGCTTTCCGTTTAACAGCGCACTAAACCTTTGACATTGATTATTAGGTTATCGGTAGCATCATTTAAAATTTCGAGTTCCAGGAACATCTTAGTTTTGTGCCATATACTGTGACATAAGGTTTGAAGCCAATCAGAGATTGGGCACGCAAAACGAAGCAGCTTCCCAGTTAGGGAAACGCCTTCGTTTCAGGAATTACATAAGGCAATCAAACGTGCAAGGAACGATCGATCAAGCTTAAAAACACTTAAACCACCCTAATACGAGTCTTTTATGATTAAAACGTAACTGGGTTCGGATTTCAAGACGGGTATGCATGATTTTTAAAACCGAGTCTTTCGACACTAATTACGCGTGAAACGGAGTCCGTTACGCAAATCGAGAACGCGCTCGGGACCCGTAAACGAACCTAAACACTCAACGGAGGATAAACATCATCTTTTATCACATTTTACGAGGCACGAGGTGGCCCTAGGGGGGCCCACCCCAAACCGCCACCACCCCCTTGTATATATCTTTGTTTTTTTTTTCATTTTTCTTTTATTCTCACACATAAATCCTCTCAAAAATTCTGATTCTTTTTCATGAATCTCAGCTGATCTTGTCCTAAACACCATCAAATCCAAGGTATTAGCCTTGTTTCATATAGTTTTAACCATGATTTCTTAATTATACATGATTTACAACCTAAAAACCCTTTTTAATCCATGAATTTTGAGGGTTTAAACAAGTTTATGGGCTGAATAAGAACACCATGGGAGTTTCCTGGTGTTATATGGCAGCCATGGTTACAAATCTTTGGGTTTTGATACCCTAATCAACACCTATTCGACAAAAATCGCATAACTATTCGATTAACCGAAAAATAATGAATCAAAGCATGATTGATCTAAGTTCTAGCATATTTGGATTGTACTTGATGTGTAGGTACTAAATATAGCCCACACATACTTCTGGATTCACAAGGAACGCTCGGAATCGAAGGAATCGCTAGGTATATGACCCAAAACTTGTATCTAGACTACGCAGAATATTGTTCGGACTATAACTTGGTCCATGATACTTGGATTGAGCTGAAATTAGGTGTGGTGATGAAGGGTAGTTTCAGGAAGGTCCACGTAATAGTTTAGAATTTTTGGAAAGTTTTACGATTTTTGGTGAATTTTTGACTGTTTTACAAAAAGAATTCTGGAAAAAAATACCAAACGGATTCAGTAAATTACCAAATTTTACAGAGACACTAAAGAACATATGGGGAATGTTCTGGGAAAATTCAGAGTCCGTTGGTTGAGTTTTGATTTGGGTTAAAAATCCGCGTTTTTGCGAATTTTCGGTAGCCGGAAACACACCGAAATGAAATCGGAAAAATCTTAAAATTTTTGGAGATGTTTCTAGAAACATAAGGGATTTCCAGGAATTTTTTGGGAATTTTTGGATCAATAATGGTAATTAATTTTAATTATGTGGTTAAATATGGTTTTATAAATAATTTATTTAGACAAGTAAAATACCACAATAAATTCCCAGAAAGTTTTCCCATATTCTACAGATTTTTACTGAGTTATAAAAAAATTTCAGAATTTCATTCAAATTATAGATAAAATGGAAATTTTTGGGATTAAAAATGGGTCATTTTAAATCAATTTCGGCAGTTTACCGTGTAACAAACCTGTCGGAACTGGGAACTAACCCAACCCAAAAAATACTATAATTGAAACACGGGGAGTATTCCGGGAGATTCCAGGGCAGATTGGACACTCGGGGTGTGTCCAATACCATTTCGGGAAATCCCCGACGGTGGAATCGGAAACTTAAAATTGGGCAACCTTGACTCCCCAAACACCCAAACTCCCTTAATGAAAAGTTAATCATTCTTAAATAACAACATGGTGGCACTATTGGTATTCCCGTACCATTGTCTGAACATGTTAAACTACTGACATTGACTGACACGCGAACCGGTGCCCGGAAGCCAAACTAAAAACTAATACTACCCTGATCTCCATCACCATACCCTTGTCCTATAGACTCAATCCGGGGTGAAAACTCCTGACCAAATCCAAGTTATAACCATTATCGACTTAGATACTGACGTGCGTCCATATTTGCATACGTGATTCTGGAAGTTGACTCTGTTGCTTGTTTACATCCTGTGTGAAACTACGACATACACAGTGAGTTCCCTTCCCCCACTTTTAATTGTTTTCCTGTTTTCTGGGGTGAATTGCATGTTACAAACTGTGTTAATTGCTCAAACCATATGATGTGAATTAACTAACACACGATATTAGCCCCGATACAAGTGATTAAAGTAAACCGTGGGCAGTGGATAGTACTATTGGTCTGATAAACCCAGTTGCCGCCGGGCAGGTGCGACCAGCAGCCAGGCAACTGCACGCGTCCTACCCAGGTTATGTTGTTAGACATAACTACCCAAGGGCATTGAACTTTATGAGATGCAGATGGTGCGAGTATGTGTCTGTGTGACACGATACGATTAAAACAGTCTAGGTCTCACTTGTGACACTCGTGTAATTCAATCTATGAACCGTGATATATGTAATTAAACATGTTGATACATTTTGAAACGAAACAACCAGACCAGTGGAACTCACTAGCAGCGTTTAGCTGACCTTTTCAAAACTAACATGCATTTCAGGTAAAATGAAACAGCAGTGAACATGTGCGTTTGGAAGGATCTGGTAGTCGGATGTAGCATAATAAAAGCTATAGTGGCTTGTAGTACCGCTTTTAATATATGGTTTGTAATGTGATAATTCTAAGACGTTGTAACCGATACTCCTGTTTTATGCAATGTAATGTTTTTAAATTCTGAGGAGTACCATGTGTCTGCCGCACCCCGCGATTGTCTTTCGCTGCAAGTCAGGGTGTGACAGAAGATGGTATCAGAGCCATCGGTTATAGCGAATTAGGTATCCCTAAGAGATCTAGACTATAATCCTGAGTTAACTCCTCACCCTGAGAAACTCTAGAGCCGGAGTGGCGTGGCTACTACCGGGGTGGTCTTGTTGGGCAAATAAATTATTGTGGTCCGGAACGCAATAATTTATCTGCTGGTACTTGGGCATTCCGGAAACGTCACAGAGAGAGAGAAGAGAGAACTGAGATGCCATGCTAACTTAACAGTGGTGGAAAAATTTTCAAAACTAAAATTAAAGTTATGTGCAATACGTGCTTATGTGTACCTCTGTGGATTGTTTATTTTCGGTTATGTTAGTCGATAGAAGCGGTGTTAGATGTTGTTTTCCTTTACAGGTACTATGTCGAGTCATTCGAGTCGCCAGACGACTTCTCATATGGAGACCGATCCTGTGGAGGATCCACAGATGCCTCTGTTGCCCCAGAACTACTCGCTGGATGAGTCTGGGTACTGTTGTGCTGTTTATCCCCCTAGACCCCCTACTAGGCACGTGGGGGAGGCCTCGAGCGCCTACCGTTCACCATCTCACCACCTGACTAGCTCCTCGGAGCATAGTCGTACCCCGGATGTCGTTATCCCAGTAGGACCTATTCCTAGGAGCCCTACTCCCACCACGGGGCACTGGGAGTGGGAGCCGGTAGCCCCTAGGTTACCTACACTCGAGGCTCGCCCTGACCCTTACACCCCCTCCTCATCTAGTTCTCAGGAGGTACCCCTTGTTCGCCTCTGACAGACGGTTCGTCGGAGGGTACCTGTCCCTGGCCCTGTTTTTACCCCACCTATTCCCCCTGTTCGCTTGACACCCACACCCATAGGGACCCAGCAACACTTTACTGCTCGTTTTCTTACCCCACCTAGGGAGGACCCTTACCTTTATCACACTTACGAGCATGGTGGCCCTTCCCAGCCATTCAGGGAGCCTGCCCCACCTATTTGGGGCATACCAGTTCCTTCTCAGGAGGTGCCTGCTCCCATCACTGAGAGCAGTCTGATGGGATTCCTGTTTGAGCAGATTTCATTATTAAGGATGGCACGTGATGAGGACGAGCAGCAGCGAAGGACTATGGGAGATTACTTGACCGTCTTGCAGCAGGCGATCATTGCCTTACAGCAGGGTATGAGATACGTCCAGCATGAGCAGGGTCATTTTCGAGCTTTAGTGTATGGATGTATTGACGCTATTGTAGGTTTGGTAGCAGGTGTTGCAGGATTGACGAGGTGGATGTGGAGTTCTTAGTATGGTTTCCTTTCTAGTATAGATAGAGATGATGTACCTTTTTGTACATCCTACCAAGCACTGGGTTACGCCTATGTCGAGGTAGGGATGTAGCTGTAGTATTTTCGACTTTCGTAGTTGGTGTCGTGTGGTATGATGCATGTATGTCACTTTAGTGACCAGTTTTGACCGCACATTTAAGCACTGACCCTTTTGGGTTAAGTCTATGTGCAAATTTTGACGATTGTATGACGCTGAGATTATATATATACATGACGATGCTTTTGACTATATGTGTCGTGGATCTATGGATGTGATGAGATTATGTGATGTGTAATGGAATTGTGTGGTATGTGATAACTGAAAATGTGATCAGTGATGATTAACTATGTGACATTAATACATACCTATCTATTGTTTATAATAGAATGGCCCCGAAACGTGTACCTCAGATGACAGAGGCAGAAATTGCCTAACTGATAGCACAACAACTCCAAGCCATTATTCCCACTATCGTGGTGCAGGTTAACGCCGGCATCAATGCGAACCCGCAAGCGGACCCGCGACTAGGGCCGGGAGATCCGAACAATAATCAAAACAATGTTAGGCCAGTTTGCACGTATAAACACTTTATGGAGTGCAAACCAATGGAGTTTAATGGAACTGAAGGACCAAACGGGTTTATGAAATGGATCGAGAAGTCGGAATCGGTCCTTAACATAAGTAATTGTCCGGGTGATTGCACGGTTAAGTACACAACTTGTACTTTTACCGATCACGCTTTAAACTGGTGGAATACTATTGTTCAATCTCGCGGGCAGGACGCGATTAATGCTATGACTTGGGATGATCTTAAGATACTAATGAGAGAAAGGTTCTGCCCAGCTAATGAAATTCAGAAACTCGAGCATGAGTTTTGGAATCTGCAGATGCAAGGTGCGGATCATGCAGGTTAGACTAACCGTTTCAATGAACTGGCACGCATACTTCCAGATATGGTTCGACCGGAGTCCAATAGGATCGAGAGGTATATCTGGGGACTGGCCCCAGAAGTGAGAAGCATCATTAATTCGGTGGAGCACCTAACTATGCACGGGGTGGTAGCCAGGTCAGGCAAGGTGACGTACGACATGGTTAGACGTAAGATTTTGACAATGCCGGGAGAGCCGGCAGGAAATAAGCGAGAGGTCCCAGAAAGTAGTCGAGCGGGGGTAGCTATACCGAAGAGGGGGAGAGCCACTAGTCAAAGCTACGCCATGACTACACCAACGGGAAACTCTGGTGGCTATAAAGGAATAGCCCCAAAATGCAACAAGTGCACTTTACACCACTATGGTGCATGTCGAGCAGGGATCTGCTCGAGGTGCCATAAAAGTGGACATCATGCCCGAAACTGTAAGACACCATTGGAACCCAACCATTTCCAAACCCTAAGGCCTCAACCTCTGCAACAGGGACCCCAACAACCGGCGCAACAGATTACCTACCCCCGTGCGTGCTATGGATGTGGCAGCACGGACCACTTCCAAAGAAACTGCCCAAAGCTTGCTCAGCAGTCAGTAGGAAAGAATACGCAGGGCCAAGCTTCTACCTCCAATGCAGCGCGAGGCCGTGCCTTTATACTTGGGTCTGGTGACGCACGCCAGGATCCAAATGTGGTCTCAGGTACGTTCCTCGTTTCTGATCAGTTTGCTTCAGTATTATTTGATACGGGCGCGGATAGGAGTTATGTTTCTACTACATTTTTGCCATTGTTGAATATGCCGGCTATTGAATTAACAAGTCCCTATTCCATAGAACTTGCTAACGGTAAACCTATAACTAGTCACCAAAGCATTCGTGATTGTCCTTTAATTCTTATCGACCACCAATTCCTTATTGACCTACTACCGGTAGAGCTCGGAAGTTTCGATATAGTAGTGGGAATGGACTGGTTGTCCAAGTACAAGGCGGAGATTATATGTGAGCAAAAGATTGTTAGGATCCCTTTTCCTAATAATGAAGTTATTATGGTACAGGGAGAGAAGTCTGGTACCATATTAAACCTTATATCCCACCTTAAAGTGTTGAAATGTATACGTCAAGGATGTGATGTGTTATTAGCAAGTGTAATGATGCCTGAACCAGAAGAGCAACGTATTAAGGATATCCTAGTAGTGTGTGATTACCCAGACGTGTTTCCCGATGAATTGCCCGGATTGCCACCCAACCGGCAAGTCGAGTTCCGTATCGACTTAATACCGAGAGCAGCTCCAATTGCAAAAGCACCTTACCGTTTAGCACCTTCAGAGATGCAAGAACTATCCTCTCAGTTACAAGAACTGCTAGACCGAGGTTTTATCCGTCCTAGTTATTCACCTTGGGGAGCACCAGTGTTATTTGTGAAGAAAAAGGATGGAAGCTTTCGGATGTGTATTGACTACCGGGAGCTGAACAAGGTTAGCATAAAGAATCGATATCCTCTTCCGCGAATCGATGATTTATTTGATCAGTTGCAAGGAGCCTGTTACTTTTCCAAAATCGATCTTAGATCCGGTTATCACCAAGTGAAAGTTCAAGAGGAAGATATCCCTAAAACAGCCTTTCGAACTCGGTACGGTCACTATGAGTTCCTGGTTATGCCCTTTGGGTTAACCAACGCACCCGCGGTATTTATGGACCTCATGAACCGAGTTTGTAAACCATATCTAGATAAATTCGTCATAGTCTTTATTGACTTTTAATCTATTCCAAGAGTAAAAAGGAACACGAGCACCATCTACGAGCCATACTAGAGATATTGAGGAAAGAGAAGTTGTACGCCAAGCTTTCAAAGTGTGACTTCTGGTTACAAGCGTTGCAATTTTTAGGACATGTGGTAGATCAACAAGGGATTCATGTTGACCCTAGTAAGATCGAAGCTATTAAGAATTGGCAAGCGCCAAAATCTCCGAAGGAGATACGCCAATTCTTGGGACTAGCAGGATATTACCGGCGGTTCATCGAAAATTTCTCTAGTATTGCCCAATCCTTAACTGCCTTGACACAGAAAGATCAAAAGTACGAATGGGGCGAAGAACAAGAAACAACTTTTCAGCTGTTAAAACAAAAGTTATGTGAAGCTCCAATCCTGTCGTTACCCGAAGGCAACAATGATTTTGTCGTATTTTGTGACGCGTCTCGGCAAGGGCTCGGATGTGTCCTAATGCAAAGAAACAAGGTCATTGCTTACGCGTCTAGACAGCTAAAAGTACATGAAAAGAATCACACGCCGCATGATTTAGAGCTGGGCGCAGTGATTTTTGCACTTAAGATCTGGAGGCATTACTTGTATGGTACGAAATGTACAATTTATACAGATCACAAGAGCCTCCAACATATATTCGATCAAAAGGAGCTAAATATGAGACAACGCAGATGGGTGGAGCTATTGAACGATTACGACTATGAAATAAAATACCATTCAGGTAAGGCTAATGTAGTAGCCGATGCCTTAAGTAGAAAAGACCGAGTAAAGCCACTCAGAGTGCGAGCTCTTGGGATGATTGTTCAAACCAATCTTAAAGAGTAGATTCATAATGCTCAAATGGAAGCTTTGGAGGAAGGCCAACTAAATAGCGAAAACTTACACGTAAATGAAGGGAATTTTGTGAGGAAACCGGATGAAGTGTTGTATTTCAAAAATAGGGTATGGATTCCTACTCTCCATGACCTACGTCAACTGGTTATGGATGAGGCTCATAAATCTAAATACTCTATTCACCCCGGTACAGACAAGATGTACCACAACCTTAAGGAATTTTATTGGTGGCCATGTATGAAAAAGGACGTAGCAGAGTATGTGATCAAATGCTTGACTTGTGCCCGGGTTAAGGCGGAATACCAGAAACACTCGGGAATGTTGCAGCAACCTGAAATACCTCAATGGAAATAGGAGCAAATCACGATGGATTTCGTGACCCACCTTCCAAGAACACCCCTAGGTCATGATGCGATTTGGGTAGTAGTAGATAGACTAACCAAATCGGCGCACTTTATTCCGATTCGTACTACCTACAACACCGAGAAATTGGCCGAGATCTACACGAATGAAATTGTGGCTAGACACGGGGTACCAGTTGCAATCATTTCAGACCGTGATAGCCATTTCACTTCACACTATTGGCAACAGTTACAATAAGCTTTGGGGTCTAGAATAGACCTGAGTACTGCTTACTGTCCACAAACCGACGGCCAATCAGAACAAACTATCCAGACCTTAGAGGATCTGCTTAGTGCTTGCACCCTATACTTTAGAGGAAGTTGGGATAAGCACCTTCCCTTCATTGAATTCTCTTACAATAATAGCTATCATAGTAGCATACAAGCTGCACCGTACGAAGCACTATATGGCCGGAAGTGCAGATCGCCACTTTGTTGGGCAGAAGTGGGCGATACTCAACTCACGGGGTCTAAACTAATTCAAGAGACGACATACACGGTGCATAAGATCCAAAGTAGACTGAAAGCAGCCCGAGATCGGCAGAAAAGTTACGCCGATGTTCGCAGGAAACCGTTGTCATTTGAAGTAGGTGACAAAGTACTGTTAAAAGTGTCACCGTGGAAAGGAGTGATCAGGTTTGGCAAGACAGGAAAGTTGGTTCCAAGATACATTGGGCCGTATGAAATTATTGCTAAGGTTGGATCTGTAGCGTACCGACTGAAATTACCAGATGAATTGAGCACGATTCACGATGTCTTCCACGTATCCAACTTAAAGAAATGTCTCACGGATGAAGCAGCTATTACACCATTTGAAGATGTGCACATTGATGACAAACTCCACTTTGTGGAGGAACCGGTATAAATAGTAGACGGGAAGACCAAACAACTACGTTACAACAAAATCTCGCTGGTGAAAGTCCGGTGGAACTCGAAGCAAGGACCTGAGTATACCCGGGAACGGAAGGATGAGTTCCGTAGAAAATACCCACATCTCTTCCCTAACTAGACGAATTGAATTTCGGGGACGAAATTTCTAAACCAGGGGAGACTGTGACACCCACTACGAAACCAGGTACACCCTAAACGGTCCAAAACTGTAAAGCACCCTTAACACTTTAATTGCGCAAAAACCCTAAAAACATGTGTGACTTATATGCTTAATTAACTGCTATCTGTTATATCTCGGAGGAATCCGAGAACACGTTATGAATGACATAACACTAATAAGGACCCATGATGTGAAATTGGTATCCTTAGACTTTAAACACATGTTAAACTGGAGCTTTCCGTTTAACAGCGCACTAAACCTTTGACATTGATTATTAGATTATCGGTAGCATCATTTAAAATTTCGAGTTCCAGGAACATCTTAGTTTTGTGCCATAGACTGTGACATAAGGTTTGAAGCCAATCAGAGATTGGGCACGCAAAACGAAGCAGCTTCCCGGTTAGGGAAACGCCTTCGTTTCAGGAATAACATAAGGCAATCAAACGTGCAAGGAATGATCGATCAAGCTTAAAAACACTTAAACCACCCTAATACGAGTCTTTTATGATTAAAACGTAACTGGGTTCGGATTTCAAGACGGTTATGCATGATTTTTAAAACCGAGTCTTTTGACACTAATTACGCGCAAAACGGAGTCCGTTACGCAAATCGAGAACGCGCCCGAGACCCGTAAACGAACCTAAACACTCAACGGAGGATAAACCTCATCTTTTATCATGTTTTACGAGGCTCGAGGTGGCCCTAGGGGGGCCCACCCCAAACCGCCACCACCCCCTTGTATATATCTTTGTTTTTTTTCATTTTTCTTTTATTCTCACACATAAATCCTCTCAAAAATTCTGCTTCTTTCTCATGAATCTCAGCTGATCTTGTCCTAAACACCATCAAATCCAAGGTATTAGCCTTCTTTCATATAGTTTTAACCATGATTTCTTAATTATACATGATTTACAACCTAAAAACCCTTTTTAATCCATGAATTTTGAGGGTTTAAACAAGTTTAGGGGCAGAATAAGAACACCATGGGAGTTACCTGGTGTTATATGGCAGCCATGGTTACAAATCTTTGGGTTTTGATACCCTAATCAACACCTATTCGACAAAAATCGCATAACTATTCGATTAACCGAAAAACAATGAATCAAAGCTTGATTGATCTAAGTTCTAGCATATTTGGATTGTACTTGATGTGTAGGTACTAAATATAGCCCACACATACTTCTGGACTCACAAGGAACGCTCGGAATCAAAGGAATCGCTAGGTATATGACCCGAAACTTGTATCTAGACTACGCAGAATATTGTTCGGACTATAACTTGGTCCGTGATACTTGGATTGAGCTGAAATTAGGTGTGGTGATGAAGGGTAGTTTCAGGAAGGTCCACGTAATAGTTTAGAAGTTTTGGAAAGTTTTACGATTTTTGGTGAATTTTTGACTGTTTTACAAAAAGAATTCTGGAAAAAATACCAAACGGATTTAGTAAATTACCAAATTTTACAGAGACACTAAAGAACATATGGGGAATGTTCTGGGAAAATTCGGAGTCCATTGGTTGAGTTTTGATTTGGGTTAAAAATCTGCGTTTTTGCGAATTTTCGGTAGCCGGAAACGCACTGAAATGAAATCGGAAAAATCTTAAAATTTTTGGATATGTTTCTAGAAACATAAGGGATGTCCAAGAATGTTTTGGGAATTTTTGGATCAATAATGGTAATTAGTGTTAATTATGTGGTTAAATATGATTTTATAAATAATTTATTCAGACAAGTAAAATGCCACAATAAATTCCCAGAAAGTTTTCCCATATTCTACAGATTTTTATTGAGTTATAAAAATTTTTTCAGAATTTCATTTAAATTATAGATAAAATGGGAATTTTTGGGATTAAAAATGGGTCATTTTAAATCAATTTCGGCAGTTTACCGTGTAACGAAGCTGCCAGAACTGGGAACTGACCCAACCCAACAAATACTATAATTGAAACACGGGGAGTATTCCGGGAGATTCCAGGGCAGATTGGACACTCGGGGTGTGTCCAATACCATTTCGGGAAATCCCCGACGGTGGAATCGGAAACTCAAAATTGGGCAACCTGGACTCCCCAAACACCCAAACTCCCTTAATGAAAAGTTAATCATTCTTAAATAACAACATGTTGGCACTATTGGTATTCCCGTACCATTGTCCGAACATGTTAAACTACTGACATTGACTGACACGCGAACCGGTGCCCGGAAGCCAAACTAAAAACTAATACTACCCTGACCTCCATCACCATACCCTTCTCCTATAGACTCAATCCGGGGTGAAAACTCCTGACCAAATCCAAGTTATAACCATTACCGACTTAGATACTGACGTGAGTCCATATTTGCATACGTGATTCTGGAAGTTGACTCTGTTGCTTGTTTGCATCCTGTGTGAAACTACGACATACACAGTGAGTTCCCTTCCCCCACTTTTAACTGTTTTCCTGTTTTCTGGGGTGAATTGCATGCTATAAACTGTGTTAATTGCTCAAACCATATGATGTGAATTAACTAACACACGATATTAGCCCCGATACAAGTGATTAAAGTAAACCGTGGGCAGTGGATAGTACTATTGGTCTGATAAATCTAGTTGCCGCCGGGCAGGTGCGGCCGGCAGCCAGGCAACTGCACGCGTCCTACCCAGGTTATGTTGTTAGACATAACTACCCGAGGGCATTGAACTTTATGAGATGCAGGTGGTGCGAGTATGTGTCTGTGTGACACGATACGATTAAAACAGTCTAGGTCTCACTTGTGACACTCGTGTAATTCCATATATGAACCGTGATATGTGCAATTAAACATGTTGATACATTTTGAAACGAAACAACCAAACCAGTGGCACTCACTAGCAGCGTTTAGTTGACCTTTTCAAAACTAACATGCATTTCAGGTAAAATGAAACAGCAGTGAACATGTGCATTTGGAAGGATCTGGTAGGCAGACGTAGCATAATAAAAGCTATAGTGGCTTGTAGTACCGCTTTTAATATATGGTTTGTAATGTGATAATTCTAAGAAGTTCTAACCGATGCTCCTGTTTTATGCAATGTAATGTTTTTAAATTATGAGGAGTACCATGTGTCTGCCGCACCCCGCGATTGTCTTCCGCTGCAAGTCGGGGTGTGACAAAAACATAATGAAATCATGTACTATACGTGTACTAATGAACATAGCAAGTATGATATAAAAACATGGAAAGCACGAAAGTAACAAGTAGGCACATGTGTTTCACCCCCAAAATGTTTGAAAAACAGTAAAAGAGGGGACTATGTACTCACTTGAGGGTGCTTAGAAGTCTTGAATAACAACCAAGCAAAGCTAGAGGGATCACGGAATCAAACGACTCCTAATATAGGTAACTATGTTAATAAACGGACCTAAATCGGAAGATCGGATAAAATGAGGTTTCGTAAACCAAATGAGTATTGGAACTCATGTCATATGATTTAACAAAGCCTACAAACTAAAATGAAACCTAACCTATGTGCTTACGACCCATTACGACCCGTTTAGGTAGCTTGCGCTACTTTAACGCGTCGTTTGCGTAAAACGCGTTCGGACTGCCTAACTAGTCCTATGACAAGTATTATATGCCTTAACATGTCTAATAATGTTACCTAATCAGTTTAGATGTCAAAATTTAGGTTACATATGCTTAAAATGAATTTATGCGCAAAAGGGCATTTTGGTCATTTTTCCTAAGGCATATAAACTACCTATCATACAACTAGCTAAACGAAGTGACCATAAGGTATAACCTCGGAAGGTTATTCCCTATACAACTCTGGTCACAAAACATGTTTGGTCGGATCCTAATGATCGACCAAACGGGTCGGGTTCGAAAGTCTAAGCGGTTGTTTAGACCGCTTATCTTACGACCCTATATAAGCACTGAACCTAAATTGATGAGCTAAACATGTTTAACGAAGTTAGAAAACAAGTTTGATATCAAAACAAACGGTTTTGATACCCAAGAATAGTTTGGTTGCAAAATACGCATAAACGCGCATTTTGACCGAAACTAAACTCGTCACTAAACCTAAATAACGTGGTAATCAGTAGGTATAGTCACCGAGGACTATGACCATCGTGATTACGCTCATGTTGCGAAGTTCAATGGAACTTCGTGTTGACCATAGACTAGTCAAAGCTAAAAGTCAAACACTGTTTGACTTTCACGCTTAAAAACACATAAAAGAAATGAAAGAAACTTACAACGGGTCCAAGCAATGAAGATTTGATCTCAAAATTCTCAGGTATGAAGCTTCACAAGGTGAGAGCTTCAACTTAGAGAAGAATTTGAGAGCAAATGTGAGGAATGAATGAAGATCAAGTGGGTTTATATAGAGTTTGAAGAACCGTTAGGATCGTTCCTCGATAATTGAGCTTCAATCT
This sequence comes from Helianthus tuberosus, assembly GCA_030545235.1. NCBI lineage: Eukaryota > Viridiplantae > Streptophyta > Magnoliopsida > Asterales > Asteraceae > Helianthus > Helianthus tuberosus. The sequence continues at coordinate 60,891,957 of CM060432.1, read as the reverse complement.
GGACCGTACATGTGGGCACAAGGTTTTGGAATACTAGGGGTGTCCCAAAAGCATCAAACGGTATTGCAAATGTTACAAAATAGACCTTAAACTTCAATTCGGTTGCTGAAAATAGACCTGCCATTGCTTAAACTTGATATTCTGCCCAGATAGGGTGGTGGTGTGCCACCACAGCCAACCCAGATAGTGGTGGCGTGACGCCACCACATGCCCAGTTCCAGAAAGTTTTGCCAAAATGGCAGAAATGGTCCCTGCACATGTTTAAGACCTATTTTGATGCGTTTAAACCCCGTTAACCCATTTTCAAGGCTCAATAATGAATTTTAAGTATAGGGTACATGAAAATTGCACAAAAACATCTCGGATGTCGGTTCGTTTGGCCGTACGGTTGCGTTGTTCGGTTAATTACGACGAAACACGAACGGACGCGAAAAACGATCCAAATTATGCGATGAATGGGATTTTATCATGCCAATCATTAAAATAAAATATTTTAGTGATTATATAAATTTTTGGATGTCCAAATATATTCATAACGTAAGATATGCGCGAAAATGCAAACTTATGCACTTTTTGACACTTTTAGTCCCTGATTGACCAAAAAGTTTATTTTTGCACAACGAACCTCACAAAGCCTATTTCTAAGCTATGTAAAGGATATTTAGGGTATGTTTAACTTATAACAAAGTTCCAGAATGTTTGTTACAGTACGAATCGGCATACTTTCGCAGTTTGTCAAAATTAGTCCCTGTAAGCGAATAAACTTTATTTTGCCATACCAAAGCCTTCAAAACTTATTTCTAAGTTATGTAATGGTTATTTAAGGTATGTTAAGTCCATGTCACTGTTCCGGAGTGTTTTTTGCATTAAACTAATCACGTTTACGCATCAGTTCGCGTGTAACTTCCCAGAAAGCGATTTAGAGCTCAAAATCGAACAAGAATTGATATGTGCAAATGATACACATATTTATACAAATCCCAAGTATGAAATACAGCATTCCATTGATTTGGTATTTGTTTGATGGTCGTGGAGTCACAGGTGTCACAGTCTCTCCCACTTCAGGAAATTTCATCCCGAAATTTATTTAGAGGAAACTTGTGAGAGCTCAAAACATGAAGTCATAGAGATAAAACAACACTGGTTAGGGTTCTGAATTTCTAGTAACTTTAAATAACACTATGGTTGCAATGTAAGAGGGACACTTATTGACGTGTGCGTATATATACATAATATTTTGCAATGAATTACACACGATTGGGTTTTAAATTTATAAAAGTGATTATTACTTTTACATCAAAACACACACGAAAGAGGCAAGTGTACCCCGTCATATATGTAATAAAGTATCGGTAAGAACCAAGCATCGATCCAAGGAAATGGGCGGAGAATTAGTACTAGACCTTTTTCACTAAACTACCGGTAAAAACATAGGTTTTGTGATTTTAAACTAAACTAAAGTAAACATAACCAAATACATAATAAAAACATAATAGAAAGTAGATAAAAAGCCTTGCTAAATACACAACCACAGCATGTCAACTAAGTCAGTTTTGGCACTAGAAGCATTCGGTCAATTTTCCAATTTAAAACAATTAGTATCCCTTTCGGGAATCCTAACATGACAATCATTCGGAAAGCTAAAACGATAAACACACTTTAACCACCTAAAATTGTTCTTTAACGTGCAATTGATAAATGTCTATGAAAATCTCTTAAAAATAAGTTAGTCAGCCGTTAGGATTATTCTAACCTCACTTAAACAAGGAAAGCGACACCGATAAACACAATGCAACCACCGAGACAAGCATAAACTAGATTAAATCACAACCGAGTTCATTTTACAAATCTTGCACAATAATTCACTAAGATAGCAATTTTGGCCTAAACTACTAACTAAGCTAACAAATCATGGCAAGAATTCATAACGACACCATCTAACCCGTTTAGGTCCTTCCGTGACGGCAAGCTCTCTTGATTAACAATAATTACATTTTATTAAATCACTAACCATTTCTAGTATCATGATGCATACATTTAAACCAAGTTAAACTAGTTAACCAAATTCAAAGTTCACTCATACAAGATTAATTAAGCTTCATTTTTCAACTATCTTAACTAACCAAGCACCAATCATCCAACATAATTACTTATAATCAAGAATTCAATATCAATAACAAGGTTGCAAACTAATCATCAAAGATTAACATAGAAAATACTTCAAATGTCATTACAAACAAAGTTTAACAAACTAATGGTTATAATCTAGCAAGGGATTGTTGTGTTTTTGCCCAAAGGCTACAATAATACATAAATCATAATCTAAGTACTTGAAAGATTAACAAAAACATGGAAAGATTAGAAAATCAAACCATAAACAAGTACTAGACTAAGGATCCGGGTAGTAATCGAGCTAAACGAGACAATGTGGCTTGAATCCGGGTGAAAGCTAATGCCTCCGGAGCCTGAAAATCGCCTGAGAGCTCTCCAAAAATCCAGAATCTCGAGCAGAATGTTTCTGCTGTGTTTTTATACTTTTTGCTGTTGCACGGTCGTTCTCCCTGTGGAACGACCGTTCACTTTATTCAATTATTGGACATGGGTCACCATACCGCATACGTCATCGGATCGTTGACCAGATCTGAAATGGCACGACCGTTCTTTGTGTGGAACGGTCGTTCAGTTCCGGGCTTCATGTTGCACGCCAAGTCGCACCTACCGTTCAGTTCCGAGATTCTGTTGATTCACCGGAGACGCACGGTCGTTCCTCAGATGGAACGACCGTTCTTCACCAAGTCGCTTGTTTCCCTGGAACACCCAGCCGCACCGATCGTTCATTGCCGAGATGATCAGCGTTGTCGGAGATGCACGACCGTGCATCAGGTGGAACGGTCGTTCCACAGGCCCAGTTCAGAATCCTTAACAGAAAGTCCGCAGCTTTGTCGTTTTGTCCGGAAAGTCCTCGTTTTTTGCTATCATCTTGTCTGGAATGCAGTTTTAGGCCTGTAAACACAAATGTAGATAAATAAGTATCCGAACGACGGTTTTACGGCCAAAAACGCATAAAATAGGGGTAAAACGGGGAACTAAAATATGTGTAAATTAGAGTGTATTGATGTGTGTAAAATGCAACATATAAATTACATCAAATGAGGCATAAAACTAACCCTTTTTAAGTACTAATATTGGAAAAAGAGTGTTTTTGTCTTCCTTTTGTATTTTCAGGATTAAATGAGCTCAAAAACGCAAAAGAAGCAAAAACACAGCTAAATCCAACATAAATACAAGGAAAGGAACATTAGTGGACTGCCCGACCCCTCAACGGCACCTTCCAAAGCAAAAAGGAGAAGACAGAAGGCTGAACACGCCCCGTGCTCAGCCAGCACGGGGCCGTGCCCAAGAAGCAGCAGAAAAGACAAATCCATAGAAGCTTCTATTGCCCATCACGGGGCCGTGCTCAGCGGACACGGGGGCGTGTCGAAAGTACAGCAGGCGCATTTATTGTAATTGCGAATTACAATTAATGAGGAGAGAGATTGTCAGACGGACACGGGGCCGTGCCCAGCGGACACGGGGCCGTGTCCAGCTCTCTGTTCAGCCTATAAATAGGGGTGCTTGGATTCATTTTATCTCATCCCTTGGCACACCACCTCTCTCACACTTCATCCACCACCCACCACCATCACAACACCATCATCCACCACCATCATCCATTGTCCATCGTAGAGTGTGTGAGTCGTCTCGGGATCCAAGATTGATCGTAAGAGTTCTTGACAATCAAGGCCATGTTTGCCTAAGTCTCTTACATCACTTGGTGAAGACAAAGTGTCTAGTATAATACTTTTTATTTCTAATCTTTTGCACTTTTTATTTGGTTTTGTATTAATGACTTTAATAACTAGTTACTTATGTTGAAGGTGATCTTTCCTTATCGTTTGTCCGTGGTGTCTTGGCATTATTTTACTGTCTATATAAAATAAAGGATTTTCACCATTCATGTCTCCACGGTCTATATGGAGATATGTTGGCTACCTGGTAGGGGGTTAAGGGAACGGTTTGGTAAAGGTCTTGCCATTGTTCAGCGTTTAGAGGTCCTGCAATGGACCTGGGTCAAATTTAGTAGGACCTCCTTCAATACTTCACGGTATTGGATGGCGGGGGTCCAAACTCTTTGATCCCCTCATAAGTTAACTACTATTAATACTATAACCCGGCTATTTAGGACTGTATCCCTGCTGACTCAGACTACTTAGCCGAGGGTAACGTCACCGCCAAAAGCGGGTCCTACCACAATACTGCATTAATAACTTAATTCATTATCTTCCAATAATCCACCCTTTTAGGATTGTATCCCTGCTGACTCAAACTACTGGGGTGAGGGTAACGTCACCTTCAAAAGAGGGGCCTACTACAATAACTAAGATAATCTCTTAATTATGTGCAAAAGTGCGGAAATAATCAAAGGTTATACTAGATACGAGTCGGAACCAAGTGATTCATCTTGTCTATCTGTTTTTCTTTTATTTTTATTTTTCAGCATTTTAGTTAGTTTTTAATTTTCTTAGTTTAAAACATTTTTCTAAACTTTTATTTTGGTTAGACGTTGAGGATAAACCGGTACTAAAAGCTCTTGTGTCCTTGGACGACCTCGGTATCTTACCAACGCTATACTACACTCAACGATGGGTGCACTTGCCCATATGTGTGTTTAGTGTTAGTGAAATATCGTGTTTTATAAATTTAAAACTTGGCTAAAATAAGTGTTAAAAAGGGCTTAAAATATACACCTAATATATACGACACTTACCGCACATCAGTATCAAATCTCCCCACACTTAAACCTTGCTTGTCCTCAAGCAAGCTAAACTAAAAAGCAATAAAAGACATAAACAAACAAGAACGATAATTTACACACTATTTTATTGAAAACTAATATATAAACGGTTAGCCGGTTTGTCGAAAGACAACATCAAAAGATTCAAACCCAACAAGCATATGCAATTTAAAAAGCGACAACCAAGAAGCCAAGACTAAACATTTAATTGACTCACATGTTAATCTTCACCCAACTCACAATGTTCACACACACTCGGTTTTATTTATGAATCATACATAAAATGTGTATGCGTAAACACTCAACGCCTAGTCAATGAAATGTGCAATATCATAAGCTTGTCATAAGATCTCGTCTCCACCAACTAACATGCAAATAAGTGTAAATCAAGAGGTCTTTACGGGTTGTAACGTTAGGCTTGGGCGAAGGGTATGGAAGTGGACATTTAAAATGGCGAAAACGGTTAAAACTCGGTAGTAGCGTTTAACTAGCAATAAACAATACAACTTTACATACAAACGCCTTAAAAAGGCGACTAAAGCGCAATCGAGCTAATCAACAAGTTTTTTTAACATTTAAGCATTCAAAATTGCTCGATTTCTATCAACTTCACTCTATTTTAGGGTGTTTTATTTTCTGTTTTTTTTTTTTTTTGTTGCAAACTATACAATGAAATATAAACATTAACAAGCTAGTTAAACTATTATTTTAACCGAGTTTCAACACTAAAAAGGTTTAAAAACATAAAAAGGCGAAATTTGGTTAAGTAGGCGATAATGTGGGTAAACAAAGGTGAACGGGAAGGCTCGACATGGTTAATCCTAAAGGGTAATATAAGGTGAACGGGAAGCACAACACAAAGAACAAGGTACACAACAAAGGGGTAATCTAAGTGCCTCTATCACGTTTACACAAATCCGCACGTTCATGGTCTTAACAAGCATACTAGTGACAAGTTCTAAATTGCACAAAACATCCGGCTCACTCCTATATCCGAAATGAACAAATATATAACAATCTAAGCTCAAATATGCTCACGTAACGGAATGAATGGGTAAAAGTGTGAAAACTATCATGTAAGTCTTTCTTTGTTTGTCACGCTTTCCGGTTTCCCTTTTCAAAAATATTTTGCTTGTCGAGTTTTTATCAAGTCCGATGCTTTCTAAAACATAACCAACCGGTTTATTTACCAACATATACACAAAACACAAGTATTTTTAAATGATTTTTCTGATTTTCTGTTTTTTTTTTATAAATAAATGAGGACAAACAAAGCTAAGTTAACAAAGTTAACCCCCTCCCCACACTTGAACTTCGCATTGTCCCCAATGCGAGACCCGAAATATAGAGAAAGGGATAAAAAATACTCCCCTCAAGATGATGTTGGTGCCACGAGACTTCCGAAGCTCTAACTGGTACGTGCCCTGGTCCAAGATCCGATAGATAAAATCTGCAAGTATGTCGTGTACACCCAAAATATAACAGAAAAAGAAAAACCAAACAACCATAATGTACATAAATGCTAACATCCAAACAAAACAGAAAGGAAATTGTTTGAAAATACATATCCGGGGTGTTTTAAATACTAAGTCAAAATAAACACCCAAATAAAAGTAAAGTACTGAAACATAAAACACCACCAAATGCTACCACTACCGCAAACTACTCATCATCGTCATCTGTTGATACATGATGTCTAAAGCCTACGTCATAAGTCTAGGGTCTAAATATGTCAAGTTTGTAAAGTGTAGGGGTCTGAATGTAAAGTTTAAGTTAGTTTGATAGGGTTTCGCTTCAGGGTATGTGATGTAAGCCTCAAGCGAAATCAAGTGATGAGATTTCGCTTGAGACATGTTGAAGCGAAATCTTAATGCCTATAAATAGGCTTGTGTAGTTCTCAGTTGGTACGCATTCCGAGAAGTTGTAACGAAGTGCTGCCAGTTTTCCAAGTCATTATATAACAGAGAACAAGTGTTAAAAGTGAATCTATTCTGTTTTCTACTCTTTTCTGTCTGATTCTAAGCTGTTTAGATGTTTCCGCCATCTAAATAGTGTAAACACATTCAAATTGACTCATTTGATCGGTCAAATCGATCCTACAATTGGTATCAGAGCCAGTTATGAGTGTGTTTACCTGAATCAGTTGGTTTTTACACACAAAAACTGATTTCTGAACGAAAACACGGACAAAATGGACTAAGACTTTCACAGTGTGTGTAAAAGTGTGTTTTAACAAAGCCTTGAGAAATTCAGATTAAAACTCGGACTAAAATTAACAAAAATGACTTGAAAACCAGATTTCGCTTGAGCGAGCAGATTGATTGTTGGTGCTTTGAAGCGAAACTGTTGATTTCGCTTGTACTTTTCTGATTGCTTGAAGCGAAATCGTATATTTCGCTTGAGAAGTCTGTGTTTGGCTAAAAAAATTTGGTTTGAAGCGAAACCATAGATTTCGCTTGAAATCTTGCTGTTTGAAGCGAAATCATACTGTGTTTGATTTGTGGGTTTTCGCTTGAAATCTTTTGTGATTTCGCTTGAAGTTTGAGTAATTTCGCTTGAGATTACTGATAGTCCATAGTGTTCGTGAACTTGTTCGATAGTCTGATTTTGTGAAAAGTGTGTGTGTGAAAAATTTTAAAATTACTCGGTAAATTTCTAAAAATGGAAAACCAAGAGTTTTATAACTTCTTCTCGGGCAGTGGTATGGTAGCAGGACAAACCTCGGGTAGTGTTATACAAAACGTCAACATGGAAAACGAATTGGGAACAATGCAAAAGCCTCCCAAACTGATGAACATAGATGAATATGCAGGATGGTCAGGCAGATTTAAGAACTGGGTTCAGGCTAATCATTTTGAATGTTGGATGAAAATAGAGAAAAAGTATGTTCCACCAGTTGATGGTTTAAACAACAAGAAGAATATTCAGAGCCTGACAGAATCAGAACAGAATGATTTCAAAGCCGAGAAAAAGATGATTAGTATTCTCCAGCAGGCTATCAAAGAAGACATTCTAGTATTGTTGCAATTTGAAGATAATGCTCAATCTATGTGGTTTGCATTGAAAGCAAAGTTTGAAGGTAGTGATTCCATGATCAAGAATAAGAAGGCATTATTCAAGAAAGAGTTTGATATTTTTACCAGTATGAAGGGTGAAACTACAAGGCAACTAATTGAAAGATATTGTCATTTGGTACTTGAGATGAATAGATTAAAGATTGAAAAGACAGATGAAGAATGGATTGACAAACTAGCTGATGCGTTACCTTATGACGAGTGGGGTACATACCTGATGATGCTAAAGAACAATTCAGACTTTGCAAACTACAATCTTAGCCTATTCATAGAAAAGATTGAAGCTCATGAGTTAGAGCTGCTGAAGATAAAAAAAATGAAATCAGCTAATGTTCAACAAGATGTATCGTTGTATTACAAAAACAACTCTACAGCTTCAACAAATCAAAGTCCAAAAATACAGACAGGGTTCATTGCTGATAACACCTCAAGTGTTTCTTCAAACACTTCTCAATCTGGAAATTTTTCACCATTCGCGAATTGTGATCCAAACTTCAAAGCTCAAGAACAGTTTTCACCTCAAAGCTCTACAAATTCAAGTAATCAGGCTTATGTTTCTGGGGTGCAGTGCAACATCGCGGTGAATATTAAGAATGGAAATGAAATTACTGAAACTGCCGCGAGACAACACATTGCAGTACTTGCTTCAGTTCTAGAGGCTTATGAAGGCTTAGTGGCGGGTAGGATTGGTAATCCTGATATGACCAAAGAGGATTACGATCAGATTGACCCGGAGGAACTTGAACTGATTGATATAAAATGGGGCATGGCAAGTTTGGTTAGAAGAGCACAACGGTTTATGGAGATCACAGGCAGAAACAGTCTCTCAGGTCCTAATCAGAAGTTAGGGTTCGACAAATCGAAAGTTACGTGCTTCAAGTGTAAAGAACGTGGTCATTTTAAGAGAGAATGTCTGAATCGTGAAGTAAACAATCATCAAAACCCGTTCACCAATGACTATTACAAGCAAGCAATCTATCATCGACCAAATCAACAGCATACTGTTCAAAAACCACAAATTGAGAATAAACCGGAAAAAGCAATGATTGTGAATCAAGACGATGAGAAGGTAGCTGCAGGGTTTAACTGGGATAAATATATTCCTGGTAGTGATGGACAGGCAATGATGGCTGAAGTTGTGGAAATTTCTGAGATAGTGTCTGAACCAGAAACAGTTACTGAAGATGTTTCTGTAGTTGTTGAAGAGGTTTCTGTTGAAAAAGCAGATAATTTTGAAGAAATAGCTGCTGAAATTCATCAATCTCAATCTGAGCAGGAGGTATTAACTAGTTCTTTGAGATCTATCATGCCTCCTAAAATTTTTGAATCTTTTGCAGGTTTCTTTGAAGAACCAAGGACCGGATTGTGTCCAAGATATGATGAGAAGAAAGAATTTGTTGAAGAAATGATCGATGTAACAAAGGAAATGAACGAAGACACTTTGAAAGAAATTGCTGACAAGGCTCTCATGGCGAAACTGAGAGAGGTAGACTCAGAATCTGAGGAGTCTAAGTCTGTCAGTAATGAGTCTGTCAAACGAGAGGAATCTGGAGTTCAGGGAAACGAATCAGTCAAACGGTCTGAGTCAGAGTCGAAAAATGTCGGTAAACTAGAAGTAGAAACTGTTTATGAAGCAGAATGTGATGAGATAGTAGATTCAATATCTGAAACACCATGCCAAAAGTGTTTACAACCATGCATGGAGTGTCTTGAAAAAGACACTAAGTTTCAGGAATTGAAAGAACATGCTGACATGTTAAAATTTGATCTAGGACAAGTCAAAGAAGCATATGATACTCTAGCTAGAACAGTTAAAATGATTAAAGAGGAAAGTGTCGAAAATGATAAAGCCACAAAATTAGCAAAAGCAACACTTTTTGATAAACAAGTGGAAGTAAATTTTCATTTGGACACCATTGCTTCATTAAAAAGGGAATTGGAGTTAACAAAAATTGAAAATGAAAGAATTGATAAGAAGTTAATGAGTTACATAGCATCTTCATATGTGATTGAACAGATTGTCCCAAAACAACCTGATGAAACACCAGTCTTTAACAGTGTTCCACCCCCAATGTGGAATCATTACACACAGAAATATCCAGATGGGGTGGAAGCTGCTTTGAATCTCAAATTGAGATCAATTGAGGATGATTTACCTGAAAGCATTGATGTTACATTTTCTGCATCCGACACCGACAACGAATCACAGATTATCAAAACTGTTGTCGATCAGGTGTTAGATGAAGAGATTGATAACTCTGAGAAGTCACAATCTGAGAAAGGTGTTACAGATTCTGAAGATGAGAGTAATTTCTTGGAACGGTTTATACCGAAATCGGACAAGAGTGCGAATGATGATTCGATTATGGTAGTATATACTATGATTGGAACAGACAAACTTTATTCCGATTTCGAGTATCCTCTTCAGAATGTGAAAATTGAGAATGTTGAGAAAGTTTTTAGGTTGGTTGAAATGAACATTGATGAGGTTAATAACAAAGAATTCTTTTCAAAATCTAAAAAATCATTTTTTACAACACGTGTCAACAACTTTGGGAAAAAGGAATGGGAAGGTAATGGTAACAAGAAAAATGGAAACAATTTTAAAAACAAAGGAATTGGTTTTGAGAAAAAGTTGGATAAGAAGGTTGTCAAGCCTAAAGATAAAATGAATGATGTTTTTGTTGCTGGTCCAAGTGTTGATGAAGAAAAGGAATACATTTTTAGTCAAAAAGCAGTTGACGATTTCAATGCAGCAAAGAAACTGAAAGAAGAGTCGTTCAAATCAACTTTTGTCGAATATGATAAAAGAGTTTGCTATCGCTGCAATGAAATCGGACACATGGCAAAACAATGCAAGAAAGTTTTTGAAAAATCTGCCATTAAACCATTTGTTAAAAAATTTCAACCTAAGTCACAAATTAACACAAAGGGCAAAAAGCTGATGGTTTCTTCAATTCGCATTTTGAAAAGAGGAGAATCTTTGAAGTTGGAAGATAAGCCGAAATCGACATTTGAGATTGGTGAATCTTCAAAGTCCCAAATGACTTCAAAGATTTATCCAAAAACGAAAACTTTTGAAAATCAATTTTGGGTTGTAAAATCAAAACCATCGGTTGAGGAGAAAAAGATGGAAAACATTTTGAAAAATGAAACAAAAGTTGTTGAAATCAAATCACAATCAGTTGAGGTAAAGAAAATGGAGAACGAGTTAAAGTTCGATTCAAAAGCTTTTAATCCTACTATTCAAAATATTTTTGGAAAAATGGTTGACAGAAAAGTCAAAGGAACAAAGGAATTTTATGCATCAAAAGTGGGTGCTAATGATAAACAAGAATTTGAATCTGAGCTTGATAAGTTTCTTGCAGAGTTTCCTCCTATCAAAGAAAATATGTTAAAATCAAAAGTGGAATCTGTTGTTCCGAACGTCACATTTGACTTTCCTAAGATTGATGAAAAGTGTGATGTAGTGTTTGGAAGTGTTTCAGAAGTCAAAAAGTCATGGAGTTCATTGTTTGAATAATTTTGTTATGATGTTTGCAGGGGCTGCCCAAGTCAATTCTATCAAAATGGATTATGGATAGTGGTGCGTCAAGGCACATGACTGGGACGCTTGCTTTACTCTATGATGTAAAATCCATCAATGGAGGTCATGTAGGGTTTGCTGGGAGTCAAGGTGGAAGAATTGTTGGTCAAGGAATTTTGACAAATGGTGTGATATCCTTTGACAAAGTAAACTACATAGTGGAGTTGACAAACAATCTACTCAGTATTTCACAGATTTGTGATAAAGATTTCAGCGTACATTTTACAAAAACTGAATGTGTGGTTTTGAAACCAGGGTTTAAAATCCCTGATGAGATGGTGTTGTTGCGTGCTCCACGGGAGTATGATCTTTATTATCTTGATGGGCCACATTCATGTTCGCAACAGAAACAGTGTTTTGTATCTAAAAACAAAGCAACAGAAAAAGATTCAATCATGTGGCATCGTAAGATGGGCCACATTCATGTTCGCAAAATGAATTTTTTGGTTCATAATGATTTAGTTGAAGGTGTGAACTTTAAAAATTTTCATTTAAATGATGATTGTATTGCATGCAAGAAAGGTAAGCAGGTTCGGAAATCACATCCTTTGAAGGTCATGAATTCGGTCAGGTTACCTCTTGAGAGATTGCACATGGATCTCTTCGGGCCTGTCAATGTTAAGAGCATCAGCCGGGATTTGTATTGCTTGGTGGTTACAGATGATTTTTCAAGATTTTCTTGGGTTGTGTGCTTAGAACGGAAAGATCAAACATTTGAGTCTTTGATGATACTTTTCAAGAAGATGGAAACAGTATACAAATTGCCTATCCGGAGAATTAGAAGCGACAATGGAACTGAATTTAAAAACAACAGAATGTACGAGTTCTGCAATGAAAAGGGAATTCTTCATGAATTCAGTGCGCCGTATACTCCACAGCAAAACGGCGTAGCTGAAAGAAAGAATAGAACCCTAATCGAGACAGCGCGTACAATGTTAGCAGATTCCAAGTTACCTATTTTCTTTTGGAGTGAAGCCGTATCTGCAGCGTGCTATACACTGAATAGAGTTCTTACTGTCAAGAAGTATGGAAAGACATGTTTTGAGTTGCTGCATCGTTACAAGCCGAATCTTGAGTTCTTGGAACCTTTCGGATCACCGTGTACGTTCATTGATGAAGACGGAAAGTTTGGAGCAAAATCAAATGAAGGTTTCTTTGTAGGATACGCCAGCCCACTAAAAAGGGTGTTCGTACCATGTCTGAGCAAGGTGATTCAGGTCCTTCATGTGGATTGTCAGAAGCATACTCCGTCACCTCAACTTCCCGGACAAAGATTCCTATTTGACTACGATAAACTCTGGGAATCGTTTCATCTGCCGTCCGAGCCGAGTGAGGAGGAATTTGCTCTCATGTACTTGTATCAACAAACTCATGTGCCAGAGCCAGAATCTAGTCCGCTAGATGTTCCTACGCCCAACGTGGGTACTCATGATGATGAAGCCGGACCAAGTGGAACAGTTCATATACCACCAGAGGAACCAGCTCCGTCATTTGATGTATCTGACGACTCAGAGGAGGAACCTGCTCCTACCTTTGACGAGGAACCAAATGAGACAACAGAAGAGGCTATTGACCAAATCGTTGATCTTGACATTTCAAATCTGGAATCGGAAGTTGTAGTGCCTGATACTGTGATGCCACGGACACTATCTTACCATCCTTCAGAACAAATTATCGGCGACCTGCAAAGTGGTGTCAAAACTCGACATCAAATAGATCAAGCTCTTACATGTTTCTATTCATCTATTGCTGATATGCAAAAAGAAGTCTCATTGAAATGTTTTATTTCGCAGATAGAGCCCAAGACGTACAGGGAAGCCTTGACCGAGGAGAGCTGGGTTAATGCAATGCAGGAGGAGTTACAACAATTCGAGAAGCTGGGCGTCTGGAGACTTGTAGATTTGCCTGAGAATCAAAAGTTGATCAAAACAAAGTGGGTTTTTAAATGCAAAAGAGATGATAGAGGAGTCGTGGTGAGAAACAAAGCAAGACTGGTTGTTCAAGGATTCAGTCAACAAGAAGGAATTGATTATGATGAAGTCTATGCACCAGTTGCAAGGCTAGAGGCAATTCGGATTTTTCTGGCCTTTGCATCATGGAAGAACTTTAAAGTATATCAACTTGACGTAAAATCTGCTTTTCTCTATGGAACTATCAAAGAGGAAGTGTATGTGGGGCAACCGCCAGGTTTCACAGACCCACAGCACAAAAACAAGGTGTTTCTACTGGACAAGGCGTTATACGGACTTCACCAGGCCCCGAGAGCCTGGTATGAAACGCTCTCGACATACTTGCTGGACAACGGGTTCACAAGAGGTACAGTAGATAGCACTTTGTTTATTAAAGAAAAAGACAACCATTTGTTGATTGTGCAGATTTACGTGGACGATATCATTTTTGGATCCACTAACGACGATATGTGCAAAGAGTTTGAGCTAGTGATGAAGAAAATGTTTGAGATGAGCTCAATGGGCGAAATGAAGTTTTTCCTCGGGTTGCAGGTAGAACAAATGCCCGACGGAATCTTCATTCATCAGTCAAAGTATGTGAAGGATGTGCTAGACAAGTTTGATATGGCCGATTGCAGTCCAGCATCTACTCCCCTTGCACAGAATCATGGGATTTGTCCAGATGAGAATGGAGTGAAGATGGATGAAACATTGTACCGATCAATCATTGGTTCCTTGATGTATCTCACAGCCTCCCGTCCGGACATCATGTATCCGACATGCTTATGTGCCAGATATCAGTCGAATCCGAAGCAGTCACATCTGACAATCGTGAAACGTATACTCCGGTATTTGAAAGGCTGCCCAAACGTCGGTTTGTGGTATCCTAGATTAGGTGACTTTACTTTATCTGGTTTCCCTGATTCAGATTTCGGAAGCTGCAAGCAGAACGCAAAGTCCACCACTGCTGGGTGTCAGTTCTTAGGAACTCGACTCGTTACCTGGCAGTGTAAGAAACAAACCACTGTAGCGCTTTCTACTTGTGAAGCTGAATACGTTTCAGCTTCCAGCTGTTGTTCGCAGATCCTTTGGATCCAACAGCAAATGCGTGACTTTGGTTTGCAATTCTTAGATACTCCAATTTTCGTGGACAATGAAGCAGCCATTAACATTACTAAAAATCCGGTTCACCATTCAAAAACAAAACACATTGAAATCCGTCACCATTTTATTCGTGATTGTAACGAGAAAAAATTAATTCGGATTGAATATGTGCACACCGATGAACAGAAAGCGGATTTCTATACCAAACCATTTGACAAAAAGAGGTTTTATTATCTTTTAAAATTGAATGGAATGAAAAATCTGCAATCTGGGAGGGTTGTTGAATGTGATGCCGAATTGGACGGCGATCTGACGTGAACCTTTGTCAAGTTGTCAATTTTGTTTGTACAGTTTATTTTCTGCTTTTCGATAAAAACAAAAACACAAAAATATGTTTTTCTTTTTAGGGGGAGAAAGTTTGCAGAAAAATACAAAAACATGATAAAATCTATAAAAACCAAAAACATTTGAAAAAGTAAAAATGAGTTTGTGTATAAAAGGGAAATGATAGTACATCAGCTAGACAGGTACAGTACGCTAAAGAATTGGAATGTATAAAATGTAATTAAGCAGTCTCGCTAAAGATGTGCCGATAGGTTTTCACAAAATCAGTAGATTAGTTTGGGATATAAACTTAAAATTTACTTGCATCTACGTGGGGAACACCTCCAGGATATATAGGTAACCCCTGAAATTCTGTTTGAAGGGTCCCATATTCTGAGATACTAGGTCTTTATGCTTAGTGATATCTGGGGTATTATCCCGGGACTTCTGATTTTGCGGAAGCAATGGCCTAGTCCCCGGAGAATACTTTACGCTGCTTTGAAATATAAGCCTCCCCTCAGCATAAAAAATGATAACACATTGAAAAATTGTTAATCATGTGCTGTTGTAAAGAAGATCCCCAAAGGGGACCCACCAAAAGTCGAAGCCGTCATCTCTCTGCGTATCGAAAGATCGACCTGAGCTCTCACGACCCTCGTACTATAATTTATTCCCTTACATATATCATCTAGGTATATTCACCTGTAAGACTGAATACTGGGGTCTGGATACGGGAGTATATACTGAGGTGGGACACATGTAGATGTTTAAGTCCTAAAACATTAATTCTGTATCCCGAGCAGATTGAAAGTTTTGTGAGAATTTAAGAGGATCAGTATATCGGCAATCTACGTGAATTGTTTAATGCTTAAAATGAAATAACAGCTTAACGGTACTTGTATTTCGTCGGCAGCTGATATGATCCCTTAACACGCTCACAAAAAGATTGTGTGTACATAGTTTCAGCTTATTCAGTTTAAAATCCAAAAAGATTTTAGTTTCTCATTTTATTTTCGACAATTGACATTGGGAATCGAAAGTTCAAAGTCTTGTGCAGATCATGTCTGAGATTGATGAGGATTGGGTAAGCTTGTGATGCAGTACAATGTTTGGTACAAGTGTTTGTTGATTAAAATGGGTTTGAAAGATTAAAATGATTCAAAAGTTCATTAATTTGAACTTATTTTTTTAAAGAAATCTGGTATCTTCATAGTTTGGTTAGCCAAGGTCATTGAGTTGGACTTGGCAGACTAGTCAGTTGACCAAGGTCATTAACTTGGACTTGGTTAATTGGGTGTGACATTAAAAGTAAAACAAGTTTTTTAAGGTTTTCGCTTCAAGAAAAAAATTTGCGCTTAAATCTGTTTCAAGCGAAACCTTCATGTTAACGAATTCGCTTCAAGATGTTGTAAGTATGCCTGAAGCGAAATCGTCAGAAGTATAAGAGGACAACATGCTTCGCTTCAGTCATTATTTTCAAACATTTCGCTTCAAGGTCTGTCAGAGAGACTTCAAGCGAATTCATCTAAATCTTTGTTTTCTACCGTTACTCTTTCAAAATTTCACCAAGATCTTGTGATTTTAGTTGGCAAACTCAACTATAATCATGGTGAATGTGAGTATTTTCTGAGATTTGTACCGGTTTTCGTTGATTTTTGTGTGTCGGCGTTTGTTAGGGTTAGAACACATAGTTTTAGGGCTTTAACTTGATAAAAATCAAATCAAAACATATGTGTATTGTCGGAATCATGTGTAGATTGTTGTGAGTTGTTTGATTGATTCAGATCTGTGTGTTTAAGAGATTGACGTTTGACCAGATCTTTAATCTTAGATCTAGAACAGATGTGTGGGTCAAAATGAATGAAATTGATATCAGGTTACTCGGAATTGTAAGTAGAACAGGACTGTGTGATCAATTTGATCATATGTTTGAAATTTTTTTTTTATGTGTTTGAACAGTGTCGCTTCAAGGGACATGTTAGTGTCGCTTCAGGGGAATGGTTATCTAACATTTCGCTTGAACACATATTGGATGTTTTTTTTTAAATATTCAAGCGAAATGTTCAAATATCAATTTTGTTTGAACAGATCTTATTTGCTTAGATGATTTTCAAGTGTTATGGAGTATTTCACTTGAAATGATGAGTAAATTTGAAATTTTATAAAAAAATGTCTAATTTGTTTGAATTTTGTGGTATTTGATGTGCAGCCTTCGAATATTCTGTTTAAAGCTCTTCACAATTCTTGTTGTGATCTTGATGTGACAAGAAGTTCAAAATTGTCTGAGTTCTCTAGCATTCTGGAATTCATGAGAAGATTGCCAATACAAAAAGCGTTAACAGATAGAAGAATGGTGTATGAGTCACACATCAAACGTTTTTGGAAGCATGCTGTGTATGATGAGAAAAACAAAGTAATTACTTCGCTTGTTAAGGTTGCTGATGAAAAGAAACAAATTTTGATAACGGAGGCATATGTTCGTGAGATTCTAGATTTTCCTGATACTGAAAATTCACCAACAGCATTTCCTGAAAGGATGGTGAAAGGATGTTTGCTTAGAATGGGATACATTGGAGATGTGAAAGCTGCTAATGTTTTGAAATCAAAATTTACAAAGCCGTTCAAATTCTTTATTCATTCAGTGTTGATTGCTCTAAGTCATCAAAAGGGTAGTTACGATGCTATGCGTGATTATCACATGAACATGGTAGTTGCTCTTGTTTTAAACAAGAAGTACAATTTCTCTCATATTGTATTTCATTACCTTGTGGAAGAGGTGACATCAAAAAGGAGAAGCTGGATATATCCAAGATTCATTCAAATGATGATTGATCATGCTTATCCAGGAATTGTTCGAGATATGGAGAATGATTTGTTGGTTCTGGCTCACATGAATAATGATTCTATTGCTCAATTAGCAAGATATCATACAAATCATCCTGAACCAGAGAAAGAAGTTGCATTTTTTGGTTTTATAAGCAATCCAGATTATCAAGATCCTGATCCAGTTAATCATGAACACTGGAGGAATGAAGATGAAAGAACTGAAACTGGTTATACTGATGAGTTGGAGAAGTTGAAAAAGTTTAAACCTTCAAGAAGTGTGTGGTTTGTAAAAGAACAAAAGAAGAGGAGTAAGAAAACAACTCCTAAAGTGCAAGCTGAAGAAGGTTCATCTTCACAACCAAAGAAATGTCGTAAGAAGGTTGCTAAAACGCTATTGGTTGATGAACCTGAAGATGAAGTAGTAGTTGAAGCTGTAGCAGAAGCTAATGTTGAAACTGAAGCTGAAATCAACATTGAAGCTGATACTGAAATTGAAACAAATGTTGAAGGAGATATTCGTTTTTCTCCAAGATCTACAGAGTTTTTGAAAGGACTTTCTGAATCTGTTCCTGAACAAAGTAAAGCTACTGACAATGTAGTGATTGAAGATGTTGATGAAAGTTCTTCTAGTTCTTCAGATGAAGCTATTGATGAAGTTGCACGTCAAAGAAGAATTAAAGAAGCAACTGAAAAAGAAAAGTTGTTAAAAAAGAGAAAGAGACAAGAGAAAGATGATGCTGTTTATGAACCTTCACCGGAACATGTATCTGAATCTCAAACTCCTGATAGTGGTAAAAAGAAGAGAGGAGCTCGAAAGAAAGTTGTTCAGAAGAAGAGTCGAGTTGTTAGTCCAACAATCAAGATTCCAAAAATTGTCTTGAAGAAGAAAACATCTGAAGGAACCAGTCAATCTATACCACCATCTGAACCTATTCCACCTCATTCACCACCACATCAAACTTCACCACCACATATCTCACCACCACATGAACCTATTTCTACTCCACAAGTTAATATCCAAACACCACCTTCTTCACAACCTATCCTTCAAACCACACCTGGTTCTTCTAGTTATAAAACTTTTCCTGGTATTCCTGAGAATGTTTCTCTTGATGATATTGGAAATATTACTTTTGCAACAGATGAACAAATTATACATGTTGAAAAGAGAATTGATGTTGTAACTGATGAAAACAAGAAGTTAGCAGCTGAGTGTAAAAAGATGGAGAATCGTGAGAAAATTCGTGATTTGAGATTAAAGGCAACTGAAGCTGAAAACAAGTCTTTGTTGAAGAAATTGGAATCTAATGAAGCAGAGATGGATATTATGAAAGTTCAGATTGCAGAATTACTGGAAGAAAAGAAGAATAGGGATGAACATCTCAAGTACTATGAGTTGAAAAATCAAGAGTTGGAGGAAATCAAAGCACGAAATGAACATGAAATCAAAATGATGAAGAAAGTGTTGGAAAAGTTGATGGGTACATCTCTAGAGTTGAAATACAATGAAATTGTTCGTGATGAAGAGAAAGCTAAGAAACAGGCTGAAATTGATAAGCAAATGAAGGATAAGGGAAAGGGTCCTGAAATTGAAGAAAAAGCTATTATTCCAGTTGATGTTTCTGAAGATATCATTCTGAATGTTCGTCCTCTTTCATCAGTTTCTGGTATTTTTGATGCTGATGTTGAAATTGATGATCTTCTTATTGGAGAGAATGAAGAGGATGATGAAGAGGATGATGATGAAGATGAAGAAGAAGATGCAGAAGATGATGTGATCTCTGCAAGTAGTAGTGATGATGATGATGGAGATGATGATCAAGATCAAGGTGCTTCTGGTCTGAAAATTTCTGAGAAAACAACTGAAGAAGCAATTAATGATTTATTACAAGATGATGCAAATGTTGAACATGATAGTGCAACAAGTGAGGGGGAGCGTGGTGATAATCAAAATGTTGATCAAGCTGAAAAATTGATTCTTAGACTGGATACATATCGGGAAGAAGGAGAGCATTTTCATAATTATTCGCTGGAAATCATAAAAGAAATGACTCGAAGAGATCATCCAGAGTTCAAGTTTGATTTTGAGGAAGAAATGAATTCTGATTTAGAAAGAGAGCTGAATGAGTTTGATGCTGATCATTATGATGATTATGAATATCGATATGTTGAAAATGCTGATCTGTATGATCGAGTAGAAGTTGAAGACTGGGAAGATGATGAAAGTGTACATGAAGATACTTCTCAGTTGCCTACACTGATGGAATTTTTCTCTGAAGAAAATCGTGATGAGTTGAGAAGAAAAGTTACTGAAGTTCTTAAAAATTTTAATCCTGATGGTACAAAGAAAGATCTGGATAAAGAAGAGAAAAAGAAATGGTTCAAAGTTGATCATGACAGAAAGTTCAAAAGACCATTGAAGTTTTATCAACGTGATCGTAGTATTTCTCTTGGAGATATTATTAGCTGGGGTTTTCTACCACACGTGAATGCTTATGCAGTCAGAAGAGAATGTGGTGTTCAGTATTTTGAAAAGTTGTTTGATCTTATGTCACTCCCATGGTGGGATGTTGAGGAGTTATCACAGGTCAAAGCTTTGGAATATCCTGTGAGGAAGAACGACATTAAAATGTGGGGGTTTATCAGATTTCAATCATTTAAGGGATTCAGATTCTGGAAGCCTCATCGTCCAAAGATTATTCCAAGAGTTAATCCTGAAACTGGTGCTGAAGAAAGGATTCTTAATATCAAGAAACCAAAGACAATGAAGATTATACCAGTACCTCCAATGGAACAAGAATTCTATAAAGGATTTATACATTGGGTATATAGTTGTCTGTCTACTGAAGCAGTGATCACGTATCGAGCAGGAGGTGAACTTAGAGAAATTCGTGTTTTTGATCCGATGTGGCTGGTTAATTGCTCGGCAAAAGATATAGAATGCTTGTTCATCAACAAGATTCATCATTCGCCAAAAGATAAAGATCAGGCAATGCAGTTTCAGAGAGTTGTGAATGTATGTTTTCAGAAAAATATCAATTCTGGAACAAAATGGAAGTCATCTTGGTGGGCTTTGGAGGAGAAAGTCAAAAGGAAAGTTGAAAAGGAACGTAAAGCTCGAGAAGAAAAAGATAGATATCTTCGGGAGACATTTGCTCAAAGGCAAGCTGCTGAAGAAAAGAAAAGAGCTGATGATAATGAAAAGCTTAGGAAGATGTTGTTGAGAAAACCTAAGCCTAGAGAAGAAAAGTTCAAGTCCATGTGAAGACCTAGACTGAAGACTCCGGCTTTATCCAAGGGGGAGTTTGTTGATACATGATGTCTAAAGCCTACGTCATAAGTCTAGGGTCTAAATATGTCAAGTTTGTAAGTGTAGGGGTCTGAATGTAAAGTTTAAGTTAGTTTGATAGGGTTTCGCTTCAGGGTATGTGATGTAAGCCTCAAGCGAAATCAAGTGTTGAGATTTCGCTTGAGACATGTTGAAGCGAAATCTTAATGCCTATAAATAGGCTTGTGTAGTTCTCAGTTGGTACGCATTCCGAGAAGTTGTAACGAAGTGCTGCCAGTTTTCCAAGTCATTATATAACAGAGAACAAGTGTTAAAAGTGAATCTATTCTGTTTTCTACTCTTTTCTGTCTAATTCTAAGCTGTTTAGATGTTTCCGCCATCTAAATAGTGTAAACACATTCAAATTGACTCATTTGATCGGTCAAATCGATCCTACATCATCATGCCTCGTGCCAGATGAGCCCTGATCGCCATAGCCAGGGGGGTTCCATGGTGGGAACTCCGGCGGGTGCTGAAAATAGTTGGGGTGTGCGTGATGCATCTCCCCGAACAAATAAGAAAAACCCGAGGACACCCCCTTGTATATAGTATCCTTGCGCTGCTCTAGTCGGTCATGTGTGGCCCGAAGCTCTGCCTGACTGGCTCTAATCTCGTCCTGGCTGGATCTGATCTGATCAAAGTATGTACCATGCTGCTCCTGCGTGACACGCATGTCCTGGAACTGCTGGTAGAAAGTAGGCCAATCCTCATGCTGATGAAATGCATGATGCTGCGGCGAGTGTGGTGGTGTCGGTGGCTGTGGCTCGTGCTGCTGTCCCATCTCTTCGTCTTCATCCTCATGTTCCTCCTCAGCTGGAGGTAACGGGTCCCATATCTCTCCATTCAAACCCCTCAACCTATCTCTCCCATCCAACTCAGCAATAACCCCCATAAACTTTAAAGACCGGATATCAACATGCACCCCCTCAGTGATCAAAGTGAGACCTCTAAGCACCCCCGACGTCATATATCGCTCATTGTACGCGATCTCGGTCACGTACTGACCGCCGTGGATCTCACTATTGTGGGTCCGCCCTCAACACTTGACAAAGTACTCAGCCATTCGCGCGGCGAGGTTGATCGGTGCTTTGTCAACCAACGCATAAAGAAAGAGCAAATCAGGTGTTGGACAGTTACCTTGACTGTCCATGCGTCCGCAAATAGAATGGCTGAAAACATGGTGCATCACTCGCACCAGAGGGTCTCGGAGTCGCGAAGCTTTAGACATCCGTGGGTTGTAGGGGCCTCCAATAGCGTTACGTGCCCAGAATGCCTCTCGCGCTGCATCATTAGGGAAGTTGAACCGATCGTTGAAGATGTCGGGATCATCCATGTCCTCCCGCGTATAAATTCCAAGCCTCCGTCCCAAACGACCCACCGACCATGTATGCCATCGCCCACACAACCTGAAGGTGACCCGATTCCTGTAGCGGAAATCAGGTTCTGTATGTGCAACCGGCTTTTCATACTGATACGAGGCGAAGAATTCAATAGTCAACTCTTGGTACACGGGTCGGTTGCAACCGACCAGGTTTGCTAGCGTGGGAGTCATCATTTCATCAAGTCGGTCATATTGATTTAATTCCCTCATGACCTCCCAGTCCAACCATCGGGGTTCGCCAAATTGTTCCCGTCTTGCCCACAATTCATCGCGCTTCGCGATGCATAACGCTTCTTTCTCGATGTTGGGGTCAAATTGCAGGAAAGGGTGATCCATCTGTAATGGGGAATGTTGTTAGGAAGACAGAAACAGGAGAAAAATGAGTTGAAAACAAGCGAGCAGCCAATTATGAAGCTACTGTCCAACTGTACTGGCAATATGGCACGGTCGTTCTCCGGGACGCACGGTCGTGCGTCACCGAGAACTAACAGGCCAGACCAGACGATATCGTGAATCAGCCGGCGAGGCACGACCGTTCCACCCGAGGAACGACCGTGCACTTCTGAATCTGCAGAATACGACCCCTGAACTTAGAACAATCAGATTTTGCAAAATTTCAACAAGTATTGGGTCAACAGGGGTCTACAAATCAACCGGGTGTTCACGATACTTCGATTTAACAAGGGTTAGGGTTTCGATTTGTTTATGAAGAGAACCCTAAAAATTCCTTGAAAAATCGGAAGAAAACTACACTAGAAAGAAAGAAAACAAGAAATCTAACACTAGAGACGTACCGTGCGAAGTTGGGTGTTTGATCGTGCGGAAAATCGTGCGAAACGGTGAAAAATCGCCCTGGAACGGTCTGCAGCGGCTAGGGTTCGCGAATGATGGATTTTGCAGCAGATAATGGTATATATAGAGTGCAAAATGACCAAATTGCCCTCAGCCTGTGGCACGGTCGTTCTCCGGAATGGAACGGTCGTGCGTCACCGAGGTCGTTCAAACCCAGCAGCGTGTTCTCGGAAACACACCGAGGGTGCGATCCACCGTTCCGGCTTCCTCGGAATCGCACGGTCGTGCGACTCCGAAAAACGATCGTGCATCAGCTGCAGATGCAGATTTCTGCAGAAGCTATTTCCAGCACCCGTTTCGGCCGTTTTTCGCCGTTTTTTCGACACACCAACTGTTCTAACAATATTACAATACAGAACCTTCGCCCGGCACGTACGGAAACTAAACAAACAAACGAAAAAAAACCTAACTAACCTAAATTACGCTAAAACTACAAAAACAAATAAAAGGACAATTTTGCCCTTATAGCGCCAAAGACGCTCCTGCTGCATTTTTGTCGGCGAGTCAGCAGCGTAGACTCATGCTAAATTTTTGTCGGCGAGTCGATAGCAAGACTCATGCTAAATTTTTGTCAGCGAGTCGATAGCAAGACTCATGTCCCCACACTTTATGTGTGCGGGCCATTACCACGCCCCTTCGGATTCTGCTCCATGTTGCCCGGAAGACCACCCGGGGGTCTCTCCGACAACATTTTTGCTAACTGTCCCACTTGATTCTCAACATTCTGAATGGAATCCTTTTGACTCCGCATTTCTCCTTCGTTGACCAAGAATCGCTCCTCATGCTGCTGATATCGCTTTTCAGCCATTTGATTAGCACTATTGGAGTTGTTCAGCAGTTGTGCCATCATTTCCTCTAGCTTTACGTTGCTTTGAGAGGCGTGCGGCTGTGAACTGCTTCCTGAGCCTTGATTATTATATTGAGGCTGGAAGGATTGACCATGAGAATGTTGTGGCGCGGGAGCATGTTGAGCAAAACCGGGCGCGTTCTGGTTCCCAGAACCAGATTTCCACCCAAAGTTTGGGTGATTCCTCCACCCTGGATTGTACGTGTTGCTGTAGGGGTTATTTTGGGGCCTGTTTTGATTGCCCATGTAGTTCACCTCTTCGTGACTGGTAAACATAACACCCTGCTCACACGTACCTGGCACATGTGACACTCCACACTGGTCACATCCAAGGCCAACTTGCGCGGCTGTTTGGGATTTATCGAATTTCGTCGCCAGAGCCGAGATTTGCGCAGTAATGGCTGTGTAATCGTCCACAGCGTGAGCTCCTGGGCGAGATGATGATGATGTAGCCCGACCTCTATCGCCTTCCCGACGCGAGCTGGATTTCAACGCAGCTTTTTCAATGATATCGTATGCTTCCGCCGGCGTCTTCGTTCCCAGATCGCCTCCTGCGTTAACATCTAATCGCTCCTGCGTGTTGTAGCTGAGCCCCTGATAGAATGTCAAAACCAGCTGTCTTTTGGAATAGCCGTGATGTGGCACATCAATCAACAAATCCTTGAATCTCTCCCAAGCTGCATGCAACGATTCGCCCTCGTCCTGGCGAAAAGAAGTAATCCGGTTCCGTAGCTTGTTCGTTTTCTCAGGTGGAAAGTATTTATGCATAAACTGCTCCGCCAACTGATTCCAGGTCCTGATGGACCCGGCTGGAAGTGACATAAGCCAAGCTCTGGCTTTGTCACGCAATGAAAACGGAAACAACCTCAACCGAATTGCATCCTCCGAAACATCCCTAATCTTGAATGTGGAGCAAACATGGAGAAAAGCCGCAATGTGTCTCCCAGGATCCTCGTGTTCACGCCCGTCAAACTGCACTGAATTCTGCACCATGTTAATAATACTAGATTTTATTTCAAATGAAGGTGCATCAATAGTGGGTCTAATAATACTGGGCTCCAAGCCTTCTCGTCCGGGCTGATTCGTCTCATTCAAAGGTTGATTATCGTCTGCCATGATTTCGTCCCCCGAGTTTTCGCTTTCAGAAAGTATCACCGGGTCGTCAATCGCGGTTGCAATCCGTTGTGCAATGACATGTGCCCTTTCTCGAAGCCTCCTACTCCTCCTAAGATTATGCGCTGGTTCGTCAACCGGCTCAGCAATATTAGGCGCGGGAGTTGAGGACATTAACCTGCAAACGAAAATTTCACACAATGAATATTTTATTACTATATAATAATTCTGCTTTTTTTTTTCAGCTGAACAGAAGCAGAAAATTATTAGAAATGGGCTGAGAATTTTATAAAAATCCAAAAAATTGGCCCGAAATTTTATAAAAAGTCAACAAAATAAATAAATGAATCGACTAATACAAAAATGGCTTTAGGGTGCCGAAAACCCAAAGAATAAGCGAATAAATAAATCCGGATCAAATAAATAAATGAAACAAAAATACCGCAAAAATGAATAAATCGAAATAAAACAAGAAATATTAACAAATAAATAAACAAATAAATAATCAAGAAATTATACACAAATATTAACAAGTATATACACCGATAACCAAATGACTCGGGTCGTTCCTAAAACTCGCCATTTCCCCGGCAACGGCGCCAAAAACTTGACGTGTGCGTATATATACATAATATTTTGCAATGAATTACACACGATTGGGTTTTAAATTTATAAAAGTGATTATTACTTTTACATCAAAACACACACGAAAGAGGCAAGTGTACCCCGTCATATATGTAATAAAGTATCGGTAAGAACCAAGTATCGATCCAAGGAAATGGGCGGAGAATTAGTACTAGACCTTTTTCACTAAACTACCGGTAAAAACATAGGTTTTGTGATTTTAAACTAAACTAAAGTAAACATAACCAAATACATAATAAAAACATAATAGAAAGTAGATAAAAAGCCTTGCTAAATACACAACCACAGCATGTCAACTAAGTCAGTTTTGGCACTAGAAGCATTCGGTCAATTTTCCAATTTAAAACAATTAGTATCCCTTTCGGGAATCCTAACATGACAATCATTCGGAAAGCTAAAACGATAAACACACTTTAACCACCTAAAATTGTTCTTTAACGTGCAATTGATAAATGTCTATGAAAATCTCTTAAAAATAAGTTAGTCAGCCGTTAGGATTATTCTAACCTCACTTAAACAAGGAAAGCGACACCGATAAACACAATGCAACCACCGAGACAAGCATAAACTAGATTAAATCACAACCGAGTTCATTTTACAAATCTTGCACAATAATTCACTAAGATAGCAATTTTGGCCTAAACTACTAACTAAGCTAACAAATCATGGCAAGAATTCATAACGACACCATCTAACCCGTTTAGGTCCTTCCGTGACGGCAAGCTCTCTTGATTAACAATAATTACATTTTATTAAATCACTAACCATTTCTAGTATCATGATGCATACATTTAAACCAAGTTAAACTAGTTAACCAAATTCAAAGTTCACTCATACAAGATTAATTAAGCTTCATTTTTCAACTATCTTAACTAACCAAGCACCAATCATCCAACATAATTACTTATAATCAAGAATTCAATATCAATAACAAGGTTGCAAACTAATCAACAAAGATTAACATAGAAAATACTTCAAATGTCATTACAAACAAAGTTTAACAAACTAATGGTTATAATCTAGCAAGGGATTGTTGTGTTTTTGCCCAAAGGCTACAATAATACATAAATCATAATCTAAGTACTTGAAAGATTAACAAAAACATGGAAAGATTAGAAAATCAAACCATAAACAAGTACTAGACTAAGGATCCGGGTAGTAATCGAGCTAAACGAGACAATGTGGCTTGAATCCGGGTGAAAGCTAATGCCTCCGGAGCCTGAAAATCGCCTGAGAGCTCTCCAAAAATCCAGAATCTCGAGCAGAATGTTTCTGCTGTGTTTTTATACTTTTTGCTGTTGCACGGTCGTTCTCCCTGTGGAACGACCGTTCACTTTATTCAATTATTGGACATGGGTCACCATACCGCATACGTCATCGGATCGTTGACCAGATCTGAAATGGCACGACCGTTCTTTGTGTGGAACAGTCGTTCAGTTCCGGGCTTCATGTTGCACGCCAAGTCGCACCTACCGTTCAGTTCCGAGACTCTGTTGATTCACCGGAGACGCACGGTCGTTCCTCAGATGGAACGACCGTTCTTCACCAAGTCGCGTGTTTCCCTGGAACGCCCAGCCGCACCGATCGTTCATTGCCGAGATGATCAGCGTTGTCGGAGATGCACGACCGTGCATCAGGTGGAACGGTCGTTCCACAGGCCCAGTTCAGAATCCTTAACGGAAAGTCCGCAGCTTTGTCGTTTTGTCCGGAAAGTCCTCGTTTTTTGCTATCATCTTGTCTGGAATGCAGTTTTAGGCCTGTAAACACAAATGTAGATAAATAAGTATCCGAACGACGGTTTTACGGCCAAAAATGCATAAAATAGGGGTAAAACGGGGAACTAAAATATGTGTAAATTAGAGTGTATCACTTATATACAAGTATATAAAGCGTCATTGGTGCGTCCACCGTACCTCCATTACATTGTTTACATTTCGTTATTTTTGCCACTATAGGTTCTTACACATGATAAATTTTACCGTGGTTTCCGTGCACTGAATTTCATAATTATGTATGCATCCATAATTACATAATTCCTTGCATAGTCCACACAGTGTATCTTATAATGTGTAGGGGAAGAAAATAATGAACGAACCTGTGATGATTGTGACTAGACCACCATAGGGTCCTTTTAATTAAATCAATAATTGATCTCTTTAAATAGACTACCAAGGAGTCTGTTCAGCTATATCATCACATGCCATTCTTAACCAGATTCTGAATCAATCTCTTTGACTAGACCGCTCAAGGGGTCTCTTTGAATTATGGAATGATACTATATAATCCAAGGGTCTTAACTATTACGTAGATGCCCATTAATGATTTAAGGTAGTACCTTTGGATATCCTACTGTGAATCACCCATATGAAGATATGGAAGATTCTACGAGGATTTGGATAACAAAATTAAAAACACAAAAGAAAACACATAACACATAATCATATAACCACAAAATTGTTTAACTTGATCTTTAATTTGTTATAATTTTGTTAATTTGTTTGTTAACTGTGCACATGTATTTAAAGCACACCAGGTATCCAATCCGTGGATTTCATTTGGCACTTTAAACATTTCAAGGATCTAACTATGAAGATAGGAAGATCTTAAAAAAAGAAAATTCTATTTCGATTACAAGGAATCGTAACATTCGAATTAAGGTACACAAGGAATCCAATTAAGGACTCCGATTTGAACGATATTCATCCACAAGGACCTAATTGTGAGGGTAAGAAGATCTCATATGGATTTTGGAATTTGAAAAGCGGGAGATGTTTTGAAACCTTGCACTAGACATGCTTAAGTCAAAACATGAGGTAAAATGCTCAGGAAGTTGAGGTGCTAGATATGCTAAGGTGACATATGAAGCAGAATTTGAAGGTTAAGTCAATGTATGAGAAAATGTTTTTGAAAACTATGCATGGGGTTCTTTTTAGAAATGTGTTTAATGTTTTTGAAACCTTACATAATACTTTTGAAATTATAAAGTAGGTGTATTAGATAAGTACATTTATAAAATGTTTTTAAAATCATGCGAGATGAATTTTGAAATTATGTATAAGGTTTTTGAAAACATGAATGATGCTTTTGAAATCATGCACTTGATATATTAAGTAAATATACTATGTTAAAAATGTTTTCAAACTATATGGAATATTTTGAAATCATGAAGGTTGTTTTTGAAAAGTATATATTATGTATGTTGTTATGAAAACTAGAATGTAATGATATGGGTATAAGATCGAAAATACCCTTAGTTATCTAACCGAGGATTTAAAGTAACAATTTGAGTAATCGTCTAAAATTGTCACTTATTTTCTTGTACTTCGTTTCTTAGAATGAAACGAGTATTTAAAATATTTAAGGAAATCATGAGCGATCACAAGAATGGGAGAATTACAAGAGTAGTTTGTTTATAGAACATAATCCTTGATGTAGGTATCATAGGGGAATGCCATACACACATGTAACTATACTTGTATATCAGAATTTGCGAACAATTATTTATTTATAAACTAAACACATTGTTTCCGAGTTCAACAAAAGCAAAGGAACAAAAGCAACAGATACAAATTATTCAAAGCAGCAGCATCTTAAAATCAGCCAAATGCTCATCCGTGGGTCAGATTTGCATTAGCAAGCTTTGGGCAATTCCTTTGGAAATGGCCCATCTCGCCACAGTTGTAGCAAGACCCCGGTGGAAATCGAGCTTGAGCAGGATTGTTGCTAGCTTGATTTGGTGCAGCTGCAGCTGGGCAAACTCTTGCTGTATGACCTATAAGTCCACAACTTTGGCATTTGCGGCAGTTCACACTAGCATGATGATGAAGGCTACATTGGTTGCACGAGGGTGCAGTTCTGTTGTAAGGCTTCTTGGCTGGTGGTGCTGCCACCTGACTAGGTCCTGCTTGCTTTGGTGCAACCGCTGCGGGATTCTTTAAAGCTTTACTTTTCTTTGGTTTTGGTGAAGGCTTGGCTTCCGTTTCCTTTGGTGTCTCTTAAGTAGCTTCATCCGTGAGACGAGCCATGGCAGTAGCTAATTCAACAGTCTTCAGGACTATTTCGCCTATTCGCTGGGCAAATTTGGCAGTCTGCTCGGATATCTGAGCGTCATTGCGATGAAGAGACATTCTAGAAGAAATTAAAGACATAGGAAGAAACAAGTGAAATGCTATCGAATAATCAAAACAGAATGATAACGCATAAAAATTGCGATCATTTGTTTGTTACCTAAGGCAAACAAATGAGACGGTGACTAATCAAAGTACTCGGGTCACATTAATGTATCGCGAAGACATGCTTTAGCCTATAAGTGGGCACTCACCCCAAGAGTTCCCAGGTAAGAGTGACTGGTCCGATTATGTGGATTTATACGAACACTCTAGCCTTAGACAGAAAACTCAGAGTACAGGCATCCACCTATCCAGATTGCATTTTGATGAGATTTTGAAAACTTAGAGAGTTCAAAACCTAGTAATCAATCATCCTAGAATAGATGATTGGTTTTCGAAGCGGATTCGAAATTTGTGTTCTGGTTGTGGTTGTCACCTAAGGATAAGTGACGGTATTGTTTTAAGATCTAAACACAAGGATCTTGCGTTAGGGTCCTAGGAAGGTTATAGACTAGGTCAAAGCATTACTAATAACCTAATTCCCTATAACCATGAGCTCTGATACCAACTTTTCTATCACACCCCGACCGCGTAAAACAACAAATCGCGGCGGAATCGTCGGGGAGTGTTGTAACAGAATCATTGTTTCATAACACATGGAAATTGAAGTTTTGTTTTATTAAATTGAAAGAGGTTACAATGTCTTAAAAACAAGGAAACATAACATAATTAACTAGTCTTGCATCTTTTATTGTCACTAAGGCCCAAGTCAGCTTAAGTATATCTTGATCAATCCTATGCATCATCTCCTGAAAACACATGTGAAAATAGGTACGTCAGCATAAAATGCCTGTGAGATACATAGGTTTTATTAAAATGGATTGATGACTTGTAAGTTTAAAGAAATGTTTAACAAAAGTTAGTCATGAACCTTGTAAAATGTTTTCTTTTATAAATCATACAAAAAGTGATAAGAAATCAGATGATATAAAAGAAAGATGCATAAATAAATAACCAATGTAAAAATGAGTTTGTATAAAATATGTTATTTGTAAAGCAATGTTTCATGAAGATGTGATACAAGTGTAAAACGTATTATGTCTAACTTGAAATGGTTTAAGTAACGCTACGATATGTAATAACGTAAAAGCACTTATATATAGGAAGTACCAGCGGCGTATCCACCATGATTTTATCATATTACACACGCCTCGTTACTTAAATCACTTACCAAAACAAACCACCAAAATTGTCTTGTTTAAACCAATTGTCAAATGTTTATGCAAAAACCATGTCTATTGTCAAATGTAAATCATGTAATGTGTAAACAAATGTCATGTACGACAAGTAAAAAGTGACTACTTAAACCATATGTAAAATGCACAAAACAATGCAATTTAATAAATCAAAAGTTATGTTTTGTAAAACAAATGCATGCCTTAGTGATACAAACATCTATGCGGTATAGTTTTAATGCATACACTCAAGCCTTGTGACTGTGGCGACAAACCCTTAAACGGAGTTAAAGGTTTATCTGAATTATGTATATCAAATTCGGTCATTCCTTCCATCCAAACAAACCTAGGATCTCAGGAATGGGAGTTGTCAATTCCTATGGTACCACTACCTACTAACGAACGACGTGATCAATGTTAATGAATGTATTTTTGTCCCATTTAAACAAACCAAATGTCATACCAAAATGTAAGTAAAACAATGTACTAAGTATGCACTAAATGGACATACATAGGATGAAATGTAATGTAAAATAATGTACTAAGTATGCACTAAATGAACATACATAGCATGAAATGTAATGTAAAACAATGTACTAAGTATGCACTAAATGGACATACATAGCAAAACATAATGAAATCATGTACTATACGTGTACTAATGAACATAGCAAGTATGATATAAAAACATGGAAAGCACGAAAGTAACAAGTAGGCACATATGTTTCACCCAAAATGTTTGAAAAACAGTAAAAGAGGGGACTATGTACTCACTTGAGGGTGCTTAGAAGTCTTGAATAACAACCAAGCAAAGCTAGAGGGATCACGGAATCAAACGGCTCCTAATATAGGTAACTATGTTAATAAACGGACCTAAATCGGAAGATCGGATAAAATGAGGTTTCGTAAACCAAATGAGTATTGGAACTCATGTGATATGGTTTAACAAAGCCTACATACTAAAACGAAACCTAACCTAAGTGCTTACGACCCATTACGACCCGTTTAGGTAGCTTGCGCTACTTTAACACGTCGTTAGCGTAAAACGCGTTCGGACTGCCTAACTAGTTCTATGACAAGTATTATATGCCTTAACATGTCTAATAATGTTACCTAATCAGTTTAGATGTCAAAATTTAGGTTACATATGCTTAAAATGAATTTATGCGCAAAAAGGGTATTTTGGTCATTTTTCCTAAGGCATAATATAAACTACCTATCATACAACTAAGTAAACGAAGTAACCATAAGGTATAACCTCGGAAGGTTATTCCCTATACAACTATGGTCACAAAACATGTTTGGTCGGATCCTAATGATCGACCAAACGGGTCGGGTTCGAAAGTCAAAGCGGTTGTTTAGACCGCTTATCTTACGACCCTATATAAGCACTAAACCTAAAGTGACGAGCTAAACATGTTAAAACATGTTTAACGAAGTTATAAAACAAGTTTGATATCAAAACAAACGGTTTTGATACCGAAGAATAGTTTGGTTGCAAAATACACATAAACACACATTTTGACCGAAACTATGACTCGTCACTAAACCTAAATAACGTGGTAATCAGTAGGTATAGTCACCGAGGACTATGACCATCGTGATTACGCTCACGTTGCGAAGTTCAAACGAACTTCGTGTTGACCATAGACTGGTCAAAGCTGAAAGTCAAACACTGTTTGACTTTCATGCTTAAAAACACATAAAAGAATGAAAGAAACTTACAACGGGTCCAAGCAATGAAGATTTGATCTCAAAATTCTCAGGTATGAAGCTTCACAAGGTGAGAGCTTCAACTTAGAGAAGAATTTGAGAGCAAATGTGAGGAATGAATGAAGATCAAGTGGGTTTATATAGAGTTTGAAGAACCGTTAGGATCGTTCCTCGATAATTGAGCTTCAATCTGGATCGTACATGTGGGCACAAGGTTTTGGAATACTAGGGGTGTCCCAAAACCATCAAACGGTATTGCAAATGTTACAAAATAGACCATAAACTTCAATTCGGTTGCTGAAAATAGACCTGCCATTGCTGAAACTTGATATTCTACCCAGATAGGGTGGTGGTGTGCCGCCACAGCCAACCCAGATAGTGGTGGTGTGACGCCAGCACATGCCCAGTTCCAGAAAGTTTTGCCAAAATGGCAGCAATGGTCCCTGCACATGTTTAAGGCCTATTTTGATGCGTTTAAACCCTGTTAACCCATTTTCAAGGCTCAATAATGAAGTTTAAGTATAGGGAACATGAAACTTGCTCAAAAACATCTCGAATGTCGGTTCGTTTGGCCGTACAGTTGCGTTGTTCAGTTAATTACGACGAAACACGAACGGACGCGAAAAACGATCCAAATTATGCGACGAATGGGATTTTATCATGCCAATCACTAAAATAAAATATTTTAATGATTACATAAATTTTTAAATGTCCGGATATATTCAGAACGTAAGATATGCGCGAAAATGCAAACTTATGCACTTTTTGACGCTTTTAGTCCCTGATTGACCAAAAAGTTTATTTTTGCACACCGAACCTCTCAAAGCCTATTTCTAAGCTATGTAAAGGATATTTAGGGTATGTTTAACTTATAGTCAAGTTCCGGAATGTTCGTTACAGTACGAATCAGCATACTTCATAGTGCATCGAAATTAGTCCCTGTAAGCGAATAAACTTGATTTTGCCATACCAAAGCCTTCAAAACTTATTTCTAAGTTATGTAATGGTTATTTAAGGTATGTTAAGTCCATGTCACTGTTCTAGAGTGTTTTTTGTGTTAAACTGATTACGTTTACGCGTCAGTTCACGTGTAACTTCCCAGAAAGCGATTTAGAGTTTGAAATCGAACAAGAATTGATATATGCAAATGATACACATATTTATACAAATCCCAAGTATGAAATACAACATTCCATTGATTTGGTATTTGTTTGATGGTCGTGGAGGCACAGGTGTCACAGTATACATAAACATTTGACATTTGTTTTAAACAAGACATTTTGGTGGTTTGTTTGGGTAAGTGATTTACACATATTTATATCATCTACTTCTTATCGATTTTCATATGATTTACAAAGAAAAACATTTTACAAGGTTCATGACTAACTCTTATTAAACTTTTCTTTCAAATACAAGTTATGAATCCTATTTTAACAAAACCTATGTATCTCACAGGCATTTTTATGCTGACGTACCTATTTTCACATGTGTTTTCAGGAGCTGATGCATAGGATGACCAAGATACACTTAGGCGAACATGTGCCTTAGTGACATAAAATGAAGCTAGACTAGTTTAAATTTTGTTATGTACTCTTTGTTTCTGCTGTTTTAAGACAATGTAACCCATATGTTTTAAATAAAACAAACTTTAAATTTCCATGGTTGTGAAACAATAATTCTGTTGCTACACTCCCCGACGTTTCCACCACGGTTTGTTGTATTACGTGGTCGGGGTGTGACACTATGATTTCGTTTGTATAAACTTTCGACATCTTTTCAGAGGTATAAGTTTCACAAATAGAAATAAAATGAGCACTCTTTGTCAGTCTATCCACGACTACCCAAATGGCGTCGAATCCACAAGCCGTCTTCGGTAATTTGGTTAATAGGTCCATCGTAATATGTTCCTATTTCCAAACTGGTATGTCTAGCGGTTGTAGCTTGCCATAGGGTTTTGATGCTCCGCCTTTACTTGTAGACAAGTTAAACATTTATCGACATACTTCGTTACGTCTCTCTTTATACCAGGCCACCAATAATTTTGTTTCAAATCTCGGTACATCTTGGTTGCCCCTGGGTGAATCGAATATCTAGATTTGTGTGCTTAATTAAGAACCGGGTCTTCAACCCGTTCTCACCATCTATTATGTCTTTTACTTGGCCTTTTATACGCTATTTTTCCCAGTTTTCTTCTTTTATCGCTTCAATTTGAGCTTCTCGGATTCGTTCGAATAAACCTGAAGTTACCACTAATTGCATTGATCGTACTCGAATAGGAGTATATTCTTCCTTTCGGCTAAGGGCATCTGCTACTACATTGGCCTTTCCGGGGTGATAATGGATTTTGTAATCTTAGTCTTTCACCGTTTCTAACCAACGCCTTTGTCTCATATTCAACTCCTTTTAGTCAAAGAAGCATTTAAGACTTTTATGGTCGGTGAAAATGGTACATTTCACACCATACAAGTAATTCCTCCAAATCTTTAAAGAGAATACCACCACCGCCAACTCAAGGTCATGAGTCGGGTATTTCTTCTCGTGAATCGTTTATTTCCTTGAAGCATATGCGACCACCTTTCCCCTTTGCATGAGTACACACACCAAGACCAAGCTGGGATGCATCAGAATATACGACCATGTTGTCGGTTCTTTCCAGTAAAGTTAATACCAGTGCACTCGTTAACTTTTCCTTTAGTGTTCGAAAGGCATCCTCTTGTTCACTTCCCCAAGTGAATTTCTCATCCTTGCGGGTCAACTTAGTCAATGGTGACGCGATTTTGGAGAAATCTTGAATAAATATTCCATAGTAACCCGCAAGTCCTAAGAAACTCCTAATTTCTGATGGATTCTTTGGAGATTTCTAATTCAGGCACTCAGATTTCTTGTGTCCCGGTTTATAACACTTATAGCACACCGACACCTTACCCGAGCAATTTGAAGCCCCGTGTCCTGACTTCCCGCACGTAGTGCATGGTTTGTCTTTTAAAAATAACACTCGCCTCAGTGGGCTTTTCCACATATCTTGCAGCTGGGTGACCCCCCTTTCACGTTCCCTTTCTTTGAGAACTCATTCCCTTTTTGTTTCTTTGTAGGGCTCGGATTTGCGTCTAATGCCCTGCTTTCACCTCTTTTGATTTGTTTCTTTAATCTATCTCTCTTTCCCATGCAGCATTAACAATCTCCGTGAGATTTTCATATTTTGAAGGAGTCATAAACTCCCGATATTCCGCACTCAGCATGTTGTAATAATAATAAATCTTCTGCTCTTCTGTTTGTACTAATTCGTCATAGAACCTTAAGTTATCGAGGAACACCCCCGTGATCTTATCAATTGATTCTCCTTTTTGTCTCAATTGAATAAATTCTTCTTTTATCTTATTGATCATGGCCTTCGAGCTATGATGTCTAAGGAATGGTACCTTGAACTATTCCCACGTCATAGTTCTCGCGGTCTCAATTCCTTGTTCCTTCTTGAGATTGTCCCACCAATCTTTTGCTTGACTCTTCAGCTGACCGGTTTCGTAAGCTATGAAGTCAGTCATATCACAACGAGTTCTCTCGAAAACCCCTTCAATATCACTAATCCAACATTGATAAACGATTAGATCTACTTCGCCATTGTAAATTGGGGGCTTACATGTGACATATGTGCTTGTAATCATTGTATAAATTTTGAATAGTTCAACTATCAATAAAACAATGTGATTTGACCACAATATTTGATTATTTATGTTTGACATTTTGCACGTTTTGATTTTAGTCCAATTTCAAACTCTAAATCGCTTTCTGGAAAGTTATACGCAAACTGATGCGTAAACGTAGTCAGTTTAACGCGACAAACACTCCAAAACATTAAAATATGCTTAACATACCTTAAATAACCTTCACATAACTTATAAATAAGTTTTGAAGGGTTTGGTATGGCAAAAACAAGATTATTCGCTTACAGGGACTATTTTCGACAAACTGCGAAAGTATGCGGATTTGTATAGTAACGAACATTCCAGAACTTGATCATAAATTAAACATACCCTAGATATCCTTTACATAGCTTAGAAATAGGCTTTGAGGGGTTCGGTATGCGAAAATAAACTTATTGGTCAATCAGGGACTAAAAGCGTCAAAAAGTGCATAAGTTTGCATTTACGCACATATCTTACGTTCTGAACATATTCGGACATCCAAAAAATTTTGAAATCATTAAAATATTTTATTTTATTGATTGGCATACTAAAATTCCATTCGTCGTGTAATTTGGATCGTTTTTCGCATCCATTCGAGTTTCGTCGTAATTAACCGAACAACGCAACCATACGACCAAAGGAACCGACATCCGAGATATTTTCAAGCATGTTTCAAGTCCCCCATACTTAAACTTCATTATTGAGTTTTGAAAATGGATTA
The DNA here is from genome assembly GCA_030545235.1 of Helianthus tuberosus. Taxonomy (NCBI): domain Eukaryota; kingdom Viridiplantae; phylum Streptophyta; class Magnoliopsida; order Asterales; family Asteraceae; genus Helianthus; species Helianthus tuberosus. The sequence continues at coordinate 60,854,633 of CM060432.1, read as the reverse complement.
ACGGGGTTTAAACGCGTCGAAAATGGCTTAAACATGCTGCAGGGACCATTTCTGCCAATTTCTAAAAGTTATGTCTCTGGGAATGGGTGGTGTCACGCCACAGCTACATGGTGGTGGTGTGGCAGCATGCGACGGCCCTACCTGGGCAGAATCTCGATTTTTAGCAACCATCTTGATTTCTAGGGTCTTTTATGTAACATTTTCAATACCTTGAGCTAGTTTTTAAGGTCCCATTGTATTCAAATCTATGGGTAACACTTGGATGGCCAAGATTGAAGCTCAAAACCTAAGAAACCATCCTAACGGTTTTGGAAAATCTATATAAACCCACCAATTTCATTCATTTCAACTCACACATTTGATCTCAATTCTACTCTAAGTTGAAACTCTCCCTTGTGAAGCTTCATACCTGAGTATTTTGAGTTCAAATCTTCAAGGCTTGGACCTTTTGTAAGTCTCCTTCATGCTTGCTTAGGCATTTCAAGCATGAAAGTCTAACAGTGTTTGACTTTCTGCTTTGACCAGTTTATGGTCAACACAAAGTTCGCTTGAACTTTGCAACGTGAGCATAATCACGATGGTTATAGTCCCTTGTGACTATACCTACTAATTACCAGGTTGATTACTCGAAGTGACGAGTCAAAGTTTTGGTCAAAATACGTGTTTATGCGTATTTTGCAATGAAGCTATTTTCGGGTATCAAAACACTTTGTTTTGATATCAAACTTATTTTCTAACTTAGTTAAACATGTTTTAACATGTTTAACTCGTCACTTTTAGTCTAGTGCTTATATAGGGTCGTAAGATAAGCAGTCTAAATAACTGCTTAGACTTTTGAACCCGACCCGTTTGGTCGATCATTGATGTGCGTTAGGTGTGATAGGTTTTTATGTATATTTTAAGCCCTTTTAACACTTTAGTCGAGTTTTAAATTTATAAAACACGATATTTACTAACACTAAACACACATATGGGCAAGTGCACCCATCGTGAGCGTAGTATAGTGTTGGTAAGATACCAAGGTCGTCCAAGGACGCAAGAGCTTTTAGTACCGGTTTATCCTTAACATCTAATCAAATCAAAAATTTAGAAAAAGGTTTTTAAATAAGAAAATAAAACTAACTAAAAATGCTGAAAATAAAAAAAACAAAAATAAAAACTGATAGACAAGATGAATTACTTGGATCCGACTCGCCTTTAGTGTAACCTTTGATTATTTTCGCACTTTTGCACTTTTTAAGAGATTATCTTAGTTATAGTAGTAGGCCCTTCTTTTGAAGGTGACGTTACCCTCAACCCAGTAGTTTGAGTCAGCAATGATACAATCCTAAAGGGTTGGCTTATTGGAAGATAATTAATTAAGTTATTAATGCATAATGTGGTAGGCCCCTCTTTTGAAGGTGACGTTACCCTCGGCTAAGTACTTTGAGTCAGCAGGGATATAATCCTAAGTAGTCGGGTTAAAGTATTAATAGTAGTTTATATATGAGAGGATCAAGGAGTTCGGACCCCGCCATCCAATACCAGTGGGTATTGAAGGAGGTCCTACTAAACTTGACCCAGGTCCTTGCAGGATCTATACACTGAACAAGGCAAGACGCTTACCAAACCATTCCCTTAACCCCCGACCAGGTAGCCAACATATCTCCATATAGACCGTGGAGATATGAATGGTGAAAATCTTTTATTTTCTATAGACAGTAAAATAACGCCAAGACACAACGGACAAATGATAAGGAAGTTTCACCTTCAACATAAGTAACTAATTACTAAAGTCATTAATACATAACCAAATAAAAAGTGCGAAAATATTAAAAATAAAAAGTATTACACTAAATGCTTGTCTTCACCAAGTGATGTAAGAGACTTAGGCAAACATGGCCTTTACTTGTCAAGAACTCTTACGATCAATCTTGGATCCCGAGACTACTACACACACTCTCTGATGGATGATGGATGATGGTGGTGGATGTGGGTTGTGATGGTGGTGGTGGTGGTGGGTGGGTGGGTGAAGTGTGAGAGAGGTGGTTTGCCAATGGATGATTTGTAAGTGAGCCAAGCACCCCTATTTATAGCCTGCACAGAAGCCCGGACACGGCCCCGTGCCCATTGGGCACGGCCCCGTGTCCACCCATCTTCTCTTTCTTCATTAATTGCAGTTTGTCTGCATTAGTTGACCACGCCCCCCGTGTCCGCTGGGCACGACCCCGTGTGCAGAAGCGTATCTGTACTATCAAGATTTGCCTAGATTCTGCGAATCTTAGCGTTGACCACGACCCCGTGTCTGCTGGCCACGCCCTCGTGTTGGGAAATAGAAGCTTCTACAGCTTTGTCTTTTCTGCAGACACTTGGGCACGCCCAAATGTTCATTGAGCACGGGGCGTGTTCAGCCTTCTGATGTCTTGTTTTTGCTTGGGAAGATGCTGTCGAGGGGTCGGGCATGCCACGTTTATTCCTTTTCTTGTATTATTGTTAGATTTGACTGCATTTTTGCTTCTTTTGTTCATTTAAGCTCATTTAACCCTGAAAATACAAAAGGAAGACAAAAGCACACTTTTTCCAACATTAGTACTAAAAAAGGGTTAGTTTTATAGCTCATTTGATGTAATTTATATGTTGCATTTTACACATATCAAATACCACCACACTTGAATCTTTGCTTGTCCTCAAGCAAAACACTTTATTTTGTGGCTTACACACCCAAATGGAATGGGTAGAAGAGAAGGTTTTGGGCTTGTCTAGAGTGTCGGGATTCCAAGATCTTTATTAGGTTTTATTTTATGTTATTTACAATCCTATTCGTTATGATTTATTTAGAACATTGCATAAGAGAAATTACTTATTTGGGCATAACATGCCTCTTTAAAATTCCATTTATATACAAGTTAACATATCTCACGGGGGATCACTCAACACTCGGCCGAAGATGTATTTTTGTGAAACACTCGAGAGCGGCGTGGAACTTACTTCTACCATATGCTTGCCAAGCAATCAATCCTCCTCCTTTTTAACTATAAACCTTTGTAAATATCAAGAGGACTTTGGGGAAGGGTTAGGCTTGGGTTAAGGTAGGTGGTTTTGGGTTAGTGGTTAGTAGAAAAGGGCGAAAGGCGTAAAAAGCGTCGGTTTTCGTAAGACTTTTTACTTTTGACTTTTTTTTATTCTAATGAAGCAATTTCTTCAAACAAAGTTCTTTTTGATGAACTTGTTTGTTTATTTATTGACTTCGTCATTTTTTTTACTGATAAGGAATGTCACATGAAAAACCGAGCTTTTTACTAAAATAAAGGGTTTAAAATGAAAAAGGGTTTTGGTGGGTAAAGGGGCGTTTGTTTTGGGTTTAGAAATGAAAAGGTTTAGGCTCAAAGGGGTTAACTAGGGGGATTTTGGGTATGTGGTAAAAAAAAGAAAATAATGGTGTTGAAATAAAAAGGGTTAGTCCTAATGCCTCAATCATTTACTTATTTGGGTTTAAGTTGGTAAGGACCGGGAAAGTATTGTCATGGCAAGTTCTAGAGTTGTAAGAAACCAGGCGGCTATTCACACAAGAAACGAAAAATGAGCATTTAGTTTAAAGATGTGTATTTGTATGCTCAATAAAGGCTCAAAACTCACTTTTTGTGGGAATGGGTTTTTATGTGATCAAGTATATATAATCAAATTTTAACTAGAATTGTCATGCCGTTTCATAATTTTCTTATGTTGGTTGTTTTTATCACGACGCTATCGGTTGTAAGTTTGTAAAAATATAACCTTTTTAGAACTTGTTATACCCAAATTAAACCAAGACAAGTAAAAAAATGAAAAGTTTTTGAAAAAAATTGGGGTGTTTAGCGGTTCCAATAGAGTTTTGTGTAAGGCTTGTAATTAGGACTTGCAAAATTCAAGGTTTTAGCATCCCCCCACACTTAAATTACACATTGTCCTCAATGTGTCCCAAAAATAAGTTTTTAGGTTGATTGAATGTGTAAAAGGTGTGTTAAACACAAAATTTAATGTTACTGGGCATCTGGACACGGGCCCGTGGTGTCCGGGCACGACCCCGTGTTCAGGTTGCCAGTAACAGAAATCATCAGAAAGTAACAGAAGCCTGGGCATGGGGGCGTGTTCAGCGAACACGCCCCGTGTCCAGTTACCTGAACTGGGCGTTTTTCTGCAGATCTTTCAGCACGGGGCCGTGTTGGCTGGGCAGGGCCCGTGCCGAACTTGCTGTAATGAAGAAAAATTGTAGGGAGGCTCTGTTTTTGTGCATGGGGTGCTGGTTCAAATTTCCCTTAGTATCCTTCACCATCCCGAGTGTGTTTTATTCATTACAACATCATCCAAACTCCAATTTAATTAAAACCATCATTCATTAAAATAGAGAAAGTTGCATAAGGTTCCTAATAAACTAAAACATTAGATAAGCAGGTCAGAAAACACAAGAAGTCTAAACCCGAAAAGAAGCTCTAGCCTATAGTTTATTCAAATAGCAAAATTTCTGAAAAGATAATTCTATCGGTTGGATGAGGCTTGAAGAACTTCTTCCTCCGGATATGGGTCCCTCACACTTCGGCGAGCCATTCTTCTATCTCCCTAGGGAGAAGAAAGGCGGGCTCATTGACATCATTATGGAGGGTGTGACTTCCACCGGGACTTCTTGCAAGTTGTCAAGAGGAGGTTCCGCGGGGATGTCTTCCCACCCGGTGGGATTATTGACTCCAAGCGCTAAGTTCCAATCCTCTTGGAGGAGAATTGGTTCCATGGGAGGTGTCACAAGAATGTTCAACCTCTGGTGCAAGAGGTTGATTTCTTGGAAACTATTTTCCAACCCCACCGTAAGATAATTTATACGGTCTATCAGGACCTCCTCTACCGATGTCATCTCATCGAGAGCCTCACGTAATGCCATCACATAACGTACGAGAGTTGCTTCGATTGAAGACCTTCGTTCTCGTCGACTGTTTCTGGAATGTGCTGAAGAAGTTCCACTGTTTTGGCTTGACATTCTACGAAAATAAACTGAAAAAAGTTCATTTTAATGAAACAGCAACCTCGGACATGGCCCCGTGCTCAATGAGCACGGCCCCGTGTTCAACTATCTGCAGATTTTTAGAACAAGAAATCTTGGAGTTTCAAATTATTTTTCTGATTTTTAAAGCATTTTTAAGCAGAAATAACTTAAAACACTGTTGTAGAACTTATTTTTAACAAAATTCCTTGAATAAAAACCTAACAAACATCACAATAAAGCTTGGAACCATGGTGATTTCAAGCTCTAATGGAGTTTTTGAGGTGAAAATTGAAGAAGGCAATGGACAAAAGTAGAAAAGACAAGATGGTTGTTGAGAACCTTCTTTAGAATATACCTACGATGGTATGTGTGAAGATCCCACCAGATCTTTGTCTTTGGAGTGGTCCAAATGTGCAGGAATCTTGGCTTCATTTATAGAAAACGACAGCACGCTGCACACGGCCCCGTGTGCAGACAAGATCCTGACACATTTTGTCCGTATTCTAACCAAAAGTCAGACAAGAATCTTTTGGTGGACACGGGGGCGTGCTGACCTGGACACGGCCCCGTGTCTAGAGGTTGTTTATGAAGTTTCATCTATTTTTAAGGAATTTATCCGGATCGGGTGGTTCCTTACTGGACAGAACAACACCGAAGTGCCTGAGATACCTTAGTTGCTCTAGATTTAGACGAGAACGCAAGAGGTTATCGGTATGGGTGATTCCTATGCTAAATGTAGGTGGACAAGTCCAACCCTTTCCCGGGCTCTTGTTAAAGAAGGTGTATGTCGAATAGCTCAGGTCTATGTATGCATCGAAGGAAGTCGATGGGGAGTCCTTCACGGCACAATCGACACAGGGACGACTATCGCTCAAGTCTTCGTAAGAGTTAGAGGTGATTTCGGGAACAACGAAGTTGTTTTTATCCGAATGCGGTCCCAATAATTCTTCTTGGGTATCGTCTTGAGGTGAATTAATGATATCCATCTCAAGTTCTTTTACACAATTAAGAATTAGATCTTCGATTTGAAATAATTCATCAAGAAGCATTTCTCCTAGAAGGGCTGATTGAGAGCATTCGAGGGAGAGATAGGGATTATTTTTACTTTCGCCCCTCTTAAGGCTACAGGAAAACAATGGGTCTATATAGTGGGGTTTGTAGTTTAAAAAATAACATTTTAAATCTTCATGATTTCCGCCACATATTTGACACCACGTACCATAAGAGGGCCGGAAGTAAAAAATATCAGTATCACTCATGGTTGTATCAGAAATTACCAACTGTCGGGATCTTACGGTTCTGTTTTCAGTAACTGATATTTGGGCACGGGGCGTGTTGATTGGGCACGGCCCCGTGTTCAGCTACTATCTGACTTAAAACAGGATTGCCAGTACCAAAGATTGGGCATGGGGCGTGTTCAGCGGGCACGACCCGTGCTGAGCTCTGCAGAAGCTGAAAATTTAAAGAAAAATCCTAAAAAAATAGAAAAATAAGAAAAACGATTAGGCCGTTGATTCCAAACTTTCTTAAAATCCTTGTGTCCCCGGCAACGGCGCCAAAAACTTGATGTGCGTTAGGCGTGATAGGTTTTTATGTATATTTTAAGCCCTTTTTAACACTTTAGTCAAGTTTTAAATTTATAAAACACGATATTTACTAACACTAAACACACATATGGGCAAGTGCACCCATCGTGAGCGTAGTATAGTGTTGGTAAGATACCGAGGTCGTCCAAGGACACAAGAGCTTTTAGTACCGGTTTATCCTCAACGTCTAATCAAATCAAAAATTTAGAAAAAGGTTTTTAAATAAGAAAATAAAACTAACTAAAAATGCTGAAAATAAAAAAATAAAAATAAAAACAGATAGACAAGATGAATCACTTGGATCTGACTCGCCCTTAGTGTAACCTTTGATTATTTCCGCACTTTTGCACTTTTTAATAGATTATCTTAGTTATAGTAGTAGGCCCCTCTTTTAAAGGTGACGTTATCCTCAACCCAGTAGTTTGAGTCAGCAAGGATACAATCCTAAAGGGTTAGATTTTTGGAAGATAATTAATTAAGTTAATAATGCATAATGTGGTAGGCCCCTCTTTTGAAGGTGACGTTACCCTCGGCTAAGTAGTTTGAGTCAGTAGGGATACAATCCTAAGTAGCCGGGTTAAAGTATTAATAATAGTTTACATATGAGGGGATCAAGGAGTTCGGACCCCCGCCATCCAATACCAGTGGGTATTGAAGGAGGTCCTACTAAACTTGACACAGGTCCTTGTAGGATCTATACACTGAACAAGGCAAGACGCTTACCAAACCATTCCCTTAACCCCCGACCAGGTAGCCAACATATCTCCATATAGACCGTGGAGATATGAATGGTGAAAATCTTTTATTTTATATAGACAGTAAAATAACGCCAAGACACCAAGGACAAATGATAAGGAAGTTTCACCTTCAACATAAGAAACTAGTTATTAAATTCATTAATACATAACCAAATAAAAAGTGCGAAAAGATTAAAAAAAAGTATTACACTAAATGCTTGTCTTCACCAAGTGATGTAAGAGACTTAGGCAAACATGGCCTTTGATTGTCAAGAACTCTTACGATCAATCTTGGATCCCGAGACTACTACACACACTCTATGATGGATGATGGATGATGGATGATGGTGGTGGATGTGGGTTGTGATGGTGGTGGTGGGTGGGTGAAGTGTGAGAGAGGTGGTTTGCCAAGGGATGGTTTGCAAGTGAGCCAAGCACCCTTATTTATAGCCTGCACAGAAGCCCGGACACGGCCCCGTGCCCATTGGGCACGGCCCCGTGTCCACCCATCTTCTCTTTCTTCATTAATTGCAGTTTGTCTGCATTAGTTGACCACGCCCCCATGTTCGCTGGGCACAACCCCGTGTGCAGAAGCGTATCTGTACTATCAAGATTTGCCTAGATTCAGCGAATCTTCACGTTGACCACGGCCCCGTGTCCACTGGCCAGGCCCCCGTGTTGGAAAATAGAAGCTTCTACAGCTTTGTCTTTTCTGCAGACACTTGGGCATGCCCCCGTGTTCATTGAGCACGGGGCGTGTTCAGCCTTCTGATGTCTTGTTTTTGCTTGGGAAGATGCTGTCGAGGGGTCGTGCATGCCACGTTTATTCCTTTTCTTGTATTATTGTTAGATTTGGCTGCATTTTTGCTTCTTTTGTTCATTTAAGCTCATTTAACCATGAAAATACAAAAGGAAGACAAAAGCACACTTTTTCCAACATTAGTACTAATAAAGGGTTAGTTTTATGCCTCATTTGATGTAATTTATATGTTGCATTTTACACACATCAATCATTAGGATCCGGCCAGACACATTTTGTGACCATAGTTGTATAGGGAATAACCTTCCGAGGTTATACCTAATGGTCACCTAGTTTACTTAGTTGTATGATAGGTAATTATATGCCTTAGGAAAAATGACCAAAATGCCCTTTTATCGCATAATTTCATCTTAAGCATATGTAACCTAAATTTCTAACTTATACTGATTATGCAACATATTTAAACATGTTAGGTCATATAATACTTGTCATAGGACTAGTTAGGCTACTCGTTTGCGCTTTTGCGCAAATGACGCGTTAAAGTAGCGTAAGCTACCTAAACGGGTCATAAGCACTTAGGATAGGTTCCGATTTAGAACATAGGCTTTGTAAACCATATCATATGAGTTCCAATACTCATTTGGTTTACGAGACCTCATTCTATCCGATCTTCCGATTTAGGTCCGGTTTATTAACGTAGTTACCTATATTAGGTGCCAATTGATTCCGTGATCCTTCAAGCTTTGTTCGGTTGTTATTTCAAGACTTGTAAGCAATATCAAGTGAGTACATAGACCCCTCTTTTACTATTTTTTAAATATTTTGGGGTGAAACACATGTGCCTACTTATTACTTTCATGCTTTTCGTGCTTTCATGACATATACTTGCTATGTTCATTAGTACGCATATAGTACATGATTTCCATTATGCTTTGATATGTATGTTGACTTCGCATGTTAGCACATTGATTTCATAAACATTTGTTGCATATGTTTACTCAGCATATGGACACATTGATTTACATTACATTTCTGCTATGTATGTTTACTGAGCATGCTAGCACATTGGTTTACATAGCATTTCTGCTTCGTATGTTTACTTAGCATACTTAGTACATTGTTTCCATATAACATGCTTACATTTGGTATAACATTTGGTTTGTTTAACGAAACTAAAATACATTCATTAACACTGATCATGCCGCTCGGTAGTATGTAGTGGTACCATAGGAATTGACAACTCTCGTTCCCGGCTTCCTAGGTTTGTTTGGAAGTAGGGAATGACCGAATCCGATATACATAATTTTGATAAACCTTTAATTTGTTTAAGGGTTTGTCTCCCCAGTCGCAAGGCATGAATGTATGCGATAAACATTACCACATAAGTGTTTGTATCAATAAAGCATGGATTTTGCAAAACATAATTTTTGACTTAAACTATGATTTATTCAAATACATTGTTTTGTACATTTTACCTATGGGGTTGAGTAATACTCTTATTCACCATACATTTCATTTGATTATACATAAACATTATACATATGGCTTGAGTAGTTACTTTTTACTTGCCATACATAACATTTGATTATACAAGGCACGGTTTGCACTTAACATTTGGACATTTGTTTAACAAGACATTTGGACATATTTTCACAAGGTATTATTTTACAAACGACATAACTTATACAAATTCATTATTACTTGGTTATTTATTTAACCAAGCAGTATTCTTTTATATATCATCTGATTTTCTTATCGCTTTTTGTATGATTTATAAGAGAAAACATTTTCCTAAGATTCATGACTAACTTTTTGTTAAACATTTCTTTCAACTACAAGTCATGAATCCTTCATCAACAAAACTATTTTCACATGTGTTTTCAGGAGCTGATGCATAGGGTTGATCAAGATACACTTAGGCGGACTTGGGCCTTAATGACATAAAAGATGCAAGACTAGTTAATCATGTTATGTTTCTTTTGTTCTAAGACAATGTAACCACTTTTAATTCAATAAAACCGAAACTTTAAATATCATGGTTGTGAAACAATAATTATGTTGCTCCACTCCTCGACGTTTCCGTCGCGGTTTGTTGTTTTATGCGGTCGGGGTGTGACAGAAGAGTTGGTATCAGAGCCAATGGTTATAGGGAATTAGGTTATTAGTAATGATTGACCTTGACTATAACTTTTCTAGGACCCCAACATAAGTTATCTTGTGTTTAGATCTTAAAAAATACATGTCACCTATCTTTAGGTGATTACCAAAACAAGAACACAATTTTCCAAAACGATTTTGAAAATCAATCATCTACTCTTAGATGATTTGTTATAAGGTTTTGAACCCTCTAAGCTTTCAAAATCTCGTCAAAGTTTGGGTGGATGCATGTATCTTGAGTTTATTATCTAGGCTTGAGTGTTCATACAAATCCACATAATCGGACCAGTCACTCTTACCTAGGAACTCTTGGGGTGAGGGTCCACTTATAGGCTAAAGCATCTCTTCGCGATACATTATTATGACCCATTTACTTTGATTAGTCACTGTGTGTCATTTGTTTGCTTTGTGGAACGAACGAATGACCACCATCCGTGCTTTTGTCGATATTTGTATCATCTCAATTTTTTTATGATTATCGTCTCACTCGTTTTCTCTCATGTTTCCTCTTTTAGAATGCCTCCTCGACGCGACAATCAGCTACCTAATGCCGAACTGACAGCAATCATTGCGCAGCAAATGGCTGCTGCACTCCCAAATCTCATCGCTCAAATAAACCAAGCCAACAATAACAACAATAATGCTCCATGCAACTTTAAAAGTTTCAATTCGGCTAAACCACTCAACTTTAGTGGTTTTGAAGGAGCAACTTGGCTCCTACAGTGGTTTGAAAGCATTGAGAGTACCTTTCGTCATGTTCAGTGTCCTGACAATCGCAAAGTCGAGTTTGCTTCTAGTGTGTTTCAAAAGAGGGATCTTACTTGGTGGAATGGGTTAATGAGAGATCGTGGTGCTAATGTCGCTTTGGGTCAGACTTGGGAAGAGCTTAGGGCTCTTATGATGAGGGAATTTTGTCCTTGTCATGAACATAGGGCGTTAGAAAGAGAGTTTGATGATCTGAAACAGGACAGTGGTGAACATCGGGCTTATATGGACAGATATGAGAAGTTGAGTTTGCTATGCCCTACAATGGTTACCCCACTTGATAAAGCTATCGAGAGGTATGTCGATGGTTTACCTGACCCCGTGCAAGACATCGTCACTAGTAGCAACCCTACCATAGTTCGACAAGCCATTGAGTTGGCTGCGACTTTAACTGAGTCGCAAATCAGAAAAGGTAAACTACACAGGAAGGGTGACAAGAATCAGAAACAGTCTGACAAGAGTGAGAACAAGAAGGGTAAGAAAGCTGGATCTTCAAAGAGGTCTAGGAAGCGCAAGGCTTCCCAAAATTTCGCTGTTACTACACAAGTCAACCAGGCAGCTCCTAACCAGCCCGCACAACCACCCGTAAAGAAATAATATGCTGGGAATGCACCATTGTGCAACATATGTAACAGTCACCATCAACCACAGGTTCAGTGTCGTTTTTATGCCAACTGTGGGAAATCTGGTCACCTTACCAATGTTTTCCGTTTTGCTCCGAATCAAGCCGCACAAAACCCAGCTCAACAACCTGCCCAACAGCCTGCTCAACAACATGCTCAAGCTGCACGACCTCACTATCCGCCTGGATCTTGCTACAATTGTGGGGATCTGGCCCACTACAAAAATCAGTGTACTAGGTGGCCAATGCAAATCAGGCGCATGCTCGTGGTTGAGTCTTTAACATGAATGCTAATGAGGCGCGCTCAGACAATGAGGTGGTCAATGGTACGTTCTTTGTTAACAATCAACCTGCATCTGTTCTTTTTGATTTAGGTGCCGATAAGAGTTTTGTGTCATTGTCTTTTGAACCATTGCTTTGCATGACTAGAACGAAACTAGGAAAGCCCTTGTCAGTAGAAGTTGCTAGTGGTGAACCCATTATACTCGATTTTGTTCTTCGAAACTGTCAGTTGAACCTTAATAACCATCTTTTTCCTATCGACCTCACACCGATGCAACTTGGAAGTTTTGACATTATAGTGGGTATGGATTGGTTATCCAAGTTCCACGCAGAGGTAGTATGTTTTGAGAAGATTGTCCGTATACCGCTTTCGACTGGTGAGATCTTAGAGGTTCATGGTGAGAAATCTGCTTGTAACCTCAAACTCATGTCATGTATTCAAGCTCAAAAGTACTTACGCAAGAACTATGTTGCCTTCTTGGCACATGTCGTAGAGGAGAAAAGCAAAGGTAAGTCAATGCAAGACATCCCTGTTGTTCGGGATTATCATGAAGTGTTTCCTGACGAATTACCTGGTTTACCCCCTGCACGTCAAGTTGAGTTCCGTATTGATCTTGTACCTGGTGCTAATCCAATTGCTAAATCTCCGTATCGTCTTGCACCGTCTGAGATGCAAGAGTTATCTAAACAACTCAGGAGCTTTCTAACAAAGGTTTTATTCGTCCTAGCTTTTCACCATGGGGTGCTCCCGTTCTTTTTGTCAAGAAGAAAGATGGTTCTTTCAGGATGTGCATCGATTATGGTGAGCTTAACAAGCTTACCATCAAGAACTGATATCCCCTACCTCGCATTGATGATCTCTTAGATCAGTTAAAGGGTGCTACTTGTTTTTCAAATATTGATCTACGTTCTGGGTATCATCAACTTCGAGTGCTTGAGGAAGATGTAACGAACCTCATTAAAAGTCCTATTTATTTCATTATTTTATCCAATAGGAAACCCTAATTGTGACACCCAAGTGATTCTGCACAAACCCTACAAATTTCAGAACAATCAGAATCAGGATCAGGGCCCCTAAAACTCAGGGGGGGTATTTTCTACTCAACGATTATCCTTATAACTTATTATAAAAATCAAATTTAATCATTTCATCGACTCAGCTGGCCTACTCCCACGCGTGGCTACCCTATAGTGATTTGGTGTCTCTTACGGACCGTAACATTAAGAGCCTTACGGATCGTAAGCACCCTTACGGACCGTAATATTGGGAGTCTTACGGTCCGTAAGCATGTCAAATTTTGTGTATAAATAGCAGCGTCTGGGACTTGATTTCTGTTTTCATTACGACGTTCAAATTCGATCTGTATGTCGAGTTATAGTCGAAACAGTCACAAAATCACTAATTAGTAGAGGGGGGTGCTGCTACGATGCCGGGTATTAACTCAATCGCTGCTACGATTCAATGTCCGATCGATTGGAACTATCCAATGGATGTTTAAGTGCTGCCCACATTAGGGTTTATGCTTTGTCATTAATCGTGATTCCGATGGATGTTCAAGTGATTACACTTTGTCATTCGTTGTGAATCCGATGGATGTTTAAGTATCGCACTTTGTCATTCGTTGTGAGGGTTTGTATCTCGTGAGTTATCGTAAATGCTGTATTAGTTACTTACCTAGTTTGTGTGCATTAGGTTACAAGGCTAATCAATAGGCTAAGCTCTGCTTGTATAAATCTGCAATATCAAGGCTAACCAGTAGGCTAAATTCTGCCCGTATAAATCTGCATGCTTATAATGTGAGTCATTCTCTTTTTATCAACTATTTTACAATACCTCAAATTATTTTCAAGGTTATAATTACAGGGACTAAGTTGTGGATATCTTGAATTACTGGTTAATGGGGTATTGTGCACATTACTAATTTTCTCCCAGTTAGGTTCATTGACCTACTCGGGATAATCACTGTTAGGTTCATTGACCTACATGGATAATCATCACTATTTAGGTTCATTGATCTAATAGTGGTATGACCATCGTCACCATTGTGACATGTCACCATTGTGACAGAGAGCCAGATAAAAATAAGATAGAAGCCATTGTAATCGCTCTTATGCTGTAATTAATAACTATGCATCATTATGCAAAATAGAATAATTCACTCAGTATTTCCCGCTGATAAAACCTTTTTAAAATACTTTTCAGGAAATTACAGTAGATGGAAGTAAGCATTGGATACGGCACTGAAAGGCATCAAGAAGTGGCTTATTTTATTAATTAACTTAAAATTTAGAAATATTGTTTTATGTAATAAAATTTATCTTTATTAAAGCTACCATTGTAAAACATGGGTTTATCCCATCTATTTAATAAATAAAATCCGGTGTTTCTAAACTCTGATATTTTTCCTAACTCACGGTCCTGATGAAATTTCCGCTGCAACGTTTTCAAAATAATCACCGGTACCACTGGGCTGTTCGCGACTCCCGATTCCGTCCAGGGTGGGTCGGGGGCCGTGACAGAAGGTGGTATCAGAGCCACTGCTTTAAGCCTTTAGGTGTTGTGATAATAATACCTAAATTTATATAAAAGAGTTAGGAGATTGCTGTTAACTAGTAGCATTTAAACTTGAACTTAAGAAAAGATGCTTTAGTATTAGCTTCACGATAAGCTAAGTATATGTGTAAATAAATATGATGGATTTTGGTGTGCCATAAGTAATTGATGAAGTAATGTCACGGGACAACTAAGTCCAGAGTCACTAGTTGAGAGAATGATCAACAGTGACATGACCAAAAGCACTAGTTGAGAGAATGATCAACAGTGTTATGATTAGAATCATTAGTTGAAAGAATGATCAACAATGATATGACCACAATTACTAGTTGAGAGAATGATCAACAGTAATATGACCTGAGTCACTAGTTGAAAGAATGATCAATAGTAAATTGACACTGTCACAGGAATCGTCTAGTGGTCAATATAATAATAAGATATGTTACGGAAATACAAATTTCCCTAATTCTGGATAAAAGCCTAATAAAAGAGGAACTTTTAAAAGATACTATTTATGGGAAATAGAAATATTTTTTCGGCAAGACTGGGTATGGTGTAGCAGACTCTCCAGTTTGTCCGGATTTACTGAGGTTACCGCTCCGGCGCGAATCGGATAAGACGGGATATATAATATGTCAAACAAGTGACAAGATTTCCCTAAATAGTATCATGATCTGATATCTGACTGGTATTTGGAAATATGAATCTGTTAAATACATTGACCTGATAGATGGAATGTTTATTTCCGCATGTGAAATATATGATTATATAGATATATATCTATAAGGAATTCCAAAAGTCAATTTGAAATAAAGCACAAGCATCTGTGTCTAGATTTCTTTATTAGGAATCTCTTTTCCGATATCAAACATTATTTCGTTTGATTATCTGCCTAGTAACTTGAGCGACAATAATAACAATAGAAACCCATTAAGTTGGGATACCATCGAAAGTGTAAAGAATTTCTAACACGTTATCATAAACTATTAATGCAAGTAAGAAGCATGTAAAGTTGTGATAATGTACAAGAAAATACATGAAAATTTAATTATAAGTCCACAAAAGATGAAGTATATCACACACGACTTCCAAGGCAAGACCTTTGGAAAATATAATTGGGCACTATGACACCAATGCTAATTCCGTCAGTAGAAGAACTATTAAAAGAAGCACTTTGCCACACGATCCTACAAGCGACAAGAATATCGCTGAGGTACGCTAGAACAAGATTTTACAAAAATCATCGGTGCACAGTCTAATTAGAGTCATAAGTATTAGCACTGAAAAAGGAGTCATATACTTTTGCAAATTCCCTATTTCATTTTATTTGACATTTCCTGGTAATGTCATTTAATAACGGTTATCACTCGAAATTCCAGATAGAAGTTCTTATATTTCTTTTGTTGAAAATTCTGACTTCTGCATATAATAAGTTGACTTTCGCATTTTTATTTTTCTTAACGGTCATCATACCAGGAGGATTTATTTCATAATAGCGAATATTGATTCATTTCATTTCTTGGTAAATCCACACGTTACACATGCACCGTTTGTTGCGCATGTGGTTCGTTTAATTTCTGAATTCCACCGGAGGGCTTCATTCTAATTTGTCGTTTTATCCAAACTCAAATATCCTTTAGTTAGACTTGATTTTGGCACGGTGAACCGCATTATTGCTAAACAATGACTCTTAATATCGAGTCAATAAATTTTTGAAAAACTCAATTTTCTTTGGCATCCATGGTTTCTGTTATGACCATGTCCGAAATTTTTTTATTTAAACTCGTTTTGTCTAAACCAAGTTCAAATTGTTTGAATTTGCTCGCATTACATATTCAATTCAAAGTTCCATATGATGAATTAAAAACCATCATATTCGAAATAATCCTAACAAGCATTTCAATTCTCTTGAACTATAACATGCTGGTGTGATCCTCGACTTCACTAAATCATTTCTATGATCACAATCACTTTGAGGTGACATTTTCACAAAATCTGAAGATTGCGCTAATCTCGGATTTAATCATTTAATTATTTATATTAAATCCACTTTGTTGATTTATTCTATACAAAGAATCTTAAAATAATCATGTGCTCAGATAATGATACCTAAATTCATATTTCGGTATATCTCTTAATAGTTATTACAATATCAATCGAGCCTTTCGTAATATTTATTGCTCTATCATCGTTGATCGAAAAACATTATATATAAATTTAATTGATTATATATGGAATTACCTAATATAGTATTACTATAGTTTAAACCATTGCGGTAAAGAAATTATATTTTATATATATAAAAACTATGTTTGAGGTATACTCTATTTAAAAGTTATTGTTCAGTTATTTATTATTGATAATTAATATTAGTTTTATTATTAATAATAACAGAAGTGTTAGTATTATTTTAAAATGCTAGGGTTATTATCAGGGGCAGGTATTGAATAGCCTAGCCTTAGTTAGGCATGGACTGATCACCTATGCTTAAACAAGGCAACACTATCCAATATCCACCATGATAATGACTAGTTAATATATATAAATTAAGTCATCATACTTATTTAGTAAAATTTTAATTATATATGAAAATATACATACTTTGGAGAAGACATATTTTCATAAAATAAAAGGGATAAATAAAACATTATAAATAATAGTGATTTCTTTTACAAAAATACTAAAATATTTTAAATATAATAACTTCATTGCGGAGTTTTGTAATATATATTACATAGTAAATATAAGTTATTTTACATAGTATTTATATTTGATATGTAAGATACGGTTCAGATAGGGATACAAATAATATATATTATATTTACTTTACAAATATAATATAATGGTTGGTCATGCCAAAACAACTTATTTTATTATATTTCGATCTCTAGGACATAGTATGAAGAATATGGTCACTAATAATGTACTATCACATTAAAACAACTTGGAACTCTAGACAATGATACACTAACTCTAATGTCTTTTGGTGTATCTTTGCAATTCACTCATATCAACACTTTGATTTTCTCATATCATAAATATTTGACAAATCATTTTTCATGCTTTTATTTCATTTTAAACCTGTCAAAACTAAGTTTTCCTCAGTTGTCAATCAAAGTAAGCTTTCTTTTGACAAAGAATTTTATTGATTCTAAAAGTCCTTCACATTCATTTTAAATATCTATTGATCATATATCTTTTGGCTTGAACCTAGTTACTTTGGAAATTATATCATTTCATCTCATTCATTTGATAATCGATTTCTTGAACAAATTCAGTTGAACCATTGAATCCTACTTATGGTACAACTCGTATTCACAAAATTTGATATTTTAATTCTGTGTCATCTACCCTAATATTATTTTTAACTAAAATGTGACATAAGTCTAAAAGAAATATCATAACCCAAATATACTTGGGAACTGGAATCTGAGATGAAGAAAAAGTATTCCTACTTACTTCAGTAAATCTCGAGGACGAGATTTTTATTAAGGTGGGGAGAATGTAACGAACCTCATTAAAAGTCCTATTTATTTCATTATTTTATCCAATAGGAAACCCTAATTGTGACACCCAAGTGATTCTGCACAAACCCTACAAATTTCAGAACAATCAGAATCAGGATCAGGGCCCCTAAAACTCAGGGGGGGTATTTTCTACTCAACGATTATCCTTATAACTTATTATAAAAATCAAATTTAATCATTTCGTCGACTCAGCTGGCCTACTCCCACGCGTGGCTACCCTATAGTGATTTGGTGTCTCTTACGGACCGTAACATTAAGAGTCTTACGGACCGTAAGCACCCTTACCGACCGTAATATTGGGAGTCTTACGGTCCGTAAGCATGTCAAATTTTGTGTATAAATAGCAGCGTCTGGGACTTGATTTCTGTTTTCATTACGACGTTCAAATTCGATCTGTATGTCGAGTTATAGTCGAAACAGTCACAAAATCACTAATTAGTAGAGGGGGGTGCTGCTACGATGCCGAGTATTAATTCAATCGCTGCTACGATTCAATGTCCGATCGATTGGAACTATCCAATGGATGTTTAAGTGCTGCCCACATTAGGGTTTATGCTTTGTCATTAATCGTGATTCCGATGGATGTTCAAGTGATTACACTTTGTCATTCGTTGTGAATCCGATGGATGTTTAAGTATCGCACTTTGTCATTCGTTGTGAGGGTTTGTATCTCATGAGTTATCGTAAATGTTGTATTAGTTACTTACCTAGTTTGTGTGCATTAGGTTACAAGGCTAATCAATAGGCTAAGCTCTGCCTGTATAAATCTGCAATATCAAGGCTAACCAGTAGGCTAAATTCTGCCCGTATAAATCTGCATGCTTATAATGTGAGTCATTCTCTTTTTATCAACTATTTTACAATACCTCAAATTATTTTCAAGGTTATAATTACAGGGACTAAGTCGTGGATATCTTGAATTACTGGTTAATGGGGTATTGTGCACATTACTAATTTTCTCCCAGTTAGGTTCATTGACCTACTCGGGATAATCACTGTTAGGTTCATTGACCTACATGGATAACCATCACTATTTAGGTTCATTGATCTAATAGTGGTATGACCATCGTCACCATTGTGACATGTCACCATTGTGACAGAGAGCCAGATAAAAATAAGATAGAAGCCATTGTAATCGCTCTTATGCTGTAATTAATAACTATGCATCATTATGCAAAATAGAATAATTCACTCAGTATTTCCCGCTGACAAAACCTTTTTAAAATACTTTTCAGGAAATTACAGTAGATGGAAGTAAGCATTGGATACGGCACTGAAAGGCATCAAGAAGTGGCTTATTTTATTAATTAACTTAAAATTTAGAAATATTGTTTTATGTAATAAAATTTATCTTTATTAAAGCTACCATTGTAAAACATGGGTTTATCCCATCTATTTAATAAATAAAATCCGGTGTTTCTAAACTCTGATATTTTTCCTAACTCACGGTCCTGATGAAATTTCCACTGCAACGTTTTCAAAATAATCACCGGTACCACTGGGCTGTTCGCGACTCCCGATTCCGTCCAGGGTGGGTCGGGGGCCGTGACAGAAGATATTCCCAAGACTACATTCCGTACAAGATATGGTCATTATGAGTTCACTGTTATGCCATTCGGTTTGATTAATGCTCCTGCTGTTTTCATGGACTTGATGAATAGGGTTTGTAAGCCTTATCTGGACAAGTTCATCATTGTTTTCATTGATGACATTTTGATCTATTCCAAGACTCGAGCCTATCATGAGCAATATCTCCGTCTTACCTTGGAACTCCTAAAGAAAGAACAACTTTTCGCCAAGTTCTCCAAGTGCGAATTTTGGCTTAAGGAAGTTCAATTTTTGGGACATATGTTAACGAACAAGGTATTCATGTAGATCCCGCCAAAATCAGTGCGATTAAGGATTGGGATACACCTACTACTCCTACTGAGGTTCGTTCATTTCTTGGTCTAGCGGGTTATTGCCGCCGTGTCATCGAAAACTTCTCCAAGATTGCGGTTCCTCTCACTGCACTAACACAGAAGAATAAACCTTTTGAATGGGGATCCAAACAGGAAGAAGCATTTCAGACCTTGAAAAAGAAACTTTGTGACGCACCTATTCTATCTTTACCTGAGGGCAACGATGATTTTGCCGTGTATTGTGATGCATCAAACTTGGGTCTTGGTTGTGTTCTCATGCAAAGGAACAAAGTCATAGTTTACGCATCGAGATATTTAAAGATACACGAGAAAAACTACACGACTCATGATCTTGAGTTAGGTGCAGTAGTTTTTGCTCTCAAAATTTGGAGACACTACTTGTATGGTACTAAATGTGTGGTTTTCACAGACCATAAAAGTCTTCAGCATATTTTCAATCAGAAAGAACTTAATATGAGGCAACGACGTTGGGTTGAACTTCTAAACAACTACGATTGCGAAATTCGCTACCATCCTGTTAAGGCGAATGTCATGGCTGACGCGTTGAGTCGTAAAGAGCATGTCAAGCTTCATTGTGTTCAAGTTCGATCTGATATTCAAACCTGCATTTCTCAGACTCAACATACTTGTGTTACACAAGACTTGATGAGTAAGGAATTACCATATCATATCGAGCCTGATCTTGAACTGAAAGACAATGGATTGTATTATTTCATGGACCGTTTGTGGGTCCCAAGTCAAGACAATCTCCGCACCTTGCTAATGGATGAAGCTCATAAGTCTCGTTATTCTATTCATCCTGGTGCAGATAAAATGTATAAGGATCTTCGAACCCAGTTTTGGTGGCCCGGTATGAAGAAAGACATTGCCTTGTACGTATCCAAATGCCTTACTTGTCTTAAGGTTAAGGCTGAACATCAACATCCCTTTGGATTATTGGAGCAACCAGAGATTCCAGTTTGGAAATGGGAAAACATTGCTATGGATCTCATTACCAAGTTGCCACGCACTAAGAAAGGTCATGATGCCATTTGGGTAGTTGTTGATCGTCTTACCAAGTCAGCACATTTCTTGCCAATCCGTGAGGATCTATCTGCCGACAAGGTGGCTAAAATCTATGTGGATGAGATTGTATCCCGTCATGGTGTTCCTTTGAACATTATATCTGACAGAGATGCTCGATTCTCGTCTCGTTTTTGGAGAACCATGCAATCTGCTATGGGAACCCAACTTAACTTGAGCACAGCTTATCATCCGCAAATGGATGGTCAATCTGAAAGAACAATCTAGACATTGGAGGATATGCTTAGAGCTTGTGTGATCGATTTTAGTGGTAGTTGGGATTCGTATCTACCGTTGATTGAATTCTCTTACAATAATAGTTATCACTCCAGCATCAACATGGCTCCTTTCGAAGCTTTATGCGGTCGAAAATGTCGTTCACCAGTCTGCTGGAATGAGATCGGTGAAGCTCAGCTTACTGGACCTGAGCTCAATCTAGAGACTACAGATAAAGTCAAGAAAATTCACGACAACCTTCAGACAGCTAGAAGCCGTCAAAAGAGTTATGCGGATAGACGACACAAGCCTTTGGAATTTCAAGTCGGTGATCACGTCTTACTTAAGGTTTCACCTTGGAAAGGTGTGATCAGATTTGGAAAGACAGGAAAACTTGCACCTAGATATGTTGGACCATTCAAGATCGTCGAAAGAATCGGAAAGGTGGCCTACAAACTTGAGTTACCTCCTAAACTCAGAAATGTTCATCCAACCTTCCACGTGTCCAATTTCAAAAAGTGTTTAGCTAATGAGAACCTCCACATACCACTTGATGAAATTCGTGTTGATGACACGATGCATTTTGTTGAAAAACCTGTGGAAATAATGGATCGTGAAGTCAAATGGCTCAAACGCAAGCCACATTCCACTTGTCAAAGTTCGCTGGGAATCTAAACGTGGTCCAGAATTTACTTGGGAACGTGAAGATAAAATGAAAGTTAAATATCCACATCTATTCTCACAAGTTTCCTCTAAATAAATTTCGGGACGAAATTTCCTAAAGTAAGGGAGACTGTGACATCTGTGCTTGTAATCATTGTACAAACTTTGGATAGTTCAACTATCAATAAAACAATGTGATTTGACCCCAATATTTGACTATTTATGTTTCACATTTTGCACGTTTTGATTTTTGTTCAATTTCAAACTCTAAATCGCTTTCTGGAAAGTTATACGCAAACTGATGCGAAAACGTAGTCAGTTTAACGCGATAAACACTCCGGAACATTAAAATATGCTTAACATACCTTAAATAACCTTTACATAACTTAGAAATAAGTTTTGAAGGGTTTGGTATGGCAAAAACAAGATTATTCGCTTACAGCGACTATTTTTGACAAACTGCGAAAGTATGCCGATTTGTATAGTAACGAACATTCCAGAACTTGCTCATAAGTTAAACATACCCTAAATATCCTTTGCATAGCCTAGAAATATGCTTTGAGGTGTTCGGTATGTGAAAATAAACTTATTGGTCAATCAGGGACTAAAAGCGTCAAAAAGTGCATAAGTTTGCATTTACGCGCATATCTTACGTTCTGAACATCCAAAAATTTTTGAAATCATTAAAATATTTTATTTTAGTGATTGGCATACTAAAATTCCATTCGTCGTGTAATTTGGATCGTTTTTCGCGTCCGTTCGAGTTTCGTCGTAATTAACCGAACAACGCAACCATACGACCAAACGAACCGACATCCGAGATATTTTCAAGAATGTTTCAAGTCCCCCATACTTAAACTTCATTATTGAGCTTTGAAAATCAGTTAACGGGGTTTAAACGCGTCGAAAATGGCTTAAACATGCTGCAGGGACCATTTTTGCCAATTTCTGAAAGTTCTGTGTCTGGGAAGGGGTGGCGTCATGCCACAACTACATGGTGGTGGTGTGGCGGCACGCGCTGGACCAACCTGGGCAGAATCTCCATTTTTAGCAACCAGCTTGATTTCTAGGGTCTTTTATGTAACATTTTCAATACCTTGAGCTAGTTTTTAAGGTCCCATTGTATTCAAATCTATGGGTAACACTTGGATGGCCAAGATTGAAGCTCAAAACCCAAGAAACGATCCTAACGTGTCACACCCCGACCACGTAAAACAACAAAACGTGGCGGAAACGTCGGGGAGTGTTGTAACAGAATCATTGTTTCACAACCATAGATTAAACAATTTCGTTTTATTGAATTAAATGTATTACATTACATTGGAATTTGAAACAAAACATAAACAAATAGTCTTTCATTGTTATTAAGTCACTAAGGCCTCGTCCATTCCTATGTGAGCGTACACAAATATCATCATCAATCATCATCAACTATGGTACCTGAAACACATGTGAAAATACATCAGCATAAAAATGCCGGCGAGTACATAGGTTTTATGTGAGTGTCAGATTCATGGCTCGTTTTACATGTTGCAATACTTATTTAAAAACCTTGTTTTGAAAAGTATGGTATTGCGACATAATTAACCAACTCAAATCAAATTGGATATGATAAAATCTCGTAGCCATGATTCTTAACTCCAAAACATTTGTTTAATTAAACCCAAATTGTAAATCGTTTTTGAAATAAAAACTCAAATAGCATATATATATCGTTAGAAAAACCTTGTAATATAACTTTGTTTTGATAACCTTGCCCAATTGATCTAGATAACGCAATGATATACAATCTGTTAAAAGCACTTATATATAGGAAGTACCAGCGGCGTATCCACCATGCTTTTAGCACATTATACCCGCCCCGTTACCTAATCACTTCCTTAACCCAACGGTTCAAACAGATTTCAAACGGTTCATGTCAATCAAACGGTTACAAACGGTCCTCATAGTCAAGTGGTCACAAATGGTTCACTTAATCAAACGGTTACAAAAGGTTCACATAATCAAACGGTTACAAAAGGTTCACATAATCAAGTGGTCACAAACGGTTTACATAGTCAAGCGGTTACAAAAGGTTCACATAATCAAACGCTTACAAACGGTTCACATAGTCAAGTGGTCACAAACGGTTCACATAATCAAACAGTTACAAAAGGTTCACAATGTAAAACAATGTGTCCATATGCTGGATTAGCATATGCAACAAAATGTAATGTACGAAAATCAATGTGCTAACATGTTAAGTGAACATGCATAGCAAAACATAATGAAATCGTGTACTAATAGTGTACTAATGAACATAGCAAGTATATGATATGAAAACATGGAAAGCATGAAAATAACAAGTAGGCACATGTGTTTCACCCCAAAATGTTTGGAAAACAGTAAAAGAGGGGTCTATGTACTCACTTGAGGGTGCTTAAAAGTCTTGAACAACAACCAAGCAAAGCTAGAGGGATCACGGAAATCAAACGGCACCTAATATAGGTAATTATGTAAATAACCAGACCTAAATCGGGAGATCGGATAGGATGAGGTTTCGTAAACCAAATGAGTGTTGGAACTCATATGATATGGTTTAACAAAGCCTACATACTAAAATGAAACCTATTCTAAGTGCTTACGATCCATTACGACACGTTAAGATAGCTTACGCCACTTTAACGCGTCGTTTGCGTAAAATGCGTTCGGACTGCCTAACTAGTCCTATGATAAGTAATATATGCCTTAATATGTCTAATATTGTTGCTAAATCAGTTTAGATGTCAAAAATTAAGTTACATAGGCTTAAAATGAATTTATGTGTGAAAAGGGCATTTTGGTCATTTACCTAAGGCATATAAACTACCTATCATACAACTAACTAAACGAAGTGACCATAAGGTATAACCTCGGAAGGTTATTCCCTATACAACTATGGTCACCTAATATGTTTGGTTGGATCCTAATGATCGACCAAACGGGTCAGGTTCGAAAGTCTAAGCGGTTGTTTAGACCGCTTACCTTACGACCCTATATAAGCACTAAACCTAAAGTGACGAGTTAAACATGTTGAAACATGTTTAACTAAGTTAGAAAACAGGTTTGGTATTAAAACAAACGGTTTTGATACCTAAAGTAGTTTAGTTACAAAATACGCAAGAATGCGCATTTTGGCCGAAACTACGGCTCGCCACTAATCCTAGATAACGTGGTAATCAGTAGGTATAGTCACTAGGGACTATAACCATCGTGATTACGCTCACGTTATGAAGTTCAAACGAACATCGTATTGACCATAAACTGGTCAAAGAAGAAAGTCAAACGCAGTTTGACTTTAACGATAAAAACGAATGAAAAGAACGAAAGAAGACTTACAAAAGGTCCCCGCAAGCTCTTGATCCGATTTACCTTCAGGTATGAAGTATAAACTTCAACTTAGAAGGCCAAAATCAGATCAAGTTGTGGGTTTTGCAAGTGAGGGGTGAGGGGTATATATAGTTTTCGTAGAACCGTTAGGATCGTTTCTTGAAAACCGAGCTTCAATCTGAGCCTTACACTTGCACCCACTGATTTTTAAAACCATGGGAGCCCCCAAACCAGTACATAGGATCATAAAAACCATTTGCACAAGAGGGAAATAGCTGGAACAAGCTGGAAAGCAATTCTGCTGAACTGGGGAGTCCTTACGGACCGTATGGCTTTGTGCTTACGGTCCGTAAGCCTTGTGCAGGCCAGCAAGTTTCAAAAATGCTAGTTTTAGTCCCTGAAGCCCCAAACTTGGTTTTTGATGCGTTTTTGACACGTTTAAGCCCCGTTAACCCCATTTCAAAGCTCTAAAATGAAGTTAAAGTATAGGGAACTTAAAATATGCTCAAAAACATCTCGGATGTCGGTTCGTTTGGTCGTACGGTTGCGTTGTTCGGTTAATTACGACGGAAGTCGTAACGTACGCAAAAACGATCCAAATTACGCGACGAATGGAGTTTTATCATGCCAAACAATAAAATAAAATATTTTAATGCTTACATAAATTTTTGGATGTCCGGATATATTCAGAACGTAAAATATGCGCGAAAATGCAAACTTATGCACTTTTTGACGCTTTTAGTCCCTATTGATCAAGAAAGTTTATTTTTGCGCACCAAACACCTCAAAGTGTCACACCCCGACCGCGTAAAACAACAAATCGCGGCGGAAACATCGGGGCGTGTTGCAACAGAATTAATGTTTCATAACCATGGATACCAAAAAGTGTTTCGTTTTATTAAACATTGAATAATTACATCGTCTTGAAATCTAAATACACCAGTTAAACATAGTCTATCATTGTTATTGAGTCACTAAGGCCTTGTCCAGTCCTATGTGAGCATGCATCTTATCAATCGATATCATTCAACAATACCTGAAACATATGTGAAAACGAGGTCAGCAAAGAAATGCTGGCGAGTACATAGGTTTTGTAGGAGTGTCGAAATCATGGCTAGTTTAGACGTTGCAATACTTTATTTAAAAACCTTGTTTTGAAAAGAGTATAATATTGCAACTTAATTAACCAACTCAAATCAAGCAGGTTAAAATTTGTAAAACCTCGTAGCCATGACTCTTAACCCAAAAACATTTGTTTTAGTAAATTATTTGAAAAACAATGATAAGTTCAGGTGATATGTATAAATAAGAGAATAATGCATGATTAAATGAATAACCATGTAAAATGAGTTTGTAATAAGATAAGTTGTTTGTAAATAAATGTCTTATGAAAAGTATGTTATTTGTATAAAATGTTCTATGTCTCGAGCTGAAATGATTCAAATAACGCTACCATATGTAATACTATACAAACACTTATTTATAGGAAGTACCAGCGGCGTATCCACCATGTTTGTATCATATTACACACGCATCGTTACTTAATCACTTAACCAAACCAAACCAAAATAATATCGTATATCGTTTTGAAGCCAATCGTTTACCCAATCGTTAAAACATCGTGTGAAACCCAATCGTTAAAACATCGTGTGAAACCCAATCGTAAATCGTTTAATTCGTTTTAGGTCGTGAAACTACTTAAATGATCGTCTCGCTAATAACATCCAAACCTTCGTGACTCGCATTAATAAACCCTTGCCAAAGGATAAATTAACAATTCGCATTAATAAACCCTTACCAAAGGATAAATTAACATCTCGCATTAATAAACCCTTACCAAAGGATAAATTAACATCTCGCATTAATAAACCCTTACCAAAGAGTAAATTAACAATTTCAGATTCAGTCGCTACCACTACCCCCACACATAACCACGGGTGCAGTAAATAACGGGATTTGTCAGATCCTATGGTACCATAACCTAATACTGGTCGGCTTGATCATTGCTAATGAATGTCATTTGTTATGTAAATACAACCAACAAGTTTGTTCACTTTTTGAAATCGTTATTAGTTTTGTACAAATCGTCTTAATTGTTTTTGAAACCATCGTTATAACATCGAAAACATTTAGCACATATGAGTCACCCCAAAACAATTGAAAGCAGTAAAATAGGGGAAAATGTACTCGCCTGAGAATGCTTGGAGGTCTTGAACAACAACCAAACAAAGCTAGAGAGAGCACGGAATCAGTCGGCAAATCTAAACTATATAAATAAACCGGACTTAAATAGGGAGATCGTATAGGATGAGGCTTGGTAAACCAAATGAGTGTTGGAACTCATATGATATGGTTTAACAAGGCCTACATACTACAATGAGACTAACCTAAGTGCTTTCGACCCATCGCGACCCATTAAGGTAGCTTATGCTACTTTAACGCGTCGTGCGCGTGAAACGCGTTCGGACCGCCTAACTAGTCCTATGACAAGTATTATATGCCTAAACATGTTAAATAATCAGTTATGTGACAAAGGTTTAGGTTACATATGCTTAATTACCAATTATACATGAAAAGGGTATTCTGGTAATTTACCTAAGGCATATAAACTACCTATCATACAACTACTTACACGTCGTGACCATAAGGTATAACCTCGGAAGGTTATTCCCTACACTATGGTCACCTAAAGTGTTTGGTCGGATCCTAATGATCGACCAAACTGGGTCGGGTTCGAGGTATAAGCGATTTATTAGATCGCTTACCCTACGACCCTAGACAAGCACTAAACTAAAAGTGACGAGCTAAGCATGTTGAAACATGCTTAACTAAACAAGTTTGGTATCAAAACAAACGGTTTTGATACCTAAGGGTAGTTTGGTTACAAAATACGCAAGAATACGTATTCTGGCCGAAACTACGGATCGTCACTGAGCCTAGATAACGTGGTAATCAGTAGGTATAGTCACTATGGACTATGACCATCGTGATTACGCTCACGTTATGAAGTTCAAACGAACTTCTTATTGACCAAAACCTGGTCAATGCCGAAAGTCAAACATAGTTGACTTTCGGGCTCGAAAAGCGATAAAAGAACGAAGGAACACTTACGAAGGGTCCCCGAATGCTAACCCAGATCAAAATGGCTCAGGTATGAAACGAAGGTTCCAACTTAGAGCTCTCTTAATCAGATTTGTGGGTTTTGAACAAATGGGGGGGGGGGTGGGTATTTATAGATAAAGTAGAGCCGCTAGGATCGTTTCTTGGAGAAGGAGGCAACGATCAAGGCCGTACACTTGTCGGAATGTTATGGTGGCTAGAAACTTGTTCTTATCCGCTGACTAGACGATAAGAAACGTGTGGACACGAATCGATCAGCTGCAACTTGCAACCAGAACATTGAATCTGGCCTAGTTTAGGCAGTCGCGTAGCGCGACAGGTGAGCCTCTAGGGCTCGCGCTACGCGACACCCTCACCTGATCCAGAAAGTTTCAAAAGTTACAAGTTTGGTCCCTGCACGTGTTTCAAGGCATTTCCGACACTTCCAAGGCCCGTAAAGCCATCTTTAAGGCCCTAAAATGTTGCCTAAACATTGTGGACATGAAACATGTTCAAAAATATGTCGGATGATGGTTCGTTTGGTCGTACGAACGCGATGTTCGCTTAATTACGACGGAATGCGCATAAGCGCGAAAAACGATCCAAATGACGAAACGAATGGATTTTTCTTAAGGCGAACACTAAAATATAATGTAGTCATGCTTACATAAATTTTTGGATGTCCGGATGTATTCAGAACGTAAGATATGCGCGAAAATGCAAACTTGTGCACTTTCTGACACTTTTAGTCCCTGGATGACACAAAAGTTTATTTTAGCACACCGAACCCCTCAAAGCCTATTTCTAAGCTATATAAAGGATATTTATGGTATGTTTAACTTATGGTCATGTTCCAGAATGTCTGTTACAGTTCAAATTGGCATACTTTCGCAGTTTGTCAAGTTTAGTCCCTGTAAGTGATTTAACTTTGATTTCACCACACCAAACCTTCCAAAACTTATATCTAAGTTATGTATAGGTTATTTAAGGTATGTTAAGCCTATTTCACTATTCCGGAGTGTTCGTTGCATTAAACTGGTTATATTTACGCATTAGTGCGCGTATAACCTTCCAGAAAGCGATTTAGGGTTTGAAATTGAACAAGAGTTGATATGTGTAAACGATACACATATTTTTACAAATCCCAAGTATGAAATATAATATTTCATTGGTTTGGTATTTGTTTGATGGCCGTGAAGGCACAGGTGTTACAGTCTCCCCTACTTTAGGAAATTTCGTCCCGAAATTTATTTAGAGGAAACTTGTAAGAGTCTAAAACATGAAGTTGAAAAGATCGAACAACCTTGGTCAGGGTTCTGAACTTCTAGTAACTTTAATAACATCATGCTTTCAATGTAAGAGGGACACTTATATACAAGTATATGAAGCGTCATTGGTGCGTCCACCATGCCTCCATTACATCGTTCTCATTTTGTTATTGTTGTCACTATCGGTTCTTTCACATAATAAACCTTACTAGATTTCTGTGCACTAAATTTCATAATTATGTGCGCATCCATAATTAGAGAATTCCTTGCACAGTTCACACAGTCTATTTTATAATGTGTAGGGTAAAACCAAATGAACAATCCTGTGATGAGCGTGACTTAGACCCCATAGAGTCCTTTAGACTAAATCAATAAATGATTTAAATAGACTATCAAGGAGTCTGTCCAGCTACATCACTAGATGTCGTTCTTTAACCAAATTGTGGATCAATCTTTTTGACTAGACCACTAAAGGGTCTATCATCGAATACTGGAATGGTACTATATAACCCAAGGGTCTTAACTACCACGTAGAAGCCCATTAAGGATTTAAGGTAGTACCTTTTGAATATCCTGCTATGAATCTCTCATATGAAGATATGAAAGATCCTGCGAGGATTTGGATAACGAATATCCAGAGTATTAAAAACACAAAAATGCATAAAAGAAAACATAAGATGAATAAACACATAGTCACATAACCACAAAATTGTTTAACTAGAAGTTTGTTCTGCTAACAGAGTACATGTATTTAAAGCACACTAGGAATCCATCTCGTGGATTTCATTTGGCACTTTAAACATTATCGAGAATCTAACTATTAAGATAGAAAGATTCCAAAAGAAAATTCGATTTCGATTTTAAGAAACCGAAATGTTCGAATTAAGGTACATAAGGAATCCAATTAAGGACTCTGTTTTGAATGATAATTATCCACAAGGATCTAATTTTGAAGATAAAGAGATCCCATATGAATTTTTAGAAGTTGAAGATGTTTTGAAATCTTGCACTGGACGTGCTTATGTCAAAACATGAAGTAAGAATGCTTATGAAGTTGAGATGCTGGATATGTCATGGCGACATATGAAGCAGAATTTTTGAAGGTTAAGTCAATGTATGAGGAAAATATTTTTGAAATCTATGCATGGGGTTCTTTTAAGAAAAAGGTGTTTTACGTTTTTGAAACCTTATATATAATACCTTTTTGAAATCATAAAGTAGGTGTATTAGGTAGATATATTTACAAAAATGTTTTAAAATCATGCGAGATGAATTTTGAAATTATGTATAAGGTTTTTGAAAGACATGAATGATGCTTTTCGAAATCATGCACTTGATCAGAAAATGTATTGTGTTAATATTGTCTTCAGACTATACGAAATATTTTGAAATCAGGAAAGGTTGGTTTTGATAACATGGCCAATGTTTTTGAAATAACATAGACAATGCATCTAGAAAAATTGTTTTCAAACTATATGAAATGTTTTGAGATCATGAAGATTGTTTTGAAATACTGGTACTGTGTATGTTGAAAAATCAAAACGTAATGGG
Source organism: Helianthus tuberosus (assembly GCA_030545235.1). Lineage (NCBI taxonomy): Eukaryota > Viridiplantae > Streptophyta > Magnoliopsida > Asterales > Asteraceae > Helianthus > Helianthus tuberosus. The sequence goes on along the minus strand of CM060432.1, from coordinate 60,823,521 downwards.
TATGAGATTTGAAAACACCCTTAGTTATCTAACCAAGGATTTAAAGGCACAGATGTGCGAATAGCACGATTACTCATAATGTCACTTAATTTTCTGTACTTTGTTTCTTAGAGTGAAACGAGTACTTAAAATTTTCGAGGGAATCATGAGCAATCATTTGAGAGGGAGAAATCACAAGAGTAGTTTGTAAGGTACATAGTTCCTTGATGTAGGTATCATAGGAAAAGCCATACACACATGTAATTATACTCGTATATCAGGATTTGTGAACAACAATTTATTTATAAACAAATCAGATTGTTTCACATTACAAGAAAACGAAAGAAACAAAAGCATGAGATAGCAACATCTTCTACTCAGCCAACTGCTCACCCGTGGGTTGGATTCGTATTAGAAATCTTTGGGCAATTTCTTCGAAAATGGCCCATCTCGCCACAGTTGTAGCAAGTACCACATGGAAAACGAGCTTGAGTTAGGTTGACTTGAACAGCAGTAGAATCTGCAACAGTTTTATTCCGGATCGCAAAATGGCATGTCCTGACCAAATGTCCCCATCGTCCACAGTGGGCACATTTGAAACATGGCGTTTGGACTGGGTGATGGCCATTGCATTGATTGCACAAGGGAGCAGTTCCCAAGTACGGCTTCTTGGCTGGTGGCGCTGCCACCTTGCTAGGTTTTGATTGATTTGGTGCAACGGTTACCGGATCCTTTGGAGCCTTACGCTTCCTTGACCTTTTCGAAGGCTTGGCTTCTACTTCTTTCGATGCTTCTCGAGTGGCTTCATTGTTGAGACGAGACATGGCAATGCCTAAATCCACAGTCCTCTGAATCACTTTAACAATTTGCTGGACAAATTTGGCTGTTCGCTCGGGTATTTGACCAGTGCCAAGAGGAATAGACATTCTAGAAGAAAATGAAAGACAGAGGAAGAAACGAGTGAAAGGTTATTGAATAATCAATACAGAATGGTAACGAATGAAAATTGTGATCATTTGTTTGTTACCTAAGGCAAACAAATGAGATGGTGACAAATCAAAGTAAATGGGTCAAAAATAATGTATCGCGAAGACATGCTCGCCTAATAAGTAAACACTCATCCCAAGAATTCCCAGGTAAGCACAACTGGTCTCGCGTCTGATGAGATGTATACGAAGTGCTTGCCTAGCCAGAAAACCCAGAATACAGGCATTCACCCTTCCAGTTTGCACGTGTTCACATTATTTAAAACCCAAAACCTTGACGAAGTTTTGAAAACTCAAAGGGGTTCAAAACCATATAATAGAGAGTTCAAAACCTAGTAATCAATCATCCTAGAACATATGATTAGTTTTCAAAGCGGTTTTGAAATATATGTTCTTGTTGTGGTCGTCGCCTAAGGATAGGTGACGGTATTGTTTTATGACTAAACGCAAGTAAACTCGCGTTAGGGTCCTAAGAAGGTTATAGACTAGGTCAAAGCATTACTAATAACCTAATTCCCTATAACCATTGGCTCTGATACCATCTTTTCTGTCACACCCCGACCGCGTAAAACAACAAATCGCGGCGGAAACATCGGGGCGTGTTGCAACAGAATTAATGTTTCATAACCATGGATACCAAAAAGTGTTTCGTTTTATTAAACATTGAATAATTACATCGTCTTGAAATCTAAATACACCAGTTAAACATAGTCTATCATTGTTATTGAGTCACTAAGGCCTTGTCCAGTCCTATGTGAGCATACATCTTATCAATCGATATCATTCAACAATACCTGAAACATATGTGAAAACGAGGTCAGCAAAGAAATGCTGGCGAGTACATAGGTTTTGTAGGAGTGTCGAAATCATGGCTAGTTTAGACGTTGCAATACTTTATTTAAAAACCTTGTTTTGAAAAGAGTATAATATTGCAACTTAATTAACCAACTCAAATCAAGCAGGTTAAAATTTGTAAAACCTCGTAGCCATGACTCTTAACCCAAAAACATTTGTTTTAGTAAATTATTTGAAAAACAATGATAAGTTCAGGTGATATGTATAAATAAGAGAATAATGCATGATTAAATGAATAACCATGTAAAATGAGTTTGTAATAAGATAAGTTGTTTGTAAATAAATGTCTTATGAAAAGTATGTTATTTGTATAAAATGTTCTATGTCTCGAGCTGAAATGATTCAAATAACGCTACCATATGTAATACTATACAAACACTTATTTATAGGAAGTACCAGCGGCGTATCCACCATGTTTGTATCATATTACACACGCATCGTTACTTAATCACTTAACCAAACCAAACCAAAATAATATCGTATATCGTTTTGAAGCCAATCGTTTACCCAATCGTTAAAACATCGTGTGAAACCCAATCGTTAAAACATCGTGTGAAACCCAATCGTAAATCGTTTAATTCGTTTTAGGTCGTGAAACTACTTAAATGATCGTCTCGCTAATAACATCCAAACCTTCGTGACTCGCATTAATAAACCCTTGCCAAAGGATAAATTAACAATTCGCATTAATAAACCCTTACCAAAGGATAAATTAACATCTCGCATTAATAAACCCTTACCAAAGGATAAATTAACATCTCGCATTAATAAACCCTTACCAAAGAGTAAATTAACAATTTCAGATTCAGTCGCTACCACTACCCCCACACATAACCACGGGTGCAGTAAATAACGGGATTTGTCAGATCCTATGGTACCATAACCTAATACTGGTCGGCTTGATCATTGCTAATGAATGTCATTTGTTATGTAAATACAACCAACAAGTTTGTTCACTTTTTGAAATCGTTATTAGTTTTGTACAAATCGTCTTAATTGTTTTTGAAACCATCGTTATAACATCGAAAACATTTAGCACATATGAGTCACCCCAAAACAATTGAAAGCAGTAAAATAGGGGAAAATGTACTCGCCTGAGAATGCTTGGAGGTCTTGAACAACAACCAAACAAAGCTAGAGAGAGCACGGAATCAGTCGGCAAATCTAAACTATATAAATAAACCGGACTTAAATCGGGAGATCGGATAGGATGAGGCTTGGTAAACCAAATGAGTGTTGGAACTCATATGATATGGTTTAACAAGGCCTACATACTACAATGAGACTAACCTAAGTGCTTTCGACCCATCGCGACCCATTAAGGTAGCTTATGCTACTTTAACGCGTCGTGCGCGTGAAACGCGTTCGGACCGCCTAACTAGTCCTATGACAAGTATTATATGCCTAAACATGTTAAATAATCAGTTATGTGACAAAGGTTTAGGTTACATATGCTTAATTACCAATTATACATGAAAAGGGTATTCTGGTAATTTACCTAAGGCATATAAACTACCTATCATACAACTACTTACACGTCGTGACCATAAGGTATAACCTCGGAAGGTTATTCCCTACACTATGGTCACCTAAAGTGTTTGGTCGGATCCTAATGATCGACCAAACTGGGTCGGGTTCGAGGTATAAGCGATTTATTAGATCGCTTACCCTACGACCCTAGACAAGCACTAAACTAAAAGTGACGAGCTAAGCATGTTGAAACATGCTTAACTAAACAAGTTTGGTATCAAAACAAACGGTTTTGATACCTAAGGGTAGTTTGGTTACAAAATACGCAAGAATACGTATTCTGGCCGAAACTACGGCTCGTCACTGTGTCACACCCCGACCGCGTAAAACAACAAATCGCGGCGGAAACATCGGGGCGTGTCGCGACAGAATTAATTGTTTCAAATCCATGGCAAACAAAGTTGTATTTTATTTTTTTAAACAAGAGTCACATTGTCTCAAAACAGTAAATTAAGAGTTCAGAACATAAATAAACATAGTCTATCATCTTTTAAAGTCTCTAAGGCACAGGTCCGCCCTAGTGTCATGATCAACATCCTATGGAAAAGCACCTGAAAACACATGTGAAAATAGGTACGTCAGCATAAAAATGCCTGTGAGATACATAGGTTTTGCGAAAATAAGATTCATGACTTATGTTTGAGAAAATGTTTAGTCATGAACCTTGTTATTTGCTTTGTCTTGTAAATCATTTGAAAACAATAAGATCAGATGATATGTATAAGTAAATGTCAGGTTAAATAAATAACCATGTAAAATGTGTTTGTATAAGATAAGTTGTTTGTAAATCAATGTCTTGTGAAAAGTATGTTATTTGTATAAAATGTTCTATGTCTCAAACTGAAATGATTCAAATAACGTTACGCCATGTAATACCATACAAACACTTATATATAGGAAGTACCAGCGGCGTATCCACCATGCTTGTATCATATTACACACGCATCGTTACTTAATCACTTAATCAAACCAAACCAATTGTCAAATGTATTGAAAGATATGTCAAAGTGTTTATGTCAAGATGCAAATCATATCAAAATGTCTATGTCAAATATCCATGTCAAATGTCTATGTCAAATATCCATGTCAAATGTCTATGTCAAATATCCATGTCAAATGTCTATGTCAAATATCCATGTCAAATGTCTATGTCAAAATGTCATGTATGGCAAGTGAAATGTCTCAACTAAACCATATGCACGAAAACAAAGTATTGAAGTAAAACTTGGTTTAAATCAAAGCTATGTTTTGTGTAAATGCATGCAACTATTTAATATGAACATTTATGCGGTATTGTGAATATGCATACATCCAAGCCTGGCGACTGTGGTGATAACCCTTTAAACAAATTAAAGGTCTATCTGTCTTAATGTCAACGAATTCGGTCATTCCTTTCTGTCCCCTTACCCTGGGATGTCCGGAACGGGAGTTGTCAATTCCTATGGTACCACTACCTACTAACGAACGGCGTAGCTAGTGTTAATGGATATATTGTCCCATGTAAACAAACCAAATGTCATAACAAAATGTGAGCATGTGAAAACGATGCACTAAGTATGTAATCAAATGAACATACGTAGCGTGAAATGTCATGTAAAACGATGTACTAAGTAATGCACAAAATGGGCATACCTAGCATGAAATGTCATATAAAACGATGTACTAAGTAATGCACGCAATGGGCATACCTAGCATGAAATGTCATATAAAACGATGTACTAAGTAATGCACGCAATGGGCATACCTAGCATGAAATGTAATGTAAAACAATGTACCAAGTAATGCACACAATGGGCACACCTAGCATAAGATGTAATGAAATCATGTACTATAATGTACTAACGAACATAGCAGTATATGATGTGAAAACTGGAAAGCAGGAAAGTAACAAGTAGGCACATGTGTTCCACCCCAAAACAGTTTGGAAAACAGTAAAAGAGGGGTCTATGTACTCACTTGGGATTGCTCAGTTGTATAAAGATAACCACCAAGTAATGCTATAGATCTCGGAATCAAACGGCACCTAGTATAGGTAACTATGTTAATAAACCGGACCTATCTCGGAAGACTGGGTAGCATTAGGGTTTGTAAACCAAATGAGTGTCGGAACTCACGTGATATGGTTTAACAAAGCCTACATGCTAAATGAAACTTAACATAATTGTTTACGACCCATTACGACCCGTTTAGGAAGCTTATGCTACTTTAACGCGTCGCGCGCGTGAAACGCGTTCGGACCGCCTAACTAGTCCTATGATAAGTATTATATGCCTAAACATGTTACATAATCAGTTATGTGACAAAGGTTTAGGTTACATATGCTTAATTACCAATTATACATGAAAAGGGTATTCTGGTAATTTACCTAAGGCATATAAACTACCTATCATACAACTACTTAAACGATGTGACCATAGGGTATAACCTCGGAAGGTTATTCCCTACCTACTATGGTCACCTAATGTGTTTGGTCGGATCCTAATGATCGACCAAACTGGGTCGGGTTCGAAGGTATAGGCGATTTATTAGATCGCCTACCCTACGACCCTAGACAACGTGGTAATCAGTAGGCATAGTCCCAAAGGACTATGACCAACGTGATTACACTCACGTTGCGAAGTTCAAACGAACTTCGCATTGACCATTACTGGTCAACGCTGAAAGTCAAACAAAGTTTGACTTTCCGACTCGAAAAGCAGTAAAAAAAAAATAAGGAAAAGAACGAAAGAATACTTACGAAGGGTCCAAGATTCAAAGGTTCAAAGGTGTGGGTTTTGTGTTGAGGATGGATGGGTATTTATAGTAAAAGCACTACCGCTAGGATCGTTTCTTGGAAAAGGGGAAAAGATCTAGCCCGTACACTTGTTGCAAGGTTATGGAAGCTTAATTCCATCCTTATCTCATGACTAGATAATTAGGAACATGTGGTTGTGGATTAAACATGTGCAAACAGCCTGTTTAAATACTCTGCATCTGGTCTGGACACCCCATACGCATCGTATGGTATATATACCATACGCATCGTATGGGTGAACTTTGGCAGAATTACAGTTTTGGTCCCTGAACTGTATTTAGGTCATTTTTGACACGTTTAAGGCCCGTTAACCCCATTTCAAAGCTCTAAAATGAAGTTAAAGTATAGGGAACTTAAAACATGCTCAAAAATATCTCGGATTTCGGTTCGTTTAGCCGTACGAACGCGATGTTCGCTTAACTACGACGGAATGCGCATAAGCGCGAAAAACGAACCAAACGACGAAACGAATGGATTTTTCTTATGGCGAACACTAAAATAAAATGTAGTCATGCTTACATAAATTTTTGGATGTCCAGATGTATTCAGAACGTAAGTTATGCGCGAAAATGCAAACTTGTGCACTTTTTGACACTTTTAGTCCCTGAATGTTCCAAAAGTTTATTTTAGCACACCAAACCCCTCAAAGCCTATTTCTAAGCTATGTAAAGGATATTTAAGGTGTGTTTAACTTATGGTCATGTTCCGGAATGTTCGTTACAGTTCAAATTGACATACTTTCGCAGTTTGTCATATTTAGTCCCTGTAAGCGAATTAACTTGTTTTTGACATACCAAAGCCTTCAAAACTTATTTCTAAGTTATGTAAAGGTTATTTAAGGTATGTTGAGTATATGTTGATGTTCCAGAGTATTTCTCGCATTAAACTGAGTACGTTTACGCACTAGTTTGCGTATAACTCTCCAGAAAGCGATGTAGAGTTTGAAATTACATAAAAGTCAAAACATGAAAAATGTATAACACAATCAAACAAACATTGGGATCAAATAACATTGTTTTATTGATAACAGAACTGTTCATAGTGATAACAAGCGCAGTTGTTACAGTCTCCCCTACTTGTGGAAATTTCGTCCCGAAATTTATTTAGAGGAAACTCGTGGAAAAAGATGTGGATATTTCGCCTTCATTTGATCTTCGCGTTCCCAAGTAAACTCGGGTCCACATTTAGCTTCCCAGCGAACTTTGACCAAAGGAATGCGCTTGCGTTTAAGCCACTTGACTTCACGTTCCATGATTTCCACTGGTTTCTCAACAAATTTCAGTGTTTTGCCAACACGAATTTCGTCAAGTGGTATGGAGAAGTTCTCATCAGCTGTACACTTCTTGAGATTGGACACGTGAAAAGTTGGATGAACATTTCCCAGTTCAGGAGGTAACTCAAGTCTGTAGGCTACCTTTCCGATTCTTTCGACGATCTTGAATGGTCCAACGTATCTAGGTGCAAGTTTTCCTTTCTTTCCAAATCTGATCACACCTTTCCAAGGTGAGACCTTAAGTAATACTCGATCACCGACTTGAAATTCAAAGGCTTTGCGTTTTGGGTCCGCGTAAATCTTCTGACGGTTTCTAGCTGCCTGAAGGTTATCACGAACTTTCTTGACCTTGTCAGTTGTCTCTAAAATGAGGGCAGGTCCAGTAAGTTGAGCCTCGCCAATCTCATTCCAGCAGACTGGTGAACGACATTTTCGACCATAGAGAGCTTCGAAAGGAGCCATTCCGATGCTAGTGTGATAACTGTTGTTGTAGGAGAATTCAATCAATTTAAGATGTGAATCCCAGCTACCACCAAAATCGATCACACAAGCTCTTAGCATATCCTCCAGAGTCTGGATTGTTCTCTCAGATTGACCATCCGTTTGCGGATGATAAGCTGTGCTCAGATTAAGTTGGGTCCCCATAGCAGATTGCATGGTTCTCCAAAAGTGAGAAGTGAAACGAGCATCTCTGTCAGAAATGATGTTCAACGGAACACCATGTCGAGCTACAATTTCATCCACATAGATTTGAGCAAGTCTGTCAGTAGGAAAATCCTCGCGGATTGGCAAGAAATGCGCTGACTTTGTAAGACGATCAACGACTACCCAGATGGCATCATGACCTTTCTTTGTGCGCGGGAGTTTAGTAATGAGATCCATAGTAATGTTTTCCCATTTCCAAACTGGGATCTCTGGTTGCTCCAATAAACCCGAAGGACGCTGATGTTCAGCCTTAACCTTTAGACAAGTAAGGCATTTGGATACGTATAAGGCAATGTCTTTCTTCATACCAGGCCACCAATAGTGAATACGAAGATCCTTATACATCTTGTCTGAGCCCGGATGAATGGAATAACGAGACTTATGGGCTTCATCCATAAGCAAGGTACGAAGATCATCCTGGCTTGGGACCCACAAACGGTCCATGAAATAATATGATCCATTGTCCTTCAGTTCAAGAGCAGGTGTTATGTGGTAAGGAAATTCCTTATCCATTAAACCTTGTGAAACACAAGATTGTTGAGCTTGAGCAATGCGTGCTTGAATATCGGATCGAGCTTGAATAACAGATTGAACACGTACACAATGAAGCTTAGTACGTTCCTTACGACTCAATGCATCAGCTACGACATTCGCCTTACCAGGATGGTAGCGAATTTCGCAGTCATAGTCGTTTAAAAGCTCAACCCAACGTCGCTGTCTCATGTTGAGTTCTTTCTGGTTGAAGATATGCTGAAGACTTTTGTGGTCAGTGAAAACCACACATTTTGTACCGTACAAATAGTGTCTCCAGATCTTGAGAGCAAAGACAACTGCACCCAACTCAAGATCATGAGTGGTGTAGTTCTTCTCATGTATCTTCAATTGTCTTGATGCATAGGCTATGACTTTGTTCCTTTGCATCAGAACACAGCCAAGACCCAATTTCGATGCATCACAATATACAACAAAATCATCATCACCCTCAGGCAATGATAGAACAGGCGCATCGCAAAGCTTCTGCTTCAGGTGTTGAAAAGCTTCCTCTTGTTTGAATCCCCAATAAAAGGGCATTTTCTTCTGAGTTAGAGCAGTTAGAGGAACTGCAATCTTAGAGAAGTTTTCAATGAAGCGGCGATAATAACCCGCTAGACCAAGAAAAGAACGAACTTCAGTAGGAGTAGTAGGCGTATCCCAATCCTTAATCGCACTGATCTTGGAGGGATCTACATGAACACCTCGTTCGTTGATAATGTGTCCCAAAAATTGAACTTCTTTAAGCCAAAATTCGCACTTGGAGAATTTGGCGAAAAGTTGCTCTTTCTTCAGGAGTTCCAGAGTAAGACGGAGATGCTGCTCGTGATCAGCTCGCGTCTTAGAGTAAATCAAGATATCGTCAATAAAAACAATGACGAACTGATCCAAATAAGGTTTGCAGACCCTATTCATTAGGTCCATGAAAACAGCAGGAGCATTAGTCAAACCGAATGGCATGACTGTGAACTCGTAATGTCCATAACGAGTACGGAATGCTGTCTTCGGAATGTCTTCTTCTTGCACCCGAAGTTGATGATACCCGGAACGCAGATCGATCTTCGAAAAATAAGAAGCACCTTGTAACTGATCAAAGAGGTCGTCGATGCGAGGTAGGGGATATCGATTCTTGATGGTAAGCTTGTTAAGCTCACGATAATCGATACACATCCTAAAGGATCCATCCTTCTTCTTGACAAAAAGAACGGGAGCACCCCAAGGTGAAAAGCTAGGACGGATAAAACCTTTGTCAGAGAGCTCCTGAAGCTGTTTAGACAACTCTTGCATCTCAGACGGTGCAAGACGATATGGAGCTCTGGCAATGGGATTTGCACCAGGTACGAGATCAATGCGGAACTCGACTTGGCGTGCTGGAGGTAGACCAGGTAAATCTTCAGGGAACACTTCAGAATAATCCTGAACGACAGGAATATCTGAAATAGACTTACCCTTGCCTTTATCTTCTGTAACATGTGCTAAGAAAGCCACATAGTTCTTCTGCAGATACTTCCGAGCTTTAAAACAAGACATGAGTCTGAGACCACCGATAGGCTTCTCACCTTGAACTTGCAGGATCTCGCCCGTCGAAAGCGGCACACGAACAATCTTCTTAGAACAAACTATCTCTGCGTGATGCTTGGATAACCAATCCATTCCCACAATAACGTCGAAGCTTCCAAGTTGCATAGGCGCGAGGTCAATAGGAAAAAGATGGTCGTTAAGATTCAACTGGCAGTTGTGAAGAACAGAATCAAGAATAATGGGTTCACCACTAGCAACCTCTACTGTCAAAGATTTGCCTAGTTTCGTTCTAGACACGCGAAGCATTTGCTCAAAAGACAAAGACACGAAACTCTTATCGGTACCAGAATCGAAAAGAACAGATGCAGGCTGATTATTAATAAAGAACGTACCGTTCACCACATTATCGTCAGCCTGTGCCTCTTGGGCATTCATGTTAAAAACTCGGCCTCGAGCCGGAGCCGGATTCTGGTTCTGGTTCTGGTTCTGGTTCTGGTTGGCTAGCCTTGGGCACCGGTTTCTATAGTGGGTCAGATCCCCACAATTATAACAAGCACCTGGTGGGTATTGTGGTCTTGCAACTTGACCCTGTTGCGGTGCAGGAGGCTGAGCAACTTGTTGAGCCGGGTTCTGAACCGCGGGATTCTGAGCAGATCGACAAACATTGGCGAGATGGCCTGATTTCCCACAGTTAGTACAGAAACGGCATGGAAGTTGTGGCTGGTGGTGACTGTTGCATCTATTGCACAAAGGTGCATTCCCTGTATAGGGTTTCTTTGCTGGAGGCTGTGCAGGTTGGTTGGGAGCTGCCTGATTAGCTTGGGCAGTGATAGCAAAATTTTGGGAAGCCTTACGCTTCTTTGCCCTCTTTGAAGAACCAGAGTTCTTTCCATTCAAGTTTTGACCTTTCTTGCTATCTTCCCTGTCAGCCGACTGCTTCTTGCCCTTGTCACCCTTCCTGTGTAACTTGTTCTTCCGGATCTGCGACTCAGTCAATGTCGCAGATAACTCGATCGCCTGACGAAGTGTGGCAGGGTTACTACCAGTGAGAATGTCTTGTACCGAGTCAGGTAGACCGTCGATGTATCTCTCGATAGCCTTGTCGAGTAGGGTGACCATTGTTGGGCAAAGCAGACTCAACTCTTCAAACCGATCAGTATAAGCCCTGTGCTCGCCACTATCTTGCTTCAAAACATCAAACTCTTTCTCCAACGCTCGCTGTTCATGGCGAGGACAGAATTCCCTCATCATAAGGGCTCTAAGTTCAGCCCATGTCTGTGCGAGAGCAACTTCTGCACCTTGGTCTCTCATAACCCCGTTCCACCATGTCAAAGCCCTCTTCTGAAATACGCTCGAGGAGAACTCGACCTTGCGATTATCCGGACACTGCACATGGCGAAAAGTATTCTCTATGCTCTCGAACCACTGAAGAAGCCCAGTCGCTCCCTCAGAACCACTAAACTTGAGTGGTTTAGCCTGGTTAAAATCCTTGTACTTGCATGGAACATTGTTGTTGTTGTTGGCCTGGTTCCACAGAGCAAAGAGATTTGGAAATTGAGCAGCCATCTGCTCTGAAATGATTTCTGCCAGTTCGGCAGTTGCTATCGGATTTTCGCGTCGAGGAGGCATTCTAAAAGAGGAAAATATGTAAAGAAACGAGTGAGATGATTGGATGAAGAGAATGAGATGAAACAAAATCAACATAAGCAAAGATGGTGGTCATTCGTTCGTATCACAAAGCAAACAAACGACTCACAGTGACTAATCAAAGTAAATGGATCAAAAATAATGTATAATGAAGACATGCTCGCCTATAAGTGAACACTCATCCCAAGAATTCCCAGGTAAGCACAACTGGTCTCTGCGTCTGGTTGAGATGTATACGAAGTGCTTGCCTAGACAGAAAACTCAGAATACAGGCATTCACCCTTCCAGTTTGCACACGTTCACATTATTTAAAACCCAAAACGTTTGACGGGATTTTGAAAATTAGAAGGCACAAGGCCAAAAACCAAACTTGAAAAGGGTTCAAAACCATAAAACAGAGGGTTCAAAACCTTACAATTGAGGGTTCAAAACCTTGTAAAAATTTATTCAAAAACAGATGATTGTTTTTCAAAAATCGTTTCGGAAAATTTTGGTTCCTTGTTTTGTTAATCACCTAAGGATAGGTGATGTACATGTTTTAAGATCTAAACACAAGATAACTTGTGTTAGGTTCCTAGAAAAGTTATAGTCTAGGTCAAAGCATTACTAATAACCTAATTCCCTATAACCATTGGCTCTGATACCAACTCTTCTGTCACACCCCGACCGCGTAAAACAACAAATCGCGGCGGAAACATCGGGGCGTGTCGCGACAGAATTAATTGTTTCAAATCCATGGCAAACAAAGTTGTATTTTATTTTTTTAAACAAGAGTCACATTGTCTCAAAACAGTAAATTAAGAGTTCAGAACATAAATAAACATAGTCTATCATCTTTTAAAGTCTCTAAGGCACAGGTCCGCCCTAGTGTCATGATCAACATCCTATGGAAAAGCACCTGAAAACACATGTGAAAATAGGTACGTCAGCATAAAAATGCCTGTGAGATACATAGGTTTTGCGAAAATAAGATTCATGACTTATGTTTGAGAAAATGTTTAGTCATGAACCTTGTTATTTGCTTTGTCTTGTAAATCATTTGAAAACAATAAGATCAGATGATATGTATAAGTAAATGTCAGGTTAAATAAATAACCATGTAAAATGTGTTTGTATAAGATAAGTTGTTTGTAAATCAATGTCTTGTGAAAAGTATGTTATTTGTATAAAATGTTCTATGTCTCAAACTGAAATGATTCAAATAACGTTACGCCATGTAATACCATACAAACACTTATATATAGGAAGTACCAGCGGCGTATCCACCATGCTTGTATCATATTACACACGCATCGTTACTTAATCACTTAATCAAACCAAACCAATTGTCAAATGTATTGAAAGATATGTCAAAGTGTTTATGTCAAGATGCAAATCATATCAAAATGTCTATGTCAAATATCCATGTCAAATGTCTATGTCAAATATCCATGTCAAATGTCTATGTCAAATATCCATGTCAAATGTCTATGTCAAATATCCATGTCAAATGTCTATGTCAAAATGTCATGTATGGCAAGTGAAATGTCTCAACTAAACCATATGCACGAAAACAAAGTATTGAAGTAAAACTTGGTTTAAATCAAAGCTATGTTTTGTGTAAATGCATGCAACTATTTAATATGAACATTTATGCGGTATTGTGAATATGCATACATCCAAGCCTGGCGACTGTGGTGATAACCCTTTAAACAAATTAAAGGTCTATCTGTCTTAATGTCAACGAATTCGGTCATTCCTTTCTGTCCCCTTACCCTGGGATGTCCGGAACGGGAGTTGTCAATTCCTATGGTACCACTACCTACTAACGAACGGCGTAGCTAGTGTTAATGGATATATTGTCCCATGTAAACAAACCAAATGTCATAACAAAATGTGAGCATGTGAAAACGATGCACTAAGTATGTAATCAAATGAACATACGTAGCGTGAAATGTCATGTAAAACGATGTACTAAGTAATGCACAAAATGGGCATACCTAGCATGAAATGTCATATAAAACGATGTACTAAGTAATGCACGCAATGGGCATACCTAGCATGAAATGTCATATAAAACGATGTACTAAGTAATGCACGCAATGGGCATACCTAGCATGAAATGTAATGTAAAACAATGTACCAAGTAATGCACACAATGGGCACACCTAGCATAAGATGTAATGAAATCATGTACTATAATGTACTAACGAACATAGCAGTATATGATGTGAAAACTGGAAAGCAGGAAAGTAACAAGTAGGCACATGTGTTCCACCCCAAAACAGTTTGGAAAACAGTAAAAGAGGGGTCTATGTACTCACTTGGGATTGCTCAGTTGTATAAAGATAACCACCAAGTAATGCTATAGATCTCGGAATCAAACGGCACCTAGTATAGGTAACTATGTTAATAAACCGGACCTATCTCGGAAGACTGGGTAGCATTAGGGTTTGTAAACCAAATGAGTGTCGGAACTCACGTGATATGGTTTAACAAAGCCTACATGCTAAATGAAACTTAACATAATTGTTTACGACCCATTACGACCCGTTTAGGAAGCTTATGCTACTTTAACGCGTCGCGCGCGTGAAACGCGTTCGGACCGCCTAACTAGTCCTATGATAAGTATTATATGCCTAAACATGTTACATAATCAGTTATGTGACAAAGGTTTAGGTTACATATGCTTAATTACCAATTATACATGAAAAGGGTATTCTGGTAATTTACCTAAGGCATATAAACTACCTATCATACAACTACTTAAACGATGTGACCATAGGGTATAACCTCGGAAGGTTATTCCCTACCTACTATGGTCACCTAATGTGTTTGGTCGGATCCTAATGATCGACCAAACTGGGTCGGGTTCGAAGGTATAGGCGATTTATTAGATCGCCTACCCTACGACCCTAGACAACGTGGTAATCAGTAGGCATAGTCCCAAAGGACTATGACCAACGTGATTACACTCACGTTGCGAAGTTCAAACGAACTTCGCATTGACCATTACTGGTCAACGCTGAAAGTCAAACAAAGTTTGACTTTCCGACTCGAAAAGCAGTAAAAAAAAAATAAGGAAAAGAACGAAAGAATACTTACGAAGGGTCCAAGATTCAAAGGTTCAAAGGTGTGGGTTTTGTGTTGAGGATGGATGGGTATTTATAGTAAAAGCACTACCGCTAGGATCGTTTCTTGGAAAAGGGGAAAAGATCTAGCCCGTACACTTGTTGCAAGGTTATGGAAGCTTAATTCCATCCTTATCTCATGACTAGATAATTAGGAACATGTGGTTGTGGATTAAACATGTGCAAACAGCCTGTTTAAATACTCTGCATCTGGTCTGGACACCCCATACGCATCGTATGGTATATATACCATACGCATCGTATGGGTGAACTTTGGCAGAATTACAGTTTTGGTCCCTGAACTGTATTTAGGTCATTTTTGACACGTTTAAGGCCCGTTAACCCCATTTCAAAGCTCTAAAATGAAGTTAAAGTATAGGGAACTTAAAACATGCTCAAAAATATCTCGGATTTCGGTTCGTTTAGCCGTACGAACGCGATGTTCGCTTAACTACGACGGAATGCGCATAAGCGCGAAAAACGAACCAAACGACGAAACGAATGGATTTTTCTTATGGCGAACACTAAAATAAAATGTAGTCATGCTTACATAAATTTTTGGATGTCCAGATGTATTCAGAACGTAAGTTATGCGCGAAAATGCAAACTTGTGCACTTTTTGACACTTTTAGTCCCTGAATGTTCCAAAAGTTTATTTTAGCACACCAAACCCCTCAAAGCCTATTTCTAAGCTATGTAAAGGATATTTAAGGTGTGTTTAACTTATGGTCATGTTCCGGAATGTTCGTTACAGTTCAAATTGACATACTTTCGCAGTTTGTCATATTTAGTCCCTGTAAGCGAATTAACTTGTTTTTGACATACCAAAGCCTTCAAAACTTATTTCTAAGTTATGTAAAGGTTATTTAAGGTATGTTGAGTATATGTTGATGTTCCAGAGTATTTCTCGCATTAAACTGAGTACGTTTACGCACTAGTTTGCGTATAACTCTCCAGAAAGCGATGTAGAGTTTGAAATTACATAAAAGTCAAAACATGAAAAATGTATAACACAATCAAACAAACATTGGGATCAAATAACATTGTTTTATTGATAACAGAACTGTTCATAGTGATAACAAGCGCAGTTGTTACACACTGAGCCTAGATAACGTGGTAATCAGTAGGTATAGTCACTATGGACTATGACCATCGTGATTACGCTCACGTTATGAAGTTCAAACGAACTTCTTATTGACCAAAACCTGGTCAATGCCGAAAGTCAAACATAGTTGACTTTCGGGCTCGAAAAGCGATAAAAGAACGAAGGAACACTTACGAAGGGTCCCCGAATGCTAACCCAGATCAAAATGGCTCAGGTATGAAACGAAGGTTCCAACTTAGAGCTCTCTTAATCAGATTTGTGGGTTTTGAACAAATGGGGGGGGTGGGTATTTATAGATAAAGTAGAGCCGCTAGGATCGTTTCTTGGAGAAGGAGGCAACGATCAAGGCCGTACACTTGTCGGAATGTTATGGTGGCTAGAAACTTGTTCTTATCCGCTGACTAGACGATAAGAAACGTGTGGACACGAATCGATCAGCTGCAACTTGCAACCAGAACATTGAATCTGGCCCAGTTTAGGCAGTCGCGTAGCGCGACAGGTGAGCCTCTAGGGCTCGCGCTACGCGACACCCTCACCTGATCCAGAAAGTTTCAAAAGTTACAAGTTTGGTCCCTGCACGTGTTTCAAGGCATTTCCGACACTTCCAAGGCCCGTAAAGCCATCTTTAAGGCCCTAAAATGTTGCCTAAACATTGTGGACATGAAACATGTTCAAAAATATGTCGGATGATGGTTCGTTTGGTCGTACGAACGCGATGTTCGCTTAACTACGACGGAATGCGCATAAGCGCGAAAAACGATCCAAATGACGAAACGAATGGATTTTTCTTAAGGCGAACACTAAAATATAATGTAGTCATGCTTACATAAATTTTTGGATGTCCGGATGTATTCAGAACGTAAGATATGCGCGAAAATGCAAACTTGTGCACTTTCTGACACTTTTAGTCCCTGGATGACACAAAAGTTTATTTTAGCACACCGAACCCCTCAAAGCCTATTTCTAAGCTATATAAAGGATATTTATGGTATGTTTAACTTATGGTCATGTTCCAGAATGTCTGTTACAGTTCAAATTGGCATACTTTCGCAGTTTGTCAAGTTTAGTCCCTGTAAGTGATTTAACTTTGATTTCACCACACCAAACCTTCCAAAACTTATATCTAAGTTATGTATAGGTTATTTAAGGTATGTTAAGCCTATTTCACTATTCCGGAGTGTTCGTTGCATTAAACTGGTTATATTTACGCATTAGTGCGCGTATAACCTTCCAGAAAGCGATTTAGGGTTTGAAATTGAACAAGAGTTGATATGTGTAAACGATACACATATTTTTACAAATCCCAAGTATGAAATATAATATTTCATTGGTTTGGTATTTGTTTGATGGCCGTGAAGGCACAGGTGTTACACAAAGCCTATTTCTAAGCTATGGAAAGGATATTTAGGGCATTTTTAACTTATGATCAAGTTCCGGAATGTTCGTTACAGTACAAATCGACATACTTTCACAGTTTGTCGAAATTAGTCCCTGTAAGCGAATATACTTGATTTCGGCACACCAAACCTTCCAAAACTTATTTCTAAGTTATGTAAAGGTTATTTAAGGTATGTTAAGCCTATGTCATTGTTCCGGTGTGTTTGTTGCATTAAACTGGTTATATTTACGCACCAGATCACGTATAACCTTACAGAAAGTGATTTAAAGCCCAAAATCGAACAAGAATTGATATGTGCAAACGATGCACATATTTTTACAAATCCCAAGTATGAAACAAAATATTTCATTGATTTGGTTTTTGTTTGATGGGCACATGTGTCACATAACGGTTTTGGAAAATCTATATAAACCCACCAATTTCATTCATTTCAACTCACACATTTGATCTCAATTCTACTCTAAGTTGAAGCTCTCCTTTGTGAAGCTTCATACCTGAGTATTTTAAGTTCAAATCTTCAAGGCTTGGACCTTTTGTAAGTCTCCTTCATGCTTGCTTATGCATTTCAAGCATGAAAGTCAAACAATGTTTAACTTTATACTTTGACCAGTTTATGGTCAACACAAAGTTCGCTTGAACTTTGCAACGTGAGCGTAATCACGATGGTTATAGTCCCTTGTGACTATAACTACTGATTACCACATTGATTACTCGAAGTGACGAGTCAAAGCTTCGGTCAAAATACGTGTTTATGCGTATTTTGCAATGAAGCTATTTTCGGGTATCAAAACACTTTGTTTTGATGTCAAACTTATTTTCTAACTTAGTTAAACATGTTTAACTCGTCACTTTTAGGCTAGTGCTTATATAGGGTCGTAAGATAAGCAGTCTAAATAACCGCTTAGACCTTCGAACCCGACCCGTTTGGTCGATCATTAGGATCCGACCAAACACATTTTGTGACCATAGTTTTATCGGGAATAACCTTCCGAGGTTATACCTTATGGTCACCTAGTTTACTTAGTTGTATGATATGTAATTATATGCCTTAGGAAAAATGACCAAAATGCCCTTTTATCGCATATTTTCATTTTAAGCATATGTAACCTAAATTTTGTCACTTAAACTAATTATGCAACATATTTAAACATGTTAGAGCATATAATACTTGTCATAGGACTAGTTAGGCTACTCGTTTGCGCTTTTGCGCAAATGTCGCGTTAAAGTAGCGTAAGCTACCTAAACGGGTCATAACGGGTCATAAGCACTTAGGATAGGTTCCGATTTAGAATATTGGATTTGTAAACCATATCATATGAGTTCCAATACTCATTTGGTTTACGAGACCTAATTCTATCCGATCTTCCGATTTAGGTCTGGTTTATTAACGTAGTTACTTATATTAGGTGCCGATTGATTCCGTGATCCTTCATGCTTTGTTTGGTTGTTATTTCAAGACTTATGAGCAATATCAAGTGAGTGCATAGACCCCTCTTTTACTATTTTCAAATATTTTGGGGTGAAGCACATGTGCCTACTTGTTACTTTCGTGTTTTTCGTGCTTTCATGACATATACTTGCTATGTTCATTAGTACGCATATTGTACATGATTTCCATTATGATTTGCTATGTATGTTGACTTCGCATGCTAGCACATTGATTTCATAAACATTTGTTGCATATGTTTACTCAGCATATGGACACATTGATTTACATTACATTTCTGCTATGTATGTTTACTGAGCATGCTAGCACATTGGTTTACATAACATTTCTGCTTCGTTTGTTTATTTAGCATACTTAGTACATTGTTTCCATATAGCATGCTTACATTTGGTATAACATTTGGTTTGTTTAATGAAACTAAAATACATTCATTAACACTGATCATGCCGCTCGGTAGTATGTAGTGGTACCATAGGAATTGACAACTCCCGTTCCCGGCTTCCTAGGTTTGTTTGGAAGTAGGGAATGACTGAATCCGATATACATAATTTTGATAAACCTTTAATTTGTTTAAGGGTTTGTCTCCCCAGTCGCAAGGCTTGAATGTATGTGATAAACATTACCACATAAGTGTTTGTATCAATAAAGCATGGATTTTGCAAAACATAATTTTTGACTTAAACTATGATTTCTTCAAATACATTGTTTTGTACATTTTACCTATGGGGTTGAGTAATACTCTTATTCACCATACATTTCATTTGATTATACGTAAGCATTATACATATGGCTTGAGTAGTTACTTTTTACTTGCCATACATAACATTGGATTATACAAGGCATGGTTTACACTTAACAATTGGACATTTGTTTAACAAGACATTTTGGTGGTTATTGATAAGTGATTTACATAACGAGGCGACGTGTAATATGATAAAAGCATGGTGGATACGCCGCTGGTACTTCCTATATATAAGTGCTTTTATGATATTGCATATCGTAGTGTTATTTAAATAACTACAACAAAGATATGATACATTTTATTCAAACGACATATTTTCACAAGTTATTATTTTACAAACGACATAACTTATACAAATTCATTATCACTTGGTTATTTATTTAACCAAGCAGTATATAGGATCGTTTTAGCGACCTGACGAGTCGATCAGAAGAGTTCTCGATCTAATCAAAGGCGGAATTCAGAGATTAGATCTTCGTTTAGCTTGATATTCACTATTAATTGTCTCTTGTATTGATTAGAACACGTTTACAGACTTTGAGACACTTCGGCAGAGCTTCGCTACCGGAATCCAGAAGTTACAAATGAAAGACATGAGCTCACTATATATAGGCAGGCCAGTCCACATGAACTGGACATTGGGCAGGCCAGTCCACATGAACTGGACATTGCCACTCCATGTGAAGTGGCCACTTCACATGAACTAGACACTACCACTTCATATGAACTGGCATTTCGCCACTTCACATGAACTGGATCTGCCAGTTCGTGTGAACTGGTCCAACAACCCTAAAAACCTATTTTTTAGGCTACTGAGCTCCGATCTATCTTATCTAGACACACGACTCGATACAAGATGAAGTCAACAGACATATGCACCAACAGACTCCCCCTGGGATGTTGACGAGTCTTCGGCACACTGGTCTTCATTCTCGATCAGTCTTCTCTCTCTTTTCCAAAGTATCTGACACTGTAAGCTTCCATCCATCTTTCTCTTCTTCTCTTTCTCTTCCATGACCACAACCTGGTTTTCCAAACTTTACTCCAGGATTTGAATCTGGCTCTTCACAGGTTCAGAATGTCTTCTGACTCTCCGTAGCAACAGAATCAGAAACCTGGCTTTTTCCATCTTCAGACTCCCCCTTTCAATCAACTGGGATCGCAGTCTGGAATTCTTTATCAGTAGCTTAGAATCGAAGACCTGGAATTAGACATCAGGAATTGAAACCTAGCTTTTACAACATTTCCTGCACACATTTTCTACACAAACCATAAGTTTTTACTTAAATCAATAAGAAAAACTTACTGGTAGAAACCACTCAATCATCAATTATTCAAACAAACATCCCAATCCAAAATTCATCATGTTTAGCACTTGGAATTTTGAAAATCAGCTTTCCAACACCAGTTGTCGAAAATCTTTTTGGATTTTTGTATATAATGGAAATCAATAAAGAAATATTTACAGACACTATTTTGTGAGTTTGTGTAAGAGGATCATATCAGTTTTTGAAACAAATCACATGCACCGTTGAGCTTTTAAACACTTTAAGTTCTAAACGATTCACGTAAATTGACGATATTATTGTCCTCTTAAACTCAATCTAAAACTTTTGAAATGCTTACCGATACGTTAAGATATATTAATTTTGCACTAAAATCTTATGGACCCCACGATCTTAGCATATCCCCTCATCATGCAATACACTGACTCAAGTAATGCCTTTAAACTTTCATCAACTGTGATTTGTGCAAAAAAACAAAGCAGAATGTTTAAACATTAACAATCAGGTCGATACTTCCGTATACGCAGAGAAAGTCCAATGTTTAAACAAAATAAGAACTAAAAACAAGTTGAAATTGTTTAGGCTTTAACCACCAGTTCGATACTCCCGTATACGCAGAGGTGATCCAAAGCTTAAACGAAACACCAAGGAAAATAAAGCAGAACGTTTAGGCACTAACATCCAGTTTGATACTCACGTATACGCAGAGGATGTCCAATGCTTAAGCAAAATAAAGAAATAAAACAAGTTTAAGTCTTTGCAAAATGAAATGCACAATCACAGTGACTTTTTCAGCAAGTTGTGAAAGCTCACAAACTTAACCAGTTTTATGTCTTTTGACAATCAGCCATTATCGAGCAGGCACACAGTCAAGAAGGACAAAACTAAGTACTATGCGTTCGATCGTGTTTCCCACCAGACTTAGGCTTTTTCATTTATGTTTGTATCGTTATCGCAAATCTACTAGTCTAGCTGAGCCTATCGTCACATCTTTAGTGAGACCATTTATTACTTTTGACATTTCATTTCTTTAGCGTGCAGTGATAGTCCACTGATTTTTTATCATTTCCTCTCATTCACAACAAAACTCATTTTTGTTTTTTCAATGTTTTTGACATTTTCAAATTTTCAAATTTTTTTTATTTAAAATTTTTCTCCCCCTAAAATCAAATTATGTTTCAATTTTGATTTTCTGAGAAAATTTGAAAACAAACTGTACAAGAAACGTGACAACATGATATCAAATCGCTTCAATTCGCCATTCACTTGGCATAAACAATCAGAACTCCCCCTGTCAACAAACTATTTTCCCATTATGATTTCAAAACACTTAAGTTTGTTTTAATCAAAATGGTTTTTCCAGAAAATAAGTTTTGTTAATTTTCACAAACCATTAGTAGGTTAGGGGTTAAACTCATCACTTTTTTTTCTTTAACCTCTTGTAAAAATTTAACATTTTAAGATTAATCAACAAAATCACTTGCAGAAAAGATAAATCAAGTACAACTTAATGTCCTTGATAAATCTTGTAGATCGAAATATCACAAACGTGAATTTCTCAAGAAAGATGCCGATACCTGCTCCACACTTACCAACCTAGAAGCTCCGGCAAGTCAGGTTTTTTATTTGAAGAGATCCACCCAAGCCTGACGGTCCTTGGGTGTTTTTGAGTCGTCATTACTCGATTTCTGAACTTTTTCTTTTGATTTTAAAATTTCAGTCTGTAATGATGGAAAATTGACATCATCATTTTTCAGAACTGACTTTTCCTTTTTTAGCTCAACACGTGGCTCTTCTGATTTTGACGAATCAGATTCATTGCCCGGACTTGGCTTGTCTGAGTTTGATGAGCCAGATTCATCGCCAAAACGTAGCTCCTTTGTTTCCAAAGAAACAAATTCATCGCCATCAAAAACTTTGATAAAGATTTTATCCGAAAAATTAACTTTCTTTGATTTTTCATCAGTTTGATTAGTCAATTTTTCTTTCTTTATCTTCCCTTTTGTCCTCAGATTTGTATCTGAAGAATTCGTTTTACTTGACTTTGCAGTCAAGTGAAGCAATTCATCAGAACTCTTATTAGAACCAACCGGTGAACCCAAGGACAAAATCCTTTCGAGATACTCTCGTGCTTTCTTCCTTTTCTTCCTCAGTCGGTCTTTCTGCCCTTGTGAAAGCTTTACTTTCTTTTCTAGAACTTTCTGTTCTTTGGGCTTTTCTTCAACTTTGACTGGTTTCTTTGCCATTTTCTGAGATTCAGCCCTCGATCTTCCCTTTGATCTCATTGGGCAATCTCTTGCAATGTGGCCTTTGATTTGACAATCATAACATCTCCTCGTCTCAAAGCTCCGACTCTGGCAGTTAACAACAACGTGTCCTCTAAAACCACAGTTGTAGCACATTTTGTTATCTTACCATTCACCACTTTCATACCAAACACTTAGATCATGGCATTGTTTGGCCTTGTGGTAATCATTTCTTCTCTTGTATCCTTGATTTGTCGATTGAGCACTGTGGTCAAACCTGCACCACTTATTATCAACTGTTTTTGAGTTTTGATTTTTAAATTTTTGTGATTTTTTATCACGATTGGATGATTGAACTGATGAACTTTTATTGTTGTTTTGAGGATTTTTCAAATTTTCAAATTTTTTGTTTTTGTTCCACATTCTTCTTCAAAGGTTTTTGCTTTGAGCATTCGCCTTTTTCAGTAGACTGTGGAACAGTTTCTTGAAATTTTTCTTTTAATTTCAGAAACGTTTTCTTTCTTTCATTTTCATCATCAGATCTTTCATCACAATCTTCAATTATGACTTTGTCATAATTTGTGACATCGTCACTTATTGGAATCTCGTTGATCGGTTTTGGAAAAAATATGATCTAACATTGTTGATGAAGTCACAAAACCTTTCAACTTCTTTTCTAACTCATCAATTTTATTCTTAGCATTCTCAACTTCATATTCAAGCCGAATAATTTTCTGAAGATGAGAATTTATTGCAATTTGTTTTTCAATATTATTTTTACCAAAAATAGATTTTTCATTTTCTAAATTCTTTATTTTATTTTTAATTTTTTTTCATTTTCTTTTAAAATTTTGTTTTCTAATGTCAAACTCTCAATATCTTTCAGGAGTTTGACATTGTCTGCTCCAGATTTATCACAATTTGAGCATTTTTTAGACATTTTTTCAACATCAGCTTCCTTCTCAATCTTGAAAGCTGGAACCTCTTCAACTTGATCTTTTACCGCTTGAACTTTTTCTTCAGGTTTGACGTCATCGTTCTATGACAACCCAGTTGTCTCATCTTGTTCATATGTTTCTTGATGAACACTGTCAACCTGTTTCTTCTCGGATTTTACATTTTCTTCCACATTTTCTGCCTCATGATTCTTCATTTTCGCAGCTTGTTTATTTTTAAGCTTTTCCAGTGTACCTGCATAAAACATATTAAACAATTCAGGTGCAAACATTCTTTTATAATTTTCGAGTTTTTCAATTTCTTCACTGTCATCATCACTCTCTTCATCTGATGAGTGATCAAACACTGGAGTTCTTTCTAAAACAACTTCTGAATTATTATCAGCTTTTTCTGAATCAACTTCTAAACTCTTTTCAGCTTTATCTAAACCAATTTCTGAATCCTTTTTTGTTGAAACTGGTTCTCTTGAAATTGATTCTTCTAAAACTGGTTCTTATTCAATCTTAATAGGACTCTCCTCTTGAGATATATAGTAATACAATGCAATTTCTTCTTCAGTTTCCATGTTTCAGTAACCTAACGATTCATAATCAAATGTCTTTCAAACGAACTGAGGGTTAAAACGAACTGATGATAATGTCTCAAATGACCTGATCCACTTCGTGTGGACTGAAAGGATAAAAGGCAATTCGTGTGAACTGATCAGTTCATGTGGAGTGGACAATGGTCAGTTCATGTGGAGTGAACAATGGTCAGTTCATATGGAGTGAACAATGGTCAGTTCATGTGGAGTGGAATCTTCGGTTCGTGTGGACTGGAATCTTCAGTTCATATGGACTAGAAGGTTCACTCCATGTGGACTGGAAGGTTGACTCCATGTGGACTGGAGATATGACGAACTTTCGGAATGAATTTTGTCAAATTGATCAAGTTTTAAGCCGAGTTTAGATCTGATTCTTTCAAGGATTGATTAAAACACTGTTTCGCACGATATATGTGAAAATCAAGACATTTTGACCGTTAGAACTCGTTCAATTTTGAAAAACGTGTATAATAATGAGTAGAAAACAAAATTTTCCGGTGAAAACAAGCCAAAATGGTAAGAACTCTCCCTCCTGAGCTCTGATACCACTTGTAGGATCATTTTAGCGACCTCGCGAGTCGATCAGAAGAGTTCTCGATCTAATCAAAGGCGGAATTCAGAGATTAGATCTTCGTTTAGCTTGATATTCACTGTTAATTGTCTCTTGTATTGATTAGAACACGTTTACAGACTTTGAGACACTTCGGCAGAGCTTCGCTACCGGAATCCAGAAGTTACAAATGAAAGACATGAGCTCACTATATATAGGCAGGCCAGTCCACATGAACTGGACATTGGGCAGGCCAGTCCGCATAAACTGGACATTGCCACTCCATGTGAAGTGACCACTTCACATGAACTAGACACTACCACTTCATATGAACTGGCATTTCGCCACTTCACATGAACTGGATCTGCCAGTTCGTGTGAGCTGGTCCAACAACCCTAAAAACCTATTTTCTAGGCTACTGAGCTCCGATCTATCCTATTGAGACACACGACTCGATACAAGACGAAGTCAACAGACATATGCACCAACACAGTATTATTTTATATATCATCTGATTTTTTATCGCTTTTTGTATGATTTATAAGAGAAAACATTTTCCTAAGATTCATGACTAACTTTTTGTTAAACATTTCTTTCAACTACAAGTCATGAATCCTTCATCAACAAAACCTATGTATCTCAGAGGCATTTTTATACTGACGTACCTATTTTCACATGTGTTTTCAGGAGCTGATGCATAGGGTTGATCAAGATACACTTAGGCGGACTTGGGCCTTAGTGACATAAAAGATGCAAGACTAGTTAATTATGTTATATTTCTTTTGTTCTAAGACAATGTAACCACTTTTAATTCAATGAAACCAAAACTTTAAATACCATGGTTGTGAAACAATAATTCTGTTGCTCCACTCCCCAACGTTTCCGCAGCGGTTTGTTGTTTTACGAGGTCGGGGTGTGACATTACATGCCATAAACTTGTTATACGGGCATGCCTTCACTTTGCCCTTGTCTCTTTCTTGTGTGAGACTCTCTTTGAGTTCATTTATCTTGTCTTCTACCACCGATGTAATCGTGGTTTGTAGTCTATCCATGAATTGTGGTAGACTAGCTTCCAAAGCATTTTCGATTTCCTCGGAAATCTTTTCTTGCATCTCTTTCGTTATGTGAGATTCCGTATCTCCTCCAGTTGCACCAGACATTTCTTTAACTGAAATGTCCATAATAAGTTAATTAATAACTTGTTCAATTCATTTCCATCTCATTATATGGAAATTTGTACTCATCATGTAACACCCGAATCGCGTAATATAACAACACGCGGCGGAAATATCGGGGAGTCACGTTACAAATTGCTCACAACTACTGGTACTAAATTGTTTCAATATCATTAACATCGTTTTACAAACAAAGAATACATGTAATTGTTCTTTTGTTTTAGAAGTCTAAGGCCCGAATGCAGTCCTATGCATTGCATGCTTGAATAGTTGAAAACCTGAAACATATGTGAAAAACAGTCAGCATAAAAAAGTCAGCGAATACATAGGTTTTATTAGCCAAGTAAATGGCAAAACATTTGGTATTGCAATACTTTAACAGCTACGAGAGTTGTTCATTGAAAATAAATCTTGAAGCCAAAGAATGGCAAAAAAAATTTTAGTATTGCAATACAAATCTAAATTGTGAAAACTTGTGACAAAATAGGTTTGTATATGGCAATATTATTATTACTAAGTCATTTTATGCCTTACATCGTAATCTCGATTAAACCCTCGTAAAAACTTGTTAATATGTTATTAGAAAAACCAATTAAGAATTTATAATAACAGCTTTGAAATTAATCAAACATGTATGAGTACTATATAAATCAAATCAATGATTTAAGATAATACCTTAATTATCCTTCTAAGAATCTAACATATAAAGATATGGGAAATTCTACAAGGATTTCGATAATCGAATACTTGAAACAATAGTACACAAAATCCTAAAGTGATCCAGATAACGCTACAAGAATAATAAAATAAGAACACTTATATATAGGAAGTACCAGCGGCGTATCCTCCATGTTCTTATTTTATTACACCCGTTTCGTTATCTAAATCACAACTACCACATAAACACATAATTGTCAACTTGTTCCATCTCGTAAACACGCATTAAAGTACACAATGAATCCAAACGGAGGCTCCAATATTAGTACTCTAAACATCCCATACATGTCTAACTATAAAGATAGATAGATACTACAGGGATTCTGGGTTCTTGTCACAATGTCTAGTCAAACATGCATTAAAGTACATAATGAATTCCAAACAAGGGCTTCAATATTAGTACTCTAGACATCCTAAAAGAATCAACCTATAAAGATAGATAGATGCTATAAGGATTCTGGGTTCTGTCACATTGAATTATTGAATCAAAACAATCCTAAATCCTAATGGTGATTCGGGATAACGTCACGAAAGGTAATACAATAAGCACACTTATATATAGGAAGTACCAGCGGTGTATCCACCATGTGGTTATTGTATTATCTAGTTTCGTTATCTAAATCACCAACAATCTACACAAAAAAAACAACCATCGAGTTGTAAAGTACTTCTTAAAAATCTCACTATGAAGATAGGAAGATCTAAGACTATACTTCAAATATACTACATGAATCTAACTATGAAGATAGGTAGATCACTTAAGGATAAAACATTGTATTTGCATAATCGGAATAATACACATAAAAGCACTTAGTGAACATATATATGCCATACATTTCGAAAACAAATCTATTACACATATGAATCACCCCAAAACATTTGAAAACGGTAAAAGAGGGGAACTATGTACTCTCCTGGGATTACGTATAGTCCCGGTTCAAAGGGTATAACAAAGCTCAAAAGACCAAGAGTTCAAGTGTTGAAGCGGTTCCTAGGGTAACAGATACTATGTTAGCGAATCGACACCTAAATCGGAAGATCGGGTAGAATGAGGTCTTGTAAACCAAACGAGTATTGGAACTCATGTTATATGGTTTAACAAAGCCTACATTCTAAATCAGAACCTATCCTAAGTGCTTACGACCCATTAAGGTAGCTTATGCCACTTTAACGCGTCGTTCGCGCGAAAGCGCGTTCGAGACGCCTAACTAGTCCTATGACAAGTATTATATGCCTTAACATATCTAATTATGTTATATAATCAGTTTAGATGTCAAAACATGTGTTACATATGCTTAAAATGAAATTATGCGAAAAAGGGCATTTTGGTCATTTTCCTAAGGCATATAAACTACCTATCATACAACTAACTAAACGAAGTGACCATAAGGTATAACCTCGGAAGGTTATTCCCTATACAACTATGGTCACATTATATGCTTGGTTGGATCCTAACAATCGACCAAACGGGTCGCGTTCGAAAGTCTAAGCGGTTGTTTAGACCGCTTATCTTATCACTTTATATAAGCACTAATCTAAAAGTGACGAGTTAAACATGTTAAAACATGTTTAACAAGGTTTGAAAACAAGTTTGATATCAAAACAAAGGGTATTGATACCTAAGAATAGTTTGGTTGCAAAATAAACATAAACGCGTATTTTGACCTGTTGGGATTGAACCCTACCAGAGGAACAGATAATCTGTTTACATTAAGCTTTCCCCTTGACAGTGACTCCAACATCTGATATACTCCAAGTACTGCCCTTATCAACAACTGCTGATCCTGTAAACTACTGTTAAGCCAAAGCACTGATGAAGTTTAAAGGCTGAAGCTCAATCTACTGACGGAATCCAAGCACTGCTGAAGAATTAAAGCACTGCCCATTCAAGGTCTGATCATCCTTTGAAGAAAGCACTGATGCTCAAACAACAGTGGTTGACTACATCAGTGGAATGAAGAATCAGTGTTTATATATCAGTGTTTAGAAAGTAATCAATGTTTGTATGGTCAGTTGTTGTAGAACAGTAGATAGAGTTTGTTAGTTTGTTAGATGTCACTTTCATGGTGACGTGAGCTGAGATGCCTCAGTGGTTTGGTTTGCCTATAAATGTAACAGTACTCTGTGCTATTACATTTGATTGGCTGAGCGAGTTCTTCTCCTCTAGTCCAATCCTTTCATCTTGTGAAATCAACCTTGGAGCATCAGGCTAAGGGGGAGTTTAGTTTGTAAGCTTGCTTTGTAATCTTTTGATTTGCTTTGTAACCTTTCGACTGATGAAAAGCATGTGTTTATCAAAACTATTTTCCTCTTTGATTGTGTTTACAAAGTTTGTGTTTCATTTCCGCGGCATAAGTCATTGAATCATGTTCATTAACTGTTCATTTATTACAAACAAACACAATCATGAGAGCCTCCGATCTTAACAATTGGTATCAGAGCTTGGACAGTCAAATTCGATCTAACAGTCAATTTGACATAACAGTTCAGCTCAAAATTCATTGATACTAAGGTTGATTGCATTTAGTTGAAAAACAGAGTAACAAGAGATCACGTTCAAAGCTGCTATTCAAAAACTCTGTAAAACAACCAAGATGTCATAAGATACACAAATTTCACACAACAAGTGATGTCATGCACAAGTCACCCATAGTTTTCAGATCTGAAAAAATGACTGGTAACTATGGTATGATCAATTCTTTTCAAAACTGATTTCAACTGTTGTTATGAAATTTGTGATGGTTTCATGATGTTTGATGCTAAAGTATGAACCTCAGATTAACAAAAACCTATGTTTATAAAAACATTAGTGTTTTTGTTTACATGAAAAGAGGGAAATTAAAACTTTATTCATTCAGATCTTATGTATTGAAAAACAGATTGAGAATCTTTCAAAAGGATCAAAATCAATTATGTTAAGAATACATTAAGAAAATCAGCAGGCAAAAATGTCCAAATCATGGGTAATGTAAAATTTGGCATAAGCATGTGCCGAAATGACCAAATCTCTCAAAACATTGCTGCAAAACGATTCTGGAATAAGTATTCCTTAAATAAATACCTCCCAGTGAGTATTTAAGTGCTTATGAATGGGAAGGGTAAAAAGGGAAGAAGAGAATTACCAAAAACTCAAAAGTGTGTTTATCTCAAAACTTTTGAAGTCAAAAGAAAAGAGCATAAATATAAAACACTTGAGAGTTCAAAATTGGGTGAAAAATGGTCATCAAGCAACTGTGTGCATTCATTGATTCAGAAAAGTTCAGGTAACAATAGTATCTCCAGTGATTAAACTTACAAAGAGGACTAGACAAGTTTTTCAAAATCATCACATGGTAACAAAGTTTATAACAGGACTTTCCAAAACACATGTGAACATGTCTCCTCATTTTGCAATCAATTAAACAAGAAAATGGTCTCAAACAGTGCTTCTTACAATGTTCTTTCAAACCACTGACCATTTTCATAAAACTTGAGAGTGATGTGATTATGAGGTTTATTGGAAAATATACCAGATCCTTTTGATGCTGTATTCAGAAAAACCTTTAATTATTTTTTCTTGAAAAGGTTCTTCTCAAATAAAGCAGGATATATTATTCTTTATCTTTTCTTTAAGAGTGATATATTTTGTACTTTTACTTGTTTTTTATAGTAAAAGTTTCAATCTCCTGTCAGGATATAACACCTTTATTTTGTTGGTGTTATTATCCTTAAAAACAGATCAAAAGGAAATGGTATAAGTGTTAAGGTCATGTCAAACTCAAGTTTGTTTTTAACACTGATTAAAAGATTGATTGCCAACTGACCCTAAAATACTTGGGTACTCATGTTCTAATTAAAATATTATGACACAAAATGAGTGGCCTTAGTAAAAAGGTTTTCATCATCTGGGATACTAAACCACAGTCAGAAATCTACAAAGGTTTATCCACTGATGCACTAACAGTTGCTGACATACTAGCCTTTTAAACCGTTACCATTACCCCTAACCACTGCTTTGTTCAAATATATGCTTCCTAAATACTGTCCACTGCTGAAAGCCATCCCCTGTTCTCTCATTTCCTTGATAAGCACTGATGCTCAAAATCAGTGTTTTATCCACTGATATGCTATCCTCTGATAGTAAAAATCACCCACTGTTCTCATATTGTTACCGTTGTAATCACTGATATTTGCTTCATCAGTGGTTCTCCAAAACAACTGTCCTCCATTATTCATCCTTTCATCAGAGGTTGGCACGTGGTCAGTTTTTAGCCATCAGATCATTATAACCGCTGCCACATCAGCATTCACTTTTTCCCTAAATAAAACCCTGATCAAAATCCCAAACAGGGTTTTACACTGTCGAATTGAATTCCAAAATTCTCTTCTCAAAGCAGTTTCCCACTCTTCATCACAAATCATTCTTTGATCTTCTTCATCAAAATGACGAAATCAAAATCGAAATCAAAATCGAAATCAAAATCAAAATCATCTTCATCCTCTGTTTCCAAAGACGTCACTCAAATGGCTGCTGAACCCAGTGAAATCCCATACAAATCTCCTCACAATTATTTGGGTCTACTCCCAAAACCCACTACCACCAACACCTTCGATTCAATCATTGACACCTTATCTGCATCAAAGTACAAAACTTTGCTAATAGCAGATGCTCCTATTTACCAACAAACCCAGAGAGAGTTCTGGAAAAATGCTACCCTTGAGAAACAGGGAGACATTGTCATAGCCATCAACTCCTCTATACAGGGTAAAGCGATACAAATTACTCCACAATCAATCTCAGAAGTCTTTAAGCTTGATGATCAGAAAGGTAAAACTTCTTTTTCTAAAAGCGTATTGAAAACTGATTTTCTAGGAAGGGGGTATGCAGAACAACCAAAAAGAGATACCTTACAAAAAGGTTATTTCCCTTCTGCACCTAGGTTTTTATTTCACACTCTTTTGATGTGTGTTTCAAATAAAACAACTGCGTTTAATGAAATACCATTAAAAATTCAATGCCTAGGTTATGCTATTTTAAACAATGAAAATTTTAACTATTCCCAGGAGATCTTTAATGTCTTGGTAAAAAATGTTGACAGTAAATCTTTTTTGCTCTTTCCAAGGTTTCTAAGCTACTATTTTAAACAAAAATTTGGAAAGGAAAATGAAAATTTGCTCAAACAATGTGTTTATTTTCAAATAAATGGTCTAACACCTGAAACATTCTCTAGAATGTTAACACCTTCAAAAACAAAAGCAGAGGTGCCTGAGCAGAATTTAGCAGCTACCACTGCTCCTCAGGTATCAGCTGCTGAGCCCACTGCTCCAGGTGATCATAGCAGCACAACCACTGCTTTGAAACAGACACCTGCCATTACCAAAAAGACCAAAAAGAAAACACCGAGAAAGCCCTCCAAACCCAAAACAAAGGAAACTCTGGAAGATGAGATCCCAGAGCCACTGCCAGTGACAACACAAATGTCACTTACAACCACTGCTGCTACTTCCTCACAGCAGATGGAAGAAAGATCTCCACCATTGCCTTAAACTCCTCCTACATCCTCACAAAAGGATCAGGTTGTAAGCACAGGGACCCCACATTATGAAGCTCTGGATCCGATTGGTTCCATCTTCCCCAGTCCTGATCCCAAGGACATGTCTCTTTCAACACCCATACCCTCACCAATCATATTACCACAATCCATAATACCCTTGTTGCATGCAGTTGCTATAGCTCAGACACAAACCAGTTCCTCTCTATCACCTATCACTGAGAGTACACTCCTACAAGTGACTGGGTCTGATGCTACTACCCCTGCTATCCCAGCAACAACTGAGGAGGTTACACCCCTTGAGTTACAAGTAACTCTTGGTGGTAGTTCAAGTGGAGCAGCAACTACAAGTGATGGATCAACAGATCTACATTTGGAAGATTGTTTCATTAGTAAGACTCCCTTGAAGCCAATTTGTTTTGACCACTGGTACCATCGAAAGGTTATCAAGTGCTGAAGAAAGAAGTCCCCAGTACCAAGAACAAGGGGCATCAATGGATGATTTCTGGGCTTCATGTCCTAAGTCACACATTGATACAACCACTGCTGGTGGGGAATCAGATGATCCCATTAATTTGGATGATGATTCAAAATATCAGGAATTGACGGGCAGAGTTGAAAATCTTGAGACATCGGTTGCTGAAATAAAGGATATGGTGCAACAGCTGTTAAAAGCTCAAAAAGCACAATCCACTGTTGTTCCAGCTCAAGCACCTGCACAACTTGCACCTGCTGCAAATGAGCTATGGAATGTATTTCAACCCCTGCTTGAAAAACAAAAACAAATGGCTGATCAGCAGCATGCAATACAAGTACAAATGCTTACGAACATGGTGGAGTCAAGATTTAAAGATACTTAAGCAGACATCAAAGCTATCAAGGCTGATATACAAAGCACCACTGGAAAATTTCCTCCCACTATCCTCTTCATGAATAACCCCTTGCCAGATAATGCCAAAAAGGGGGAGAAGATCAAGTTGAAAAAGAAGGGAATAGAAGATGGCCTGTATGTTGAACCAGAACAAGAAAAACAGACATCTAAACCACCTCCCAAAGGCTCCAAACTTCAAACCACAAAATCTCAAACTTCCATCCAAACAGTTGATATGTCAGTGGTTTCAAAAACTGCTAGCCAAACAGCTGCCATCTCTTCACCACACACCACCACAACCACTGCCCTACCACCATCATCATCTATAATCACAGCATCACCACCAAAACCAAACTCACTACCATTGCCTCCTGTCATAAAGCAGAAGACAACAGATGTTACAACATCTGTTGTAATGACAACAGTGGTTAAAACACCAGTTGTTTCAACACCTGTTCATCAGACACCTTCCACCACTCAAACCACCACCACTGATCCACCCAAGACATCATCAGCCTCTCCTACAATAAAAAGGAGAAGGATTTTCATTCCTGATGATGATTCTCCATCACCACCAAAAACAACTTCACCACTTTCAACCCCTGCTCAAAAGCAGAAGACATCTACTGACACATCAGTAGTTGTAATGACAACAGAGGTTGAAACACCAGTTGTTTCAACAACTGTTAGTCAGCCACCATCCACCACTACCATCACTTCACTTCAAACCATCTTCACTCCAATAAACAAATCACCCAAAAGCACTCCTTCACTGGTGAAAATTTACACCAGAAAAAGACAAACAACTCAGGCAGGTGATGACAAATATGATCCTATTGCTGCAAAATATCCACTGGAACCTGAAGCTGTAAAAAATGAGATGAGACAATTCTACACTGAGGATGATCCTTCAAAAAGAAGATTTCCTTCTCTCATAGGCTTCATAATCCCAGAAGATATGGATGAATATCTCGAGCTCAAAGCAAGGCAGGCTAAGATAAGAGCCAAAATTGAATGAAAAGACCAAGGTGACGAAGCCATTTCAGAAAAAATGGAATTCCTGCTCACTAAAGTCAAACAGATGGAAGATTATGCAGGAGATCTGAGCAAAGAAATGTCAAACCTACAACCCAAAGCAGATCCATGAAAAGAAATGAGAAAAGAATATCTTGCATACATTATGAAAGAAAAATTCTATCCAGCTGAAGAAAAACAATTCGAAGAATGGCCAATAGTTGCATTAAAGCATGAGGTAAATAGAATTGAAAAAATCAAAAATGATCCAAGCAAGAAAAGGACTGCTCCAAACTGGAGCAAATACAAAAAGTTCATTGCTGATCTTACTTCTGAATACAAAAGAAAGAAACAAGAGCTGGTGGATGCAAAAGTTGGAGATGCTAAATCCATAGTAAAATGGACGAAGCAGTATACCGATGAGGCTTATGAAAGGCTTAAGAAAAGGAGGATAACAGTCTCAGACACTCCAAAGAAGCCTGACTACAAAAGGCTAGAACAGCAGATTAGTGCTCTTAAACCACTGATCACATCAGTAGATAACCCTGTCCTTGTGAAAAACCAAGAAAAAGGAAAACTGTTGACTACTGAAGAAGAAAAGGAAAAAGAAGCTGAGTACTTTAAAGAAGCCATCAATAAAATGGCTTTGAATGATGACAGATCAGCAAAGCTTCAAGACCTTGCCAAAAAGGTTCTGAACAAATCATCATCACCTAACACATCAGCAGATATCTCAGACATTGAGCTAGATCAACAAAAGAGACAAGAACAGATTGACAAAGAAGTTGCAGAAGACATAGCTGCAGCAAATGAAGTCATAGAAAAGGCTTTCAAACAAATGTCTGAAGCTCAGGATACTGCTCTACAAATCTTTACAAGGCCAAAATCTCCCAACTCATCAGTAAATAAATCTCTCCCAAGAAACCCATTGGGTTCAAAAATACTAAAATGGATGTCTGATCAAAAGACCCATGTATTGACCCTGTTCAGATCCAATGGCGAAGTGAAGTACATATCAAGGAAACAAGTACTAAGCCTTGGTGTTGAAGATCTACAAGATCTCCTTGAACTTACACTGTGCAGGGATGAGGATGACTCAAGTTCCAAGGACTTTGAAGAAGATTTTAAAAGACAAGTTAAGGAACTTCTGATGAGAAATAAAAATCCAGAATAATGAAGGGTTTTGACATTATCTGTTCCAGGGGATATTGTTGGGATTGAACCCTACCAGAGGAACAGATAATGAAAGCCAAAACCGGATCAAAACAGTGGATTCATAATAAGCAGCTGTTTACATTAAGCTTTCCCCTTGACAGTGACTCCAACATCTGATATGCTCCAAGTACTGCCCTTATCAACAACTGCTGATCCTGTAAACTACTGTTAAGCCAAAGCACTGATGAAGTTTAAAGGCTGAAGCTCAATCTACTGACGGAATCCAAGCACTGCTGAAGAATTAAAGCACTGCCCATTCAAGGTCTGATCATCCTTTAAAGCTTGAAAATGAACTAGAATCAAAACGTGAAATTGTAAAACCAAAATAAACAAAATTTTGAGACCAAAAAACATTGTTTCTTTGATAAAATATAGTGTCCTACATCGTGTGTGTTTATGGAGCACAAGTGTTACACATCACACCTAATCATATGTGATGTATCATTCTTTTTCGATTTGGTCAAGTATATAACTTGCCTCACCTTTTATACTTAGTGTATTTCTTGGGTTCAAGCGTACTAATACACTCCTACCATACACTTTTACATCATTTACTTCTCTAATTCTTTCAATTAAAATTCATTTATAGCTAGTTCTTACCGGATGTCTTGATCAAGCCTTGAACCAAACACATTTCGTCTAAAAACCTTAAGCTCTGATAACCAACTTGTAAGACCCATACTAATTATACGAATAAAATAATGATAAAAGTTGGCCTTTAACTTACAAAAATTTCAAACATGATTCATAGATAACTTAGTCATTAAAAGTATTCAAATATGTTTTTCTATCATTTAACAATGTTTAGAATATCCAAAACATCCTAACAAGTGTGGAAGCTTCGACGTTATATTCGGTTCTTTAACGAGCTTGATCCATCCTAATTGCACATATTAGAGACCTAAACAACATTTAAAAACCTTAAATGTAAGTAATATATGTATTAAAGGTAGCTAAATATCATAAATTACCTCATCCATCCTCAAACAACAAAAATAAAACAATTTTATCAAACCGGCCGTAGGCTACGGTCCCCTGACCGTAGCTTACGGTCTGCTTCAACATTTTGGGCAGAATGCCCAGACCGTAGGTTACGTTTTAACCTGCAGTAAATTAATTCCAAAACTGTCCTTGAGACCAAAACGACCATAACTTTCGTTTCATTTATCCGTTTAATCTCCCTTTACTTCCTACGTGATCGTAATTCGATTCTCTGTCATATAAACTTGAAATCCAACATCCGGATTAACATATTCTTAATTTACAAGCTCTTGACTTAAATTTTATTTATGAATTATTGACCTGTTTATGTTTTATTCAAACAAACTCAT
The DNA here is from genome assembly GCA_030545235.1 of Helianthus tuberosus. Classification (NCBI taxonomy): domain Eukaryota; kingdom Viridiplantae; phylum Streptophyta; class Magnoliopsida; order Asterales; family Asteraceae; genus Helianthus; species Helianthus tuberosus. Next base: position 60,786,421 of record CM060432.1, on the reverse strand, counting down.
TCAATAACTTTAAATTTCACATGAACATCATATCTAGAGATGTTTCCTATTATACGGAGTTCTATTCGCGAGAGTTATGCATCCGTTATCTAATATGTATCTTATTTGTTTGAGCCGTTCAACTACTATTAGTTGAACTTATTTATCACAATTTTCATATGCCGAAATTGTGCTTCCTTTAGCCATACTCACAACCCGAGTTTATGACTTTTCGTCCGCGTTCCCGATTCTCGGTTTACGCTTATATTTGACATCCTACCCATCATCCGGGTATTATATCGAAGTCGTTATTTATGCAACCTTTCCGGTATGCATCAGACTTCATTTGACCTGTTTGGTTAGTTTAACGAAATCCATCGCTTTAACTTACCAAACATTGATCTTTCTATCAATTTGACCCGTTTGGTTAACTTAGCAAAATCCATCGCTTTTATACAACCAAACCTTTCAAAAAATCATTATTTGACCCGTTTGAATGTTTTAGTGAAATCCATCACTTTAGTACATTCAAACTTATCTATAGCTCATGATTTATTTGTTCGGTTTATTCATATGGAATGCACCGCTTAAGAATAAACCATGTATATACTTTTATTAAACAACGTACAATAGTACACATCATTTACGAAGTACTACGAAGCATATAACCACGTACCTTTAAAGTTTTCCCTTCAAGCGGGTGTTCGCTCCGTCTTGACCACTTGATGATTCGCCCAATTTGCCTATAGAGTTCAATCCGATTTATCATTTAGAACTCATATTACAATATGTTACACGCAACTTGTCAAACTAGTCAATTAAGTGATTCTTTCATATTTTCTCATTTCAAGATCGCTTAGGCATTATATCGAGCATTTTGTGGGTGAGGTTATCATACTTCTATTATCAAGTTCATGACTTTACTATTAATCATATATTAACATTGTTTTCAAACCTCTATGTCTAGTGTGTATGATTAACATCTAGAATTCAATATTTTATCATCAAGTTCAACCATTTCTCTTCCACAATTCAAGTGTTCATCATAGTAGTCAAAACCCTTTAACATAAACATGGTTAGAATTTGAAGGGGTATGGTCCCAAAAACCTTGCGCCAGCACAGTGGACCATACCATTATTATACTCCAAGATCATCTTTAGCTGGTCTTGCGTGCCCCGTACAGTTAGTCTAAAGCAGATCTGGGAGGATCAATCCTAAATAATCATGCGCAAAATAGGCTTGTAAATGAACCGAACGAACACAAACAAAGGCATGTTCGTGTTCGTTCATTTAACTTTAGAAGAACACGAACACGAATACGAACATATAATCGAACACAATTTTTTGTTCGTGTTCGTTCATTAAAAAATCGGGCATGTTCGTGTTCATTTATGTTCGTTCATTTAAAGCCTAAGCGAACATAAATGAATATAAACAAAAAAAAACTTAACTGAACATATTTCAATAAACATAAATTAACATGATTGAACAAACATAAACGAACACAAATGAATGTAATTGAACAAATATAAACAAACACAATTTAACATTAGTGAACACAAACGAATAAGTTTAATATATATTACAATTCATCCAAAAACACATCTAAATTAGGGTTCATAGACACTAAATTAAGTAGCTTTTTTATATAAATATTAAGTAAGATCAGTTACATTTTAAAATTTCATTTTTATAACTAGAAAACTCAATTACTAATTTGTTATATTTATATAAGTAGTTAGAAAACCTAATATTTATATAAATATAACTATTTATGTACTAAAATTTAAACAAACATAAACGAACGTTCACGAACATAAATCAACGAACACAAGGTGTGTTCATGTTCATTCATTTAATTGAACGAACATAATTTTTGTTCGTGTTCGTTTGTTTATTAAATAAACGAACATAAACGGACTTCCCACCGAACAAGTTCACGAACAGTTCATGAACATTCGGTTCGTTTACAGACCTAGCGCCAGAGATAAGAGAAGGAAAATATTCATTTAACACCCTTGCGCGGGCACGCGCAAGGGTTCAGTTAAGCTTGGAAAGTGTAACGACTAAGGACAAGTCTCAAACATATCCACACGCAAAAGGACTTAAACAAAAGGAATTTTTTCTGTTATAACAAACTAGACACGTGGCAACTGATCAAGGGCTCACAGCTGTAGATCTTCTAGAAATATTAAATGGCCATCGTGCATGGCCTTATTCAGTTATAACTGAATAATGACGTGGCAGCATCTAGAGCATTCATCTAAATTCACGATGATGGCAGAATTTACATATAGATCTAGATTAAGTCACTTTCCACGTGGCACCTCCCCAGCCGTTGATCAACTCACAATCCGTGTGCATTGATGGGAAGATAACCGTAAACGGAAAAGAAGATTCCGTTAACCTTTCCGTTATATTTTGAGCGCCAAAACCTTTGGCTATAAATAGGAGAATTCAGGTACAAGTCTTTCATTCACTCTCACTTTCTTTCACTCTTACTACTTCATCATCTTCAGATCGTTGTACTTATTCTCACACCGGAGGGTGGTCACGGAGAGAACCCCCATTCTCCCTGTAATGAGTTTAACGGTGTTGTCTGTTTTGCAGTGATTCCGATGAAGTATCGTCCAGCAGTCATCGATGAGGGGATTAACCATTTTATGTAGAAACCTTACCCTTAGATCTCGATTGATTCCGGTTATTTAGATCTGGTGCTTCTTCATTGGCGCCCACCGATGACTTCTTTTTGTTTTCATCTTCTCGTTCGATTACTTTTTCTCTTCTGTTTTCATGGCAGAAGGTCCGTCAAATCAACCACAAGGTCCTCGGTCTGAAAACAAAGGCAGTTTTGCTTATACTTCTCGTATCGACGGACTCGTGGAAGAAGCATCTGATGATAATGATGTGCATCATGATAGTAATCATGTGAACGATCCCGTTACTCCAGAAGTTCAGCCAGAAATTTCGATCAGTTCAATATTACCTCCCGGCGAAACTCCAATCTCGTGGTATGTCAAATCTCTGGGTGCTTTAAATGCCGTTTATGCACAACTTTGTGCACAGATGGGTAAAGCAGCACCACAAGTGCAAAACTCAAGTGCGAGCTTCGCCTTCACCTCGAGTATTAAGCTATGATTCACCTTCATACATATCGGTAGAAGACACAGAGGTTTATTCTCAATCAGGAACCAAATATGAGTCTACTTATTCCGACACTAGGCGTCGAGATTATCGGGAGGAGTAACATTCTCAGAAACGTGCATCTGTTCATTCAAGGCTGGGCCCGCGTTTGTCACAAAAGCGGGACACCCTGACTGATGAATATGATAAAACATATGATGAGGGCGATAACACGAGTGTTTATAACCTGTTGTAGAAGGATCATGCTGATTATAAGCCGAAGATACGTGCGGTGTATAATCCTGAGGCTGAGCACAATTATAATTTGATCTATCTACCGGCTGAAGCAGCAGAACAGTCTAAGTTTATTAAGGAAATTGCATTGGCTCCCCTTGAACGCGCAAAGTTACCATCCAATGTCGGAAAGTTTAACGGCTTGACTGATCCTGACGATCATTTGTGTTTGTTCACCAGCGCAGGGCTGATTGGCGAATGGACGTTACCTATGTGGTATCACCTGCTTGTTCAAACCTTCACAGGTGTTGCGCGCCTCTGGTTTGACAACTTGCCAACAGGTAAACTAACTTCCTGGAATGATCTCAAGGATAAATTCTTAGTTCATTTTAGTCAACAACGGCGTTCCATCAGAGACTCCGCAGATGTCATGAACATCTGGCGGAGAGATAACAAAAGTTTGGAGGATTTTATTACGCGTTATAACAAGGAGGTCCCTGAGATTGGTGATGTACACGAGCATTTGATTCACGCACAGTTCAAGTATGCGGTACGATGTGATGATATGATCAAGGTCTTATCAGGAACTGAAGGGTTACCAAAAAGTTGGGAAAAACTTATGACAACAGCCAAAGTTTATGCTCAAACTGAGCGCAACTTAAGTTCTAACAGACCTCAGTTGCCTCAGAATCGTCCGCAGGATATGAGCAAAAACAATGGTCAAAAATTCAAAAAGAGCTGGAAGGATTCAAGTTCGAGCACGTACTCTTCAGAAGACGCTCGCGTAACGATCAACAAGATTGTGGCTCAAAAAGCAAATAAGCAGGAAAATCATGAGAGGCAGTGGACGCCTCTAACAAAAACTCCCGTTGAGGTCCTTAGTACGGAAAATCATCAGTTTAAACAACCGCAATAAATGAAAAACAAAAAGGGTCAGGATCCAAATCTCTATTGTGATTATCACAAAGATACGGGTCATACAACTAACAACTGCATCAGCTTACGCACCGAGATTGAAAAGGCACTTAAAAGCGGGAAACTCACTCACTTAGTGCAAAATGTGCCCAAGGAATCTCTTCAAATCACCCGTGGTGAGGAAGGTCCAAGCAATAAGAAAGCAAAGAAAACATGCATGATTCAAGGTGGTCCATCGCGCAGGCGTAACCACAAACGAAGTCACAATGAGCGTTGGCGTGAGCAGCAAGTGATTTTTCCTGTTGTGCCAGGAGGTCCTCAAGAAGAATGACCAGTCATGATAACTGGTATTTTTGGTCATTACCGCACTGGTTATATGTTTATTGACCCGGGAAGTTCTATGGATATCATTTATGAGCAATGTTCCAAGCAGTTGGACCCAAAGGACAAGGCGCGCTTAGAGCTAGTTGATTTCCCATTAACTGGTTTTTGCAATGAATCCGTCTTTCCGCTGGGTCAGGTTTCTTTCCCTGTTATGCTCTCAGATGGCAAACACATGCGCACCGTTCTAGTTAACTTTATGGTAATGCCAGCTACTTCGCGTCATGTTGTTTTGCTGGGTAGGCACGGACAAAGAAATTCTAGTATGATCACTTCCACACCACACGCTGCTTGTGGGTTTCCAACAGAAACTGGCGTAGCAATTCTGTATTCAAGAAAAGAAGTCATGTCTGTTGATGATGAACCTTCGGTAAAAGTTGCGAAGCCATCTTCTTCCAGCGAACCAGAGAAGTGGGTACTTAACAGCAAATATCCTGAGCAAACCGTTTTGCTTAGACCCGCCATGTCTCTAGTAATTCGCACACGACTTAAACAACTCTTATTCCAGAATATGGATATTTTCGCATGGTCTCCAGCGGATATGACTGGTGTACCAAGGGATGTGGCAGAAAACTGGTTAAACACTCGTCCTTCAGTAGAACCAGTGGTATAAGCGAAGCACAGTCTAGGTCCAGAAAAGACTTGCGCAATGAATGAACATGTAGCTGAACTGCTTTAAGCAGGTATATTACGAGAGGTCCAATATCAAACATGGGTGGCTAACCCAGTAATGGTGCAAAAACACAATGGCGGATGGCGCATGTGCGTCGAATTCAAGGACCTTAATAAAGCATGTCTAAAGGATTGTTATTCTCTTCCAGAGATTGACAAGAAAGTAGATTCTTTGGCTTCTTTCCGCTGGAAATGTTTTCTGGTTTGTTACAAGGGCTATCATCAAGTTCAGAAGAAAAAGGAAGACGAGGGTAAAACAGCTTTTCGCACGGAGAAAGGTATGTTCTGTTATACAAAGATGCCTTTTGGTCTCCGCAATGCGGGAGCCACATATCAACGGTTGATGGATAAAGTTTTTGGAGATGATATCGGTGTCACAGTCGAAGTTTACATTGATGATCTAGTCATTATTAGCCCTGATGAAGATTTGATGCTCAAGAATATTGAGCGCACCTTCGCTTATTTACACAAGGTCAATTTAAAGTTAAACCCAGGAAAATGTCCTTTCGGTATGGAGGAGGGAAAATTTTGGGTTTTATTGTAACTAAAGACGGTTTTAAAGTTAACCCAAAGAAAGTGGAAGCTATCCAGCGCATGCCATCACCAGCAACTATCAAAGAAATGCAACGATTAGCCGGTCAACTTGCTGCGCTTAATCGATTTTTGGCAAATCATGCTGCTAAGTCTTTCCCTTTCATAAGCACGCTGCGTAACTGTGTAAAAAAGAGTCACACCCTTAAATTATGGCATTAATTCACTAATTTCTCATCTAGGGTTTGTTCCTAGACTTATATCCACTTCAATTCTGCCATAACATCTAACATTCATACTTGAATTACAATTATGAATGTTCATCACAAAATCAAAATATCACCAAATACCTAAATTTTACATACCTTGTGATCTCCTAACTTTGGTGACCATGAATTTAGCTTAAGCACTGATTTTGAACCCGATTTTCCTCTTTGATTTGAAGGATTTTGTGAATTTAGAGTTTGAGAAAATCTCCCCTCTTGTTCAATGTTTTAGTCTATCAGAACACACACTCAAGTGTGTGTTTTGTGTCAAAAATTCTTTTTTTATTAATATTAGTTTTCCAATTGTCCATATAAGCCCCTTAAGTTCTTAGATTTTATAAAAAGGGCTCCATTACATATTTTTCATTAGTTAACAACATATTATTAACCATGTTACTTGTTCGTAGTTATATTTCAAGGTTTATGACCAACACAAGTCTATATATATATATATATATATATATATATATATGCACACACACATACATATATATATTTAATATTTTTTGGGTGTTATAATGAGATAACAGAGAGTGAAGAATTAGATGTTTTTAATGTAAAAAATATTCTCTGTTGAATGATCCTAGAGCCAGAGCTGAGAAAAAGGCTGCTAGATCAAAGAAGAAACGTTCAGAGGATCGTGGTAATGAATCTTATATTCCTTCAGATTCTGAACAACCAGTCAAGAAAGGTGCTAAACGACAAAAGAGAAAAGCTGCAATAACTTTCAAGAAGACGGGGTCACCAATGACAAAGAAAGCAAGGAAAGGGAGTAAAGAACCTGTGATTGAAACAACAACTGTTCGAGCTGAACCAGTAGTTACTGAAAAGAGTACACGTGTTGTTGAAGAAGAGAATGTTATTCCGATCTTAACTCCTACTGCTTCACAGCAAACACCAACAACACCTATTCAACCAATCTTACCACAACCACAACCACAACCACAATCTCAACCACGTCAATAAGTAGGTCCTTCGTCTGCTACTTCAAACAGAGACAGAGATTATATGTTTGATGATCAACCATTTCCAAATTTTGAAAATATAGATAATGATTTCTTTAATGATAATAAGATCAAATTTCTGGAGAGTGAGATAAAGCAGATGGAAGCGGTAATAGAAAGTCTAGTGACTGAGAATGAAAGACTGTTGAAGGTGACTAGTGATTTGGAAAAAGATAAAAAACTGAAAGACGGGAAGTTAGAAATGTTGTATAAATTGTTAGAAAGGAGATTGGGATTTGATATTGAACCCGAATTCAATAAGATTGACATAGAGGAAGTAGAGGCTAGAGTTGCTGAGAGAGCAAGAAAGGCTGCATCAGAACCAGAAGTTGTTGAAAAGGAAAGAATCTGCTTGATGCTATAACTGAGATTAGACCAGAGCCTATGATAGAAAGTCTCATGAGAAAGTGATTGAGATAGAGCCTGAACCAATAGATATTACTAAGTTCATCCTTGTACCGTGTGTTGAACAACAAGAAGAGGAAGAAGAGAAAGAGGATGACGAAGAGTTAGATGATAAAGGTTCTGATCATGATGATGATAAGAGTGAGGATGATGATGATGATAACAATAAGGGTGATACTAGTTTGGTTGTCTATGAAAAGAAAGTTACAGAGTCAGATGCTCCAGAAAAGAATGATTATATGAATGATGCTAAAAATCAGGAGGAAGCTGATGGAGAGGGGGAGCATGATAATGTAATAGATGATGAAGACACTTCATTAATCTTCACATACATTCAACCTATAACGGCTGTTCCTGCAAGTCAAAACAAGGTTATTTACCTCTGTCATGATGTCGAAGAGGGTGAGTTTGTTCACAATTATACGAAAGAGGAAATTGTGAAGATGTGTGGAATAGACGTAGAATCTTTCGAGTTTGATTTTGAAGAGGAGTTGATGAAAATTGATATTACAAAGCTTGATGATTATGTGTTCAATCATGTTCTAAAAGCTGATGATTATGACGAGGTTATTATTGAAGATGATCCTGATAATGAAGTTCCAAGGTATTCTGGTGAAGATTAGATGATTTCCCCACATTTACTGAGAAGTTTGCACATGAAGCTGATGATTTGGTTAAGATAAAGATTAAGGAGAGAATTAAGGATGGTGAATCTCCGAGACTGAGTAAAGATTAAATCAGGGAGGCTCGTAAGACTTGGTTCAAGTTAATGCCTAGGGAACGCAAATTTAGAAGACCACTGGCTTCCTTTACGAGAAATCAAGACGTATCTTTGGGGGACATTATTAGCTGGGGCTAGATACCAAAACTGAACGCGTTTGCCATAAAACGATAATACGGTGTTCAGTAATTCAGATATTTGAGCGGCATTACAACTTTGCCATGGTAGGATGTGGAGAAGTTATGCAAAACAAAGATGATTAATTTTTAGATGAAACTGATTGAGTAGAAGTTGTGGAAGTATATCAGATATGAAGCTCGTCATGACTTTCCAACATGGAAGCCACATTATCCTAAAAGAGTTCTATCGAAGACAAAAATTGATCCTGAAACTCAGAAACCAAAAGTGTCAATAAATATCAAACGTCCTCAAGCCATGAAGAATATGCCATTGATGAAGCTGGAACAAGATTTTTATCCTGACTTTCGATGGTGGAACTATGATAGACTGACTGGAGAAGCAGTGATTGTTTTGAATACTGAAGGATGTTGGAGAGCAATAAGGATTTTGGATCCTATGTGGTTGGTGAATCTTTCTGAGAAAAACATCGAGATGTTTCACTTTAACAAGATACATTATCAGGTGCAGGATATTGTCTAGGCTATGCAGTACCAGAATGTTATCAAGATCTGGTATGGATATGAAGTAAATTCTTGAACAATGTGGAATACAAAGTGGGGAGAGATTGAAAGAAAGGAATTTCTGAAAGAGGTCAAGAATGAAGAAAGGATTGAAGCGATTATGATGAAAGCATCTATCAGAAGATATTGGTTTATGATGAAAAGTGCCTCCTATAGATCAAACACCGATGACTTACTTTGAGCTAAAACGTCAACGTGTCAGAAAGTATTTCTTCGGGCGTTAGGGTTTTGAAGATTTGAAGTTTTTCAAGACCGATCGAGACTGCGGCAACATCCAAGGGGAAGTTTGTTGATACATAATGTCTACAGAATTCATCATGTCGTGTCAGTTTGTAATAGGATTAAACTGTTAGATTTTGTGATTGTAAGTAATAGGTCACATCCGTACGGATGAGTACATCCGCATGGGTTGGTCCGCATAAAGGTGCTTAGCTGTCCTATAAATAGCCGGTGAGGACCTAGTATTTTGTAACTTTGTAGGACTGATGGCGAAGCCCTGTCCAATTGATTTCTTGGACGTATATTGACATTATATGAATGAAAACGTTGAAAAATAACTAATCTTGTACTTGTCACCTAATCATAATGAATTACGCGCATTGTGACTAGGTTATAAATATCACCTGAGCATAATGTCAAGTCAAACGAGACCTATCAAAAACTTCCACACTTCAATCGGTATGTTGTCCAGACCAACTGCCGTACCCCTTCTCATCTTCCTGAGTACTATGCTCACGTCTCCCTGCCTGATGCGTCAACAGTAGCAGTCATTATGTTGTTGCCCTTGAGTAGTGTGATTTCCGCTTTCTCGCTGGTTAGCTCTCTCGCAATTGAAAAGATCTTGGAAATAAGTTTTCCATCTTAACTTAATGTCATGTTCCTTGACCAAAACACGTCCATCCTCTCCCTTTATGAATTTCACTAGTCCTTGATCTTGCCTCCTACGCTCCATCGCCTTTGTAAGCTTGAGCATGTCATGCTCCCCAAGCGTTTATACATCTGCTTATAGGTTATATTCTTTACCTCGCTCACAACCTTTTTTGCCTCCCACTTGGCTGTTTTGTATCTCTCCCTCAATCTCACACGTTCCTCCTCGTTTGTGCACCTCAGAAGATCCCTAAAACTCCATTGTTTCTCTCTTATTTTGGTTTGTACATCTTCACCCTATCACTATGACTTCTTATGTCCAGTTTCCTTACCTGTTGTGACCCCTAGAGTCCCCTTCGCCACATGAAGAATGGTAGTCGCCATATCCTTCCACACTTGGTTCGTGTCCTCACCCACTCAAGTCGGTGTCAAAGAAATGACCTTCTCTCTAAACACTGCAATCTTGTCGCCCTTTAAATTTCCCCATCAGATCCTAGGTCGCAACTTCCTCTCCCACTCAATCAACTTTTCTCGCATGGCTATATCCGCTACTAATAAATGGTGTTGAGTCACGGTTTCCTTCCCTGGTATAACCATGGAATCCCTCCACCCTTTTCACTCTCCTTTCCTCATCAAAAGATAGCCAATCTGTGTGTGATGTCCCCCGCTGCTAAAAGTAAGCAACTTTGAATCTCTTTTCTTAAAGAACGAGTTTAGAATACTTAGGTCGTGGGCCATTGAAAGTCTAAAAGATCCATACCACGGCCATTCCTATCACCAAAACCATAACCCCTATGAACCACCTGAAAGCCATCACTATTCTTACCAGTGTGACCATTAAAATTGTCTCCTATACAAATTCTTTCCCCCCAGGTATAGTCCTCAATACTAAATCTAGACAATCCCAACCTCATTATCCCCTAGACTTACTTGTGGTGCGTAAGCGCTAACCACTATCACTACCTCTGCGCCTAGTACTGGCTTCAACACCATAATCCTATCATTGTGTCTTATCACATCCACACATTATTATGCAATTCTTTAGGCACTAGAAAACCCACCCCATTCTTTGCTTCATCTGACCCCGAATACCACAACGTATACCCATTGCACTCGGCCCCTATATGCCTCTTCCAGCTAGTCTCTTAAAGGTACGCTATATGTATCCTACGCCTTTTAAGTACGTCTACCACATTCAAAAACCTACGAGTTAGGCTTACTACATTCTAAGAGGCTAAACGCACACTAACCCTCTTTCTTTCCCTTTACATGCACCCCTCGTCCCCGAACATGGTCTTAAGGAATAATCATGACTCATCCCGTCTATGGTAGCAACATAATCACACTAACACTCCATAAACGATATGGTGCACAAATAAACACACAAGCGTAATGAACGTGATAATACAAGCATGTTAAATGTGGCCTCAAGGTATATCGAATACACTAGCAACTTAGATGTGACGTTAGAGGAAGAAAAATAACTTACAACACTATTTTTGTAGAACAAAACCACTCAGGGCAACTTACAATGTTATTACTGGTTACCAAATATGAAAATTATTGCTCCTTAATATGAATAAGTCCAAAGTCGCCAGAAAATGACCCCTGATGTGATTATTGGATCTCCGGGGATACTTTTTTCCAACGTATCTGTCGCAACCCCCGATCCCAAGTCCCCGGGAACGGGCGGCCGTGAGCCAGTTTTGGTGGTATCTCGTATTGTCTAATTTGGCAGCGGAATTTTTCATCAGGACCGTAGTTAGGAAATATTTATCAGAGTAAAATACCACATTTTCATACATTGAACAAATGGGTTAAAACCCAAGTTTTTATTACAAACTAATTTATAGGGATAAATCCCATTTTATTTGAATTAAAACGCCTTCTTTATTTAGGTAACTTTTATAGCCACTTTTCCAAGCCTTCAGTGCTGTCCAGCTGGCTTCTAATTGGCTTTCACATTGTGTTACCTGAAACGCGTTTTAAAAACATTTGTCAGTGGGAAATACTGGTGAGTGAATCCCAGTTTAATCAAGAAACATTAATTTAATTTAAACAGTATTGAGAGCGATTACAATGTTTATATCTACACAATTACTCCATTAGTACTGTCAATCCTGACTTGTGGGTCATATTACACATTGGCTAACTCATTGTCCAATGGTAACGTATTGTCGTCCCGACTTACTACTCATAGTGTAGTAAATTTTGTATACAAAACCCCAACATACCGGCAGTAATTAAAGAATAACAAAGACTCAATCACTGCTAAATTGCATTGTAAAATAGTTAAGGTTTTGTAAAAACTGTTAACAAAAAGGAGATTACTCACATTGCTGTCTTAGATTTTTCGTAAGGGTTTCCTGGTGACAATCTATAATTTACACAAATGCACACGCGTTAGTATATTAACCCATTTTAACATTAGTAATACCCTCCCCGAGACGGCATTCCAACGACTACGTCGGGCAGAACCACGACAGCCGTTTCGGAACCCTAGATCAATCGGGCAGCGTATCTAATACGTATCCAGGGGTTATAATACTTACAACGGAGCAGAACTTCGCTATTTAGGGGTATAATACCCGTGTATAAACCCTACTATTCAGAAATTGAGATTGAGAAAAGAAAATGAATGAGCAGACTGAAGATCCGATGCATTCTATTTATAGTTGCCGAGTCTGGTTCTCTCGCGGCCCGCGTAACATAAGGGTAGGGCCTACGCGGCCCGCGTCAACCCTGGTCAACAGGGTAGCTTGTCCGGGTCATCTACTAGGCTCGCCATGATGATGACACGTGTCGGCCTGGGGTGTTGCCTCGTTCTTGATCTCTCGCGGCCCGCGTAAGCTTAGGGGGTGGCTTACGCGGCCCGCCTAAACTTAAAAATCAAAGAAATCAGGTTTTAACCTTTAAGCCGCTCGCGTAAGAGTTGAGGTGGAGTTTACGCGGCCCGCCTCAACTTAATATTCTAGTTTTTAATTATTTTTAATACTATTTAATGTATTTGAGGCCCGTTTTCTCGTATGGGGTGTATTTTGGGACATATTGGGATATTTTAAAATATTTTGGGGTGTCAGAAAATATTCGAGGGTGTCGGTTTATTGAGGATTGTTACATCCTCCCCACCTTGTTTTAGAGCTCGTCCTCGAGATCTACTGGAACAAGTGCGGATATTTCCTTTGCATTTCAGATTCAAGCTCCCATGTGTACTCAGTTCCTCTTTTGGAGTCCCACTTCACTTTGACTAGAACTAATCTCTTATGTTTGAGATTCTTGACTTTCCTGTCTTCAATCTGTAGAGGCCTCTCTACAAACTTAAGTTGTTCATTTACCTCTATGTCTTTAAGAGGTACTAATAGTGATTCATCAGCTAAGCACTTCTTGAGATTAGATACATGAAACACGTCATGTATTCCTGCCATTTCCTCTGGTAGTTGTAGCTGATAGGCTACAGGTCCTATTCTTCTAATAATCTCAAAAGGTCCAACATACCTGGGACTTAGCTTTCCTCTTTTGATGAATCTTACCATTCCTTTCCAAGGAGAGACTTTTAACAATACTTTATCTCCTACTTGAAATTCTAACGGTTTTCGTCTGTTATCAGCATAGCTTTTCTGTCGATCACGTGCTGCTTTCAGTCGTTCCTTAAATTGAATGATCTTATCGGTTGTTTCTTGTACTATCTCAGGTCCAGATAGTTGCTTCTCCCCAATTTCTGCCCAACAGACTGGGGTTCGGCACTTTTGTCCATAAAGTGCTTCGAATGGTGCAGCATTGATACTTGTGTGATAACTATTATTATAATAAAATTCTATTAAAGGTAAGTGATCGTCCCAATTACCTCCAAAATCAATTACACAAGCTCTAAGCATGTCCTCCATTGTCTGAATTGTCCTTTCGCTTTGTCCGTCTGTTTGAGGATGATAAGCTGTGCTCAGATTTAACTTGGTTCCCATGGCTTTTTGGAAACTTGACCAAAAATGAGAGGTAAATCGACTATCCCTATCAAAAACAATTGATAAAGGAATTCCATGCAATGAAACAATTTCATTTACATACAATTTAGCTAGCTGTTCCATACTGAAAGTTTCCTTCATTGGTAGGAAATGAGCTGACTTGGTTAGCCTATCTATAATCACCCAGATTGTATCATTACCTTTCCTTTTTTTGGGTAATTTAGTAACAAAATCCATTGTTATTAATTCCCATTTCCATACTGGCATTTCTAATTGTTGTAACAAACCTGAGGGTTTCTGGTGTTCAACTTTAACTTGTGAACAAGTTAAACATTTAGAAACAAAGGCTGCTATATCCTTTTTCATTCCTATCCACCAGAAATTTTTCCTTAAATCCTGGTACATTTTATCATTTCCTGGGTGCATCGTATACTTAGACTTATGGGCTTCTTGTAATATACGATGACGTAGGTTTCCTAATTTAGGTATCCGCATTCTCTTTTTATGGAATCTCTAAATTCCATCTGTTCCTTGTTCTAATTCTTTAATCATACCTTTTAATTTTTCAGTATCATCCTTGATTACTGATTCTTGTGCTTCTCTTATCTGATCATTTAAATCTACTTGTAGATTTAATTTAAGAGAACGTACCCTTTTTGGCTTTTCATGATATTTTTGGCTTAAAGCATCTGCCACTACATTTGCTTTTCCTTCGTGATACTGGATATCACAATCATAATCACTAAGCATCTCCATCCAGCGTCTTTGCCTCATATTCAATTCCTTTTGCCCGAAAACATACCTTAAACTCTTATGATCTGTAAATATGGTAAACTTACTACCATAAAGATAATGTCTCCAAATCTTAAGGGCAAAAATTATAGCTCCTAATTCTAGATCATGGGTTGAATAATTCTCTTCATGATTCTTAAGTTGCCTAGATGCATAAGCTATAACCTTTTGACGTTTCATTAATACACATCCATAACCTAACTTACAAGCGTCACAATAGACTACAAAGTCTTCAGTTCCTTCTGGTAAATCTAATATGGGTGCATGGGTTAATCTTTGCTTAAGAATTCTAAAAGCTTCTTCCTGTTTTGGTCCCCATTCAAACTTAATGGATTTACAGGTTAACTTAGTTAAAGGAATGGCTATTCTAGAAAAATATCGAATAAATCTTCTATAATAACTGGCTAATCCTAAGAAACTTCTAACCTCGGTTGGTAACTCAGGGGTTTTCCATTTAGTAATTTCCTCAATTTTTGTTGGATCTACATGAATTCCTTCGTGGTTCACTAAGTGTCCAAGAAACTGTATCTGTTTTAACCAAAACTCGCACTTTGAAAATTTAGCATAAAGCTTTTCCTTTCTTAATAGACTTAAAAGTGCGTGCAAATGCTTTGCATGTTCCTCTTTACTCTTAGAGTAAATTAGAATATCATCTATAAAAACAATTATGAATTTATCCAAATATGGCTTACATATTCGGTTCATCATGTCCATAAATGCGGCTGGGGCATTGGTTAGACCAAATGGCATGACAGTAAATTCATTATGTCCATACCTTGTTCTAAATGCGGTCTTAGGAATGTCCTCTTCCTGTACCTTTAATTGATGATATCCTGATCTTATATTGATTTTAGAGAAAAATCGAGCTCCTTGCAGTTGATCGAACAGATCATCGATTCTCGGTAATGGGTACCGATTCTTAATTGTAACTTTGTTTAATTCACGGTAATCAATGCACATACGCATTGATCCGTCCTTCTTTTTAACAAATAAAATCGGTGCTCCCCATGGCGACGAGCTTGGCTGTATGAATCCTTTTTCCAACAATTCATCTAATTGTTTCTTCAGTTCCTGCATTTCTGCGGGTGCTAATCGGTAAGGTGATTTAGCAATTGGTGTTGTTCCTGGTAATAGATGGATTCTGAATTCAACTTCTCTGTCTGGTGGTAGTCCTGGTAATTCTTCTGGAAATACATCTGAAAACTGAGACACCACTGGAATGTCTTTTAGTTCTTTTCCTTTAGTGTTAATGATTATAGAAATCAAATACACTATAGATCCTTTTCTCATATAACTTGCAGTTTTCATCACAGAGATGAATTTTGTGGATCTAGACGGCTTATCACCTTTAATTGTGATCTTTTCACCCTTTGGTGAATTTACTTGAATTGACTTTTGATCACATAAAATACTGACTTTATTGGTTATTAACCAATCCATTCCTAATACAACATCAAATCCCGTCAGTTTCATAGGATAAAGGTTTGCCATAAACTTTTGATTTAAAATTTCTATTCTTGCTCCCTGCAAAATTTCAGAAATCCTAACAGTTTCTCCATTTGCTGTCTCTACTAGATATTCTTTTGGTAGTTTAGTTAATGACTGATTTAAAAGTTTGCAAAACGAAGTATTAATGAAGCTTTGGTTTGCACCAGAGTCAAATAATACTTTAGCAAATACATCATTAACTAAAAACGTGCCAGCTATCACGTCTGGAATCATCTTGGCTTCATCTGCAGTCAGAACAAATGCTCTAGCATTTTTAGTGTTCTTGTTGTTTGCAGCTGGAGCCAATTTTGGGCAGTTTGGCCTGATATGACTTTTTTCTCCACAGTTGTAGCATAGTCCATTACTGGATTTCTTCCTGCAATCTTCTTCCTTGTGTCCTAGCATCTTGCAATAGTTGCAAAGAGTGGAGCATTTTCCCGAATGCTTTTTCTTGCAGACCTTGCAGAATGGTGCAGAGGTAGAACCCATATTCCTACGGTTGTAATTCCCAGAACGGAATTCCTGGGTAAGCCTTTGGGTTAGGTTTCTCCTCTGGTCTTCTTCTCTAGTACGGACTAATTCATCTGTCAAGGTATTTGCTAGTTCTACAGCTTCTTCTATAGTTTGAGGTCTAGCTGCCTTGACTACATGTCTAATCTCTCCAATTAATCCCCAGATGTAACGGGAGATTAATACTGGTTCAGGTGATGCAAGGGTTGGCACTATTCTAGCATATTCAAAGAATGTGGTAGTATAACCCTTACTATCTACCCCGGTCATTCTTAAGTTTAGGAACTTATTAGCTATCTGTTCCTTTTCATTGGGAGGGCATAATTTCCTTTCTACCTTATTCTTAAATTCCTCCCATTCCATGTTGTATACCCTATCACTTCCTCTTGACTGGAGGATAGTGTTCCACCATTCTAAGGCTGAGTTCTTAAATAGATTAGAAGCAAACATTATCTTGTCTTCTTCAGCACACTTGCTTATTTTCAAAACAACCTCAGTCTTTTCTATCCAGCGTAGAACTGCAATGGGTCCTTCATTGCCAGAGAATTCTATTGGTTTACAGGACCAGAATTCTTTGTAAGGACAACCATAAGGCATGGTTCTTCTTCTTTTGGGAATGGGCACTTGAAGTACGGGTCCATTGTTCACGCTGTTTTCTGGTTCAATTGGTCGCTTACTGCTATGTTTACTTTTATTATTCGTTTCTTGAACCGTTTGAATAATAAATGGCATTGCATCTATGATTCCTTGTGCCACTATGTGTTGAACGGCACTATTATCCATTTGGTTTCCATTGTTATTGATGCTCGGATTCTCATTAACCACGTTAATGTTACTCTGGTTATCGTTATTCAGATTTCCTTGATTTCCTTCGTCGACCATCTGAATTTTAAACATTTAACCCGTATTAATATCACAAAATAATATTTAATATAGTCAATCACATGACACACATTTTTGCCAAAAGCGTCGATCATTGCGACTTACTTTATTTCCATATACTAGGCATATATTACACACCAGTACTGAAATAAAGATTACAATACCAACTAAAATAGAATTACACTAATAGTAGTAGGCATCCGTACACACATAATTTTATTTTATTATTTTATTATTATTATTACTACTACCGTCTCACCATCACATTCACGGATATGGATTCATCCAGAAATCCATATTGCGCTCATCGTATTTCCATACGAGTCGCTCTCCTACTTGTCTCATCTGTTCACTACTCTCTAGAATTTCCTCACCAAAAGTCCTAAGTTCTTGTACGTTTTCTGCACTCATTGGGGGTGCAGGTTCTAGGACTGGGTTCGGAATCTGGGGTACGGGTTCCTGATATAGGGGTGTAGGTGCCTGGAATCGGTAAGGATCTTCTAAAATCTCCCTAATGTATTCATCATGGAAATAGGGATCTAAAGGGTCCAAACCTAGGTAGGCTCCTACGTTCTGCATGGGTGTGTCTTCATGTATCGGGTAGCGTTGCACATAGTCCCTAACATCATCCCACCAGGGATCGTAATTTGGGTCTAGGGGGTTTGGTGCTGGTAACCTAGGGATTTCTTCCGGATTGAAGTCATGCATTTCTACTTGGTTTTCAGGGTTTTCTATCTCCATGGGTTGGTCAGGAATTGGCAGTTGTGGTTGGGGTGCTATTATTTGCTCCAGATTTGGGTCAGCTGCAGTGGTTGCTAGGATATGGATATTGGCTATACCCCTATTTATCATATCCTGGGCATAGGCATCTGTCTCTCTCTTGGCTGCTTCTAGTACTCTCGTGTGCCCCTCTACTGAACCATCCCCTCTTTTTCTGAGGAAATGGCTCTTCTGACTGAGCCTTAAACACAAAGATTCCTTCTTCTGTATCAGCAGAGTACCCTGAGAGGGCAGGCTGAGAAGAGGAGGTGCCTTCGCTTCTAGGCGAACCAGACAATTGACGGTACGCGTCAGATGGTCTTTGGTCGCTCATACTGTAAACTAACAAATAGTCAAATAACACATAACAATAAAATACAGTTATTCACGTATTTCCGTAATTTATTTCCTAACACTTTACATTTTGATATCAGCAGAACACCTCTGTGGCTGAATCAGTGGCTTAGCTCTGATACCACCTTCTGTCGCAACCCCCGATCCCAAGTCCCCGGGAACGGGCGGCCGCGAGCCAGTTTCGGTGGTATCTCGTATTGTCTAATTTGGCAGCGGAATTTTTCATCAGGACCGTAGTTAGGAAATATTTATCAGAGTAAAATACCACATTTTCATACATTGAACAAATGGGTTAAAACCCAAGTTTTTATTACAAACTAATTTATAGGGATAAATCCCATTTTATTTGAATTAAACCGCCTTCTTTATTTAGGTAACTTTTATAGCCACTTTTCCAAGCCTTCAGTGCTGTCCAGCTGGCTTCTAATTGGCTTTCACATTGTGCTACCTGAAACGCGTTTTAAAAACATTTGTCAGTGGGAAATACTGGTGAGTGAATCCCAGTTTAATCAAGAAACATTAATTTAATTTAAAAAGTATTGAGAGCGATTACAATGTTTATATCTACACAATTACTCCATTAGTACTGTCAATCCTGACTTGCGGGTCATATTACACATTGGCTAACTCATTGTCCAATGGTAACGTATTGTCGTCCCGACTTACTATTCACAGTGTAGTAAATTTTGTATACAAAACCCTAACATACCAGCAGTAATTGAAGAATTACAAAGACTCAATCACTGCTAAATTGCACAGTAAAATAGTTGAGGTTTTGTAAAAACTGTTAACAAAAAGGAGATTACTCACATTGCTGTCTTAGATTTTTTGTAAGGGTTTCCTGGTGACAATCTATAATTTACACAAATGCACACGCGTTAGTATAATAACCCATTTTAACATTAGTAATACCCTCCCCGAGACGGCATACCAACGACTACGTCGGGCAGAACCACGACAGCCGTTACGGAACCCTAGATCAATCGGGCAGCGTATCTAATACGTATCCAGGGGTTATAATACTTACAACGGAGTAGAACTTCGCTATTTAAGGGGTATAATACCCATGTATAAAGCCTACTATTCAGAAATTGAGATTGAGAAAAGAAAATGAACGAGCAGACTGAAGATCCGATGCATTCTATTTATAGTTGCTGAGTCTGGTTCTCTCGCGGCCCGCGTAAGATAAGGGTAGGGCCTACGCGACCCGCGTCAACCCTGGTCAACAGGGTAGCTTTCCGGGTCATCTACTAGGCTCGCCAAGATGATGACACGTGTCGGCCTGGGGTGTTGTCGCGTTCTTGATCTCTCGCGGCCCGCGTAAGCTTAGGGGGTGGCTTACGCGGGCCGCCTAAACTTAAAAATCAAAGAAATCAGGTTTTAACCTTTAAACCGCCCGCGTAATGGTTGAGGTGGGGTTTACGCGGCCCGCCTCAACTTAATATTCCAGTTTTTAATTATTTTTAATACTATTTAATGTATTTGAGGCTCGTTTTCTCGTATGGGGTGTATTTTGGGACATATTGGGATATTTTAAAATATTTTGGGGTGTCAGAAAATATTCGAGGGTGTCGGTTTATTGAGGATTGTTACAGTATCAGTAGGTAAGAAGTTGTCTGCTTCGGCGGAAAAGAGACAAATGTGGTGTTTGTGGTCTCCTGCAAAAAAAAAACAATTGGTTCTGGGACGACAGGCTAAGTTCAAGGTGTTTGTGTCATCGATTGGTGTTTATGAGTATATACGGTGGGAATTCAGAAAAGTGTAAAAGATAAGAGAGACACGGACGTCGGAAGATAAAGAAGCAAGACAAAGAGTGTTTGGCGAGAGAGTAGCAGTGTCACCAGGGTGTTAACTGGGTTGGTTATTGGCAGGTGGAGGTCGACTGAACTGTAACGCCCTGCTTCTTCGTAATTTCCATAATTAGAAAGTCTTATTTGTATTCCTATTTTTGGAAGTCTTGTGTTCTTGTAATCGTTCGTTCATTTTAATCATTGTAAAACCCGAGACTTAAATCATAAATAAAACTCGTATTTTTTTTAAATTTGTGTTATGCATACTTCATACATGTTCGTGCATTTGAAATCGTGAAACAGTTGATGCTCTATTCATAATTTGTGGAAACTATTTCGTAAAACTTGCAAATTCGTGGAATACATGAATAACACGTCTTTTGAATGCATATGATACTTGAATACGACATTCATACACTTAAAAATACTTCATTATACTTGTTTTATGTTAATGATACTTGATAAACCCTTAAAACACCCAAAAACCCTAAACAAGAAACATGAGGGGCCAAATATGACAAAAAGTAAAACACAAACCTCACCAGGCCGAGCCCTGGCGGGCAGCAACTCGCCCAGCCCAAGGCTTCGCGTGCCGCAAGCCAGTTGGATCCAGAAACAACATTACCAGCTCGTCCATTGGTCACATTTTGTTGAGTTTTGATTGGGTTTAAGTGTGTTTCTTGTCTTAAATGCTCACCAACCCAACGCTAATCCATCCCCTATAAAACCCAAGCCTCCTCCAAGCACTTTTCACTTTCTAAACACTCTCTAATCACTCTCAAACTCTAAAAAACGTAGCTGAATTCAGGAGCTAAAGCATATTGCTATCATCTCACGAAAGTGAGCATAACTCACTCATCTCTTAACCTTTTACTTTGATTCTTTTCCCTACTCACTTGGATTGACCTTAGGAACGTTTCCACAGGTTTTCCATGGAAAACCAAGGTCTGGAACGTCACCAAAAAGGCTCCAAAGTGGACTAAAACTTTGTGTTTTGATTCAAACTTGGTTAATCTTGCTTAAACTTGAGTTATCTCATCTCAAACCTATGTCCTTATGCTCATAACCACATCTATGGTTAGTTGGGCTTAAAAACAAGGTTGAGACATGTAAAATTAGAGGTGTAAACCTCATAAACTTTCTGTTTTGGTTAGGGTTTAACCCACAAGTAATGAACAAGCTTCAAGCTTGATGTTTGTGTGACTATAGGACTAGCTTGGGCTATCCTACTTGAAAATCCACACATGACTGTATGATTCCTTAGAATAGTTGTACCAATTTCATTCATTATTGTAAGTTCATGACCCTCCTTGATTTTTTATAACAACAAGTGTAGTGGTGAACACCCAAGAGGTACCTAAATGGAAGACTTGTTCTTCCTACCTCATGCATGACTTCTGTGATACAAAAGAGGTTCCTAAATGGAGGATTCATCCTCCTACCTCATGCTTGATTTATTGGACATATTGATATATTACATAACCTATATATTACCTAAGTAATCAAACCTTTGATGATGAACTAGTGGTCACTTGTCAAAGTGTTTGGTTACATCATCTAAAAACATTATGTGTTAAAGATGATTACTTTCATATGTTTATATTCATACGTTTTTAAACTCCAAATCTTTACTCCACCGTTATACTCCAATACTCATACGCCTTTGTTTCTTCGTGTAGAAGGACTTGTTGTTCCAACCTCCCATAACAATAACTCTCTCGCAGATTCACAAGTGGAAAGCTTGCAAAACCATGAGCATACTCGAACCCCCTTTTACGTTTACCATTTTTGGGCTGTAACATGTTAAACTATAAACTACACTCAAACTTTACTCTTTATGCATGCACAAAACAAATCCAAATACATGAATACTATGTTGTTATACTTGATACATATACTTGGGTGATTCTTATGTGATACAATAGTCATTAGCTTTATACGAGCCTCCATTTAACATGTATACCGCTATAGGAGTAACGCACCACCCGTGAACGAGAGTTCATGTTAAATTGTATTCTTTATTGCATAAACAGAGGGTTAACTATAAATATTGCATGCCTTGTTATGTTGATCTTGAATAACCTAAGTTTCCATGTGGATTCGTTTTTTAAACTTTGATACTTATACTTATACTTAAACTTGTATACTCGCCTTTGCTTTGCATTGAACTTTATTTTAAACATGTTACAAGTTGAGGATGACAATGCTATGAAATGAAGTAGCAATGATGCCTAGATACACATTTAGACATCTTAGGTTAAAATGTTGTATCAATTTTGTTCTTATTGTTATGTATTCCCGTTGAACTTGTTGTTATTTGAAATTCTATGTAATCTTTGACAATTTGATTTATGAAATGAAAACGGCTTGAATTAAATATTGTCATCAATAGTGTTATGAAGTCTCTTGCAATCTCGTATTCGTCCCACTCCGATGATTCCGCCATTGGTTGGGGTGTGATAGATTGGTATCAGAGCCATAACTATAGGGAATTAGGTAGAATTGCCATGTTCGACCTAGTCTATAGTAGGAACCTTATTTTTGACCATTCTTGATTCATGCTTAAAATATTATTCTTCCTACTTTGCTTCTTTCTCTTCTTTTTGTTCTTAATGCTTACATAATGTCTTTCCTAAGACATTTTACACAATACACTTGAAGACATTCTTTATACAAAAGAGATGAGTTTACCAAAATAGGCGTGAAACCCACAATTTGGTGAATGACTCTCATTCCGCCTATTCTTTATTTTGCACGAAATTGCACCATTAAGTTAGGAGTGAAATCCACATCTTAATGGTAAATTTCCAATTCAAACTCTAATGGACCCTCGTCAAAGTGTCGAAATTAAATTTTGACCCGACGAGTACCAACCACATTAGGGTACGAAATCGTCAAGTTAGGGGTGAAACCCGCACCTTTTCGATTAAGTCCCATTCCTCGATTTTCAACCTCGCCAAAGTTTCGATTGTTTCAATCGATTAGAGACGTGTAGTTACTGGAAGGGTAAGATACCGTTAATCGCTTCTCGATGAGAGTATCTTACCTGTAGGCCAAAGCATGTTTCTCTAATTTCAAAGGAATTTTGATTCACTTTGGAATAGTCGACGTTTCTCTAACCGAAACAATCTTATGTTTTATGAGCCTCCATTTTATGTGATTCAATTTATATGTGATTTTTATACTTGTTACCTCATTCATTTCAAAATCGTGACACAATTCGCACGTCTTGCGCAATCAAAAACAATAATAATTCTCGTGAACAAACTAAATTTATACTCTTTTACGCATTCATACTTGCTTATGTTTTGTAAATGCTTGTTGAATTCATGCTAATTATGTAAACCATACGTGATACGTCATGCTTACATGTTTATACTTGCAAAACTTATTTTGAATTTATGATCAAGTCTCATCCTTTTTCCCTTCTCTTTCGATTCTTAGATGTCGTCCAACACTGCGACAAAGAGGACCAAGTCAAAGAAGGGTTCAACCTCCAACACCAACTCTGACTCCATGTCGAAAAAGGATTGTATGAAATTCATGGCCAAGCAAATGGCTAAGGTCATACCCGACATTGTCAGCAGGATTCAGACTAACACCGAGTCACCACATGGCTCTGTCGATTCGAAGGTGGAAAACCCCAAGCCGACATTCCAATGCAAGCAATTCATGGCCTGTAAACCTCTGGAGTTTACTGACAAGGATGGCCCCACCCCCATGATGAATTGGTTTGACACAATTGAACTCACGTTCTTGCAAAGTGGGCGTCCCGATGACCTACGAACCTTGAATGTAACTGGGGTTTTTCGTTTGAGGGCACTCGAGTGGTGGACCTTGAGAACTAGGCTTTACAAAATGTTTTTCCAAAAAAATAATTTTCTCAAAAATAATAAAAAAAATCACTTGTTTTAGAAAAAAAAATGTCGCATGCAAAAATTTACATCAGGCATAAACAAAACTTACGTCAGGCGTAACTACCGACTCGGCACTTTATTTTGTTTGTTTTACAGATGTGTTTATAATATTTTCATCTACGTTTGTGCAACAAAATTGTGGCCCAACTTGCACGGGAAGTAGGAGTTCTCATGGTTCTCACAACTCGTGCTGGTTTTAAATGAACCGAACCTATATATATATATATATAGAAACAATGTATTGTACAAAATGGCTTAATGTACGCTACGTACGCGATGTGAAATCGCATGTTATAAAATAGCATGGATAAAATCGCATGTGATAATTTTGATGAAATCGCATGTTGGTTTTTTGTAACAATTTCGCATGTGGTAATTTTTGATGAAATCACATGTTAAAAAACCAACATGCGAAATTGTTACAAAAAACAAACATGCGATTTCAATGTGGGATGAAGATCTGACGGCTGAGATGATTGCGTACGTAATGTAGGATAAGGGCTCTTGTACGTTAACCATATATATATATATATATATAGCAGAGGGTTCAAGGGAAATCTCATTTTATTGTGAGAACTCGAAAACTCCTAAAAAAACTTAAAAACACCTCATTTTTTAAAAAAAATTTTGACTGTAAATCTATCATTTTAAAATATAAAAAAATTGTAAAAGAATAATTCGTATTACACATGTACAACACTATGAAAAACCTAAACCGGCTAGCCCCCCACTCCCCAAAACCCAAAACCCCCACAACCAACCCCCCCCCCCCCCCCAAAAAAAAAAAAAAAAAAAAAAAAAAAAACTAAAATCCCCACCCTCAAAAACCTAAACCCCCCAAAAACCTAACTCTAAAACTAAACAAAATCTAAACCTAAACCCTAAGGCTAAGTAGTATTGCATATGTGCAATACTACAATAATAGCATTGAAAAAGAATGACACGTTAAATCTTTTGTTTGTGTCGATAAAATATGTTCGAATATACTCGAATGAAAGATAAGAAAATTGTGATCTTATAGTGCAATTTAAGAAAAAAAATAACATACGAAGAATATTGAAATATTTGAAAATTCATATTTAATTTTTTTTCCAATTTTATCCCTTCTTCATTAAAAGCACCTTCCCTTCATTAAGAAGGAGTTCTCAAGTTCTCTCACTAACTATGGGTTTTTGATTGAACATATATATATATATAGGGGAAAGTTTAAATAAAAACCACTAGTTAATGCGAAAACTCGAAAACTAACTAAAAAAGCCTAAAAAACATACCAATTTTCGCTATTTTAGGTATATAAAAAAACTTTCTTTCAAATTTTTTTTTTGTAGTACGCACATGTGTATTATTACACATGTGTACTACAAAAAAAAATTATATATAAAAACTAGCGATTTTTAATTAAAAAATTGGTGTTTTTTTAGGTTTTTTTTAATTAGTTTTCGAGTTTTCACGATAAAAGTGGTTTTCATTTGAACCATTCCCTATATATATATATATATATATATATTATTTAACATGAAATTTTTAACATTTTTATAAAAATAAACTACTTGGCGCTTTTTTGTTTTTCTTTTACAAAAATGTTCAAATATATGTATGTTACATTTCCTATTTTTTTAGAAAAAAATAAAAATGTTATATAGGGTTTTTACAAAAGTTTTTTGAGTTTTCTTAACCCAAGTGGTTTTTCGTTTTATCATTCCCCTATATATATATATACAACTATTTAGGTCCCCGGAAAAATGGGCCTCGCCCGGGGTGCGGCTCGCCAACCCCTAGGCCGGCCCTGAATAATACAACTCTTAGTACGGCTGCCGGACCCAAACACTAGACATGTGTTGCGATGTGTAAGTCTATGGTCTTGCATTACTTAAGATCTAAAGATCAAGTAATGAATTTTTCTGTTAACAAATATTCAAGCTTCTTTCTGACAAGATCAACAAGTCAAAAGTTGGTGTGTTCCAATAATATGCAACAAAATATAGAGAGAGAAATGATGTTAGAATAGGTTATCTATAATACTATATAAAGGAAATGTGATGTACATGTAATTTTACATGGCGTTCATCATTTTATGCAATATGTACAACTAATGAATGCTTGTTTTGTGAGGGTAAAATTGTCAAAAGCATAAATTTTTAAGACACTAGAAGGGTATAATGGTAAATCAAACCTACACCCTACACTCACACACTCAAAATATTGTTACGAACCAAATCGTTAACCAATTGATCCAAAGAAAATAGACAAGAAGCTTGAAAGAACTTGAAGATTTTTAGAAGAGACTCAATTCATATTTTTCATTCATAACTCTTCTAGTAAACTAACCATCTACATATATAGCAAAACAAAGAGGACATGACCTAAACTACCCACTACTTAACTTAATAACCCACTACTACAAAACGTGTAGGAGTTGGAAGTGAAAGACTCAACTGAAAGTACTAAACTAAACCACACATGACAAATTAATTAACTAGAATGACCACGCATCACGTTCCGTTCCATTCCATGCACATGTCGGCTACATAACAAATATTTTCCTTACTAAACCACACATGACAAATTAATTAACTAGAATGACCATGCATCACGTTCCATTCCATGCACATGTCGGCTACATAACAAATATTTTCCTTCCTTGCTCTCAAGAAAACTCAACAGACGTCCTCATAATCAAACCCCCTCTAATTAGCTCGCCACATTCAATAAGGAATTTTAGATCTTCCTCATTATTTTTCTCTTATCAAAACCACCCATTGCTATCTCACTTGCGTTTCAATCCAAATCAGAGACCTACAATCGCCCCCTGACTCTATTTTGGTGTTCTGCAAACGCTTCATTGTTCAGTCGATTCGTGTGATCGTTGCCCCCTTCTTCTTCTTCGGTGAAAACTATGCCAACGACTTTGATGTTTGCATGTTCTTCGTAAGGTTTTATTTCACTCTATTTATCCTCTAGGTTTTCTGATTTGTGCTTGATTTTTAAATTAATTTGGTATATATACTCATATTTACCCTCTGTTTGCTGCTCTCCACCCTCTTGATATCAAATATTATCTTTTTTCTGTTTTATTTTTTGTTTTATATTGAATTAATGCTCCCAATTTGTTGTGTATGTTGTAGGTAACTTCTAATGTGGTTTAATATATCAGCAGAGGTATGTTTTGACATGGTTTAATTGAACATTTATGGGTATTCTTAGTTGATTTTGGTTTTTTATTATTTCTTTTTGTTTGTTTTTTGTATATTCTGATTATCAAGTGCCAATTTAGTGATTTATCATCTATGTGGACTTATTTTGGGATTTTTAGTTGATTTTGGTGACAGGCGCTGTTTTGTCAGCGGTAGCCTTTGAGTTCTGATTACTCTCAAAACCGTTAAGCTTGCATTGGATTTACAGGACCAACTACATTGAATTGGATGAAAAAATTGACCAAAGACGATGAAAAAATGAAACTGACTTTTGAGATTAAAAGCTCTTTGATTGTCTGAATGTGAACTAAAGAACATAACAACAATATAAATTGGAAAGAGTCTCACTGTCTTGACTCTTAAAGTTTGACTTGTGTATAAATTTAAGTGTTGACACAATATGTATTTCATAAGTTTTACAGCTTTTTTTTTAACTCCTGATAGTGTTTTGCTACAACTCTAATGAATGCAGTTGTCAAATCTTATTCAAAACTTATGAAAGTTTATGATTCCATGTTGTCTTGAGGTTAAAGTACTGATCGTTGACTTCAATAGATCAAACTATGTGGTTTTTAGATTGAACTGACCAAAGGCATTGCATTAAAGGAACTTGGAAAGTTCTTGATTTCATGTCATTTTGAGATTGAAACATACACCGTCGACCTCGATGGTAAAACCGTGGTTGATGAATGAATTGCACAATCCCGTTAAGAAAATGTACTTTTTTGACATTAAGCTTTTTAAGATCTTGTTCGAATTTAAAACTCGACTCATCAATGTCTTCCCGTATTTCTTACTTAAAAATGTTAATATTCTCTATCTAGAATTCATATTTTCTTACTTAAAAATATGGGAGGGAAGATTGAGATGGTTTGGGCATGTGAAGAGGAGGCAGATGATAGAACCAGTTAGAGTGGTTGAAACCCTCGAGGTGGAGGGGAGGAGGAGTAGAGGCAGACCCAAAATTACTTGGGATGAGCGGATTAGGCAGGATTTGCAAAAATTGCACCTCTCTGAGAACATGGTCCATGATAGGAGCTCATGGAGACGTAGGATTAAGGTTAAGGATTTCTAGGAAAGGGTACAATTGTGTTTTTAGGTGTAGTGGAGTGTATTGTCGTACATAAGTAACTATGTGTATAGGATGTTTTGTACAGTTGTGTTTCTAGGTGTAGTGTATGGTCGTAAATATGTAACTATGTGTATAGACTGTTTGTGTTGTCATATTTGTTCTGTTCTTCCATGCACTATTTTGCAACTCATACTACATTGGTAGCTTCATACACATACACACACACACCCCATGCTCTATTTATTTCTTTCCTGGGTGTTTTGGAGCCGAGGGTCTCTCTGGAAGCAGCCTCTCTATCCCTAGGGGTAGAGGTAAGGTGTGCCTACATCCCACCCTCCCCAGACCCTACAAATAGCTTTGCTCTTTGTGGGATTTTACTGGGTATGATTGATTGATTGATTGATTGATTTACTTAAAAATATAACGGAAACATGGTCCATTGACCAACAAAAGTCAGAGCTCTAATTATCTGTGTTTTGTGACAGAAAACAATGGTAATTCTGGAGGCTTTGTGATGGACTTTTCATCATTCTCAAGAGGGAGGGTTCACTGGCCTAACACAAGAGCACCGCCTACTGCCACCACAAAACTGCCGCCACTTCCATGGCAGAGCAACTTGGACAACCCGCCACCTTACATCAATCCAAACGTGCCACCTGGACCCGGAGGATGTTTTAACGGAGTTCAAGATTCCAATTGTGCTCTCTCTCTCTTCTGTCAAATCACTCATCAGCTTCAAGAAACCAGGCCTTGACCCATGAGTACTACGTCAATCCTCACGCTGATGCTGGTTCAGGTGCACACATGGTTCAACCACCAACTGGGACCATGGTTCAGGGTCAGGGTCACTTCTCAACGGGTTGGGCTTACGACACTGATGAATCCCATTTGGGTTTGGGTCAAATCTCGTAGTCCAGGGGATTTTACAGGGTTGTGATGCATCTCTTTTGCTAGGAGGTGCTGGCAGTGAGAAGGAGTCACCAGCCAATGATGGTGTGTTGGGATATGATGTTATAGATGATGCTAAAGCTGCAGTCGAGAGCGTATGTCCTGGAGTTGTATCGTGTGCTGATATACTCGCGGTTGCAGCTCGTGATGCTTCTGTCGCGGTAATAATAAAACTAAACATAGGTTCATAAATTTATAATAATTTCACTATGTAGGTTGGGGGGCCGTCATGGACCGTAAGACTTGGAAGAAGAGATTCTCCAGATTCAAACGCGTCAAAAGCCACAACTGATCTTCCAAGAGGGAATATGAATTTAGGTGAACTTATCAGCAACTTTGCTAATAAGGGACCTAACACAAGAGAAATGGTCGCCTTATCAGGTTAGAACTCTTTCAGTGTAATTCCTTGATAGCATATAACGGATTTTTGTTTGTTTTTTCCCTTAAAATGTGACTTTAATTGCATTGATAAAAAAAGCAAAGGCGATATATATTTCTGACCAATATACACATAATGAAAACCCATCTGATACGATGGCCTTTCCCGACGACATTTCGTCGGGATAGCCTTTAACAAAGGATTTTTATAGTGAGAAACAATTGCATATTTACAAGTCACAACAAAAATGCTGAAAAGCTAGCTACCGAAATGGTTCAGCCAAAAAAGGTCACTAATTGTATACATATAGGCAAATCCACCTATCGGGTCTGTAATAGAGTAAAGGTTATAGTTAGATGTAGGTTAGGGGATTGGTGAAGTGGATGAAAATTGGATATAAAGAATGATGAAAAGAACACTTTTCTAAAGTACAACAGCAACTCACAAACCTCTTCCAAACCCTTTGATTTTTCTCGGAGATCTTTGAGTTCGGTGTTTGCGGTCGAAAGAGAATCCTCAAGAAGCGTGTTTTGATCCACGAGTTTCTGCATGTTAACCGTTATAAGACCGCCCGTAATGGTGCATTGTCTATAAAAAAATTTCAAAGAAAACGCCCGAAAACGCCGACATCCCATTACACCGGGGCGTGTTTCGGCGTTTTCTTCGGCAAAAATGGATATGGCGTTCTTTGAAACACGCTGCGAGGATTTTGACCAACCTATCACAAACTAGCAACGGCTAGTTATTTAACGGCTACTTTGATTTTTTTTAACCTTTTACCTATATATATAAATAAACTCCTTCAAATTTAACCAAAACTCTCTCAAAAACACTACCATTTTATAAAAATTGATGGATTCCCCTAGTTCTTCATCCATGGTAAATTTTTACTACAAAGAGTTTTTTGCGGATGGCGATGATTCCACCGATGAGGAGGTCAAGCAAGAGGCGGTTACGAGTGCTTGTCAACTAGCGGTGAGATATGTGAAGTATTGTCGCCGCCCCGAACCAGAAATTAAAAAAAGAGGTTATATTGAACGAGACCGACGCGTGGCACACGATCGTTTGATGAAAGATTATTTTGATGAGTCGCCGACATTTTCGAACCAGATTTTTAGGCGTCGTTTCCGAATGAGTAAGCGGTTGTTTCTACGCATAGTCGACGACTTGGAAGCCAACTACGATTATTTTAAACAAAAAGCGGATGCGAGAGGGGCACTTGGATTTACCGGTATCCAAAAGTGTACGTCGGCGCTACGAATCCTTGCTTATGGAAACACAACCGACATCAACGAC
This sequence comes from Helianthus tuberosus, assembly GCA_030545235.1. Taxonomy (NCBI): domain Eukaryota; kingdom Viridiplantae; phylum Streptophyta; class Magnoliopsida; order Asterales; family Asteraceae; genus Helianthus; species Helianthus tuberosus. The sequence goes on along the minus strand of CM060432.1, from coordinate 60,755,281 downwards.
GAGTATTTAAAAATGGGCGAGAAAACAACGCGAGACACCTTGGAGAATTTTTGTCACGGTACAATTCCTATACTTTACTATAATGTTTACAATTTTTTTTTGAAGCTTATGTTTGTGTATGTTTTTTTATAAAGGTATTATTGATTTGTATGGTGCGCGTTATCTTAGAACGCCCACATGGGACGACCTTCAAAAGATCTACGAGGTACATTCGGCGGAGCATGGTTTGCCTGGTATGATCGGGAGTTTGGATTGCATGCATTGGCGTTGGGATAACTGCCCGACCGCATGGCGAGGCCAACACACACGGGGTGACCAAAAAGGACCCACTGTTATTCTTCAGGCGGTTGCCTCACGGGATCTTTAGGTTTGGTCGGCTTACTTTGGCGTGGTCGACTCATGCAATGATATAAATGTTTTTGAACAATCTCTGTTGTTAGAGGAGTGGATTTCTGGCAAAGCTCCAAAAGCGTCGTTTTACGCAAATGGAAACTACTACCCTCATGGATATTATTTGTGCGACGGAATTTATCCTAGGTATTCGATTTTCGTGAAGACGTTTAGTGATCCTATTGATGAAAAAAGAGCATACTTTAAAAAGGTTCAAGAGTCTTCACAAAAAGACATTGAGAGATGCTTTGGGGTTCTTAAACAACGCTGGCAATATTTGAGAAATCCTTGTCGTGCATGGACAAAGCAAAAAATGAGAGATGCTATGTACGCTTGTATAATCATGCACAACATGATTTTGGAAGACGAAGGAAAGGCGATATGCCAGAATTATGTGCCAGAAGCCGTTCAAGAGCATCCACAGGCGTCAATGGATGAAAGAGTGAATAATGCGCGAGAGTTGCGTTACGAACCGTACCATTCCGCGTTAACGGTTGATTTGGTACAACACGCATGGTCGGTTCGGTATGTACCACCTGAGGGTGAAGAAGAAACGGAGGACGAGGAAGACGAAGTTGGCGAGGGTGAAGAAAGTGAAGATGAAAACTAATGTATTTTTCTTTTTAATTTAGTCGGATTTTATTTTTTTTATTTCTAGTATTGTATTTTTTTTTAATTTAATGAAGTATTTTAAGTTTTTAATTAAAAAAAATAATTGTTTAATGATTGGAAGGGGCGTTATTGGGCATTATTCTCACTACGCCACTTTTGCAATAACCCCCAATAATGCCCCCATGCTGACTGGACTGCCACGTGGCGCAAAACGCCCAAGGGTGGGGGCATTATTGCTCAAACCACTACGCATGGTCTAACACGTAACTGAGACAAAAAAAAACACTTTTCTCAAGTACAAGAGCCGATTTTTCAACATGAAGCGACTCGCAGGAACTCTCGAGTTCGTTATTCTTCTCGATAACAGTTTTTATCTTTTCTTCATGCTCACTATTTTTCTCAATAACTTTTTTTTAAAAAAAACATTTTTTTAAACAACCCGACCCGACTCGACCCTAAACCTGCTCTGACCCAAACCCGTTCTGACCCGAACCCGTTCCAACTCAAACCGGTTTTGACCCGAACCCGTTTCGACCCGAACCAAAATAACCCTTTTCTTAATTAACCCATTTTGACCCGAACCCGTTTCGACTCGAACCCGTTTTGACCCATGACCCGACCCGACCCGTTTGCCAGGTCTATTTTGTCATGAGTTTTCGTTTCAAACTAACCAAATTGTGTATATTGTATCCTTTGATAACTGGGGCTCAATAAAGGTTTCTTCTATGCCTTCAACAATGTGTCAGTGATGACATGGTTATGGTTAAGATTAGTTCTCTTAAAGCATGGATTAGCACTACTGTTATCTTTCAGTCTTGAAACTAGAGACGGCAAAACGGACTTGTTAGGTGGGTTGGATAACAAGTCAAAATGGGTAGATTTTTGTGCAGGTTGAGTTGGGTTGCCCCGCTAACGTTTATATATAAATGTACTGTTTTTATTAATCGAGATTATTAATGGTCTTTTTATTAATCGAGATTATTAATGGTCTCTTTTCTTCAGTTAAATGCAGACGTGGATCGGAAATGATTGGTCGTGGCTTGTTCATGAAGAAGGCTCAGCGAAGGGACGAACAAATTTGTCGAGCTGTTTTTTTTTTGTATATATAAATTTACTACAAGAGTTGAAAATAAATAGTGTAATTGATACATTCTGTAGTTTGCTTTATATCTTCTTCAAATGATGCAGAGCCGTTCCAACGTTTTTGGAGGCCCTAAGCGAAGAACAAAGTCGAGGCCCTTTGAATTGGTATAAAGAAAACATCGATTCTGAGAGTTGCTACCTAGGTATTTATGTGAGTTGCACTCATATAATTTAGCCCCTAATTGGTATAAAGAAAACATCGGGACCCTGGTCGACATTACAGTTCACGAGGTAAATGAAGGTAGGCGTCGACAATGACGGTCCAATTTTAGGCCGAACCTACATTTTATTTGAAAAAAAAAATCAAATTCGTTAAAATTAAACGAGTGAAAGGTATGTTGTTTACATTATACAAATATTGATGTGACGACGTGAATAGTGAAGTTGCAACGGCCTACGGGTTTACCAATATATATAATAGGAATTTAAAATCCATATATAAAATTAATTTATTTTAATTTACTAAAGTTGTGTTATATTGCATAAGTATAGTAACCATATTCTAAACTGTTATAGAAACTATATAAAGGTTTTTCTTTTTACTTTTAGCTATATATCCAAGTTTGCACATATGATGCAATAAAAGCAAGTTTGCAGTTTGAACATATGCCGCAATAAAAAAAAAAGAAAAACAACACAAAATAAAATAGAGGGATCGAACGTTTGACCTCATGTTTAGAAGTAAAGGAGTTTACCATGTTGTGTTGCTATTTTGTTAACATTGAATGACATGTATTTATTAGATAAACAATAATTATTATAATTTTTTTTTAAATATTGGAGGCCCTATATTTTGAAGGCCCTAGGCCCAAGCCTAGTATGAACCCATAGGGCCGGCCCTGAATGATGGGTCGTGGCTTGTTCATGAAGAAGGCTCAGCGAAGGGACGAACATATTTGTCGAGCGGGTTTTTTTGTATATATAAATTTACTACAAGAGTTATAAATAAATAGTGTAATAGATACATTCTGTAGTTCGCTTTATATCTACTTCAAATGATTGGTGGTGGCTTGTTCAGGAAACCTATCACGTAACTTGTTATTTGGATCTCATGTGTTTGGCTTGGGTCTCAATAATAGAGTATACTACTGCACACCTTGTTTTTTATTTCACTTCCAACACCATATCAAGCCCTCATGACCAATGAAGAATCAAGTATTTTTTATTTCTATGTGATGTGAATTGAAATTGGGAATTGCCGCATTGGGACCAAAATGCTCATTGTAACTATGTTTCTAGATTTTAATAATTCAAAATCAAAACAGTTTGATATATAGTTGTTTTGTTAATAATAATAATAATTATAGTTTTGTTTTGTTTTTCTACATATGGTCGTATGAGTGAAGATTATGGTCATATGGGTCGTATGATGGCCAAAAAGTGGTCACACAGGTCATCAGATGAAAATGAGTCACAGGTACGGATTGTGTGACAGGTGAAAAATGTCATACGGATTGTGTAACGTCAACATTTGTAATGGACATCATAATTGAATCTTATATCAGTTAGGACACCCGCCGCAACGCGCGGGCATTCCCACTAGCGAATTCAAAATAGACGCGAGCCATCCATAAAACCCATCTTCTTCGTCAACATCACAACATCTTTACTCTTCATTAATACGATATTATAGTATATGCCTAGGCTAGACCTTACATTAATCTATAAAATCTTGGTTCTTCTCTAAGATCTCTTATTTGCATTTCAGCTACAAACCATGGTTAATGCATGTTTGAAAAAAAAAAAAAAAAAGAAGAAGAAAACCTACAAACATGCTTTTGTCGTGTTCTTAGATAATAAGAATTATGATTTAAGTAAACTTATCTATGTGTTATTAACCTTGAGTATTCAATCTTAATTAACTGTGATCTCTGCTCAATCCTTCAATGCTTTTAAAAAATAAAACGGGACCAATATACGAACCTAGTGGTCCTCTTTACCACCCAACAATCATTGGAACCCCTGTTCAATCATATATGCCAAAATATTTATACATCTTATGATACCAAAAACTAGTTTAAGACCACATGATGCTATTATGTGTCTGAATATTTACTTCTACTCAGACTTGAATAAAGTTACATTAACCCATATATATAGAAAAAACGTATCTTACAAAATGTCTTAACGTACAAAGCGTGCGCTATGACAAGTTCGCATATTATAACCTCATAAAGAAATCTCGCATGTTGAAAAAAACCAAAGATCGTATGTTAAAAAAAATTCACATGTTCAAAAAAATAATAATTACGCATGTTAAAAAAATCGCTATGTTTAGATCCTATCTTCTAAGATGAGCATATATACAACAATCTCTATGTTTAGATCCTATCTTCTAAGGCTTAGCCATGAGTACAGCCAACTTGCTACACACCCTCACACTCAAATTACTTGCATATCAAGTTTTTTGTCTTTCCCTTCATGAACAATTGTTTATGGTTGGCAACATCTTTCGTCATTATGCTCTCATGTTCTTGTAAAAACCTTCACAATAAGCAAGTTGGTGCAATCATTTACATTTATGACATATTAAACCAAACATAAGACTAGGGGCTGGGGTATGGGTTGGGGCGGCGGAATGCATTTAACGCTGGCTAGACCACACCCAGTTAGCGTTGGCAATGTGTTGCCCGCTAGCGTGAGGATTGAGCCTGACATGAGGCGGGGGCCTGGGGTGACATGGCTGACTTTGATTGGCTAGTATTTGATGACCGTTGGCCAACGGCTATTTAAATAAAATCTTTTAATTATTTTCTATATAAACTACACATTTCTTACTCATTTTTACCATCCAAAAAATTCAAAAACCACTATCAAACTCTAAATATATTTATAAAATGGATTCTTCAAGTTCAAGCTGAATATCATGGTCTCCCCAGGATGATCGGTAGTTTAGATTGTATGAAATGGAAGTGAGAACTTTGTCCAACTGCATGACAAGGCTGGACATCACTCGCCCCTATTCAATGATCTAATAAATGGTATTGGACCGAAAGGAACATTTTTTTGTAAATGGGGTTGAATACAAGTATTTGTACTATCTTGTTGATGGAATTTACCCTGAGTATGTTGTTTTTGTGAAATCATTTTCAAGAGATGGAACCGTAGATCCTAAAAGAATAAAGTTTAACAAAGTTCAGATGGCGGCACACAAAGACATCGAGCGAGCATTTGGTGTTTTGCAGAAAATATGGCGCATTTTGAGCATGCCTTGTTGACTGTATGAAAAAGTTCAAATAAGAAACGTGATGTACGCGTGCATCATAATACACAACATGATTTTAGAGGATGAAGGACATGCAATCGTTAAATATTATGGTGAGGAGCCCGGATCAAATAACGAAGACATTAGTAACGAAGAGAGAACAGACAACCAATACTAATTGAGTCAAGACAAATAAATTTAAACCTTCAAGCTGATTTGGTAGAACATGTTTTAACACTTTCTAGATTTGACTACAATGAAAGATGAAGATGAAGATGAAAATGATTGATTTTTTTTTTTTTGTGATGTAATGTATTCTTTTAAATTAGTTATTTAATATAAATAAAATGTGTTTTTAAAATTATTTACTAAATTTTATGATTAATATAAAAAACACACACAAAAAAAAAAGAAATTTAGGTGTCACATGACACCCCAACGCTGTCTAGCCACGCCTCTTTCACACCCTACTTTTTTGGGTGTGGACTCGTGAAGCCCACACCACACCTACCACTTGTTGAGTAATGCCCCAACCTATGGTCTAACATTGTTGTGTCTATGATAATAAATATAATCGGTCACAGCCCCTACAACTTTTCATTCCAAAACAATTTTAACTCTTGCCCTACTTCATTATTCATTTATTGGTCTTGAATTCAATAACTCATTTAATGTCTCTTAAAACCCAAGTTTAATAGTCGTACACCACTGATGATGTTAACTTATTGCGCATTAAATATTAAAGTTATTGTATTAATTTCTATTTATTGTCTGTTTATATAATTGTTCATTAATTTAATATGATTATGAAGTTTGTTTTAATCTATTCCATTCAAACTACTTTTAGCCCCCTTTAATTATAATTTAACTTTGTTAGGGTGGAAGGAGTGTTCAGGGATCGTAGGACGGGTTGGGCTTGGTACACCGCTGCAAGTGATGTCGGTTAGGTGGGTGGGTTAAAAGATTATCGATGTCGAAAGATCAATAAAAAATACGTTTAAAAGAGTGTCTTGTTCACCTTTACTAGTAAGAGTAGGTAAGATGTCGAATCCACGTGGAATAATTGGAAAGTGTCAAAAGCAAAGTGATTCATTGAACTTGAGAATTTGATTGGTTTGACTGATTATCAAAAGCAATACAAAACTTATAGATCAGGATGAAAACAATATATAAGAAGTGATCACTTCAGGTTTCCGATTTGGCAAAGTAGGAAGCCATTAAAGGTGACTCTATATGTGATTAGGCTCAACTGATGATTATGGAATGGGTTGTAAAGATTTCTATTCACACAACCACCAACCTAACTTAGCAAAACACAACTCAATATCAAACTACCAATTATGTAAAGAAACCAAAATCGAATGACATTAAACCATGTTTTCAGCACAACCTGATTGTTTAAATGTATCGATCAAATCACAAACTACATTCAACATAACCTAATCTCTTAACTAACTTAATACCAAAACCCTAAGTAGAAACTAATATCAAAAGTTACTCACATAAACCCTTCACCCAGAGAAGATCATGAAAGTTCCTGATTAGATCTTGTTCCTTGATGTAAACGTCATAGAATAAGAATTATCTACTTATATCTTCATTCGAAGTGCGGAATCCAACAAATTAGATTGTGATTACGATTAAGAAAAGACAAGGTAAATAAACTTTTTGTATATTCCAACAGAATTTCGGCAGCGTAACCTTACAATTTTACTCCTTACAAAAGCTTCAAATGTGACAACTGATGAAAATGGCGCATGACCTACATGGAATGACCAGCGCATGACCACCATAGAGCATGATTAATGTGTTGCGCATCACTCATGCGCTACCATGAGTCTTGCGCATACAAAACACATACAAACTCAAACATACTTGTTACATTGCCATACATTACAAAACACAAGACTAAAGATGTAAGCATCAGACATTATGTATCAACAAATCACATGTGCTTTAGCCTTGCCTCTATATATGTATCGGATCTTCAATTCTTGATTCGGATTTGGAAAACGTGAACATGTGTGCAATCAGATGTTTGGAAACCTCCAAAATCACCTAGGGTTGTCCAGAATTCGTCCAAGAAAGCTTAATTTTGAAACCCTTATAAAAAAACCTTTTTATATGGCAAACATTACGAATAGTGGATCTCCTGGGTCACCGACGTATGGTACACTAGCTATGGGCTTACGAGACGCCCAAACTAACACCCATATGCTCATGATTCTCTACCAACATTGACCAAATGATGACCTCGTATGCACTGGCATATGGAATGCCCAACCCAGTGTACAAGACGTTGGGGTCATTTAAACTCTTGATTTTCTTCTTCAGCTTGCGAAGACACCTTGGCCTCATGTATTATGACTCCCGTAACTCATTTTATAGCTCAAGATGTGCCAATTTGAAATTCTAAGGAAACCGTGGCTCAATTGTTTTCTGCTTTGACACTTTCACACCTCATACTTTCTTTCAAATGCTTCCACAACATATATTAATGTGTTTAGACCTGAAACATCACAAACATTATAACACCTTGACCGCGTCAAAACAACCTACGGCGGAATCGTCGAGGAGTCACGTTACAAATTGCTCACAACACATGGTACTAAAAGTTTCATTATATTAATAATATTGTTTCACAACACAAAGAGTACAAGTAATTATTTTTAGATTTAGAAGCAATCTAAGGCCCGAGTGCGTTCCTATGTGTAGCATGTTTGAAATGTCAATACCTGAAACATATGTGAAAATAAAGGGTCAACAATAAAGTTGGTGAGTGACATAGGTTTTGTCGGCCTGGCAAAAGGTTTGGTATTGCAATACATTGTCCAACTACACGAGTTGTCAAATGAAAATAGATTTTTGTAGCCAATATACGGAATAAGCGCTAAACTAGAAATGACGAGCTAGACATGTTAGAACATGTCTAATTATGTTATAAAACAGATTTGGTGTCAAAACTTTAAGTTTTAATACCCGAAAACTCTTTCATCGTAAAAATGCATTTTTACGCATTTTTTACTTTTATTTCCTAAAAGTTTGACTCGTCATTTTGCCTACTAAACGTGATGATCAGAGGGTGTAATCGCGAGGGATTAACACATTCATTATTACAATCACGTAGCAAAGTTCAATTTGAACTTTGACTTGACCAAAATGGTCAGAACTGAAAGTCAAAGCAAAAGTCAATTTGCTTGACTTTTGGCTCATAACTAGCCAAATAATGAAAAAGACTAGGAGAAACACTTACAAGTGTTAGAAGAGGAAGATTAGAACTCAAGTCAGAGGCCTCAATCGCATCTGGAGTCTTGGGAGCGGATGTGTGTTTGTTTTAACTAAGATTTCCTCACCACACGTTTCCGCGGGGAATCAACGTACGAACTAAACAATAAAGACCGATATGAAGATGCCAAATATAAATGCGTAAAAAGCTAAAATCAAATAAAATGTAATAGATTGAAGAAAAAATGGTGATATGGTACCTATAACGTGGTGTTGCGACCCGAACAAACGAACGGAAAAAAATGGTGATGGTGACGTGGTGTTGAGCCATTTCCAAAAAATTTATATCATGTATTTTGTTTTTTCTATAAAAACAACTTATGAATGAATGTTAAAAAGAAAAATAAACTATTGAGTTAAACGCATAATTTATTATAATGTATACGGCTAATTGAAATTTAAAAAAGAAGAAAAAAAGAAATGTAGCCGCAAAAAATGTAAGAACCAAAACCTTAGTGATCAAAATATAAATCAAGCAAAAGAAATCTTGTGGGATGGCTTAAAAATACTAACAAAAGTTGAGGTGTAACAACCCGTATTTCGGTTGTTCCTACTTTTGTCGTATTTCTTTCGTAAACGCTTGTACTCTCGAGATTCGATTAACGCTATGGGATTAAACTATATTTTAAACGCATATTACAACAGTTGTTTAATCAAGTTGTCGCATTTAAATGCTATTTATAACGATTATTACTTAAATGTTTATCGCAACGCAAACTCGAAACGCGGATTTATTTATGTGCTTATATTATTTGTGTGATTACTTGCTTAATATGTTATATGTGGTTGACAAATGCTCAAACGCAAACTCTCGCAACTCGATAAAACGCAACGCAACACTTAACAAACGAACCAAAGTTGGAAAACTAACAAACACGAACTTAGTCGTCCGAATGGACCATCCGCCCGGATGGAGCCCATCCGTCCGGATGGAGCCATCCGGATATACCCCATCCGCCCACAACGCAAGCCTTCACCCCTCTCCTATAAATAGAAGCCTTGTGTCTTCATTTCAACTCTTCACCTCCACTCATCCGCTCCCGAGACTCCAGATGCGATTCAAGACTATTTGTAAGCTTTCGCCCCGATTTCTATCTCTATTTCACTCTTACTCCATCTTCTTGCTTTATAATTACAAATACACGCACACATTCTTCAATTTCTACTTAAAATCACTGATTTTAGACCACTCAAAGATGGTTTCCTCTCGTTTTGCTTAGGCAAACTGTTGTGGAGCATCACTCAATCGAAATTGGTTCAAGATCCAAAGGATTTTCACATTTTCAACTTATTTATGAAATTTCTCTTCGATTTTCATAAACATTGGTGGAATCGGGACTCCATCAGACTCTCAACTCGTCCCATAGTCGAGAGCCGACTCAAAAACTGATTCCCACCAAAGAGATGGACCGACTAACGGGCCGAACATGAATCTTCATCAAGAACAGAACATTCGATCGAATGGGCAAAGCCCATGTGACAACTGCCACTTTTCAGTAACTTTCTTACACTTAAAGTACATGTTAGTACATATGTCTGTAGCTTCCGTCTGCATCGAGTCTTGTATATTTTGTGATGTGTATGTATTTTTGTATATGTATGAACTTGTATGTATGTTTGTGTAAAGAAAACCTAGGGAATGGCGCGTAATTGTAAAAGTGAAGTCCGTCGGTTGACAGATGTCATCCGATCGGATGGCCATCCGATCGGATCACCATCTGATTGGGTGACACTTATCACCCTCCCTGGTTGTTGCCTATAAATAGCTAGCTAGTGTTAGTGTTTAAGAATTTTGCTAAACTTGATAGCGAAGCTCTGCCAGTCTGTATTTCTACCGGAACAGTTGTACTTTCACATCTTGAATAGAATTCAGACGAGATTAAACGTTGAATCTGTTGTTGTTGATTCTGTGACACTATCAAGGGATTCCGCAGCTTGATCCTGATCGATCCAACTACGTTCCAACCGAACAGATGCTGATCAAACGGCCTAACAAGTGGTATCAGAGCCACAGGAGGTTGAATCGGAGACGACAATTGGAAATTCACCGGAATTTCAGCACTTTTCAGCCGTTTTCTGTCAAATTTCACCGGAAATTTTGACAAATTTCTCATCTTCTACCTCATTTCTTGCTGTTCTTACATTTTTACATCTTAAAACAGAGAAAACTCAAAATTGAACGGGAATTCACGGATAAAATTGGCTAAAAATCATATCATTAGAATCGGAATTGAACAAAGATCAATCCCTTAAATTTTCATTCAAAAATTCGAACTAAAACTGAATCAAATCTATCAAAAACCATGTTGAGTGTTTCGTTCTTGCTGACGTCATCCACCCGATCGGATAGCTATCCGATCGGATTGGCATAGACTGTTCTTGATATTGCTTGCTGACGTCATCATTCTCACTCGATCGGATCACCATCCGATCGGTGTAGCATTGTTGTTTAAAAGTTTTCAGCTGACATCTTCATCTCACTCGATCGGATCACCATCCGATCGGTGAAGTGTTGAAGGGTTTAAAGTTTTCAAAGCTCTTGTGCCACTCGATCGAACGACCACTCGATCGGATCACCATCCGATCGAGTCGCCATCCGATACTTGAGCTTATTCGTTGATTGTACTTGGTTGTGTTGTCCGATCGGATCACCGCTCGATCGGATCACCATCCGATTCAAGTGCATCAGCTTGAAATTTTTGAAACTTGTGAAAATTTTTCTAAGTGTTTGAAACTTTTTCAGGTACTCAACAATGGGAGACGAATTCCTTAATCCATTCAGCGATGTTTTTGCATACAACACCAGGGATGCATCAACAAATCCTTCCAACTCTAATCCAAACCCGAAGAAGGCGATTGCTGATTCGCTCAGTGTAGACAACGCTTATGGTACTTACAACAAGCCGCCGAAGCTTATGGTGATAGAAGACTACAACAGATGGTCGAGCAGATTTGAGGATTGGTTGAAAGCGTTTGGGTATCAAAGCTGGAAATGTATGAAAAACGGTTTCGATATTGGAAGGAAAGATTATGAAAACCTAAATGATACTGAACAAGAAACATTTGTAGCTGAACAAAAATGTATAGCTTTGTTGCATCAATCTGTTAGAGATGATATTATTTCGTTGATTAGTTACGAAAATGCAAAAGATTTGTGGGCTAAGTTAGAGAAAAAGTGTATTGGAGGAGCAGATATCGTTAAAAACAAGAAACGTCTGCTGAAGAAAGAGTTTGATATGTTTGCGTGCATGAAGAATGAGAATGTGTTGAAGATGGTTGAGCGGTTCTGTCATTTGAGGATAGAACTTGCAAGACACGGTATCACAGTGACTGAAGAAGAAATGGTCGAGAAACTGTTTGAATCCTTACCTGAAGAAAAGGATTGGTAGTATTACGGATTGGTTCTGAAGAACACCATGAAAATGTTGGACATGACGGTTGACTGGCTGATTGAAAGGTTCGAGAGCCATGAGCTCAAAATTAAGAAGATGAACAAAGTCAACAACACCCCGTATCAACAAAACGTTGATCTTTACTACAGGGGTAGCATGATTCCGAAAACTACTTCACCGAAGACTGCATTTTCAGCTGAGAGCTTGAACACAGTTACTCAAGAAAGACAAAGAAGCAGTTCAGTACCGAGTAGTGGTTATCACGGGGGTTCTTCATCTACTCCAAGCCAGCAACAACAAACTGTTCCTAAAAACGTGTTTCAGTGTAACATTGCAGTGAATCTGAACAATGCTCAGAACTTCAATGAAGAAACTGCAAAACAACAGATGGTGTTTCTTGCATCGATATTGGAATCATATGAAAGCCTAGTCGCTGGGAAAATCGGGAATACGAATCTGACAAAGGAAGACTATGATCAGATTGACCCCGAAGAGATGGAATTAATTGATATACGCTGGTGCATGGCTAGCGTAATCAAAGGTTTATGGAAATAACGGGAAGAAATTCGATAGGAGGGCCTTCAACAAAGCTGGGTTTCGATAATTCAAAGGTTACATGCTTCAAATGTAAACAGAAAGGGCACTTCAAGAGGGAATGCAGGAATGCAGCAGCAGATGAAACAGCAAATCCATTTCATGACGACTACTATAAAAAGGCTGTTTATCACAAGAATCGTGAAGAGCCGCCAAGAATGAAACAAACAGAAGAGACTCCTAAGGAGAAGTCAAGAGCCTTAGCTGTAATTCATGATGATGAAGGACTCGACTGGAGTGAGTTTTTACCAAAAGATGATGTTTTAGGTTATGCTTTCATGGAAAAAGTGGAACCGTACAAAGATACACGAACTGAAGAGCAAAAATACACCTATCGAAAGTTGGTAGCTCAAACCATGAAGGATAGAGACTATCGAGCCTGGAAAGAAGCCAAAAGGGCAAACAGATGGGATCATGATCGTGAGTGCTATTTGGACCCAAAAGGAAACATACTTGTTGAACCATCAACACTCTTAGTTGAGACTCTCATTGAATCCTTGAAGCAAGAAGATGAACATAGAGAGAGAGAGATGTGGCAAAGAAAGCTGAAGAGGAAGAGTTAAAGTCAAGAAAAGTCGACGATGGGATAATCAACACAACAAAAGAAATGACCACTGAAAACTTGACCAAGATGGCAGACAAAGTGCTTATGGCAAAGGAACTAGAGGTAGATTCCAAATCTGCGTCTGAGTCAACAAACAAGGTCAGTTGTAGTGGTTCAATAAATGAATCAAGTAAGACTGATGGGGTTAAAATAGAAAGTGATTGCAAATATTGCACGAAACAATGCACAGTTTTCAGCACAAATGCATATCTCACAGTCAAAAAGACTGAAGAACTAGTTGCAAAAGTCAAAATGGTTGAAGATCAAATTTTAAGTCGAGATAAACTGATAAGAGCTTCAAATGAGAGAATAAAAGAATTAACTGAGAAAATTGAAAAAGATAAAACTGACGTAGAACGAATTAAGAAAGAAAATGAAAAGTTAATTCATGAAAACCAACAAATTTATGAAAATTTTGAGAAATTCAAAACAAGTGTTAAATATTCTGGCGAGCGAAATGGTAAAACAATGAAAGAAAATCTTCAGTTGTCTGGAGTTCTTCAGGCAAAAGAAAGATAAATCAACCAGCAGTTGGATGAGATTGCAAATCTTAAGCTTCAGTTTCAGGAAGCTAAGATTGAAAATGAAAGAATTACTTTGAAATTGAACAGTTACAGCTCCGCGAGCTTTGTTCTTCAACACATAGTCCCCAAACCCATTGGGAAGAACAAAGATGGTCAAGATGTATACTCAGATGGAACAAGGGTGGGTTATCATCAAGTTCCACCGCCCGTGTTAAACAATTTTTCAAAGAAACAGTCTGCGTTGGATAAAATTTCTGAAACAAGAGATGTAAAACTTCCAGAAACAATCAATGTCACATTCACTTCATCGTCTGATGAAGACAGTGTTCAGTATGAAGTCGTAAAAAATGTGGTTGAAAAACGTTTTGAAATCTGACAGTGATTCGACCGAGGACGAAGAGTGCTTTCTAAATAACTATATTCCGAAATCAAAATCCCAAAACAACTTAAATGATGGACCTACTCTTGTGATGTACAAGATGTCTGGTTCTGATAAGTTGTATTCGGATCTTGAATTTCCGCTTGAGAATGTGAATGTTGACAAGTTGAAGAAAGTTTTCAAATTGGTTAAAATTGATGTTTCTGAAATTGATGGTCTAAAGAGTTCCAAAAGGCTTTTGAACTTTGAAAAAGATAAATCTTACTACAAGAAACCTGCTACATCACCACGTTTTAATAACAACAACCAAAACAGATGGTCGGGTGCTTATTAGGGTGGTAAGAATAATCAAAAGAGGAACTTTCAAAACAAAAGGTTTGTAGAAAAGAAAGTGTTTGTGAAAAGCTCGAGTTCACATTCCGAGCAAGAATCTGAAATTTTTTCGAAATCAAATGAAGAATTCTTTGAGAAGAAGTCCTGACAGCCTCAGACTGAAGGCACAAGTCGGGAAGTTGACACCCGCACATGCTTCAAATGCAATGAAGTTGGACACATTGCATGAAAGTGCACCAACTCGAAGCCTAAGTCTGTGGTTGTCGAGAATCCAAGAAAGAAGAACGATGTCAAAGGAAAAGCTCCAATGTTTGTTGAGAAAAAGATTTTGAAAAAGGAAAAACATAAAAGTCAAAACTGAACCTGTAAAAGAATCGGTAAAGAAAACTGATAAATTTTACAAAAGAGTCGCTTCATCACAACAAACTTGGAAGCCAAAATCTGAAGATAAGACATCAAGCGATTCAAAACCAAAGGTTTTTGATTCTGAAAAACAATCATCTTCAACCAAATTGGTTAAGATGGATGTACCTTTGGATTTTTACAAGAAACTTGAGAAACAAACTTCTACCTCTCCAGGGAAGAAGTATGTTCCAAAGAAAGACCAACCATCTAGTCAACCACAAAAAGACGAATTTTTCTTATACAAAGAGGTTGAGGTTAGGTCTGAAGAAAGCTTGAAAATGAATGACAATAATTTCCCACCATTGTACACCAAAATAACCCGCATTAACGTCAAGCTACCCGAGTCAAAAGAGGCTTGGGTTGCTTCAAAATCTAACTAAATGTTTGTGATATGTGCAGGAGCTCCCAAGATCTATCTCACGTTGGATTATGGATAGTGGAGCATCCCGGCACATGACAGGGAGAAAAACCCTGCTTTACGATGTTCGAGGTTTTAACGGTGGTTACGTCGTTTCGCTGGAAATCAGGGAGGACGTATTATTGGTGAAGGGACATTATCCAATGGTGTTATCACATTTGAAAGAGTGAATTACATTTCCGAGCTGGAGAATAATCTTCTTAGCATTTCTCAAATTTGTGATAGAATGTATTCGACACATTTCACTGATAAGGAATGTCTGATCCTGAAGCCGGGGTTTGTCATCCCCGAGGAGTGGATCATCATGAGAGCACCACGAGTTAATGATCTGTACGTGTTGGATATGAACATTGCTACGACTACCACGGGTCAAACTCATTGCTTCATGTCAAGAGCTACTGAAAAGGAGTCGCAATTGTGGCACCGAAAGATAGGTCACATTCACCTACGCAAGATGAACCACCTGGTGCATAACGATTTGGTAAAAGGTGTTCACTTGAAGAGTTTTCATCTTGAGAGGGAGTGTATTAGTTGCATCAAAGGAAAACAACGGAAGAAATCCCATCCTGGTAAAAAGATGAACTCAGTCTCGAGGCCGCTGGAGAGACTTCACATGGATCTCTTTGGTCCTGTGAATGTCAAGAGTATTATGGGTGATCTCTATTGCTTAGCGGTAACTGGCGACTATTCGAGATTCTCATGGGTGGCGTTCCTGAAGTCGAAAGACAAAACATTTGAGAGTTTGCTGAGGTTATTTAGGAAGATAGAGAATTTGTACCGAACACGAATTCGCAGACTAAGAAGCGACAATGGTACAAAATTTAGAACAACAGAATGGAGGAATTTTGTGATCGACGAGGTATACTGCAAGAATTCAGCGCACCATACACTCCGCAACAGAATGGAGTCATAGAAAGAAAGAATAGAACGTTGATCGAAATGGCAAGAACTATGCTTGCTGATTCCAAGTTACCAATCAATTTCTGGGCAGAAGCAGTATCAGCCGCTTGCTATACACTCAACAGGGTTCTTACTGTGAAGAAGCACAACAAGACATGCTTCGAATTGATCAACAATCACAAGCCTAATCTCGAGTTTTTAGAGCCGTTCGGGTCACCCTGCACAGTTCTAGATCCTGATGGTAAGTTTGGTTCAAAGAGTATCAAAGGTATCTTCGTGGGGTATGCAAGTCCACTCAGAAGAGTCTTTGTTCCAAGTCTGAAAAGGATCATCGAAGCACAGCATGTTGAATGTCAAGGTTATACAATGCCTCCACAGAAGCCCGCAGACTCATGGCGATTCAACTACGATGCCTTATGGGATTCATTCGAGTTAGAAGAAGAACCAGAGTTCTTTGATGATTTGGATATTTTAAGAGAATATGAAGCGTCTCAAGGAAGATTTCCAGAAAGGTCTTCTACACATCAACGACAAACTTCTAATGATGATGAAGCTGGTCCAAGTCACACTAGAGATAATGATGAAGTTCAGCAAACTCTGACTACTTTGGAACGTGAACCTGCTCCTGAAAATCAGACGGTGGTAAATGATGATAATTCAGAATCTGATGATAGGCCAACATTTGATCGTGGTGATTCAGAGTCTGAGGGGGAGCAAATCCAATCTTCAGATCAGGCAATTCTTGATAATGAACAAGTTGCGGATCAAAATATCACTAACCGGGAAGGCGAGGTGGATGTTTTGGTGAGGTTATGCCAAGGACTCTTTCATACCATCCCGAGGAGTTGATAATAGGAGAGCTGAAGTCAGGCGTTCACACCAGAAGACAGATTGACCATGGCCTTACTTGTTTTTATACTAAAGTTGCTCCTTTACAAATTGAATTCTCACTCAGTTGTTTCATTTTGCAGATTGAGTCGCGAACCTACAAGGAAGCATTGACTGAAGATTCATGGGTCAACGCAATGCAGGAGGAGCTGAGTCAGTTTGAAAAGCTTGGTGTATGGAAGCTTGTAGACCTACCTGACGGACATAGGAAGATAAACACGAAGTGGGTGTTTAAGTGTAAAAGAGACGATCGAGGGGTTATTGTTCGAAACAAAGCTCGACTTGTGGTCCAGGGTTTCAGTCAGCAGGAGGGGATAGACTTTACAGAGGTCTATGCTCCAGTTGCTCGTCTTGAAGCAATCGGAATTTTCCTAGCTTTCGCTTCATGGAAGGGATTCAAAGTATATCACCTAGATGTCAAATCGGCATTTCTATACGGCAAGGTGAAAGAGGAAGTATATGTCGGGCACTTACTGATTGTACAGATTTACGTTGATGATATAATCTTTGGGTCAACAAATGATGAACTCTGCAAAGACTTTGAGAAGGTGATGAAGCAAAAGTTCGAGATGTCATCAATGGGTGAGATGAAGTTCTTCTTAGGGTTGCAAGTCGATCAAATTCCCGAGGGAACTTTCATTCATTAGACAAAGTACGTTTACGATGTTCTGGAGAAATTCGGGATGTCTGAGACTACTCCAATGTCCACCCCATTAGCAACCAATCATGGTATCAACCCTGATCTCACCGGAGAGAAGGTGGACGAGATGCTATACCGCTCAATGATCGGTTCGCTGATGTATTTGACAGCATCCAGACCCGATATCATGTACCCAACTTGCCTCGCGGCCCGATATCAGTCGAGTCCTAGAGCTTCACACATGACAATCGTCAAGAGGATTCTACGCTACCTGAAAGGAACTCCAACGCTGGGGTTGTGGTATCCCAAAGATGGTGACTTCACGCTTGAAGAATACTCTGATTCTGACTTCGGTTGCTGCAAAGTTAATGCTAAATCAACAACTGCAGGATGCCAATTTTTCGGACCCTGATTGGTCACGTGGCAATGTAAGAAGTAAACCTCTGTTGCTCTATCAACATGTGAAGCAGAGTACGTATCTGCCAGCAGCTGCTGCTCTCAGATCCCGTGGATTCAGCAACAGATGCGCGATTACGGTTTGTAATTTCTTACTTCACCTATTTTTGTTGATAATGAGGCAGCAATAAACATAACAAAGAATCCGGTACATCACGGTAAAACGAAACATATAGAAATTCGTCATCACTTCATACGAGATTGTTATGAAAAGAAGTTGATACGAATTGACAAAATCCACACCGATGAACAAAAGGCAGATTTACATACCAAAGCTTTCGATAAACCTTGTTTTCAATATCTTTTAAAATTAAATGGTATGAAATTGTTGTCAGATGCGGAGAAAATCATTGGCGTTGATGAGAAATCCGAGGCAGATGATGTTGAGAAGCAGACTGCTTTGGTTTGTCATATTTTTAGTTGTTTTGGTATTTAGGGGGAGATAGACATTTTCAGAAAATACAAAAACAATAAAAAATGCAGAAATCCAAAAACATGAGATATTTTCAAAATCCATAAACAATAGAAAAACCCAAAAAGAGTTTGTGTAAAAAGGGGAAATGATAGTACATCAGCTAGACAGTTACGGTATGCTAAAGATATGTAATGTTTTAAAAGCTTTAAGCAGTCTCGCTGATGATATGCCAGTAGGTTTTTGCACATTTTGTAGATTTTTCGGGATATAAACCTAAATCACAACTTGCTTATTTCGTGGGGAACATCTCCAGGATATATAGGTAACCCATGAAATCTTGTTTGAAGGGCTTTCTATTTCTGACATACTAGGTCTTTGTGCGTGATGATATCTGGGATATTATACCGGGACTTCTGATTTTGTGGAAGCAATAGCCTAGTCCTCGTATAATACTCCGCACTGCTTTAATCTTAAAGCCCCCCCTCAGCATAAAAAATGATGAAACATTGAAAAATGCTAATCATGTGCTGTTGAAGAAAAGATCCCCAAACGGGACACACCGAAAGTTGAGCCATCATCTCTTTATCTGAACGGAAGTTCTAACCTGAGCTCTCATGGCCTCGCATTAACCCGTTACAGATATCATTAGTGTACATTCACCTGTAAGACTGAATATAGGAGTCTGGATATGAGAGTATATTCTTAGGTGGGACACGCGTATAAGTTAAGATCTTAAAACACTAAATCGTATCCTGATTAGTTGAAATTTGTGTGAAAATTTAAAATTGATCAGTATATCGGCAATCTAATCGAATTGTTTAATTCTTAGTGTGTAATCAGCTCAACGGTACTTGTAGCTTGTCGGTAGCTGATATGATCCCCGAACACGCTCACCAAAAATATGTTTGTAAATAGTTTCATTTACTTTTTACCTTTACTGCATTACATTTCATTTCAGTGTTTAGTCTCAAAAAGTTAAAAAGATTTCATAGTTTTCTAGTTTAAACTTTCTAAAAAAATCCCAAAAAGATTTTACATTTCTGCTTTAGTTTTGCGACAAACCAAGGTGGAAAGCGGATCTTCAGTTTCTAAGAAGTGAAGCGAAGCAGGAAGTTTCTGAATTGGACAACCGGGTTGGGAGCTAATCTTGAAAAATCTTGAGATATTCAAAGTCAAATCAAGTTCATTAATTTGACACTTGTAAATTTTTCATGAAAAATGTGTTTAAAAGTTTGAAAAATTTTCAACAAAATGTCAGTTTGTTTCGTATCGGGTCAACCAAGGTCATTGACTTGGACTTGGTAGACAAATTAAGTGCCTAGGGTCATTAAGTTGGACCTAGATACTTAAGTGGATTTCTAAAAAACTGGACCAAATCTGATAAAACGGCAAAATATCAAAAGGTCAAAACACTAAAGTCAACGAGAGGTGTTTGGATCGGGTGACAATCCGATCGGATGGCAATCCAATCGGATGGCCATCCGACACTTGGTCATCCTATAAATACAAGTCAATGGTTGATAGTCAAACCTTTACTCGATCGGGCGACCATCCGACACTCTCTCACTTTCTCTGATCTTGATCTGATTTTCACATTCTTGCTTTCCACAATACATTGGATTGTTGGCAAACTCAACCTTCACAATGGGAAAGGTAAGATTTCTGATCTTTGATTGTTAATTTGATGATTTTTGATGTTGTTCATGTGTCGGCGACTGTCGGACTTTATACCTTAGATCTAGGCAACTTTGGTGATGTTTGATAGATTTTGAACATAAGGCTTTGTTCACGGGCCTTAGATCTATAGGTTTACCGTCTCAATTTGTGCAAAAACATGATAAAATCCATAGAATTGATGTTTGAAGGTGTTGGCTATCAGACCTGTTTTTTGTTAAATTAAACCCAGATTAAGCCGAATTAGAAAGAGATGAACATAAGGTTTTGATCGCAGGAGAATTCTCTACGTAGATCTATGTTCAATTTTGTTGAAATCTTAGAAAAATTTTAATGATTCATAATCTGTTCTAAGTGTTCTTCATTGTTCAAGGAACGAGTGGCAACTCGATCGGGTGGCAATCCGATCGAGTGGGCATCTGATCCAATGCATGTTAGATGTTTAAAATTTTTTCTAAGTGTTTTGTCTCGATATTTGTGCCTTAACATGTTAAACAGTTATTTTGGAAAGTATGGCAACTCGATCGGGTGGCCATCCGATCCAAAGTACACATTCATTGTACATGAGATTGTCAAGTTGATCGAGTGGCAATCCGATCGGGTGGCAATCTGATCGGACAGCCATCCGATCCTCAGCATTTCATGTAATATCTGATCATCTTTATTCTTTGATTGTCAATGATCAAGCGGCAATCCGATCGGGTGGCAATTCGATCGGACAGCCATCCGATCCATTTACTATGTTTTGAGAAATGTGCTACCTTGTCAAAAATCGAGTGGCAATCCGATCGGGTGGCCATCCGATCCTCATCACAAAACGACAAAATTTCCAAATGTTTTCAATTTGTCAAGGATTCAGTGACAATCTGATCGGGTGGCAATCCGATCGGGTGGTCATCTGATCCATGGCATTCTCTCTCAAAGGTAGACTGGTCAAAGGCTTACCTGATTGTCACAAGGATCGAGTGACAATCCGATCGGATGGCCACCTGATCCAAATGCACATGACTTGATTGTTTGTTCTTATATGAGTGATGGTTCACTCGATCGGATGGCAATCCGATCGGATTACCATCTGATCCTCAGTACTGTATAGAGCGTATCTTCCCAGTGTTAGAATTTTTTTTGATATTTTCAGATTTTTTGATACTTATCACCTTATGTCTTGAAATCGGTGCAAATAATAACGTCGTTTATTCTTGCAGGGAAGAGCATCAGATTGGGATAAATCTCACAACATTTACTGTTTGTTGGACGAACACTATACAGAAAATACTCTGTTTAAAGTCATAGCAAAGTTTTTGAGAGAAAGCAAGATTCATAAGGCATTAACTGATAAAACTATTGTATATGAATCACATGTTAGAAGGTTTTGGAGTTCGGTGAGATATAAGGAGAGTTAAAAGATGATTTGTTCTGCAGTTAGAAAGAAGGACAAGAATGGTCAGGACGTGGATTTAGAGATTAAGTTTAATGTTGGTGATTTAAGGAGAGTCTTGGAGTTAGGAGATTCTAATAAAGATCCTATCATAATTCCTGAACGATTGTGCAAGGGTTTCTGGTGCAGAATGGGATTTGTAGGACACTTGAACGAAAAATATATTAAGAAAATGTTTAGTACACCTTACAAGTTCCTCATTCACTGTGTAATACATGCCTTATCTCATAGGAAGGGAGCTTATGATGAGACGTCTGATTATATTATGAATATCATTACTTGCTTGGTGCTGAACAGGCCTTACAATCTATCGCAAGTGATATTTGACCACTTGGTAGACAATGTAAGAAGTGGAAGTGGAAAGTACATCATGTATCCTAGGTTCATCCAGATGGTGATAGATGATCAATTTAAAGACCTTCAAAAGGATGATGATGATATATTAGTTCTGTTAAACATGACAGCTGATACTATAAGCAGACTAGCTAAAGGTCCTGAACAAAGAGCAAGGAGAATGATCTGCAGGATTGATAATCCAGCATATGTTGCTCCGGAAAACGAAGCATGGAGACATGAAAACAGCAACTCAGATAATGAAGATGACAAGATGAGGGAAATGGTTGAGAAAAAGCTCAGATATTGGTTTGTAAAGGACGGGAAAAGGAAGAGAACACCGAAGACATCCCCAGCTGTGCCTATTCCTAAAGTGTCACCACCTAAGATTGTTAGGGTATAGTGAAAGGGGGAGTCATAAGAGATATTAGATCTTTAAATGTTATTTCATTCTAATGATTGTTCAATAATTGTTTTGCAGGGCCTTCTATGAAACCACAACAAAAGTTGGTAGATGATCCAGTGTTAGATCCATCGAGCATTTCTCAAGCAGGAATTGATTTGACAAAGGTAACGTTTGAGCAATACATAAAGCACACAGAAGCTACAATTGCAAAAGATCAAAGTGCAAGTGTTCAAGGTGAAAGTGTTAAAGAAAAGGAGCCAGAAGGTGTTGCTCGTGATGATTCAAGTGATGCTGATGATGAATCAACAGAGACGGAGCCTGAAATTGAAAGAATTGGTGTTGGTAAAGCTCAGCTGAAAAAGAAGCCTCAGAAAAAGAAGAAGAAAGAATCTGATGAAGAGGATTCTACTTACATGCCACCTGATGATGAGAAAAAGAAACAATGAATGAAACGCAAAGTTGTTCAGACAGGAGTACTTCCTAGAAGTGTCAGAGCAAGAAAATGGTCTGCATCAGCTCAAAAAGATCAAAGTGGAAAGAGTGAGAAGCACGTGGAAACTTCTAAGGGTTCTGAAACTGTGAAAGATCAACATGTTGAAGTTCCTAAAGTGCCAGAGGTGCAAAGTGTTGAAAAGCCTGAAAGTGAAGCTCAGAAGAAAGCATACACTGGTGATGATGATTATGTTGAAGTGGGGGTTGCTACAACTCCACCACCACCACCAGAAAATCCTGAAGTTCCTAAATCCTCACAGCCAAAGAATACTATTCTACTTGATATATTCGAAGGTTTTCCAAATATTCGAGGTGAACTCAAAGATGATATTCTTCTTGGTGATGAATTTGATATGTTTCTTGACGAATATGTCAAAGATTTGAAGAAGAAAATGAGTTTTCTGGAGAAAGAAAAAGAGAAAGCTGAAGCTGATCGAGATGAGTTGAAGAAACAAGTTGAAGAGTTGACGAAAGTGAATGAAGAGATAAAGAGCGTCATGATCAAACAAGCAAAAAGTTAAAGAAAATGGAAGAAGATGTTGATGATAATGCTCAGCTCTTTGAACAACTTTCAATGGAGATTTGTGATCTACATGGGAAGATGAAGAAGGTGAATGAGATAAATCAGACGCTGAATATTTTTTTAAGTGAACTCCATGAAGCATCTTCGAATGAAATGAGAGCGATGAAGTTAGAGATGGAAGCACTTAGAGCCGATAAAGTTATGAAGGATGAACAGCTCAATATGTTGTACACTGTTATGGAACATCATCTTGGTATTGACGTTCAATCCATCTACAACAACATAGAAATCAAAAGAGTTGAGGAACGAAGGATTGAGAGAGAAAGGAGGTTAGCTGAGGAAGCTACTCAAAGAAAGAAAGATGTTATCATAGAGACTCAAGATGCTGGAAGATCTTCGAGTCAAGCTAATGTAGAGATGGTAGATGTTGAAGTTGATCATGATCAAGGGTTCGTACTTGTTGGTGACTCTTCTCCCCTATCTTACAACTATGAAGACATCATTCGCCTTGTTAAAGTTGAACAAAGAAAAAGGAAGGCGAAAGATCCAGAGGTGTTATTGTTAAGATGGAAGGAAGAGGAGAAGGTAGTAGTAGAGGAAGAAAAAGAAGAGGAAGAGGATGATGAGATGGATCAGATTGAAAATTACGATCCTCAGAATGACAAAGACGATGATGAAGATCAAGGCTCATCTGGATTACTAATTGTGAATCCCTCTGTTCAACAGAAGATTGATGATTTTATGAATGACGAAATCAACGAGCAAGAGGAGGATCATCATCAAGAGTCTTCTTCTTTAGGAAAACATCATGCTGACCAGGTATTCCTCACGCAACCAACTGTCATATATTTACATGCTTGATTTGAGGGGGAGTTAGAGGTGCATAGGTCAAGGGCTGAAATGTTAGAAGAGTTGGGGTTAGACGATGGCAAATTTAAGTTTGATATTGAAGATGAGATACCTTCGTCACCTGAGAAAGAATATGAATTCAAGTATGCTCAAGAGGCTGATAAGTACAATGATGTAATAGTTGAAGAAGCATCTGACTCGTCTGATGAAGAGACAATATTTCAGTATGCTGGTGTTGATGAAACATTTCCGTCTCTCGCTGAAATGTTCAAAGAACAGAATAAAGCCGAAGTTAAACGAAAGATTGTGGAGAAAATAACTACTGAAGGTGTTCCAAGAACTATTCTGTGAGAAAATCTTGTTGAAGAAAGAAAGAAATGGTACAAGGTGATGCCAAAAGAAAGAAAGTTCATAAGACCTCTACAGTACCTCACGCATGATGCTAATATTTAATGGGGTGATATTCTGTCTTCGGGTTACTTAGAAGATCTACAAGTTTATGCTATCAGACGGGAGCAAGGGGTTCAGTACTTTGAATTCTTGTCAGATATTAAAACCCTCCCGTGGTGGGATGTTGAAGAGAGCTGGTACAAACAAAGAACATCAAACAATTCTACTATGGATTGGATGTGAAGCAGCATGATCAACACTTATGGGATTACATAAAGCTGCAAGCAAAAGCAAGATTTCCAGATTGGAAGCCGCAGTTTCCAAAGCAATTTGTCACTATCTTGGAGTCAGGAGAGAAAGATATTGTCACACCCCGACCACGTAGAACATACAAAACGTGGCGGAAACGTCGGGGAGTGTTGTAACAGAATTAATTGTTTCAAATCCATGGCAATTAAAGTTTCGTTTTATTAATCAAACACGAGAGTTACATTGTTTTAAACAAGAAACAAATAGTATATAACAAAAATTAACTAGTTCTTGTCTCGTTTTAAGTCACTAAGGCACAGGTCCGCCTAAGTATGTCTTGATAAGTCCTATGCATCATCTCCTGAAAACACATGTGAAAATAGGTACGTCAGCATAAAAATGCCTGTGAGATACATAGGTTTTGTGAAAACAGAATTCATGACTTATGTTTGAGAAAATGTTTAGTCATGAACCTTGTAATTTGCTTTGTCTTGTAAATCATTTGAAAAATGATAAGATCAGATGATATGTATAAATAAATGTCAGGTTAAATGAATAACCATGTAAAAATGTGTTTGTATAAGATAAATTATTTGTAAATCAATGTCTTGTGAAAAGTATGATATTTGTATAAAATGTTATATATCTCAAACTGAAATGATTCAAATAACGCTACGATATGTAATACCATATAAACACTTATATATAGGAAGTACCAGCGGCGTATCCACCATGCTTGTATCATATTACACACGCATCGTTACTTAATCACTTAATCAAACCAAACCACCAAAGTAATGTTTAACAATTGTAGAAATGTTTATGTATGGTCAAATACGGTTCACACGGTTCACAGATACAAACGGTTCACAGATACAAATGGTTCACATAGTCAAATGATTACAACGGTTCAAAATGCAGTATAATGTGTTCACATGTTGGATGAGCATATGCAACAGAAATGCAATGTAAAACAATGTACTAAGCATGCACACAATGGACATACATAGCATAAGTGTAATGTAAAACAATGTACTAAGTATGAACTAAATGGACATACATAGCATAAAATGTAATGTAAAACGATGTACTAAGTACGCACACAATGGGCATACATAGCATGAACACAATGAAATCATGTACTATAATGTACTAACAAACATAGCAGGTATATGCTGTGAAAACAGGGAAAGCATGAAAGTAACAAGTAGGCACATGTGTTCCACCCCAAAACGTTTGGAAAACAGTAAAATAGGGGTCTATGTACTCACTTGAGATTGCTTAGAAGTCCTATGATAACCACCAAGCAATGCTAGAGATCACGGAATCAAACGGCACCTAATATAGGTAACTATGTTAATAAACCGGACCTAAATCGGAAGATCGGATAGAATGAGGGTTCGTAAACCAAACGAGTATGGTGACTCGTGTCATATGGTTTAACAAATCCTACATACTAAATGAAACCTAACATAAGTGCTTACGACCCATTACGACCCGTTTAGGAAGCTTATGCTACTTTAACGCGTCGTTCGCGTAAAACGCGTTCGGACCGCTTAACTAGCCCTATGACAAGTAACATATGCCTTAACATGTCTAACATTGTTGTCAAATCAGTTTAGATGTCAAAAGTTATGTTACATATGTTTAAAATGAATTTTGGCATCAAAGGGGTATTTTGGTAATTTACCTAAGGCATATAAACTACCTATCATACAACTACTTAAACGAAGCGACCATAAGGTATAACCTCGGAAGGTTATTACCTATATACTATGTTCACCTAATGTGTTTGGTCGGATCCTAATGATCGACCAAATGGGTCGGGTTCGAAAGTATAAGCGATTGTTTAGATCGCTTACCTTTACGACCCTAGACAAGCACAAAACTAAAAGTGACGAGCTAAGCATGCTTAACTAAGTTTAGAAAACAGGTTTGGTATCAAAACAAACGGTTTTGTTACCCATAAGTAGTTTGGTTACAAAATACGCAAGAATACGTATCCTGACCGAAACTACGGATCGCCACTGAGCCTAGATAACGTGGTAATCAGTAGGTATAGTCACTAGGGACTATAACCATCGTGATCACGCTCACGTTATGAAGTTCAAATGAACTTCGCATCGACCATAAACTGGTCAATGCAGAAAGTCAAACAAAGTTTGACTTTCGGACTCGAAAAGCAATAAAAGAACGAAGGAACACTTACGAAGGGTCCCCGAATGCTAATCTAGATCAAAATAGCTCAGGTATGAAACAAAGGTTTCAACTTAGAGCACAAATGATCAGATTCTAGTGAGAAATGAAGTGAAATGGGTTGGGTATTTATAGTTTTCGGTCCACCGTTAGGATCGTTTCTTGGAAAAGAGGGAATGATCTCGCCCGTACACTTGTCGGAAGGTTGTGGTAACTGATATTGACCCACCACAAGAGTTGGACACATGGCATTGGCCTTTGGAAGGGGTTAAGGGCAGGAAACAGCAGCTGAAAAATGAGTTGCTGCATCTGACCTATGCTTGCGCACCGTAACAAATAACCCTTACGGTGCGCAAGGGCCAAGTTTGGCAGATTTACCATTTTAGTCCCTGCAGCCCAGAAACTTGTATTTTGATGCAAATTTGACACTTTTAAGCCCCGTTAACCTCATTTCAAAGCTATAAAATGAAGTTAAAGTATAGGGAAGTTAAAATGTGCTCAAAAATATCTCGGATGTCGGTTCGTTTAGCCGTACGATTGCGTTGTTCGGTTAATTACGACGGAATGCGCATAAGCGCGAAAAACGATCCAAATGGCGTGACGAATGGATTTTTCTTATGCCGAACACTAAAATAAAATGTTTTAGTGCTTACATAAATTTTTGGATGTCCGGATGTAATCAGAACGTAAGTTACGCGCGAAAATGCAAACTTGTGCACTTTTTGACACTTTTAGTCCCTGAATGACCCAAAAGTTTATTTTAGCATACCGAACACCTCAAAGCCTATTTCTAAGCTATGTAAAGGATATTTATGGTATGTTTAACTTATGGTCATGTTCCGAAATGTCTGTTACAAGTCAAATTGGCATACTTTTGTAGTTTGTCAAGTTTAGTCCCTGTAAGCGATTTAACTTGATTTTGTCATACCAAAACCTTCAAAACTTATTTCTAAGTTATGTAAAGGTTATTTAAGGTATGTTAAGCCTATTTCACTATTCCAGAGTGTTTGTTGCATTAAACTGGTTATATTTACGCATCAGCGCGCGTATAACCTTCTAGAAAGCGATTTAGAGCTTTAATTCGAACAAGAGTTGATATGTGCAAAAAGGATACACATATTTATACAAGTCCCAAGTATGAAATACAATATTTCATTGGTTTGGCATTTGTTTGATGGTTGAAGTGACACAGGTGTCACAGTCTCCCCTACTTTAGGAAATTTCGTCCCGAAATTTATTCGTAGGAGTCTATTTGTGACTTTGTGTCAAATAACCACCAGAGATATGTAAGGAATAATCCTGTCGTTTCCTTAACGGAAATTCTTCAGAACGAAAATGAACAGACGGAGTCATTTTCCTCAACGAGTATTCTTTAGAAGCGGAAATGAAGGAATAAACAAACGGGGATTCATTTCCTCAACGGACAATCTTCAGAAACTTAAAATGAACTTACGGAGTCATTTTCAACGGTGCTTCCTCAGAAACGGAAATGAAAAAGGATAGTCAAACGGATATTCATTTCCTCAACGGACAAATCTTCAGAAACGAAAATGAACAAACGGAGTCATTTTCAACGGGTGCTTCCGCAGAAATGGAAATGAAAAGGATAATCAAACGGATATTCATTTCCTCAACGGACAATCTTCAGAACGAAAATGAACAAACGGTGTCATTTTCAACGGGTGCTTCCTCAGAAACGGAAATGAAAAAGGATAGACAAACGAATATTCATTTCCTCAACGGACAATCTCCAGAAACGAAAATGAACAAACGGAGTCATTTTCAACGGGTGCTTCCTCAGAAATGGAAATGAAAATGATAGACAAACGGATATTCATTTCCTCAATGGACAATCTTCAGAAACGAAAATGAACAAACGGAGTCATTTTCAACGGGTGCTTCCTCAGAAATGGAAATGAATAGAGTTAACTTCTAGGCACATGACAAAAATCGCTGTGGTTTCTGTGCACTAAATTCCATAATTATGTATGCATCCATAATTACGTAATTCCTTGCACAGTCCGCACAGTTTGTCTTGTAATGTTCATAAGCACATAATCACATAGTTGTTTAACTTGGTTATTAATTTGTTATAAATTTGTTATCGATTGAGAAGGATATGGAAACCAGTCAATGGACTTCAATGTCCTCTGGGATCTATCTGAAAAGATATGAAGATTGTAACACCTGTGCCTCCACAGCCATCAAACAAATACCAAACCAATGAAATATTATATTTCATACTTGGGATTTGTAAAAATATGTGTATCATTTGCACATATCAATTCTTGTTCAATTTCAAACTCTAAATCGCTTTCTGGAAGGTTATACGCGCACCGATGCGTAAATATAACCAGTTTAATGCAACAAACACTCCGGAATAGTGACATAGGCTTAACATACCTTAAATAACATTTACATAACTTAGAAATAAGTTTTGAAGGCTTTGGTATGGCAAAATCAAGTTAAATCGCTTACAGGGACTAAAGTTGACAAACTGCGAAAGTATGCCAATTTGAACTGTAACAGACATTCCGGAACATGACCATAAGTTAAACATACCATAAATATCCTTTACATAGCTTAGAAATAAGCTTTGAGGTGTTCAAAAATTTATGTAAGCATGACTATATTATGCTTTAGTGTTTGGCTTAAGAAAAATCCATTCGTCGCGTCATTTGGATCGTTTCTCGCGCTTATGCGCATTCCGTCGTAATTAGCCGAACAACGCAACTGTACGGCTAAACGAACCGACATCCGAGATATTTTTGAGAAAATTTTAAGTTCCCTTTACTTTAACTTCATTTTAGAGCTTTGAAATGGGGTTAACGGGCCTTAAATGCGTCGGAAAAGGCCTTATTACACTACAGGGACCAAATCTGCCATTTTTGAAACTTTCTGTGAAGAAACATTGAATCTGGTCTATACCACCTTTGCACATGGTTTTGGGCAATACTAGGGGCTGTTTTGATGTGCACATGGTTTTGGGAAATACCATGGGCTCACATGGTTTTGTAAAACCATTATCTTGAGGTGTAAGGCCAAGATCAAAGCACGGTTTCCAAGAAACGATCTTAACGGTGGACCTTTTACTATAAATACCCCACCCCCCATGCTTCATAATCACTAGAATTTTGATCTTAGAAACTCTAAGTTGAAACCATTGTTTCATACCTGAGATTCTCGGATCGAAATTAGCATTCGGGGACCCTTCGTAAGTATTCTTTCGTTCTTTTATTGCTTTTCGAGTCTGAAAGTCAAACTTTGTTTGACTTTCTACATTGACCAGTTATGGTCAATGCGAAGTTCGTTTGAACTTCGCAACGTGAGTGTAATCACGTTGGTTATAGTCCCTTGGGACTATGCCTACTGATTACCACGTTGTCTAGGGTCGTAGGGTAAGCGATCTAATAAATCGCTTATACCTCGAACCCGACCCATTTGGTCGATCATTAGGATCCGACCAAATACATTAGGTGACCATAGTAGGTAGGGAATAACCTTCCGAGGTTATACCCTATGGTCACATCGTTTGAGTAGTTGTATGATAGGTAGTTTATATGCCTTAGGTAAATTACCAGAATACCCTTTTCATGTATAATTGGTAATTAAGCATATGTAACCTAAACCTTTGTCACATAACTGATTATGTAACATGTTTAGGCATATTCTACTTGTCATAGGACTAGTTAGGCGGTCCGAACGCGTTTCACGCACACGACGCGTTAAAGTAGCATAAGCTACCTTAATGGGTCGCGATGGGTCGAAAGCACTTAGGTTTGGTTTCATTGTAGTATGTAGGAATTGTTAAACCATATCATATGAGTTCCAATACTCATTTGGTTTACCAAGCCTCATCCTATCCGATCTCCCGATTTAAGTCCGGTTTATTTATATAGTTTTAGATTGTCGACTGATTCCGTGCTCTCTCTAGCTTTGTTTGGTTGTTGTTCAAGACCTCTAAGCATTCTCAGGCGAGTACATTATTCCCCTATTTTACTGCTTTCAATTGTTTTGGGGTGACTCATATGTGCTAAATGTTTTCGATGTTATAACGATGGTTTCAAAAACGATTAAGACGATTTATACAAAACTAATAACGATTTCGATAATGTGAACGAACTTGTTGGTTGGGTTACATAACAAATGACATTCATTAGAAATGATCAAGCCGACCAGTATTAGGTTATGGTACCATAGGATCTGACAAATCCCGTTAGTTACTACACCCGTAGTTATGTGTGGGTGTTGTGGGTAGCGACTGAATCTGAAATTGTTAATTTACTCTTTGGTAAGGGTTTATTAATGCGAGATGTTAATCTATCCTTTGGTAAGGGTTTATTAATGCGAATTGTTAATCTATCCTTTGGTAAGGGTTTATTAATGCGAGTCAAGAAGGTTTGAATGTTATTAGCGAGACGACCATTTAAGTAGTTTCACGACCTAAAACGAATTTAACGATTGGGTAAACAATTGGTTTTCACACGATGTTTTAACGATTGGGTAAACGATTGGCTTCAAAGCGATATACGATTGGGTTTTGGTTATACATATTACATGATTTACATTGGGCATGAACATTACTTTGGTGGTTTGGTTTGACTAAGTGATTAAGTAATAATGCGTGTGGAATATGATACAAGCATGGTGGATACGCCGTTGGTACTTCCTATATATAAGTGTTTGTATGGTATTACATATTGTAGTGTTATTTGAATCATTTCAGTTTGAGACATAGAACATTTTATACAAGTAACATACTTTTCACAAGACATTTAATTACAAACAACTTATCTTATACAAACTCATTTTACATGATTACTCATTTAATCATGCATTATTCTCTTATTTATACATATCACCTGAACTTATTATTTTTCAAATGATTTACAAAGACAAAGCAAATTACAAGGTTCATGACTAAACATTTTCTTAAAAACAGAAGTCATGAATCTTATTTTCACAAAACCTATGTACTCGCCAGCATTTCTTTGCTGACCTCGTTTTCACATATGTTTCAGGTATTGTTGAAAGATATCGATTGATAGGATGCATGCTCACATAGGACTGGACAAGGCCTTAGTGACTCAATAACAATGATAGACTATGTTTAAATTGTGTATTTAGATTTCCAGACAATGTAATTATTCAATGTTTAATAAAACGAAACACTTTTTGGTATCCATGGTTATGAAACATTAATTCTGTTGCAACACGCCCCGATGTTTCCGCCGCGATTTGTTGTTTTACGCGGTCGGGGTGTGACAGAAAGATGGTATCAGAGCCAATGGTTATAGGGAATTAGGTTATTAGTAATGCTCTGACCTAGTCTATAACCTTCTTAGGACCCTAACGCGAGTTTACTTGCGTTTAGTCATAAAACAATACCGTCACCTATCCTTAGGCGACGACCACAACCAGAACAAAAATTTCAAAACCGCTTTGAAAACTAATCATCTGTTCTAGGATGATTGATTACAAGGTTTTGAACCCTCTATTGTAAGGTTTTGAACCCTCTATTGTAAGGTTTTGAACCCTCTATTGTAAGGTTTTGAACCCTCTGTTATATGGTTTTGAACCCCTCTGAATTTTCAAAATCTCGTCAAGGTTTTGGGTTTTAAATAATGTGAACACGTGCAAACTGGAAGGGTGAATGCCTGTATTCTGGGTTTTCTGTCTAGGCAAGCACTTCGTATATATCTCATCAGACGCGAGACCAGTTGTGCTTACCTGGGAATTCTTGGGATGAGTGTTCACTTATAGGCGAGCATGTCTTCGCGATACATTATTTTTGACCTATTTACTTTGACTAATCACCGAGGTCGTTTGTTGCTTTGTAGTAACAAACAAATGACCACTATCCTTGCTTTCATCAGATTTGTTTCATCTCATTCTTTTCGTCAAATTCTCTCACTCGTTTCATTTCATGTTTCCTCTTTTAGACAATGCCTCCTCGACGCGATGCTCAAACCGATGCTCGGACTTTCACTATTAAAGAACTCGCAGCCCTGATCTCTCAGCAGGTGGCTGCTGTGCTTCCCGGGGTTGTAACCCAAGTCCACGAGATATACAACAACGGCAATAATAACAACAACAATAACGCACAGTGTAAATACAAGGATTTTAACCAGGCTAAACCACTCAAGTTTAGTGGTTCTGAAGGAGCGACTGGGCTTCTTCAATGGTTCGAGAGCATTGAGAATACTTTCCGCCACGTGCAGTGTCCTGACAATCGCAGGGTCGAGTTTTCTTCAAGTGTGTTTCAGAAGAGGGCTCTCACATGGTGGAACGGGGTTATGAGGGATCGTGGTGCAGAAGTTGCTCTAGCACAGACGTGGGCTGAACTTAGGGCCCTTATGATGAGGGAATTCTGTCCTCGTCATGAGCAGCGAGCTTTGGAGAAGGAATTTGATGAGTTGAAGCAAGATAGTGGTGAGCATAGGGCGTATACTGATAGGTTTGAGGAGTTGAGTCTGCTTTGCCCGATAATGGTTACCCCACTCGACAAGGCTATCGAAAGGTACATTGACGGCCTACCTGACACGGTACAAGACATCCTTACTGGTAGTAGCCCTACCACACTCCGTCAGGCGATCGAGTTAGCTGCGACATTGACTGAGTCGTAGATTCGGAAGAATAAGTTACACAGAAAGGGTGACAAGGGTAAGAAGCAGGAGTCTGACAAGGAGGATAGCAAGAAAGGTCAAAACAAGAAGGATAAGGAAGTTGAGACTTCGAAGAAATCAAAGAAGCGGAAGGGTGCCCAAAATTTTGCTGTTACAGCACAGACTGCTCAGAACTTGCAAAACCCACCGGCACAGCCAGCTGCAAAGAAGGCATATGCTGGTACCGCACCACATTGTGCCCGTTGCAATGGTCATCACGTTGCACAACAAGATTGCAAGAAATGCATAACGTGTGGTAGACTTGGGCATTTGGCCAATATTTTTCGTCTGGGACAAAATCAGGCTGCTCAGGTTCAAGCTCAGGTTCAAGGGAATGCTGCGAGATTCCCACTGGGTTCATGTTTCAATTGCGGAGAGATTGGTCATTTCCGCCACAACTGCCCAAGACTGGTGAATGCAAATGCTAACGCAAACCCGAATGCGAACGTCAACGTCAATGTAAATCCAGCACGTGGACGAGTGTATAACATCAATGAGGCAATCAATGATGAAGAACAAGTAGAATTTTGAAATTTCTCTGGTTGTTATCTTGTAACATTTAAAGACAATGCGGTTGTTATATAAATAAAAATTTGTGGTTTTTATTTTCAACTAATGCAATTGTATGAATGTTTGATCCAACCTTATGATGTCATCACAAAGACGAAACTACTCGCGTGGTTCTGTCATTTTTATGATCACTTGTGATCTCCCTAAGAACCTCAAACACTAGTTTCTCTTAGATCTAAAGTATCTTATCATCTTGCACCGTTCGAGATGCAAGAATTATCAAAACAGCTTCACGAGTTGTCTGATAAAGGATTCATCCGTCCGAACTTTTCACCTTGGAGAAACTCCTGTCCTCCTTGTGAAAAGAAAAATGGATCTTTTCGAATGAATATCGATTAACGTAAGCCTAGTAAGCTTATCATCAAGAATCGATATCCCCTACCTTAAATCAACGATTTCTCCGATCAACTGCATAGCGTTTCATATTTTCCGAGATCGATTTGCGTTTTGGGTGTCATCAACTTTGTATTCTCGAAGAAGATATTCCCAAAACGGTTTTCTGCACGAAGTATGGCCATTAGGAGTTTACAGTCATGCCTTTTGGGTTGACAAATGCTCCAGCCATCTTCAAAGACTTAATAAATAGAGTCTGCAAGCCTTATTTGGATCAGTTCGTCATTCTTATTAATGACATCTTGATCTATTCATATCACGAGCCGATCCCGATCAACACCTTCGTTGACATTGGAACCCTTAAAGAAGGAACAAACTTTTCACTAAATCCTCCAAGAGGAAATTTTGGCTTAAAGGAGTTCAGTTTTTGGGTCATGTAGTCAACAAGCAGGGTATTCATGTGGATCCATCCAAATTGATGCAATTAAGAATTGATTCCTTGTATGCATTAAATACCCGTGTCCAAAGATAACAAATTTAAAGGTCAATTTAAACAATTATGCGAATATACGATTATGCGATTATGTGATATGTGTTTATGTGTTCTCCTCTATGTTTTTGTGTGGTAAACGATTTTCAAATCCTCATAGAATCTTTTATATCTTCATATGAGGGATTCATAGTAGGATATTAAAAAGTACTACCTTAAATCCTTATGGGCTTCTACGTGGTAGTTAAGACCCTTGGGTTATATAGTACCATTCCAGGATTCGATGATAGACCCTTGAGTGGTCTAGTCTAAAAGATTGATTCACAATTTGGTTAAAGAACAACATCTAGTGATGTAGCTGAACAGACTCCTTGATAGTCTATTTAGATCATTTATTGATTTAATTAAAAGGACTCTATGGCGGTCTAGTTACACGCATCACAGGATTGTTCATTTGGTTTTACCCTACACATTATAAAATAGACTGTGTAAACTGTGCAAGGAATTGTCTAATTATGGACGCGTACATAATTATGAAATTTAGTGCACAAAAAACCCAGTAAGGTTTACTATGTGTAAGAACCGATAGTGACAACAATAATAAAATGATAACAATGTAATGGAGGCACGGTGGACGCACCAATGATGCTTCATATACTTGTATATAAGTATCCCTCTTACATTGCAAGCATGATGTTATTAAAGTTACTAGAAGTTCAGAACCCTAACCAATGTTGTTCGGTCTTTTCAACTTCATGTTTTAAACTCTCACAAGTTTCCTCTAAATAAATTTCGGGACGAAATTTCCTAAAGTAGGGGAGACTGTAACACCTGTGCCTCCATAGCCATCAAACAAATACCAAACCAATGAAATATTATATTTCATACTTGGGATTTGTAAAAATATGTGTATCATTTGCACATATCAATTCTTGTTCAATTTCAAACTCTAAATCGCTTTCTGGAAGGTTATACGCGCACCGATGCGTAAATATAACCAGTTTAATGCAACAAACACTCCGGAATAGTGACATAGGCTTAACATACCTTAAATAACCTTTACATAACTTAGAAATAAGTTTTGAAGGCTTTGGTATGGCAAAATCAAGTTAAATCGCTTACAGAGACTAAAGTTGACAAACTGCGAAAGTATGCCAATTTGAACTGTAACAGACATTCTGGAACATGACCATAAGTTAAACATACCATAAATATCCTTTACATAGCTTAGAAATAAGCTTTGAGGTGTTCGGTGTGCTAAAATAAACTTTTGGGTCATTCAGGGACTAAAAGTGTCAAAAAGTGCACAAGTTTGCACTTTCGCGCATAACTTACGTTCTGAATACATCCGGACATCCAAAAATTTATGTAAGCATGACTATATTATGCTTTAGTGTTTG
Source organism: Helianthus tuberosus (assembly GCA_030545235.1). NCBI lineage: Eukaryota > Viridiplantae > Streptophyta > Magnoliopsida > Asterales > Asteraceae > Helianthus > Helianthus tuberosus. Next base: position 60,718,690 of record CM060432.1, on the reverse strand, counting down.
GCTTAAGAAAAATCCATTCGTCGCGTCATTTGGATCGTTTCTCGCGCTTATGCGCATTCCGTCGTAATTAGCCGAACAACGCAACTGTACGGCTAAACGAACCGACATCCGAGATATTTTTGAGAACATTTTAAGTTCCCTTTACTTTAACTTCATTTTAGAGCTTTGAAATGGGGTTAACGGGCCTTAAACGCGTCGGAAAAGGCCTTATTACACTACAGGGACCAAATCTGCCATTTTTGAAACTTTCTGTGAAGAAACATTGAATCTGGTCTATACCACCTTTGCACATGGTTTTGGGCAATACTAGGGGCTGTTTTGATGTGCACATGGTTTTGGGAAATACCATGGGCTCACATGGTTTTGTAAAACCATTATCTTGAGGTGTAAGGCCAAGATCAAAGCACGGTTTCCAAGAAACGATCTTAACGGTGGACCTTTTACTATAAATACCCCACCCCCATGCTTCATAATCACTAGAATTTTGATCTTAGAAACTCTAAGTTGAAACCATTGTTTCATACCTGAGATTCTCGGATCGAAATTAGCATTCGGGGACCCTTCGTAAGTATTCTTTCGTTCTTTTATTGCTTTTCGAGTCTGAAAGTCAAACTTTGTTTGACTTTCTACATTGACCAGTTATGGTCAATGCGAAGTTCGTTTGAACTTCGCAACGTGAGTGTAATCACGTTGGTTATAGTCCCTTGGGACTATGCCTACTGATTACCACGTTGTCTAGGGTCGTAGGGTAAGCGATCTAATAAATCGCTTATACCTCGAACCCGACCCATTTGGTCGATCATTAGGATCCGACCAAATACATTAGGTGACCATAGTAGGTAGGGAATAACCTTCCGAGGTTATACCCTATGGTCACATCGTTTGAGTAGTTGTATGATAGGTAGTTTATATGCCTTAGGTAAATTACCAGAATACCCTTTTCATGTATAATTGGTAATTAAGCATATGTAACCTAAACCTTTGTCACATAACTGATTATGTAACATGTTTAGGCATATTCTACTTGTCATAGGACTAGTTAGGCGGTCCGAACGCGTTTCACGCACACGACGCGTTAAAGTAGCATAAGCTACCTTAATGGGTCGCGATGGGTCGAAAGCACTTAGGTTTGGTTTCATTGTAGTATGTAGGCCTTGTTAAACCATATCATATGAGTTCCAATACTCATTTGGTTTACCAAGCCTCATCCTATCCGATCTCCCGATTTAAGTCCGGTTTATTTATATAGTTTTAGATTGTCGACTGATTCCGTGCTCTCTCTAGCTTTGTTTGGTTGTTGTTCAAGACCTCTAAGCATTCTCAGGCGAGTACATTATTCCCCTATTTTACTGCTTTCAATTGTTTTGGGGTGACTCATATGTGCTAAATGTTTTCGATGTTATAACGATGGTTTCAAAAACGATTAAGACGATTTATACAAAACTAATAACGATTTCGATAATGTGAACGAACTTGTTGGTTGGGTTACATAACAAATGAAATTCATTAGCAATGATCAAGCCGACCAGTATTAGGTTATGGTACCATAGGATCTGACAAATCCCGTTAGTTACTACACCCGTAGTTATGTGTGGGTGTTGTGGGTAGCGACTGAATCTGAAATTGTTAATTTACTCTTTGGTAAGGGTTTATTAATGCGAGATGTTAATCTATCCTTTGGTAAGGGTTTATTAATGCGAATTGTTAATCTATCCTTTGGTAAGGGTTTATTAATGCGAGTCAAGAAGGTTTGAATGTTATTAGCGAGACGACCATTTAAGTAGTTTCACGACCTAAAACGAATTTAACGATTGGGTAAACAATTGGTTTTCACACGATGTTTTAACGATTGGGTAAACGATTGGCTTCAAAGCGATATACGATTGGGTTTTGGTTATACATATTACATGATTTACATTGGGCATGAACATTACTTTGGTGGTTTGGTTTGACTAAGTGATTAAGTAACAATGCGTGTGGAATATGATACAAGCATGGTGGATACGCCGCTGGTACTTCCTATATATAAGTGTTTGTATGGTATTACATATTGTAGTGTTATTTGAATCATTTCAGTTTGAGACATAGAACATTTTATACAAGTAACATACTTTTCACAAGACATTTAATTACAAACAACTTATCTTATACAAACTCATTTTACATGATTACTCATTTAATCATGCATTATTCTCTTATTTATACATATCACCTGAACTTATTATTTTTCAAATGATTTACAAAGACAAAGCAAATTACAAGGTTCATGACTAAACATTTTCTTAAAAACAGAAGTCATGAATCTTATTTTCACAAAACCTATGTACTCGCCAGCATTTCTTTGCTGACCTCGTTTTCACATATGTTTCAGGTATTGTTGAAAGATATCGATTGATAGGATGCATGCTCACATAGGACTGGACAAGGCCTTAGTGACTCAATAACAATGATAGACTATGTTTAAATTGTGTATTTAGATTTCCAGACAATGTAATTATTCAATGTTTAATAAAACGAAACACTTTTTGGTATCCATGGTTATGAAACATTAATTCTGTTGCAACACGCCCCGATGTTTCCGCCGTGATTTGTTGTTTTACGCGGTCGGGGTGTGACAAAGATCTCACAAAATTCGATTTTTGTTTTCAAAGAAACGTAATATTCGAATTAAGGAACACAACAATCTTAGGATTTACGGAAATGCTCTTAGGTACCCTATTAAGGATTTATAGTGGTACTTTGGGTATTCGTCCAGTGTTGTAACTTGCGCCTTGTGCTTCGTTTTCCTTAGAAGAAACGGGTACTTAGGAATTTCGTGGAAACGCAAGATATCATAAAGTGGAAGAAAGTTTGGGGGTAGTCTGTCCTTCAAGGAATACGGTTCCTTGATTGTCGGTATTGTAAGAGATATGTTGTTTATACATGCAACCACATAAATACATTGCAATGTAAATAAAAGATTTATTTATAAACAACGATAACAACTGTTTCTTGGACCTTGACAACAAAAGAAAATAATACATAAGACATGATTATTTCTAAACGATGTTGTCTTCTAGTCAGTCAGATGCTCATCCCTGTGCTGGATTTGCATTAGCAAGCTTTGGGCAATTTCTTTGGAAATGACCCATCTCGCCACAGTTGAAGCAAGAACCTGGTAGAAAACGACCTTGAGCAGAATTGTTGCCAGGTTGGTTTGGTGCAGCTGCAGCTGGGCAGACTCTTGCTGTATGGCCTATAAGCCCATAAGTTTGGCATTTGCGGCACTTTACATTGGCATGATGATGGAGGCTACATTGGTTGCACAAGGGTGCAGTTCCGTTGTATGGCTTCCTAGCAGGGGGTTGAGCTGGTTGGTTGGGGACGGCTTGATCATTGTGAGTAACCATGGCGAAGTTCTGAGAAGCCTTTCGCTTCTTTGACTTCTTAGGGGATCCAATCTGTTCATCCATGGTCTTTGATTCCTCGATTGGGTTCGATTCCTCGACCGGTTTCTTGTCACCTTTTCGGAAAAGTTTACCTTTCCTGATCTTTGATTCAGTCAAGGTTGCAGATAGCTCAATGGCCTGTCTAACTGTAGTAGGGTTGCTGCCAGTCACAATGTCTTGTATTGAGTCAGGGAGGCCATCAATGTACTTTTCTATTGCCTTATCCAAAGGCGTGACCATGTTTGGGCATAACAGACTCAACTCCTCATAACGGTCTGTGTAGGCTCGATGCTCACCGCTGTCTTGCTCAAGATTGTCGAATTCCCTTTCCAAGGCCCAGATCTCATGACGAGGACAGAATTCCTTCATCATAAGGGTCCTAAGTTCAGCCCATGTATGTGCTAGAGCAACTTCTGCACCACGATCTCTCATAACCCCGTTCCACTACGTAAGGGCTCTCTTCTGGAACACACTCGAAGCAAACTCGACCTTGCGATTGTCAGGACACTGCACGTGGCGGAAAGTATTCTCAATGCTCTCGAACCATTGAAGAAGCCCAGTCGCTCCCTCAGACCCACTAAACTTGAGTGGTTTCGCCGAGTTAAAACTCTTGAAATTGCATGGACCATTGTTGTTGTTGTTGGCTTGATTCCATTAAGCAAAGAGGTTTGGGAATTGAGCAGCCATTTGCTGCGCAATAATTTCTGCCAGTTCGGCAGTCGCTATCTGGCTTTCGCGTCGAGGAGGCATTCTAAAAGAGGAAACATGAAAGGAAACGAGTGAGAGAATTAGACGAAAAGAATGAGATGAAACAAATCTGATGAAAGCAAGGATAGTGGTCATTTGTTTGTTACTACAAAGCAACAAACGACACACAGTGACTAATCAAAGTAAATGAGTCAAAAATAATGTATCGCGAAGACATGCTCGCCTATAAGTGAACACTCATCCCAAGAATTACCAGGTAAGCACAACTGGTCTCGCGTCTGATGAGATGTATACGAAGTGCTTGCCTAGACAGAAAACCCAGAATACAGGCATTCACCCTTCCAGTTTGCACGTGTTCACATTATTTAAAACCCAAAACCTTGACGAGATTTTGAAAACTCAAAGGGGTTCAAAACCTTACAATAGAGGGTTCAAAACCAAGTAATCAATCATCCTAGGACAGATGATTAGTTTTCAAAGCGGTTTTGAAATTTATGTTCTTATTGTGGTTGTCACCTAAGAATAAGTGACGGTATTGTTTTATGACTAAACGCAAGTAAACTCGCGTTAGGGTCCTAAGAAGGTTATAGACTAGGTCAAAGCATTACTAATAACCTAATTCCCTATAACCATTGGCTCTGATACCATCTTTTCTGTCACACCCCGACCACGTAGAACATACAAAACGTGGCGGAAACGTCGGGGAGTGTTGTAACAGAATTAATTGTTTCAAATCCATGGCAATTAAAGTTTCGTTTTATTAATCAAACACGAGAGTTACATTGTTTTAAACAAGAAACAAATAGTATATAACAAAAATTAACTAGTTCTTGTCTCGTTTTAAGTCACTAAGGCACAGGTCTGCCTAAGTATGTCTTGATAAGTCCTATGCATCATCTCCTGAAAACACATGTGAAAATAGGTACGTCAGCATAAAAATGCCTGTGAGATACATAGGTTTTGTGAAAACAGAATTCATGACTTATGTTTGAGAAAATGTTTAGTCATGAACCTTATAATTTGCTTTGTCTTGTAAATCATTTGAAAAACGATAAGATCAGATGATATGTATAAATAAATGTCAGGTTAAATGAATAACCATGTAAAAATGTGTTTGTATAAGATAAGTTATTTGTAAATCAATGTCTTGTGAAAAGTATGATATTTGTATAAAATGTTATATATCTCAAACTGAAATGATTCAAATAACGCTACGATATGTAATACCATATAAACACTTATATATAGGAAGTACCAGCGGCGTATCCACCATGCTTGTATAATATTACACACGCATCGTTACTTAATCACTTAATCAAACCAAACCACCAAAGTAATGTTTAACAATTGTAGAAATGTTTATGTATGGTCAAATACGGTTCACAGATACAAACGGTTCACAGATACAAACGGTTCACAGATACAAACGGTTCACATAGTCAAATGATTACAACGGTTCAAAATGCAGTATAATGTGTTCACATGCTGGATGAGCATATGCAATAGAAATGCAATGTAAAACAATGTACTAAGCATGCACACAAAGGACATACATAGCATAAGTGTAATGTAAAACAATGTACTAAGTATGAACTAAATGGACATACATAGCATAAAATGTAATGTAAAACGATGTACTAAGTACGCACACAATGGGCATACATAGCATGAACACAATGAAATCATGTACTATAATGTACTAACAAACATAGCAGGTATATGATGTGAAAACAGGGAAAGCATGAAAGTAACAAGTAGGCACATGTGTTCCACCCCAAAACGTTTGGAAAACAGTAAAAGAGGGGTCTATGTACTCACTTGAGATTGCTTAGAAGTCCTATGATAACCACCAAGCAACGCTAGAGATCACGGAATCAAACGGCACCTATTATAGGTAACTATGTTAATAAACCGGACCTAAATCGGAAGATCAGATAGAATGAGGGTTCGTAAACCAAACGAGTATGGAGACTCGTGTCATATGGTTTAACAAATCCTACATACTAAATGAAACCTAACATAAGTGCTTACGACCCATTACGACCCGTTTAGGAAGCTTATGCTACTTTAACGCGTCGTTCGCGTAAAACGCGTTCGGACCGCTTAACTAGCCCTATGACAAGTAACATATGCCTTAACATGTCTAACATTGTTGTCAAATCAGTTTAGATGTCAAAAGTTATGTTACATATGTTTAAAATGAATTTTGGCATCAAAGGGGTATTTTGGTAATTTACCTAAGGCATATAAACTACCTATCATACAACTACTTAAACGAAGCGACCATAAGGTATAACCTCGGAAGGTTATTACCTATATACTATGTTCACCTAATGTGCTTGGTCGGATCCTAATGATCGACCAAATGGGTCGGGTTCGAAAGTATAAGCGATTGTTTAGATCGCTTACCTTTACTACCCTAGACAAGCACAAAACTAAAAGTGACGAGCTAAGCATGTTAAAACATGCTTAACTAAGTTTAGAAAACAGGTTTGGTATCAAAACAAACGGTTTTGTTACCCATAAGTAGTTTGGTTACAAAATACGCAAGAAAACGTATCCTGACCGAAACTACGGCTCGCCACTGAGCCTAGATAACGTGGTAATCAGTAGGTATAGTCACTATGGACTATAACCATCGTGATCACGCTCACGTTATGAAGTTCAAATGAACTTCGCATCGACCATAAACTGGTCAATGCAGAAAGTCAAACAAAGTTTGACTTTCGGACTCGAAAAGCAATAAAAGAACGAAGGAACACTTACGAAGGGTCCCCGAATGCTAATCTAGATCAAAATAGCTCAGGTATGAAACAAAGGTTTCAACTTAGAGCACAAATGATCAGATTCTAGTGAGAAATGAAGTGAAATGGGTTGGGTATTTATAGTTTTCGGTCCAACGTTAGGATCGTTTCTTGGAAAAGAGGGAATGATCTCGCCCGTACACTTGTCGGAAGGTTGTGGTAACTGATATTGACCCACCACAAGAGTTGGACACATGGCATTGGCCTTTGGAAGGGGTTAAGGGCAGGAAACAGCAGCTGAAAAACAAGTTGCTGCATCTGACCTATGCTTGCGCACCGTAACAAATAACCCTTACGGTGCGCAAGGGCCAAGTTTGGCAGATTTACCATTTTAGTCCCTGCAGCCCAGAAACTTGTATTTTGATGCAAATTTGACACTTTTAAGCCCCGTTAACCTCATTTCAAAGCTATAAAATGAAGTTAAAGTATAGGGAAGTTAAAATGTGCTCAAAAATATCTCGGATGTCGGTTCGTTTAGCCGTACGATTGCGTTGTTCGGTTAATTACGACGGAATGCGCATAAGCGCGAAAAACGATCCAAATGGCGTGACAAATGGATTTTTCTTATGCCGAACACTAAAATAAAATGTTTTAGTGCTTACATAAATTTTTGGATGTCCGGATGTATTCAGAACGTAAGTTATGCGCGAAAATGCAAACTTGTGCACTTTTTGACACTTTTAGTCCCTGAATGACCCAAAAGTTTATTTTAGCATACCGAACACCTCAAAGCCTATTTCTAAGCTATGTAAAGGATATTTATGGTATGTTTAACTTATGGTCATGTTCCGGAATGTCTGTTACAGTTCAAATTGGCATACTTTCGCAGTTTATCAAGTTTAGTCCCTGTAAGCGATTTAACTTGATTTTGCCATACCAAAACCTTCAAAACTTATTTCTAAGTTATGTAAAGGTTATTTAAGGTATGTTAAGCCTATTTCACTATTCCAGAGTGTTTGTTGCATTAAACTGGTTATATTTACGCATCAGCGCGCGTATAACCTTCTAGAAAGCGATTTAGAGCTTTAATTCGAACAAGAGTTGATATGTGCAAAAAGGATACACATATTTATACAAGTCCCAAGTATGAAATACAATATTTCATTGGTTTGGCATTTGTTTGATGGTTGAAGTGACACAAGTGTCACAGATATCACGTTGGATATCAAGCCGCCGAGATGTTTAAAGAATATGCCACTACTTGCAATAGAACAAGACTTTCATGAAGAATTTCAAGGCTGGTTATACAATGAAAGCACAGCGGAAGCGGTGATCTCTCTATTTGACATGAAATATGGAGAATCTAGAAGGATCAGTGTGTTGGATCCTATTTGGCTGGTGAACTGTTCAAAGAAGGATATCGAGTGCTTATTTTATAACAAGATTGTGTACGAGAAGCGAGATAAAGTTCAATCGATGCAGTATCAGAAAATAGTGGATGTGTGCTTTGCTAAAGACATCAACCCCGGTAGGTATTGGAAGTCAAAATGAAGAGACATGGAGATTGATGAATTCTTGAAGAAGTATAAGCGTTAACAGAGATTCAAGGCAATTGCTGAAAAAGCTGCAAGGCTCGGTAGATACAAGCTAATAAGACCATATCCAACGGACCAGACAGCTATTGAGAAAGAGGAAAACAAGATCCCTCAATGGGATAGGAAGCGTGACGGTGATCCAGAGTACAGAAAGTACTGGAATGAAGTTGGTAGGCCGCTCAGACAAAAAATGCTTGAAGAGAAAGCAGAAAAGAGAAGGCAGAGGGCTAAGGAGAGAAGGCGCAGCAGGAAAACTGAATAAAGACTATGCAGGAAGGAACTACAGCTACATCCAAGGGGGAGTCTGTTTGTACATATGTCTGTAGCTTCTGTCTGCATCGAGTCTTGTATATTTTGTGTTGTGTATTTTTGTATATATATGAACTTGTATGTATGATTGTGTAAAGACAACCAAGGGAATGGCGCGTAATTGTAAAAGTGAAGTTCGTCGGTTGACAGATGTCATCCAATCGGATGGCCATCCGATCGGATGACCATCCGATCGAGTGACACTTATCACCCTCCTTGGTTGTTGCCTATAAATAGCTAGCTAGTGTTAGTGTTTAAGAACTTTTGCTGAACTTGATAGCGAAGCTCTGCCAGTCTGTATTTCTACCGAAACAGTTGTACTTTCACATCTTGAATAGAATTCAGACGAGATTAAACGTTGAATCTGTTGTTGTTGATTCCGTGACACTATCAAGGGATTCCGCACCTTGATCCTGATCGATCCAACCACGTTCCAACCGAACAGATCCTAATCAAACGGCCTAACAGTACTCATTTTTAGCTACACTTTTATGCGTTTTGAACATCTGAACTGCATATTTCATGACATACACTTAGAATACTCATGGAATACTTATTTTTGATGCACATGATTCATTTTTGTTGAATACATTTGTAACACCCTGAAAATATGAATTCTTATAATACAATAAAGTTGTAAATAAATAAGAAAAATAAAAGTTTACTAGGAATGATATTAACCTAGTTAAATAATTAGTTATGAGTAGTTAAGAGGTTAAAACAAAATAAAAACGAAAGTTGAGGGGCCAAAAGTGTTTAATTTGAAACTAATATTGATAAAACAAAAAAAATTAAAAACTCAAACACACTTAGTGTGCTGAGATCGAACCAGACAAGAGGGAGGGGGCGACCAGGTTCTCCAAAACCCTAACATCCACAAAACTCATCAATTGAAGGTTCAAATCTGATCCAAAACGAAACCCGAGCTAAGATTAGTGATCCTCATTGCAAGAGGGTTATAAGGTATGTAAAATTTGATGAAAATTCTCTACTTTAAATTCTCATGAATTTGGGAAATCCGAAATTTGATGATGCATGTTTGTTATTTGGATAGTATAGGGATGATATAGTGTCTAGGAGTAAAACCTAGAAAACAACATGTGAAATCATGTCTAAATTCTGGAAATTTCATGAAAACATTGAAGGTGATTCATGGGTTTTCTGAGAAATTGATAAACACTAGGGTTTTGAGCATTATTCTAGTGTAATATGGTTCATAGAAAGAGATTACTGAAATATGAATGTTAAATTTTATATATGAAAGCTTAATTGATGTAAATTCGGGCTAAATGATAAGTTAGGGACTTGTTATATAATCATGTAAAATTTTGCCCTTAAAGTGTTCGTACAAATGCCTCAAAGAAGGCTTAAAACTGAAATTTAAAGCTAAACCGCGTAATTGTGATGTTTTGGCAAATTATGCGATTTACGATTAAAAAGGAGTTCTAAACATGTTATGGTTGAACTCTATAGGAAAAGATACCGGAGCGTCGAGCGGACAAGCCGGTGGTGACTTGCGTTTGAAGGGCGTGCATTGAAGGTATGTAACTTAACTCGTTACATTAAGTGAATTGTTGTTAAATTATGTATAGTCCCATTGTAGTATAAAAGTTGTATTGATTTTAGCGACCATGATCGCTATTTAAATTCATAGGATTAGAGTTAGCAAGAAACCGTTTGGTAGTCATCATATTGGAGGATTCCATGAGATGAGCCAACGGGTCAAATAATGGTGTAAATTGTAGCGTTAGTGTTTTAATAGTTAGCAATGGCGATAATATTCACAAGAGCATTAAACCATGGGATTGGTAAGGAAATGCGGGTGATGATAAGCCCCGGATGATGGGTAAAAGGCGCCATAGGCATACTAGTGAAATAGTAGTAAAATGGTGTAGTTAGAGTGGGTCGAATAAATGCATAGTGACTTTTAGTCGTTCGACCCGTAGATCAAATTTTTGGTATGATAATTGTAATAGACACGTCGGTAATGAATTTAGAGAGGTATAGGAAACAGAATCACCTAAAACGGACAACCGAGTAAAAAGTTATGAGTATTTAAAGTTGAAATTGTGAATTTCCGGAGCTGGCAAATATGCAGGTCCAGTTTCTGAACCTGCTGGAAAACGTATTCCCCCGCGCCACGCGAGGGGAACATAGAGCACTGGCGCGACACGCGGGGGCACCCGCGCCACGCGAAGGTCCTTCGCGACACGCGACACGACAACTTTTAGAATTTTATTTTATTTTCCATGGTTCAATGCAAGAGCTTGTTTGTATGATCTAATTTAATGTCAAAACTAATAGTTTGAATGGTTTTGACTTTAGGAGATATGGGGACTTTACGAATGGCGATCAAGCAAGTTTTTGAAGAACCGAACACAAATCAATCAAGCTTCCGCATGAATTTAATATGTGTTTAAACAATGTTTTTGGGATGTAAACAAATTTCTTATTGTGTTTTGGATGTTTAACTAGTGGTTAGATGTAGTAACTTGATCACTTAGAACTTTAAAATTTTGTACAAGTGATATAATTAATCACTTTATTATCTTTAATCATGAATATATAACTAAATTCGTAAGAAATTTGACGGTTGTTACAAGTTGGTATCAGAGCTTAAGGTTGTCAACAAAGTGTTCGGTTCAAGCTTGATTGATCGTCTGGTAAGAATCAATTTATTATTTTAGTAGACTTTATCTTATGTAAGAAACAAGATGTAAATCAATGTGCATGGGAAGAGCGTGTTAACGCACTCAAACCTGGAAAGTGCACTAAAGGCGAACGGTTAAAGCAAGTTATGAACTTGGCTAAACCAAAGCAAATGAAGCTCTGTTATAAATTTCAGTTTCAAGATGTCGAAAGGAAACGATAATGATCCGGTGCCGACAAGCATCGAACAAATGAAAGAGATAATTGCCGAAGAAGTGGGGAAGGCAATTGAAGGTAGTCTATCCGGGTTTATAGACAAAATTCAAAACACGGTGTTGTCACTTGTCGAAGAACGAGTCAAAAGGTTGGAAGATAGTGTCAACCTTATGAAAGAGAAATCGGGAGAACGTAAGGGATGTTCGTACAAAGAGTTTATGGCGTGTAAACCGCCAATCTACAACGGGGAGGTTGACCCGATAATATGCCAGAGATGGTTAAGCGATGTTGAAGGAGTGTTTGAAAGAACCCATTGTGACGAAAGTGACTTTGTTGCTTACGGAACGGGTCAGTTGAGGGGTCAGGCCAAAGATTGGTGGGACAATAAAAAGAAGGAAATAGGAGCCGAAGCGGCGAGGGCCATGACATGGGAGGAGTTTAAGACGCCGTTTCTTAAACATCATAGTCCTAAGGCGGTCATTAATAGAATCAAGGAAGAGTTCATGCAACTTAGACACAAGGGCGAGACCATAGACAAGATCACGGCGACGTTTATGGATAAGATGAAGTTTTGCAATGAATTGGTGACGAATGAAGAACAGAAGATATACTACTACTATAACATGTTGAGTGCCGAGTATAGGGAGTTTATGACTCCTTCAAAATACGAGACCCTTACCGAGATCATAAACGTTGCTCGGGAATGGGAAATTGAATTGAAGAAACAAGTTGAAAGGGGTGAACGAAGGGCACATGATGTGAATCCAAGCCCTACAAAGAAAGCTCGAACTATGGAATCGGGAAAGAAAGTGGATGTTAAAGGCGGGTCGCCAAGTTGCAAGGTGTCTGGAAAGGGGCACAAGGGTCAGTGCCACTTCAAAGACAAGCCGTGTCCGGTATGTGGGAAGACGGGACACATCGCATCGTTATATCCCGGAAAGGTTTCCGTTTGCTATAAATGTTATCAGCCCGGCCACAAAAAGTCTGAATGCCCAGAATTGGTTGGAAAGAGGGACACTAAAGAATCTCCAACGGAAGCTCCAAAGGCGAAAGCTAGGTCCTTCCAACTTACAACAGTTGAAGCAAAGACAGAACCCGATGTGGTCTCAGGTATATTCGTAATAAACTCGATCCCCGCACGTGTATTATTTGATACGGGTGTGAATAAATCCTTTATTTCACATGGATTTATTCGACATCCTTCATTTGTGTTGACAAAATTACCTATGCCTTTAGAGGTTGAAATAGGAGATAACAAAAGTTTCATAGTATGTGATGTCTATCAAAGCTGCAAATTAAGCATCGATGATGAAGAATACTTGATAGACCTAATCCCGATGTCAATGGGAGAATTTCAAGTGGTTGTAGGAATGGATTGGCTATCTCGACACCACGCAAAGGTCGTGTGTTTCCGTAAGGAGATAAAGCTAACATCTCCGAGCGGAAAACACGTCACAATCTATGGCGAAAAAGGAGACAATCCTATAATATGCTTGATGATAAAAGCTCACAAGCTCATGAGGCATGGATGTAAAGCATTTATGATATACGCGAACGAGCCCGAGAAAGGATTACCGAAGATTGGAGACGTACCCATAGTACGTGACTTTGAAGATGTATTTCCGGATGATTTACCGGGAATGCCGCCCGAGCGGGAGGTAGAGTTCGGAATTGAATTAGTTCCGGGTGCGAAACCCGTAGCAAAAGCACCACACCGACTCGCAACGTCGGAATTACAAGAATTAATGTCGCAAATTCAAGACTTGCTTGATAAAGGATTCATAAGGCCGAGTGTGTCTCCTTGGGGCGCGCCCGTGCTATTCGTGAAAAAGAAGGACGGAAGCATACGCATGTGTATCGATTACCGGGAGTTGAACAAACTCATGGTAAAGAATCGATACCCGCTTCCGAGAATAGACGATCTATTCGACCAACTACAAGGTGCGAACTGGTTTTCAAAAATTGACCTTAGATCGGGGTATCACCAACTAAGAGTCAAGGAGGAGGATGTACCGAAGGCGGCTTTCCGCATGAGATACGGACATTACGAGTTCCTCGTGATGTCATTCGGACTGACAAATGCACCCGCGGCTTTTATGGACCTCATGAACCGGGTTTGCAAGCCGATGTTGGATAAATCGGTAATCGTGTTTATTGACGATATTCTGGTATACTCGAAAAATGAAGCAGAACATGCACGCCACTTGCAAGAGGTGCTAGAGACACTTAGGCAAGAAAAGTTGTATGCGAAATTCTCGAAATGCGCCTTCTGGTTGCGAGAGGTGCAATTCCTCGGCCACATCATAAGCGCCGATGGAATATTAGTAGATCCTTTAAAAATAGAGGCCGTGTCAAAATGGAGTCCTCCGAAGAATCCTTCGAAGATTAGAAGCTTCTTAGGGCTTGCGGGATACTATAGGAGATTCATTCAAGATTTCTCCAAGATTGCGTCACCGCTAACTAAGTTAACCCGAAAGGAGGAGAAGTTCATTTGGGGTGTCGAACAAGAAAGAGCATTTCAAACACTAAAAGAGAAGTTAACTCAAGCTCCGGTATTAACATTGCCGGATGGAGTTGAAGATTTGGTGGTTTATTCGGATGCTTCACTATCGGGGCTCGGATGCGTTCTGATGCAACGGGGCAAGGTAGCTTATGCCTCGAGACAATTGAAGATACACGAAAAGAAATATCCCACGCATGATCTCGAATTAGCTGCGGTGGTGTTTGCGTTAAAAATATGGAGGCACTATTTATACGGGGTAAAGTGCACCATATTCACTGATCACAAGAGCTTAAAATACTTCTTCGATCAGAAGGAGTTAAATATGCGACAGAGGCGATGGTTAGAAACGGTGAAGGATTTAGACTGTGAAATACACTACCATCCTGGAAAGGCAAATGTGGTGGCGGATGCTCTGAGCAGAAAAGCGGACTATGTCCCAATACGAGTAAGGTCGATGCAGCTCGTGGTGACCTCGGGTATACTTGAACGTATCCGAGAAGCGCAAGTAGAAGCAGTGAAAGAGGAGAACTGGAAGAAGGAAAGAATAATCGGCCAGCTAAAAGATTTGTCGGATGGAAAGAACGGGTTGAAGACTCGATCCGGAAGAATATGGGTTCCAAATACTTGTGGGGTGAAGATGCTTCTACTTGATGAAGCTCATAAATCCCGATATTCTATTCATCCGGGTTCGACCAAGATGTACAATGATCTGAAACAAAACTATTGGTGGCTCGGAATAAAGAGGGATGTGATAAAATATGTGGAGAAATGCTTGACTTGCTTACAAGTCAAGGCGGAACACCAGAAACCATATGGAAAGCTTCAACATCTGGAGGTCCCGGTTTGGAAATGGGAACATATCACTATGGACCTATTGACCAAACTACCTAAAACGATTCGGGGATTCGATGCTATATGGGAGATTGTGGATAGATTGACGAAGAGTGCACATTTTATTTCTATACGCGAAACATATACTTCTGAAAAGATGTCCGAGGTATATACAAACAAAATAGTGGCACGCCACGGAGTACCGGTATCCATTGTGTCGGATAGAGATACCCGGTTTACTTCAAATTTTTGGCGAGATTTTCAAGAACAAATGGGAACGAAACTCTTCATTAGCACCGCCTACCATCCTCAGACGGATGGGCAGAGTGAACGAACAATACAGACGCTAGAGGATATGTTAAGGGCATGTATCATCGACTTCGGTGGAAGTTGGGATGTTTATCTACCTTTGGCTGAATTTTCGTATAACAATAGTTATCATTCGAGTATCAGCATGGCACCTTACGAGATGCTATATGGTAGAAAATGCAGAACCCCGGTGTGTTGGGGTGAAGTGGATCCGCGTGAATTGGCACATAAAGATATAGTTCAGGCCACTAATGAGAAAATTGAAGTGGTGAGAGCCCATTTGAAAGCAGCCCAAGATAGGCAAAAGTCTTACGCCGGTTAAAGATGAAGACCGATTGAATTTTAGATAGGCGACATGGTCATGTTAAAGGTTTCCCCATGGAAGGGCGTTATCAGATTCAGAAAAAGAGAGAAACTAAGCCCGAGGTTTATCGGGCCATTTAAAATCATCGAACGGGTTGGCAAGGTGGCCTATCGCCTTGAGCTACCGGAAGAGTTGAGTGGAATACATGGAACGTTCCACGTGTCTTAGTTGCGAAAATGTCTAGCGGAGAAAACAGCTTATATCCATTACGACGATATCGAGGTGGATAATCGCCTGAATTATGCGGTAAGGCCAATATAGATTTTAGATCGAAAGGTTAAGCACTTGCGAAATAAACAAATCGATCAAGTCAAGATCAAGTGGGAGCATAGGAAGGGTTCGGACACTACATGGGAGTCCGAAGAGGAGATGCGACGTCTCTACCCTACACTATTCGGTATGTACTTTGGTTTCGGGGACGAAACCCCTTTTAAGGGGGGTGGACTTGTAACACCCCGAAAATATGAATTCTTATAATACAATAAAGTTGTAAATCAATAAGAATAATAAAAGTTTACTAGGAATGATATTAACCTAGTTAAATAATTAGTTATGAGTAGTTAAGAGGTTAAAACAAAATAAAAACGAAAGTTGAGGGGCCAAAAGTGTTTAATTTGAAACTAATATTGATAAAACAAAAAAAATTAAAAACTCAAACACACTTAGTGTGCTGAGATCGAACCAGACAAGAGGGAGGGGGCGACCAGGTTCTCCAAAACCCTAACATCCACAAAACTCATCAATTGAAGGTTCAAATCTGATCCAAAACGAAATCCGAGCTAAGATTAGTGATCCTCATTGCAAGAGGGTTATAAGGTATGTAAAATTTGATGAAAATTCTCTACTTTAAATTCTCATGAATTTGGGAAATCCGAAATTTGATGATGCATGTTTGTTATTTGGATAGTATAGGGATGATATAGTGTCTAGGAGTAAAACCTAGACAACAACATGTGAAATCATGTCTAAATTCTGGAAATTTCATGAAAACATTGAAGGTGATTCATGGGTTTTGTGAGAAATTGATAAACACTAGGGTTTTGAGAATTATTCTAGTGTAATATGGTTCATAGAAAGAGATTACTGAAATATGAATGTTAAATTTTATATATGAAAGCTTTATTGATGTAAATTCAGGCTAAATGATAAGTTAGGGAATTGTTATATAATCATGTAAAATTTTGCCCTTAAAGTGTTCGTAGAAATGCCTCAAAGAAGGCTTGAAACGGAAATTTAAAGCTAAACCGCGTAATTGTGATGTTTCGGCAAATTATGCGATTTACGATTAAAAAGGAGTTCTAAACATGTTATGGTTGAACTCTATAGGAAAAGATACCGGAGCGTCGAGCGGAGAAGCCGGTGGTGACTTGCGTTTGAAGGGCATGCATTGAAGGTATGTAACTTAACTCGTTACATTAAGTGAATTGTTGTTAAATTATATATAGTCCCATTGTAGTACTATTTAAATTCATAGGATTAGAGTTAGCAAGAAACCGTTTGGTAGTCATCATATTGGAGGATTCCATGAGATGAGCCAACGGGTCAAATAATGGTGTAAATTGTAGCGTTAGTATTTTAATAGTTAGCAATGGCGATAATATTCACAAGAGCATTAAACCATGGGATTGGTAAGGAAATGCGGGTGATAATAAGCCCCGGATGATGGGTAAAAGGCGCCATAGGCTTACGACGTTAATTAAGCAAATCCGGTGAAGTTTACGACGCAAGGAACGCAAAGTTGTGAGTTCATGCTCCCCCTTTTCTTTAACTGTTTTCAGTTTTTATAACTTCGGGGGTGAAATACATGTACAAAAGTACAATATTTATAATTGGTATGATATAAATACAAGAAGTACACTTGGTGAGAACGAGAACCAAGTGTGACAAAATATAAGATAATAAGAAACGCACTTGGTGAGGACGAGAACCAAGTTGGATGCGTTATGAGAAATGATAAAAAGAAACGCGCTTGGTGAGGACGAGAACCAAGTTGGATGCGTTATAAGAAATGATAAAAAGAAACGCGCTTGGTGAGGACGAGAACCAAGTAGGATGCGTTATGAGAAATAGTGTCACGAATAGGGTACAGAAGCACCATTAATCGTGTACATACTTAGACCGCAGAACAAAAGGTTAGATCTAACGGGTGCCTGGCAACCACACTCTCGGTGAGGGCGATTATCGAGTAGTGCTTTTGTGTCTCAGAATATACCAATTAAATGCCTTAGGTTTGGTGACTTCCTATGTCGTGTCACATGTTAATGGCTTTGCAACCCATTAACAATCCTGATATTTACAGAAATACTGTATTTATATAAAATTCATACCATACTGAAAATTGATATATAACTTGAAGTACGTGGGGTACTCAAGAAAATTGATATATAACTTGAAGTACGTGGGGTACTCAAGAAAATTGATATATAACTTGAAGTACGTGGAGTACTCAAGAAAAACTTGACTTATTCACAACTATGTTTTTATACAAAGTATACAAACGTGAAATACAAAACTGCATGAATTCACACCAACACTATGTTGACGTTTTTCCAAAAACTCACATGTATTTCAGGTAACTAGGATGGATGTGCGCGCGGTCTTACTTATGCTCGTGGATGTCGCTTGTGTTTAACTTTAAATAAAGTTGTAAACTTTTAAGACAATGTTTTAAGCTGTCTAGCGATGTAAACGCTAAACTTATGTTTTCAAATCATGGTATTTGATGTTATTTTACGAGCATGTAGCATGTTTATTCTTCGTATGCAATGAGAACCTTTCATGATCACACCTCGTGCTTCCGCCGCAGAAAGGGGTGTGACAGATTGGTATCAGAGCTGCCATTGTAGTGAACCAGGATTCCTTCTCGAGTCTAGTCTACAATCTCTAGGATCCATTCACGAAAACAATTTTCAAAGAGTTTTCATTGCATAAAACGTCCCGCGACATCCACTGCCTGAAACTGTCTACATGAGTCTAGAAAAGACACTACGAGACTTAGAGTGCACTTGAGTAGCACTTGTCGTTGACTAAGAAATTACTTGCAATTATGTGTTATAATTAGCATGTACTAGAAGTAGAATGTCACAAGTATACGTGACTTTACCTGAAAGCGATGGCCCATCTGAAGGAAGAAATATGAGGATGAAACGAACTGTGCGGACTGTGCAAGGAGTTACGTAATTATGGATGCATACATAATTATGGAAATTCAGTGCACAGAAACCACAGCAAGTCTTGTCACGTATAGATTCCCTCAGTGCAAGCCTACTAAGTACTCTGCTAGAGTAATAATTGTTTGATGTCACTTATGTGGTATATATACCTGTGAATATATATGATACTACTGTCTAGTGTGACGATATCAAACAAATGATTAACCCTGTTGTGTTATGTTCTGTCAGAACATGGCACCCAGGAAAGCTGTGAATGCTCGCAATGATGATCAACCTCCTCCTCCCCCACTGCCAAGAACTGCTGAAGAGCTGGACGCTCTACTGGAGGAAAGGATCTCCGCTGCTATCGCCCAGTACTAGGCGAACCAAACTCAAGACAGTGGTGGCCCAAGCAACGCTAGACGTAATGGGAACGGAGATTCATTTGGAGGCAATGTAGCTCAAGGTAATCTTAAGACAATTTGCTAAGCATGGAGAAATTTATGAACGGTCCTTGTTTCATTATTTCTTCGATTGCTCACATGTGAATTGGTGAATCAATTCCAGGCTGCACTTTCAAGCAGTTCCTCGACTGCAAGCCGATGAACTATGATGGCACAGGAGGTGCAGTAGCATTTGTGCGCTGGACGGAGAAGACTGAAGCTACTATCCGCATGAGCAAGTGTACCGCGGATCAGCAAGTCACTTTTGCTACTGGGTTATTCGTCGATGAAGCTCTGACTTGGTGGAACCTGCAAGCCCAAACTTTGGGTGATGATGCCGCTTATGGCCTAACTTGGGAGGAACTGAAGGAAAGAATGAGAGAGAAGTACTGCTCTCGTGCGGAACTCCAAAGGCTGGAAACAGAGTTCTGGCACTTGACTATGGAAGGTGCTGACATCAATGGTTACACTCGAAGGTTCCACGATCTGTCAAGAGTGCTTCCCTACATGGTGACTCCTGAATTTAAGCGTGTGGAACGCTACATCTGGGGACTGGCCTCAGAGTTTCGTGGCATGGTGACGTCGGCCAAACCACAAACAATCACCGAGGTTGTAACTCTGGCTGTCAACCTTACTGAAGATTGTGTTCGTATGAAGAAGCTATCACTGAACCCAACAGAGAAGACCGAGACACATGCTGAGTCGTCCGGTGACAAAAAGAGAAAACATGCAAACCTGAACCAAGCAACTCGTAACAATAAGGGTTTCAACAACAAGAAGCGTGACGCTAACCCGTCCCAGGAGGCGAAAACCCATGCAACCAAAGCATACCAAGGCTCCATACCTAGATGCCAAAAATGTAAGTATCATCATGAAGGAGCTTGTCGCATTCCAAGGTGTGACAAATGTGGTAAATTGGGTCATCAAACGGAAGACTGTTGGGGAATAGGAAAGAATCGAAGTGGAAACGGTGCTGGTAACAAGAATGGAAACGGGAAAGGGCAGAACCAAGGATGCTTCAAGTGTGGAAGCAATGATCATTTCATGAAGAACTGCCCAGAGAGAAACAATGCTCAGGCTAGAGCGTTTGTGATTGGAGCAAAGAACGCACACGAGGACCCTAACGTGGTCACCGGTACGTTTCTCATTAACAATCACTTTGCATCCATATTATTTGACACTGGCGCCGATTATAGCTTCATGTCTGTGGAATTTAAACGCATACTTGGAATAGAATCTAGTAGATTAGAAATTCCTTATTCCATAGAACTAGCCAATGGTAAACTCGTTGAATCAGGCGAAGTTGTTAGAGGCTGCACACTAGAACTTGGTGAACGAAGATTTAGCATCGACCTCCTACCTATTCAATTGGGTAGCTTCGATGTAGTAGTCGGGATGGACTGGTTGTCCAAGAACAAAGCTGAAGTTATTTGTCATGAGAAAATCATTCGCATCCCTTTAGCGAATGGTGAAACTCTCATCGTGCATGGAGAAAAGCGAGACGCACCTCTTCGAATCATCAGTTGTATGAAGGCACAGAAGTGCTTGAGGAAAGGATGTGTCGCTTTCCTAGCACACGTTATAGACAAGAAGGCTGTGGATCCAAAACTCGAAGACATTCCTGTGGTAAAGGAATTTCCTGATGTGTTCCCTGAAGATCTGCCAGGACTACCTCCGCAACGACAAGTCGAATTCCGTATAGACTTGGTTCCGGGAGCTGCTCCTGTAGCCAAGTCACCCTATCGACTTGCTCCATCCGAAATGAAAGAATTATCTACACAACTCCAGGAGTTGTTGGATAAAGGATTTATAAGGCCAAGCTTCTCACCCTGGGGAGCTCCAGTATTGTTCGTGAAGAAGAAGGATGGAACACTGCGGATGTGTATCGATTACAGGGAACTGAACAAGCTCACGATCAAGAATCGGTATCCGCTACCAAGGATTGATGACTTATTCGATCAACTGCAAGGATCAAGCTACTATTCCAAGATCGACCTTCGATCTGGATACCATCAGCTGAGAATCCAAGAGGAAAGCATACCAAAGACTGCATTCAGAACACGATATGGGCACTACGAATTTCTTGTGATGCCATTCGGACTAACAAATGCACCAGCGGTCTTTATGGATCTGATGAACCGCGTATGCAAACCATATCTCGATAAATTCGTGATTGTATTTATCGATGATATCCTGATTTACTCGCGAACGAAAGAAGCGCACGAGCAACATCTTAGAACCATCTTGGAACTACTGAAGAAAGAGAAACTTAATGCAAAGTTCTCGAAGTGCAAATTCTGGACTCGCGAAGTACAATTTCTTGGTCACGTGGTGAATGAGAAGGGCATTCATGTAGACCCGTCCAAGATAGAAGCAATAAAGAATTGGGAAGCTCCCAAGACCCCAACCGAAGTTCGTCAATTTTTGGGCTTAGCGGGCTACTATCGGCGATTCATTGAGAATTTCTCGAAGATAGCTCAACCGCTAACGACCCTTACACAGAAAGACAAGAAATACGACTGGGGTCATAAACAGGAAGAAGCCTTTCAGCTACTTAAGAACAAGCTCTGCGATGCACCAATACTATCATTACCCGAAGGCACTGAAGACTTCGTGGTATACTGTGACGCTTCACGACAAGGTTTGGGTTGCGTGCTCATGCAACGCCAAAAAGTCATCGCTTATGCTTCAAGACAACAGAAGGTTCACGAGAGAAATTATACCACTCACGACCTGGAGCTGGGTGCAGTGGTATTCGCGTTGAAGATTTGGCGACATTATTTATATGGTACTCGATGTACAATCTTCACAGATCACAAAAGCTTACAACACATATTTGATCAGAAGGAATTGAATATGCGCCAGCGACGTTGGGTCGAGCTGCTGAATGATTATAACTGTGAGATTAAGTACCATCCTGGAAAGGCGAACGTTGTAGCGGACGCGTTGAGCCGAAAAGAAAGGGTTAAGACCCTAAGGGTTCGAGCATTGGAAATGACGATTCGAACGAACCTCACTGCACGCATTCGTGATGCACAACAAGAAGCTCTTAAAGAAGAGAACCGTAAAGCTGAATACCTACGGGGTATGCTGAAATACATGGTGCCAAACGAAGAGGGAGCCTTATACTTCAAGAAGCGTATTTGGGTTCCACTCTATGGTGGTATACGAGAAGTCATCCTCAATGAAGCCCACAAATCGAGATATTCGATCCATCCAGGGTCGGACAAAATGTATCAAGACTTGAAAGAGTACTATTGGTGGCCGAGACTCAAAAGCGACATTGTTGTCTATGTTGGAAAATGCCTAACCTGTGCTAAGGTTAAGGCCGAATATCAGAAACCGTCCGGCCTACTACAACAACCAGAGATTCCCGTGTGGAAGTGGGAACAAATCTCGATGGACTTCATAACGAAATTACCCAGGACCCCGAGAGGGCACGATATGATATGGGTAATAGTTGATCGATTAACGAAGTCTGCGCACTTCCTACCGATCCGAGAAAAAGACAGCACTGGAAAGCTTGCTGAAATATACTTAAGAGAAATTGTGGCACGTCATGGAGTGCCAATCTCAATCATTTCAGACAGAGATGGATGCTTTGTCTCAAGAATCTGGCAATCATTTCAGGAAGCCTTTGGATCTCAGCTAGATCTGAGCACGGCATTCCATCCGCAAACAGACGGCCAGAGCGAACGGACTATACAAACGTTAGAAGATATGCTTCGCGCATGTGTCATGGATCTAGGCGGCAGCTGGGATACTCATCTACCTTTAGCTGAGTTTTCCTACAATAACAGTTATCATATGAGCATAAAAGCCGCGCCGTTCGAAGCTCTGTATGGCCGGAAATGCCGATCACCCTTATGTTGGGCAGATGCCGGAGATAAACGTATGGTTGGTCCTGAACTTGTACAAGAGACAACCGACAAGATTGCGCAGATCCGAGAGCGCATTAAGGCAGCTAGAGATCGACAAAAGAGCTACGCTGATCCGAATAGAAAATCAGTAGAATTCAAGGTGGGAGACAAAGTCTTGTTAAAAGTCTCACCTTGGAAGGGCGTAGTCAGATTTGGAAAGCGTGGAAAGCTGAATCCACGATATATCGGACCATTCAGAATATTGAAGAGAATTGGTACCGTGGCATACAAGTTGGAGTTACCGGAAGAACTTAATGGAGTACATGATACGTTTCATGTATCCAACCTGAAAAAGAGTACAACACAAGAAAACGTGATCATCCCGATGGATGAAGTGCATATTGATGAAGCCCTCCGATTTACAGAGCAGCCCGTTGAGGTTACCGACTGGAAAGTCAACAAGACCAGGAGGAGCAGTGTGAAGCTTGTCAAAGTACGTTGGAGCTCTAAGCACGGACCCGAGTACACATGGGAACGTGAAGACCAGTTCAAGAAAAAGTATCCCCACCTATTCAAGAAGACTCCAGCGAGAGTGAGTTCAGCCTGAATTTCGGGACGAAATTCTTTTAACGGGGGGAGACTGTGACAACTGGCACAAACCGGTAATTTCCGTACACTTTAATCATTATTTAATGATCACAATTATGTGCTTAATTGTCAGCAATGTCTGAACACATGATTAAACAAGTGAATTCATGCACGTTGTATACTACAAAATATTGCTTTATGCATAAACGAGAGCGTTGCGTCAGAAATAATAGTAAACTCACCGGTAAGACACACTGTGTCGACTGAACTGCAGAAAGCAGTCAGACATTATAATTGAGGCCTAGGTGTAGGTCCGATGACAAAAGTACATTAAAACCCAAGAGTACATGTAAGGGTTTAATTTATAGACATTGCGAAAGCAAAATTTAGCACTAAAAAGCACCCGAAACGCACTTTAAGTGCAGAATTTATATAATTCAGCAATAAATCAGCATTTAACCATATAAAGATTATGCAGAAATTTCGTTTTATTATCCAGAATATTTCCCTGAGTGTTGGGAATTGAAAGGATACAAAAAGGTACTTAAAAGACGCTAAAAAGTGTGATTTAGCACCTTAACGAATCGGTATCTAACCGAACAACCGGATATTACCCGGAACACCAAAATAATGCTAGAAGCATTGTTTTTATTTTTCTAAGCTAGTTAGGGTCCCCGAACACCCTAACACACCATATAAAACACCATACACTTAAACACTAAGCACTATACTTAAAAGCCTAACTAGATTACCTAACTAAACATTGAAATGAAACTAATACCCCCCCCCCCCCCAATCTTGGACGGTTGGACAAGGGATCCCAAGGGGGATTTCTTTCAAATATAATAATGGATATGCTTGAAGATTTGGGGGCACATAACACAAAGGATATTAGAAAGTTGGAGGATCTTTATTTAAACCATTAGACTACCATCATTCTTATTATCACAACTCATCACACACACACACCTCTCCTCCTCTCCACACCTTCGGCCGAGAACCACCAAGGCACCACCACCACTTTCAATCCAAGTTCATCCATTCCAAGTCCACTTGAAGGTGTAAGAAGGCGATTCACGAGGCGCGGTGCTTTCGGAAGTTGAAGAACCTCTACCGTTTGCTTTTACCCACTCAACTTTCATCATTTTTCTTCCCTAGCCTTGTGCTAGTAGTAAGTGATCTAAAACACCTTCTTGATCTTGTTTATGATGGTTAATAGATTATTTATTGGCTAAAAAGCAAGAACACACAAGAACATAACTAAAAGTCTTGAAAGAAAGATAAACTAGTTGGATAAAGAGTAGACATGTGTGTAAATCATGTGAATCTTGTATGATTGTTATTATTTGATGTTGTTGTTAGTAAAAACAAGATGGATCATCATCTAGACATACTAGTCCATGTTTGAAAGCATGAACTAGTAGGATGTAAAAGTTATAAAGTTAAAAGATGATGGATCCATCCATTCATAAGACATGAACTTGTGTAAACATAATTTTCCTTGTAAAATAAGACTCTAAACATGTAGATCTAAAGATCTACAAGTGGTTTTTCGGAAGAACCAAGCAAAAATATTAGTTTTGTTAAAACCTGGATCTTATCTGAACTAAAAGCATTTTTGGTAAATAAACAAGTGTGTAGACACATGTGTCACAAGAAAATTTAACAAAGAAATATTTTTGTGAATCTCGACTAGAAGTTGTGAAACTTCATATTCTTTAAAAATAAAGTTTTTAAGAAACTAAAATTATTTTTAAAGATAACAAGACTTACTAAATGTGCTAGTAAGTTACTACACATTTTTGTAAATATTCAAGTTCATGAAATGGAGGAATTAGTGATTATTGTTGATGATTATTGTTGATAATTGTTGTTGATGATTGATGACGATTTAAAAGAAAATAAACACATGTTTTGAAAACATGGGAAACCTCCATTTTTAGGGGAAACTCTGTCAAAATTTTTATAAATTTTGACACTTAGAAAATATAAGTTTTTAAGAAACTTATTCCCTAAAAATGTGCTTAAAAATATTACCAAGGTTTCCCTAATTTTTGGTGATTAGCAATGAGGATTTCTTCAAAAATAAAAATGGATAGTAAGTATATATTTTTGAGAGAAAAATATATATTATTTGATCACCAACTTGTGTGTTAAGTGTATATAGTATGTGTTATACGTGCTAGTGTATTAAGACTTAAAAATACACTAAATACTCATGAGGGGTATAAACATAAAAATACACATACAACATACAAGATACATAATTCGGGTGCAAAGTGCAAAACACGAGATACTTATATTAATTTTAGAGAAAATAATATAAGTAAGATACGTAGTTAAAAATATAGAATATTTTTAACACAAGAGTATATACACAAAAGAGAGTGACTGTACTTGTGCGACGCAAGTCTAGTGACTAACGTTAAGAAAACGCGTATAGGTTACGACGTTAATTAAGCAAATCCGGTGAAGTTTACGACGCAAGGAACGCAAAGTTGTGAGTTCATGCTCCCCCTTTTCTTTAACTGTTTTCAGTTTTTATAACTTCGGGGGTGAAATACATGTACAAAAGTACAATATTTATAATTGGTATGATATAAATACAAGAAGTACACTTGGTGAGAACGAGAACCAAGTGTGACAAAATATAAGATAATAAGAAACGCACTTGGTGAGGACGAGAACCAAGTTGGATGTGTTATGAGAAATGATAAAAAGAAACGCGCTTGGTGAGGACGAGAACCAAGTTGGATGCGTTATAAGAAATGATAAAAAGAAACGCGCTTGGTGAGGACGAGAACCAAGTAGGATGCGTTATGAGAAATAGTGTCACGAATAGGGTACAGAAGCACCATTAATCGTGTACATACTTAGACCGCAGAACAAAAGGTTAGATCTAACGGGTGCCTGGCAGCCACACTCTCGGTGAGGGCGAGAATCGAGTAGTGCTTTTGTGTCTCAGAATATACCAATTAAATGCCTTAGGTTTGGTGACTTCCTATGTCGTGTCACATGTTAATGGCTTTGCAACCCATTAACAATCCTGATATTTACAGAAATACTGTATTTATATAAAATTCATACCATACTGAAAATTGATATATAACTTGAAGTACGTGGGGTACTCAAGAAAATTGATATATAACTTGAAGTACGTGGGGTACTCAAGAAAATTGATATATAACTTGAAGTACGTGGAGTACTCAAGAAAAACTTGATTTATTCACAACTATGTTTTTATACAAAGTATACAAACGTGAAATACAAAACTGCATGAATTCACACCAACATTATGTTGACGTTTTTCCAAAAACTCACATGTATTTCAGGTAACTAGGATGGATGTGCGCGCGGTCTTGCTTATGCTCGTGGATGTCGCTTGTGTTTAACTTTAAATAAAGTTGTAAACTTTTAAGACAATGTTTTAAGCTGTCTAGCGATGTAAACGCTAAACTTATGTTTTCAAATCATGGTATTTGATGTTATTTTACGAGCATGTAGCATGTTTACTCTTCGTATGCAATGAGAACCTTTCATGACCACACCTCGTGCTTCCGCCGCAGAAAGGGGTGTGACAATCTAAATGACATCTTTAGGACTCAGACGAAAGTCCAACATCTAATATACATTAAACCCGAACTAGGAGTGCAAGGGTTTGGTTTAAAACCCTCCCGAAGTCCGATAACACTAAAAACTGCCCGAAAAGCACTAAAAGCGACAATTTCAACATTTTTCCGCAGAAATTCTGCAGAAATCAGCCTTTTAATATCTTAGATATTTACTAGTGTTTTGCAAGTGGATCAAGTGGTAAAGTGTGGTGAAAAGTTATAACATCTAATTACCATAATCATCTAAGCACATTACATAACATTTCATCTTCTTTTTCACACACTTAAGAACTCTCTCAATATTCATACTTTAGCCAAGAACACCATCAAAAACCTTCACCTTTTTAACCTTCTTTGATGATCAAGATGGAGCTTGATGATACTTAGGATGATCTAAAGACACTACAAGAAGAAGCAAGCCTTTCCATCCATTCAAAAGCTTTCAAAACCCCAAGATCAACATTTTTCTTTTCTTTGATCATCATCTAGATCATCCCTAGCCACAAGTGCTAGAAGTAAGCCTCTAAAATCTCTTTTTCATACTTATTTATGTATTATTTGTTTAAAGAACATGTAATAAACTAAACAATCATACAAAATAATATGAAAATACAAAGAAGCAAAATAAAAATCATGATATATAGTTTGTTTATGTTATGATTTGAAGCTTATTTCTTGCATATTTGATCTAGTTTTAATGATTAGCATATGAATAACTTGTTAGATGATGTTTAAAAACATGATCTAACAAGTGTACATGAAAATGTTTAAGGGTTTTCTTAAGCATAAATGTTAGAATGGATGATCATAATCTTTGATTTTGTTAAAGTATATAAGGTTTTTCACTAAAAATAATACTTTTACAAAGTTATAAAAAGAAACATACAAGATGGGTTTTTGTAAAAAGTTTGATAAAACTAGAAGTAAAGCATGGATTTTGAACTAGTTAACATATGTTATGATCATACCGAAACCCTACATGTTATTGATTTCATCTTGTTAAGATTTTGCTATAAATCTCATATGTTTTTATTAAGAATAATATGAGAAAATTGTTGGTGATTTTTATAAGAAAAAGATATGTTTTATTTAACATGGCTAAGTATATATTTCAAAGGAAATACGGACATTTTTCTTAAAAATCATGTGTTATAAAAACTATCATTTTTGACAAAATCTTTATTAGAATAGAAAGATTTTAAAGAATAGTTTTTATAAAAGCAAAACTAGTTATAAATGTATATTATTGAGAAAATATATATTTAGTTATCTTAACAACTTATGTGCTATATGTTATTTATTTGTATTAGTTATATATATGAAAACTAGGACTTGAATACAATGGTACAAATAAACACAAGGCACATTACAACTAATGTCTTACAAGACTACACATAAATACGCCTTAAAAACAACTTATGGACGATCCGAGCCTTCGGACACAACTTATGGACAAATCAGACTTACGGACAAATATACGGACTATATATGTAATAAGGACTATAATACACAATATATCGACAACTTGGTAAAACTACGTTTTCTAAACCGAATAAGTAACTATATATTTTCTACAATATACAAAATATATTACTTATGGTTTATAATAAAAATGTATTGTTTTTTAAATATATAAACATACAAATATATTTCTTATCATCTAAAATATATTGTTTTAGTAAAAGACTAAAATTATATTTTTAGAACTAATCTTAAACATAGATTATTTTTAAGATATTTTCTATACCTTTTACAAAGTATAACACATATATTTTTATGAAATATATCTTAGAATATATAAGTATATATATTCTAAGAATACAAGATCACATATGACAAACACGCGAACATACGTATTCCTATACGTGCAACGATATGCACATTCACATCGCCTAACACTTGGTGAAAACACATTTATACAACTACGATACAACTCACGAGAAACTAGAATATATATTTGGCGAAATATATATACACTAAACAGTTATCAGTTAATACATCTAAAACACAGTTCAACGAATAACAAAGACATACAAGTCTTAACACATATTCAAGATAAAAGACTTGTACTCAAGTCATTACAAAGACCGAAGAGTCTAACAAATATAGAACATTTGTAGGTCATGACACTATTCAGGACGACCGCACGTGAGATCACAGTTATCTCCTATTCACGGACGCAATTCTGTGAGTTCATGTCCCCTCTTCATTTTAAATGCTTTACAACTTTACAACTATCGGGGAAATACATGTGCAATAGTATGATAACTCAAAGAATGAAAAACCATAGATCATGTGCGATTAGGGTCATACATCTAAGCGTCATTAATCCAGTTTGGACCTAGGTACAGAGGGTTAGATCTAATGGGTTTTGGCGAGCCCCACTCTTGGTCGTGGATCCATACAGACGAGTGCGTTTGTATCCCAGTCGATAGTAGTCTACATGAAATCGTCTAGGTTTGGATTGCTTCCTAATTTGTCACACATATTAATGTCCTCGTGAAAAACAATTTCATTGACGCTTTACATACTACATCTTTACATACTAGCTTTCATCTTATACAACTCACATTTTACAGATACATTTTATACAACTTACATTTTACAGATACATTTTATACAACTCACATTTTACAAGATACATCTTATACAACTAAACTGCATGAACTCGCCAACTTTTGTTGATATTTTTCAAGTTAACATGTATTTCAGGGAATTAGTGGACCATGCAGATATTTCAGTTCAAGAAAGCAAGAATAAAGACTCCATGCCAACTTTTGAAAGGTTTGCCCATTATATACCGCCTCCTTGCGGTGATATAGTGGTCAAAGCCTTGACATTTTAAGACTTACATTTTGATGAATGAAACAATGACAAGTTATTTTCATTTGATGGTTTGTAACCAATACATTTAACTTATGTTGCGTTCTTTTGAAATGATTCTGACAATGGCATTGGAGCTTGTTTTTATTCATTTAGTATGTTCACTTATATTATTATGCAATGAGAACCGATCATATCACACCTCGCGCTTCCACTACGAGCGGGTATGACAGCCCATCCGTCTGAATGAACTGGACTTGGTGTTTTCCGTTGTTTGAACCCGTCAACACCTCTATCTCCGTTAAACAAAACCGTTGTTCAAGAAAATTTTTACAAAAACTTCAGCTCAGCCCATCTGTCCGAATAGACAATGTCCATCCGTCCGGATGAACTGACCCTGACGATTTCTGTTGTTTGATTCCTATTATCACGACTGTTAAAACGTTTTTAATCAAAACTTCAACAATTTTAACGGTTCACAAACAACCACAATCCATCCGCCCGAATGGACCATGTCCATCCGTCCAGATAGACTCAGTTGCCACACCAAATCCTTTCTTTCTACTTTTAAACATCGGTTACACATCAGATCCTTTTGTTCCAACAGAAATAGCCCATTCGTCTAAAAGGATAAAGCCATCCGACCGAATGGACAAAAGCCCATTCGTCTGGATGAAGTCCATCCGTCCGGATGGAGCCCATCCGTCCGGATGGACTAGACCCATCCGTTCAGATAGACTGTTGAACACTTAACTCGCTTTTTACACCACTTGACACTCTGATTTTCAATCATGTCAACACTTAGAAGACTTATGCCTCTGTTCCCGTACACAGGCTAATCCGGCGCTCCCTTTAATCCAACCAGACCGTGTCTAGCTGTTAAACACACACTGTGAGTATACTCAAACCCATTTTCGTTTAACGCAATTTTGGGTGTTACATACGTTCTCTATCAAAACACAACACACAACGCAAACATTTTTAACGCTAACCGCTCCCGCATGCTATACGTGATTAGTTGAATGCCTGTTACTATGCTTATATAGTGATATTTGCCAGACCACCTTTAGCAACGATAGTAATATAGTTTGGACTCAGCACCTGATGTTTCAGGGGTTGCTAAGGATCACATTACTTTACTTCACATGTTTACTTCGGTGAACATGTGTCACACATACTCTACTCGCAGTCACGTGGTTAGGATGTATCATTGTTGGTAGTTTACATGCATCGCCCATTACGTGTTACATGTTGGTTATGCGTAAACGCTTTTATACTATATCTTTGCAAACTTGTGTACTCACCTTTACTTTATGTATTGACTTTTATTTTAACGTATGTGACAGGTTGATGGTCTATTTGCTGCAATGGATTAGGAAGTCTAGAAACTCACTAAATATAATCTGAGGTGTCGGAATGGAATTTTGAGACTGAACATCTGTAATCACTATTTTGAAATATTTTTTTAATAGTATGGGATGATAAACCTTATAAATATTGTCATTTAATAGTTGTTATGGATTCTCTTGAACAATCTGTTTCGCTCAGTGCCACGCCCCGATGATTCCACCATCGGTTGGGGTGTGACAGATTGGTAACATAGCTATAACTATAGGGAATTAGGTCGAGTCATATAGAACAGACCTAGTCTATAGTCTAGATACCCAAAACAGACCTTTCGTATGAACCCACTTGGGGCTTTGTACGAACCCGTATGCTGTTATACTCTCGTTCAAACTTGCAATGTTATACTACCGCTTTGTACGAACCCACATACTACAGCTTAGTATGGAGGCAACCTTTCCTAAGGTTGAAAAATGTTTTGCCTTTCCTAAGGACACAATACACACGTTTTGAAAACGCTCGTATAACACAAACGAGTGATTAAATAATATTTCGGTTGTTCCTACTTTTGTCGTATTTCTTTCGTAAACTCTTGTACTCTCGAGATTCGATTAATGCTATGGGATTAAATTATATTTTAAACGCATATTACAACGCTTGTTTAATGATAGTTGTAGCATTTAAACGCTATTTATAACGATTATTACTTAAATGCTTATCGCAATGCAAACTCAACGCAAACTCGAAATCCGGATTTATTTATGTGCTTATATTATTTGTGTGATTACTTGCTTAATATGTTATATGTGTTTGATAAATGCTCAAACGCAAACTTTCGCAACTCGATAAAACGCAACGCAACACTAAACAAACGAACCAAAGTTGGAACACTAACAAACACGAACTTAGCCTTCCGAATGGGCCATCCACCCGAATGGAGCCCATCCGTCTGGATGAGGCTCATCCGCCCGGATGGAGCCATCCGGATATACCCCATCTGCCCTCAACGTAAGCCTTCACCCCTCTCCTATAAATAGAAGCCTCGTGTCTTCATTTCAGCTCTTCACCTCCACTCATCCGCTCCCTAGACTCCAACTGCGATTCAAGACTATTTGTAAGCTTTCGCCCCGATTTCTATCTCCATTTCACTCCTACTCCATCTTCTTGCTTTATAATCACAAATACACGCACACATTCTTCAAGTTTTACTTAAAATCACTGATTTTAGACCACTCGAAGATGGTTTCCACTCGTTTTGCTTAGGCAAACTGTTGTGGAGCATCACTCAATCGAGATTGGTTCAAGATCCAAAGGATTTTCACATTTTTCAACTTATTTATGAAATTTCTCTTCGATTTTCATATGCTAGAATCTGAGTTTCTTTGATTGTGTTGTTTAATTAAATGATTAATGTAAGATGGTAAAACAGAGATGTATTGCAGCGGAAATAGAAATTAAACTTTATAACACAATCATAAGAGAATAGTTTTCAGCAAACATGATTTCATTAATCGAATGATTGTATGAATTACAAGATTCAACTATGCATGCATGCAACACTAAACTCCCCCTCAACCTGAGCTCACAGTTAGTTCGTACAAGATGAATGTGTGCAGAAGAGCTAATAGAACAGTACAGGCACTGTTCTTTTTATAGTACAATCCTAACCACTGAGCATCTAATGATGACGTCACCTAGACAGTGACATCTAACAGACTAACAACCTCTAAACACTGATCTATACTAAAACTATTACATTAAACAACTGATACATAAAACACTGATGTTGCTTTCCACTGTTGTTACCTAAGCACTGATGTTGCATATCAGTGCTTTCTTCAATGGTTGACCAGGCCTTGAATCAGCAGTGCTTTGTCTTCATCAGTACTTTGACAAACAGCAGTTGTTAGGTCTTCAGTCTTTACAATCAGCAGTTCTTTGAAGAGCAGTTGTTGAGAGATCAATACTTGAAGTCATCAGTTGATAGAAGCACTGCCATTGGAGGGAACTTAGGACATGCATTGTTTATTAATGATCAACTGTTGAGAACCAGTTTTGGCTTTCAATATCATCTGTTCTTCTAGGTTTGATTACATGGGCCAACATCATAAAACATTGGTGGAATCGGGACTCCATCAGACTCTCGACTCATCCCATAGTCGAGAGCCGACTCAAAAATTGATTCCCACCAAAGAGATGGACCGACTAATGGGCCGAACATGAATCTTCATCAAGAACAGAACATTCGATCGAATGGGCAAAGCCCATCCGTCCGAATGAACTGGGCTTGGTGTTTTCCGTTGTTTGAACCCGTCAACACGTCCGTCTCCGTTAAACAAAACCGTTGTTCAAGAAAACTTTTACAAAAACTTCAGCTCAGCCCATCTATCTGAATGGACAATGTCCATCCGTCCGGATGAACTGACCCTAACGATTTCCGTTGTTTGATTCCTGTTATCACGACTGTTAAAACGTTTTTAATCAAAACTTCAACAATTTTAACGGTTCACAAACAACCACAGTCCATCCGCCCGAATGGACCATGTTTATCCGTCCGGATAGACTCGGTTGCCACACCAAATCCTTTCTTTATACTTTTAAACATCGGTTACACATCAGATCATTTCGTTCCAACAGAAATAGCCCATCCGTCTGAAAGGATAAAGCCATCCGACCGAATGGACAAAAGCCCATTCGTCCGGATGCAGCCCATCCGTCTGAATGGACTAGACCCATCCGTCCGGATAGACTGTTGAACACTTAACTCGCTTTTTACACCACTCGACACTCTGATTTTCAACCGTGTCAGCACTTAGAAGACTTATGCCTCTGTTCCCGTATGCGGGCTGATCCGACGCTCTCTTCAATCCAACCAGATCATGTCTAGCTGTTAAACACGCACTGTGAGTATACTCGAACCCATTTTCGTTTAACGCACTTTTGGGTGTTACATACGTTCTCTATCAAAGCACAACACACAAAACAAACACTTTTAACGCTAACCGCTCCCGCATGCTATACGTGATTAGTTGAATGCCTGTTACTATGCTTATACAGTGATACTTGCCAGACCGCCTTTAGCAACGATAGTACTATAGTTTGGACTCAGCACCTGATGTGTCAGGGGTTGCTAAGGATCACATTACTTTACTTCACGTGTTTACTTCGGTGAACATGTTTCGCACATACTCTACTCGCAGTCACGTGGTTAGGATGTATCATTGTTGGAGTTTATATAGGATCGGGATTCAATCTAAACGAGACGATCAGAAGAGTTCTAGACCAAATCAGAGGCGGAAATCATTGATTTGATCTTCATTGCAGCTAGATTTACACTGAGAAGTAGATTAAATGTCGATTGTATTGATTTGACAACGTTACATGAGCTAGCGACACTTCAGAAGAGCTTCGCTACTGGAATCAGAAAGTTACAAATGAAGACC
Source organism: Helianthus tuberosus (assembly GCA_030545235.1). NCBI lineage: Eukaryota > Viridiplantae > Streptophyta > Magnoliopsida > Asterales > Asteraceae > Helianthus > Helianthus tuberosus. Next base: position 60,683,770 of record CM060432.1, on the reverse strand, counting down.
CAAGACCACCTATTTATAGGAAATGCCAGGTCGCACGAACCAGACTTGCTAGGTCGCATGAACTGGCCAGGTCGCATGAACCTGCTGGTTCAGGCCTGTTTCCCGTTTCTCTCGTACAACGTGTCCTGGTCTATCTATTCTATTACAAGACTCGATACAAGACGAAGTCAACAGACATATGCACTAACAAACTCCCCCTTGGATGATGACGAGTCTTCAGTGTATTGAGTCTTCAGTCTTGATCGGTCTTCTCGCTCTTTCCAAAGTATCTTTCTCTATAAGCATCCTCATCAATCTCTATCTTCTTCTATCAGAATCTCAACCTGGCTCTATCCTATCTCTAATTCTCTTTATCAGGTCTCTTGATTCCTTAAGCTTATCAGCATTAGCAGCTTCTATCTCGAATGTTGTTCCAATAACTGAATCTGGCTCTTATGTCTTCAGACTCCCCCTTTCGATAAGCTGGGATCGCAGTCTGGAATTCACTATCTGCAGGCTTTGGATTGGAAACCTAGCTCTAATCTGCATATGCTTATGCGGAAAATCCTCAGGAATCAAAACCTAGCTTTTTCAAAGCTTTTTACCTGCACATACTCTACCCAAAACATAAGGTTTTTCATTTTAAAAACATTTATAGAAACTACTTGAAACATTCTCAAATCAACATGATCTCTCATTTATGATCTCTGCTTAACCACTTGTATTTGTAACATTCAAATTTTGATTTCAAATTAATGAACCATTTAATCATTTCAAAATCATTTCTCATTTCAAACAAACTCTCCCAACCATTGTTGTTCATCATCTTCAACACTTGGAATTTTGAAAATCAGCTTTCCAAGATCAGTTGTCGAAAATAAGATGAAATAATTTTTTTTTTTGAATTTTCAAAATTTTATGCTAAAACACACTGAAAATCTTTTTGGATTTTGAGAAATAAACTATATACAGACATCTTTTTGTGAGTTTGTGTAAGAGGATTATATCAGTTTATGATAAATCACTAGCACCGTTGAGCTTTAAACACTTTAAGTTTTAAACGATTCACTTAGATTGTCAGTTTACTGATCCACTTAAATTTTCACACAAAGTTCAATTGATTCGAGATACGAGATTAGTGTTTTCATAGACTTAACTTATTCGCGTGTCCCACCTCAGAATATACTCCCGTATCCAGACTCCTATATTCAGTCTTACAGGTGAATGTACACTAATGATATCTGTAAACGGGTAATGCGAGGCCATGAGAGCTCAGGTTAGAACTTCCGTTCAGACAAAGAGATGATGGCTCGACTTTAGGTGTGTCCCGTTTGGGGATCTTTTCTTCAACAGCACATGATTTGCATTTTTCAATGTTTCATCATTTTTTATGCTGAGGGTGGGCTTTATGATTAAAGCAGTGCAGAGTATTATACGAGGACTAGGCTATTGCTCCCGCAAAATCAGAAGTCCTGGTATAATACCCCAGATATCATCACGCACAAAGACTTAGTATGTCAGAAATAGAAAGCCCTTCAAACAAGATTTCAGGGGTTACCTATATATCCGAGAGATGTTCCCCACGTGATAAGTAAGCATTTGATATTTAGGTTTATATCTCGAAAACAATCTACTAAGCGTGTAAAAACCTACTGGCATATCATCAGTGAGATCGTTTATTACATCTTAACTTTCCAATTCTTTAGCGTACTGTGATTGTCTACTGATGTACTATCATTTCCTCTTTTTCACAACAAAAACTCATTTTTTATTTTTTGATGTTTTTGGATTTTTTATTTTATCATGTTTTTGGATTTTTCAAATTTTCAAAAGTTCTAAATTTTTTACTCCCCCTAAAATCAAAAATATGTTTCAATTTATGATTTTCCGGGAAAATTTGAAAGTAAAAGCAATAAACTGTACAAATAAAATGACAAACTGATGTGAATTGCTTCAATTCTCCATTCTCTTGGCGTAAACAATCAGAACTCCCCCGGACAACAAACTATTTTCCCATTATGATTTCAAAACACTTAAGTTTGTTTTAATCAAAATGGTTTTTCCGGAAAATTAGTTTTTGTTGATTTCACACATCGTGGGGATTCATTCATCACTTTGTTCTTTTAACCACTTGTAAGTTCACTTTTCCTTTTCTTTAACCACTTGTATGAAAGTTAAATCAAGTTCAACTTAATGACCTTGATTAACCACTTGTAGGTTCTTATCAACAATACTACTTGTAAGTCGAAATATCACAGTTGTGAATTTCTCAAGAAAGATGCCGATTCCTACTCCCCAATTACCAACCTGGGAGTTCCGGCAAGTCAGGATTTCAAACAAAGAATGCTGACACCCAAGCCTGACCAGCTTTGGGTGCATCCGAGTTATTTTCACTCGGTGTGTAAGTTCTTCTCTTTGATTCATAAAATTCTTTTACCCCTTTGGCCCTACCATCGACCATTTTTCCAAAAATATGTTTTACTTTCCCATTGAAAGCCTTTTCGACATCGAATTCTTTCTTATCAGAATAGAACTGATTCGAAATCTCTAATTTTCCAACTTTTTGTTTTAAATTTTCAGTCCGCAATGGTGGAAAGTTTGCGTCATCCATTGGCGGAACTGAATTTTCTTCTTTTAGTTCAACTTGTGGCTCCTCTGACTTTGACGAATCAGATTCATCGCCAGATTTAACCTCTGGTTTCTTAGCAACCCACTTTTGATTGTTAAGATTCACATTTCTTTTGTAAAACCTTTTAGAACACTCACCAACTTCATATGTTGAGTTTTTTAAACATTTTAAATTTTTCAGTTAGTGGTTCGGTTTTATCAACAACTTTTTCTTTGAGTTTAGAAGACACTCCCTGTTGTGTGTTGGTTGCCTTTGGACAGTTCTAGGCGATGTGACCAACTTCATTGCATCGGTAACAGGTTCTTGTCTCCTTTTTCTGATTAGCTTCATTCTTCTCATGTTTCTGTTTTTCTTCAAGAAACGCTTTGTTCGATTGCTTCCAGAATGAACTCTTTTTCTCTTCTTCAGAACTTGCCCCTGAAACAAATACAGTTTTTGATTTAAAATCTTTAATATTTTGATTATTTTCAACATCAAAACCCAACCCCTTCTTTTTGAAATTGCTCTTATAATTCGGTTTCTTTTGATAACCTGGACCGAAACCTTTCTTCTTTTTTAAACGTTGTTGAACTCTAGAAGTATATTTAGGTTTTGAAAATCCCATTTTATCTTTTATTTCTGAAAACTTTATTTTTATCAATTTAAAAACTGTTTTAATATTTTCAATTTTGACATTTTTAATTGGAAATTCCTCATCAAAATACAATTTTTCGGAATCATTCAAAGTATATGCAACTTTGAGTGTTTCGTCATTCAAATTAATTTTTGATAACAGAAATTCTTTATTGTAAACCCTTTTGACTGATGATTTCGAACTGTTGACTGATGAACTTGAACTCTCAGATTCAGACTTTGACTCTGACTCCTCATCCTTATCCAACACCTGATCAACCACTTTCTTTATTAACTCAGACTCATGATCAGTGTCAGACGATGTGAATGTGACGTCAATGTTGTCTGGTAACTCATCAGTTGTTTCAGACATTAACTTTATATTGACTGCCTTTTTGACTAGTTCCGAATTTAGTTTTCTGGGAGAATAACCTTCCCAGATCGGAGGCGGACACTTGTTATAATTCGCACTTTGTTTCTTACCAGTATCCGTATCTTCCGACTTATTATCTTGAAAGGCTTCAAAACCTGCTACGGTCGGATAGATTCTATCAATCAAGTAATCAGAACTTGAGTAACTCATTAGCAATCGTCTGATTCGTTCATTCTCAATCTTTTCAGTCTCCAATTCCTGCTTCAACTTTGCACACTCATCAATATAGTGATTGATGGCCTTCTGCTTAGACATCATCACTGCATTCATCATTGTCAAAGCATCTTCCCTTTCTAAGTTTGTCTTTTCCAACTGGTTAACTGTTCTGTTCAACACATCATAAGATTCTTTCATGTACTTAACATCGAACAACAATTTTTCTTTCATCTTGTCTAGCTCACTAAACTTCTTATATTTTTCTTCACAATGTTTGCATGGTTCCAAACATTTCAGACAAGGTTTTGTGACCTCTACAATCTTTTCAATCTCAACAATTTTAACTTCTTCACTCTGTTCATACTTCTCTTCCACCTGAACATGTTAGGATCGGAGGCTCTCATGATTGTGTTTGTTTGTATAATTTGAACAAATTAAATAGAGATAAACAGATTTTAAATGCAGCGGAAATGAACAACAAACTTTGTAAACACAATTATAAAGGGAAATAGATTTGATAAACACATGAATTGCATCAGTTGAAAGATTACAAAGTAAATCAAAAGATTACAAGCATGCTTACAAACTAAACTCCCCCTCAGCCTGATACTCCAATGGTTGGTTGCACAAGATGAAAGGATTGAATTGAGGAGAAGAACTCACTCAAAACGATCAAATGTAACAGTACAGAGTACTGTTCCATTTATAGACAATCCAAACCACTGAGACATCTCAGCTGACGTCACCATGAAAGCGACGTCTAACAGCCTAACAACCTGTATCTACTGTTCTTATACAAACACTGCTAAACCTAACCACTGACTATACATAAAACAGATGACATACTAAACTACTGCTCTCTCTTTACATCAGTGCTTTCCTCAAGGTTGATCAGTCCTTGATTTGGCAGTGCTTTGTCATCAGTAGATTGTACCAGCAGTGCTTAGTTCTCAGCAGTCTTATGGGCTTCATCAGTAGTTTTGAAGAACAGCAGTAGTTGTATCCGGGCAGTGGATATAAGACCATCAGCTGTTATAATCACTTTCAAGGGAGAAGACTTAGTGTAAACAGCTGCTTATTGTGAATCCACTGTTGTAAACCAGTTTTGGCTTTCATTATCTGTTCCTCTGGTAGGGTTCAATCCCAACAATCTCCCCCTGGAACAGATAATGCCAAAACACTTCATTATTTTGGATCTTTATTCCTTATCAGAAGTTCCCTTTCTTGTCTTTTAAATTCTTCTTCAAATTCTTTGGAACTTATGTCATCCTCATCCCTACACAATGAAAGTTCAAGGAGATCCTACAAATCTTCAACACTAAGGCCTAGTGCTTCTTTCCTTGATATGTACTTCATTTCACCATTGGATCTGACTAGGGTCAATACATGGGTCTTTTGATCAGAGAGCCACTTTAGTACTTTTGAACCCAATGGGTTTCTTGGGAGAGATTTATTTTCTGATGAGCTTGGAGATTTTGGCCTTGAGAAAAATTGTAAAGCAGTATCCTGAACTTCAGACATTCGTTTAAAAGCCTCTTCTATGACTTCATTTGCTGCAGCTATGTCTTCTGTAGCTTCTTGTTCAATCAGCTCTTGCCTTTTTCTTTGTTCAAGTTTAGTGTCTGTGATATCTGCTGCAGGTTTCGTTAATACCCTTTTGAAAAGGTTTTGAAGGCTCACTGAACTATCTTCTTTTAGACCCATTTTCTTGATGGCTTCTGTGAAGTACTCAGCTTCCTTTTCTTTTTCTTCTTCACTGGTCAGCAGTTTTCCTTTTTCTTGGTTTTCCACAAGGATAGGGTTATCTGCTGATGTGAGCAGTGTTTTAAGAGCATCCAGCTGTTGTTCCATCTTGTTGTAGTCTGGCTTTTTAGAAGTGTATGGGACTGTTGTCCTTCTTTTCTTCAGCCTTTCATAAGCTTCGTCGGTATACTGCTTTGTCCATATTGCTATGGCTTCAGCAGTATCCACCTTAGCATCTATCAATTCCTGTTTCTTCTTCTTGTACTCGGATGTCAGATCAACAATAAGCTTTTTGTATTTGTTCCAATTAGGAGTTGTCTTCTTCTTTCTTGGATCATTTTTAATCCTTTCAATTCTGTTAGCTTCATGCTTTAAAGCGATCATTGGCCATTCTTCAAACTGTTTTTCTTCAGCTGAATAGAATTTTTCTTTCATTATATATGCAAGATATTCTTTTCTCATTTGTTTTTGTTGATCTGCCTTTTCTTTGCTCAGATCTTGTGCATAGTTTTCCATCAGCTTTACTTTTGTGAGCAAAAATTCCAATTTTTCAGAAATGGCTTCATCACTTTGATCTTTGCATTCGAGTTTAGCTCTAATCTTTGCTTGTCTTGCTTTCATCTCAAGATATTCATCCATGTCTTCTGGGACTATGAAGCCTATGAGAGAAGGAAATCTTCTTTTTGAAGGATCATCCTCAGTATAAAATTGTTTCATCTCATTTTTCACAGCTTCTAGTTCCAGTGGATATTTAGCAGCAACAGGATCATACTTTTCATCAGTAGCCTGAGTTGTTTCTCTTTTTCTTTTGTGAAGCTTTGGAGAGGATTTTGGTTGTGATGTAGGAATGATGAGAGCAGTGGTGGATGGTTGACAAACAACTGTTGAAACAACTGGTGTTTCAACCACTGTGGTCATTACAACTACTGATGTGTCAGTAGATGTCATCTGCTTTTGAGCAGGGGTTGAAGATGGTGAAGTTGTTTTTGGTGGTGGTGATGGAGAATCATCATCAGGAATGAAAACCCTTCTCCTTTTTATTGTAGGAGAGGCTGATGATGTCTTGGGTGGATCAGTGGTTTGAGTGATGGAAAGTGTCTGACTAACAGGTGTTGAAACAACTGGTGTTTCAACCACTGTTGTCATTACAACAGATGTTGTAACATCTGATGTCTTCTGCTTTTTAGCAGGAGGTGATGGTGGTGGTGGTAAGGCAGTGGTTTTGGTGTGTGTTGTAGTGGTGTGTGTTGATGAGAAGGCAGCTGTTTGGCTAGCAGTTTTTGAAACCACTGTTGTATCAGCTTTTGTTATTCGAGGTTTGGAACCTTTTGGAAGTGGTTTAGATGTCTGTTTTTCTTGTGTTGGTTCAATATACAGACCATCTTCAATTCCCTTTTTCTTCAACTGTTTGATTTTCTCCCCCTTTTTGGCATTATCTGGAAGGGGGTTATCCATGAAGAGGATAGTGGAGGGAACTTTTCCAGTGGTGCTTTGGATGCTGGCCTTTATAGCCTTTATGTCTGCTTGAGTGTCTTTGAATCTTGATTCCACCATGTTTGTCAGCATTTGTACATGCATTGCATGTTGCTGATCAGCCGTTTGTTTTTGCTTTTCAAGCAGAGGTTGGAATAAGTTCCACAACTCATTTGCAGCAGGTGCAGGTGGTGCAGGTGCTTGAGAAGGAACAGCAGTGGATTGTGCTTTTTTAGCATTTAACAGCTGTTGCACCATATCCTTTATTTCAGCAACTGATGTTTCGAGTTTTTCAACTCTGCCCGTCAATTCCTGATATTTTGAATCATCACCCACTTTAATGGGTTCATCTGATTCCCCACCAGCAGTGGTTGTACCAATGTGTGACTTAGGAACTAAGTCCCAAAAATCACCCATTGATGCCCCTTGTTCTTGGTACTGGGGACTTCTTTCTTCAGCACTTGACAACCTTGTTATTTTACCAGTGGTCAAAACATACTCACTAGTGGTTACCAGAGGTGCTATGGAAGAAATTGCCTTCAAGGGAGTCTTACTAATGAAACAACTGTCCAACTGAGGATCTGTTGATCCATCACTTGTAGTTGCTGCTCCACTTGAACTACCACCAAGAGTTACTTGTAACTCTAGGGGTGTAACCTCCTCAGTTGTTGCTGGGATAGCAGAGGTAGTAGCATCAGACCCAGTCACTTGTGGGAGTATACTCTCAGTGATAGGTGATAGAGAGGAACTGGTTTGTGTCTGAGCTATAGCGACTGCATGCAACAAGGGTATTATTGTTTGTGGTAATATGATTGGTGAGGGTATGGGTGTTGAAAGAGACATGTCCTTGGGATCAGGACTGAGGAAGATGGATCCGATTGGGTCCAGAGCTTCATATTGTGGGGTCCCTGTGCTTACAACCTGATCCTTTTGTGAGGATGCAGGAGGAGTTTGAGGCAATGGTGGAGATCTTTCTACCAACTGCTGTGAGGAAGTAGCAACAGTGGTTTGTGGTGACATTTGTTTTATCACTGGCAGTTGCTCTGGGATCTCATCTTCCAGAGTTGCCTTTGTTTTGGGTTTGGTGGGTTTTCTGGATGTTTTCTTTTTGGTCTTTTTGGTAGTGGTAGGTGTGGGTTTCAAAGCAGTGGTAGTGCTGCTATGATCACCTGGAGCAGTGGGCTCAGCAGCAGATGTCTGAGGAGCAGTGGTAACTGTTAAATTCTGCTCAGACACCTCTGCTTTTGTTTTTATTGGTGCCATCATTCTAGAAAATGTTTCAATTGTTAGCCCTTTTATTTGAAAATAGACACCCTGTTTGAGCAAATTTTCATTTTCTTTTTCAATTTTTTGTTTAAAGTAATAGCTTAAAAATCTTGGAAAAAGTAAAAATGCTTTGCTATCAACGTTTTTCACCAAGTCATTAAAGATCTCCTGGGAATAGTTGTAATTTTCATTCTTTAAAATAGCATAACCCAGACATTGAATCTTCAATGGTATTTCCTTAAACGTTGTTGTTTTATTTTAAACACACATCAAAAGTGTGTGAAATAAAAACCTTGGTGTAGAAGGGAAGTAACCTTTTTGTAAGGTATCTACCTTTGATTGTTCTGCATATCCCCTTTTTAGAAAATCAGCTTTTAACTCGTTTTTGGGAAAAGATGTTTTACCTTTCTGATCATCGAGTTTGAAGACTTCTGAGATTGATTGCGGAGTAATTTGAATCGCTTTACCCTGTATCGAGGAGTTGATGGCTACTACTTTATCGTCTTGTTTTTCAAGAGTAGCATTTTTCCAGAACTCTCTCTGGGTTTGTTGGTAAATGGGAGCATCTGCTATCAACAAAGTTTTGTACTTTGATTCAGATAATGTGTGGTTGTTTGAGGGTTTTGTAAGTAGACCCAAATAGTTGTGAGGGGATTTGTATGGTATTTCAATGGATTCAGCGGCCGTTTGATCGACCTCTTTGGAAGATGATGGTGATTTTGGTTTTGATTTTGATTTTGATTTTGATTTTGATTTCGTCATTTTGAAAAGGAAGAAGAAGAATAGAGAATGATTTGGGAAGAAGGGTTGAAAACTGCTTTGAGAAGAGAATTTTACAATTCAATTCGACAGTGTAAAACCCTGTTTGGGGGTTTTGATCAGGGTTTTATTAAGGGAAAAATGAGTGCTGATGTGGCAGCGGTTACAAAGATCTGAGGGCTAAAAACTGACCACGTGCCAACCTCTGATGAAGTGGATGAAGAGTGGAGGACAGTTGTTTTGAAAACCACTGATGTACCAAGCCTCAGTAGTTACAACGGTAATAATGTGATAACAGTGGATGATTTTTACTATCAGTAGATAGCATATCAGTGGTTAAGACACTGATTTTGAACATCAGTGCTTGCCAAGAAATTGAAGGATCAGTGGCTGACTTTCAGCAGTGGACAGTATTTAGGAAACAAATGTTTGAACAAAACAGTGGTTAAGGATAAGGTAATGGTAATGATTTGAAAGACTAGTATGTCAGCAACTGTTTTGAGAATTTTCATTCAAGGTTTTCCCACATGTCATTTACACATTTTGAAGTTTTTACAACTCCTTGACAGTGGTTTAGTACCCTAGATGATATAAACTTTTTACTAAGGCAACTCGTTCTTGCTACAATAGATTGATCAGTTTTAAAACAAACTTGAGTTAGATATGACCTTGATACTTGTACCAATTTCCTTTTGATCTCTTTTGAGGATAATATAACCAACAAAAATAAAGGTTATACATCCTGACAGGAGATTGAAACTTTTACTAACAAAAACCAGTAAAAGTTCAAAATATATTATCCTTAAAAAAATAAAGAATGATATATCCTGCCTTATTCGAGAGAATCCTTTTTCAAAAAAAATAAAGGATTTTCTGAAAACAACATCAAAAAGACTCTGATATAATTTTCACTGAAACTCCTAATCATATCAATCTCAAGCTTATGAAAATGGTCAGTGGTTTGACAACAGTAGTATGAAATTTTAAGTACATTTTGACCACTGTTTGGTACCATTCTCTTGTTGATTGATTGACAACAGAAAAATGAGGACACAAGATCACATGAGTTTTCGAAAATCCTGGTGTAGATTTTGTTACCATGTGATGATTCTGAAAATTTGTCTAGTCCTTTTGAAGGTTTATTCTCTGCGAATACTATTGTTACCTGAACCTTTTCCTGAACCAATGAATGCACACAGTTGCTTAATGATCATTGTTACCCCAACTTTTAACTCTTAAGTGTTTTATATTTATACTCCTTTTCTTTTGACTTCAAAAGTTTTGAGATAAACACACTTTTTGAGTTATTATGAGTATCTTCTTCCCTTTTTACCCTTCCCATTCATAGGTACTGAAATACTCACTGGGAGGCAGTTATTGAAGGGAATACTTATTCCAAAATCATTTTGCAGTAATGTTTTGAGAGATTTGGTCATTTATACACATGCTCATGCCAAATTTCACATCACCTATGATCTGGACATTTTTGACCCCTGATTTTCTTAATGTAATTTTAACTAGGTTGGTTTGTTCCTTTTGAGGATCTCAACCTGTTTTTCAACACATAAGATCAGGTGACTAAAGTTTTAATTTCCCTCTCTTTCGTTAGCAAAAACACTAATGTTTTTATGAACATAGGTTTTTGTTAATCCGAGGTTCATACTTTAGCATCTAATATAATGAAAACATCAAAAATTTCATAACAACAATTGAAATCAATTTTGAAAAGAAGAAATAATATCATAGTTCAACAGATATGTTTTCAGATCTGAAAACTATGAGTGACTTATGCATGACATCACTTGTTGTGTGAAATTTGTGTGTATTATGACATCTTGGTTGTTTTACAGAGTATTTGAATAACGGCTTTAAGCATGATCACTCGTTACTCTGTTTTTCAACTAAATACAACCAACCTTAGTATCAATGAATTTTGAGCTGAACTGTTATGTCAAATTGATTGTTAGATCGAATTTGACTGTCCAAGCTCTGATACCAATTGTTAGGATCGGAGGCTCTTATGATTGTGTTTGTTTGTATAATTTGAACAAATTAAATAGAGATAAACAGATTTTAAATGCAGCGGAAATGAACAACAAACTTTGTAAACGCAATCATAAAGGGAAATAGATTTGATAAACACATGAATTGCATCAGTTGAAAGATTACAAAGTAAATCAAAAGATTACAAGCATGCTTACAAACTAAACTCCCCCTCAGCCTGATACTCCAATGGTTGGTTGCACAAGATGAAAGGATTGAATTGAGGAGAAGAACTCACTCAAAACAATCAAATGTAACAGTACAGAGTACTGTTCCATTTATAGACAATCCAAACCACTGAGACATCTCAGCTGACGTCACCATGAAAGCGACGTCTAACAGCCTAACAACCTGTATCTATTGTTCTTATACAAACACTGCTAAACCTAACCACTGACTATACATAAAACAGATGACATACTAAACTACTGCTCTCTCTTTACATCAGTGCTTTCCTCAGGGTTGATCAGTCCTTGATTGGGCAGTGCTTTGTCATCAGTAGATTGTACCAGCAGTGCTTAGTTCTCAGCAGTCTTATGGGCTTCATCAGTAGTTTTGAAGAACTACAGTAGTTGTATCCGGGCAGTGGATATAAGACCATCAGCTGTTATAATCACTTTCAAGGGAGAAGACTTAGTGTAAACAGCTGCTTATTGTGAATCCACTGTTGTGAACCAGTTTTGGCTTTCATTATTTGTTCCTCTGGTAGGGTTCAATCCCAACAGAACAACATTCTCACATTTTACCTCTTTCTTTTCTTTTGCTGCTCGTTTCTCCTTTAGCTTCTTCAATTTATCTGCAAAATAAAATTTGAAACTTTCAGGAGATAAATGAGTTTTACCAATGTTTATTTGTTTAATTTCTTCATCATCATCACTGCTATCAATTGATGATTGATCAAAGACTGGCGTCTTTTCTGAACTATCTTCTGAAGAGACAGACTCTCCATCTTGACTTTTCTCATCATTTGCAAACACCTCCATCCATTCTTTCATCAACTCTGGCTCTTGAATGATCTGTGCAATAAATGCTCTAAACTTTGAGTTACTTTCAGCCGGAATATATTTGTCCCAACTAAATCCCTCTGGCAATCTTTCATCTTCTTGATCTGAAGGCATATTAATACAAGCTTTCTTCTTTCCATCTTCAATCTGAATAGAACGGGATGATGACGGTTGTTGAGCTACCTAATGATATATTGCTTTACGATAATATTCATTGTTCCCGAAAGGATTCTGAGCTCCACCTGCTTCTCGGTTGGTACATTCCCTCTTGAAATGTCCTTTTTCCCTGCACCGAAAACAAGTAACTTTAGACTTATCAAAACCTAAAGTAGAAACATTAGCATCACGTAAGTCATCTCTTCCTGTAATCCGCTTAAATTTCTCAGCTCTCCTCAACACACTCGCTAAACACCACTTAATATCCATTAACTCCATTTCCTCAGCATCAATCTGATCGTAATCCTCTTTTGTTAACATAGGATTTCCAATCCTTCCCGCAACCAAACTCTCATATGATTCTAACACAGTAACTGCTAATGCCATATGACCTTTAGCGACTTCTTCAGAGAAATTCTGACCGTTCTGAAGATGCAACGTGATGTTACATTGTAGCACATGACCATTACCATTGTTTGAGCTTTGAGACTGATAATTTGAAGTTGAAACATTAGGATTAACACTCGGATATGAAGAAAATCCACTGTTGTTTATTGAACTTTGATTGAGTGATCCGGATGAGTTTTCTGCGCTGAAAGTAGTCTGGATCTTTGGACTAGCTTCAACATTTTGAACATTACCTTTGAAATACATCTTGATATCTTGTTGACCACTTGAATTGTTCATTCTAGCAATCTTTTGTTGTTCAAGATCTTGTCCTTCAAGTTTTTCAATGAATTGAGCAATTGACAATCTATCATACTCTCCAGTATTCTTCAAAATCATAAGATATGTACCCCATTCATTTTGAGGTAAAGCATCGGCTAATTTTTCAACCCATTCCTCTCGATCTTTTTTGATATCCAACCGAGTCATTGAACGCACTAAATGACAATATCTCTCAATAAGAGTCTTTGTAGTTTCACCCGGCAAACTTGAGAACAATTCAAATTCTTTCTTTAATAATGATTTTTTATTCTTGATCATCTCCATACTTCCTTCGAATTTTGTGTGAAGTGCTTCCCAAATCGAACGTGCACTACCATCATGTTGAAGTAATACGAAAATGTCTTCTTTCATAGCTTGTTGAAGTAAACTGATCATCATTTTTTCTGCCTTGTACATGTCTCTCTCTTTATCCAAAAATTCAGAAATAATCTTTATAACTCCCATATCAGAACGAGGTCGAACGTACTTAGTTTCAATACACTCCCAAGACCTTAAATGGTTTGCTTGAACCCAATTCTTGAACCATTCTTGCCGACTGTAATATTCTTCAATGCTAATCAGTTTTGGGGGTTTCTGCAAAGTTCCCGTTTCATTTTCCATGTTTACGTTCTGAGCAACGGTAACAGGAGTAACCGGGGCAGTAGCAAATGCGTTGTAAAATTCAGAATCCATGTTTCGGTATGAAAAATTTCACAAACTATCGATTTCAAACAGTCTAGAATGTCACGCGAAAACCGTATGAACTCATGCGATCTGGTTGCACAAATCTCAAACGACATGTGATTTATAACACACTCCGTACGACCTGAAGCGATTTCCACATGGTCTGGTAACTTATCAAACACCTCGTACGACCTGATTTCAAATTACAAGTGATCTGGCCAAATTCAAATGATCTGAACCTGGTTCAGCTTCATGCGATCTGGTTTTTCAAACGGTTTGACAACTTCCAAACAACCTGGCCCAATTCCAAATGACCTGTTTTATCAAACCGTGCGACCTGATAATGTCTCAAACACTCTGATTTGGTGCGATCTGGGTCAAACCGTGCGACCTGAACTTGATTTCACGCGACCTGACTAGTTTTTCACACGACCTGAATCACTTTCAAACGATTTGAAGACCTGTTAATCAAACTGTAAGACCTGATTGTTCAGCTCGTGCGACCTGAATGATTTCCAAACGACCTAAACTCAGTTCTTGCGACTTGGATTCCAATTTCAAACGATCTGGATTAATTGTCAAACGATCTGGTGATTTTCAAGCGGTTTTGGTCCAAAAGTTCATGATTTTATCAAATTTTATCAATTTTTAGGTTGAATTTGGTTCTTATTTGTTCACGGATTGATTAAAACTCAGTTTCACATGTTATTTGTCAAAATCAGATCATTTTAGCCGTGAAAACGTTCTTATTTTGAAGAAAAAGTGTAGAAAATGAGTAGAAATCAGTTGTTTATGAAGAGATCAAGCTGAAATGGTAAGAACTCTTCCTCCTGAGCTCTGATACCACTTGTAGGATCGGGGATTCGATCTAAATGAGTCGATCAGAAGAGTTCTAGACCAAATCAGAGGCGGAATTCATTGATTTGATCTTCATTGCAGCTAGATTTACACTTAGAAGTAGATTAAATGTCGATTGTATTGATATGACAAAGTTACACGAGCTGACAACACTTCAGTAGAGCTTCGCTACTGGAATCCAAAAGTTACAAATGAAGACCCAAGACCACCTATATATAGGAATGCCAGAAAGCATGAACCAGACCTGCCAGGTCGCACGAACTGGCCAGGTCGCATGAACCTGCCAGGTTGCATGAACCTGCTGGTTCAGGCCTGTTTCTCGTTTCTCTCGTACAACGTGTCCTGGTCTATCTATTCTATTACAAGACTCGATACAAGACGAAGTCAACAGACATATGCACTAACAGTTTACATGCATCGCCCGTTACGTGTTACATGTTGGTTATGCGTAAACACTTTTTATACTACATCTATGCAAACTTGTGTACTCACCTTTACCTTATGTATTGACTTTTATTTTAACGTATGTGACAGGTTGATGGTCTGTTTGCTGCAATGGATTTGGAAGTTTAGAAACTCACTAAATATAATCTGAGCTGTCGGAATGGAATTTGTTTTGAGACTGGATATTTGTAATGACTGTTTTGAAATATTTGTTTAATAGTATGTGATGTTAAACCTTATAAATATTGTCATTTAATAGTTGTTATGGATTCTCTTGAACAATCTGGTTCGCTCAGTGCCACGCCCCGATGATTCCGCCATCGGTTGGGGTGTGACATGAGGGGACAAAAATATAAGAATCAAAATTTTGACGATCAAAACATAAAAGAAGAAAACAAAAGAGGGACTCCTACCAAAATCAAAATCCTACCGAAATTGGGGTCAACATTAAAAGCATCAAAATTTCATATAGGTAAGGATGTAATTTGATATATATATAATATTACTATATATTACTAAAAGAATTGAAATGAATAGTGATTTTAATATTATAATAATATATAATTTTTTTAATACTTTTATTATTTTAATATTATAATAATAGTTATTTTCTTTACTTTTTAACTTTAATCCTTTTTTAATATCAGGGGTTGGGATAAGCTTGGTGTCAACCAGTATCGAACCAGTACTGGTATCAAAAATACTGGTATGGTCCTGTTCGGTATCAGTACATCAAGTTAAATGTCGCAACCCCCGTCCCCTATCTGTCCCGGGAACGGGCGGCCGCGAGACCAGTTTTGGTGGTATCGGTATTTATCATTTTGGCAGCGGAAATTACATCAGGATCGTAGTTAGGAAATATTTTATCAGAGTAAAATACCACGCTTTTAATATATTAAACACATGGGAAAATCCCAAGTTTCAAGTACACATATTTTTCGTAGGGAAAAACCCTATTTTATTTAAGTAAAAACATCTCTTTATTCAGGTAACTTTTATAGCCACTTTTTCCAAGCCTTCAGTGTTGTCCAGCTGGCTTCTATTTAGCTTTCACATTTTGTTACCTGAAATGCGTTTAAAAACATTTTGTCAGTGGGAAATACTGGTGAGTGAATCCCAGTTTAATCAAGAAGAATTTTATCTTTTAACAGTATTGAGAGCTATTACAATGTTTATTTCTACACAATTACTCATTCAGTACTGTCAATCCTGACTGGTGGGTCATATTACACATTGGCTAACTCTTTGTCCAATGGTAACGTGTTCCACATTTTGTATACAAAACCCCCAATATACCGGCAGTAATTGAAGAACTACAAAGACTCAATCACTACTAATCATATATAAAATTATTTAAGGTTTTGTAAAAACAGTTTACAAAAAGGAGATTACTCACATTGATACTTTTGGTTTTCCTTTAAGGTTTCCAAGTGATTATCTATTAAAAACACAAATGCACACTCGTTAGTATAATAACCCAATATTTACATTAGTAATACCCTCCCCGAGACGGCATTCCAATGACTACGTCGGGCAGAACCACGACAGCCATTACGGAACCCTGAATCAATCGGGCAGCGTATCTAATACGTAACCGGGGTTATAATACTTACAACGGGGTAGATCTTCGTTAATTAGGGGGTATTATACCCGAGTATAGCTTATACTATGTGATAATTCGAGAGAGAAAGAAATGTGTGAGCGAGTTGGGACTGAATGCTCGACCTCTCTATATATAGTGTTGATCTCGGACTCCTTCGCGGCCCACGTAAGCTGAAGGATAATCCTTCGCGGCCCGCGACGTAGGTCTGTTGGGCCTTGCTATGTCTAGTCAGCACTTATAGCCTCGACACTTTGCACGACACGTGGCAGCACCGGGCGCAGCCCTGGTGACTGACTGTCGCACCCCGTGTAAGATGTAGCCAAAGGCTACGCGGCCCGCGAGCGACTCCATTTTCTGATTTTTATTTAATTTTTAATTATATACAGTATCTTGGGCTCGGTTTTCACATACGGGGTATATATTGAGACATATAAGGGTATTTTAATTATATTAGGGATGTCGGAAGTTATTTTGGAGGGTTGTTATATCCTCCCCACCTTCTTTTAGAGCTCGTCCTCGAGATCTACTGAAATAAGTGTGGGTATTTCCTTTGCATTTCTGATTCAAGCTCCCATGTGTACTCTGGTCCTCTTTTGGAGTCCCATTTCACTTTGACTAGAACTAATCTCTTGTGCTTGAGGTTCTTAACTTTCCTGTCTTCAATCTGTAGAGGTCTTTCTACAAATTTTAACTGTTCATTTACCTCTATATCCTTAAGAGGTACCATCAGTGATTCATCAGCTAAACATTTCTTGAGATTAGATACATAAAATACATCATGTATTCCTGCCATTTCCTCTGGCAGTTGTAGCTGATAGGCTACAGATCCTATTCTTCTAATAATCTCAAAAGGTCCAATATACCTGGGGCTTAGCTTTCCCCTTTTGATGAATCTTACCACTCCTTTCCAAGGAGAGACTTTCAATAATACTTTATCTCCTACCTGAAATTCCAATGGTTTTCGTCTGTTATCAGCATAACTCTTTTGTCGATCACGTGCTGCTTTCAGTCGTTCCTTGACTTGAATGATCTTGTCTGTCGTTTCTTGTACTATCTAAGGTCCGGATAGTTTCTTTTCTCCAATTTCTGCCCAACAGACTGGCGTTCAGCACTTTCGTCCATAAAGTGCTTCGAATGGTGCAGCATTGATACTTGTGTGATAACTGTTATTATAAGAAAATTCTATCAATGGTAAGTGATCGTCCCAATTGCCTCTGAAATCAATTACACAAGCTCTAAGCATGTCCTCTATTGTCTGAATTGTCCTTTCGCTTTGTCCGCCCGTTTGAGGATGATAAGCGGTGCTTAGATTCAACTGGGTTCCCATTGCTTTTTGGAAACTTGACAAAAAATGAGAGGTAAAGCGACTATCTCTGTCAGAAACAATTGATAAAGGAATTTCATGTAATGAAACTATTTCATTTACATATAATTTAGCTAATTGTTCCATACTGAAAGTGTGACAACTTGCACAAAACCGGTAATTTCCGTAAAATTTAATTAATTACTTAATATCTGCAATTATGTGCTTAAATGTCAACATTGTCTGATTTCATGCTATACTTGTGAATTCATGCACGTTTTATACTTCAAATATGGCTTTATGCATTACTATTAGCGTTGCGTCAGAAATACTAGTAAACTCACCGGTAAGACACATTGTGTCAGCAATTCTGTAGAAAGCAGTCAGACAATAGAATTGGGGCCCAGGAGTAGGTCCAACATCTAAAATACATTAAAACCCAAGTATGGATACAAGGGTTAACATATAGACTTTCCGGAAGCTAAAATATGCACTAAAAAACACCCGAAACACACTTTAAATGCTGAATTTTACATATTTCAGCAAAATTCAGCATTGTGACAAGTTTGTAACATGTAAAAATATGACTAAATGGTCCTGAATGCTTTCCTAAGTGTCGGGAATTAAAGGTGTCACGAAAGGGTACTTAAAGATTACTAAACGGAATAGTTTGACACTTTAACGAACCGGTATCTAACCGAACAACCGGACACTACCCGAAACACCAAAATTATACTAGAAGCATTGTTTTAATGTTCCTGAGCTAGTTATGATCCCCGAACACCATAACACCTCTTATAACATATTAACACATTAAATCCCTAATCAAGACACTTGAAACCTAACTTATTTATACAATTAGTGATTAAAACTTACACTTTACCCCCCCCCCCATGTAAGTGGACGGTCATGAGGTGGCCCCCACCATAATCTTCCCATGATCTTGCTTGATCTCTTAAGATTTGTGGAGATTTGTTATAAGATTTGCCTTGTACTTTGGTAACACATTAACCTTTGGATAAACACCTAAATATGGTTATAAGTTTGAACTTGTAGATCATTACTTCACACATTTCACACACACTCACCTCCTTCCCTTGCTCCCCATTCTCGGCCGCAAACAAGCACAACACCACCACCACTTTCCTACAATCTTCATCCATTCCATATACTCACAAATGTGTAAGAAGGTGCCTTATGAAGCTTTGTGGTCTTGGATCTTGAAGGACCTCTCCCGATTGCTATTATCCTCCACATTTGTCATCTTCTTCATCTTGTGTTCATCCCTAGCCTTTGTGCTAGTAGTAAGGCCCTCATAACCCTTTGTTACTTCATATTTTGATGATTAAAAGATGTTGTACATTGTTAATCTTGATGAACACTAAAGAACATGATCATGATACTTTAACATAAGCTTAATAACATAAGAATACATGTTAATTGTGTTTATTTGCTTCTTGATGATAGATGATTTGTGTTAGTGATGTTGGACATCATAAGAAACCTACTAGATTGTGATTAAACACAAGATCTAGTAAGTTAAGGTGATGATCTTGTGAAGGACCAAGATGATCATACTTCATATACATGAACTTGAATGATGAAATTTGTTTTCATATGTAAAGATGATTTAAACAAAATACAAATCTTGTAAATAGATGATTACAAAACTAATTTTCTCAAGAAACCAAGTTTATTTATAAGATTTACAAAGTCATGGTTTCTAAGTAAACTAATCATACTTTTTGTGTTAAATCAAGACTAGGAACATGATTATAACAAGAAAAATACAAAAGAAATATTTTTAGAAAAATCATCTTACAAGTTGTAAATGACTAAATCTTTCAAGAATGTGATTTGCAAACAAATAACAATGTTTTAAAGGGTAACTAAACCTACTAATTAGCATGGTAAGTTACTACGAGTTCTTACAAAAACTTCAAGTTCATTATGTAGTGTAATTTACATCATCTTGGCTTATGGTAAGTCTTGATTGTGTTGTTGATGTTTGATGATGATTTTAAAAGAAAATAAACACGTGTTTTGAAAACATGGGAAACCTCCATTTTTAGGGGAAACTATGTCAAAATTTCTATAAAATTTTGACACTTAGAGAAATATAAGTTTTGGTGAAACTTATTCCCTAAAAATTCACCTAAAAATATTTACCAAGGTTTCCCTAATTTTTGTGTAAAATTTCTAAGTTAAGAAATGATGATTTCTTCAAGATAAAAATTGATACTAAGTATGTATATTTTTGAGAAAAATATATATATTTATTGGTCACCAAATTTTGTGCTAAGTGTATGTGATATGTATTATATGTAATAGTGTATTAGGACTTGAAAATACACTAAATACTCCTAAGGAGTAAAAATACAAAATACACATACAACATGCATAGACAATACAAGAAAATATATTTATGAAAATATATTTCTTAACACGTTATTTAACTTGGATAAGTTATGAACTTAAAATATATGTTTGAACAAAAATATATAATTCGGGTGAAAAATACAAGATACTTAGATTTATTTTTGGGGAAAATAATATATATGTAAGATACATAGTTAAAAATATAAATTATTTTTAACAACCAAGAACACATACATAAAAGATGGTGACGTGTACTTGTGCGAAACAAGTCTAGTGACTAACGGTAATAAAACACGTATAGGTCACGACGCTATATAAGCAAACCCGATGAAGTTTACGGCGCAAGATACGCAAAGTTGTGAGTTCATGTCCCCACTTTTAAACTTTTACATGCTTTTTAAACTTGGGGAAAATACATGTGTTATGGTATGTTGGATACAAAAACTAAGGAATGATACTTTAGATCATGTCACGAATAGGGTGTCATAAGCACCATTAATCGTTTACATACCAAGACCGCGGAACAAAAGGTTAGATCTAATGGGTTTCAGGCAGCCACACTCTTGGTGATACTAGTACCAAGCAGTGCTTTTGTGTCTCTAGTCGTGAATCGACAACGAAAAATGCCTATGGTTTGGATGCTTCCTATGTCGTGTCACATGTTAATGGCCTTGCAAACCATTAGCGATCTCGATTTCCTTATATTTACAGAAATACTTGTTTCATACAAAGTACATACCATGTTTTCATTCAAAGTATACAAACGTTCAATACAAAAACTGCATGAATTCACACCAACATTATGTTGACGCTTTTCCAAAAACTCACATGTATTTCAGGTAACTAAAGTGGATGTGCCCGCGGTTTTACTCTTGCTCTTGGATGTTGTTTATGTTGTTAGCTACGTGTGTCAAGACTCCTATGACGTTTTGCTGGGCTTGGTTGTTATGTCCCACTCCGCGTGGTGATATAAGGACCAAAACCTTTATGTTTGTCTTTGAATTATGTTGTAAACTTTTCAGACAATGTTTTATGCGGTGATGTCAACACTAAACTTAACCTATGGTTTTAATTACGTAATGTTATTGGCATTTGGAGTTATTTTTACGAGCATGTAGTATGTTTACCATTCGTATGCAATGAGAACCTTTCAAGATCACACCTCGTGCTTCCGCCTTAGAAAGGGGTGTGACAGAAAGTTTCTTTCATTGGTAGAAAATGAGCTGACTTGGTTAGCCTGTCTATAATCACCCAGATTGTATCATTACCTTTTTCTTGTTTTGGGTAATTTGGTAACAAAATCCATTGTTATCAATTCCCATTTCCATACTGGCATTTCTAACTGCTGCAATAAACTTGAGGGTCTCCGGTGTTCAGCTTTAATTTGAGAACAGGTTAAACATTTTGCAACATATGCTGCTATATCCTTTTTCATTCCTATCCACCAGAAATTCTTTCTTAAGTCCTGATACATCTTATCACTTCCAGGATGCATCGTATACTTAGACTTATGAGCTTCTTCTAATATACGGTGGCGTAGGTTTCCTAATTTAGGTATCCACAGTCTTTTCTTATGGAATCTCCAAATTCCATCTGTTCCTTGTTTTAGTTCCTTAATCATTCCTTTCAATTTTTCAATATCTTCCTTGATTACTGATTCTTGTGCTTTCCTAATTTGTTCATTTAAATCTACTTGTAGATTTAATGATACTTTCGACTTAAAGCATCGGCTACTACATTTGCCTTTCCTGCATGGTACTGGATATTGCAATCATAATCACTAAGTGTCTCCATCCAACGTCTTTGTCTCATATTCAACTCCTTTTGCCCGAAAACATACCTTAAACTCTTATGATCGGTGAAAATGGTAAACTTACTACTGTAAAGGTAATGTCTCCAAATTTTAAGGGCAAAAATTATGGCTCCTAATTCTATATCATCGGTTGAATAATTCTCTTCATGATTCTTAAGTTGTCTAGAGGCATAGGCTATAACCTTTTGACGTTGCATTAGCACACATCCATAACCTAATTTAGAAGCATCACAATAGACTACAAAGTCTCCAGTTCCTTCTAGTAATGCTAATATGGGTGCATTGGTCAATCTTTGCTTAAGAATTCTAAAGGCTTCTTCTTGTTGTATCCGGGCAGTGCTTAGTTCTCAGCAGTCTTATGGGCTTCATCAGTAGTTTTGAAGAACTACAGTAGTTGTATCCGGGCAGTGGATATAAGACCATCAGCTGTTATAATCACTTTCAAGGGAGAAGACTTAGTGTAAACAGCTGCTTATTGTGAATCCACTGTTGTGAACCAGTTTTGGCTTTCATTATTTGTTCCTCTGGTAGGGTTCAATCCCAACAGAACAACATTCTCACATTTTACCTCTTTCTTTTCTTTTGTTGCTCGTTTCTCCTTTAGCTTCTTCAATTTATCTGCAAAATAAAATTTGAAACTTTCAGGAGATAAATGAGTTTTACCAATGTTTATTTGTTTAATTTCTTCATCATCATCACTGCTATCAATTGATGATTGATCAAAGACTGGCGTCTTTTCTGAACTATCTTCTGAAGAGACAGACTCTCCATCTTGACTTTTCTCATCATTTGCAAACACCTCCATCCATTCTTTCATCAACTCTGGCTCTTGAATGATCTGTGCAATAAATGCTCTAAACTTTGAGTTACTTTCAGCCGGAATATATTTGTCCCAGCTAAATCCCTCTGGCAATCTTTCATCTTCTTGATCTGAAGGCATAGTAATACAAGCTTTCTTCTTTCCATCTTCAATCTGAATAGAACGGGATGATGACGGTTGTTGAGCTACCTAATGATATATTGCTTTACGATAATATTCATTGTTCCCGAAAGGATTCTGAGCTCCACCTGCTTCTCGGTTGGTACATTCCCTCTTGAAATGTCCTTTTTCCCTGCACCGAAAACAAGTAACTTTAGACTTATCAAAACCTAAAGTAGAAACATTAGCATCACGTAAGTCATCTCTTCCTGTAATCCGCTTAAATTTCTCAGCTCTCCTCAACACACTCGCTAAACACCACTTAATATCCATTAACTCCATTTCCTCAGCATCAATCTGATCGTAATCCTCTTTTGTTAACATAGGATTTCCGATCCTTCCCGCAACCAAACTCTCATATGATTCTAACACGGTAACTACTAATGCCATATGACCTTTAGCGACTTCTTCAGAGAAATTCTGACCGTTCTGAAGATGCAACGCGATGTTACATTGTAGCACATGACCATTACCATTGTTTGAGCTTTGAGACTGATAATTTGAAGTTGAAACATTAGGATTAACACTCGGATATGAAGAAAATCCACTGTTGTTGATTGAACTTTGATTGAGTGATCCGGATGAGTTTTCTGCGCTGAAAGCAGTCTGGATCTTTGGACTAGCTTCAACATTTTGAACATTACCTTTGAAATACATCTTGATATCTTGTTGACCACTTGAATTGTTCATTCTAGCAATCTTTTGTTGTTCAAGATCTTGTCCTTCAAGTTTTTCAATGAATTGAGCAATT
This sequence comes from Helianthus tuberosus, assembly GCA_030545235.1. Lineage (NCBI taxonomy): Eukaryota > Viridiplantae > Streptophyta > Magnoliopsida > Asterales > Asteraceae > Helianthus > Helianthus tuberosus. Next base: position 60,659,995 of record CM060432.1, on the reverse strand, counting down.
GACAATCTATCATACTCTCCAGTATTCTTCAAAATCATAAGATATGTACCCCATTCATTTTGAGGTAAAGCATCGGCTAATTTTTCAACCCATTCCTCTCGATCTTTTTTGATATCCAACCGAGTCATTGAACGCACTAAATGACAATATCTCTCAATAAGAGTCTTTGTAGTTTCACCCGGCAAACTTGAGAACAATTCAAATTCTTTCTTTAATAATGATTTTTTATTCTTGATCATCTCCATACTTCCTTCGAATTTTGTGTGAAGTGCTTCCCAAATCGAACGTGCACTACCATCATGTTGAAGTAATACGAAAATGTCTTCTTTCACAGCTTGTTGAAGTAAACTGATCATCATTTTTTCTGCCTTGTACATGTCTCTCTCTTTATCCAAAAATTCAGAAATAATCTTTATAACTCCTATATCAGAACGAGGTCGAACGTACTTAGTTTCAATACACTCCCAAGACCTTAAATGGTTTGCTTGAACCCAATTCTTGAACCGTTCTTGCCAACTGTAATATTCTTCAATGCTAATCAGTTTTGGGGGTTTCTGCAAAATTCCCGTTTCATTTTCCATGTTTACGTTCTGAGCAACGGTAACAGGAGTAACCGGGGCAGAAGCAAATGCGTTGTAAAATTCAGAATCCATGTTTCGGTATGAAAAATTTCACAAACTATCGATTTCAAACAGTCTAGAATGTCACGCGAAAACCGTACGAACTCGTGCGATCTGGTTGCACAAATCTCAAACGACCTGTGATTTATAACACACTCCGTACGACCTGAAGCGATTTCCACATGGTCTAGTAACTTATCAAACACCTCGTACGACCTGATTTCAAATTACAAGTGATCTGGCCAAATTCAAATGATCTGAACCTGGTTCAGCTTCATGCGATCTGGTTTTTCAAACGGTTTGACAACTTCCAAACAACCTGGCCCAATTCCAAATGACCTGTTTTATCAAACCGTGCGACCTGATAATGTCTCAAACACTCTGATTTGGTGCGATCTGGGTCAAACCGTGCGACCTGAACTTGATTTCACGCGACCTGACTAGTTTTTCACACGACCTGAATCACTTTCAAACGATCTGAAGACCTGTTAATCAAACTGTAAGACCTAATTGTTCAGCTCGTGCGACCTGAATGATTTCCAAACGACCTAAACTCAGTTCTTGCGACTTGGATTCCAATTTCAAACGATCTGGATTAATTGTCAAACGATCTGGTGATTTTCAAGCGGTTTTGGTCCAAAAGTTCATGATTTTATCAAATTTTATCAATTTTTAGGTTGAATTTGGTTCTTATTTGTTCACGGATTGATTAAAACTCAGTTTCACATGTTATTTGTCAAAATCAGATCATTTTAGCCGTGAAAACGTTCTTATTTTGAAGAAAAAGTGTAGAAAATGAGTAGAAATCAGTTGTTTATGAAGAGATCAAGCTGAAATGGTAAGAACTCTTCCTCCTGAGCTCTGATACCACTTGTAGGATCGGGGATTCGATCTAAATGAGTCGATCAGAAGAGTTCTAGACCAAATCAGAGGCGGAATTCATTGATTTGATCTTCATTGCAGCTAGATTTACACTTAGAAGTAGATTAAATGTCGATTGTATTGATATGACAAAGTTACACGAGCTGACAACACTTCAGTAGAGCTTCGCTACTGGAATCCAAAAGTTACAAATGAAGACCCAAGACCACCTATATATAGGAATGCCATAAAGCATGAACCAGACCTGCCAGGTCGCACGAACTGGCCAGGTCGCATGAACCTGCCAGGTTGCATGAACCTGCTGGTTCAGGCCTGTTTCTCGTTTCTCTCGTACAACGTGTCCTGGTCTATCTATTCTATTACAAGACTCGATACAAGACGAAGTCAACAGACATATGCACTAACAGTTTACATGCATCGCCCGTTACGTGTTACATGTTGGTTATGCGTAAACACTTTTTATACTACATCTATGCAAACTTGTGTACTCACCTTTACCTTATGTATTGACTTTTATTTTAACGTATGTGACAGGTTGATGGTCTGTTTGCTGCAATGGATTTGGAAGTTTAGAAACTCACTAAATATAATCTGAGCTGTCGGAATGGAATTTGTTTTGAGACTGGATATTTGTAATGACTGTTTTGAAATATTTGTTTAATAGTATGTGATGTTAAACCTTATAAATATTGTCATTTAATATTTGTTATGGATTCTCTTGAACAATCTGGTTCGCTCAGTGCCACGCCCCGATGATTCCGCCATCGGTTGGGGTGTGACATGAGGGGACAAAAATATAAGAATCAAAATTTTGACGATCAAAACATAAAAGAAGAAAACAAAAGAGGGACTCCTACCAAAATCAAAATCCTACCGAAATTGGGGTCAACATTAAAAGCATCAAAATTTCATATAGGTAAGGATGTAATTTGATATATATATAATATTACTATATATTACTAAAAGAATTGAAATGAATAGTGATTTTAATATTATAATAATATATAATTTTTTTAATACTTTTATTATTTTAATATTATAATAATAGTTATTTTCTTTACTTTTTAACTTTAATCCTTTTTTAATATCAGGGGTTGGGATAAGCTTGGTGTCAACCAGTATCGAACCAGTACTGGTATCAAAAATACTGGTATGGTCCTGTTCGGTATCAGTACATCAAGGTAAATGTCGCAGCCCCCGTCCCCTATCTGTCCCGGGAACGGGCGGCCGCGAGACCAGTTTCGGTGGTATCGGTATTTATCATTTTGGCAGCGGAAATTACATCAGGATCGTAGTTAGGAAATATTTTATCAGAGTAAAATACCACGCTTTTAATATATTAAACACATGGGAAAATCCCAAGTTTCAAGCACACATATTTTTCGTAGGGAAAAACCCTATTTTATTTAAGTAAAAACATCTCTTTATTCAGGTAACTTTTATAGCCACTTTTTCCAAGCCTTCAGTGTTGTCCAGCTGGCTTCTATTTAGCTTTCACATTTTGTTACCTGAAATGCGTTTAAAAACATTTTGTCAGTGGGAAATACTGGTGAGTGAATCCCAGTTTAATCAAGAAGAGTTTTATCTTTTAACAGTATTGAGAGCTATTACAATGTTTATTTCTACACAATTACTCATTCAGTACTGTCAATCCTGACTGGTGGGTCATATTACACATTGGCTAACTCTTTGTCCAATGGTAACGTGTTCCACATTTTGTATACAAAACCCCAACATACCGGCAGTAATTGAAGAACTACAAAGACTCAATCACTGCTAATCATATATAAAATTATTTAAGGTTTTGTAAAAACAGTTTACAAAAAGGAGATTACTCACATTGATACTTTTGGTTTTCCTTTAAGGTTTCCAAGTGATTATCTATTAAATACACAAATGCACACTCGTTAGTATAATAACCCAATATTTACATTAGTAATACCCTCCCCGAGACGGCATTCCAATGACTACGTCAGGCAGAACCACGACAGCCATTACGGAACCCTGAATCAATCGGGCAGCGTATCTAATACGTAACCGGGGTTATAATACTTACAACGGGGTAGATCTTCGTTAATTAGGGGGTATTATACCCGAGTATAGCTTATACTATGTGATAATTCGAGAGAGAAAGAAATGTGTGAGCGAGTTGGGACTGAATGCTCGACCTCTCTATATATAGTGTTGATCTCGGACTCCTTCGCGGCCCACGTAAGCTGAAGGATAATCCTTCGCGGCCCGCGACGTAGGTCTGTTGGGCCTAGCTATGTCTAGTCAGCACTTGTAGCCTCGACACTTTGCACGACACGTGGCAGCACCGGGCGCAGCCCTGGTGACTGACTGTCGCACCCCGCGTAAGATGTAGCCAAAGGCTACGCGGCCCGCGAGCGACTCCATTTTCTGATTTTTATTTAATTTTTAATTATATACAGTATCTTGGGCTCGGTTTTCACATACGGGGTATATATTGAGACATATAAGGGTATTTTAATTATATTAGGGATGTCGGAAGTTATTTTGGAGGGTTGTTATATCCTCCCCACCTTCTTTTAGAGCTCGTCCTCGAGATCTACTGAAATAAGTGTGGGTATTTCCTTTGCATTTCTGATTCAAGCTCCCATGTGTACTCTGGTCCTCTTTTGGAGTCCCATTTCACTTTGACTAGAACTAATCTCTTGTGCTTGAGGTTCTTGACTTTCCTGTCTTCAATCTGTAGAGGTCTTTCTACAAATTTTAACTGTTCATTTACCTCTATATCCTTAAGAGGTACCATCAATGATTCATCAGCTAAACATTTCTTGAGATTAGATACATAAAATACATCATGTATTCCTGCCATTTCCTCTGGCAGTTGTAGCTGATAGGCTACAGATCCTATTCTTCTAATAATCTCAAAAGGTCCAATATACCTGGGGCTTAGCTTTCCCCTTTTGATGAATCTTACCACTCCTTTCCAAGGAGAGACTTTCAATAATACTTTATCTCCTACCTGAAATTCCAATGGTTTTCGTCTGTTATCAGCATAACTCTTTTGTCGATCACGTGCTGCTTTCAGTCGTTCCTTGACTTGAATGATCTTGTCTGTCGTTTCTTGTACTATCTAAGGTCCGGATAGTTTCTTTTCTCCAATTTCTGCCCAACAGACTGGCGTTCAGCACTTTCGTCCATAAAGTGCTTCGAATGGTGCAGCATTGATACTTGTGTGATAACTGTTATTATAAGAAAATTCTATCAATGGTAAGTGATCGTCCCAATTGCCTCTGAAATCAATTACACAAGCTCTAAGCATGTCCTCTATTGTCTGAATTGTCCTTTCGCTTTGTCCGCCCGTTTGAGGATGATAAGCGGTGCTTAGATTCAACTGGGTTCCCATTGCTTTTTGGAAACTTGACAAAAAATGAGAGGTAAAGCGACTATCTCTGTCAGAAACAATTGATAAAGGAATTTCATGTAATGAAACTATTTCATTTACATATAATTTAGCTAATTGTTCCATACTGAAAGTGTGACAACTTGCACAAAACCGGTAATTTCCGTAAAATTTAATTAATTACTTAATATCTGCAATTATGTGCTTAAATGTCAACATTGTCTGATTTCATGCTATACTTGTGAATTCATGCACGTTTTATACTTCAAATATGGCTTTATGCATTACTATTAGCGTTGCGTCAGAAATACTAGTAAACTCACCGGTAAGACACATTGTGTCAGCAATTCTGTAGAAAGCAGTCAGACAATAGAATTGGGGCCCAGGAGTAGGTCCAACATCTAAAATACATTAAAACCCAAGTATGGATACAAGGGTTAACATATAGACTTTCCGGAAGCTAAAATATGCACTAAAAAACACCCGAAACACACTTTAAATGCTGAATTTTACATATTTCAGCAAAATTCAGCATTGTGACAAGTTTGTAACATGTAAAAATATGACTAAATGGTCCTGAATGCTTTCCTAAGTGTCGGGAATTAAAGGTGTCACGAAAGGGTACTTAAAGATTACTAAACGGAATAGTTTGACACTTTAACGAACCGGTATCTAACCGAACAACCGGACACTACCCGAAACACCAAAATTATACTAGAAGCATTGTTTTAATGTTCCTGAGCTAGTTATGATCCCCGAACACCATAACACCTCTTATAACATATTAACACATTAAATCCCTAATCAAGACACTTGAAACCTAACTTATTTATACAATTAGTGATTAAAACTTACACTTTACCCCCCCCCCCATGTAAGTGGACGGTCATGAGGTGGCCCCCACCATAATCTTCCCATGATCTTGCTTGATCTCTTAAGATTTGTGGAGATTTGTTATAAGATTTGCCTTGTACTTTGGTAACACATTAACCTTTGGATAAACACCTAAATATGGTTATAAGTTTGAACTTGTAGATCATTACTTCACACATTTCACACACACTCACCTCCTTCCCTTGCTCCCCATTCTCGGCCGCAAACAAGCACAACACCACCACCACTTTCCTACAATCTTCATCCATTCCATATACTCACAAATGTGTAAGAAGGTGCCTTATGAAGCTTTGTGGTCTTGGATCTTGAAGGACCTCTCCCGATTGCTATTATCCTCCACATTTGTCATCTTCTTCATCTTGTGTTCATCCCTAGCCTTTGTGCTAGTAGTAAGGCCCTCATAACCCTTTGTTACTTCATATTTTGATGATTAAAAGATGTTGTACATTGTTAATCTTGATGAACACTAAAGAACATGATCATGATACTTTAACATAAGCTTAATAACATAAGAATACATGTTAATTGTGTTTATTTGCTTCTTGATGATAGATGATTTGTGTTAGTGATGTTGGACATCATAAGAAACCTACTAGATTGTGATTAAACACAAGATCTAGTAAGTTAAGGTGATGATCTTGTGAAGGACCAAGATGATCATACTTCATATACATGAACTTGAATGATGAAATTTGTTTTCATATGTAAAGATGATTTAAACAAAATACAAATCTTGTAAATAGATGATTACAAAACTAATTTTCTCAAGAAACCAAGTTTATTTATAAGATTTACAAAGTCAAGGTTTCTAAGTAAACTAATCATACTTTTTGTGTTAAATCAAGACTAGGAACATGATTATAACAAGAAAAATACAAAAGAAATATTTTTAGAAAAATCATCTTACAAGTTGTAAATGACTAAATCTTTCAAGAATGTGATTTGCAAACAAATAACAATGTTTTAAAGGTAACTAAACCTACTAATTAGCATGATTAGTTACTACGAGTTCTTACAAAAACTTCAAGTTCATTATGTAGTGTAATTTACATCATCTTGGCTTATGGTAAGTCTTGATTGTGTTGTTGATGTTTGATGATGATTTTAAAAGAAAATAAACACGTGTTTTGAAAACATGGGAAACCTCCATTTTTAGGGGAAACTATGTCAAAATTTCTATAAAATTTTGACACTTAGAGAAATATAAGTTTTGGTGAAACTTATTCCCTAAAAATTCACCTAAAAATATTTACCAAGGTTTCCCTAATTTTTGTGTAAAATTTCTAAGTTAAGAAATGATGATTTCTTCAAGATAAAAATTGATACTAAGTATGTATATTTTTGAGAAAAATATATATATTTATTGGTCACCAAATTTGGTGCTAAGTGTATGTGATATGTATTATATGTAATAGTGTATTAGGACTTGAAAATACACTAAATACTCCTAAGGAGTAAAAATACAAAATACACATACAACATGCATAGACAATACAAGAAAATATATTTCTTAACACATTATTTAACTTGGATAAGTTATGAACTTAAAATATATGTTTGAACAAAAATATATAATTCGGGGGAAAAATACAAGATACTTAGATTTATTTTTGGGGAAAATAATATATAAGTAAGATACATAGTTAAAAATATAAATTATATTTAACAACCAAGAACACATACATAAAAGATGGTGACGTGTACTTGTGCGAAACAAGTCTAGTGACTAACGGTAATAAAACACGTATAGGTCACGACGCTATATAAGCAAACCCGATGAAGTTTACGGCGCAAGATACGCAAAGTTGTGAGTTCATGTCCCCACTTTTAAACTTTTACATGCTTTTTAAAATTGGGGAAAATACATGTGTTATGGTATGTTGGATACAAAAACTAAGGAATGATACTTTAGATCATGTCACGAATAGGGTGTCATAAGCACCATTAATTGTTTACATACCAAGACCGCGGAACAAAAGGTTAGATCTAATGGGTTTCAGGCAGCCACACTCTTGGTGATACTAGTACCAAGCAGTGCTTTTGTGTCTCTAGTCGTGAATCGACAACGAAAAATGCCTATGGTTTGGATGCTTCCTATGTCGTGTCACATGTTAATGGCCTTGCAAACCATTAGCGATCTCGATTTCCTTATATTTACAGAAATACTTGTTTCATACAAAGTACATACCATGTTTTCATTCAAAGTATAAACTGCATGAATTCACACCAACATTATGTTGACGCTTTTCCAAAAACTCACATGTATTTCAGGTAACTAAAGTGGATGTGCGCGCGGTTTTACTCTTGCTCTTGGATGTTGTTTATGTTGTTAGCTACGTGTGTCAAGACTCCTATGACGTTTTGCTGGGCTTGGTTGTTATGTCCCACTCCGCGTGGTGATATAAGGACCAAAACCTTTATGTTTGTCTTTGAATTATGTTGTAAACTTTTCAGACAATGTTTTATGCGGTGATGTCAACACTAAACTTAACCTATGGTTTTAATTACGTAATGTTATTGGCATTTGGAGTTATTTTTATGAGCATGTAGTATGTTTACCATTCGTATGCAATGAGAACCTTTCAAGATCACACCTCGTGCTTCCGCCTTAGAAAGGGGTGTGACAGAAAGTTTCTTACATTGGTAGAAAATGAGCTGACTTGGTTAGCCTGTCTATAATCACCCAGATTGTATCATTACCTTTTTCTTGTTTTGGGTAATTTGGTAACAAAATCCATTGTTATCAATTCCCATTTCCATACTAGCATTTCTAACTGCTACAATAAACTTGAGGGTCTCCGGTGTTCAGCTTTAATTTGAGAACAGGTTAAACATTTTGCAACATATGCTGCTATATCCTTTTTCATTCCTATCCACCAGAAATTCTTTCTTAAGTCCTGATACATCTTATCACTTCCAGGATGCATCGTATACTTAGACTTATGAGCTTCTTCTAATATACGGTGGCGTAGGTTTCCTAATTTAGGTATCCACATTCTTTTCTTATGGAATCTCCAAATTCCATCTGTTCCTTGTTTTAGTTCCTTAATCATTCCTTTCAATTTTTCAATATCTTCCTTGATTACTGATTCTTGTGCTTTCCTAATTTGTTCATTTAAATCTACTTGTAGATTTAATGATACTTTCGACTTAAAGCATCGGCTACTACATTTTCCTTTCCTGCATGGTACTGGATATTGCAATCATAATCACTAAGTGTCTCCATCCAACGTCTTTGTCTCATATTCAACTCCTTTTGCCCGAAAACATACCTTAAACTCTTATGATCGGTGAAAATGGTAAACTTACTACTGTAAAGGTAATGTCTCCAAATTTTAAGGGCAAAAATTATGGCTCCTAATTCTATATCATCGGTTGAATAATTCTCTTCATGATGCTTAAGTTGTCTAGAGGCATAGGCTATAACCTTTTGACGTTGCATTAGCACACATCCATAACCTAATTTAGAAGCATCACAATATACTACAAAGTCTTCAGTTCCTTCTAGTAATGCTAATATGGGTGCATTGGTCAATCTTTGCTTAAGAATTCTAAAGGCTTCTTCTTGTTTGGGTCCCCATTCAAACTTAACAGATTTACAGGTTAACTTAGTTAAGGGAATGGCTATTCTAGAAAAATCTCGAATAAACCTTCTATAATAACCGGCCAATCCTAAGAAACTTCTAACCTCGGTTGGTGACTTAGAGGTTTTCCATTTGGTAATCGCCTCAATCTTTATGGGACCCACATGAATTCCTTCATGATTGACTAAATGTCAAAGAAATTGTACCTGTTTTAACCAAAATTCACACTTCGAAAACTTAGCATAAAGCTTTTCTTTTCTCAATAAACTTAGAAGTGCGTGCAAATGCTTTGCATGTTCCTCTTTGCTCTTAGAATAAATAAGAATATCATCTATAAAGACAATTATGAATTTATCCAAATATGGCTTACATATTCGGTTCATCATGTCCATAAATGTGGCTGGGGCATTGGTTAAACCAAATGGCATGACAGTAAATTCATAATGGCCATACCTTGTTCTGAAAGCGGTCTTAGGAATGTCCTATTCCTGTACCTTTAATTGATGATATCCTGATCGTAAATCTATTTTAGAGAAAAATCGTGCTCCTTGCAACTGGTCGAACATATCATCGATTCTTGGTAATGGATACCGATTTTTAATTGTGACTTTGTTCAATTCACGGTAGTCAATGCACATACGCATTGATCCGTCCTTCTTTTTGACGAATAAAATCGGTGCTCCCCATGGCGATGAGCTTGGCTGTATGAATCATTTCTCCAACAATTCATCTAATTGTTTCTTCAGTTTCTGCATTTCTGCAAGTGCCAAACGGTAGGGTGCTTTGGCAATTGGTGTCGTTCCTGGTATCAAATGGATTCTGAATTCAACTTCTCTGTCTGGAGGTTGCCCTGGTAATTCTTCTGGAAACACATCTGGAAACTGGGATACTACTGGAATATCTTTTAGTTATTTTCCTTTAGTGTTAATGATTATGGAAATGAAATACACTAATGATCCTTTTCTTATATAACTTGTTGTTTTCATCACAGAGATGAATTTTGTGGATCTAGAGGGTTTATCTCCTTTAATTGTGATCTTTTCACCCTTTGGTGAATTTACCTGGATTGACTTTTGATCACATAAAATACTGGCTTTATTGACTATTAACCAATCCATTCCTAATACAATATCAAATCCTGCCAGATTCATTAGGTAAAGGTTGGCAATAAATTCTTGATTTAGAAATTATATTCTTGCTCCCTGCAAGATTTCAGAAATCTTAATGGTTTCCCCATTTGCTGTCTCTACTAGACATTCTTGTGGGAGTTTAGTTAATGGTTGATTGAGAAGTTTGCAAAATGAAGTATAAATAAAACTTTGGTTTGCACCAGAGTCAAATAATACTTTAGCAAAAATATCATTAACTAAAAAACTACCGGCGATCACGTCTATAACAACCCTCGATAAAACCGACACCCTCATAATTTTTCCGACACCCTAATATATTTTAAAATATTCCAAAATGTCCCAAAATACACCTCATACGCGAAAACGGGCCTCAAATACATTAAATACTATTAAAAATAATTAAAAAACTGAATTATTTTGGTCAATCTTTGCTTAAGAATTCTAAAGGCTTCTTCTTGTTTTGGTCCCCATTCAAACTTAACAGATTTACAGGTTAACTTAGTTAAGGGAATGGCTATTCTAGAAAAATCTCGAATAAACCTTCTATAATAACCGGCCAATCCTAAGAAACTTCTAACCTCGGTTGGTGACTTAGAGGTTTTCCATTTGGTAATCGCCTCAATCTTTATGGGACCCACATGAATTCCTTCATGATTGACTAAATGTCAAAGAAATTGTACCTGTTTTAACCAAAATTCACACTTCGAAAACTTAGCATAAAGCTTTTCTTTTCTCAATAAACTTAGAAGTGCGTGCAAATGCTTTGCATGTTCCTCTTTGCTCTTAGAATAAATAAGAATATCATCTATAAAGACAATTATGAATTTATCCAAATATGGCTTACATATTCGGTTCATCATGTCCATAAATGTGGCTGGGGCATTGGTTAAACCAAATGGCATGACAGTAAATTCATAATGGCCATACCTTGTTTTGAAAGCGGTCTTAGGAATGTCCTATTCCTGTACCTTTAATTGATGATATCCTGATCGTAAATCTATTTTAGAGAAAAATCGTGCTCCTTGCAACTGGTCGAACATATCATCGATTCTTGGTAATGGATACCGATTTTTAATTGTGACTTTGTTCAATTCACGGTAGTCAATGCACATACGCATTGATCCGTCCTTCTTTTTGACGAATAAAATCGGTGCTCCCCATGGCGATGAGCTTGGCTGTATGAATCATTTCTCCAACAATTCATCTAATTGTTTCTTCAGTTTCTGCATTTCTATAAGTGCCAAACGGTAGGGTGCTTTGGCAATTGGTGTCGTTCCTGGTATCAAATGGATTCTGAATTCAACTTCTCTGTCTGGAGGTTGCCCTGGTAATTCTTCTGGAAACACATCTGGAAACTGGGATACTACTGGAATATCTTTTAGTTATTTTCCTTTAGTGTTAATGATTATGGAAATGAAATACACTAATGATCCTTTTCTTATATAACTTGTTGTTTTCATCACAGAGATGAATTTTGTGGATCTAGAGGGTTTATCTCCTTTAATTGTGATCTTTTCACCCTTTGGTGAATTTACCTGGATTGACTTTTGATCACATAAAATACTGGCTTTATTGACTATTAACCAATCCATTCCTAATACAATATCAAATCCTGCCAGATTCATTAGGTAAAGGTTGGCAATAAATTCTTGATTTAGAAATTATATTCTTGCTCCCTGCAAGATTTCAGAAATCTTAATGGTTTCCCCATTTGCTGTCTCTACTAGACATTCTTGTGGGAGTTTAGTTAATGGTTGATTGAGAAGTTTGCAAAATGAAGTATAAATAAAACTTTGGTTTGCACCAGAGTCAAATAATACTTTAGCAAAAATATCATTAACTAAAAAACTACCGGCGATCACGTCTATAACAACCCTCGATAAAACCGACACCCTCATAATTTTTCCGACACCCTAATATATTTTAAAATATTCCAAAATGTCCCAAAATACACCTCATACGCGAAAACGGGCCTCAAATACATTAAATACTATTAAAATAATTAAAAAACTGAATTATTAAGTTGAGGCGGGCCGTGTAGACCCCACCCCAACCCTTACGCGGGCGGTTTAAAGGTTAAAACCTGATTTCTTTAATTTTTAAGTTTAGGGGGGTTGCGTAAGACCCTCGTTAGTTAACGCGGGCCGCGTGAGATCAAGATAGTGGCGCAGCCCGTGATGACACGTGTCATCATCGTGGCGAGGCTAGGCAGTGACCCGGATAGGCTACGCTGTTGACCAGCATTGACGCGGGCCGCGTAAGCCTTTGCTTACATTTACGCGGGCCACGAGAAAGTCAGGTTTCAGCACTATAAGTAAAGGCCATCGGATCTTCAGTCTGTTCGCTCACTTTCTTTTCTCAATCACGAAAATCTAATAGAAGGCATAATACTCGGGTATTATACCCCCCCCCCCCAAATAGCCAAGTTCTGCTCCGTTGTAAGTATTATAACCCCTGGATACGTATTAGATACGCTGCCCGATTGATATAGGGTTCCGTAATAGCTGTCGTGGTTCTGCCCGACGTAGTCGTTGGAATGCCGTCTCGGGGAGGGTATTACTAATGTTAAAATGGGTTATTATACTAACGCGTGTGCATTTGTGTAAATTATAGATTGTCACCAGGAAACCCTTACGGAAAATCTAAGACAGCAATGTGAGTTGATCCGCTTTTTGTTAACTATTTTTGCAAAACCTCATTTAATTAATTATATATTAAACAGTTATTGAGTATTTGTAAGAATACAATTATCATGAGTATGTTGGGGTTTTGTATACAAAATTTGTTACCACCTGGTAAAGGAGTAACATTTCCACAAGTCGGGTTCGACAGTACCATGGATGTTAATTGTGATGTCTTGGAAACAAATATAATTGCGGGATCGCCCTCAATACTGTACAATGGGATTTTATTTAAACTTGATTAAACTGGGATTCACTCACCAGTATTTCCCACATACAAATGTTTTTAAAACGCGTTTCAGGTAACAAACTGTGAAAGCCAAATAGAAGCCAGCTGGACAGCACTGAAGGCTTGGAAAAGTGGCAATAAAGTTACCTAAGATAAAACAAATGTTTTTATTAATAAAATAGGATTTATTCCTATGAAAATGTGTGTACTACGAACTTGGGTTTTAACCCATTTGTTTAATGTTATGAAAATGTGGTACTTTACTCTGATCCAATATTTCCTAACTACGGTCCTGAAGAAAATTTCCGCTGCCAAATTAGACAATACAAGATACCACCAAAACTGGCTCGCGGCCGCCCGTTCCCGGGGATTTGGGATCAAGGGTTGCGACAGAAGGTGGTATCAGAGCTAAGCCACCGATTCAGCCACAGAGGTGTTCTGCTGACATCAAAATTTAAGGTGTTAGGAAATAAATTATGGAAATACGTGCATAACTGTATTTAATTGCTATGTGTTATTTGACTATTTGTTAGTGTACAGTATGAGTGACCAAGGACCATCTGACGTGTACCGTCAATTGTCTGGTTCGCCTAAAAGCGAAGGCACCTCCTCTTCTCAGCCTGCCCTCTCAGGGCACTCTGCTGATATGGAAGAAGGAATCTTTGTGTTTAAGGCTCAGTCAGAAGAGCCATTTCCTCAGAAAAAGAGGGGATGGTTCAGTAGAGGGGCACTCGAGCGTAGGAAGCTTATGAAAAAGTTACAAGACCAGAGGGTACTAGCAGCAGCCAAGAGAGAGACAGATGCCTATGCCCAGGATATGATAAATAGGGGTATAGCTAATATCCATATCTTAGCTACCACCGCAGTTGACCCTAATCTGGAGAAAATAATAGCACCCCAACCACAGCCACCTATCCCTGACTAACCCATGGAGATAGAAAACCCTGAAGACCAAGTAGAAATGCATGACTTCAATCCGGAAGAAATACCTAGGGTACCAGCACCTAACCCCCTAGACCCAAATTACGATCCCTGGTGGGATGAAGTTAGGGACTATGTGCAATGCTACCCGATACATGAAGACACACCCATGCAGAACATAGGAACCTACCTAGGTTTGGATCCTTTTGATCCCTATTTCCATGATGAATACATTAGGGAGATTTTAAAAGATCCTTACCGATTCCAGGCACCTACACCCCCATACCAGGAACCCGCACCCCAGATTCCGAACCCAGTCCTAGAACCTGCACCCCCAATTAGTACAGGAAACGTACAAGAACTTAGGACTTTTGGTGAGGAAATTTTAGAAAGTAGTGAACGGATGAGACAGGTGGGAGAGCGACTCGTATGGAAATACGACGAGCACAATATGGATTTCTGGATGAATCCATATCCATGAATGTGATGGTGAAACGGTAGTAGTAATAATAATAATATAATAAAATATGAGTGTATGGATGCCTACTACTATTGGTGTAATTTTTTCAGTTGGTATTGTAATCTTTATTTCAGTACTGGTGTGTAATAGATGCCTAGTTTATGAAAATAGAGTAAAGTCGCAATGATCGACGCTTTTGGCAAAAATGTGTGTCATGTGATTGACTATATTAAATATGATTTTGTGATATTAATACGGGGTAAATGTTTAAAATTCAGATGGCCGATGAAGGAAATCAAGGAAATCTGAATAACGATAACCAGAGTAATATTAACGTGGTTAATGAGAATCCGAGCATCAATAACAATGGAAACCAAATGGATAATAGTGCCGTTCAACATATAGTGGCACAAGGAATCATAAATGCAATGCCATTTATTATTCAAACGATTCAAGAAGCGAATAATAAAAGTAAGCATAGCAGTAAGCGACCAATCGAACCAGAACACAGCGTGAACAATGGACCAGTACTTCAAGTGCCCATTCCCAAAAGAAGAAGAACCATGCCTTATGGTTGTTCTTACAAAGAATTCTGGTCGTGTAAACCAATAGAATTCTCGGGCAATGAAGGACCCATTGCAGCCATACGCTAAGAAAACTGAGGCTGTTTTAAAAATAAGCAAGTGTGCTGAAGAAGACAAAATAATGTTTGCTTCTAATCTGTTTAAGAACTCGGCCTTAGAATGGTGGAACACTATCCTCCAATCAAGAGGAAGTGATAGGGTATACAACATGGAATGGGAGGAATTTAAGAATATGGTAGAAAGGAAATTATGCCCTCCTAATGAAAAGGAACAGATAGCTAATAAGTTCCTAAACTTAAGAATGACCGGAGTAGATAGTAAGGGTTATACTACCACATTCTTTGAATATGCTAGAATAGTACCAACCCTTGCATCACCTGAACCAGTATTAATCTCCCGTTAAATCTAGGGATTAATCGGAGAGATTAGACATGTAGTCAAGGCAGCTAGACCTCAAACTATAGAAGAAGCGGTAGAACTAGCAAATACCTTGACAGATGAATTAATCCGTACTAGAGAAGAAGAAGAACATAGGAGAAACCTAACCCAAAGGCTTACTCAAGAATTTCGTTCTGGGAATTACAATAGTAGGAATATGGGTTCTACCTCTGCACCATTCTGCAAGGTCTGCAAGAAAAAGCATTTGGGAAAATGTTCCACTCTTTGCAATTTCTGCAAGATGCCAGGACACAAGGAAGAAGATTGCAGGAGAAAATCCAGTAATGGACTGTGCTTCAACTGTGGAGAAAAAGGTCATATCAGGCCAAACTGCCCAAAATTGGCTCCAGCTGCAAACAACAGGAACACTAAAAATGCTAGAGCATTTGTTCTGACTGCAGATGAAGCCAAGATGATTCCAGACGTGATAGCTGGTACGTTTTTAGTTAATGATGTTTTTGCTAAGGTATTATTTGACTCTGGTGCAAACCAAAGTTTCATTAATACTTCTTTTTGCAAACTTCTAAATCAGTCATTAACTAAAGTACCACAAGAATGTCTAGTAGAGACAGCTAATGGAGAAACTGTTAGGATTTCTGAAATCTTGCAGGGAGCAAGAATAGAAATTTTAAACCAAGAGTTTATTGCAAACCTTTATCCTATGAATCTGGCAGGATTTGATATTGTATTAGGAATGGATTGGTTAATAGCCAATAAAGCCAGTATTTTATGTGATCAAAAGTCGATTCAAGTAAATTCACCAAAAGGTAAAATGATCACAATTAAAGGAGATAAGCCCTCTAGGTCCACAAAATTCATCTCTGTGATGAAAACTGCAAGTTATATAAGAAAAGGATCTATAGTTTATTTGATTTCCATAATCACTAACACCAAAGGAAAAGAACTAAAAGACAATCCAGTAGTGTCACAGTTTTCAGATATCTTTCCAGAAGAATTACCAGGACTACCGCCAGACAGAGAAGTTGAATTCAGAATTCACCTATTACCAGGAACAGCACCGATTGCTAAATCACCTTACCGATTGGCACCCGCAGAAATGCAGGAACTGAAGAAACAATTAGATGAATTGTTGGAAAAAGGATTCATACAACCAAGTTCGTCGCCTTGGGGAGCACCGATTTTATTTGTTAAAAAGAAGGATGGATCAATACGTATGTGCATTGATTACCGTGAATTGAACAAGGTCACGATCAAGAACCGGTACCCATTACCGAGAATCGATGATCTGTTCGATCAACTGCAAGGAGCTCGATTTTTCTCTAAAATCGATTTATGGTCAGGATATCATCAATTAAAGGTACAGGAAGAGGATATTCCTAAAACCGCATTCAGAACAAGGTATGGCCATTATGAATTTACTGTCATGCCATTTGGTTTAACCAATGCCCCAGCCGCATTTATGGACATGATGAACCGAATATGTAAGCCATATTTGGATAAATTCATAATTATTTTTATAGATGATATTCTAATTTACTCTAAGAGTAAAGAGGAACATGCAAAGCATTTGCACGCACTTTTAAGTCTATTAAGGAAGGAAAAGCTTTATGCTAAATTTTCAAAGTGCGAGTTTTGGTTAGAACAGGTACAGTTTCTTGGACACTTAGTTAATCATGAAGGAATTCATGTGGATCCAACAAAAATCGAGGCGATTACCAAATGGAAAACCCCTGAGTCACCAACCGAGGTTAGAAGTTTCTTAGGATTGGCCAATTATTATAGAAGATTTATTCGAGATTTTTCTAGAATAGCTATTCCTTTAACTAAGTTAACCTGTAAATCCGTTAAGTTTGAATGGGGACCAAAACAAGAAGAATCAATTAGAATTCTTAAGCATAGATTAACTAATACACCCATATTAGCGTTAACAGAAGGAACTGAAGCTTTTGTAGTCTATTGTGACGCTTCTAAGTTTGGTTATGGATGTGTATTAATGCAATGCCAAAAGGTTATAGCTTACGCCTCTAGACAACTTAAGAATCATGAAGAAAATTATTCAACCCATGATCTAGAATTAGGAGCTATAATTTTTGCCCTTAAGATTTGGAGACATTACCTTTATGGTAGTAAGTTTACCATATTCACTGATCATAAGAGTTTAAGGTATGTTTTCGGGCAAAAGGAGTTGAATATGAGACAAAGACGCTGGATGGAGATGCTTAGTGACTATGATTGATATCCAGTATCATGAAGGAAAAGCAAATGTAGTGGCAGATGCTTTAAGCCGAAAGTATCATGAAAAACCAAAAAGGGTACGTTCTCTTAAATTAAATCTACAAGTAGATTTAAATGAACAAATCAGAAAAGCACAAGAATCAGTAATCAAGGATGATACTGAAAAATTAAAAGGTATGCTAAAAGAATTAGAACAAGGAATAGATGGAATGTGGAGATTCCATAAAAAGAGAATTAGGATACCTAAATTAGGAAACCTACGTCATTATATATTAGAAGAAGCCCATAAATCTAAATATACGATGCATCCAGGAAGTGATAAAATGTACCAGGATTTAAGGAAAATTTTCTGGTGGATAGGAATGAAGAAGGACATAGCAGCCTAGGTTTCTAAATGTTTAACCTATTCACAAGTTAAAGCTGAACACCAGAAACCCTCAGGCCTATTGCAACAGTTAGAAATGCCAGTGTGGAAATGGGAATTAATAACAATGGATTGTGTTACTAAATTACCTAAAACAAGGAAAGGTAATGATACAATCTGGGTGATTGTAGATAGGCTAACTAAGTCAGCTCATTTCCTACCAATGAAAGAAACTTTCAGTATAGAACAATTAGCTAAATTATATGTAAATGAAATCGTTTCTTTACATGGACTACCTTTATCAATTGTTTCTGATAGAGATAGCCGCTTTACCTCTCATTTTTGGTCAAGTTTCCAAAAAGCCATGGGAACCAAGTTAAATCTGAGCACAGCTTATCATCCTCAAACGGATGGACAAAGCGAAAGGACAATTCAGACAATGGAGGACATGCTTAGAGCTTGTGTAATTGATTTCGGAGGTAATTGGGACGATCACTTACCTTTAATAGAATTTTCTTATAATAATAGTTATCACACAAGTATCAATGCTGCACCATTCGAAGCACTTTATGGACGAAAGTGCCGAACCCCAGTCTGTTGGGCAGAAATTGGGGAGAAGCAACTATCTGGACCTGAGATAGTGCAAGAAACAACCGACAAGATCATTCAAGTCAAGGAACGACTGAAAGCAGCACGTGATTGACAGAAGAGTTATGCTGATAACCTACGCAAACCATTGGAATTTCAAGTAGGAGATAAAGTATTGTTGAAAGTCTCTCCTTGGAAAGGAGTAGTAAGATTCGTCAAAAGAGGAAAGCTAAGTCCCAGGTATGTTAGACCTTTTGAGATTATTAGAAGAATAGGACCTGTAGCCTATCAGCTACAACTGCCAGAGGAAATGGCAGGAATACATGATGTGTTTCATGTATCTAATCTCAAGAAATGCTTAGCTGATGAATCGCTAATAGTACCTCTTAAGGATATAGAGGTAAATGAACAACTTAAGTTTGTAGAAAGGCCCCTACAAATTGAAGACAGGAAAGTCAAGAATCTCAAACATAAGAGATTAGTTCTGGTCAAAGTGAAGTGGGACTCCAAAAGAGGACCTGAGTACACATGGGAGCTTGAATCTGAAATGCAAAGGAAATATCCACACTTGTTCCAGTAGATCTCGAGGACGAGCTCTAAAACAAAGTGGGGAGGATATAACAACCCTCGATAAAACCGACACCCTCATAATTTTTCCGACACCCTAATATATTTAAAATATTCCAAAATGTCCCAAAATACACCTCATACGCGAAAACGGACCTCAAATACATTAAATAGTATTAAAAATAACTAAAAAAACTGAATTATTAAGTTGAGGCGGGTCGTGTAGACCCCACCCCAACCCTTACGCGGGCGGTTTAAAGGTTAAAACCTGATTTCTTTAATTTTTAAGTTTAGGCGGGCCGCGTAAGACCACCGTTAGTTAACGCGGGCCGCGTGAGATCAAGATAGTGGCGCAGCCCGTGATGACACGTGTCATCATCGTGGCGAGGCTAGGCAGTGACCCGAATAGGCTACGCTGTTGACCAGCGTTGACGAGGGCTGCGTAAGCGTTTGCTTACATTTACACGGGCCGCGAGAAAGTCAGGTTTCAGCACTATAAGTAAAGGCCATCGGTTCTTCAGTCTGTTCGCTCACTTTCTTTTCTCAATCACGAAAATCTAATAGAAGGCATAATACTCGGGTATTATACCCCCCTAAATAGCGAAGTTCTGCTCCGTTCTAAGTATTATAACCCCTGGATACGTATTAGATACGCTGCCCGATTGATCTAGGGTTTCGTAACGGCTGTCGTGGTTCGCCCGACGTAGTCGTTGGAATGCCGTCTCGGGGAGGGTATTACTAATGTTAAAATGGGTTATTATACTAACGCGTGTGCATTTGTGTAAATTATAGATTGTCACCAGGAAACCCTTACGGAAAATCTAAGACAGCAATGTGAGTTAATCCGCTTTTTGTTAACTATTTTTGCAAAACCTCGTTTAATTAATTATATATTAAACAGTGATTGAGTATTTGTAAGAATACAATTATCATGAGTATGTTGGGGTTTTGTATACAAAATTTGTTACCACCTGGTCAAGGAGTAACATTTCCACAAGTCGGGTTCGACAGTACCATGGATGTTAATTGTGATGTCTTGGAAACAAATATAATTGCGGGATCGCCCTCAATACTTTACAATGGGATTTTATTTAAACTTGATTAAACTGGGATTCACTCACCAGTATTTCCCACTGACAAATGTTTTTAAAACGCGTTTCAGGTAACAAACTGTGAAAGCCAAATAGAAGCCAGCTGGACAGCACTGAAGGCTTGGAAAAGTGGCAATAAAGTTACCTAAGATAAAACAAATGTTTTTATTAATAAAATAGGATTTATTCCTATGAAAATGTGTGTACTACGAACTTGGGTTTTAACCCATTTGTTTAATGTTATGAAAATGTGGTATTTTACTCTGATCCAATATTTCCTAACTACGGTCCTGAAGAAAATTTTTGCTGCCAAATTAGACAATACATGATACCACCGAAACTGGCTCGCGGCCGCCCGTTTTCGGGGATCTGGGATCGGGGGTTGCGACAACGTCCGGGATCATCTTTGCTTCTTCCGCGGTCAGAACAAATGCTCTAGCATTTTTAGTATTCTTGGCGTTCATGGCTGGAGCTAGTTTTGGACAGTTTGGCTTGATATGACCTTGTTCTCCGCAGTTGTAGCATATCCTGTTGTTAGGCTTCTTCATACATTCTTCCTCCTTGTGTCCAGATATTTTGCAGAAGTTACAGTATATAGAACATCTTCCAGAATGCTTCCTTTTGCAATACTTGCAATAAGGTGCAGAGGTAGAACCTACATTTTTCCCACGGTTGGAATTTCCAGAACGGAATTCCTGCGTAAGCTTCTGGGCTAGGTTCCTTTTCTGATTCTCTTCTCGTGTACGGACTAATTCATCAGTCAAGGTGTTTGCTAGTTCTACAGCTTCTTCTATGGTTTGAGGTCTAGCTGACTTGACTACATGTCTAATCTCACTGATTAATCCCCAGATATAACGGGAGATTAATACTGGTTCTGGTGATGCAAGGGTTGGCACTATTCTAGCATATTCAAAGAATAAAGTAGTGTAACCCTTATTATCAACCCCAGTCATTCTAAGGTTTAGGAATTTATTTGCGATCTGTTCCTTTTCATTGGGAGCGCAGAATTTTCTTTCTACCATGTTCTTAAATTCCTCTCATTCCATATTGTAAATCCTATTACTTCCCCTAGACTGGAGGATGGTGTTCCACCATTCTAAGGCTGAGTTCTTAAACAGATTAGAAGCAAACATTATCTTATCCTCTTCCGCACACTTGCTTATTTTTAAGACTGCCTCAGTCTTTTCTATCCAACGTAGAGATGCAACGGCCCCTTCATTGCCCGAGAATTCTATTGGTTTACAAGACCAGAATTCTTTATAAGAACAACCATGAGACATGGTTCTTCTTCTTTTGGGAATGGGCATTTGAAGTATGGGTCCATTGTTTATGCTGTGTTCAGGTTCAGTGGGTCGTTTACTATCACGTTTACTTTTATTATCCGCTTCCTTAACCGTTTTGATAATATATGGCATTGGATCTAGTATCCCTTGTGCCACTATGTGTTGGATGGCACTATTATCCACTTGGTTTCCATTATTGTTGTTGTTCAGGTTATCGTTATTCGGGTTATCGTTACTCTGGTTATCGTTATTCTGGTTTTCCTGGTTCACTTCGTTGTCCATCTGAATTTTAAACATTCGCCAATTATTAATATCACAAAATAATATTTAATGCAAACATTCACATAACATGCATATTGTTCAAATGGGTCGAGCATTGTGACTTACTCTTTCTTATAGTATGCATCTATAATTATTACAATACAACTGAAATACAGTACAATACTAATATGCATCATTAACCACAAAGTGGTCTATACTACGATAGATATATTATTATTATTATTATTATTATTATTTTGCATACACACTTATTATATATATATATATATATATATATATATATATATATATATATATATATATATATATATATATATTATTACTATCACCATCAATGATATGGGTTCATCCAGAACTCCATATTACGCTCGTCGTACTTCCAGACGAGTCGTTCTCCAATCTGCCTCATCCTCTCGCTACTTTCTAAAATTTCTTCTCCGAAAGTTCGGAGTTCTTGCACATTTTCTGCACTCATTGGGGGTGCAGGTGCTGGAACTGGTTCTGGGTACTGTGGCATGGGTTCTTCCTGAGGGTATGGATTCTCTAGAATTTCCCTAATGTATTCATCATTATCATAGTAGGGATCTAGAGGGTCCAGACCTGGGTAAGTTTCTAGGTTTGGCATGGGTTCGTCGGTTAGGTGGTAGCGTTGTACATAATCCCTATGATCATCAAACCATGGGTCGTAGTCTGGGTCTAAGGGATTGGGTGCTGGTATCCTAGGTATCTCTTCTGGGTTAAATTCATGCATCTGGATTTGGTTTTCTGGGTTGTTTTCAATCTCCATTGGTTGTGTGGGAAACAAGGGTAATGGTTGAGGTGCTATGTGTTGCTCCAGGTTTGGGTCGGCAGTTGTGGTTGCTAGGATATGAAAATTGGCTAAGCACCTATTAAGCATATCCTGTGTGTGGGCATCTGTCTCTCTCTTAGCAGCTGCTAGAGCTCGCTGTTGTTGTAACTTTTTCATTCTTTTCCTGCGCTCATGCGCTCCCCTACTGAACCATCCTCTCTTTTTAGGAGGGAATGGCTCTTCTGACTGAGCCTTAAACACGAATATCCCATCTTCATTATCAGTTGAATACCCTGAGAGGGAAGGCTGTGAAGAGGTGCCTTCGCTCCTAGGTGAGCCGGACAAATGACGATAGGCATCGGAGGGTCCTTGATCGCTCATACTGTAAACTAACAAATAGTCAAATAACACACAACAATAAAATACAGATATGCACGTATTTCCATAATCAATTTCCTAACATTTTGAATAATACATTGGTGTCAGCAGAACACTTCTGTGGCTGAATCAGTGGCTAAGCTCTGATACCACCTTCTGTCGCAACCCCCGTCCCATATCTGTCCCGGGAAAGGGTGGCCGCGAGACCAGTTTCGGTGGTATCGGTATTTATCATTTTGGCAGCGGAAATTACATCAGGATCGTAGTTAGGAAATATTTTATCAGAGTAAAATACCACGCTTTTAATATATTAAACACATGGGAAAATCCCAAGTTTCAAGTACACATATTTTTCGTAGGGATAAACCCTATTTTATTTAAGTAAAAACATCTCTTTATTTAGGTAACTTTTATAGCCACTTTTTCTAAGCCTTCAGTGCTGTCCAGCTGGCTTCTATTTGGCTTTCACATTTTGTTACCTGAAATGCGTTTAAAAACATTTTGTCAGTGGGAAATACTGGTGAGTGAATCCCAGTTTAATCAAGAAGAGTTTTATCTTTTAACAGTATTGAGAGCTATTACAATGTTTATTTCTACACAATTACTCATTCAGTACTGTCAATCCTGACTGGTGGGTCATATTACACATTGGCTAACTCTTTGTCCAATGGTAACGTGTTCCACATTTTGTATACAAAACCCCAACATACCGGCAGTAATTGAAGAACTACAAAGACTCAATCACTGCTAATCATATATAAAATTATTTAAGGTTTTGTAAAAACAGTTTACAAAAAGGAGATTACTCGCATTGCTACTTTAGGTTTTCCTGATGATTATCTATTAAATACACAAATGCACACGCGTTAGTATAATAACCCAATATTTACATTAGTAATACCCTCCCCGAGACGACATTCCAATGACTACGTCGGGCAGAACCACGACAGCCATTACGAAACCCTGGATCAATCGGGCAGCGTATCTAATACGTAACCGGGGTTATAATACTTACAACGGGGCATAACTTCGTTAATTAGGGGGGTATTATACCCGAGTATAGCTTATACTATGTGAGAATCCGAGAGAGAAAGAAATGTGTGAGCGAGTTGGGACTGAATGCTCGACCTCTCTATATATAGTGCTGATCTCGGACTCCTTCTCGGCCCGCATAAGCCGAAGGATAGTCCTTCGCGGCCCGCGACGTAGGTCTGTAGGGCCTAGCTATGTCTAGTCAGCACTTGTAGCCTCGACACTTTGCACGACACGTGGCAGCACCGGGCGCAGCCCTAGTGACTGATTGTCGCACCCCGCGTAAGACGTAGCCAAAGGCTACGTGGCCCGCGAGCGACTCCATTTTCTTATTTTTATTTAATTTTTAATTATATAAAGTATCTTGGGCTCGGTTTTCACATACGTGGTATATATTGAGACATATAAGGGTATTTTAATTATATCAGGGATGTCGGAAGTTATTTTGGAGGGTTGTTATAGTAAAAATCGGCACTAATACACAAAACGCCAAAAGTTGGTGCCGAATTGATCATTGGAAATCTTTTGCTTCGGGAAATTCAGTGTTGCTACCCGATACCATTTGCTCATCCTTGATCACAGTTACCGTACGAACAACGGTATCGTACAACCTTTTTTGTAGATTTTCTTCAACTTTTAATTTTTTCTTTTTTTTAGTTTCAGGGGTAGGGATGAGCTTGGTGCCAACCGATATAGAATCGGTACTGATACCGAAAATACCGGTTACGGTACCGGTATATGAAGGTAAAAAACGGTAGTGAACCGGTACCAGGAACGCCAAAAGTCGGTACCGAATTGGTACTTAAGATCGTTCGGTTCGGCAAATTTGGTACCAGTACCCAGAACAACTCTGACCACGGGTTTCATATGAACAACATCGTTACCATACAACTTTTTTGTTGATTTTCTTTCGGTTTTCTTTTAGTGTTTTTTTCTACATTTTCTTTTTATTCATGTCAGCAGTTCCGTTCACAACCCTCTTGTAGTGATTTCAAAACGCATGTAAACACAGACTAAATAACAAAAGAAATTCGCCGCAACGCCGCGAACTTCGTTAAACCTAGTGAGATAAAATTTTCAATGATTAAATACCTTTCAATGAAACTTTGTAACGGCTTAAATAGCTTAAATAGCTTAATTATATTTTTTTGCATCATAATTAATAAGAATAATTTTAGAGTTTGTTCAAATTTTACTCGTCTAGTTATTAATGCCCAAGTCTTTGAGAAAATGTATATTTTATTTTATTTTATTTACCCAAAAATGTATATTTTATTACACACATGATGATTTCATGTGTAATCAAAAGATAAAATTTAAAAAATAAAGTTATGATGTGTCAAAAATGATACTCACACATATTTTACATATATCAAAAACCATCCAAAAGAATACCCATAAATGTCCAATGGGACCGATATTATCCATCAATCATGGTTCACTTGGCGTAGCTCACGATATTAGAAAGGCAAAAAAGAATTAATTTATATAGTCTTAAATTGAATGGTCGGTGGGGTTTCCCACCTACCATTCTAACCCCTAAACTTTTAATTAATTACAATTTAGCCCTAGATTTTTAATTCATTTTAAAAACTAGGTAAATTGGATTTAAATAATTTCAACTCACTGTTATTGGCCAATAATAATCCCAACTCACTGTTATTGGCCAATAATAATCCCAACTCATTTAATCACCAATAATAATCCGAACTTTTCACTTTTGTTTGTAAAATACTCCCACGTTAAAAAACACTAACTTGGTTAAAAAATTGCTGATGTGGCTTACATGTGTACACTGACGTGGCTGCTTAATTATAAAAGAAACCCAACATTAAAGCCATCTGTGTATAAAGGTTTTCACCCCCCAAATTACAACTATCTATCCCCAAATAACAATCGCAGAGAATCAGGATTCCCCTAAACCCTAATCAATCGAGAGAGCAAACGATCAAGTTATTGTATCAAGTTTGTTTTTAGTGCATTCTTCTTATTTATCTGTGATTCAATCCTAATCCACTACTGAACACATTGCCGCCGGAAACGAGAACCCACTTCCTCTGCCCACCATCTCCGGTCAACAAGCCCGTGACTAAAAAGAAGAAATCAAATCCGTCAACGAGTCTGAGTTATATCATGTTACCTGATCGGAAGAAAACCAAGATGTCTTAGCGGAGTTGAATTCCAAACGGTTCAATGAACAATCGGACCGAGATATACGGAGGTGGTGGCTGGCTCACGGCGGTTCAAGAGCTGATTGATGGAAATCATAGATCGGTGGGTTCTTTTAACCAAAAAATATCAAAAACCCCAAAACCAAAAAATATAAAAAACCCACCACCACAAACCACCCCTAAATGTTACTAAAATTTCTAAAGACACAAGTACAACTTTAAGATGTGCAACTTGGTTATTAATTTGTTATTAATTTGTTATCGATTGAGAACGGATATGGAAACCAGTCGATGGACTTCAATGTCCTCTGGGATCTATCTGAAGAGATAGGAAGATCTCCCAAAAATTCGATTTTGTTTTCAAAGAAACGTAATAGTCGAATTAAGGAACACAACAATTTTAGGATTTACGGAAATACCCTTAGGTACCCTATTAAGGATTTATAGTGGTACTTCGGGTATTCGTCCAGTGTTGTAACTTGCGCCTTGTACTTCGTTTCCTTAGAATAAACGGGTACTTAGGAATTTCGTGGAAATGCAAGAGATCATAGAATGGGAAAATTTTGGGAGTAGTTTGTTCTTTAAGGAATACGGTTCCTTGATTGTCGGTATTGTAAGAGATATGTTGTTTATACATGCAACCACATAAATACATTGCAATGTATATAAAAGATTTATTTATAAACAACGATAACAACTGTTTCTTGGACCTTGACAACTAAAGAAAATAATACATAAGGATTGATTATTTCTAAACAGCGTTGTCTTCCATTCGGTCAGATGCTCATCCCTGTGCTGGATTTGCATTAGCAAGTTTTGGGCAATTTCTTCGGAAATGACCCATCTCGCCACAGTTGAAGCAAGAACCTTGTAGAAAACGACCTTGAGCGGTATTGTTGCCAGCTTGGTTTGGTGCAGCTGTAGCTGGGCAGACTCTTGCTGTATGGCCTATAAGCCCACAAGTTTGGCATTTGCGGCACTTTACATTGGCATGATGATGGAGCCTACATTGGTTGCACAAGGGTGCAGTTCCATTGTATGGCTTCCTAGCAGGGGGTTGAGCTGGTTGGTTGGGGACGGCTTGATCATTGTGAGTAACTATGGCGAAGTTCTGAGAAGCCTTTCGCTTCTTTGACTTTTTAGGGGATCCAGTCGGTTCATCCATGGTCTTTGATTCCTCGATTGGTTTCGATTCCTCGACCGGTTTCTTGTCACCTTTTCGGAAAAGTTTACCTTTCCTGATCTTTGATTCAGTCAAGGTTGCAGATAGGTCAATGGCCTGTCTAACTGTAGTAGGGTTGCTGCTAGTCACAATGTCTTGTATTGAGTCAGGGAGGCCATCAATGTACTTTTCTATTGCCTTATCCAAAGGCGTGACCATGCTTGGGCATAACAGACTCAACTCCTCATAACGGTCCGTGTAGGCTCGATGCTCACCGCTGTCTTGCTCAAGATTGTCGAATTCCCTTTCCAAGGCCCTGATCTCATGACGAGGACAGAATTCCTTCATCATAAGGGCCCTAAGTTCAGCCCATGTCTGTGCTAGAGCAACTTCTGCACCACGATCTCTCATAACCCCGTTCCACCACGTAAGGGCTCTCTTCTGGAACACACTCGAAGCAAACTCGACCTTGCGATTGTCAGGACACTGCACGTGGCGGAAAGTATTCTCAATGCTCTCGAACCATTGCAGAAGCCCAGTCGCTCCCTCAGAACCACTAAACTTGAGTGGTTTTGCCGAGTTAAAACTCTTGAAATTGCATGGACCATTGTTGTTGTTGTTGGCTTGATTCCATTGAGCAAAGAGGTTTGGGAATTGAGCAGCCATTTGCTGCGCAATGATTTCTGCCAATTCGGCAGTCGCTATCTGGCTTTCGCGTCGAGGAGGCATTCTAAAAGAGGAAACATGAAAGGAAACGAGTGAGAGAATTAGACGAAAAGAATGAGATGAAACAAATCTGATGAAAGCAAGGATAGTGGTCATTTGTTTGTTACTACAAAGCAACAAACGACCCTGGTGACTAATCAAAGTAAATGGATCAAAAATAATGTATCGCGAAGATATGCTCGCCTATAAGTGAACACTCATCCCAAGAATTCCCAGGTAAGCACAACTGGTCTCGCGTCTGATGAGATATATACGAAGTGCTTGCCTAGACAGAAAACCCAGAATACAGGCATTCACCCTTCCAGTTTGCACGTGTTCACATTATTTAAAACCCAAAACCTTGACGAGATTTTGAAAACTCAAAGGGGTTCAAAACCTTATAACAGAGGGTTCAAAACCTTACAATAGAGGGTTCAAAACCTAGTAATCAATCATCCTAGAACAGATGATTAGTTTTCAAAGTGGTTTTGAAATTTATGTTCTTGTTGTGGTCGTCGCCTAAGGATAGGTGACGGTATTGTTTTATGACTAAACGCAAGTAAACTCGCGTTAGAGTCCTAGAAAGGTTATAGACTAGGTCAAAGCATTACTAATAACCGAATTCCCTATAACCATCGGCTCTGATACCATCTTTTCTGTCACACCCCGACCACGTAGAACCTACAAAACGTGGTGGAAACATCAGGGAGTGTTGTAACAGAATTAATTGTGTCAAATCCATGGCAATTGAAGTTTCGTTTTATTGATTAAAAGTGTTACAATGTCTTAACAAACAAAGAAATACAACATAATTAACTAGTCTTGCATCTTTTATTGTCACTAAAGCCCAAGTCTGCCTATGTGTATCTTGATCACTTATGCAACAGCTCCTGAAAAACACATGTGAAAATAGGTACGTCAGCATAAAATGCCTGTGAGATACATAGGTTTTGTGAAAATAGGTTCCATGACTTATGTTTGAGAAAATGTTTAGTCATGAACCTTGTAATTTGCTTTGTTTTGTAAATCATTTGAAAAACGATAAGATCAGATGATATGTATAAATAAGAGAATAATGTATGGTTAAATGAATAACCATTGTAAAATGAGTTTGTATAAGATAAGTTGCTTGTAAAACAATGTATTGTGAAAAGTATGTTATTTGTATAAAATGTTATATGTCTCAAACTGAAATGATTTAAATAACGCTACGATATGTAATACCATACAAACACTTATATATAGGAAGTACCAGCGGCGTATCCACCATGCTTGTATCATATTACACACGCATCGTTACTTAATCACTTAATCAAACCAAACCACCAAAGTAATGTTTAACGATTGTAGAAATGTTTATGTATGGTCAAATACGGTTCACACGGTTCACAGATACAAACGATTCATAGATACAAACGATTCATAGATACAAACGGTTCACAGATACAAACGGTTCACAAATACAAACGGTTCACAGATACAAACAGTTCACAGATACAAACGGTTCACAGATACAAACGGTTCACAGATATAAACGGTTCATAGACACTAACGGTTCACAGATACAAACGGTTCACATAGTCAAATGATTACAACGGTTCACATAGTCAAATAGTTATAAACGGTTCAAAATGTAATATAACGTGTTCATATACTGGATGAGCATATGCAACAAAATGTAATGTAAAACAATGTACTAAGTATGAACACAATGGACATACATAGCATAAAATGTAATGAAATCATGTACTATAATGTACTAACGAACATAGCAGGTATATGATGTGAAAACGGGAAGCATGAATGTAACAAGTAGGCACATGTGTTTCACCCCAAAACAGTTTAGAAAACAGTAAAAGAGGGGTCTATGTACTCACTTGAGATTGCTTAGTAGTCCTTGAGTAACAACCAAACAATGCTAGAGGTCTCGGAATCAAACGGCACCTAATATAGGTAACTATGTTAATAAATCGGACCTAAATCGGAGGATTTAGATAGAATGAGGGTTCGTAAACCAAACGAGTATGGAGACTCGTGTAATATGGTTTAACAAAGCCTACATACTAAAAGAAACCTAACATAAGTGCTTACTACCCATTACGACCCGTTTAGGTAGTTTATGCTACTTTAACGCGTCGTTCGCTAGAAACGCGTTCGGAACGCCTAACTAGTCCTATGACAAGTAAAATATGCCTTAACACATCTAATATTGTTACCAAATCAGTTTAGATACCAAAAGTTATGTTACATATTCTTAAAATGAATTTTGGCGCAAAAAGGGCATTTTGGTAATTTACCTAAGGCGTATAAACTACCTATCATACAACTACTCAAACGATGTGACCGTAGGGTATAACCTCGGAAGGTTATTCCCTACCTACTATGGTCACCTAATGTATTTGGTCGGATCCTAATGATCGACCAAATGGGTCGGGTTCGAAGGTATAAGCGATTTATCAGATCGCTTACCCTACGACCCTAGACAACGTGGTAATCAGTAGGCATAGTCCCAAGGGACTATAACCAACGTGATTACACTCACGTTGCGAAGTTCAAACGAACTTCGCATTGACCATAAACTGGTCAACGCAGAAAGTCAAACAAAGTTTGACTTTCAGACTCGAAAAGACTCGAAAAGCAATAAAAGAACGAAAGAATACTTACGAAGGGTCCCCGAATGCTAATTTTGATTCAAGTAACTCAGGTATGAAACAATGGTTTCAACTTAGAGTTTCTCAAATCAAAATTCTTGTGGGTTTTGCAAATGAAGGCATGGGGTATTTATAGGATTTCCCGAACCGTTAGGATCGTTTCTTGGAAAAAGTGCTTCAATCTTGGCCATACACTTGCACCCATGGTATTGTAATACCATGTGCACATCAAACCAGCCCATAGTATTGCCCAAAACCATGTGCAAAGGTGGTATAGGCCAGATTCAATGTTTCTGCACAGAAAGTTTCAAAAATGGCAGATTTGGTCCCTGTAGTGTAATAAGGCCTTTTCCGACGCGTTTAAGGCCCGTTAACCCCATTTCAAAGATCTAAAACGAAGTTAAAGTAGAGGGAACTTAAAATGTTCTCAAAAATATCTCGGATGTCGGTTCGTTTAGCCGTACGGTTGCGTTGTTCGGCTAATTACGACGGAAATGCGCATAAGCGCGAAAAACGATCCAAAATGCGTGACGAATGGATTTTTCTTATGCCAAACACTAAAATAAAATATTTTAGTGCTTACATAAATTTTTGGATGTCCGGATGTATTCAGAACGTAAGTTATGCGTAAAAGTGCAAACTTGTGCACTTTTTGACACTTTTAGTCCCTGAATGACCCAAAAGTTTATTTTAGCACATCGAACCCCTCAAAGCCTATTTCTAAGCTATGTAAAGGATATTTATGGTATGTTTAACTTATGGTCATGTTCCGGAATGTCTGTTACAGTTCAAATTGGCATACTTTCGCAGTTTGTCAAGTTTAGTCCCTGTAAGCGAATAAACTAAATTTTGCCATACCAAAGCCTTCAAAACTTATTTCTAAGTTATGTAAAGGTTACTTAAGGTATGTTAAGCCTATTTCACTATTCCGGAGTGTTCGTTGCATTAAACTGGTTATATTTCCGCATCAGTGCGCGTATAACCATCCAGAAAGCGATTTAAAGCTTGAAATCGAACAAGAGTTGATATGTGTAAACGATACACATATTTTTACAAATCCCAAGTATGAAATACAATATTTCATTGGTTTGACATTTGTTTGATGGTTGAAGTGACACAGGTGTCACAGTCTCCCCTACTTTAGGAAATTTCGTCCCGAAATTTATTCGTAGGAGTCTATTTGTGACTTTGTGTCAAATAACTACCAGAGATATGTAAGGCATAATCCTGTCATTTCCTTAACGGACATTCTTCAGAATGAAAATGAACAGACGGAGTCATTTTCCTCAACGAGTATTCTTCAGAAGCGGAAATGAAGGAATAAACAAACGGGGATTCATTTCCTCAACGGGCAATCTTTAGAAACGTAAAATGAACTTACGGAGTCATTTTCAACGGGTGCTTTATCAGAAATGGAAATGAAAAGGAGAAACAAACGGATATTCATTTCCTCAACGGACAAATCTTCAGAAACGAAAATGAACAAACGGAGTCATTTTCAACGGTTGCTTCATCGGAAATGGAAATGAAAAGGAGAAACAAACGGATATTCATTTCCTCAACGGATAATCTTCAGAAACGAAAATGAACTAACGGAGTCATTTTCAACGGGTGCTTCATCAGAAATGGAAATAAAAAGGAGAAACAAACGGATATTCATTTCCTCAACGGACAATCTTCAGAAACGAAAATGAACAAACGGAGTCATTTTCAACGGGTGCTTCATCAGAAATGGAAATGAAAAGGAGAAACAAACGGATATTCATTTCCTCAACGGACAATCTTCAGAAACGAAAATGAACAAACGGAGTCATTTTCAGCGGGTGCTTCCTCAGAAATGGAAATGAAAAGGATAATCAAATGGATATTCATTTCCTCAACGGACAATCTTCAGAAACGAAAATGAACAAACGGAGTCATTTTCAACGGGTGCTTCATCAGAAATGGAGATGAATAGAGTTAACTTTTAGGCACATGACAAAGCTCGTTGTGGTTTCTGTGCACTAAATTCTATAATTATGTATGCATCCATAATTACGTAATTCCTTGCACAGTCCGCACAGTTTGTCTTGTAATGTTCATAAGCACATAATCACATAGTTGTTTAACTTGGTTATTAATTTGTTATCGATTGAGAACGGATATGGAAACCAGTCGATGGACTTCAATGTCCTCTGGGATCTATCTGAAGAGATAGGAAGATCTCCCAAAAATTCGATTTTGTTTTCAAAGAAACGTAATAGTCGAATTAAGGAACACAACAATTTTAGGATTTACGGAAATACCCTTAGGTACCCTATTAAGGATTTATAGTGGTACTTTGGGTATTTGTCCAGTGTTGTAACTTGCGCCTTGTACTTCGTTTCCTTAGAATAAACGGGTACTTAGGAATTTCGTGGAAATGCAAGAGATCATAGAATGGGAAAATTTTGGGAGTAGTTTGTTCTTTAAGGAATACGGTTCCTTGATTGTCGGTATTGTAAGAGATATGTTGTTTATACATGCAACCACATAAATACATTGCAATGTATATAAAAGATTTATTTATAAACAACGATAACAACTGTTTCTTGGACCTTGACAACTAAAGAAAATAATACATAAGGATTGATTATTTCTAAACAGCGTTGTCTTCCATTCGGTCAGATGCTCATCCCTGTGCTGGATTTGCATTAGCAAGTTTTGGGCAATTTCTTCGGAAATGACCCATCTCGCCACAGTTGAAGCAAGAACCTTGTAGAAAACGACCTTGAGTGGTATTGTTGCCAGCTTGGTTTGGTGCAGCTGTAGCTGGGCAGACTCTTGCTGTATGGCCTATAAGCCCACAAGTTTGGCATTTGCGGCACTTTACATTGGCATGATGATGGAGCCTACATTGGTTGCACAAGGGTGCAGTTCCATTGTATGGCTTCCTAGCAGGGGGTTGAGCTGGTTGGTTGGGGATGGCTTGATCATTGTGAGTAACTATGGCGAAGTTCTGAGAAGCCTTTCGCTTCTTTGACTTTTTAGGGGATCCAGTCGGTTCATCCATGGTCTTTGATTCCTCGATTGGTTTCGATTCCTCGACCGGTTTCTTGTCACCTTTTCGGAAAAGTTTACCTTTCCTGATCTTTGATTCAGTCAAGGTTGCAGATAGGTCAATGGCCTGTCTAACTGTAGTAGGGTTGCTGCTAGTCACAATGTCTTGTATTGAGTCAGGGAGGCCATCAATGTACTTTTCTATTGCCTTATCCAAAGGCGTGACCATGCTTGGGCATAACAGACTCAACTCCTCATAACGGTCCGTGTAGGCTCGATGCTCACCGCTGTCTTGCTCAAGATTGTCGAATTCCCTTTCCAAGGCCCTGATCTCATGACGAGGACATAATTCCTTCATCATAAGGGCCCTAAGTTCAGCCCATGTCTGTGCTAGAGCAACTTCTGCACCACGATCTCTCATAACCCCGTTCCACCACGTAAGGGCTCTCTTCTGGAACACACTCGAAGCAAACTCGACCTTGCGATTGTCAGGACACTGCACGTGGCGGAAAGTATTCTCAATGCTCTCGAACCATTGCAGAAGCCCAGTCGCTCCCTCAGAACCACTAAACTTGAGTGGTTTTGCCGAGTTAAAACTCTTGAAATTGCATGGACCATTGTTGTTGTTGTTGGCTTGATTCCATTGAGCAAAGAGGTTTGGGAATTGAGCAGCCATTTACTGCGTAATGATTTCTGCCAATTCGGCAGTCGCTATCTGGCTTTCGCATCGAGGAGGCATTCTAAAAGAGGAAACATGAAAGGAAACGAGTGAGAGAATTAGACGAAAAGAATGAGATGAAACAAATCTGATGAAAGCAAGGATAGTGGTCATTTGTTTGTTACTACAAAGCAACAAACGACCCTGGTGACTAATCAAAGTAAATGGATCAAAAATAATGTATCGCGAAGACATGCTCGCCTATAAGTGAACACTCATCCCAAGAATTCCCAGGTAAGCACAACTGGTCTCGCGTCTGATGAGATATATACGAAGTGCTTGCCTAGACAGAAAACCCAGAATACAGGCATTCACCCTTCCAGTTTGCACGTGTTCACATTATTTAAAACCCAAAACCTTGACGAGATTTTGAAAACTCAAAGGGGTTCAAAACCTTATAACAGAGGGTTCAAAACCTTACAATAGAGGGTTCAAAACCTAGTAATCAATCATCCTAGAACAGATGATTAGTTTTCAAAGCGGTTTTGAAATTTATGTTCTTGTTGTGGTCGTCGCCTAAGGATAGGTGACGGTATTGTTTTATGCCTAAACGCAAGTAAACTCGCGTTAGGGTCCTAGAAAGGTTATAGACTAGGTCAAAGCATTACTAATAACCGAATTCCCTATAACCATCGGCTCTGATACCATCTTTTCTGTCACACCCCGACCACGTAGAACCTACAAAACGTGGTGGAAACATCAGGGAGTGTTGTAACAGAATTAATTGTGTCAAATCCATGGCAATTGAAGTTTCGTTTTATTGATTAAAAGTGTTACAATGTCTTAACAAACAAAGAAATACAACATAATTAACTAGTCTTGCATCTTTTATTGTCACTAAAGCCCAAGTCTGCCTATGTGTATCTTGATCACTTATGCAACAGCTCCTGAAAAACACATGTGAAAATAGGTACGTCAGCATAAAAATGCCTGTGAGATACATAGGTTTTGTGAAAATAGGTTCCATGACTTATGTTTGAGAAAATGTTTAGTCATGAACCTTGTAATTTGCTTTGTTTTGTAAATCATTTGAAAAACGATAAGATCAGATGATATGTATAAATAAGAGAATAATGTATGGTTAAATGAATAACCATTGTAAAATGAGTTTGTATAAGATAAGTTGCTTGTAAAACAATGTATTGTGAAAAGTATGTTATTTGTATAAAATGTTATATGTCTCAAACTGAAATGATTTAAATAACGCTACGATATATAATACCATACAAACACTTATATATAGGAAGTACCAGCGGCGTATCCACCATGCTTGTATCATATTACACACGCATCGTTACTTAATCACTTAATCAAACCAAACCACCAAAGTAATGTTTAACGATTGTAGAAATGTTTATGTATGGTCAAATACGGTTCACAGATACAAACGGTTCACAGATACAAACGGTTCACAGATACAAACGGTTCACAGATACAAACGGTTCACAGATACAAACGGTTCACAGATATAAACGGTTCATAGACACTAACGGTTCACAGATACAAACGGTTCACATAGTCAAATGATTACAATGGTTCACATAGTCAAATAGTTATAAACGGTTCAAAATGTAATATAACGTGTTCATATACTGGATGAGCATATGCAACAAAATGTAATGTAAAACAATGTACTAAGTATGCACACAATGGACATACATAGCATAAAATGTAATGAAATCATGTACTATAATGTACTAACGAACATAGCAGGTATATGATGTGAAAACGGGAAGCATGAATGTAACAAGTAGGCACATGTGTTTCACCCCAAAACAGTTTAGAAAACAGTAAAAGAGGGGTCTATGTACTCACTTGAGATTGCTTAGTAGTCCTTGAGTAACAACCAAACAATGCTAGAGATCTCGGAATCAAACGGCACCTAATATAGGTAACTATGTTAATAAATCGGACCTAAATCGGAGGATTTAGATAGAATGAGGGTTCGTAAACCAAACGAGTATGGAGACTCGTGTAATATGGTTTAACAAAGCCTACATACTAAAAGAAACCTAACATAAGTGCTTACTACCCATTACGACCCGTTTAGGTAGTTTATGCTACTTTAACGCGTCGTTCGCGTGAAACACGTTCGGAACGCCTAACTAGTCCTATGACAAGTAAAATATGCCTTAACACATCTAATATTGTTACCAAATCAGTTTAGATACCAAAATTTATGTTACATATTCTTAAAATGAATTTTGGCGCAAAAAGGGCATTTTGGTAATTTACCTAAGGCGTATAAACTACCTATCATACAACTACTCAAACGATGTGACCGTAGGGTATAACCTCGGAAGGTTATTCCCTACCTACTATGGTCACCTAATGTATTTGGTCGGATCCTAATGATCGACCAAATGGGTCGGGTTCGAAGGTATAAGCGATTTATCAGATCGCTTACCCTACGACCCTAGACAACGTGGTAATCAGTAGGCATAGTCCCAAGGGACTATAACCAACGTGATTACACTCACGTTGCGAAGTTCAAACGAACTTCACATTGACCATAAACTGGTCAACGCAGAAAGTCAAACAAAGTTTGACTTTCAGACTCGAAAAGACTCGAAAAGCAATAAAAGAACGAAAGAATACTTACGAAGGGTCCCCGAATGCTAATTTCGATTCAAGTAACTCAGGTATGAAACAATGGTTTCAAATTAAAGTTTCTCAAATCAAAATTCTTGTGGGTTTTGCAAATGAAGGCATGGGGTATTTATAGGATTTCCCGAACCGTTAGGATCGTTTCTTGGAAAAAGTGCTTCAATCTTGGCCATACACTTGCACCCATGGTATTGTAATACCATGTGCACATCAAACCAGCCCATAGTATTGCCCAAAACCATGTGCAAAGGTGGTATAGGCCAGATTCAATGTTTCTGCACAGAAAGTTTCAAAAATGGCAGATTTGGTCCCTGTAGTGTAATAAGGCCTTTTCCGACGCGTTTAAGGCCCGTTAACCCCATTTCAAAGCTCTAAAACGAAGTTAAAGTAGAGGGAACTTAAAATGTTCTCAAAAATATCTCGGATGTCGGTTCGTTTAGCCGTACGGTTGCGTTGTTCGGCTAATTACGACGGAAATGCGCATAAGCGCGAAAAACGATCCAAAATGCGTGACGAATGGATTTTTCTTATGCCAAACACTAAAATAAAATATTTTAGTGCTTACATAAATTTTTGGATGTCCGGATGTATTCAGAACGTAAGTTATGCGTAAAAGTGCAAACTTGTGCACTTTTTGACACTTTTAGTCCCTGAATGACCCAAAAGTTTATTTTAGCACATCGAACCCCTCAAAGCCTATTTCTAAGCTATGTAAAGGATATTTATGGTATGTTTAACTTATGTTCATGTTCCGGAATGTCTGTTAAAGTTCAAATTGGCATACTTTCGCAGTTTGTCAAGTTTAGTCCCTGTAAGCGAATAAACTAAATTTTTCCATACCAAAGCCTTCAAAACTTATTTCTAAGTTATGTAAAGGTTACTTAAGGTATGTTAAGCCTATTTCACTATTCCGGAGTGTTCGTTGCATTAAACTGGTTATATTTCCGCATCAGTGCGCGTATAACCATCCAGAAAGCGATTTAAAGCTTGAAATCGAACAAGAGTTGATATGTGTAAACGATACACATATTTTTACAAATCCCAAGTATGAAATACAATATTTCATTGGTTTGGCATTTGTTTGATGGTTGAAGTGACACAGGTGTCACAGGGAAAATGGGGCTTTTTAGAGAGAGAGAGAGACATGGACTGAGTTATATATTACTTTATTTTAAGATACCAGCCACGTCAGTGCACACATGTCAAGCCATATCATCAATTTTTTTTAACCAAGTTAGTTTTTTTTTTTTAATGTGGGAGTATTTTACAAACAAAAGTGAATAGTTCGGATTATTATTGGTGATTAAATGAGTTGGGATTATTATTGGCCAATAATAGTGAGTTGGGATTATTTAAATCCAATTTGCTTAAAAACTATTAGTTTTTTAGCTTTTCTAATCTTTTGGCAAATGACAATTTTAACCTTATACTTCTAATTCATTTTAAAATTTTTGGTTTTTTTTCACTTCACATCCTTAAACTTTTGACTTGAAACACTATTAACCCTCATCTTTAAGTAAGTTAAACACTCATTGACCCACAAACCTTTTATTTATTACTATATATTTTAAAAGGCATGGTATTGGTCGTGGTTCCAACAATGCCATTTTCACTTGAGCCCCCTACTTTATAGATTTTATACATCCAACCCCTATCTTTTGATAAGTGACTTGTTGACTTTCGGTAATTGTCAACTTTGACACCCTATTTTTTCTACTTAATAACTTTACACCTCATCTTCTCTAATATTTTAATTCTTTAGTTTAAATTACTTTTATAACCTTACACCGCAACGTGCGAGACATTATACTCTTCCTTATCTATGTCTAACCACGTTAATGTCACGAACTTAACGTGTGTGACAAAGTAAAAAAAAAGGTCATTTTACGCGTGCGGGCACCACAAGTTAATATCCTTAGTGTAACAAAGTCGCAAACATGATGTTGCCGCCGCAACACGCGACACGGATAAATATCTAGTTGTAAATATAAATAAGTTATTAATACAAGTGTAATCTGGTTTGATTCAAAACAGGGTTTGGACCAGGTTCTTCAAGATGGACCGTGGCTTATACGTAATATTCCTATATTTCTGAAACCATGGTCTTCAAAGATGGAAATTAAGAAAGAAGAATTGAAAAAGGTTCCGGTTTGGGTAAAAATGCATGATGTTCCTTTGGCTGCATACACGGAAGATGGATTAAGTCTGATCGCTTCAAAAATAGGAAACCCGAAACTACTGGATAACGAAACGTCGAATATGTGTGTGGAGTCTTGGGGCCGGAGTAGCTATGCTCGAGCAGTGATCGAGTTGGATGCTACAAAAGATTTAGAGGAAAATATTTCTGTTGCTATCCCCAATGTTGAAGATGATGGTTTCTTACTAAGTTCGGTTAAAGTAGAGTATGAATGGTCTCCTCCTAGATGCCCCACTTGTTGTATTTTTGGTCATACAAATGAGAATTTCCCTAAGAAGATTAAACTGGATAGTAATGAAAAACACAAAGGGAAGGAACAGGTTGATAGGGATGGTTTTATGGATGTTAACAAGAAGAAAATGGCTAAAAAAGGAGTGGTTCTCAAGGATAAGCAGAAATTTGAATATAGGCCTATTAAGAAGCAAGGCAACTTGGTTATTAATGAGCCGAGTATTCGCCCCAGCACTTCTACTTCAGCTCCTACTCGAGATAACCGTACATACAAGAAGAGTGATGCTTATACTTCTATGCATAGCGTTAAGCTTGGAAATTCTTTTGGATGCCTTGGTTCAAGTAGTATGACGAAAGATGATGAAAATTCGGATTGTGATGAGGTTATAGAGATTAACGAGACTTCAGAGTTTATGCAAGCAGGTAATGATAAATCAGGGGCAAGCACTCCTGCTGATAATGTTATCAATGGATAGCATTGCCTGCTGGAATATAAAGGGGTTGAACCGTCCCCTGAAACAAACAGAGGTTCGGAACGTTATTATTGATAATAAAATTCAGGTGTGTGCTATTTTAGAATCGCATGTTAATGTATCGAATCTGGTGGATGTTTGTAAAAGGATATGTCGATCTTGGAGATGGTCCTCGAATGGAAACATTTGTTCTAAGGGTACTCGTATTCTCTTGGGTTGGAATGCTGACTATGTGGATGTTATGGTCTTATCTATCAATCCGCAAGTCATGCATGCTCAACTTGTTTTCAAGCATGTTAATAAAGCCGTGTTTTGTTCTTTTGTGTATGCGGAAAATTATTACATAGAAAGACGAAAATTATGGGATAGTTTATGTTTGCACAAACAGTTTGCCAAGGATAAGCCGTGGGTGATTGTGGGCGATTTTAATTCCGCTTTGTTTCTTGAGGATATGGCTACGGGAACTTCAAAAGTTACTACAGGAATGCGAGATTTCAAGGAGTGTGTTGAGAGCCTTGAAGTGTTTGACGTGAATAGCTCGGGTATGCATTATACATGGACTCAAAAACCGAAGAAGGGAGGTTGTATTCTAAAAAAGATTGATCGTGTTTTGGCTAACGTGTATTTTACGGATGAGTTTCCAAGTGCGTGTGCGGTTTTTCATCCTTATAGGATCTCGGATCACACACCGTGTCTTCTTAAAATGCCAGGCACTCAAGTTAGCAAACCAAAGCCGTTTAAATTTCCTAATTTTATTGTGTATAAGCAGGAGTTTGGAGAGATTGTAAAGGGGGAATGGTTGAAGCACATTGATGGGGTTCCTATGTTTAAAGTGGTCAAAAAGCTTCGAGCTCTTAAGCATCCCTTTCGTAGCTTCCTTTTTAAACAGGGCAATTTGCACAACAAAGTTAAACATTTACGTGATGGTTTAGATGAAATTCAAAGAAATATTGATCAAAACCCGGCTGATGAGGGGTTGAGACAAAGAGAATCGGTTCTATTGGCATCATATCAAGAAGCGCTACTTGATGAAGAACGCTTTTTGAAACAAAAGTAAAAGGTGGATTGGTTGAAGGCGGGCGATGCTAATTCAGCGTATTTCCACAATTCGCTTAAATGTAGAAATCACCGTAGCCGTATTGATATTATTAAAGATGTTCACGAAAACCTTTATGAAGGTAAGGAGGTTCCGGATGTGTTTGTCAACCACTTTAATGATTTTCTTGGTCAAAAAGGTGATACCACTCGTATGCCTACCCCGGATCTCTTTCCGAATGTGCTAGACACTCACGTGGCTGATCATATGATCCGAGAGGTTACAAATGAAGAAATTAAATCAGCCATGTTCTCTATTGATGATAACAAAGCTCCGGGGCCAGATGGGTACTCTTCTGTTTTCTTCAAGAAGGCTTGGCCGATCGTTGGGAATGATGTTAGTGTTGCTATAAAAGACTTTTTCACTTCAAAGCGAATGTTAAGAGAGGTAAACCATACTATCATTGCTCTTATTCCTAAGGTGAATACTCCCTCTAAAGTCACTGATTACCGTCCTATTTCTTGTTGCAATGTCATTTATAAGTGTATTACTAAAATTATTTCAACAAGAATTTTAGAAGGTCTTGACAAGGTGGTGAGTTTGAATCAATCAGCTTTTGTGCCTGGGAGAAGAATTTCTGACAATATTCTCCTAGTGCAAGAACTTATGCATAATTATCATAGAAATATCGGGTCTCCTAGATGTGCTTTCAAGGTAGATATTCAAAAGGCTTATGATACGGTGGACTGGGATTTTCTTGGTAATATTCTGAAGGGGTACGATTTTCATCAAGTAATGATTGATTGGATCATGAACTGCATTACTTCCTCTTCGTTTTCAGTGAGTGTGAATGGTAGTATTTTCGGTTACTTCAAGGGGAAGAGGGGTCTTAGACAAGGGGATCCTATGTCTCCTTATCTATTTACATTGGTTATGGAAGTCTTAACATCCATGCTTCAACTTGCAACGTCTATTGAATCTTCTTTCAGATTTCATAAAAGATGTGAAAAGCAAAGGATTGTTAATTTGTGTTTCGCAGATGATCTTTTTATTTTTTCTAGAGGTGAGGTTAATTCTGTGAAGATTATTATGGATACTCTGAATACGTTCAAAGACATGTCTGGGCTGGTTCCTAGTCTCCCGAAAAGTACGACATTTTTCTGCAACGTTACTAATTTGGTTAAGGGTAATATTCTGTCTATCATGCCGTTTGAAGAAGGTTCTCTTCCAATAAGGTATCTTGGTGTTCCTTTGATTGCTTCTAGACTAGTCTATTCTGATTGCAAGGTGCTGGTGGATAAAATGGAGAGTAGAATTACCGATTGGAAAGCTAAATTTCTATCTTTTGCGGGTAGACTTCAAT
The DNA here is from genome assembly GCA_030545235.1 of Helianthus tuberosus. Taxonomy (NCBI): domain Eukaryota; kingdom Viridiplantae; phylum Streptophyta; class Magnoliopsida; order Asterales; family Asteraceae; genus Helianthus; species Helianthus tuberosus. The sequence continues at coordinate 60,617,299 of CM060432.1, read as the reverse complement.
TGGTTATTTCAGTCTTGTCGGCTTTTTATATATTCTGGGCTTCGTTTTTCATCTTGCCAGTTAGTATTGTTAAACAGATTGAGCAAAAGCTAAGGAGTTTCTTATGGTGTCAAGGCCGTATGATCAAAGGCAAAGCTAAAGTGTCTTGGAAAATTGTTTGCTTACCAAAGAAGGAAGGTGGGTTAGGGATTAGGAGAGTGGCTGATGTGAACAAAGCTTTAATGGCTTTTCATGTCTACAGCATTCTCTCTCGAAGGAATTCTCTCTGGGTTGAATGGGTGTATTCATACCACTTGCAAAACAGAAGTTTTTGGGATATCCCTAACCAACAAAACATTTGTTGGAGCTGGAGGAATTTACTCCAATTGAGGCCGATGGTGCGAAGTTTCTTTGTATCAAAAATAGGTAATGGGGAGCGAACGTTTTTATGGTTCGATAATTGGAGCGTTCACTGTCCTCTAAGCTCGTTCATTACTCCAAGACAAATAACACATGAGGGGTTGTCGATTTACTCTAAAGTGGCAGATGTGGTTCAGGAGAATACATGGGTTTGGCCTGAAGCTTGGAGGGATGTGTTTCCTATCCTTTTTCAGCTTCCTCCGATCTCTATTACTCCTCATAAAAGGGATACTATTTTATGGAAAAAAGATGGTAATGTTACAGAACCTTTTTCGACAACTTTGGCGTGGGATTCTCTAAGACGACCAGGCCAAATGGTTAGCTGGTATAATATGGTATGGTCTTCTTTTAATATTCTGAGACATGCGTTCTGTTGTTGGTTGATATGTAGGAGAAAGCTTGCAACTCAAGACCGAATCAAGTTATGGAATAATGCGTCGGGTAACATGAATATGTTGTGTTGTCTTCTTTGCAATAGAGACTTGGAAACGCATGATCATCTATTCTTCGAATGCCCTTATTCTAATCAGATTTGGTGTTCGATCCGTCAGAAAATTGATATGGTTCAAATTGATGGAAAATGGGAGGATGTGGTCGCTTGGATTATCCCTAAGGCGAACTCTAAGCTCCTCATTTGGGTCATCCGCAAGCTTGTGGTAGCTGCTACGGCTTACTTCGTGTGGCAGGAAAGGAACTCGAGGTTTTTTAACAACCAGTTGCGGCCTCCAGAGAAGCTAGAAGATCTGATTGTGGAGACAGTCCGTTTAAAGCTTCACTCTTTCAAATTCAAGATGAATGATCGAGTTGCAAGATTGTTGAAGACATGGAGGGTATCATCTTCGGATGAGGTTGACAAAACCTAAATATGAGAATTACTTGATCGTAATGTTTAGTATTTAGGTGTTGGTTTTTGGTTTGATTGGTAGTGTGTTTTTGATGCGCTTTGTTACTTTAGTGTGGTATGTCACACTATTGAACTAGACTGGCATTCAGCCTCTCTACTTGGTTTTTTATGGTTTGATAGTAATACAATCACTAGGGTATACCCATTTACCAAAAAAAAAATATAAATAAGTTGTTTTCAATAAAATTTATATTGAAATATTGAAAAAAAAAAATACAAAGTGCTTTTTCGAATAAGTTGAGGAAGATAATTAAAGAAAATAAAATTATAAATGATAGAAACCAAAAAGAAAATTGATGTATGAAGAGTATGGCATATATATGGGAAAATGCTACACAAATGTAACCAAGTTTCTAAAATGTTTCAATTAAATCATTCATTTTTTTTTTTTTTTTTTTTTTTTGAACGGCAAATTTGGATCACTGATGGACCACTGGAGTATCACCGTACCACCAGCGGAACCACCCGATCATATCCATCTCCACTAGGCATAATGGCCTTGTGGGAATCGAACCCGAGACCTATTGGTCCTAAAGTTTTATCCCACCCCTAAAATGCCACTAGGCTATAAAGCCATGGGCAAATCATTCAAAAATTGTTTCTCTAAAATAACTAAACTTTAATTTAACGTTTTTGAACTATTTGGATATTAGGGATGAGTATAATGATAATAATGGGATAAAATATTATGTGTGCTGGACGTTTCTTCTAAGGCTAGAGGGTGTGGGATGGAGCCCTTGGGGGTTATAAAGGACACCTCAGCGCCACGTAGGCGCCACGTCAGCCAAGTGGGCTATATAACGCCCCCTTTAATATGGAGGGTGTGGTATAACCCCCTAGGGGCGCTATAGAGAAAAAAAATAAAAAAAAATAAAAATTTGATTGGATGAATGTGAGGGCCCCACCTGATAAAGCCCCTTCTCTCTCGTTACCACCATGGAGCCCCCTCTATAGCGCCCCTTCTTAATTTGGGCGGTGTGGGTGTATAGCGCCCGGGGCGCTATAGGCGGTGACGTGGCGGGTATGGCGCCCTCCACACCCTCTGGCCTAAAACAAATGAGAGACCTTTGACCTTGAAGACAACCCCACACCACTGCTGCAACATACCACCTTTCAACCAACCACCATCGCTGCAAGCCTTCTTCAAACGCTGCCCCGAATACCCACCATTAACGCCTATAATCTTGTCATCAACCTTTCTATCAAAAGATCCTCATTTTGCCATCGGAGTCCGGTTTTGAACCATCGGTACAAAATACTCCATCTCGGCCACTACCGCCACCGTTGTCACCTCCGGACCCACTGACGGCTTTAAATCAGGTCCTCACCGGAATTGGCCTGATCGGTGGAAGTTCGGTCAAGAAGAGAAATACATTTTTTAAACTTTGTGGTGGAAGAACCGTCACTGTTGGCGGCAGAATACAGTGATTGATGATGGCACCGGTTTGTCGGACATCGAGTTCTTCTATTTTTATAAAATGTAACGTCCGATAATAATAGGAGAATAATAAGTAATGAATAAAGGCGTGGAATTAAATTTACAGTAAAAAGTATATAAAAAAGAGAGATAAATAAAAAAGAAAGATAACTTATACTTTAGCTATGAGTTCTTCCAGTAATCAATCAGTAATCACGAAGAAGAAGAAGAATAAGCATTAATAAAAAGAGATATGGTCTTGTTATAAGATACGTAAATAAGTTTCATAAATAAAGAAACAATCCACTTAATATTGGTCTTTGAGAATGAAGGGTTAAAATTTTTTTCCCTAAATCATATTAAAAATAAAAATAATAAGGAAAAATTACATTTTTCGTCCTTTATGTTTGCATCGGATTTCAATTGATGCCCTTTAACTTTAATAATTACGGGCACAATCCTTTATTTTGAAAACTCGTTACACCTTAGGTCCTTTAGCACTAACCATATTAAAATTTTGAGTTAAATCTAGTCACATGAGGGTATTATGGTCATTTAATGCTTTTATCTAAATGTTCTTTAATAAATAAAAGAAAAAAAAACATATATAATCTGCAACTTTATTTCATTATCTTTAAACTCTCTCTCTCAAATTAAACAACCAGTCAACTACTCCCCAAGTCCACTTCCGCCACTGCCTATGACATGATCACCACCATCATCGATTCCGGCGAGAGAGAGAAGTAATCGTTCTTGGCCTGTGAAGACAGATCTGATCGTTCTTGGCCGGAACTAAACAGTGAACCTCTATTCTACAGATCTGATGTGGCCATTTCGTGATATGACCACCACCATCATCGATTCCGGCGCGTACGCGCGAGAGAGAGAGAGAAACAGAGAAGTTGCATGAAGACAGATCTGATTGTTCTTGGTCGTAAATAAACAACAAACCTCTGTTGGTGGTTTTAGCGGCGGCTCACATGGTGGCGGCGATGATGATTAGCTGACGGAGAGAGAGAACCGGTGGAGCAGTTGGTTCGTACTTCTCCTTTTTCTCGGTGTCGTTTTTCCGGTCTACAACCATACCTTTCCGATCCATACCATCAAGAGTTCCTTATCCCATGTAATGATGATGGTTTGATTTTTTTTAGATCTGTAATGAAATGATGTGTTTTTGAGAGTTTTAAGTGGTTTGGGAAGGGGTTTAGCTGGAAAGGATGGGGTGTAGGGGAATTCAAGAATGGTGTGTAGTGGCCGTGACGAATGACGATGATGTGGGTGGTGGTGTGGTACTCTGGTGATAGGTGGAGAAGAAGAGGGAAGAAAAAGAGATTGGGTTTTCAGGTCATGTAAAGAGAGATATTTATTTGTTTAAATATATTTTAAAAACACTAGTAAAATGACCAATCTACCCTCATGTGTAAGGCACATGTCATACTTAACTGAAAATTTTAACAAGGTTAGGGCTAAAGGACGTAACGTGAAATGAGTTTTGTAAATAAAGGATTGTGATTGTAATTATTGAAGATAAATGCTATCCATTGCAATCACATACAAACATAAAGGACGAAAAGTGTAATTTACTTGGTAACCTGGCAAACATTAAACTAAACTTTAATGACTTTAGAGGAACGGAAAAAGTTTGAGTTATTTAACTGGAACACTTGATAAACTTGGTTACATTTCTATAAGATGGAAGGGTTTGGGGTTGGGTTGAAGAAGACAAGCAGAGAGTCTGATAAGAGGTTTTATTAAGGGTCGTATTATTGGCACACCTTGGCATATTAAATCAACACCCTCAATACGCATCGTATAGGCCTATACGATGCGTATTGAGTTGGTTAATTAATTATGTGTCGGTCAAAGGTTGACACTGTCTCACGGGGTTAAAGTAAAACGCATCGTATAGACCTATACGATGCGTATCACTTTTTTTAGAAAATACGATCAGCTTTCTGTCACTGTTGAGTGACGTAAAGTGATTGACGTAAGCCCTATACGCATCGTATAGGGCTATACGACCCGTATTCAATTCTGAATTTGAATTCTTCTTCCCCTATTTAAACGAAGAAGAAGACGATATATATATCGTCTTCGTTATATATTCACATTCACTAACAAACATGTCTTGGTGCAACTATGTTTTCGGCGAGCCGTCTGAGGCGAACACGAGCACGTTTATTTCAGATAGCAGTGTGGTATATCATTTTTTTAACTTATTTTGTTTGTTTTATGATAATACTTAGCACACCGTTTGTATTAAGCGGGGTCTAATGTCCCTGATTCTTACGATTGCGGTGGAAATGATGATCACGCGCACGAGGTCGTGTCCGGCTATCGTCTCCATCATAATGAATCGTTGTTGCCAGACCTCAACGAGGTAAGTATATATATTTATTTTTTTCTATTCGGCGTTAAACTTACCATTACCTTTTACCCGTTGGTTTTTTTTAGTCTGCTATGCCCGCCAACCGTTGTTACCAGATTTGAACCCGTGTAGCCATGATCAAGGTTATAGGTCTCCGTATTATGAACCCGGTTACGTTCCCTCATACGAACAGGAAGAATATGGCAATAACGTTTTCGTTAGTGGTCCCTCAAGAGTACAAGAAGACGGTGGTCAGCCTTCTTACGTGCAAGAGTCATTGGGTGACGATCCACCCGTGCAAGAGTCATTGGGTGACGAGCCACCCGTGCAAGAGTCATTGGGTGACGAGACACCCGCTTACCCTGAAGTTTCGTACAAAACTGATCAGGTACGAACGATATATATTTTTGTTAAATGTTATATTTTTTCTGTTAAAAATTTGTTATACAATTGTTAATACAAAATACAATAAAATTGTTATATTTTTCAAATACGATAAAAATTAATTAATAAATGTTATATGAAATATTTTTATAAAATTAATTAAACCTGTTATATTTTTTTTAAATATTATAAAAAAATACATTAAAATATTTTTTTAAATATTAATTAAAATATTCGTTGAAGAGTTGAAGACACTCGTATTATACAAACGAGATGATTTCACCAAAATAGGCGTGAAACCCATAATTTGGTGAATGACTCTCAATCCGCTTATTCAATTTTGCACGAAATTACACCATCAGTTAGGAGTGAGATCCACATCTTAAAGGTAAGTTTCCAATTCAAACTCTAGTGGACCCTCGTCAAAGTGTCGGAATTAACTTTCTTGACCCGAAGAATATCAACCACACTTATGGTACGAAATCTTCAAGTTAGGGGTGAAACCCGCATCTTATCGACTAGTCACGTTCCTCGATTTTCAATCCCGCCAAAGTTTCGATTTTTCAATCAATTAGGGACGTGTAGTAACTGGAAGGGTAAAGTACCGTTAATCGCTTCTCGACGAGAGTATTTTACCTATAGGCCAAAGCACGTTTCCCTAATTTGAAAGGACTTTCGATTCACTTTGGAATAGTCGAAGTTTCTAAACCCGAAACAATCCGATGTTTTATCAAGCCTCTCTTTTACTTTATCTCAATTTCTATGTGTTTTAATACTTGTTACCTCGTTCATTTCAAAACCGATGCACAATTCGCACGTTCCTCGCAATAAAAAACAATAATAATTTGCACAATAATAAAAAATTGTAAAGAAAAAATACATTCAAAATTGTTATATTTTGTAAATAGGATAAAAAATATTAATTAAAAATGTTATAATTTTATAAAATTAATTAAAATGTTATGTTTTTATAAATTAATTAAAATTGTTATATTTTTTAAGAATTTATAAAAAAGTACATTCAAAATTGTTATAATTTTTTTTAAATTACTTGTTATATTTTTAGGATTTTTTATCCCGCGATGATTTGGAAAGTTGGGTAAAACGAAGGGGTTTAGCCAACGGATACATTATTGTTACCAGACAGTCCAAGGATCACCGGGTGTGGCTCCAATGTTGTCGTAGCGGCGAGCATGAGAGTAAGGCCACGGTTAGGAAAACCGGCAACAAAAAATGCGCAAGCCCTTTTATGGTGATAGGTCGTCTCGACCAAAGTCGTCGGCCTTGGCGGATAGATTATCTTAACAAAAAGTTTTACGAGACGCACAACCACGGCCCTGCTGAACATCTGGAGGGTTACGCGTATGCCAGGAGGCTTACTCCTAATGAGTTTAGGCTGGTGCAAGAGCTGACAGATCAAGACATATAGCCCCATACAATCTGGAAGGCCGTAACCGAACAGAACCCTGAGAACAAATGTGTTCCGAAAGACATACACGAAGCTCGCCAAAAGATTAGGTCCGCGAAGTTCGAGAAAAAACCGTCTCCCATGCAGCGGCTAGAACAAATCCTCCAGGAAAAAACAATGACCTATTACATACAGGCGGAACCTTCCACCAACGTCGTTCAGCATGTATTTTTCTGTCACGATAAGTCCTTTGAAATGTGGAGGGCATTCCCCCATGTGCTTATGGTCGACGCTACCTACAAGACTAACATGTACAATCTTCCATTTTTGCAAGTTGTGGGTATGACGTCGACAAACCAAACCTTCTGTGTTGCACATGCATTTCTTTCAAACGAGCAGGAGGCAACGTACGTCTGGGTCATGGAGAGGATCAGGTCTATGCTGCACGAGTGCATGGAGCCGCGTGTAATTCTAACGGATAGGGACCAGGCACTGATAAACGCGTGTTTCCCTGGCACACACAGATATCTCTGCAGGTTCCACATCTTCCAAAATATTGTGAAGCACTGCAAGAATTCGTTTAATACGCAAGATTGGGATGCCTTTATTTCTCATTGGAAAACAGTGTGTAATTCCGCTACCGAAGAGTTATACAAATATAACGTCCTCAACCTTCAGAGACACCTTATCAATCAACAACGTACATGTATGTTCTCTCTAAGTAAATACATTCATACAAAAGGATACATAATTTGAATATGTTTATTTTTTTCAGATGTTTTTGATTACCTATGGAATAACTGGTTAAGCACCTCCAGAAAATTGCTCGTATCTGCATGGACCAATCAAACCCTGACATTCTTCCCAACTACAACAAACAGAGCTGAAGGCGCACATGCTGCATTAAAGAAACAGCTGACTACACCGAGATGCAGTATGGAAACGCTGGTGAAAAAGGTGGACACCTTGGTACTAAAGCAATATGCGCAAATAAAGAAATCCTTGGAAGAAAGCCGCACCAAGCGAATAAACAGCCACCTTTAGATTCCTTTGTTTTGCAACCTATTTCTTAAAGTTTCCATCCATGCTCTTAACCTATTGGAAAACGAGCTAACACGGAGAATAGACACATTGCGGTCATTCGGATCAACATGTGGCTGCCAGCTGTACTCGGGTGCTGGGTTATTATGTGCCTGTCGCCTGGAGAGATTGCAGAATACAGGTACTTATAGAATTATAAAAAATGTTTTGTTGTCTTAATTTAATATGACTGTCTAATGCTCTTTTTTTTGTTTTGCAGACTGCGTCATTCAGCTCGAAGATATAGACATTTTCTGGAGAAAACTTGACCTGAACCCATCAAATTTTGATGAGGAAGATGTTGATGTAGACAAACAATTAGAATATGTGAAATAAAAATTGTCTACCTAACCCCCGCAAGTGAGGAAAAACGTCTTATCGAAGATCATGGCGATGGTAAACCCATATATGAGCGACAAAAAACCGCCTGTCGTACTAGAAAACACTCGCGGGCAGCCAACTTCCAAGGTCCAACAACAAAGAAAAGAGCAACCTGCTAGAGATAGCTCAGTTGGGCCTCCCAGACAACAAAGTAGGTGTGATCCTCCTCGACATAGCTCTTATGTACCATCGCAAGATTCCCTAATACCGTCTATGTCTGCAATGTCTCTAAACTCTTAAAGGTCGTTAAATCGACGTGGTCGTTCAACATCTTCATGTGAAGAAGAGCCTGGCAAGGGCAATGCCTTTTCGTTAATCACTGATGAGGGAATGCTTGAATATGCGCACAGATACAAAAACAAATTCCAAAAGTGTTCCACCCCTACATTTCAAGAATAAAAGATGTCAGGCCGGATGGACATTGTGGGTTTCGGGCGGCGGCTGTGGGTTTAGGGTTTGAACAAGATTACTTTGGGTATATTCGAAACCAACTACTTGAAGAGCTGATGTAACATCCGTGCTTGTAATCATTGTGAACAGTTCTATTATCAATAAAACAATGTTATTTGATCCCAATGTTTTTTTGGTTGTGTTTTACATTTTTCATGTTTTGACTTTTATGTAATTTCAAACTCTACATCGCTTTCTGGAGAGTTTTACGCAAACTGATGCGTAAACGTAATCAGTTTAATACGAAAAATACTCCGGAACATCAACATATACTTAACATACCTTAAATAACCTTTACATAACTTAGAAATAAGTTTTGAAGGCATTGGTATGGCAAAAACAAGTTAATTCGACTACAGGGACTAAACTTGACAAACTGCGAAAGTATGCCAATTTGAACTGTAACGAACATTCCGGAACATGACCATAAGTTAAACACACCTTAAATATCCTTTACATAGCTTAGAAATAGGCTTTAAGGGGTTCGGTGCGCTAAAATAAACTTTTGGGTCATTCAGGGACTAAAAGTGTCAAAAAGTGCACAAGTTTGCACTTTTGCGCATAACTCACGTTCTGAATACATCCGAACATCCAAAAATTTATGTAAGCACTACAATATTTTATTTTAGTGTTTGGCATGAGAAAAATCCGTTCTTTGCGTCATTTGGATCGTTTTACGCGCTTGTGCGCATTCCGTCGTAATTAAGCGAACATCGCGTTCGTACGACCAAACGAACCAACACCCGGCATATTTTTGAGCATGTTTCATGTCCACAATGTTTAGGAATCATTTTAGGGCCTTAAAGTTGGCTTGACGGGCCTTAGAAGTGCCGGAAATGGGCTGAAAACACAACAGGGACTGAAACTGTCATTTATGAAACTTATTTTCTGATCAGAAGCCCCAAGCGGCCCGCCTGAGGTTTGTCTGATCCTGAAGCGGGCCGCGTCAGCCTTACAGAACAGATAAGATCGATTAGTCAGCATAATTCAGCTGATTAAACCTCATCCACACATTCTAACTTGCCCTTTCAGCTCATAAAAGGCCATTTTTAGTTACCACAACATCTTGACAAGTGTACGGGTAGGATTCGAGCACGGTTTCCATGAAACGATCTTAACGGTTACCCGAAAACTATAAATACCCACCCCCCATTTGCTTCAAACCCACAAGAATCTGATAAAAAAGACTCTAAGTTGGAACCATTGTTTCATACCTGATTTATTTTGATCTAGATTAGCATTCGGGGACCCTTCGTAAGTATTCTTTCGTTCTTTTATTGCTTTTCGAGTCTGAAAGTCAAACTTTGTTTGACTTTCTGCGTTGACCAGTTTATGGTCAATGCGAAGTTCGTTTGAACTTCGCAACGTGATTGTAATCACGATGGTTATAATCCCTTGTGACTATGCCTACTGATTACCACGTTGTCTAGGGTCATAAGGGTAAGCGATCTAATAAATCGCTTATACCTTCGAACCCGACCCATTTGGTCGATCGTTAGGATCCGACCAAACACATTAGGTGACCATAGTATATAGGGAATAACCCTCTGAGGTTATACCTTATGGTCACTTCGTTTAAGTAGTTGTATGATAGGTAGTTTATATGCCTTAGGTAAATTACCAAAATACCCCTTTGATGCCAAAATTCGTTTTAAACATATGTAACATAACTTTTGACATCTAAATTGATTTGACAACCATATTAGACATGTTAAGGCATATTTTACTTGTCATAGGACTAGTTAGGCGTTCCGAAAGCGTTTCACGCGAACGACGCGTTAAAGTAGCATAAGCTACCTAAACGGGTCGTAATGGGTCACAAACACTTAGGTTAGGTTTCATTTAGTATGTAGGCTTTGTTAAACCATACTGTAGGATCGTAATCTGACCCGGACGAGTCGTTCAGAGGCGTTCTCCTATGTTTCAGGTGCGGAATAACAAGAAACGTAGGTAGAAATAGCTTGTTCTTCACTTTAATCTACTGTTTTATTGATTTGAAACGATTTACAGCTTGTTCTTCACACCGGCAGAGCTTCGGTATGTAATTGGAATTCTTACAAATGAAATGACATTCAACCTATATATACTACTTCTGGTCCGCTCGTATGACATGACACATAAGCGGTCCAGAAGACTTAACACATGAGCGATCCAGATATTGACATAAAAGCGATCCACAAGTTTGTCGTATAAGCGATCTGACCTTGATTACCAAATAAGCGATCCTCCATAATGTTGACTATCATGAACCTTTTTCTTCTAGTGAACTCTTGATTGGACCTTTCAAACTCACCATCTCATTGGACCTCCTAGTGGTGATGTCTCATTGGACCCTTATTTGGTCCAATCAACACAAATGGCCACCATTCACAATATTAAACCTTTGATTCTTTTGTCGTTTATAGCTTTGAATGTTTAGACATGTGATGATGTCACATGTGATGTCATCAAGATGATGTCACATGTGATATCATGTCTGACCGGATCCGCAACGAGACTGAGACTCGATATTAAGACGAAGACGACAGATGACTGCACCAACAGACTCCCCCTCAGATGTTGACGAGTCTTAAGTGTCGAGTCTTCAACAACTTCAGTCTTTAACAGTGTAAGCATCCTCAAATCTTTCTCTTCTCTTTACATCATCACCAATAAACTCTCCACGAACAATCTCTACTCAGATGTCTTCAGACTCCCCCTTTCGATATGCTGGGATCGCAGTCTGGCATGTTGTAATCATAAAGACTTCACGTATCGGAACCTGATCTTCAAAACCTGTACATTCTCTACCTAAAAGTAAGTTTCATAAAATATAAGATATAACAAATTTAGAAACTTTGCTAATCTCTTGAAGACACAATCCTAAATACAAAGATTTATCATGACAATTTCTGATGAACCACATGAATATATATCATTTTCATTTCACACATCTTCAAAACACACTTTCCCAAACCTGTTCTTCATGTTTAGCACTTGGAATTTTGAAAATCAGCTTTTCAACATCAGTCGTCTAAAATCTTTTTGGATTTTTCAAAATTTATGATAAAACACACCGAAAATCTTTTTGGATTTTTGAAAATAACAGAAATGAAATGCATCAAAGAAATATTTACAGACAATATTATTGTGAGTTTGCGTTAGAGGATCATATCAGTTTTTGAGACAAATCACCAACACCGTTAAGCTTCATTTCATATTAAGCTCTAAAAGATTCACTTAGATTGTCAGTATACTGATCCACTTAAATTTTCACACAAAGTTCAATTGAACCGAGATACGAAGTTAATGTTTTAATCTCTTGAACTTATTCGTGTGTCCCACTACTTGAATATACTCCCGTATCCAGATCCCAATATTCAGTCTTACAGGTGAGTATACCACAGATGATATCTGTCAGGGGAATAAATTATAGTACGAGGGCCGTGAGAGCTCAGGTCGATCTTTCGATACGCAGAGAGATGACGGCTTCGACTTTTGGTGGGTCCCCTTTAGAGGATCTTTTGCATTACAACAGCAGCGACTATCAATTTTATTGTTTCATCAGCTTGCTGAGGGCGATGCTATGTTTCAAGCATTTGCAGAAAGCATTATCCAGGGACTAGGTCAGAAATTTCTTTCAGCAGAAGTCCCGGGATAATACCCCAGATATCACTGAGCATAAAGACCTAGTATCTCAGAATAAGGGACCTTTCAAACAAGATTTCAGGGGTTACCTGTATATCCAAGTTTGTGTTAACCCACAGAACAAGCAAGTTTGAAATTTATGTTTATATCTCGTCACAATCTACTAAATGTGCAAAAACCTACTGACACATCATCAGTGAGACCGTTTATCACATTTTTATTTTCCAATTCTTTAGCATGCTGTGATCGTCCACTGATGTACTATCATTTCCTCTTTTATGCAACAAAACTCATTTTTGATTTTATCATGTTTTTGAATTTTTCAAATTTTCAAATGTTTTTGGATTTTCTAAAAATTCTTACTCCCCCTAAAATGCAAACACATTTTAGGAAATTTGAAAACAAACTGTACACTAACATGACAACTGACACTGAATCACATCAAATCGCCATTCACTCGGCATAAACAATCAGAACTCCCCCTATCACAAACCATTTTCTCATTTAGATCTCAAAACACTTAAGTTTGTTTTAATCAAAATGATTTTTCCGGAAAATGAATTTGTGTTGATAAAACCATTTGTAAGTCTTATCATTTTAAGGACGGAGATGTAGTTCATCATCTTGTCAGTTTTCATTAACTGTAGTAAATCAAGTACAACTTAATGTCCTTGATTCACTATTATGCAATCAAGCAACCACTAAACCACTTATAAGAATAACCACTCGTAGAATCACAAACAATACCACTTGTAAGTATGACCTATACCAACTGTAGGAATATTACGTCTACATCACCATTTTACCAATCAGGATGCCGATTCCTGCTTTGCACTTACCAACCTGGAAGCTCCGGCGTAGTCCTTCAACCTGTAAACATTCAAACACTATCAAAATCTTTCAACCAAAATCTTCAAACATTAGAAAGATGCCGATTCCTGATCCACGATATAAACTTGGGATCTCCGGCATAGTCAGGTTTTTCATTTGAACAGATTCACCCAAGCCTGACTGTCCTTGGGTGATTTTGAATTCTTGTTCAACAATGGTGGAAAGTTTGCATCATCCATTGTTAAACCAGAATTCTCTACTTTTACCTCAACACATGGCTCCTCTGGCTTTACCACACCAGATTCATCGCCTGAATGTGGCTTGTCTGACTTTGATGAGCCAGATTCATCGCCGACATGTGGCTCCTTTGTTTCCGAAGAAACAAATTCATCGCCATCAATTTTCACCTTCTTCTTTTCCTTTTTCGTCCTCAAATTTGTATCTGATGAATTTGTCTTGCTTGACTTTGCAGTTGAGAGAGTTGATTCATCAGAACTCTTATTCGATCTATCTGGTGAACCTGAGGATAAAATCTTCTCCAGATACTCTTTCACCTTCTTCCTCTTTTTCCTCAGTCTGTCTTTTTGCCCCTGTGAAAGCTTCACTTTCGTTTCTTGAACTTTAGGTTCTTGAACCTTCTGTTCTTTGGGCTTGACATTGACTGATTTCTTTATTGGCATTTTCTGAGATTCAGCCCTCGATCTTCCCTTTGATCTCATTGGGCATTCTCTAGCAATATGGCCAATGATGTTGCAGTTAAAGCATCTCCTTGATTCAAACCTCCAACTCTGGCAGTTAACAGCAATGTGTCCTTGATAGCCGCATCTGTAGCACACTCTGTTATCGTACCAATCACCATTTTCACACCAAACGCTCAGATCATAGCATTGTCTGGCTTTGTGGTGATCATCATCCCTCCTGAAAACTGGATTTTGCTTTGAAGCACTATGGTCAAACCTGCACCACTTATTACCAACAATTTTTGAGTTTTCATTTTTCAATTTTTGTGGTTTTTGAATGAGATTGGATGATTGAACTGATGAGCTTTTATTCTTGTTATAAACATTTTCTGAATTTTTTACTTTTTGTTTCTGTTCCACTTTCTTCTTCAAAGGTTTTTGCGTAGAGCATTCTCCTTTTTCAGTTGATTGCAGAACAGTTTTCTGAAACTTTTCTTTTAATTTCAAAAATATTTTCTTTTTCTCATTTTCAGCATCAGACTCTGATTCAGATTCGTCTGCTGAATAAAAATCCTCATTTTCATCATCAGTTTTCTCATCACAATCTTCAACTTTGACTTTGTCAAAGTTTGTGACATAGTCACTTATTGGAACAGAATTGATCGGTTTTGGACAGGGGAACACAAATGAAGTCACAAAACCTTTCAATTTCTTTTCAAGCTCATCAATTTTGTTCCTTGAATTCTCAGCTTCATTTTCAAGCTGAGATATTCTTTCAAGATGAGACTTGATTGATTTTTCATTCTCATTCTTTATGTTTTCAAGAACAGATTTTTCATTTTCCAAAACTTTTAACTGTTCTTGAAATTTTGTTTCATTTGCTTTCAGATTTTTGTTCTCCAATTTTATCCAGAAATCTTCATCTTCTGAAGATTTCTTTTTGCTTTCAAAATCCTTTTCTTTCTCTTTCAAAATCTTGTTTTCTAATGTCAAACTGTTCAAATCATTTAACAGTTTGTCATTTTCAGATTTCAACCTCTCACAATTTTCTTGCAAATCAAAAATATGTTTCTTATCAGTTTTCTTCTCGTCTTTCAAAACTGAAATCTCTTCAGTCTGTTCTTCTCCCACTTGAACACCTTTACTCTTACTCTTCTTTAATATTGATTTTCCACTTTGACTTTTCTTCTTCTCAGCATTCCTCTCCATCTGTTCCTCAAGTTTCTTGATGAATTGACCAATTGCCAAATCAGAGTATTCTCCAGTTCTTTTTAAATTCAAAAGAAATGTACTCCATTCTTGTTGAGGTAAGGCATTGGCTAATTTCTCAACCCATTCATCTGATTCCTTTTTAATACCCTTCTCAGACATTGAGCGAACAAGATGGCTAAACCTCTCAATGATACTCTTTGTACTTTCTCCTGAATAACCTGAAAATGAATCAAATTCCTTTTTTAATACATTTATTCTATCAAGTGTTTCTTTTGTCATTTTAAAGAAATTGATATCCATGATTCGGAATTGAAGAATTTCTCAAAAAAACTTTTACACAAACTGGTTCTCCTCGTAACACACTTTAATCACCTCCAAATATGATTGGACCAAATAAACTGTCAAAATTCCAATTTCAAGATATCACATGGGCTGATGACAACTTGAAACATATGCACATGAACCGAAACTGATTGGGCCGAGCAATTTAAACCGCTAATGATGATTGGGCTGAAAGACTTTGAAACTTGGGCCGTTGATCACATATACTAACAAACTTATACAACTTTAATCGACAAACACAAAAGCAATCTGATTGGACCTCCTCATCCACTATGTTGATATCAAGAAGTTTGACTGACAACTTATTGATGCTTTTTATAAACACATGCAGACACATGCAAACAATTCAACTTCTGAGATTATGAGTTGACAACTTTATATATTCACGTGCAATTCTTTAACAACAACAACATGTGACCTACTGACATCCTCGAAAAATGGATTGATGCAATTCAGATCACATGCAAACTGAAATGATGCTGTTCAAATAAGCGAATCTGCTGATGTTTGTCACTAAAAGCGGACCAGGTTATGTAATTATGAGTGAACCAGAATTTTTCACAAGAGCGAACCAGAATTATTCACAAGAGCGAACCAGAATTATCCTTTTGAGCGGTCCAGCAACAATATCCGTTCGAGCGGACCAGATACTGTTCAAATGAGCGATCCAGAATTATCCTTTGGAGCGGTCCAGCAACAATGTCTTTTCGAGCGAACCAGATACTGTTTTGGAGCGAACCAGATCAAAATCTGTACGAATGAGCGAACCAGAACTAAAAATAGTGTACTTTGGAGCGGACCAGAAACGTGATCTAAGAGTGATCCAGAATGACGTCACTACGAGCGATCCACATAGTGAACATGTTTTGACTTGTTAAAACTTCGAATTTTGGCTTCAAACTTTCCAGGATTTATCTCTATACTATTGCGCACAATCTGTTCAAATTTGAGCGAATTCCGACCGTGAAAACTTCCCGAATCAGTAAAAGAAATGTAGAAGTGAGAAGAAAAAGATGAAAAATAGCTACAATCTGTAGAAAACCTCCTCCCAAGCTCTGATACCACTTGTAGGATCGTAATCTGACCCGGACGAGTCATTCAGAGGCGTTCTCCTATGTTTCAGGTGCGGAATAACAAGAAACGTAGGTAGAAATAGCTTGTTCTTCACTTTAATCTACTGTTTTATTGATTTGAAACGATTTACAGCTTGTTCTTCACACCGGCAGAGCTTCGGTATGTAATTGGAATTCTTACAAATGAAATGACATTCAACCTATATATACTACTTCTGGTCCGCTCGTATGACATGACACATAAGCGGTCCAGAAGACTTAACACATGAGCGATCCAGATATTGACATAAAAGCGATCCACAAGTTTGTCGTATAAGCGATCTGACCTTGATTACCAAATAAGCGATCCTCCATAATGTTGACTATCATGAACCTTTTTCTTCTAGTGAACTCTTGATTGGACCTTTCAAACTCACCATCTCATTGGACCTCCTAGTGGTGATGTCTCATTGGACCCTTATTTGGTCCAATCAACACAAATGGCCACCATTCACAATATTAAACCTTTGATTCTTTTGTCGTTTATAGCTTTGAATGTTTAGACATGTGATGATGTCACATGTGATGTCATCAAGATGATGTCACATGTGATATCATGTCTGACCGGATCTGCAACGAGACTGAGACTCGATATTAAGACGAAGACGACAGATGACTGCACCAACACATACTACATGAGTTCCCATACTCATTTGGTTTACGAACCCTCATTCTATCCGATCTTCCGATTTAGGTCCGGTTTATTAATGTAGTTACCTATATTAGGTGCCGTTTGATATCCGTGATCTCTAGCATTGCTTGGTGGTTATCTTAGGGCTTCTGAGCAATCTCAAGTGAGTACATAGAACCCCCTCTTTTAAATGTTTTCAAGGTGTCTATGTGAGTACATAGACCCCTCTTTTACTGTTTTCCAAACTGTTTTGGGGTGGAACACATGTGCCTACTTGTTACTTTCGTGCTTTCCTGTTTTCACATCATATACATGTTATGTTTGTTAGTACATTATAGTACATGATTTCATTACATTTTATGCTATGTATGTCCATTGTGTGCATACTTAGTACATTGTTTTACATTACATTTCTGCTAAGTATGTTAACTGATAGCATGCTAGCACATTGATTTACATGACTTTCTGCTTTGTATGTTAACTTAGCATACTTAGTACATTGTTTTCATATAACATGTTCACTTTTGCTATGACATTTGGTTTGCACAAACGAGACTATTATACGTTCATTAACATTAGCTACGCCGCTCGGTAGTAAGTACTGGTACCATAGGACTTGACAAATCCCATTCCTGACATCCCGGGTTTGTTTGGATGAAAGGAATGACTGAATCCGAAAACATTTCTTTTGATAACCTTGACTGAAAGGGTTATCCGACTGTCTCAAGGCTTGAATGTATGCGTTAACTTACCACATAAATGTTTGTATCAATGTAACATGCATTACTTTGCAAAACATAACTTTTTGATATATTCAAAATACTTTGTTTTGTACATTTATACATTTATACATTTTGGACTATGTGACAATACTTTACTTACAATACATAACATTTGTTACACATTACTTGACTACTTTTGGACTTATAAACATTTGACATGGCTTATACAAGGACTTTTGACTATTGGTTTAAACATAGACTTTATACATTGGTGGTTTGTTTAAGTGATTTAAGTAACGAGGCATGTGTAATATGATACAAGCATGGTGGATACGCCGCTAGTACTTCCTATATATAAGTGTTTGTATGGTATTACATATTGTAGCGTTATTTGAATCATTTCAATTTAGACATATGACATTTTATACAAATAACATACTTTTCACAAGACATTGCTTTACAAAACAAACTTATCTTATGCAAACTCATTTTACTTGGTTATTTATTAAACCCTACTTTATGATCTTATTTATACATATCATCTTATTTTATCACTTTTCAAATGATTTACAAGACAAAACAATTTACAAGGTTCATGACTGAGTGTTATTAAACAATTTCTTAAACTTAAGTCATGAATCCCATTTTCACAAAACCTATGTATCTCACAGGCATTTTTATGCTGACGTACCTATTTTCACATGTGTTTTCAGGAGCTTTTCCGTAGGATGATGATCATGACACTAGGGCGGACCTGTGCCTTAGAGACATAAAACGAAGATAGACTTAGTTTAATTATGTTATAAACTCTCTATTTCCTGTATTGACAATGTAACACGCTTGTTGATAAATAAAATACAACTTTGAATGCCATGGTTATGAAACAATTAATTCTGTTACAACACTCCCCGACGTTTTCCGCCACGTCTTGTATGTTATACGTGGTCGGGGTGTGACAGAAGAGTTGGTATCAGAGCCAATGGTTATAGGGAATTAGGTTATTAGTAATGCTTTGACCTAGACTATAACCTTTCTAGGACCCTAACACAAGTTATCTTGTGTTTAGATCTTAAAACATGTACATCACCTATCCTTAGGTGATTATCAAAACAAGAAACCAAATTTTTCGAAACGATTTTTGAAAAACAATCTTCTGTTTTTGGATGATTTATTACAAGGTTTTGAACCCTCTTTTGTAAGGTTTTGAACCCTTCCAGTTTGACTAAATTTTTGGCCTTGTACCTTCAAATTTTCAAAATCTCGTCAACGTTTTGGGTTTTAAATAATGTGAACACGTGCAAACTGGAAGAGTGAATGCCTGTATTCTGGGTTTTCTGTCTAGGCAAGCACTTCGTATACATCTCATCAGACGCGAGACCAGTTGTGCTTACCTGGGAATCCTTGGGATAAGTGTTCACTTATAGGCGAGCATGTCTTCATGATACATTATTTTTGATCCATTTACTTTGATTAGTCACTGTGCGTCGTTTGTTTGCTAGGTAATGCGGACAAATGACCACCATCTTTGCTTTTGTTAATTCTGTTTCATCTCATTCTTTTCATCCAATCATCTCACTCGTTTCCTTTCATGTTTTCCTCTTTTAGAATGCCTCCTCGACGCGAAAACCAAATAGCGACTGCCGAACTGGCAAAAATCATTGTGCAGCAGATGGCTGCTCAATTCCCAAATCTCTTTGCTCAATGGCAACAAGCCAACAACAACAACAATGCTCCATGCAAATACAAGGATTTTAACTCGGCTAAACCACTCAAGTTTAGTGGTTCTGAGGGAGCGACTGGGCTTCTTCAATGGTTTGAGAGCATTGAGAATACTTTCCGCCATGTGCAGTGTCCGGATAATCGCAAGGTTGAGTTTTCTTCGAGCGTGTTTCAGAAGAGGGCTCTCACATGGTGGAACGGGGTTATGAGAGATCGGGGTGCAGAAGTTGCTCTAGCGCAAACTTGGGCTGAACTTAGGGCCCTTATGATGAGGGAATTCTGTCCTCGTCATGAACAGCGAGCGTTGGAGAAAGAGTTTGAGGACTTGAAACAAGACAGTGGCGAGCACAGGGCTTATACTGATAGGTTTGAAGAGTTGAGTCTGCTTTGCCCAACTATGGTTACCCCACTCGACAAGGCTATCGAAAGATACATCGACGGCCTACCTGACTCGGTACATGACATCATTACTGGTAGCAACCCTACCACACTCCGTCAGGCGATCGAGTTATCAGCGACATTGACTGAGTCGCAGATTCGAAAGGGGAAGCTTCACAAAAAGGGTGACAAGGGTAAGAAGCAGGTGTCTGATAAGGAAGATAGCAAGAAAGGTCAAAACAAGAAGGGAAAGAATTCTGGAGGGTCTAGGAAGCGGAAGGCTTCCCAAAACTATGTTGTTACTGCACAGGCTCAAGCTGCACCAAATCAGCCTGCGCAACCACTAGCCAAGAAGCCTTATCTTGGCAATGCACCTTTGTGCAACAGGTGTAACGGCCATCATCAACCACACCTCCAGTGTCGTCAGTGCACCAACTGCGGAAGGCCTGGTCATCTTGCTGCCACCTTCCGCATTCCTGTTAACCAGAACCAGGCAGTTCAGAACCAAGCCCAACAAGTTGCTCAGCCTCTTGCTCAGCAACAAGGTCAAGCTGCACGACCTCATTTTCCTCCTGGTTCATGCTACAATTGTGGGGATCTGACCCACTACAGGAACCGGTGCCCAAGACTAGCTAATCAGAATCAGAATCAAAATCCGGCTCGAGGTCGAGTCTTCAACATGAATGCCCAAGAGGCGCAGGCAGACAATGATGTGGTGAACGGTACGTTCTTTATTAATAATCAGCCTGCATCTGTTCTTTTTGATTCGGGTGCCGACAAGAGTTTTGTGTCATTGTCTTTTGAGCCATTACTTCGCGTGTCTAGAACGAAACTAGGTAAACCTTTGACAGTAGAAGTTGCTAGTGGTGAACCCATTGTTCTTGATTCTGTTCTTCGCAACTACCAGTTGAACCTTAACGATCATCTTTTTCCGATCGACCTCACGCCTATGCAACTTGGAAGCTTCGACGTCATAGTGGGTATGGATTGGTTATCTAAGCATCGCGCAGAGATAGTTTGTTCCGAGAAGATTGTTCGTGTGCCGCTTTCGACAGGCGAGATCCTACAGGTTCAAGGTGAGAAACCTGCCTGTGGTCTCAAACTCATGTCTTGTTTTAAAGCTCGGAAGTATCTGCGGAAGAACTATGTGGCTTTCTTAGCACATGTTACAGCAGATAAAGGCAAGGGTAAGTCTATTTCAGATATTCCTGTCGTTCGGGATTATTCTGAAGTTTTCCCTGAAGAGTTACCTGGTTTACCTCCAGCACGCCAAGTCGAGTTCCGCATTGATCTCGTACATGGTGCAAATCCCATTGCCAGAGCTCCATATCGTCTTGCACCGTCTGAGATGCAAGAGTTGTCTAAGCAGCTTCAGGAGCTCTCTGACAAAGGTTTTGTCCATCCTAGCTTTTCACCTTGGGGTGCTCCCGTTCTTTTTGTCAAAAAGAAGGATGGATCTTTTAGGATGTGTATCGATTATCGTGAGCTTAACAAGCTTACCATCAAGAATCGATATCCCCTACCGCGCATAGACGACCTCTTTGATCAGTTACAAGGTGCTTCTTATTTCTCGAAGATTGATCTACGTTCCGGGTATCATCAACTTCGGGTGCATGAAGAAGATATTCCCAAGACAGCGTTCCGTACTCGTTATGGACACTATGAGCTCACAGTCATGCCATTCGGTTTGACTAATGCTCCTGTTGTTTTCATGGACTTGATGAATAGGGTCTGCAAACCTTATTTGGATCAGTTCGTCATTGTTTTTATTGACGACATCTTGATTTACTCTAAGACGCGAGCTGATCACGAGAAACATCTTCATCTTACTTTGGAACTCCTAAAGAAAGAGCAACTTTTCGCCAAATTCTCCAAGTGCGAATTTTGGCTTAAAGAAGTTCAATTTTTAGGACATATTATCAACAAACAAGGTATTCATGTAGATCCCTCCAAGATCAGTGCGATTAAGGATTGGGATACACCTACTACTCCTACTGAAGTTCGTTCTTTTCTTGGTCTAGCGGGTTATTATCGCCGCTTCATTGAGAACTTCTCAAAGATTGCAGTTCCTCTAACTGCTTTAACTCAGAAGAACAAGCCCTTTGATTGGGGATACAAACAAGAGGAAGCTTTTCAAAACTTGAAGCAGAAGCTTTGCGACGCGCCTGTTCTAACTTTGCCTGAGGGCAATGATGATTTCGTCGTTTATTGCGATGCATCTAAATTGGGTCTTGGCTGTGTCCTGATGCAAAGGAACAAAGTCATAGCATATGCATCGAGGCAGTTGAAGATACATGAAAAGAACTACACCACTCATGATCTTGAGTTGGGTGCAGTTGTTTTCGCTCTAAAGATCTGGAGACACTATTTGTACGGTACAAAATGTGTGGTTTTCACGGACCACAAAAGTCTTCAGCATATCTTCAACCAGAAAGAACTCAACATGAGGCAACGACGTTGGGTTGAGCTTTTAAAAGACTATGACTGCGGAATTCCCTACCATCCTGGTAAGGCGAATGTCGTAGCTGATGCATTGAGTCGTAAGGAACGTACTAAGCTTCATTGTGTACGTGTTCAATCTGTTATTCAAGCTCAATCCGATATCCAAGCACGCATTTCTCAGGCTCAACAATCTTGTGTTTCACAAGGTTTAATGGATAAGGAATTTCCCTATCACACAACGCCTGCTTTGGAACTGAAGGACAATGGATCGTATTACTTCATGGACCGTTTGTGGGTCCCAAGCCAGGATGATCTTCGTACCTTGCTTATGGATGAAGCCCATAAGTCGCGTTATTCTATTCATCTGGGCTCAGATAAGATGTATAAGGATCTTCGTATTCATTATTGGTGGCCTGGTATGAAGAAAGACATTGCCTTATACGTATCAAAATGCCTTACTTGTCTTAAGGTTAAGGCTGAACATCAGCGTCCTTCTGGTTTATTGGAGCAACCAGAGATCCCGGTTTGGAAATGGGAAAACATCACTATGGATCTTGTTACCAAACTTCCACGCACAAAGAAAGGTCATGATGCCATCTGGGTAGTTGTTGATCGTCTTACTAAATCAGCGCATTTCTTGCCAATCCGCGAGGATTTTCCTGCTGACAGACTTGCAAAAATCTATGTGGATGAAATTGTAGCTCGACATGGTGTTCCTTTGAACATCATTTCTGACAGAGATGCTCATTTCACTTCTCATTTTTGGAGAACCATGCAATCTGCTATGGGGACTCAACTTAATCTGAGCACGGCTTATCATCCGCAAACGGATGGTCAATCTGAGAGAACAATCCAGACTCTGGAGGATATGCTTAGAGCTTGTGTGATCGATTTTGGTGGTAGTTGGGATTCACATCTTAAGTTGATTGAATTCTCCTACAACAACAGTTATCACACCAGCATCAAAATGGATCCTTTCGAGGCTCTCTATGGTCGAAAATGTCGTTCACCAGTCTGCTGGAATGAGATCGGCGAGGCTCAACTTACTGGACCTGCTCTCATTTTAGAGACAACTGACAAGATAAAGAAAGTTCATGATAACCTTCAGACAGCTAGAAGCCGTCAAAAGAGTTACGCGGATCCAAAACGCAAGCCCTTAGAATTTCAAGTCGGTGATCGAGTATTACTTAAGGTCTCACCTTGGAAAGGTGTGATCAGATTTGGAAAGAAGGGAAAACTTGCACCAAGATACGTTGGACCATTCAAGATCGTCGAAAGAATCAGAAAGGTAGCCTACAGACTTGAGTTACCTCCTAAACTTGGAAATGTTCATCCAACTTTTCACGTGTCCAATCTCAAGAGGTGTTTAGCTGATGAGAACCTCCACATACCGCTTGACGAAATTCGTGTTGGTAAAACACTGAAATTTGTTGAGAAGCCAGTGGAAATCATGGAACGTGAAGTCAAGTGGCTCAAACGCAAGCGCATTCCTTTGGTCAAAGTTCGCTGGGAAGCTAAACGAGGACCCGAGTTTACTTGGGAACGTGAAGATCAAATGAAGGCGAAATATCCGCATCTTTTCCCACGAGTTTCCTCTAAATAAATTTCGGGACGAAATTTCCACAAGTAGGGGAGACTGTAACATCCGTGCTTGTAATCATTGTGAAAAGTTCTATTATCAATAAAACAATGTTATTTGATCCCAATGTTTGTTTGGTTGTGTTTTACATTTTTCATGTTTTGACTTTTATGTAATTTCAAACTCTACATCGCTTTCTGGAGAGTTTTACGCAAACTGATGCGTAAACATAATCAGTTTAATACGAAAAATACTCCTGAACATCAACATATACTTAACATACCTTAAATAACCTTTACATAACTTAGAAATAAGTTTTGAAGGCATTGGTATGGCAAAAACAAGTTAATTCGACTACAGGGACTAAACTTGACAAACTGCGAAAGTATGCCAATTTGAACTGTAACGAACATTCCGGAACATGACCATAAGTTAAACACACCTTAAATATCCTTTACATAGCTTAGAAATAGGCTTTAAGGGGTTCGGTGCGCTAAAATAAACTTTTGGGTCATTCAGGGACTAAAAGTGTCAAAAAGTGCACAAGTTTGCACTTTTGCGCATAACTCACGTTCTGAATACATCCGGACATCCAAAAATTTATGTAAGCACTACAATATTTTATTTTAGTGTTTGGCATGAGAAAAATCCGTTCGTTGCGTCATTTGGATCGTTTTACGCGCTTGTGCGCATTCCGTCGTAATTAAGCGAACATCGCGTTCGTACGACCAAACGAACCAACACCCGACATATTTTTGAGCATGTTTCATGTCCACAATGTTTAGGCATCATTTTAGGGCCTTAAAGTTGGCTTGACGGGCCTTAGAAGTGCCGGAAATGGGCTGAAAACACAACAGGGACTGAAACTGTCATTTATGAAACTTATTTTCTGATCAGAAGCCCCAGGCGGCCCGCCTGAGGTTTGTCTGATCCTAAAGCGGGCCGCGTCAGCCTTACAGAATAGATAAGATCGATTAGTCAGCATAATTCAGCTGATTAAACCTCATCCACACATTCTAACTTGCCCTTTCAGCTCATAAAAGGCCATTTTTAGTTACCACAACATCTTGACAAGTGTACGGGTAGGATTCGAGCACGGTTTCCATGAAACGATCTTAACGGTTACCCAAAAACTATAAATACCCACCCCCCATTTGCTTCAAACCCACAAGAATCTGATCAAAAAGACTCTAAGTTGGAACCATTGTTTCATACCTGAGTTATTTTGATCTAGATTAGCATTCGGGGACCCTTCGTAAGTATTCTTTCGTTCTTTTATTGCTTTTCGAGTCTTTTCGAGTCTGAAAGTCAAACTTTGTTTGACTTTCTGCGTTGACCAGTTTATGGTCAATGCGAAGTTCGTTTGAACTTCGCAACGTGATTGTAATCACGATGGTTATAGTCCCTTGTGACTATGCCTACTGATTACCACGTTGTCTAGGGTCATAAGGGTAAGCGATCTAATAAATCGCTTATACCTTCGAACCCGACCCATTTGGTCGATCGTTAGGATCCGACCAAACACATTAGGTGACCATAGTATATAGGGAATAACCCTCTGAGGTTATACCTTATGGTCACTTCGTTTAAGTAGTTGTATGATAGGTAGTTTATATGCCTTAGGTAAATTACCAAAATACCCCTTTGATGCCAAAATTCGTTTTAAACATATGTAACATAACTTTTGACATCTAAATTGATTTGACAACCATATTAGACATGTTAAGGCATATTTTACTTGTCATAGGACTAGTTAGGCGTTCCGAACGCGTTTCACGCGAACGACGCGTTAAAGTAGCATAAGCTACCTAAACGGGCCGTAATGGGTCACAAACACTTAGGTTAGGTTTCATTTAGTATGTAGGCTTTGTTAAACCATACTACATGAGTTCCCATACTCATTTGGTTTACGAACCCTCATTCTATCCGATCTTCCGATTTAGGTCCGGTTTATTAATGTAGTTACCTATATTAGGTGCCGTTTGATATCCGTGATCTCTAGCATTGCTTGGTGGTTATCTTAGGGCTTCTGAGCAATCTCAAGTGAGTACATAGAACCCCCTCTTTTAAATGTTTTCAAGGTGTCTATGTGAGTACATAGACCCCTCTTTTACTGTTTTCCAAACTGTTTTGGGGTGGAACACATGTGCCTACTTGTTACTTTCGTGCTTTCCTTTTTTCACATCATATACATGCTATGTTTGTTAGTACATTATAGTACATGATTTCATTACATTTTATGCTATGTATGTCCATTGTGTGCATACTTAGTACATTGTTTTACATTACATTTCTGCTAAGTATGTTGACTGATAGCATGCTAGCACATTGATTTACATGACTTTCTGCTTTGTATGTTAACTTAGCATACTTAGTACATTGTTTTCATATAACATGTTCACTTTTGCTATGACATTTGGTTTGCACAAACGAGACTATTATACGTTCATTAACATTAGCTACGCCGCTCGGTAGTAAGTACTGGTACCATAGGACTTGACAAATCCCATTCCTGACATCCCGGGTTTGTTTGGATGTAAGGAATGACTGAATCCGAAAACATTTCTTTTGATAACCTTGACTGAAAGGGTTATCCGACTGTCTCAAGGCTTGAATGTATGCGTTAACTTACCACATAAATGTTTGTATCAATGTAACATGCATTACTTTGCAAAACATAACTTTTTGATATATTCAAAATACTTTGTTTTGTACATTTATACATTTATACATTTTGGACTATGTGACAATACTTTACTTACAATACATAACATTTGTTACACATTACTTGACTACTTTTGGACTTATAAACATTTGACATGGCTTATACAAGGACTTTTGACTATTGGTTTAAACATAGACTTTATACATTGGTGGTTTGTTTAAGTGATTTAAGTAACGAGGCATGTGTAATATGATACAAGCATGGTGGATACGCCGCTAGTACTTCCTATATATAAGTGTTTGTATGGTATTACATATTGTAGCGTTATTTGAATCATTTCAATTTAGACATATGACATTTTATACAAATAACATACTTTTCACAAGACATTGCTTTACAAAACAAACTTATCTTATGCAAACTCATTTTACTTGGTTATTTATTAAACCCTACTTTATGATCTTATTTATACATATCATCTTATTTTATCACTTTTCAAATGATTTACAAGACAAAACAATTTACAAGGTTCATGACTGACTGTTATTAAACAATTTCTTAAACTTAAGTCATGAATCCCATTTTCACAAAACCTATGTATCTCACAGGCATTTTTATGCTGACGTACCTATTTTCACATGTGTTTTCAGGAGCTTTTCCGTAGGATGATGATCGTGACACTAGGGCGGACCTGTGCCTTAGAGACATAAAACGAAGATAGACTTAGTTTAATTATGTTATAAACTCTCTATTTCCTGTATTGACAATGTAACACGCTTGTTGATAAATAAAATATAACTTTGAATGCCATGGTTATGAAACAATTAATTCTGTTACAACACTCCCCGACGTTTTCCGCCACGTCTTGTATGTTATACGTGGTCGGGGTGTGACAGTTGACGGGTCCGAACAAAGAAATGTGGAAGTACGTCTTCGATAGTGAATTACCAGGGGACTACGACCTACAAGTACAGAGAATAGATTTACCGGGGTTGGAATGGCACCCAGGGAACATTGGATGGAGATGCCTCAAGCAGCACTCCTACTTGCCAATAGGTTTGGTGTGATTGTTCACATATTAGACATCCAAGGTTGTTCTACTGTATTTCCCTTATATGATCCAGAGTACGCACGTGACCCCAATCAGTTCGTTTCACTGTTATTTGTTAATGGTAGTCATTTCATCCACGTCACACTTGAAGGGGACTATCCAATGCCGCCACCAAACCTTACGTGGAGTAGACGCGCGCGCGAAGAAGCTTTACATTGGACGGAAAACAACACGGAACGGATAACGTGGTATGATATACTAAGGAAGCCTAACATTGACCGTACATTGCTTGTTATTGAGTGATTTGTAATTTTAAAGAATAATTTATTTATATAATGTATTCCATTTGTTTATTGCAAAATCAATGCATTATATTGATTAATTTGTAATACGAAAATACGGTAAAATATTCGAAAATGCGCTAAAATACGTCAAAATACGCCGAAATACGCTAAAATGCGCGTAAATACCTTAAAATACCCTAAGATACATGAAAATATGTTAGAATACCTTAAAACACGATAAAATGCTCTAAAGTACGCTAAAATGTTCGAAAATACGGTAAAATACGTCAAAATACAATTAAATACACTAAAATGTGCTAAAATGCACTAAAATACCTTAAAATACCCTAAGATACATGAAAATATGTTAAAATACCTTAAAATACGATATAATGCTCTAAAGTACGCTAAAATGTTCGAAATTACGGTAAAATACGTCAAAATACAATTAAATACGCTAAAATATGCTAAAATAAGCTAAAATACGCTAAAATGCGCTAAAATACCTTAAAAATACCCTAAGATACATGAAAATATGTTAAAATACCTTAAAATACGATATAATTCTTTAAAGTACGCTAAAATGTTCGAAAATACGGTAAAATACGTCAAAATACAATTAAATACGCTAAAATATGCTAAAATACGCTAAAATGCGCTAAAATACCTTAAAACACCCTAAGATACATGAAAATATCTTAAAATACCTTAAAATACGATATAATAATGCTCTAAAGTACGCTAAAATGTTTGAAAATACGGTAAAATACGTCAAAATACAATTAAATACGCTAAAATATGCTAAACTACGCTAAAATGCGCTAAAATACCTTAAAATACCCTAAGATACATGAAAATATGTTAAAATACCTTAAAATACGATATATTGCTCTAAAGTAAGCTAAAATGTTCGAAAATACGGTAAAATACGTCAAAATACAATTAAATACGCTAAAATACCTTTAAATACCCTAAGATACATGAAAATATGTTAAAATACCTTAAAATACGATATAATGCTCTAAAGTACGCTAAAATGTTCGAAAATACGTCAAAATACAATTAAATATGCTAAAATACGCTAAAATGCGCCAAAATTCCTTAAAATACCCTAAGATGCATGAAAATATGTTAAAATACCTTAAAATATGATATAATGCTCTAAAGTACGCTAAAATGTTCGAAAATACGTAAAATACGTCAAAATACAATTAAATACATTAAAATATGCTAAAATGCGCTAAAATACCTTAAAATACCCTACGATACATGAAAATATGTTAAAATACCTTAAAATACGATTTAATGCTTTAAAGTACGCTAAAATGTTCGAAAATACGGTAAAATACAATTAAATACGCTAAAATATGCTAAAATACGCTAAAATGCGCTAAAATACCTTAAAACACCCTAAGATACATGAAAATATGTTAAAATACCTTAAAATACGATATAATAATGCTCTAAAGTACGCTAAAATGTTTGAAAATACGGTAAAATACGTCAAAATACAATTAATGTAACACCCTAAGTCCATTTTAATCAATTATCCAAAAGGTTCAATTAAAAGAGTGTATTAAGGTTAAAAATACACTTAAAATGCGAGTTTGTTAAAACAATTTACTGAATAAAACATTCCTATATTTTGTAACTTAATTCGCCGTTTAAAACGTGACGACGAAACTATTCGAAGAAGCATTGATCTCATGTGTTCGGTTCTTCGTCGGGGTCAGTCGTCATCCGGTACTGCTAGGTAACCAACATTCCATAAACATGAAATAATTTTAGTCATACGCGGTTTAAAACTTGTTCAAATGGATTCGCGAAACAAAACTTTAACAAAAATAATTGGGCGCTACCGTAACTTACGGTAGCCACCGTAAGTTACGGTAGCCACTGGGCTTCCAAGGGCTGCCGTAAGGTAGTGCAATTCGAGCGTAACACTTCAGCCTCTACCGTAAGTTACGGTAGCTACCGTAACTTACGGTAGCTCTCTGGACAGATTGATTTGCAGCAGATGCTGCATTTTCGAGCTCCGATTCTTTTCACAAAAACGTGCATAACATTCAATCTACACATCCGTTTTACACGATTCTTTTTCCTACGCGCTCGTAATTTAATTCTCCATCTTGTGGAGTAAAAATTCAACATTTAAAACTAATGAAATTCTAAATCTTTAAGCATTCGGCTTATTGTTCAAAATCAATATTTCGACCCATTTGTATTTAGGACCTCTAAACTTGCTCCTAGTTAATCATAAATCATAAACTAAGATATTTAACTCTAAATCTTTATCTTGGATTCATAACTTTTGTGAATTACGCAACAAACACCCAAGTTATGCGCGTAATTCATTTTGACCCGATTGGGGATTTTTATGCATTTAAGCATCAAATCCGCTCTTCTCTTTTCACGCCTCGCGTTTCCAAATTTAAGTGCCTACTTATTTCCACCACAACTATTTTTGCGGTGGATTTAACTTAAGAAAAACCCGAAATCCCAATTTACCCTTCGTTTAGTTACTTTACGATAATGACCCCCTTTAAGGCATTTAACTCACAAAAGATTTTTGCCTAAGACTCATATACGTGTCTAAGGGCTATATAATCACAACACAAGTTCCTAAACAACCTCTAAGGGTCGTTTACCCGGTTTACCTATTAAGGGCTTTTTGGTCAATTTTAGTCCCTCATTTTACGACAAAGGACTTTCGCTATAATTTGACCAAAGTATCACTTCTACTAAAATCTAAATATGCGTACCTGGCTCGGGTCATAGCATCGACCCATATACATACCTTTTGCTTTAAATTTTCTAGTAAAAGCAATGCAATCACATGTTATTTCCTGTTATCACAGAAACTCAACAAGTAGTCGTCAGTTATTATTGTCAAATGGTATTTGCACACTATTTGACCCGTTTAGTCGACATGACCATTTGTCAATGTATGATGGTCGATTAATACCATCATGCCCCTTGAACCTATTCTGGTTCGCGCCATGGTTCTAATTACTTAAAAACAATATTTTTAAATTATTCGACCCATTATAACTTTTACCAAATGGTGTCTTCATTTTAATCACTTTTATTTTAACTATTAATTTGACCCATTTGGTTGTCGAGTGAGTTCCATCACTTCAATAACATTTCAAACACAACCATTTTCGTTATATCAACATTACACGTATTTAGACTAAGCTTGTCTATATAAATGTAACGGGGTGACAAGCCACGTACCTTTAAAGCGTTCCCTTCAAGCGTGTGTCCGCTCCGGCTTGTCCGCTTGAAGACCCGGTTTCCTTGCCTAAAGAGTTCAATCCACAATCCGTTTAGAACCCTTTTTATAAGTCTTAACGCATAATTTGCCATATCCATCAAACATGCGTTTTTGTCCGATTTTCAACATTTATCTTTCATTTAGGCATTTTAACGAACACCTAACGGGTATAATTTTATATATTTAAAATCAAGTTCATAACTTGTTATTTTTGCCCAATATAAACATACATA
The DNA here is from genome assembly GCA_030545235.1 of Helianthus tuberosus. Lineage (NCBI taxonomy): Eukaryota > Viridiplantae > Streptophyta > Magnoliopsida > Asterales > Asteraceae > Helianthus > Helianthus tuberosus. The sequence continues at coordinate 60,585,723 of CM060432.1, read as the reverse complement.
TCGATTCCATTATGTCAAGCATGCATACTAATCTCAGAATCATTTCATAGTAATCAAGTAACACCACTTTTGATAGTCATGATTCTTGTGTTCATCTTATTTTTACAATACCCATTTAACTTATCAATGGATTATCATGAACTTCATAGATTAACCACTAATTCAACATGTTATTGACTAGGGTTTACTCCTAGACATGTTTTCATTACTAATTTCATCTAAACATCAAATAATCAAACCCAATTTTCGATTTCACAAATCATCAAGAATTTGAGATGAAACCAAATTGTAAATTTTGACATACCTTATGATCCCCATGACTAGGTGATCGTTTCTATGTATTCATGCATCGATTTTGGCCTTGAATCAAGCTTCAATTTTATGATTTGTTGAGTTTTAGGGTTTGAGCTCTTGGGAGCACCCTCCTGGTCAATCTCCACACACGCACACACACCTTAAGTGTGTGTTGTGTTATATATATATATATATATATATATATATATATATATATATATATATTGTTTATAAAACCCTTTTTCAAGTTATCCAACTTTGGTCCCTCATGTTTTGGTTTGTTATTAAGTAGGCTACCTATTTCAAGTTTCTTTATTATTTTACAACACTCATTTAACTAGGTTAATATTCCTAGTTACTTAGTGGGTTCAGGGAAGTTATAACCCGTTTTTGTTTTTGAGTCCCGTTAACTCGGGCTTCTAACAAACCATGTTTTCTCAAAACGTTTATTCTTCTTTTTGATTAATATAAGATTATTTATTTAAATCCTATTATTCACCGGGTTAATTTTTACCACTAACGGTATTTTACCCGTCTTTTAGTATTAACGGGGTTTATTTACCAAACCCGTTTTTGGGGTGTTACAAGTCTACCCCCCTTAAAGAGGTTTCGTCCCCGAAACCTTTCTTACGTAGTTCTTTTAATTTAGACTAAACGAACTTAGTTTCGATAATTACTTGAGCATTGCTCGTATCTAATAATCTTACCAGGATAATATGGTAATGCCCTTTTGGCTTCCAAACGTATGCGCCTTTCACGTATAAGGCCTCATGGGCCGTAACTTTCATCTTGTATTTCATATCTTTATTAATTATTTATTTTGGCGGTTAGACTTGTTAGTCACTGGTTACCTTATACCCCATTGCTCGGGCATATATCCATATCTCCATCTCCGGCCTTATGTGCGTTTACGGTTTTCTAAATCGCTTCATACCACTTATGTTTATTAAAACGTTGCTTTTGACTAAAAACTAAATTTTTAGTTTACGTTTTCTCTTTGTCTTATGTCTTTCTCTCATATCTAGGAATGTTGCTTCCGAGGATTTGTTCCTTTCCAATATCTTTTAATGCGGGGAATTTCAACTAGTTCCCACGCTTAACCCAAATAACCCGTAGGTTCTTTCGCTTAGTCTCGTGGACTATTTCTTTAGATTTCCACCTTTTTAAGGTGAGACCCAACAGTTTGTTTCTTTCTATTTATGACCCAAGGGTCTTCTTGGTCCCGTAGACCTTAACACTATGTTTAATCCCGTAGATCATCTTTTATTCGAGTCTTTATTCAACTGTATATATATATGGTGTCAAGGCACCCCTTTTATGTCTAGAACTATTTACTTTTGCTTTTTGGATTTCATTTGACCTTGACCGTAGTCTGAGGCTACATTTGTTCTCTTTCGAAGTATCTTTCTGACTTTATGACTTCTAACATCATTTACACGTCGGTTTGTCCTACACTTACCGTTACCCGGTTCTTACCTATACTTCTTTACGACCCATTACCCGGGTTCTTTATCTTAGTGTTTTTAACATTTTTGTTTCGCTAGTTTGCATTTTTCCTATATATATTCCTTTATGACCCATCACGTAGGTTCATTAATGTTTCGCGCTTCCATTATTCAGTTTGCGCTTACTTGCACTACCAAGTTTTTATACCATATTTATCTCGTTTGACTTGTTCGTGTGAAATTTCATCACTTGTGAACGTCAAACTCCATTCTTTATTCGACCCGTTCAACTTTAAAATAGTTGAGCGTAGTTATTAACATTTCTATTTGAAAATTCTCATTGTCTTTTAGTCATGACTCATATTCCGAGTCTTTTGACTTTCTATTTCGCGTTCCCGTCTCTTGGTTTACGCATTCTTTCCAAATCCTACCCATTCATCGGGTATCTTTACCGTAATCATTTTCAAGTAACCATTCTGATATGGTTTTAGAAATTATTTTAATTTATTTGGTCGTCTTAGCAAGATCCATCGCTTTTATTCAATCAAGTCCTTTATTCTTTATTCAATTCGTTTGACTTGTCCATGTGAATTTCATCACTTATGACAGTCAAACTTTTATCCCCATGCTTTAGCATTCCTATTGGTCGGTCTGTATTTTCTTTTTACTTGATCCTTGTCCCTTCTCTCAGGCTCGTTATTCTTACGTAATACGCTTCCGTCATCCGACTTACGTTTACGTTTACTATCAAACATCTTACTTATTTGATTCATTTGGGTACCATTTAAGTTAGTCCCATTCACCCCACCCTTACTACATCGGACATAAATGTGTCCATCATAAGAAGTTCATGGCACCACGTGTTCACTACTTACTTGGCCAGAGTAAGCGATCAACACTTGGTATACATGACCTTTTTATAATTTTCACATTACACCCCGTGTAAGTAATGCCTCTATTTGTTTTTCTTGGAAACAATATCCCGGATAGGTTTTCTATTCAGGTTTTTCTAAGTTTTCAATCTACATATGCAACTTTCAATCTCTACGTATTTGTTGCATATTACTATTTATGCAATAATTTAAAACGTGCACCTGATAATGCTAGCTCTAACAGGCTCTCCTTGCCATTAACTTATTCGCAATCGTTGCGCGATTTAAGTCCTTGGTGAGCGTGCTCTATTTGTCGTACTTTGGACCGTTCCTCTGTCAAATCCACAATTTGTTAAACTCTCGCTATCTTCATATGCGAGTGTCCTTCAATCTAAAACGTTTACAATAGTTAGTAATTTCGACATAAATGGGTGCCCGTATTATAATACGAGGCTTTTCTACTATACGCATCAACGCGTGTAATTTCGTTGACTATATTTATTCTATATCGATTTTATTGGTGTAACGTGTATTACACAATAACAATATGTGTTGTTCTCAACACTTTAATCATACTAAACCATTGATATACATGTACTTACCGGATTTACGATCAAGCCTCGAACCGAACACATTTGTCAACAACCTTGGGCTCTGATTACCAACTTGTAACACCCTAAGTCCATTTTAATCAATTATCCAAAAGGTTCAATTAAAAGAGTGTATTAAGGTTAAAAATACACTTAAAAATGTGAGTTTGTTAAAACAATTTACTGAATAAAACATTCCTATATTTTGTAACTTAATTCGCCGTTTAAAACGTGACGACGAAACTATTCGCGGAAGCATTGATCTCGTGTGTTCGGTTCTTCGTCGGGCTCAGTCGTCATCCGGTACTACTAAGTAACCTACATTCCATAAACATGAAATGATTTTAGTCATATGCAGTTTAAAACTTGTTCAAATGGATTCGCGAAACAAAACTTTAACAAAAATAATTGGGCGCTACCGTAAGTTACGGTAGCCACCGTAAGTTACAGTAGCCACTGGGCTTCCAAGGGCTGCCGTAAGGCAGTGCAATTCCAGCGTAACACTTCAGCCTCTACCGTAAGTTACGGTAGCTACCGTAACTTACGGTAGCTCTCTGGACAGATTGATTTGCAGCAGATGCTGCATTTTCCAGCTCCGATTCTTTTCACGAAAACGTGCATAACTTTCAATCTACACATCCGTTTTACGCGATTCTTTTTCCTATAGGCTCGTAATTTAATTCTCCATCTTGTGGAGTAAAAATTCAACATTTAAAACTAATGAAATTCTAAATCTTTAAGCATTCGGCTTATTGTTCAAAATCAATATTTCGACCCGTTTGTATTTAGGACCTCTAAACTTGTTCCTAGTTAATCATAAATCATAAACTAAGATATTTAACTCTAAATCTCTATCTTGGATTCATAACTTTTTTTGAATTACGCAACAAACACCCAAGTTATGCGCGTAATTCATTTTGACCCGATTAGGGATTTTTATGCATTTAAGCATCAAATCCGTTCTTCTCTTTTCACGCCTCGCGTTTCCAAATTTAAGTGCCTACTTATTTTCCACCACAACTATTTTTGCGGTGGATTTAACTAAAGAAAAACCCGAAATCCCAATTTACCCTTCGTTTAGTTACTTTACGCTAATGACCCCCTTTAGGGCATTTAACTCACAAAAGATTTTTGCCTAAGACTCACATACGTGTCTAAGGGCTATATATTCACAACACAAGTTCCTAAACAACCTCTAAGGGTCGTTTACCCAGTTTACCTATTAAGGGCTTTTTGGTCAATTTTAGTCCCTCATTTTACGACAAAGGACTTTCGCTATAATTTGACCAAAGTATCACTTCTAGTAAACTCTAAATATGCGTACCTGGCTCGGGTCATAGCATCGACCCATATACATACCTTTTGCTTTAAATTTTCTAGTTAAAGCAATGCAATCACATGTTATTTCCTGTTATCACAGAAACTCAACAAGTAGTCGTCAGTTATTATTGTCAAATGGTATTTGCACACTATTTGACCCGTTTAGTCGACATGACCATTTGTCAACGTATGATGGTAGATTAATACCATCATGCTCCTTGAACCTATTCCGGTTCGCGTCATGGTTCTTATTATTTAAAAACAATATTTTTAAATTGTTCGACCCATTATAACTTTTACCAAATGGTGTCTTCATTTTAATCACTTTTATTTTAACTATTAATTTGACCCATTTGGTTGTCGAGTGAGTTCCATCACTTCAATAACATTTCAAACACAACCATTTTCGTTATATCAACATTACACGTATTTAGACTAAGCTTGTCTATATAAATGTAACGGGGTGACAAGCCACGTACCTTTAAAGCGTTCCCTTCAAGCGTGTGTCCGCTCCGGCTTGTCCGCTTGAAGACCCGGTTTCCTTGCCTAAAGAGTTCAATCCACAATCCGTTTAGAACCCCTTTTTATAAGTCTTAACGCATAATTTGCCATATCCATCAAACATGCGTTTTTGTCCGATTTTCAACATTTATCTTTCATTTAGGCATTTTAACGAACACCTAACGGGCATAATTTTATATATTTAAAATCAAGTTCATAACTTGTTATTTTTGCCCAATATAAACATACATATCGATTCCATTATGTCAAGTATGCATACTAATCTCAGAATCATTTCATAGTAATCAAGTAACACCACTTTTGATAGTCATGATTCTTGTGTTCATCTTATTTTTACAAAACCCATTTAACTTATCAATGGATTATCATGAACTTCATAGATTAACCACTAATTCAACATGTTATTGACTAGGGTTTACTCCTAGACATGTTTTCATTACTAATTTCATCTAAACATCAAATAATCAAACCCAGATTTCGATTTCACAAATCATCAAGAATTTGAGATGAAACCAAATTGTAAATTTTGACATACCTTATGATCCCCATGACTAGGTGATCGTTTCTATGTATTCATGCATCGATTTTGGCCTTGAATCAAGCTTCAATTTTATAATTTGTTGAGTTTTAGGGTTTGAGCTCTTAGGAGCACCCTCCTGGTCAATCTCCACACACGCACACACACCTTAAGTGTGTGTTGTGTTATATATATATATATATATAGGGAGGAGTTCATGTGAGAACCACCCTTATTGTGAGAACCGCGAGAACCAATGTGAACACAACCTAAAATAACTAAAAAAACCTAAAAAAAAACTAAAAAAACCTAACCCCCACCCCCCCCCCCAAAAAAAAACCTAACCCCCCCCCCTAAAAAAAACCTAAACCCCCCTCCCCCCTCCCCCCCAAAAACCTAAACCCCCCCCCCCACCCCAAGCTAAAATGCTAAAAACTAAACCCCCAAATATCCTAAAAAAATCTAAAAAAATTTTTTTTAATATATTTTATGCTCAAATCGCTACTTTTAGTAGCCAAAAAAAATGTTTTTTTTTTTAAAAAAATATTTTTTTTTTTGGCTTCGAAAAGTAGCGATTTTTATATAAAAAATATTAAAAAAAATTTTTGTGTGATTTTTAGCTATTTTTATGCATTTTTTTGTGTTCACATTGGTTCTCGCGGTTCTCGCAATAAGAAGTGGTTCTCGCATGATCTTCTCCCTATATATATATATATAATTTTTTTTTTATAAAACCCTTTTTCAAGTTATCCAACTTTGGTCCCTCATGTTTTGGTTTGTTATTAAGTAGGCTACCTATTTCAAGTTTCTTTATTATTTTACAACACTCATTTAACTAGGTTAATATTCCTAGTTACTTAGTGGGTTCAGGGAAGTTATAACCCGTTTTTGTTTTTGAGTCCCGTTAACTCGGGCTTCTAACAAACCATGTTTTCTCAAAACGTTTATTCTTCTTTTTGATTAATATAAGATTATTTATTTAAATCCTAATATTCGCCGGGTTAATTTTTACCACTAACGGTATTTTACCCGTCTTTTAGTATTAACGGGGTTTATTTACCAAACCCGTTTTCGGGGTGTTACAATTAAATACGCTAAAATATGCTAAAATACGCTAAAATACGCTAAAATAGCTTAAAATACCCTAAGATACATGAAAATATGTTAAAATACCTTAAAATATGATATATTGCTCTAAAGTACGCTAAAATGTTCGAAAATACGGTAAAATACGTCAAAATACAATTAAATACGCTAAAATACCTTTAAATACCCTAAGATACATGAAAATATGTTAAAATACCTTAAAATATGATATAATGCTCTAAAGTACGCTAAAATATTCGAAAATACGGTAAAATACGTCAAAATACAATTAAATACGCTAAAATATGCTAAAATACGCTAAAATACGCTAAAATGCGCTAAAATACCTTAAAATACCCTAAGATACATGAAAATATGTTAAAATACCTTAAAATATGCTATAATGCTCTAAAATTCGCAAAAATACGCGACTAATGATATTTCCACGAGCGTATACATATAACACGGCACTATGGAGTACAAGTGGACTTCAAACAAAACTGTACGTAATCGTAACAAACGATATTCGCACGCAACCGAGCGTCACCGAAATGACGTATGTTGAAGTCATACGTCATAAAATGACAAAATATGCGAAAGTTCGTAAAAAAACGACTCGTATACGCGTCGAACCGAGGAAAACACGAAAAAGCAAATTTTCAAACTATGGCATATACGATCGTATAGGCCAAAGTTGTATCGTATTACCCCTTAAAGACGAATCGTATAGATCTATACAATAGGTACTATAGCCTGGATTTATTTAAAAAACAGGGGTATATTGGTAATTTACTACCTATCGTATAGATCTATACGATTCGTATAGAATGAGAAAACGATATAACCCCTTAAAACACAGGGGGTTGATACGATCCAAAAACAAACAAAACTCAAAAGACACCCAAATACACACACATACGGTCGTCATACGGTCGAGATTTCAAGATCGAAGACAAGTACGGTATTCATCTCCAAACCCTCATCATTTTAACGTTTCCAATTTTGCATTTTAGCCGTAGGTTTAGTGTGATTTTTGGGTTGAAAACTGGGGTTTTTTTGGGGGGGGTTTCAAGAACTTTTGAATCGATACGATGCGTATTGGCCTATACGCATCGTATCGGTTCAAAATTTCAAATTTTTTCAAGAACACATGGTTTGATACGATGCGTATCGGCCTATACGCATCGTATCGATTCGTAACTTCAGTGTTTTTTCAAGAACATTTGAACTGATACGATACGTATGAGCCTATACGATCGTATTGATTCTAAATACTTGTTTTTTTCCTTTTATGTTTTAAAAAGTATAAACAAATGTTTTATATCTTAGTTTTTTTTAATGTTTTACTAGTAAGTAGAATGTTTTAATTTTTAGTCGAAGTTGTCCGTATCGCGCGTAGGTCTGTAACGAGCGTCGAAACCTAATACGTCGTAGATAGATAATAATTATAATATACCGTCCGGGTCGTCCGTAACGCGATTAGGTCCATTTCGAACGTCGAAACCTAAGACGTCGTAAATATATAGTTTTTTTTTATTTTTTAGTCGAAGTTGTCCGTATCGCGCGTAGGTCGGTAACGAGCGTCGAAACCTAATACGTCGTAGATAGATAATAATTATAATATACCGTTCGGGTCGTCCGTAACGCGATTAGGTCCATTTCGAGCGTCGAAACCTAAAACGTCGTAAATATATAGTTTTTTTTTATTTTTTAGTCGAAGTTGTCCGTATCGCGCATAGGTCCGTAACGAGCCTCGAAACCTAATACGTCGTAGATAGATAATAATTATAATATACCGTTCGGGTCGTCCGTAAGGCGATTAGGTCCATTTCGAGCGTCGAAACCTAAGACGTCCTAAATATATAGTTTTTTTTTTATTTTTTAGTCGAAACGTCCGTATCGCGCGTAGGTCCGTAACGAGCGTCGAAACCTAATACGTCGTACATAGATAACAATTATAATATACCGTTCGGGTCGTCCGTAACGCGATTAGGTTCATTTCGAGCGTCGAAACCTAAGACGTCGTAAATATATAGTTTTTTTTTTATTTTTTAGTCGAAACATCCGTATCGCGCGTAGCTCCGTAACGAGCGTCGAAACCTAATACGTCGTAGATGGATAATAATTATAATATACCGTTTGGGTTGTCCATATCGCGATTAGGTCCATTTCGAGCGTCGAAACCTAAGACGTCTTAAATATATAGTTTTTTTTTAATATTTTAGTTGAAACATACGTATCGCGCGTAGGTCCGTAACAAGCGTCGAAACCTAATACGTCGTAGATAGATAATAATTATAATATACCGTTCGGGTCGTTCGTAACGCGATTAGGTCCATTTCGAGCGTCGAAACCTAAGACGTCGTAAATATATAGTTTTTTTTAATTTTTTAGTCGAAACGTTCGTATCGCGCGTAGGTCGGTAACGAGCGTCGAAACCTAATACGTCGTAGATAGATAATAATTATAATGTACCGTTCGGGTCGTCCGTGACACGATTAGGTCCATTTCGAGCGTCGAAACCTAAGACGTCGTAAATATATAGTTTTTTTTGTTATTTTTTAGTCGAAACGTTCGTATCGCGCGTAGGTCGGTAACGAGCGTCGAAACCTAATACGTCGTAGATAGATAATAATTATAATATACCGTTCGGGTCGTCCGTAACGCGATTAGGTCCATTTCGAGCGTCGAAACCTAAGACGTCGTAAATATATAGTTTTTTTATTTTTTTAGTCGAAACGTCTTTATCGCGCGTAGGTCCGTAACAAGCGTCGAAACCTAATACGTCGTAGATAGATAATAATTATAATATACCGCTCGGGTCGTCCGTAACGCGATTAGGTCCATTTTGAGCGTCGAAACCTAAGACGTCGTAAATATATAGTTTTTTTAAATTTTTTAGTCGAAACGTCCGTATCGCGTGTAGGTCCGTAACGAGCGTCGAAACCTAATACATTGTAGATAGATAATAATTATAATATACCGTTCGAGTCGTCCATAACGCGATTAGGTCCATTTCGAGCGTCGAAACCTAAGACGTCGTAAATATATAGTTTTTTTTTAATTTTTTAGTCGAAACGTCCGTATCGCGCGTAGATCCATAACAAGCGTCGAAACCTAATACGTCGTAGATAGATAATAATTATAATATACCGTTCGGGTCATCTGTAACGCGATTAGGTCCATTTCGAGCGTCGAAACCTAAGACGTCGTAAATATATAGTTTTTTAAATTTTTTAGTCGAAACATTCGTATCGCGCGTAGGTCGGTAACGAGCGTCGAAACCTAATACGTCGTAGATAGATAATAATTATAATATACCGTTCGGGTCGTCCGTAACGCGATTAGGTCCATTTCGAGCGTCGAAACCTAAGACGTCGTAAATATATAGTTTTTTTTTATTTTTTAGTCGAAACGTTCGTATCGCGCGTAGGTCGGTAACGAGCGTCGAAACCTAATACGTCGTAGATAGATAATAATTATAATATACCGTTCGGGTCGTCCGTGACGCGATTAGGTCCATTTCGAGCGTCGAAACCTAAGACGTCGTAAATATATAGTTTTTTTTATTTTTTAGTCGAAACGTTCGTATCGCGCGTAGGTCGGTAACGAGCGTCGAAACCTAATACGTCGTAGATAGATAATAATTATAATATACCGTTCGGGTCGTCCGTAACGCGATTAGGTCCATTTCGAGCGTCGAAACCTAAGACGTCGTAAATATATAGTTTTTTTTTGTTTTTTTAGTCGAAACGTCTGTATCGCGCGTAGGTCCGCAACGAGCCTCGAAACCTAATACGTCGTAGATAGATAATAATTATAATATACCGTTCGGGTCGTCCGTAACGCGATTAGGTCCATTTTGAGCGTCGAAACCTAAGACGTCGTAAATATATAGTTTTTTTTTAATTTTTTAGTCGAAACGTCCGTATCGCGTGTAGGTCCGTAACGAGCGTCGAAACCTAATACGTCGTAGATAGATAATAATTATAATATACCGTTCGGGTCGTCCATAACGCGACTAGGTCCATTTCGAGCGTCGAAACCTAAGACGTCGTAAATATATAGTTTTTTTTAATTTTTTAGTCGAAACGTCCGTATCGCACGTAGATCCGTAACAAGCGTCGAAACTTAATACGTCGTAGATAGATAATAATTATAATATACCGTTCGGGTCGTCTGTAACGCGATTAGGTCCATTTCGAGCGTCGAAACCTAAGACGTCGTAAATATATAGTTTTTTAAATTTTTTAGTCGAAACGTTCGTATCGCGCGTAGGTCGGTAACGAGCGTCGAAACCTAATACGTCGTAGATAGATAATAATTATAATATACCGTTCGGGTCGTCCGTAACGCGATTAGGTCCATTTCGAGCGTCGAAACCTAAGACGTCGTAAATATATGGTTTTTTTTTTGTTTTTTTTAGTCGAAACGTCTGTATCTCGCGTAGGTCCGCAACGAGCGTCGAAACCTAATACGTCGTAGATAGATAATAATTATAATATACCGTTCGGGTCGTTCGTAACGCGATTAGGTCCATTTCGAGCGTCGAAACCTATGACGTCGTAAATATATAGTTTTTTTGTTTTTTTAGTCGAAACATTCGTATCGCGTGTAGGTCCTTAACGAGCCTCGAAACCTAATACGTCGTAGATAAATAATAGTTATAATATATAGTCGGGGTCGTCCGGGGAGGTGGCGGTGTTATATTTTTTTTAAAATTAAATAAAAATTGTTATATTTTGAAAAAAAATTGATTAAAATTGTTTAATCATGCAGATATGGAAGTCGCTATGGGTAGAGGGAGAGGCCGGGGAGGTGGCGGTCGAGGTGGCGGTCGAGGTGGAAGTGGCGGTCGTGGTGGCGGTGGCGGTGGCGGTGGAGGTGGACGTGGCCGCGCACATGGAGCGGCGGGGGCGTTGATCGCGATGGCGGTGCCTGGTGGGCGTGGACGTGGAAGCGGCCGTGGCCGCGGGCGTGGCGCTGACCCTGGAGAGGATCCCCTCTTGGAGAATGATTATCTGCGGTTCGAAGAGGGTTTGCCGACGAGGTCCGTAACAAGCGTCGAAACAAGCGTATCGCGCGTAGGTCCGTAACAAGCGTCGAAACCTAATACGTCGTAGATAGATAATAATTATAATATACCGTTCGGGTCGTTCGTAACGCGATTAGGTCCATTTCGAGCGTCGAAACCTAAGACGTCGTAAATATATAGTTTTTTTTAATTTTTTAGTCGAAACGTTCGTATCGCGCGTAGGTCGGTAACGAGCGTCGAAACCTAATACGTCGTAGATAGATAATAATTATAATGTACCGTTCGGGTCGTCCGTGACACGATTAGGTCCATTTCGAGCGTCGAAACCTAAGACGTCGTAAATATATAGTTTTTTTTGTTATTTTTTAGTCGAAACGTTCGTATCGCGCGTAGGTCGGTAACGAGCGTCGAAACCTAATACGTCGTAGATAGATAATAATTATAATATACCGTTCGGGTCGTCCGTAACGCGATTAGGTCCATTTCGAGCGTCGAAACCTAAGACGTCGTAAATATATAGTTTTTTTTATTTTTTTAGTCGAAACGTCTTTATCGCGCGTAGGTCCGTAACAAGCGTCGAAACCTAATACGTCGTAGATAGATAATAATTATAATATACCGCTCGGGTCGCCCGTAACGCGATTAGGTCCATTTTGAGCGTCGAAACCTAAGACGTCGTAAATATATAGTTTTTTTAAATTTTTTAGTCGAAACGTCCGTATCGCGTGTAGGTCCGTAACGAGCGTCGAAACCTAATACATTGTAGATAGATAATAATTATAATATACCGTTCGAGTCGTCCATAACGCGATTAGGTCCATTTCGAGCGTCGAAACCTAAGACGTCGTAAATATATAGTTTTTTTTTAATTTTTTAGTCGAAACGTCCGTATCGCGCGTAGATCCATAACAAGCGTCGAAACCTAATACGTCGTAGATAGATAATAATTATAATATACCGTTCGGGTCATCTGTAACGCGATTAGGTCCATTTCGAGCGTCGAAACCTAAGACGTCGTAAATATATAGTTTTTTAAATTTTTTAGTCGAAACATTCGTATCGCGCGTAGGTCGGTAACGAGCGTCGAAACCTAATACGTCGTAGATAGATAATAATTATAATATACCGTTCGGGTCGTCCGTAACGCGATTAGGTCCATTTCGAGCGTCGAAACCTAAGACGTCGTAAATATATAGTTTTTTTTTATTTTTTAGTCGAAACGTTCGTATCGCGCGTAGGTCGGTAACGAGCGTCGAAACCTAATACGTCGTAGATAGATAATAATTATAATATACCGTTTGGGTCGTCCGTGACGCGATTAGGTCCATTTCGAGCGTCGAAACCTAAGACGTCGTAAATATATAGTTTTTTTTATTTTTTAGTCGAAACGTTCGTATCGCGCGTAGGTCGGTAACGAGCGTCGAAACCTAATACGTCGTAGATAGATAATAATTATAATATACCGTTCGGGTCGTCCGTAACGCGATTAGGTCCATTTCGAGCGTCGAAACCTAAGACGTCGTAAATATATAGTTTTTTTTTATTTTTTTAGTCGAAACGTCTGTATCGCGCGTAGGTCCGCAACGAGCCTCGAAACCTAATACGTCGTAGATAGATAATAATTATAATATACCGTTCGGGTCGTCCGTAACGCGATTAGGTCCGTTTTGAGCGTCGAAACCTAAGACGTCGTAAATATATAGTTTTTTTTTAATTTTTTAGTCGAAACGTCCGTATCGCGTGTAGGTCCGTAACGAGCGTCGAAACCTAATACGTCGTAGATAGATAATAATTATAATATACCGTTCGGGTCGTCCATAACGCGACTAGGTCCATTTCGAGCGTCGAAACCTAAGACGTCGTAAATATATAGTTTTTTTTAATTTTTTAGTCGAAACGTCCGTATCGCACGTAGATCCGTAACAAGCGTCGAAACTTAATACGTCGTAGATAGATAATAATTATAATATACCGTTCGGGTCGTCTGTAACGCGATTAGGTCCATTTCGAGCGTCGAAACCTAAGACGTCGTAAATATATAGTTTTTTAAATTTTTTAGTCGAAACGTTCGTATCGCGCGTAGGTCGGTAACGAGCGTCGAAACCTAATACGTCGTAGATAGATAATAATTATAATATACCGTTCGGGTCGTCCGTAACGCGATTAGGTCCATTTCGAGCGTCGAAACCTAAGACGTCGTAAATATATGGTTTTTTTTTTGTTTTTTTTAGTCGAAACGTCTGTATCGCGCGTAGGTCCGCAACGAGCGTCGAAACCTAATACGTCGTAGATAGATAATAATTATAATATACCGTTCGGGTCGTCCGTAACGCGATTAGGTCCATTTCGAGCGTCGAAACCTATGACGTCGTAAATATATAGTTTTTTTGTTTTTTTAGTCGAAACATTCGTATCGCGTGTAGGTCCTTAACGAGCCTCGAAACCTAATACGTCGTAGATAAATAATAGTTATAATATATAGTCGGGGTCGTCCGGGGAGGTGGCGGTGTTATATTTTTTTTAAAATTAAATAAAAATTGTTATATTTTGAAAAAAAATTGATTAAAATTGTTTAATCATGCAGATATGGAAGTCGCTATGGGTAGAGGGAGAGGCCGGGGAGGTGGCGGTCGAGGTGGAAGTGGCGGTCGTGGTGGCGGTGGCGGTGGAGGTGGACGTGGCCGCGCACATGGAGCGGCGGGGGCGTTGATCGCGATGGCGGTGCCTGGTGGGCGTGGACGTGGAAGCGGCCGTGGCCGCGGGCGTGGCGCTGACCCTGGAGAGGATCCCCTCTTGGAGAATGATTATCTGCGGTTCGAAGAGGGTTTGCCGACGAGGACGACCCGTGGATAGAGGTCAGCTTTTGTCTAGCGGGGCAGTGGCATTTGATGTCACTCAGACGGTTTGCCGAGCACTGTGGCCTTTGCAGGGTGGAGGAGTTAGACACCCCCATCTACACCAACTGCATATGGATGGCCCCCCGTACAACTCTGATGAGGTTCTGGCAGGTGATCAGCACACGTCGCTTCGGCACGACGTCGAAGCAGAGGGCTTCCTTTATCACCGATCCCCTCTACCGCTACCTGCATAAGCTTATTGCCACATCTATAGCACCACGTGAGCAGAGTCGTGAGTGGTGCACTCAGAGGAATCTCTTTTACCTGTACTGCCTTATATGGGGGGAGAGGTGTGCCCTCCATCGCTGCCTAGCCCAGTGGTTCGCGACGGCGTTCCACAGGCAGGACAAGTCTGTGCTGTACGGGGGGGGGGGGGGCTTACATCACACGTATCACCCTCTCCTTGGGTCTTGTTCCCTAGCAGGACCAATTATTCTCGGATGGGGGCGTGGTGGAGCCGAGCTTGTTGTCCCGTGCTACCCTGATCGGCATGCACATGACGCGTGACTTCCCTGGGCTCGGTCTGCGACTTATAGGAGGGAACGGGCAGGTGTTCGCCCCCGCCGCTCTCCCAGACGAACTACCAGAGTTGCTTCTGGAGCCGCCACAGGGTGAGGGCCAGCCGGTAGATGGTGATGCCGCAGAGGGCAACGACGACGACGATGGTGACCACGTTGAGCCACCACCACCTCCGCCTCCATTTCCGTTAGGTGCTCCGGCACAGCAGCCGCGGCCACATGGGGTGCCTCACGGCCGTATGGAGCTGTAACACCTCGTAAAAATCACGTCCAATGATGTATTGACACGTGTAATAAACCCTAATGAGGTCAAATGTTGAATTTAAGGGACTAATTTTTCGAAAAATCAAAAACTTTGATAATGAAAGGACTGGAAGTGTTAGCATACCTAAAATAAGTTTCTAAATAACCTCTCATGATGATTATATTCACAAATGAGCCACTTGTCGATCGAGTGTAGTCGTTTGCGTAATTAATTGAAAGTTTGCGCAATGAAGGGTTAAAAGCGTCAACATGTTAATTCTTACCTCTGAGTGACCTTTTAACAAACCGGGAGCTTCATGATATTTGATTATACTCTCGGGAATTCCAAATAATGGCCGTCTAAGGTTTTGATGCTTATAAGTAAAGTTACGCGCAACTTTGCAAGTTAGAGGGACTAAAAGTGTCAATATGTTTAATTATACCTCTGAATGACCTTTTAGCGAACCCGAAGCATCGTGATGTTTAATAATACTTTCAAGAATGTCCAATATGGATTAGATGAGGCTTCAATGCTATTAAATGATGAGATGCGCAAGTTTGCGCAATAGAGGGACCTAAAGCGTCAACTTTTGAATCTACGCCTTCCGATGACTATTTAAGTGAAAGGGAGCATAGTAATATTTAATTATATGCTTAGGAATGATCAATATGGGCCATGGAAGGCTTGGATATCATTAAACGGCATTCCGCGCTACTTTGCGCAATTAAAGGACTAATTGCATCAAACTGCAAAAGTATACCTATTCGTAGGGTATCGAACCTTCCGGAATATGATCCTAAGTTAAACATGCCCTAATTATCTTTTATATAGCTTAGATATAGACTTGGAGGTGTTTGGTGCGCAAAAATAAACTTTTAAGTCATGCAGGGACTAAAAGTGTCAAAAAGTGCACAAGTTTGCATTTTCGCGCATATCTCACATTCTGGATATATCCGGACCTCCAAAAATTTATGTAACCACTAAAATATTTTATTTTAGTGTGTGGCATGATAAAATTTCATTCTTCGCGTAATTTGGATCGTTTTTCGCGTCCGTTCGTGTTTCGTCGTAATTAGACGAACAACGTGACCGTACGGCCAAACGAACCGACATCCGACATATTTTTGAGCATGTTTCAGGTCCCTTATGTTTAGGCATTATTGTAGAGCCTTGAAAACAGCTTAACGGGCCTTAAATGTGCCAAGCGTGACCTTAAAAGCTAACAGGGACCAAATCTGCCATTTCTGAAACTTGGTTTGCTGATCAGATATTTAGGCGGGGCGCGTAAGCCCTCTTAGACTCTTACGCGGGCCGCGTGAGTTCATCAGAGTTTCAAAAATCAGTTTACAGCCATTTACAGCCTGTTCCAGCTTGATCCATCACTTGCAAATGGTATTTCTTCAATCCTTGGGCACCCATAGTATTGAAAAACAGTGGGTAATAGGTGTATGGTCCAGATTTGATCACGTTTATCAAGAAATGATCTTAACGGTCCTCAAAAACCTATAAATACCCCACCTCATTTCCTTCAAACCCACACTTGATTTCTGAATTCTCTAAGTTGGAGACCTTGCTCTTCATACCTGAGAATTTAGGAATCAAAACCTCCTTGCTTGGACCCTTGGTAAGTGTCCTTTCGTTCTTAGTTTAAGTATTTAGCGTTTGTAGCCAAAAAGTCAAGCGTTTTCAATAAACGCTTTGACTTTCAAACGGTTGAGCCATTATTAGCAACGAACATGGCTACGTGACCGTAATTAGGTAGGTGTTAAACCCTTAAAAGGGCACCTCTTAATTACCACGTTTACTTAGTTAAATTGTCGGGTCAAATAAAAGTCAAACGGGTTAGTTTTAAATAAAATTCATAACTATTAATATGAAAGCCATAAAATCAGTTTTCTCACTTTAATAACTTGGTAAATATTAGTTGAACATGCCTAAGCATGATTCAACCCGACAATTCTAAGTATAGGCTCTGTTCGGAACCGAAAGTCGCAAAAGTTGACTTTTGCTTTGACTTTCAGTTCTGACCCGATTTAGCTTAGTTTAGATATTCCTTAGGATTTCTTTATGACCATGTTATAGGTTAGTGTAACCCTCTGAGGTTATACAGCTTGGATCCTTAGTTATCCTATTCATTTACATGTTTCCGTTGTATGCTTAAATGTTGACCATTATGCCCTTTTGACTTAAAACGAGATTTTTGAAAATGTGAGAGGATAAAAACCTTTATTACTGATTTATAAACTTGCCCTAAAAATTTGACATCAGTTTGTGGTCTAGATTAGGAGTTATGCTCATTAGTGTAAATGAAAAGATTTTTATTAATTAAACGGCGTAATTAGCATAAAGCCTATCTAAACCCAATTTTTGATACCAAACTTTTTACCACTGATGTAATATAATATTTTGGGATTTTTGAATATTTTTATTTATTTTTAGGCTGAGCATAACATAGGGTTCTAAGCTTAATTCGGTAATTGTCGGTTTTGCCCCTTTGGCCTATAAAATGAGTTTTCCAAATCCTTTTGACACCAAACGTTTTTCTACTGATCCTATATGATAAATAAAATATTTTGAACCTTCTGGAATAATAAAAATATCAGCTTTTCTTATAAAACCCGGAAATCACTCAAAACCGTCTTTTTACGCGTTTTAAACGCATAGTATGTATTAGAACCATTTTTAAACATATAAGACTAGATACCTACTGATATATTAAGTAAATTTTTATACTTTAACAGTAAGCAAAAGTTTCAAACTCAGATTTCCGGATTTGACCTTTAAACCTTATGTGAAATTACCAAAATGCCCTTTCGGTGCATAGTTTGGATATAAATGATAAATTTCACATATATGTAATGACCTACTGACATAAATTATTAAATTAAAGTATTTTTACTGATTATATCAGACCTGAAACTCAGACTTATATTAAATCTCTTTTATAACCTTTTAAATGACCAAAATACCCCTACGGGGCATAATTTGAGTTTAAATTCGTTTTGGGCATAATGGGAGGTATCCTACTGATATCACAACATATTTAAGGCATATTAACTTAGGAAACCTGTTCATGACTCTTTTGGTTACCCGTTACGCACTTTTCGCGTTCAGATCGGCTTATGTAACTAGTTTGCATAAATTAGCCGAAACGGGTCAAACCTTATCATCTTTATCTCAAAAAAACCAGAATGTGTTTAGTATACCCTTGTTACACAAGTATACAAGCTTGTCGGGTCTAAACCATATTCTAATCTGGTTCTCGTTTAATCATGCGTTTTGAACCGTATTCTCTTTTAAAACTAACCGGTCTAAGCATAGGCTTAATTAAGACCCGTTAGGAATCTAATAGGTTATTCAAAACCTTCGTTCCAGATTTAGGAGCCCAGTAAAAGCTATCTGTACTTGCTTGGTGGTATACGGCTGGGATAAATTGTATAAATTTGCTCAGGTAAATACTTTTAACTTATTTTCCCTATACGGGCTTGGGGTACGGTATATAAAATACCGCTTGGTCGGGCATTGAATATTTAATTGTATGAAGGTTAAATTATTGAAATGTCCCGTTTAAATTGTTTTGTTTGCTTAAAGCCTTTGGGGGGTTAATGACCATGTCCCGGATATCCTTGGCATCATTTTCAGAAATGGCCACGACCTAAGCACGCGGGTGTAGGCGTACACCCGTTAGTGCATATATAAATAATAAGGTATAACCGCCGGTTTCGAGAATAACCCGCCGCGGGACTATATCATGTGGTGTGTCTATTAAGCTCTAACCCGGTGTCAACCCGGGCTACTGAACGCATAAGGAACAGGTAAATTCTTTTACAAGTTTATATATAAATAATTATCCCAAGTTATAAAAAGTTTTGTGCCGTGTGCATTCAAATCAATTTGCTTAAAACATTTTCAAAATGAGTCAGTTAAATTATATTTACCAGTGTAAACTGACGTATTTTCCCAAAAAAGGCTAAGTGCATGTACTAATCGGAATAGGCTGGCTACTCCTAGCATGAATAAAGAGTCTCGCAAGCTTAGATGTTAAGATCTGCTGAACAATTATCTTTTACTTGATCCGCCCGTGGATCCTTTACATTCCGTTTGTAATACTTTGATATTACTTTATATCGGTTTGTGATATTTTTTCAACTTTTGCTTACGCTGTGCATTTAAATTGTGTTGTTTGACTATGATGATATCAACTACGTCACGATACTCCCCACCAGGCCCACCGGTAATACGTGCAAATATCGGGGTGTGACAGGTTGGTATCAGAGCCAACATTGAGTGAATTAAACATTAGCCTTTTGTGTTTAATCTCAATGACACAGTAGCACATTCCTTGACTTTCTGAGTCTAGACTTAACATAGGAATGCTCTCGTCTCTATTCGGAGAATTATTGCTTTCGATTCTATATATTTTTAATATGTCGCCAAGAAAAGGAGCTGTAATGGATAGTCTTCCCTTTCGAAGCCTAGGAATGCCGAGCTTCGTACTGCGACTAGGATAAACGTGCAACCAAGGAGAAAACATTCAGAAATAAAATAAAGAAGAAACTCCTTTTTCCTGAAGTTCGTTTCCTTAGTTAGTCCTTATAAGGGCATACGTATCTTTCAATCCCTTCATGGACAACATCATTTCTTTCAAGTCCCGTTTAGGGCAATTCTGTACCTCCTTTGGAATCATTGGAATGTTTTATCTAAATTTTATTCATATCATTAAATATGATCATAATAATAACATTCCTTTTATGAGATCTACCATTATAATAAAATGGCAAAATCTAAAAAGGGCAAGACCTAGCCCATGTGTCATTTTAAGATAGGGCCAAGATGGTAGTTCCTCAACTAGATTCAGATCCTTATTAACATCTCAATTTAGGATTGCTCTGTGTCAAATATTAAAAGAATCTTAAAGGTAAACCTAGCCTATATGTCATTTCAGACAAGGCCAAGATGGTAGAACCTATTCAAAAGATTCAAATCCCTGTTAACATCTGTAAACATGTTAACATTTCTGGCAGATGTGATTCGACAGAATCGCATAAATCATCCTTATACTGGTTTCTCCCGAAATCCTTTCTTATTTTGTGAATTAAGCATCCATCAGGAATATAATGCTTACGGGCCATATTCATTGTCATATAAGATAAAAGACAGTCGTAGCCTACAACTCCCTGTCAAGAAAAGGCATGGACAACGTTCAAGCCTAAATACCTTGATTCTACAAAATCATGGTTTATAATTTAAAGTTGCCCTAGTGACTTGGCCTTTTGTGCCATAGTTACATTTTAATTAAGCTTAGGATAATTATAATGAAAATCCTGAATAAAATATATGAAATAAATCAAAATATCATTCCTTTCCTGCCAGTATACATATTAAAAAGAATCTTAAAAGGTATAACCTAGCTTGAATGTCATTAAAGACCTGGCCACGATGGTAAAACCTGTTTAAAAGAGATTCAGGTCCTTGTTAACATCAGAAAATATGTTAACACTCCTGACAATAGTGATGCGATAAAATCACACTTGTCATCTTTATATTAGGAACTTCCAAACCCCTTATTTAGCGTAAATGATCAAGAGGAATCATGGCTAATAAACGTCGAACATGATGAACACATCAAAACATCCATTGGGATGAATACCTTCGGGCAAAGATGTATACATGAAAAAGATAGTTTTATTTCATAACTTCTTGTCAAGGCAATGAACTATGAAATTTATCCGACCCAAAGGATCATTGATTATGTTTTAAAATCTCCCTAGGGACAAGGCCTCTGTGCCATCGAAAAGTCCTTTAGAACAAGCCCTTGTGTTGTATATAAAATGCCGGTACGACCTTGACAGTCGTGATTTATGTCCCCTGTCTAATAAATATGAAGGATTATATTCCGTTTAAACGCCAAAGATGGTTTATTTAAAAACCTAGGCAAAACATAATCAAATAAATTTAATACTATCTATTGGCCTATATGGTTGATTTACACCATGGCTATTTAATCATCAAGTTCGGCAATTCACTATAATTAAGCAAATTATTACTACTTGGTTTGTAGCCTTCAAAGCTTCACCATGGCTGACTCCTCTGAAGCTCACAATCATCCAGTTGATCAGAATGATGGTGCAAGACTGAACTTAACAAGCACCAAGTTACAGGCTATGTTAGATACAGCCGTAAACAAAGCTGTGGACCGAGTATTAAAGGATCATAAGCGAAAGTGCAATAATACCCCAACTAAGGGTTACAAAAAGGGTAAGACCGGTTCAAGCTATAACCAGTCCAAGCCAAAGGAGGCAAAACCCGAATGTAAAACCTGCGGGAAGAAGCACTTCGGAAAATGTTTCTATGATCAGACCAGGGGATGTGTCATCTGTAAGGAGATGGATCACAAGACCCATGAATGCAAGGAACTGAAGGGCAACCAGCAGTCAGGTGAAAAGACTAGATGCAAAACCTGTAGGAAATACCACCTCGGGAAATGCAGATTTGAATCTCAGCCTCTACCATGTGGAATCTGCAAGTCCAAGGAGCATAAGATCTTGGATTGCAAGGAGTTGAAAGACGCAACCTGCTATGGTTGCAATGAAAAAAGGGCACATCAAGACAAATTGCCCAAATAAAACCAAGAAGCCTGGGGAGGGTAAGAAGACCAAAGCTGGAGACTCTCAATTGGATGCTCAAGAGGCTATTCAGGATGACAATGTCACAACAGGTACTTTCTTTATCAATAACGCTCATGCTAGAGTATTATTTGATTCAGGTTCAGATAAGTCTTTCGTAGACAATAGATTTTGTAAAACATTAAATCTGCGTGTTAAAACTCTAAGCGTTTAGTATAAAGTAGAATTGGCCGATAGTACCTCAGAGACTGCTTCAGCAATATTAAATGGATGTTTTATATCCATTAGGAATCATTCTTTTCCGCTGTCCTTGTTTCCATTAAAATAAGAGGGACTCGATATAGTGATAGGAATGAATTGGTCGTCTTAAAAATCAAGCCCATATTGTGTGTGATAAGAAGCAAGTAGATATCAAGACTCCTTATGGTGAGTCTTTGACCATTCAAGGAGACACTGGGTATGGATTGCCTAAACACTTGTTGAATATGATCTTTAATACCAAAGATTCGAGTATGGAAAACTCAGATGAGACAAACAACAGTCGCGATGCTAGAGATGCGACAAATGTTAATGGTGCATCGAATGTGAACCTCAAAGTTAATGGAGTTAATCTCCAAAACTGTAATTAACGCATCTATTAGAAAGGCTATGAGAAAAGTCATGAAAAGGTTCAAGAAGCCAGATGATGCTCGCTCTAAAACACATGTCGCTGCTCATGAGAAGAGCTTTATTCATACTTCAAATGCAAAGAATAACCCAAACAAAGTCATATGTGGCAAGGAGCCCATTTTTTTTAGGATATACTTAAAAGTACTTCGTCTCTTGGAAGTCAAGAGACTTCAATAGTAAAAAGGGTCCATCGATTGCAGGAAAATTGTTGAATGAAGTAGAGACCATTAGGTGTATCAGTAGTTATGCTAGAAAGGACACGGTGAGGTATACATCTCAGTCATTCGATGGCAATACCCTTAATTAGTGAGGACATTAATGAAGTCCACAAGAAAGATCCCCTTATACAATATGGGATGGTCCAAGTTTTAGGGACCTTATTAGGATAACCTATTATCCGCATCACGAAATGGAAAAATATGGAATAAGAAATTTCTAACTCTCACCATAAAAGTTTTAGACTGTCGACAGGATGTTGCAAATTTTAATTCATTGGCTGAGATAGTGCCCTATTCCACTTACCCAAAAATCTAAGCTTAATGCAATAATTATTGGTGGTTAGCATCGGAATTAAGAGGGCGCATTAAGGTTTCAAAGCCTGCTCATTATAAATCCATTATGTTGGTGCACGATGTCTATAGCCTACGTCTATCAGTCTAGGTCATGTTTGTAGAATGTACAGGGTCTGAAATGTAAATTTATGAAGTTTAGTGGTAATTTCGCTTGAAATGACACTATGTCATTTCAAATGAAATTAACATGTTAATTCCGCTTGAAATGACAAGGTGTTATTTCAAACGAAATTAGCAGCCCTATATATAGGGGTGTTTGCTTCTCATTTTCATACGGAATTAGGAAGTGTGTCACGAAGTGCTGCTGAAATTCCGCTGTGTAATCAAGTCTAATTTGAATGAGAAGCTTGTTTTAAAGTGTAATACTCTGTTTCTACTCAATTCTTACTGATTCTAAGCTGTTTGTTTGATTTCGCCTCTCAAACAGTTGTGTATTGCCTCTGATTGACTCATTTGGTCGGTAAAACGATCCTACAATTGGTATCAGAGCCAGTTATGAGTCAATACACTTGAATCAGTGCCTTTTTCTACACTTTCTTGGACTTCTGGACAATTTAACGGACAAAATGGACTGATTTTCTGATATTGTGTGTAAAACACTGTTTTAACAAATCCTTGAAAGAATCAGACCTAAATTCAAGCTAAAAGTGACAAAAATGGACCAAAAACCTGATTCCGTTTGAACGAACACACTGATTCCGTTTGAAAAAGTGTAGTTATTTCGCTTGAAATAACTAATTCCGTTTGAAAAGTTGTGGTAATTTCAAACGAAACTACCTATTCCATTTGAAAAGGTAATTCCGTTTGGCTAATTCCGTTTGAAAACAGGTTTATGGTTAATTCCGTTTGAAATGGCACTTTATTCCGTTTGAAGGTGCTATTTCATTTGAAGGTGCTATTCCGTTTGAAAAGTTATCTCGTTTGAAAAACCTAATTTCGTTTGAGTATGTCTGATTCCGTTTAAAAGTCCTGTTTGTGTAATTCCGCTTGAAAAGACTGTTTTCAAAACTTGAAAATTTTTTCGGTAATCTGATTTCATAAAATGGACAATCAAGAATTTTATAACTTCTTTGCCGGTGGGGGAATGACAGCAGCACAAAACCCGGCCAGTATTGTGCAAAACGTGAATATGGAGAATGAACTTGGGACGATGCAGAAACCTCCTACGTTGATGAATATTGACGAGTATGCGGGTTGGTCTGGAAGGTTTAAGACATGGGTTCAAGCAAATCACTTCGAGTGCTGGATGAAGATTGAATCGAAATATGTTCCACCAAAAGATGGTTTGGGTCTTGTGAAGTCGATTGGCAATTTGACACAAACTGAACAAGAAGATTTTAAGGCAGAAAAGAAGATGATGAGTATTCTACAACAGGCCATTAAAGAAGATATCTTAGTGTTGTTGCAGCATGATGATAATTCACAGTCTGTTTGGCATGCTTTGAGAGTGAAGTTTTTGGGAAGTGTATCGATGATCAAAAGTAAAACAGCTTTGATGAAGAAGGAATTTGACATTTTCAGGGGAATCAAAGGTGAAACAACAAGACAATTGATCGAGAGATATTGTCACCTAGTTGTTGAAATGAAACGTTTGGGTATTGAGAAAACTGACAAAGAATGGGTGGATAAACTGGCAGATGCCTTGCCATATGATGAATGGGGTACTTATCTTTTGGTATTAAAAAACAATTTAGAATATGTTGGATTTAACCTCAGTTCATTCAATGAAAATATCGAAGCACATGAGCTTGAACTAATGAAAATCAGAAAGATGAATTCTGCAAATGTTCAACAGGATGTTTCTCTTTATTACAAAGGCAGTTCTCCTGCAACAACGAATCTAAGCCCGAAGATTCAAACAGCGTTCAGAGCAGATTCAACATCTGGTGCTTCGTCTAGTACAACAAGTAACAACAAGCCTTCACCGTTTACAAGTTATGAGCCAAATCCCAAGACTTCAGAACAAATGTCTCCACAAAGCTCATCAAGCTCGAACAATCAGGGTTATGTTTCTGGGATACAGTGTAACATTGTTGTAAACATTAAAAATGGACAAGAGTTTACAGAAGCTGCTGCAAAGTAACACATCGCACTGTTAGCTTCCGTTCTTGAGTCATATGAGAGTTTGGTAGCTGGAAGGATCGGTAATCCAGACATGACAAAGGAGGATTACGACCAAATCGATCCAGAGGAGCTAGAGCTGATTGACATTAAATGGGGAATGGCTAGTTTGGTAAGAAGAGCCCAAAGGTTTATGGAAATTACGGGTCGAAACAGTTTGTCAGGACCGGATCAACAACCTGTCGTCCAAAGACCTCAGATCGAAAACAAGCCAGAAAAAGCTCTCATAGTCAATCAAGATGATGAAAAGGTAGCTGAAGGTTTCAGTTGGGATAAGTATATCCCTGGCAGTGAGGGTAGAGCAATGATGGTTCGGATTGTGGAGGAACCGGAGAGTGTTGTTGAAACAGAGGTTGCTAGTGAAGATGTGTCTAAAGAAAGTTTGGTTGATCTTGAAGAAGTTGCTGCAGAAGTCTACTATTATCAATCCGAACAGGAGGTTTTAGCTAGTTCTTTAAAATCTATTATGCCTCCTAATGTGTTTGATTCTTTTGCAGGTTTTTTTAGTGAGCCAACAACCGGATTTTGCCCACAGTATGATGTTGAGAAAGCTCCGGTTGAAGAAATAATTGATGTCTCCAAAGAAATGACTGAAGAGACACTGAAAGAGATTGCTGACAAAGCCTTAATGGCAAAACTGAAAGAGGTAGACACAGAATCTGTAAAACCAGAGTCTGTTGATTCTGAGTCAGTTGAAAACGTGTCGGTCAAAACAGAGTTAGGTCAAAAGGAGTCTGACGGGAAATCCGAAAAGGAGGAGATCAAATCAGAAGGAGTGTCTGAGTCAGAGTCTGATGGTGTCGGTAAACAGGATGTTAAAATTGATCAAGAGGAAAAGATTGTTGAAAAAATTGATTCAATGTCTGAAACTTCATGCAAAAACTGTTCAAAACCATGCATGGAATGTCTTGACAAAGACAAAAAGTTTTAGGAATTGAAACAATACACTGATGAGATTAAATTTGATCTAAGTGAAGTAAAAGAAGCTTATGACAAGTTGGCAAAATCTATCAAAATGATTCAAAAAGAGAGTCTTGAAAACGATAAAGCCACAAAATTATTAAAATCAACAGTTTTTGATAAACAAATAGAAATCAACTTTCATTTGGACACTATTGCTTCATTAAAAAAGGAATTAGAGGAAACAAAAAATTGAGAATGAAAGAATTGATAAGAAGTTGATGAGTTATGTTGCATCTTCATATGTGATTGAACAGATTATCCCGCAACAACCAGATGCAACACCTGTCTTTGACAGTGTTCCACCCCCAATGTGGAGTCATTACACTCAGAAGTATCCAGATGGGGTGGAAGCTGCTTTGAACCTCAAACTGAAAACCATTGAGAATGAGTTACCTGAGAGTATTGATGTTACATTCTCTCCATCCGACACTGACAATGAGTCACAGGTGATCAAAACCGTTGTTGACCAAGTGTTAGACGAAGAAAGTGATAACTCGGAGTTTGAGACTGTGAAAACTCATTTTGAGAACTCTATTTCTGATTCTGAAGAAGATGGTAACTTCTTAGACAAGTTCATACCAAAATCAGACAAAGTCGCGAATGATGATTCGATCATTGTGGTTTACACAATGACCGGAACTGACAAACTTTATTCTGATTTTGAGTATCCAATCCAGAACGCGAACATGCAAAAAGTTGAGAAGGTGTTTAAACTTGTTGAAATTGACATTTCTGAGGTTAAAAACAACGAGTTTCTTTCAAAGCCTAAAAAGTCTTATGTGAAACCACTATCAAACAACTCGGGAAAGAAAGAGTGGGTGGGCAATGGTGGTAATAACAAGAGAAATGGAAACAATTTCAAAAACAAAGGTATTGGTTTTGAAAAGAGAATGGCTAAGAATGTCAAGCCAAAAGAAAAGATGAGTGATATTTTTGTTGTTGGTCCTAGTGTTGATGCTAAAAAGGACTATATCTTCAGTCAAAAAGCCATTGACGATTTCAATGCAGCGAAAAAGTTGAAAGAAGAGACCAACAAATCAACTTTTGTTGAGTATGACAAAAGAGTTTGTTACCGCTGCAATGAGATTAGTCATATGGCGAAACAATGCACCAAAACGATTGAAAACCCCATTTTCAAGAAACCAGTTTTACAAAAACCGAAACCTAAAATTTCAACTGATAACAAGGGTAAAAAACCAATGATTTCACCTGTTCAAATTTTGAAAAGAGGTGAATCTTTGAAGTCCGAGGACAAGCCGAAATCAATTTTTGAGGTTGGCGAATCTTCGAAAGTCCAAAAGACTTCAAAGATTTATCCAAAGATGAAAGTTTCTGAGAATCAATCTTAGGTGGTTAAACCAAAACAATCAGTTGGAGAAATGAAAATGGAAAGTGTTATGAAAACTGAACCAAAAGTTTTTGAAAATGATGTGGATAAACTTGATAAGTTACTTGAAGAGTTTCCACCGATTAAGAAGGAAGATTTAAAATCAAAAGTCAAACCTGTGGTCCCAAATGTCATTTTTAGTATTCCAAAAGTTGAAGTAGATTGTGATTTTGTGTTTGGAAGTATTCCGAATGTAAAGAAATCATGGGCGTCATTGTTTGAATAAATTGCTTTAATGGTTGCAGGGGCTGCCGAGGTCGTTTATCTCGAAATGGATCATGGACAGCGGAGCTTCAAGGCACATGACTGGAATGCTGGCATTGCTCTATGACGTTAAATCTATCAATGGTGGATACGTTGGATTTGCTGGGAATCAGGGTGGAAGGATTGTTGGTCAAGGAACTCTAACGAATGGAGTTGTGTCGTTTGAAAAAGTGAACTATATAATCGAACTTGAAAACAATCTGCTGAGTATCTCACAGATTTGTGACAAATCTTTTACAGTACACTTCACTAAAAACGAATGTTAAGTCTTAAAACCTGGTTTCAAAATTCCTGAAGACATGGTGTTGTTGAGAGCTCCACGAGAAAATGACTTGTATATTCTTGATATGAGTGTCGCAACAACAACAGATCATCAGAAACAATGTTTTGTGTCAAAAACCAAAGCGACTGAAAAAGAGTCGAAAATGTGGCATCGAAAGATGGGCCACATTCATGTGCGTAAAATGAACTTTCTTGTACATAATGATTTAGTCGAAGGTGTAAATTTGAAAAACTTTCATTTGAATGATGATTATGTAGAGTGCAAGAAAGGAAAACGAACGAATAAGTCGCATCCACAGAAGTTGTTGAATTCAATCAGAGTTCCTCTTGAAAGGTTGCACATGGACTTGTTCGGGCCTGTCAATGTAAAAAGCGTTAGCGGAGACTTATATTGTCTGGTGGTTACTGATGACTTCACAAGGTTTTCATGGGTAGTGTGCATGGAAAGAAAAGACCAAACTTTTGAGTCGTTGATGATCTTGTTCAAGAAGATGGAAACGCTGTATAAGCTGCCGATCAGGAGAATACGAAGTGATAATGGAACGGAGTTTAAGAATAATCGCATGCTCGAGTTCTGTAATGAAAAAGGGATTCTTCATGAATTCAGTGCACCATACACTCCACAGCAGAACGGTGTAGCTGAAAGAAAGAATCGCACCTTAATTGAAACAGCTCGAACAATGCTTGCCGATTCCAAGTTGCCAATATTTTTCTGGAGTGAAGCAGTTGCGGCAGCATGCTATACACTGAATCGAGTGCGGACAGTGAAGAAATTCAAGAAAACGTGTTTTAAACTTCTTCATCGTTACAAACCAAATTTGAAGTTTTTAGAACCGTTTGGATCTCCATGTACTTTTATAGATCAAGATGGCAAATTTGGTGCAAAATCTAATGAGGGTTTCTTTGTAGGTTACGCGAGCCCGCTAAAGAGAGTGTTCGTACCATGCCTAGGGAAGATAATTCAAGTTCAGCATGTAGATTGTCAGAAGCATACTGCTCCACCACAACTTCCCGGACAAAGATTTCTGTTCGATTATGACAAACTCTGGGAGTCATTCCAACTTCCGACTGAGCCAAGTATCGAGGAACTCGTACTGTTATACCAACAGCAACAATCTGATTCACAAGATCAGGTGCCAAGACCGTTAGTAGTTTCTCAACCTGATGTGGGTACTAATGATCACGAGGCCGGTCCAAGTGGAACGACACACGAAGACCCAGAAGAACCAGCTCCAACATTTGATAATTCTGATGACTCAGAATCGGAATCCGGTCCGACTTTTGACGAGGAACAAGATGTTGCAACGACAGAAGCTGAGGATCACACCGATGATCAAGACATCACGAACTTGCAATCGGAAGTTAATGTGCCTGACACTACTATGCCAAGAACTTTGTCCTATCATCCTTCAGAGCAGATAATTGGTGATCTTCAGAGCGGAGTAAAGACGCGGAATCATATCAACAGAGCTCTTACATGTTTTTATACATCTGTTGCTCCTTTACAGGAAGAATTCCCACTTAAGTGTTTTATATCGCAGATTAAACCCAGAACGTATAAGGAAGCTTTGACTGAAGACAGCTGGGTGAACGCTATGCAGGAAGAGCTGCAGCAGTTTGAGAAGTTGGGAGTCTGGAGATTAGTAGACCTTCCTGAAAACCAGAAGCTGATAAAGACAAAATGGGTATTCAAGTGCAAAAGAGATGATAGAGGAGTCGTTGTTCGAAACAAAGCACGATTGGTAGTACAGGGATTCAGTCAGCAAGATGGCATTGACTATGATGAAGTTTATGCGCCTGTTGCTAGACTTGAGGCTATTAGGATCTTCCTGGCGTTCGCGTCGTGGAAAGGATTCAAAGTCTACCAACTTGATGTGAAATCTTCATTCTTATATGGAAAAATCAAAGAAGAAGTGTATGTGGGACAACCGCCGGGTTTCACTAATCCACTACACAAGAACAAAGTCTATCTTCTGGACAAAGCGCTTTACGGACTACACCAGGCCCCGAGAGCCTGGTATGAGACGCTTTCCCAACATCTGCTGGCCAACGGGTTCACCAGAGGGACAGTTGATAGCACTCTGTTCACAAAGGAAGTTGCAGGCCATCTCTTAATCGTGCAGATCTACGTCGATGATATCATCTTTGGTTCGACAAATGACGACTTGTGTAAAGAATTTGAGAAAGTTATGAAGAAGAAGTTCGAGATGAGTTCGATGGGGGAGATGAAGTTCTTTCTAGGGCTGCAGGTGGAGCAAATGCCCGAAGGAATCTTCATTCATCAAACCAAATACGTGAACGATGTTCTGGAGAAATTCAACATGGCTCAATCCAGTCCAGCATCAACCCCCTTAGCTCAGAATCATGGTATTTGCCCAGACGAGAGTGGAGAGAAAGTGGAAGAGACACTCTATCGGTCGATGATTGGATCTTTGATGTATCTTACTGCTTCCCGCCCGGACATCATGTATCCAACGTGTTTATGCGCCCGATATCAGTCTAGCCCACGCCAGTCACACTTGACGATCGTGAAACGCATCTTACAGTATTTGAAAGGCTGCCCAAGCATCGGCTTGTGGTATCCTATGTCTGGCGATTTCTCTCTCACAGGTTTTGCTGATTCAGACTTTGGTAGCTGTAAGCAAAATGCTAAGTCCACCACTGCTGGGTATCAGTTCTTTGGAACTCGACTTGTCACCTGGCAGTGCAAGAAACAAACCTCAGTAGCGCTCTCTACTTGCGAGGCTGAATACGTTTCGGCCTCGAGCTGTTGCTCTCAGATCCTTTGGATCCAACAGCAGATGCGAGACTTTGGTTTGTAGTTCTTGGACACGCCGATTTTTGTGGACAATGAAGCGGCTATTAACATAACGAAAAACCCGGTTCACCACTCCAAAACTAAACATATTGAAATTCGGCATCATTTTATCCATGATTGTTATGAGAAGAAGTTGATCCGAATAGAATATATACACACCGATGAACAGAAGGCTGATTTTTGTACAAAACCATTTGATAGAAAGAGATTTAACTATCTTTTGAAATTAAACGGGATGAAAAATCTGTTTTCTGGGAGGGTAACTGAGTGTGAAGCCGAGGAGGACGGCGATCTGATGTGATCCACGTTATGTTGTCAAGTTTTTGTACAGTTTATTTTCTGCTTTTGATAAAACCAAAAACCCAAAAATATTTTTTTGTTTTTAGGGGGAGAAAGTTTGCAGAAAAATACAAAAACATGATAAAATTTTCAAAATCCAAAAACATTTGAAAAAGTAAAAATGAGTTTGTGTAAAAAGGGGAAATGATAATACATCAGCTAGACAGATGCAGTACGCTAAAGAAATGTAAAGTAAAAATGTGTTAAGCAGTCTTGCAGATGATATGCCGATAGGTTTTTACACATTTAGTAGGTTTGTTTGGGATATAAACATAAATAACTACTTGCTTTTATGTGGGGAACATCTCTCGGATATATGGGTAACCCCCGAAATCTTGTTTGAAAGGTCCCTCTTTCTGAGATACTAGGTCTTTATGCTTAGTGATATCTGGGGTATTATCCCGGGACTTCTGATTTTGCGGAAGCAATGGCCTAGTCCCCAGAGAATACTTTACGCTGCTTGAAATAAAAGCCCCCCCTCAGCATAAAAAATGATGAAACATTGAAAAATGCTAATCATGTGTTGTTGTAAAAAAGATCCTCTAAAGGGGACCCACCAAAAGTCGAAGCTGTCATCTCTCTGCTGAACGGAAGTTCTGACCTGAGCTCTCACGGCCTTCGCATTTAACCCCTTACAGATATCATCTAGGTATACTCACCTGTAAGAATGAATATTGGGATCTGGATACGGGAGTATATTCTGAGGTGGTACACATGTAAAAGTTAAGCCTTAAAACACTTATTTCGTATCCTGAACAGATTGAACTTTGTGTGAAAATTTAAGAGGATCAGTATATCGGCAATCAATGTGAACTGTTTAATACTGAAAATGTAATCTAAGCTTAACGGTACTTGTATTTTGTCGGCAGCTGATATGATCCCCTAACACACTCGCAAAAATATTGTGTGTACAGTTTATTGCTTACCATATTCAAAAATCCAAAAAGATTTGTTTTTCATCTTATTTTCGACAACGAACGTTGGGGATCAGATGATCAAAGTCTTATGTGCTGAACATGTCTGGATTATGAGGGTTGGGTAAGCAGAAGATTGAAAAAAAATGATTGGTAATTGCTTGAAAGTTCAAAAGTTCATTAATTTGAACTTAAATCATTTTCAAAAAGTCAGAAACTTCATATTTTGGTCAGCCAAGGTCATTAACTTGGACTTGGCAGGCTAAACAGTTGACCAGGGTCATTAACTTGGACTTGGTTAACTGGGTGTGTCGGTAAAATCTGAAAAAGTTAAAAATTTAAAAAGTAATTTCGCTTGAAGGAGATAATTCCGCTTGAAAACCTGTTTCCGTTTGAGTGGTGATTCCGCTTGAACCGGTGTGTGACACTTTCAAACGGAATTAGTCCGTCTATAAATAGCGGAGGGATTCCGCTTGAACAGCTCATTTGTGCTATTCCGTTTCAAAGACACTTCAGGGCGATTTCAAGCGAAATCCTAAAACCCTCGTTTTACAGCCAAAACTCTGCCCGATTGTTGTTAGAATCCTGTTTTTAGTTGGTTTGCTCAACTATAAACATGGGAAAGGTGAGTTTGATGGTCGATTTGACCCAGTTTTGACTGTTCTTGTTTGTCGGCGATATACAGGACCAAAAACTTAGATTTAGGGTTTGATTGTAGTCTAAAATTAACGATTATCATACATGTGTGATCGGAATTTGTTGTAGATATGTTTTAGGGCTTTAATTGAACCAGATCTGTTGTTATTATCTGATCGACGGTGATTAGGGTTTTCAGACTTAGATCTAGAGTTGTTTGATGGTGCAAAATGGATAAAAATCATACCCACATGCTCGGAATCCATCATAAAACAAAACCCTTAAATCAATTTTATCAAAAATTCATGTTTTGAAGATGTGTAATTTCAAACGAAATAACTGGTTAATTCCGCTTGAAGGAGCATTCTTTTGATAAAGAGACTTTCAAACGAAATAACTGATTCCGTTTGAAGTTAATTCCGTTTGAAACATGTGATTTAGTTTGAAAGTAATTCCGTTTGAAAACACACTGTGATTTTGTTTCAAAGTGATTCCGGTTGAAAGTGATTCCGCATGAAATATGATTCCGTTTGTATGTGTGATTTCGTTTGAATGATGTTTGAGTTGAAAAATTTTCTAAGTGTCTGATTTGATTAATTGATGTTGTTTTCAGCCTTCGAATGTGTTGTTTAATGCACTACATAACACGTGTTGTGATTTCGATGAGGAGAAGATTCCAAAGCTGTCAGAATTCAAGAGTATTTTGGAATTTATGAGGAGATTGCCTATACAAAAAGCTTTGACGAATCAACATCTGGTGTTTAGATCTCATATCAAACGTTTTTGGGAGAAGGCCACTTATGATGAAGCGAGTAAAGTGATCAATTCAGTTGTTGAGCAGAATGGTAAAGAAAAGCCGATTATTATTTCAGAGGCACTTGTACGAGAGGTGATAGATTTTCCAGATGATGAGAATTCTTCGACAGAATATCAAGAGAGGATGGTCAAAGGTTGCATGTTAAGGATGGGATATAATGGTGCTCTAAACAGTGCTAATTATTTGAAGTCTAAGTTCACCAAGCCTTACAAGTTTCTTATTCACTCGGTGTTGCTTGCTCTAAGTCACCGACAGGGAGGTTACGATGAAATGAGAGATTATCAAATGAATATGGTGACAGCTCTCGTTCTGAACAAGAAGTATAACTTTTCGCATATTATGTTTCATTACTTGGTAGATGAAGTTATTTCAAAGAGGAAGACTTGGGTATATCCACGTTTTGTACAAATGATGTTGGATCATGCATATCCTGACCTGGAACGAGATGAAAACAATGATTTGTTGGTATTATCTCATATGGATAATGAATCTGTGAAGCAATTGGCCAGATATCATCCTAATCATCCAGAGCCAACTACAAAAGCTGAGTTCTTCGGTTTCATCAAAGATAGCAATTATCAAGATCCAGATCCAGTAAATCATCAGAACTGGAGAAATGAGGAAGAAATGAAAGAGAAAAGTTATGTAGATGAATTGAAAGTTCTTAAAGATTTCAAGACAACTCGAAACGAGTGGTTCTTGAAGGAGAAAAAGAAGAGGAGTAGGAAAGCAACTCCTAAAGTGCAAGCAGAAGAGGGTTCGTCTTCTCAACCCAAAAAGCATCAAAAGAAAGTTTCTAAGACTTTGCTTGTTGATGAATCTGATGAGGAAGCTGAAGCTGAAACTGAAGTTAATATTGAAAGAGATGTTCGTTTGTCTCCTGAATCTGCAAAACTTTTGAGATCTCTTACTGATTTCAATGCTGAACTAGAGAAAGTAGCTGGTGATGAAGAAGGTGATGATGTAAACAAAAGTACAACAAGCTCATCAAGTTCGTCTGATGAAGAAATTGATGAAAATGAACGTGCTGAAAGAATTAAAGCTGAAATAGCAAAGGAGAAACAGTTGAGGAAAATAAGGAGAGAAGACAAAGATAAAGATGATGAGTATACTCCTTCACAAGAAGAGGTTCAAACTCCACCTTCTGGAGGCAAAAAGAAAGCAACTGCAAGGAAACGTGTGGTAACTCCAAAGAAGGCAAAGACTTTGAAGATCTTGCTGAACAAGAAACCTATCCAAGAAACCAGTAAACCATCATCACAACCACCACCTCAGTCACCACATCAATCATCACATCAAACACCACCAAGACAACCTACTCCACCACAACCATCATCACCACCACCACAACATGAACAACCTATCATTACTTCCCAACATATACTCCAAACACCTCCATCCATACAACCACCAATACAAACCACTCCAGGATCTTCAGGTCATAGAAGTTTCCCACGTGTTCCTGAAAATTATGCTATTGATGACATTGGTGACTTCAGTTTTGTGAATGAAGAGCAAGTAAAGAAGTTAGAAAAGAAGTTTGAAGAAGTTTTGGTGGAAAACAAAAGGTTGGTTGATCGTGAGAAGAAATTGGAAAAACGTGTGAAAACAGTTAAAGCTGAGAATTCTTCGTTGCTGAAAAAGATTGAAGCTGATGAAGCAGAAATTGATGTAATGAAAGTTCAAATAGCTGAATTGTTGGAAGAAAAAACTCGCAAAGATGAACAAAATAAGTATTTCGAATTGAAGAACAAAGAGCTTGAGGCTGTGAAAGCACAGAAAGAACACGAAATGTATATGTTGAATAAAGTGTTAGAAAATATGCTCGGAAAGTCTGTTGAGCAGAAGTTTGATGAAATCAAGATTGAAGAATTAAGAGCTCAACGTCAAGCAGAGATTGATGCAGATTTGAAGAATAAGGGTAAAGGAATTGAAAGTGTTTCTGAAGAAAGAGCAATTGTGTTATCAACTGTTCCTATAGAGAATCCTCGTCCTCTCTCTCTGCAGTTTCTCCTATTTTTGATGAAGACGTGTTACTTGATGCGATTAATGATGAAGAAGATGTTGATGAAGATGATGAAGATGAAGATGAAGAAGATGATGATCTTGAAAAGGATGATGCAGACGATGATGTATTTTCTGCAAGCAGTCATAGTGATGATGGAAATGATGATGACGATCAGGGTGCTTCTGGTGTTAAAGTGACTGAAACTTCGAATGAAAGAAATGTCGATGATTATTTGCATGATGATGCAAATGAAGAGCCAGAGAATGCTGATGGTGAGGGGGAGAATGTTGATCAAAGTGTTGATGAAGTTGAGAAGTTAATTCTGCATCTGGAGCCTGATGTTGAAGAAGGAGAGATTAGGCACACTTACACCATGAAGGATATTATTGAAATGACGCGTATTGGTGATCCTGATTTCAAGTTTGATTTTGAGGATGAATTGAGTGCGTTTGATATCAACCAACAACCTGACTATGAGTACAAGTATGTTGAAGAGGCAGACGTCTATGATAGGGTTGAGGTTGAAGATTGTACTGATGAAGAAAGTGTGAATGAAGACACTTCAAACTTTCCAACTCTTTTTGAATTTTTCAGTCAAGAGAATGTCGATGAATTGAGAAGGAAAGTTGCTGAAATTCTGAAAGATAAGAACTTTGATGGAACAGTGAAAGATGCACAAAAGGAAGAGAGAAAGAAATGGTTCGGAAAGAGTAATGAACGAAAGTTTAAAAGGCCACTGAAATTTTACAAAAGAGATAGGGATGTGTCACTTGGTGATATAATCAGTTGGGGCTTTCTACCACAGGTCAATGCTTAAGCCATTCGTCGAGAATATGGTGTTCAGTACTTTGCATTACTTCATGATATTATGTCATTACCTTGGTGGGATGTAGAAGAGCTTGCTAAAGTAAGAACTTTGGATTATCCAATTAGAAAGAATGACATACCTATGTGGGGGTTAATAAAGTTTGAAGCATTAAGAGATTTTCAGCACTGGAAGCCACATCGACCAAAGAAAGTAAGGAGGGTGGATCCAGTTACTGCTGTTGAAGAGACTATACTGAAAATCAAGAAGCCAAGAGTAATCAAGAATATTCCGGTGCCAAAAATGGAACAAGAGTTCTATAAAGGTTTTGTGTGTTGGGTATACAGCTATATAACGACTGAAGCTGTGATTACGTACAGAGCAGAGAATGAAATTAGAGAAATATTTGTGTATGATCCGCTATGGTTGGTGAACTGCTCTGCTAAAGACATAGAATGTTTGTTTGTAAACAAAATCTGGTTCAAA
The DNA here is from genome assembly GCA_030545235.1 of Helianthus tuberosus. NCBI lineage: Eukaryota > Viridiplantae > Streptophyta > Magnoliopsida > Asterales > Asteraceae > Helianthus > Helianthus tuberosus. The sequence goes on along the minus strand of CM060432.1, from coordinate 60,548,676 downwards.
GCTGAAGATAGGGATCAAGCGATGCAGTTCCAGAAAGTTGTTTCTATATGCTTTCAAAAGGGTATCAATGCTGACAACAAATGGAATTCAAAGTGGAGAGAGATTGAGAAAGAGGAAGCTCTTAAAGCTGAGAAAGAAAAGAAGGAACGTGAAGAAAGAGATAGAATGTTGCGTGGTAAATTCATGAGAGAACAAGCTGAAGAAAGAAAGAAAGCTGCTGTAGAGAACGAGAAGCTTAGGAAGCTATTGACGAAAAAGCCTAAGCAGAGGGAAGAAAAGTTCAAGTCGCTATGAAGAGCTGAAGACCTGACTGAAGACTCCGGCAATATCCAAGGGGGAGTTTGTTGGTGCACGATGTCTATAGCCTACGTCTATCAGTCTAGGTCATGTTTGTAGAATGTACAGGGTCTGAAATGTAAATTTATGAAGTTTAGAGGTAATTTCGCTTGAAATGACACTATGTCATTTCAAACGAAATTAACATGTTAATTCCGCTTGAAATGACAAGGTGTCATTTCAAACGAAATTAGCAGCCCTATATATAGGGGTGTTTGCTTCTCATTTTCATACGGAATTAGGAAGTGTGTCACGAAGTGCTGCTGAAATTCCGCCATGTAATCAAGTCTAATTTGAATGAGAAGCTTGTTTTAAAGTGTAATACTCTGTTTCTACTCAATTCTTACTGATTCTAAGCTGTTTGTTTGATTTCGCCTCTCAAACAGTTGTGTATTGCCTCTGATTGACTCATTTGGTCGGTAAAACGATCCTACACATTATAGATCTACCTCAGCTACTCACGTTATATAGATTAAGAAATAACCAGTCAAAGCTGAGACTGCCCTAAAATTTGTCAAGGATTTTGCATCTAAGTTTAAAAGGATTAAGAATGGAGGCGTTTAACCCTCCTGATGAATGATTAGAGGCAATTCACATTAATAATGACACCAGATAAATCCCTTATTTTGGTTTTATTATAAGGAGTTACGTTTGGTTTCAGGTGCTGCTAAGTCTCTCATAAGACCATAAGTTTAGCAAACTTTTAGAAATTTTCCGTAAGGACCCCAGATATTAAGTGTAAGGTAAAACTTACAGGCGAAATCATAGGAACCATTTCTTCTGTTCCTGTCAGAAGCCTTCAGTCGTAGAATTTTTTAAGTATCCTCTCTCTAGAGGAAGTGCGTCAGCATATATAGTTGATATCTCTTTGATCTCTATCGATTACGTATACCAGACGGTATGATAAAAAGTGCCATATGAGGATTGGTGTATCTTAATATGTTCCATAGATTGCTTCCATGCCTGATCAGTATGGAGGTTTAATGCATGGGACCATAAAGATATTCTGATGGTCACATGGTACTAAAGTCAACTAATGGTATTCAAAGAAGATATCCAGAATGGAATTGTCCAAGTAAACGTCTTCGATTAAGGAATTCGTGGACTCGTAACATAAATGTGTCACTTATCTGACACAGAATATGATAGATGAACTGAAGCCTGAGATTTGGAAAATCTCTGTAACCTCCTTGTGTTTTGATTAACTTCTCCTAAGAATACCCTATTACCTTCTGAGAGGCAAGTAGAGTTAAGATTAACATCCCATTTAGGGCTGTATTATTATGAAATCTCCAAGACGGCTAGTACCATCATTGGAAGAATCGAAACCCTGATTAAGTAAGTTTTAAAATAGAGAATTCTAACTCAATATTCTGAGGATTTGATATAGTTAATTAAGAAAGACGTTTCATTTTGCTTATGCATTGATTACCGCAACCCTAAGTAGGCAACAATTAAAAATTGCCATCAGCTGCCCAGGATCGTCGATTTGTTCGACTAACGGCAAGGATTAGCTATTCCTTATGATTAGTTTTAAGCAATGGTTGGAATAACCATCTCACCTTAAAATAAGCTTTTCTATAATAGTTGTCATATAAGTATCAAGGCTGCTCCTTTGGAGACCTTGTATAGATGGAATGTAAAACAATTATTGTTAGACAAAAGATTGGTAAGTCCAATTATCAAGATCTGAAAGTTTCCTTGGAAACAACAAATAAGATCATACAAATCCATAATCATTTGTAAGTTGCCAGTATTGGCAGAAAATCAAGGATTAATGAAAGTAGCAACCCTCCTAAGTTCTTGTTAAGGAATAAGGTTCAACAAAAGATATCACCTTGGAAGGGTGTGCCAATTTGTTAATTATCAGGCTAGTTAAGCTCTGAATATATAGAATCATTCGAGGGGATCGAATGTATCTAGATCAAATAGCTTATAAGCTAAAACCTATTTAAGAAGCTTGGCGGAGCTCGCAATACATTACACACTAATGATTTAAGGATGTGTTTCACCAATAAGTCGAAGAATCATTATCACATAATGATATGCATATTTATGATATGATGAGAAACCTGTGTCGATTAAGGATCGACAGGTTAAGATGCTCCAAAAAGGATACATGTACCTATTGTAGAGGCCAACTGGGGAGCTTGAAGAGGCTCCAGATATGCTATAGAAGTTAAGGCTGTTATGCGACAAAAAGAACTTCCAGAATTTTAGCAAATCTCGAGGTCGAGATTTCTTTAAAGGGGGTGAGGATGTAACACCTCGTAAAAATCACGTCAATGATGTATTGACACGTGTAATAAACCCTAATGAGGTCAAATGTTGAATTTAAGGGACTAATTTTTCAAAAAATCGAAAACTTTGATAATGAAAGGACTGGAAGTGTTAGCATATGTAAAATAAGTTTCTAAATAACCTCTCACGATGATTATATTCACAAATGAGCCACTTGTCGATCGAGTGTAGCTGTTTGCGTAATTAATTAAAAGTTTGCGCAATGAAGGGTTAAAAGCGTCAACATGTTAATTCTTACCTCTGAGTGACCTTTTAACAAACCGGGAGCTTCATGATATTTGATTATACTCTCGGGAATTCCAAATAATGGCCGTCTAAGGTTTTGATGCTTATAAGTAAAGTTACGCGCAACTTTGCAAGTTAGAGGGACTAAAAGTGTCAATATGTTTAATTATACCTCTGAATGACCTTTTAGCGAACCCGAAGCATCGTGATGTTTAATAATACTTTCAAGAATGCCCAATATGGATTAGATGAGGCTTCAATTCTATTAAATGATGAGATGCGCAAGTTTGCGCAATAGAGGGACCTAAGGCGTCAACTTTTGAATCTACGCCTTCCGGTGACCATTTAAGTGAACGGGAGCGTAGTAATATTTAATTATATGCTTAGGAATGATCAATATGGGCCATGGAAGGCTTGGATATCATTAAACGGCATTCCGCGCTACTTTGCGCAATTAAAGGACTAATTGCGTCAAACTGCAAAAGTATACCTATTCGTAGGGTATCGAACCTTCCGGAATATGATCCTAAGTTTAACATGCCCTAATTATCTTTTATATAGCTTAGATATAGGCTTGGAGGTGTTTGGTGCGCAAAAATAAACTTTTAAGTCATGCAGGGACTAAAAGTGTCAAAAAGTGCACAAGTTTGCATTTTCGCGCATATCTCACATTCTGGATATATCCGGATCTCCAAAGATTTATGTAACCACTAAAATATTTTAATTTAGTGTGTGGCATGATAAAATTTCATTCATCGCGTAATTTGGATCGTTTTTCGCGTCCGTTCGTGTTTCGTCGTAATTAGACGAACAACGTGACCGTAACGCCAAACGAACCGACATCCGACATATTTTTGAGCATGTTTCATTTCCCTTATGTTTAGGCATTATTGTAGAGCCTTAAAAATAGCTTAACGGGCCTTAAACGTGCCAAACGTGACCCTAAAAGCTAACAGGGACCAAATCTGCCATTTCTAAAACTTGGTTTGCTGATCAGACATTCAGGCGGGGTGCGTAAGCCCTCTTAGACTCTTACGCGGGCCGCGTGAGTTCATCAGAGTTGCAAAAATCAGTTTACAGCCATTTCAGCCTGTTCCAGCTTGATCCAGCACTTGCAAATGGTATTTCTTCAATCCTTGGGCACCCATAGTATTGAAAAAACAGTGGGTTATAGGTGTATGGTCCAGATTTGATCACGTTTATTAAGAAACGATCTTAACGGTCCTCAAAAACCTATAAATACCCCACCTCATTTCCTTCAAACCCACACTTGATTTCTGAATTCTCTAAGTTGGAGACCACTCTTCATACCTGAGAATTTAGGAATCAAAACCTCCTTGCTTGGACCCTTGGTAAGTGTCCTTTTGTTCTTAGTTTAAGTATTTAGCGTTTGTAGCCAAAAAGTCAAGTGTTTTCAATAAACGCTTTGACTTTCAAACGGTTGAGCCATTATTCGCAACGAACATGGCTACGTGACCATAATTAGGTAGGTGTTAAACCCTTAAAAGGGCACCTCTTAATTACCACGTTTACTTAGTTAAATTGTCGGGTCAAATAAAAGTCAAACGGGTTAGTTTTAAATAAAATTCATAACTATTAATATGAAAGCCATAAAATCAGTTTTCTCACTTTAATAACTTGGTAAATATTAGTTGAACATGCCTAAACATGATTCAACCCGACAATTCTAAGTATAGGCTCGGTTCGAAACCGAAAGTCGCAAAAGTTGACTTTTGCTTTGACTTTCAGTTCTGACCCGATTTAGCTTAGTTTAGATATGCCTTAGGATTTCTTTAGGACCATGTTATAGGTTAGTGTAACCCTCTGAGGTTATACAACTTGGATCCTTAGTTATCCTATTCATTTACATGTTTCCATTGTATGCTTAAATGTTGACCATTATGCCCTTTTGACTTAAAACGAGATTTTTGAAAATGTGAGAGGATAGAAACCTTTATTACTGATTTATAAACTTTCCCTAAAAATTTGACATCAGTTTGAGGTCTAGATTAGGAGTTATGCTCATTAGCGTAAATGAAAAGATTTTTATTAATTAAACGGCGTAATTAGCATAAAGCCTATCTAAACCCAATTTTTGATACCAAACTTTTTACCACTGATGTAATATAAAATTTTGGGATTTTTGAAGATTTTTATTTATTTTTAGGCTGAGCATAACATAGGGTTCTAAGCTTAATTCGGTAATTGTCGGTTTTGCCCTTTTAGCCTATAAAATGAGTTTTCCAAATCCTTTTGACACCAAACCTTTTTCTACTGATCCTATATGATAAATAAAATATTTTGAACCTTCTGGAATAATAAAAATATCATCTTTTCTTATAAAACCCGGAAATCACTTAAAACCGTCTTTTTACGCGTTTTAAACGCATAGTATGTATTAAAACCATTTTTAAACATATAAGACTAGATACCTACTGATATATTAAGTAAATTTTTATACTTTAACAGTAAGCAAAAGTTTCAAACTCAGATTTCCGGATTTGACCTCTAAACCTTATGTGAAATTACCAAAATGCCCTTTCGGTGCATAGTTTGGATATAAATGATAAATTTTACATATATGTAATAACCTACTGACTTAAGTTATTAAATTAAAGTATTTTTACTTATTATATCAGACCTGAAACTCAGAATTATATTAAATCTCTTTTATAACCTTTTAAATGACCAAAATACCCCTACGGGGCATAATTTGAGTTTAAATTCGTTTTGGGCATAATGGAAGGTATCCTACTGATATCACAACATATTTAAGGCATATTAACTTAGGAAACCTGTTCATGACTCTTTTGGTTACCCGTTACCCACTTTTCGCGTTCGGATCGGCTTATGTAACTAGTTTGCATAAATTAGCCGAAACGGGTCAAACCTTATCATCTTTATCTCAAAATACAGAATGTGTTTAGTATACCCTTGTTACACAAGTATACAAGCTTGTCGGGTCTAAACCATATTCTAATCCGGTTCTCGTTTAATCATGCGTTTTGAACCGTATCCTCTTTTAAAACTAACCGGTCTAAGCGTAGGCTTAATTAAGACCCGTTAGGAATCTAATAGGTTATTAAAAACCTTCATTCCAGATTTAGGAGCCCAGTAAAAGCTATCTGTACTTGCTTGGTGGTATACGGCTGGGATAAATTGTATAAATTTGCTCAGGTAAATACTTTTAACTTATTTTCCCTATACGGGCTTGGGGTACGGTATATAAAATATCGCTTGGTCGGGCATTGAATATTTAATTGTATGAAGGTTAAATTATTGAAATGTCCCGTTTAAATTGTTTTGTTTGCTTAAAGCCTTTGGGGGGTTAATGACCATGTCCCGGATACCCTTGGCATCATTTTAAGAAATGGCCACGACCTAAGCACGCGGGTGTAGGCGTACACCCGTTAGTGCATATATAAATAATAAGGTATAACCGCCGGTTTCGAGAATAACCCGCCGCGGGACTATATCATGTGGTGTGTCTATTAAGCTCTAACCCGGTGTCAACCTGGGCTACTGAACGCATAAGGAGCATGTAAATTCTTTTACAAGTTTATATATAAATAATTATCCCAAGTTATAAAAAGTTTTGTGCCGTGTGCATTCAAATCAATTTTCTTAAAACATTTTCAAAATGAGTCAGTTAAATTGTATTTACCAGTGTAAACTGGCGTATTTTCCCAAAAAAGGCTAAGTGCAGGTACTAATCGGAATAGGCTGGCTACTCCTAGCATCAATAAAGAGTCTCGCAAGCTTAGATGTTAAGATCTGTTGAACAATTATCTTTTACTTGATCCGCCGGTGGATCCTTTACATTCCGTTTGTAATACTTTGATATTAATTTATATCGGTTTGTGATATTTTTTCAACTTTTGCTTCCGCTGTGCATTTAAATTGTGTTGTTTGACTATGATGATATCAACTACGTCACGATACTCCCCACCGGGCCCACCGGTAATACGTGGAAATATCGGGGTGTGACAGGAGCGTCTTCTCATGGAGGCGATCCAGGCATTCCGGCGTAGTGAGCAGTCCGATTCGGATCAGGGGGCGGGGACCTCAGGCACTGCGGGGGCGGGGCCCTTAGGCACCACTCAGGATCCATAGGTTTAGGATCGTTGTACTTTTGTTGTATTTGGACGGTTTATGTATTTTGAACAATTGCCTGTGTATGTACAAACTTATTATGTAATTAAATTTGCAGTTTCAGTTTATTTGTATTTGTGATTGTTTATTTTAACTGTTTAGATTGGTATGTTTGGTTACGTACAATCGATAATACGATATTAAGTTAAAAATGTGATACGGTACGATATAAAAATAATACGATACTTAACGATATAAAAATAATAAATATTTTAAAACTTACTAAAATAGAAATAACTAATAATAAACACTAATAACAAACTCAAAACACCAAAATCCCAATACAACACACAAAAAATAAACTTCAAAAATTCAGGGTGTCAATACGCATCGTATAGGCCTATACGATGCGTATGATGCCAGCCGCCAGACAACACCTACACCTGTCAGTCTGCAATGTTTTTTTTAACTTTTTCAATACGCATTGTACATGTCTATATGATGCGTATTGAAAATCCAGGGTGTGCAAATAGATAATGAGGTGTGGGAATAGAATTCCCCTTTATTAATAGGGGTAGATATTTTTATGTGGGTAAAATGACATAAATGTCCCTTATGTGAGGGCACATGACTAACATTTAACCATTTAATTGGATGATGTTAGTGATGAGAGCCAAAATAGTTAGAAAAAATGACATTGAGGGCACAAATGTTAAAAGATTTTTTAAACTTATAAGGTAAAAGTGACTTAATAACAGGGGCAGAGACCAAAATCATAATTTACTCTTTCTATTATTTTTTGTCTTTACACCCCCTCCCTTTTTACTAATTATACCCCCTCTCATATTTTATTATTTTTTTTTTGTCTTTTTGTTGTCTTTCTTGTTTTAGTTTTTATTGCCCTTTTGTGTTTTTTTGTTATTACGATTTTATTGCCCTTTTGTCTTTTTTGTGTAATAGTAATGTATTATTATTATTTATTGCCCTATCACTATTTTTATTTCATCATATTAAATTCAAACCGAGGCTTTTACTCTTGTTCTTTAACATATACTCAAGAAAGCCATTCAAAGAGCTATCATAAATTTATGTATTCATAAATTTACTTGTTAAAAGAGTGATCTTGTGACAACCCGAGTTTCTGAGATTCTGTCTTCGCATTTATTGCTCGTTAATTGTTTTAGTTGATTGTTTACACGACTTGCACACGTTTGTTATATGTTGAAAAACGTATTAACGTATTTAACTAATGGGCCGCACATGTAGTGGGCTTCATATTCACACTCAAAATGTCGGATCAATCTTGAGTATATCGTGATATTCATAACCGGCCCACTTGTTAGTTAGTGGGCATTATATTGTGATATCAATATTGTACGTAACATTATACTTATCCCTCAACCTCTAGAATAAAAACCCTACTTCTACATCTATTGTGTGACAGCAGTAGTAAAAGACCCCACCTCTCTCTCGTGACATCATCCTAGCAATCAAAATTACTGGTTAGTGATTCCTCTTGTTTGAGTTGTTTTGAAAATCATGTTGTGTGATAATTGTTATGATAATTCTCATGAGTTTGGCAATGTTAATTGATTTAAAGCACACGATTATTAATTGGCATTATGAGTTAACTGTATATGATTTTGTTGTGGATTGAAACGATTGGTTTGGTAGGGATCCTTATTAATTGATGTTATGATCGGTGGTGATAGCTACTGATAATGTTCGGCCAGGGATCACATGGGTTAGGTCTGATAATGTTTGGTCCAATAGCTCTCAAGTAATCATGCGAATGGCTGGGTGCATCGATTGTAATAAAAGTCTATATAAAACAAATAAATACTTGAGGCTCTCATGAATGTTTGACTTAGCATGTTGTTGCAGCCACTAACAGACTATGGTCCAATGATGGTTCAACTTTTATCAACATACCACATGCTATTAATTGTTGAATAATGTTGATAGCGAATATAATAAGTTATAGGAATGAATGAATCGGCTGTTGATGATGATAGTCTTGATTGGATTGATTGGTAGTTTTATTTGATTTCATGACTTGGTATGATTGCACAACTTATTGATCATTAGGGTTTTGGTAGGGTGAGGTGACCGACGAAAACACTACCCTCCAACGAAAACACTGTGGGATTTCATCACCCAAGTGTTTTCGCCAATCTGTGATTTCGGCAATATGTATACAGTTATCTATTAACGTCATTAAATATGTGATTTAATTAAGTTAATCACTTGAATAACTCAGTTAATTTATTTAACTCTGTTAAATAAGTAAATATCTGTTAGTTATATAACTTTGTTAGTTGTTAACTCTGTTAATTTAATTAAGTAAAACATGTGACACAGTTAGTTACTAGTTCTGTTAGATGTTAACTTTGTTAACTGTGTAACCTTGTTGGAATATGATAATCCAGTTAAATTTGCTAACTCTGTTAAAGTGTGTTATCGGTAAACAACATTAGATTGTATGAAATTTGCATGAATTGGATTAACTGTTTACATGATACAAGATGCTATCTGCTAGACACACTCTGTGATAGAACTGTGATACTAGTTACTTGCGAGTCGTTACGAATGAAACTGATTTAGTATACGTGCACTATAGGATGTGATTGATTTCTTGTGAGCACTTAACTTAGCATACCGAGCAAACCTAAGGTGAGTTCACTGCATTTCTCAAGCATGCGTCCCGGTGGTTTGGGACAACTAGTAAACATTTGGAAGGGAATCTTGGGTAAACAGTTAAATTGGGTTTTGGTTATTGAACATGGAATCTATCATTATCGGATTGCCTGTAGGGCAATGGGGTAATTAGTTGATAGCGCTATTAGGTTTGATACCTCGCACCGGGCCGTAAGGACGGGCGCGAACTAATTATCTGGGCATCATTACCAATGCTTGGTTAGGGGCATTGGGGACTGGACACACTTCCAGGTTATTAAGGGACACACTTCCCGGATACATATGGGCACACTCCCTAGGGTATCTCAACAAGTCATAAACAACATCATATCACAACGTTTAATTGGCTTAACAGATATCTGGTAACTACACACGTTAACAAAACCTTGAACTCACCAGCGTCGTCTGACACACTTGTCTGCATGCTTGCAGGTTTATAGGGTATATCTTGTGGAACTTGCTGTCTGGAAGGCTGGAGTGGTCATGGGTCGAGAAACAAAGAATCTCCATACAAGCTTAATGGTTTATGTACACATGGTTTACGAAATACTTAACAAATGAATTATGCTTCCGCTGTATACAATGAATGACATATAACATTTGTAACACTTTATGTTAATGAATGAAAGTTTATTTAAATACATTTATGAGTTCAATGTGATTGGTGGCTTGGATCCTGGTACGACACACGCCTCGCGGGGGTTTCCGCATGTGGTATTTTGGGGGTGTGACAGATCTACTTATGCTTCATCATATCATTCAGAAAAGCTAAATAGATGTCTGTGTTTTCAACGAATCAAGTATAGTTTTTAATTCCCATGTTTCAAGTTTCAACTTAGTTATATAATCTAGTTAGGTTAAGGGTCTTGTTTTAGTTTAAATGAGTTTGTTTGGAAAATAACTATATTGTATAGTTTAAATGAGTTCGTTTGGCATACCAAATTTCATTTCATTATAATCCATACGGAAATTCTTTGATTTATAACCGTTAAAATATACGAATGATAACTGGTTGTCACTTGTCATTATCAACTACTTATTAGCTCATAACAATAATGTAACATCCCCAAAACCTACTAAACTTATGAAGGTTTTATTTTTATTTTGTAACTACTCAAGCTTATTCACCTAATATTTGTAACTAATATTAGTTCACTTTTAGGTGTTCAAGTCTCGCGAAGAGTTGATGGAATGGGTTAGAAACACCGGACGTAGCCTTGGTTACGCTATTGTGACTAAAAGATCGAAAACGGAAAATGGCTACGTGTCTAAAGTTGTACTTATGTGTGATCGTGGTGGTGTGTATAAATCAGTTAAAGAGTCAAGTAAAGCAGCCGGCACTAGAAAGATTAACTGCCCGTTTGAAATGGTAGGGAAATATTCAAAAGAGAATGGTTATTGGACGTTAAAAGTCAAACCTGGTGAACATAATCATCCACCCGGAGAATATATGGAGGGACACCCAATCTTCAAACGATTGACACCTAATGAACACCAACTGGTCGCAGAGTTGACGGGGAAGCACGTGTTTCCAAAAGATATTTTAGGTATTATGAAGGAGCGTGATGACAATAATGTCTCTACGATTAAAAACATATATAACGCATGTGATAAAATTCGAGCAAAGGAGCATAAAGAGAAATCTCTGATGGAGATGCTAATGTCTCTTTTACAAGATAAAGGGTATACTGTTGAAATTTCTACCAATAGAGTTTCAAACAAGTTGGAAGACTTATTCTTCATTCATAAAATATCATACAAGTACTTCCTTGATTTTCCACATGTGTTGCTTATGGATGCCACGTACAATACGAACAAGTATAAATTGCGTTTTTTTTCAAATTGTTGGCGTAACTTCTACCAACAAGACAATTTCCATAGCTTTTGCAATTATGCATAAAGAAACAGAGGAGAAATATATTTGGGCATTAAACTGTTTGAAATCAACTCTAGATGAGAACGTGCAACCATGTGTTATAGTTACGGACAGGGAGTTAGCTCTGATGAATGCATGCGAGAAAGTTTTTCCGAATGCTACCCGATTACTTTGTAGGTGGCACATATCTCAAAGTATATTTAGAAACTGCAAATCATCTTTCGCCACGGAACATGATTGGAATTCCTTCAATGTAATGTGGAATGTGCTCGTTGAATCTCAAACATGGACATCATTCCTCCAAAATTACAAGCAACTTCAGTCAATGTTAATCCATTATCAAGGTATTTATTATTACTATTACCCTATTATTATTGTGGTTGCTGTTGTTGATATTATTATTATTATTATTATTATTGTTTCCATCATCATCATTATAATCTTGCAGATGTTTTGGATTACTTGAATAGTACTTGGTTAAACAAGTATAAAGAAATGTTTGTGTCCGTATGGACTAACGAATGCTTGCATTTCGGAAATCAAACAACTAACAGAGTTGAAAGCCAGCATGCCAAGTTAAAAAGATTCTTGAATTCAGCAAATTGTACCTTAGATAAGTTTATTGATCACGCTGATGAAGTAGTGAACTGGCAAGGCTTTCTTAGGCTCATTCGAAGATGTGTTCACGTCCTTGGCTTGGTCAGGATCGGGGGTTGCACCTGAAAAACATTGGATGATTATGCCAGAGGCAGGATTCTTGATTGCGAACAAGTTTAATGTGATCGTTCATTTTTTATCTCAAGAAAAAAGAAACAGTTCTACTTGTTTTTCGCTTTGGAGAGGCCCTCACGAGTACCCAGAAAAAAAATAATTACAATTGCACACGTGAATGGTAACCATTTTATAATGGTAGAATTGCAAGGAGAGTATCAGTTGTCGAAACTAAGATGAAATAAAATCTTTTTGATTTTTTTTTTCAAAATTTTATGCTAAAACACATTCTTTTTGGATTTTTGTTTTTAATGAAAAGCAGTAAAGAAATATTTACAAACAATATTTTTGTGAGTTTGTGTTAGAGGATCATATCAGTTTATTGAGACAAATCAGCTGCACCGTTGATCTAAACATTACCACTTAAAGCTTTTAAACAATTCACCCTAGATCATCGATATTGTGATCCACTTAAACTCCTCTAAGATGTTCGTAATGCTTACTGATACGATTAGGGTACATTAGATAGCACTAAAGTCTTATGCGCCCCACGATCTTAGCATATCCCCTCATCATGCAATACACTAACTCACGTAATGCCTTTAAACTTTCATCAACTGTGATTTGTGAAAAAAAACTGCCAGCACAAACAACCTATGGAAATTAATGAGAGAAAATGATACAGCTGGCTGGGAGAATATATTTGAATCACGTCAAAATATGTATAATTCTTGTATAGCACAACCTGCTACATTTTTTGTTATAGATTAAAGATCGGTATGTGAATTATTAAATGATATTAATTTTGTAAAAAACTACTTATTTTTATATAGCTTTTATTACAACTATAAGTATAATTTGATAAATGCATAACAACTAAAGAGTAATAATAATAATAATAATAATAATAATAATAATAATAATAATAAATAAATAAATAAATAAATAAATAATAAATAAATAAAAAGTGCATGTTTCTTTTACTATTTAGTTATAATAATAACTAATAAACAAACAATAAATAAGTAATAATTAAAAAAAAAAGACAAGACAAAAACACTAAAAACAAAATAAAAATCATAGATGGATGTGATGTTTTTGTAAGGGGGGGGGGGGTGTAATTAGTAAAAAGGGGGGATGTAAATAGAACACTCCTAAGACCGTGGGTTATAGTGGGGCTTGGGTTGGGAACATGAGTTGACATGTAGAGTTCGAGCCCCCTCACCGTCGAGTGACGTGTCCGTGGGGTGTGGCGGGGCGTGGGTGCATCGCGTGGCTTGGCAGGTTATTAAAAAAAATACAAAAAATTTTAAAAATACACACAACATTTAAAAAAAAAGCCTAAAATTTTATTAAATTCTTTAAAATTACATAATCCCTAAAAATTACAAAAAAAAAACCTAGAGCGTTAGGTAAATTTCAAAAAGCGCGAGCTTGTCGAACGCCTTTTGCTCCTTGCCTCGAAACTCAATGTTCGCCACCGCCACCCGGTCCTCGTGACTTAACTCACCGCTCAGAATGGCTTCGTAGTAGGCTTTGAAACGATCAAGATTCGGCCGTAGCTCGCGCCATTTATGTTGGCACGCGTTTAAGTTGTGCCGGTCGTGTCCGACGTTATGTCGGTAGCTTGCAAAGGCTTCCGGCCAATATCGCGTTTGACCGGGTTGTCGCACCTTCATTGCGTCAACGACGCTGTTGACGAGAGCTAGCTCTTCTTCGTGTGTCCAAGAGACCATCTTCTTCGGGTTGGGGTAGCGGGTTCGATCAAGTGGTTTTGGTTGGGGTAGCGGTGGACAACGATTGTTTGGGTTGGGGTAGCCGGTGTGGTTGGTGTTATATTTATAGTGGATGTTGACTGTTGGGGTGACCGCTTGGCTTGACCAAACGGTTACAATTTAAAATTCAAACACCCCGCTATGACATGACCAATAAAGCGAATAGAAGGCCACCACATAGGATCGCTAGCCCGCCCCACGTCCGGCTTCAAACTCCCGCACCTTGGGCCACTCCCCAACCCAAGCCCACCCGGGGTGATGGTTTGGGCGTTTTCAGCCAATCCATGCCCCAACTCAAGCCCCATACCCCACAATCTAAAGTTACCCTGTATTATATCATCATATTTACATCCCATTAATATGTACTTGATAGCTTTAATAGACTTTTATAGTGACGTGACATATACATATAGTCTAGGTTTCTATTTCTTGTACGTAAATAAAAATTCATAAATCCTATAATAATAATAATAACAAATAAGTATAATTGTGAAAAAAACTCTTAAATTTTTTTAACAGATTGAAAATCCTATTATTTAATATTTAAACATTGAAAACGTGTATTTCTTATAAAGGTACACACACATTATGAATTTTAGAAAATATAGAAACTAAGTCCACTTTGGTTCATCGCAACGAGCTGAGATTCTAGGTGTTGTCGCTAGGGATGGCAATCAAACCCGAAACCCGACACATTTGGGACGGGTTTGGGGTCAGTTAATCGGGTTTGGGACGGGTTTGGGAATAATTTTTATTTTTTTCATGGGTTTGGGACGGGTTTGGTATTCAGTGATATACCCGTTTACCCAACTCAATTACCCGATAAAGTGTACCCGTTTACCCGATTGTATACCCGATATAATTTCTTTTATATTATTAATATGTATATATATGATACATCCATTTTTTACACATATAGGTATTCTATTCCATATATATTGTAGTTATTTGATATATATTTTAATAAGAACAATACAAAATGTAACCGGTTAGTAGTTACCCGATAGATACCCAATGAGTTTTGAGATGAGTATACCCAACGAGTAATCTTTTTAAATTAACGGGTTTACCCGAAACCCGCGGGTATACCCGATACCCGATGGGTATTTACCCACTAGAAACCCGACAGGTTTTGGGACGGGTTTGGGACAAGCTTATCTAATTGGGTTTGGGTTGGGATTACCTAAACCCGCCCCAAACCCGACCCATTGCCATCCCTAGTTGTCGCGTGTTACAAACATTCTTTGGTGTTTTCGATATTAAAGTGTTTTCAGAGGAATAAAAGTTCTCAAGGTTAATCAATTTTTGGAGTGCATTAGTTGTTTCTGATAAGAACGTTTTCGTGTAGGTGTTTGCGGGTTAATTCGTGTTCTCGACTCCACAACTGATTATGGGATTATTACCTATTTTCGGGTTACAATTTGTTTTTGTGTTCTAGGGGGAAACAGACAAAAAAGACAAAGACTCCAAACAAAGCATAACTTAGGCTAGTTACGGGGCACACAAGTAGGCGACGAAAAGGTCTCGATGAGCCGGATCACATGACAAATCACCATGCCATTGATGGTTTGCCCTAGCTGTCAGACTCAAAATCCTTCATTAAATTTAAAGGCTCCAATTTCAGCAAATAAGAATTTTCCTCAAATTTCACAATCTTCCGAAGTTTCCAAAACATTTAATTGGACTAAATTACACTCATTATTTGTCATTGATTTTCAGAATTTTCAAATTAATTTTAAATTTCAAAAATTTTAACAAACCTGCCAAATTTAGATGCTCACGACATTTCCCTCATTAGTGAATTGTTCTCTTAGTTCACAACATGCTTCTGATTCACGATATTTGTTTCAAAATGTATTCTCAAGTGATATGCTCAAACAGAGATTCAACGGGTTCTAACACATTATGGGTGAAACCTTGGAAACACAGATCAACAGATTTGCCTAGCTGATTTCTGAAATGAAAGATGCTGGAATTGAGAGGTCAATTGGTGAAGTCAACAAGAAACTTTTGAATGCTCTATCACGAAACATCGACATGAGTGTTGCCACCATCAAGATAAAACATGACCCATAAAAAACAACCCTGGCAAATTTGATTTTAATCATCAAGTCATATGATCTGGATGACAAGAAGAGAGCTCTAAATCATACACACACATCGTCTTCTACATCCACATGTTAGAAGAAAAATGAATATGAATGTAAGGATTAGCTACAAGCTTTGGAGTTTGAATTCAATCATGCTTTAATGGTTGACCTTTCTTAACCTTCAACTCCAGAGACTTCTGCTGAGGTAAAGATTCTTTATGTTCTCAAGTCTACATTAATAGAGTAACAATGTACAGAAAACATAATGCAGATTCAATTAGGGAATTTGAAGATTTGGAAACCTCAAGTTACACCTGAGAGTGTGTTTTAGGATCGATTCCGATGCACTTGAATGCTCCGTTGATTGCGTAGATCTCGTATCTTGTGCGGAATCCAAGTACGATAGTGGATTGAACAAGAAAAAGCTAATTATAAGATGTTTTCTATTAATGATTTGTAAGTACAAAACCACGAAAACAATCTGACAGAGTTTCCCCACTCTTGTCACTCAAAGTTATATCCAACAAATGAACTAGACAAACCTATATATACTAACACTAGATCCGTAGATAATCACGCATGGACATTTTGGTGCGGATCTACAAGCGCGGACGGACTCAAAGTGCGGATGAATACTTGCGCACGGATCAACTCATGAAATCCTAATATGGCGCAGTTGGTTCGTGCGGACCTACACCTTTCATCCGTGCGAACCTGCTGTGTTCATATGAAAGTTATATTTCAGCACTTCTTAACCTGGTCTTGTCTCATCTGTTCAGCTACGATGCGTAATTGACGCAAGCGATAGATATATGCACTCACAGACTCCCCCTTGGATATTGCTGCAGTCAATCTCGTAGCTTGTCTTTATCTTCTTTCTGAGTCTTCAAGAAACTTTGACAGATTCAGCACCACAAACTCCCCTTTGCGTCCTGGTTCCTCAGCTCCTCCTTTCGTCAGACTCTCTTTCCAGGCTCCCCCTTACTTTAAGCTTTTAGGATCTAAACCTTACTCAACATCTGGAAATTTGACAATTTAAACCACTTGAGAGAATTTCACTTTTAGAATCAGAAACCTGGCTCTCACAAAATTCATTTGACAGTTAAACATATTTGAGATCACCAAGATCAGGAACCTAGTTCTTAACATAAATCATTTAACAGCTGGATCAGAGAATTTGTAAACCCAAGATTAAACCACCTGGCTTAGAAACCTAGCTCTTAACAAAATTTATTTGACAGTTAAAAATCTCTAGGATAACCTGACTCTACTCCCCCTATCAAATAACTTCCATTTTTAGCCAAACAATTTATATTTGACATTTAAGCATCCAACTTCACAAACCCTCTTAGATAATCAAGTTTAATTTAATGACCTTGATTTATCTGATTATCTATCAAGTCCAAATTAATGACCATGGAGATTCATAAACTGTTTTTGATTTTTCATTACAAAACCTCAAGTTTCAAATAAATGAACTTGTTTATCTTCTGAGATATGTTGAGCATACTTAGATTTTGAAAACTCAACTTTCCAACATCAGTTGTCGGAACAAAAGACGAAAACAAAATATTTTTGTATTTTACAAAGTTTATGCTAAAACACTCTTTTTGGATTTTTCTAAGATTTTCCTATAATGAAATGCAATAAGGAAATATTTACAGACATATTTTTGTTTGAGTTCGCGTCAGAGGAACATATCAGTTTATGACACATCACAAGCACCGTTGATCTATATACACTTTAAGTTTTAAACGATTCACTTAGATTGTCAGTATATTGATGCACTTAAATTTTCACACAAACTTCAATTGATTCAAGATACAAGATTTAATGTTTTAAGAACTTAACTTATTCGCGTGTCCCACCTCAGAATATACTCCAGCATCAAGATTCCCTAGATCAGTCTTACAGGTGAATATACCTAAATGATATCTGTCTCTGGGTTAGTACGAGGCCTTGAGAGCTTAGGTTAGAACTTTCGTTCAGTTAAAGAGATGAAGGCTCGACTTAAGGTGTGCTCCACTTAGGAATCTTCTTTACAACTGCACTTGATATATATCTTTCGATATTTTCTTTTTATGCAGAGGGAAAGTTTTAAGCGCAAAAGCATTATACAAGGTCTAGGTCATTGCTGTCGCAAAATCAGAAGACCAAGTATAATACCCCAGATATCAATAAGTATAAAGACCTAATATCTCAGAATCAGGCAATTTCTCAAACGAAATTTAGGTTTATATCTCGAAATTAATTTAATAAGTGTGTAAAAACCTACTGGCATATCATCCATGAGACTAGGGGTGTTCAGAATTCGTTTCGAATTCGAAAAATTCAAAATTCGTTTAAATTCGATTAAATTCGATTCGATTATCAAAAATTCGTTTCGATTAAGAGAATTCGAATTCGAATTCGATTCAATTCGAGTCAAGTAAATCGAATACGAATCGAATACGAATTTATAATTTTAAATTCGATTCGATTCGATATTCGAATAAAAATTATACATTTTTATTTATTATTTTTATATATAATGCATATATAACTTTTATTAAGCTATACTATAAATTATTTTCAATTTTTTTCCATGTATTAAAATTACCCATTACCAAACCCACTACATGGCCCATAACTAAAACCTAAGTAACAAATCTATCAATAGATTTATAACCCTAAAAATATTAACTTGTAATGTGTAGTGGTTATTCCTAACTTCTCGTTTTGAATTTTAGACTTATAGTACTTTATTTGGTGTGATATCGTGCTTTATGGCTGTTTTAAAATTTATGTTTCATTTTGATAGTTTCTACATGTTTTTAAAGAATCTGAATTAAATCGAATTTATTCGAATTCGAATTTTTAATCGAATACGAATTGGGTTTTTTATTCGAATACGAATTCGAATCGAATTCGGTAAGTTTTAATCGAATTCGAATCGAATACGAATTCAAGGGAAAATTAAAATTATTCGAATAATTCGATTCGAATAATTCGAAAATTCGATATTCGATTCGATGAACACCCCTACGTGAGACCGTTTATCACATTTTAACTTTCCATTTCTTTAACATGTTGTGATTGTCTTACTAATGTACTATCATATCCTCATTTTACACAAAACTCTTTTGATTTTTCTCATATTTTTAACATTTTCAAATTTTCAAATATTTTTGTATTTTCAAAATTTTTACTCCCCCTAAAATCTAAAACATTTAATGAAAATTTGACAAACCGATGTAGATAGCTTCATCTCGCCATCCATTTTCTGCTTTACATTCTCCCCATGATTAACAAAACATTGATTTTGACATGTTTAAAGACCATTTTCAAAACAATTTTTGTTTAACCACTTGAAAAAAAACTTGTTGTACCATGTTTTGTTTGTTCAGCCGTGAGGGTTTCGGCGTATTTCTTTGACATTTTTTTAAAATTTTTTAATTTTTAACAATTTAAAAACAAACAATTTTTTATTTTTGTTGTTTTTCTAATTTTTTATTTTTGTTTTTGGCGTATGTTTTATTTATTATTATTATTAACAAAACAAACTTCCTATTTTCATCCACAGGAGTCTGCCTTCTGTGCCAGGCTGCTCTGTTGCTCTTGTTGAACTTCTGTGGCTTCTGAAACACCTACATATGCAAACAACTCAAGTACTTGAATAAAGCAACCAAGGCCTGTTTGACCTTGGGTATTGTGACACAATACAAATCATTCAGCTGCGGAAAATCTTTGTCATTTTTCACAAAAAGTTTTTCAATCTTATTTTCAACCTTCTTGGTCGAATCGATTTTCCGTTTCTCATTCAGAAAAGTCTTTTGTTTCTTGACCACCCAAATTTGTCCTTTAAAACATTTTTATAAAATCTTGAATCATTTTGAATGTTTTATTTTGACAAATCAGCTTTTGGTTTCCAGATTTGTTTTGGTTTAAACTTGGATGTTTTTGGTTTCCAAATTTGTTTTGGCTTTGATATATCAACCTTTGGTTTCCAAATCTGTTTCTGCTCAAATTTGGGTGTCTTTGGTTTCCAAGTTTGTTTTGACTCAAACTTGGTTGACTTCTGTTTCACAACATCAGATTTCTTTTTATTCTTTTCAACATCAACAGGCTTCAGATTTGGATATTTGCGACCAACATGTCCAATTTGTTGACATTTAAAACATGTTTTCTTTGAAACATCTTTGACCTATTGTTGTTGTTGTTGTTGTTGTTTTTTCTGAGCATAGAATTCCTCATTAGTCTGTCGACTAAATTGGATTTCTTTCTCTTCTTCCGAACTTGTTCCATGAACAAAGTTCATCTTTTTCTGAAATTTTATCTTTTCAACCCTTTTCTTTTGATTTTGTTTCTTTTTATAACCCAACCTAACCTTTGTGTTTATCATTTTTAACCAGGTTAGTTATAAAAAGATTTCTTGCTCGCTTTCCGGCAAATTTATCAATTTCAGACTTTTCAATTTCTACCAGTTTAAAAACATTGTCAATCTTTTCCGCAATCACATTTTGAATCGGAAATTCAATATCTGAGAACAGTTTGTCCGATCCAACCATATAATATGCCAAAATTATTGGATCAGCATTCACATTTGTCTCAAATTTTGAGTATTTCAAATAATTCTTATAAAAACTTTCTTCATCTTCAACCTGTGATTCAGACTTATCATTTTTGGTAGAATCTTCTTTTAGAACGCTTTCAACAACCTTACCTACCACCTCCGAATCACCAACCTCATCAGATTTGGAATAAGTCACATCAATGTTATCAGACAATTGGTCAACTATGTTTATTGCTTTTGCAACCTTTTCATCATCATAGAATGTAAAATTTTTCTCAAACGGCGGTGGAACCTGATGATATTCTAAACCAATTCTCTTCTTGTTTTTCTCAGAATTATTATCATCCGGTTTAATGTTGAAACTACATTCAAGAATATATGGAGAAGCATGATAACTATGTAAATTATTATTTTCTTTTTCAACTTCAGCCCTTTTATGTTTAAGCTCAGCAACTTCATCAATATATTGATTTACAACCTGTTGTTTTACTTTATATTTGGCTTCAAGACGTTTTGTCGTTTCAGAATATTGTGTAAGTCTTTCTTGAATACGTTTCATTTGACTTTTCAAAGTTTCATATGCTTCTTTTGTTGTATGGTATGAAATTTTCATTACATCATATTCCTTTTTCATTTCTTGAACAACATTTTCTATTTGTAAACATTCATTACTGTTTGCTGAACAGTTTTGTTTCAAAATTTCATTTTCTTTTTCTTTTTCTAGAACCTTATATTTTCGTGTCAGCTTGTCACACCCTGACTTTTGCGAAAGCGTGATTATGGTGTGACTTTCTTAATATCATTGCATTCAATCATAACAACAACTATATGATAAAACCATAGATTCATCATCCATTAAATAAGTTTAAAACATAACAACATTGTTTTAAAACGTAGACTTCAAATTCAAGTTTTTACAACCATACAAAGCGTTTATGAGTTCATTAAGAGCTCGTCAAGAGATATTAAAAATAACCAAGGTTCGGAAGACGTGTCTCATCCAGGAGTAAGACACACTAACCAAACCCAAAGACCATGGATGACATCTTTATTCCTATCGCAGCATAAAACTTCCAACGCCCGCCAGATCCATTTACTAATTCCCTGAAATACATGTAGTTTGAAAACATCAACAAAAGTTGAGCGAGTTCATGTGTTCGTTTGTGTGTATGTATAAACCTTTAAAACCTTTGTAAATATGTTTGTATGTAATTGAAATCCCGGTATGAAAGCAACAAGGAAACAGATCGATTAATGTGTAGCTAATACATTAATATACGTGACATGGTGCAGGAAGACTCAAACCTAGCAGACTTTGTACCGGGCTTCCGGCTGTAAGACATAGTCACCTCATGGCCCATTCGGCAGACTCATGGATGGGGCTCGCTACACCCAAATAGATCTATCACTCATGCCCCTCGGTCCTACAAGAGGATTGATGGTCCCAAGTATCCGCCTACCCATTCACATGATCTATGGTTCTTTCCTAGGCTAACCATACCAATTGTATTTGTATGTAATCCTTTTGTAACATGTATTTCACCCCCGAAGTAAATAAACAAAACAGTTTAAGGAAAAAGGGGGACATGAACTCACTGTTTTGCGTTCCTTGTATCCGATGTAACTCAAAGCTTCCTCTAGAACGCACGATTACCTACATGTGTACTACGGTCCATTAGACGAGCGGGTCGTGCCTTGACTTGGTATTAATTAGTGCCTTTGAGTTACTTTTTAAAGTGTCATCGTTATTATTCCAAGCATATAATTATTTGTTAAAATAATAATTAGTTTAACTTAAATTATATTTATTTAGTTTTGGAATAATTGTTAAACAATATTTTGTAATAATACTTCTCAAGTATTTATACTCGTATTTCCTTCTCAAGGATGGGGGTATCTCATACATGTATATCCGTATTCTTGTATTTGTGTATCTTGCCATTCATTGGCGTCGTATTCCGGTGTGTACGTATTTTTTTAATAAATATCCAATATATATTTCCAAAACAATATATTTTCAAGTCTTACTTAGAAAATATATATAAACTTATTTTATCCCAAATGTATTTCAAGTTTATCCAAGAAAACATATATTTTTCCCAAAAATCATACGTCTTCTAAAAACTCTAGGAAAATATATTTTTACTTCCAAAAATAATATATTTTCCTTTTGTCGAAAATATGATATACTTTGTAATAATAACAAAAATCATATTCTCATTTCTTTCGTATCCAAAATAATATTTACCAAAAATATATTTATAACGGTGTTCTCCGGAATATTTTGTAAGTTACGTTCCATCGTTCGGTTCCACAATATTATGTGTGTATCTTATATATTTATTCCTTTGTGATTTTTGGTAATATTTTGGATTGTAAATTCTTGGTATTTGTTAAGTTATATTATTTTATCCTTAAAATAATATAGTTAACCCACAAAGTATACAAGTATTCACACACATCATGTCTTTAATGTAAATATATATTCTAAATACATATTTATCCATTTTTATTTGTAAAAACCAACCTCCAATACTTGTAGTTTTGTAACAAAATCTATGGCAAAGTTTATATTGAAAACCATAGTTTAAACAAACTTGTAAATATTTGTTTTAGAAAATATTTTTCTAAGAAAATTTCACCATAGTTTCCCCTAAAAATGGAGGTGTCCATGCTATCAAAGCATATCATTTTCTTTTAAAAAATCATCACAAACAATCAGCAACTCAATCAACACTTACCAAGTGCCAAAATATTGCAATTTATATAACAACATGAACTTGAATTTTTAGAAAAACTTGTAGTAACTTACTAGTGTTTTTAGTAAGCCTAGTTACCCTTCAAAGTGTGGTCATTTGTTTAATATCATCATTCTTGAAGATTTTAGGTCTTTACAACTTCCAAACATATTTTCTAAAAATATATCTTTTTGAAGTTTCCTTGTTAACAATGTATTTTTAGACTTGTTTCACCACTAGAAACATATTTAGTTTCTTTAAAATCCATGCTTATGTAAGTCTTGTGATTTCACTTAGTTTCTTGAGAAATCTAGTTTTTAAATCATCCAAGTTTATGTCTAGCAACATGTTACATACTTCATCATTTACAAAATCATTTTCATTCTTCAAGTTCATGTGAAACATAAAGTATGATGATCTTGGTCTTTCACAAGGTCACCACCTTAACTTACTAGATCATGTGTTTAATCACAATCTAGTAGGTTCCATATGATGTCTAACATCATAACACAAATAATAAATCACTAAGAAGCAAAATAACACTAATCAACATGTATTTTTATGGTTTTCAAGCTTATGTTAAAGTTTCATCTTCATGTTCATTAATGTTCTTTAGTTTTCTTCATAATAATCAACATGAATCTTCTTTTAACCACTAATATAAGATGAACAATGGAGTGTATGAAGTTCTTACCATTAGCTTAAGGCTAGGGATGATTCAAGTGAAGATAACAAGTGGATAAAAGCAAACGGTGAAGGTCCTTCAACTTCCGAAAGCTCCAAGCTTCCTAACTTAGCTCCTTACACTACTAGATCACCTTGGAATGTATAGAAGAAGGTCAAAAATGGAGATGGTGTGGAGGTGGTATGTGGCCGTGAGCTATGGGGGAAGGGAGGAGAAAGGTTTTGATGTTGGTGATGAATGAGAATGGAGGGTTAACTCATGGTTTATATAACCTATTATCCATTGTATCAAGATCTCCAAAGATTTGATGTCATCTAAAGTACAAGGCAAAATCTAATAACATATCTGATGGAATCAAATGAGATCTTGTAAGATCAAGTAGGATCTTGATGGTGGGGCCTTTGTATGGGGCCGTAATGTAGGTGGGGGGGGGGGGTATAGTATAGGTTTAAACCATTAAGTTGTAATCTAGATTAATTTCAAGTATTAGCTAGGGTGTTATGTATATCATGTGTTATATAGTGTGTTAGGGTGTTCGGGGATCATAAATAGCTCAGAAATAATAAAACAGTGCTTCTAGTATAATTTTGGTGTTTCGGGTAGTGTCCGGTTGTTCGGTTAGATACCGGTTCGTTAAAGTGTCAAACTATTCCGTTTAGTGATCTTTAAGTACCCTTTTGTGACACTTTTAATTCCCGACACTTAGGAAAGCATTCAGGACCATTTTGTCATATTTTTGCATGTAACAAACTTGTTAAAATGCTGAATTTTGCTGAAATATGCAGAATTCTGCACTTTATGTGGGTTTTACGCACTTTCCGGCACTAAAACTACCACCTAGTGAAGCAGTTTTATAGTCCTTACCTCCCTACACGCCATACTAGTGTAGAACTTAGTCTCTCGCCCATACTGGGTCTCAAAACACTGTCTGTCTATGTACCGAACTTCATCAGCATTTTTCTGGGTTATCCGCTAACTGTGCTAGCTGTGCTTTGTGCATCGTTTATGTCACTAAGAGTTTGTATGTAAAGATGATGTGACAGTATGAAATGTGATGCACATGTAAGTATGATACAGTAATCAGAAAGCAATTAATTGTAATTCAACACAATCATTAAGCACTTAATCATCATTTAATAATTGTACGGATGCATGCAAATTTGACAGTTGTCACACAGCTCTTCTTCTTTTTGTTTCAAAATATTTTCATTTTCAAACATTTCTTTACATTTTTTTTTGAAAACTTTTTCTATTTTAGTAAATTCAACATTTCTGGATCTTAAGTTTTCATCCTTCTCAATGCAGACACTGCATGTTTCCATGCATTTCCTACACTGCACATCATTTTTATTATCGGATTGTTCATTATTTTCATCATTGTTACCCATTGATTCATCCTTGTTTGACGAATCAGAAGATTTAATTTGAATTTGTACCTCAACTTTTTCTGGCATCACAGCTTCTTCTGTTGTTTTCTTCTGATCCTCATCAATTTTTTGTTGAATTTCATCAATGGCTTCTTCTGCCGTCTTCTTCAGCTTCTCAACAATCTTCTCCACATTTTCTTCAATAGCTTCTTCATCTTTCTTCTTCAAACTTGCAAGAATCACTTCTTTTATTCGCTTCTCCATGTTTGCAACATAATTTTTATCTTCAAATTTCTTCAAGTAAAGTTCTTCAGCAGTAGGAATAACATCAAGTAGTGCTTTAAAATCCACACTCTTTGAATCCACTACCGGATTTCCTTGAGGATCTGTGTAACATTTTCTCTTCTCATCCCATCTACCTACTCGTTTAGCTTCTTCGAAAGCTGCAGACATTTCATCCAATATGATACCTACAATGCGTCTTTCTCTCATAGTTTTCTCTCTGACTTGATCAGATTTCACTTCAGCAACCAATGCATGATTTTCTTTTGGAATGTATTTATTCCAGTTGAATCCCTCGTCTTCTTGAGTAACCACCAAAGCTTTCTTTCTTTCTTTTGAAGATCCCTCATCAATTTGATTTTGGTTCATCTTTGGTGGTTGTTCATTGGTGTGATGGTAAATTTCCTTTTGATAGTAATCATCATGGAATGGATTGACGTTTTCATTCACCTCCCGGTTTGAGCACTCTCTCTTGAAGTGTCCTTTCTGCTTACATTTGAAGCATGTAACCTTGGATTTATCAAATCCCAATTTTGTGTTTGGACCTTCAAGACATTGCCTGCCGGTAATCTCCATAAACCTTTGAGCCCTCCTGATAACACTGGCCATACACCATCTGATATCTATCAGCCCCATCTCCTCTGGATCTATCTGGTCGTAATCTTCCTTAGTCATGTTAGGGTTTCCTATTCTACCCGCCACCAGACTTTCATACGATTCCAGAATTGATGCTAAAAAATCATTTGTTGCTTGGCAGAGTCAGCATTCATATTCTGAGAATTTTTCAGATTCAGGGCGATGTTGCATTGAATTGTGACACCCGACTTTTCAGGCCGTACCGTACAATTGTGACACATGTTGTGAATAGGTAACAGGGCTGTATTTGACTGGTTATGATGTTTATATGTGAAATTTAATGAGTTGGTAAAATTAAACTTTGATAAAAAAAAATTATGTTGGCAACAGTAAGATAAAAGCTTATCGCGTAACGGTTAAAATGCGAAACGAATGTCGGTGACCACCCGGTTAGTGTTAAAATCCTAAAAATAGTCTGTTATGATTAGAATAATAATTTTAATCATATTCGTGAGAAAAAATAAATTAAAACGCTAAGAAACTCTATTTCTCGAGTTTAAGCGTGTAGCGCGCGATGCAGCGCGTGTACCGACAAAATACCGTCAACACAGCCTGTCAAGGCAACTGACAATCACTTTAATAATAATTTGATGAGTTTATTACTATAGAATGATAAAAATAAATAAAAACGCTTAAATCCCTATTTTTGCGATTTTAAGCGCGTACCGCGCAGCACAGCGCGCATACTGCCAAATACCGGCAACGTCGCCAGTCCTGGCAAACAAAATATTGTCCAGTATTATTTTGGTGAGTTTATTTTTATAGAGTGTTAAAAATAATTTAAAACGCACTAAAACAGGGTTAAAACGCTAGATAAAATACCCGGTATCCAGTAAAATAACAGTTTTTAACCAAAACTACATATATATGTATATGTATACATATAAAACTTGAATTATGGGTGAAATAGGAAACAAGAATTACTAGTTGGCACACATGCAGTCCCACTCTCTCTCCTCTCTCTCCCCCTATTGGATAAAGAAAAGGTGGAATTATGATTATGTTCCAAATAACACTTCTCATATCTTTCAATATCCAAGAACTCATTTCACAACACTCTAACTCACTCTCTCTCTCTACTCTCGACTGAATACACACACATACACACACTACAAAAATTCAAATTTTGAAGATCTTGAATGTTCATGTTCATATAAACCCATAACACGTTAGTTTGAAGATCCAAGAGAGTTTTAAGGGTGATTTCAAGTAGGTGCAAACTTCATATCATCAAAAATCATGTCAAAACCCACTTGAATCTTGAAGGTATAAAAACTAGTCTTTTAAAAATGTTCTTGATTATTTTTGTGCAGAAGAAGATAGTAAAAAGTTTCTCTTGTTCTTGGATTTAAACATAAACTTGGAAACTAAAACAAATGGGTTTTTAAGGAAAAATAAAATGGATAAACTTGTATGTATATGTGTGGCCGTATGTGTATATATATATGTATGGAGTTTGAGTTTTAATTTCTTGATGTACTTGATTGATAAAAATAAAAAAGATGAATGCATGTATGTTTAAAAGGTGTCATATGAAAGAATGAAATGATGATTTGAACATGATTTGATAAAAATGATACTTGATCAGATTATAAACATTAAAATATGGTTATTTTGAAGTATTTAATGATATAAAACTTTGTCATAAGGTTTCCTAGCTTTGCATGTTATACATTAAGCTTAGAAACTTGTAAAATAGGTGAAATAATGTGTTTTGTGTATGATTTAGTAAAAATCAGTTTTGAGCAGGTTATAAACACTAAAATAAAGTTATTTTAAAGTGTTTAGTGACATATAACTTTGTCATAATGTTTGCTAGCTTTGCATGTTGTACTTGGTGCATTAAAAGTTGTAAAATACGTGAAATCGCATGATTTATATGACTTACACAAAAACTGCACTAATCTGATCATAACCACTATTTTAATCAATAAATAACATGTATCGTGTTAAAATATCAAGTCGTTTTGAGTTGGGATGATTATAGTAACGTTTAACGCAAAACTATGCGTTAAAACGGTCAAAAATCGGCTTTTTGAGTGATTTTTTGTAAAACTGATTTAGATCAGTAAATAAACTGATGTTTTTAGTTTAAAAATAAGTATTTTAACTAATTTTAAGTTTACTTGGTGTTTGGTTGGTCATACGTGACTTCCGACGCCCGAAATCGTTACCGAATTGCTAAAATACGCATTTTTCAATGTACACTAATATAGGTAAAATTTTGAATGAACCTTATGTGTTAAAATGTGTTATGTGATTTAAACATGAGAATGTGAAAATATGTTAAGTTTTTAACATGATATTAGAAATCTAGCTTACGCATGTATGCTTGTACGTTTTGTGCGGTAAAACCGGTAAAAATTGCGTTAAATGTGTAACTTGTTTGTCGAGCATGAAATTTGATACATATAAGATATTCTATGTATATTTGCTTTAAAAGTGACAAAATAGATAAGTTAACAAGATTTCGCATGTTTCGGTGTTAAATTATGTGAACGTTTATGTATATATATTATGACACGCAAACCGTAGATATATTGCGTATAAACGGGAGAGTTAACGAATTTACACAATAATGGTCTCCAATAAAATCGTTCAAGTCGCAGAATCATAAATATATATATATATATATATATATATGGACTCATATATATATATTAACGTGCCAACATAATAAAAAATAATAACTTTTCGAGAAAATCTCAAAGTTATGTGACAATTCTAAGAAACAGAGAAACTTAGGATTTTTGTGATGTTATATTGATTTAAAATCGTTCCTATATATATATGTTAGGACGTGTAGAAATCAATCTCTGGGATTGCGCTATTTAAAATACGCACCCAAAGGTGAGTGTCACTAAACCCCTCTTTTTACTGTTTTGTATATATTTTGGGGGTAGAGCACGTCAATAAAAGGGTTTAATAATGTTTTCGAAATAAAACATACCTTTTAATATAAAATATATATTTTCGATGAAAATATATGAAATTTGATAAGTCATACATTTCGAAGTAAAAACGTTTTTGATGAATAAATGTTGGACATTGGGATGATACGGTATTTCCTAGGCGAAACATGACCGTATAGTTGGGACGGATGCTGGCCTGGGTCTCGAATGATGGAGATTCAAGGGATTCGTACAACATCGTGTATTAAATTGTCATATTAGTAGGATATATATATATATATATATATATATATATATTGTACGTGAGGCAGACATCATATTGTCCTTCAAGAGGACCCTGCGCCCATGATGTCGTTTAATCATTTAAGTATTGCACGCGAGGAATTGTTGGTAGATCTATCAGGTTGACAACCCCGTCGTGACCGGTCGCCCCGTGTCAAGTCAAACGACGAATTGATATTCTGTTTATTGTCTAGCTTTGATTATCCCTACATGGTTAATATATAGTTTGTATCGTCTAGCTAACATACGAGTCTGAAAATTGACGCAATAATTTAATATATAAAACCTGGGCAAGAATGCTGTTGTTGGATCGATGAACCGACGGAAGGCCCATGGATTTTATTAAGGAAGCAAAATGGACCTTCTAAAGTTATATGGATGTTTTCAAATAAACACCTAATCAGAAAGTTTTCCTTTGGAACAATTTGTTTGTATGTGAATATGTGAACTCACCTTCCTTTGTGTTGACACTTGATTTTTAACGTGTTCTACAGGTACTTGAGTTCGGCTTCGGGAATCATGGCGTATCTTGTTGTTGTTGATGCATGTTTTATCACTTAATATGTTGGACTAACTTTTTAAACATTCTGGGACAAATGTAATAAGATCTGCAAGGATCAAAGACAATTTAACTATATCATGATTGTGTCATGTTTTGGGACGTTGTGTTTAAAAACTTAAGTTTTAATTAAGTTAATATGTCCAACAATTAAATGCATTAAACATCAAGATAGAAATGGGCACCAACTTTCGTCTCCATTACGTTTTATATTCCGTTGCGACGTTTTTGGGGTGTGACATGAATCACATAGGGATTTGGTTTGTTTGATGCTGAAGGGGAATAATATCCGGAATCACAACTTGAAGAACTACCTTTTGGTGAATCTTTTGAGCTTTCACCACTATAAGCTCTTCGACGACTGATTGTTTGATAACATGTTTCCTCTGTAATAAAGATTCACATTTTGCTGATAGTTTGAGCTGTTCATTTTATTCTGTTTTTGAAGCTCCAGCTCATGTCCTTCAAGCTTCTCAATCAACGTGTCCAAGGTGATTTCCTCAAACTTAGTATCGGTTTTCAGAATCATGACAAATGTTTGCCAATCATCTACACACGGTAATGCTTCAATAAGTTTGTCGATGATTTCTTCTCTGTCCTTTTTGATACCGAATCTTTCTAGCTCAATTTTCAGATGACAAAAACGTTCTATCATCTGCCAGACATTCTCTCCCTTTCCAGATGACAACAAAGATATTTTATTTTTCTTGATTTCCTTTCCACCTTCAGCTTTTACTCTCAGTGCCTCCCAAATGGATTTTAACGATTCATTATGTTGGAGCAACGAAAAAAATATCATCCCTAACTGACTGTTATATCAATGCAATCATTCTTTGTTCATCAGAGAATACCTTTTTATCTTCCTTTTCTAAGTGTTCAAGTGGAATTTCTTCTTGTTTATCATTTTTAGGTTTTTTATATCCGAATTCTAACAAGAACCAACACTCATGAGCATATGTTTTCACCCAATTAATAAATATGTCCTTCCACCAGTTATAATCTTCTATATTCATAAGTTTCGGTGGTCTTTGGTTAGTTCCGTACACATTATCATTTTTCAAACTTTCCGAAATAGCATTAGATATATTCTTCAAAGTGGGTGTCATTTCGGATGTGAAAGCATTGTAAAATTCATTGTAAAATTCATCTTCCATGATTTAGAGATGCTCGTGAATCACCTGCAAACAATCAAAAAACACTTGAACAAACTTTGAAACTTAAACACTTGAAAACCCTAGATTCGCGCGGATATTGAATCTTGTTGATTCACGCGGATGGGGGAACCTTGATCCGTGTGAACCTAACACTGATTTTGTGGCAATTGTTTTTAAGTTGATTCATGTGAATATGAATTCGTGCGAACCTACAATTTCAATTCCTGATCCATGCGTACTTTGCTGAATACATGTTGTCAAATATTTTTATGATTTTTAAAAAATTTTCAATGTTTTGGCTTGAATTTGGATCTAAAACTTTAAACACTGATTTCTCACAACATGTTGAAAAATCAGCCGTTTTCAGCCATGGATTCAACGTGAATCTGAGATTTAAACTTGAAAATGGAGTGTAGAAGATGAGTAGAAGAACAATGATGAAATTTAGTTCTAATTTGGATGAATTCAGCTTGAATCTTGTATCTTCAGTCCTTGCAATCAATCTCCCGCTCTGATACCACTTGAGAGTGCGTTTTAGGATCGATTCCGATGCACTTGAATGCTCCGTTGATTGCGTAGATCTCGTATCTTGTGCCGAATCCAAGTACGAGAGTGGATTGAACAAGAACAAGCTAATTATAAGATGTTTTCTATTAATAATTTGTAAGTACAAAACCACGAAAACAAACTGACAGAGTTTCCCCACTCTTGTCACTCAAAGTTATATCCAACAAATGAACAAGACTAACCTATATATACTAACACTAGATCCGCAGATAATCACGCATGGACATTTTGGTGTGGATCTACAAGTGCGTATGGACTCAAAGTGCGGATGAACACCTGCACACAGATCAACTCATGAAACCCTAATTTGGCACTGTTGGTTCGTGCGGACCTACACCCTTCATCCGTGCAAATCTGCTATGTTCATATGAAAGTTATATTTCAGCACTTCTTCACCTGGTCTTGTCTCATCCGTTCAACTACGATACGTGATTGACGCAAGTGATAGACATATGCACTCACAACACCTTATCCAAAAATTAAAAAAAAATATAGAAAAGGCGGAAGCACAGAAAAGTGATATAACCAAGTTGCAAAACGGTTTAAGTTAAACAACTTGTGTATATCGGGATGCCAAAGAATGAATAGAAGAATTAACAAATGAGCTAAAGAAAGCTAAGGCTAAATTTGAAACTGCTAAGTTTACTTCAATAAATTTGAGGTGTCTAGTCAAGGGTTAGGATAAAATGAGAACCACCTTGAGTTCTGAGAACCATGAGAACTAGGCCTTCCAAAAGGTTTTTTCCAAAAACTTTTTTTTCACAAAATCTTAAAAAAATCACTTGTTTCAGCGCATTTTTTTTAAAAAAATGCCGCATTCACAAATTTACATGAGGTGTAAAAAAATTCATCGTCGTAACAAAATTTACATCAACGGGTAAACAAAGCTTACATCAGGCAAAACTACCGACTTCACAATTTTTTTTATATTTTTTTACAGATGTGTTTATAATACTTTCATCTACGTTTGTGCAACTAATTGTGGCCCAACTCGCGCGGGAAGTTGGAATTCTTATGGTTCTCACAACTCGTGGTGATTCTTAATTGAACCGAAGCCCAAATTAGCTAAATATATTGTTGATAGGTAGATTGTTGATAACAAAAAAAACTAGGGGTTGTTTATACTCAAGTTCCACCACCATTCAATAATAACTATACTTGCATGCCTCTTTCTGAAGAAGATGATGCAGACTTAGATTATTCAAGGTTTGCAAGACGAGCTGAGGTTGAAACATATGTTCGGATGAGAACCTTGAAAAAAATTACTCATGATTTTAAATGTGTGAACGATTCTAATGCTTCTACTTCATGTGCATAGCAAGTAATCATAGAGGATTGGGACAATGAAGATGATGAGTGTGAAAAAAAAATTGATCACAATTTAATTGTCACTGCTGGTTCATTAAGAGAATTTTCTGATGATAAAACAAATTTATTTGTGAACCTTGTTTGTGAGGGTAAAGAACTTTCTGTGATAGAGTGTGTTAAAACTAAAGGTCAAAGTTTAAGAATGTTAAGTCTTTTAAGTCTTCTAATGTTGTATGTAATGATTTGAATACTGGTTCATCTACAACCTTTGTTAAACCTGCTATCAGTGGCAAGTGTGGAAGATATGTTTTTAAATAACCAAAAGGGGAACTGTACATGTGTAAAACCCGACTTTCCGAAGTCAAAGTCAAAGTACAAGTCAAAGTCAAAGTCAAAGTCAAAGGAAGAGTCAGGTTGTTGTTCAGATCTGACATTTCTTGCTTAATTACTGCTTGTACTCTCAGACTCGATAATCGATACACTTTGGTTAACGCTATTTTATTTTTACGAATTGTTAATATGTGGAGTAACAATGCGATAAACGCAACTAAATGCTATTTTACTAAACGCGATCTCCCTGCTATCACAATGCATCGCTAACTCGAAACGCAACAATTGGTATTGTTCTATGTGTTATTATGTGCTTTACTAGTGTGTGTGCCTTATATATGTTTTGGGATGTTATTCATAAACGCAATCACAACTCTATCGCAACACAATCTCATCGCAAACTCTAAACGCAAACTTACATACTATGCTTTTATGTGTTAGTTATGTTGTTTGTGTAACTATAGTTTAATACTATCACATCACTTACTCGCAACTCACTTAAACGCAACGCAACACTCAACGCACGAAACAAAAGTTGGAAAACTAACCCGCACGAGCCAACCGATCGAACGACCATTCGATCGAATGGACATCCGACCGAATGACCATCCGATCGGATGGCCATCCTATCGAATGGCCGTCCGACCTACTTAACCTACACCACCTTTCACCCTCTACCCTATAAATACCCCTCCTGTCACATCAACTGTTCATTGATGTGACATCTCCGTTCGACCCACGCACTCTCAAGCTCTTTTCTCTCGATTCCTCGCGATTCTTGTAAGTTTTCTTCCTAAATCTTGTACTTCCATCTTCATTACACACTTTCTCATCATCTTCTCCATCAAATCACTACTTTTCACTGTGAAATCATCTGATTTGGGCTGCTTTAAGGTGACGTCACCTCGGGTTCTTATGAACACTGAAGTGTGACCTCATCTCATCAAGAACGGTTTGGATCTAAAGGATTTCCACATGTTTTTACACTGATTTCGTCAAGATCTAAACATTTAACAACTGGATTCAAACTTTTCTTCAACATGTTTCACTTTTTACTCAAAACCGTTGGAATCTGGACTCGTTCGGGCTCTCTACTCATTCTCTAGTGGAGAACCTGTCTGAGAATGGACTTCTACCGGAGAGACGACCGATTCACGGGTTGAATAAGAAACTCCGTCAAGAACAGTTGAGTCTAATCGAACGGGTGATTCCGTCCGATCAAATGAGTTGGACTTGATGTGATTTCCGTTGTTTAACACGCCGTCATGCCGTCTCCATCAAACCGCAAACTTTCTAACTTAACTGACTTTTACAAAGTTTTCCAAACCGATCGGATGACCATCCGATCGAATGACTATTCGACCAGGTGACTTGTAATCTCAACACTTAAACAATTTTTGCAAAACTTCAAAGAATATCACTTTTCAATCGAATAGCCATCCGATCGAACGGCCATCCGTCTGGATGACCATCCGATCGAATGACTTTATTTATACTATAACGAAAACTTCAAAAGTTCAAACATTTTACAAACATACCCCTCCAATCGAATGACCATCCGACCGAACGGTCATCCGTCCGGATAGTCATCCGATCGAACCACCATCTGATCGCTCATCACACTCGATGCACTGTTACACGCTGTTCAACACTTATGCTGTCGTTCTATGATCAGGCTAATCTCTCAAGCGCTCCCTTCAATCCAAGACTGTGTTTATTTACTAAACACGCTCTGTGAGTATACTCGAACCGTTTTTGCTTAACGCACTTTTGGGGTGTTACATACGTTACCTATACCAAATCACAACTACACACAACGCAAACACTTTTATACGCTAACCGCTCTGCATGTTATACGTATTTCGATGAATGCTTGTATGTTATGTTTACACAGTGATTGTTACCTGACACCTTAGCAACGATAGTACTATAGTTTTGACTCAGCACCTGTCGTGGACAGGGGTTGTTAAGGGTTTTAATTCACGTGTCACAGTGGAGATATGTGTTGTGCATTCTACAACTCGCAGTCATTTCTGTGCGTATTTCATTGTCGATAGCTTACTTGATTCACATTTCTACATGTTACATGCTGGTTATGCGTAAATCGCTTTCGCTACTCTATGCTATTAAACTTGTGTACTCACCTTTACACTATGTGTATTGACTTTATTTTAACGTATGTGACAGGTGTTTAGGATGCTATGCTATGCTTGCTTGATGAACGAAGTAGGTGGTCTAGTAACGTAATTCAATAAAATTTAAGTTATCGGAACAAGTATTTGTCTTTGAGAACAATGTTTGTAATAACTATTTATGCTTTATATGCTTATGGTATGGGACATGAACGTGAAATATATTGTCACTAATAGTGTTATGGATTCTTTTGGACAATCTGTTTCGCTCAGTGCCTCACCCCGATGTTTCCGCCATCGGTTGGGGTGTGACAGATTGGTATCAGAGCCATAACTCTAGGGAATTAGGCAAGACACGACCTAGTCCGTGTCTGATGTCTTAGAAATAACCTAGTCTATAGTCTAAGTACCAACAGACCGCCTTGTACGAACCCATTAGGGGTTCTGCACGAGCCTATTTCTGTTACTCTCTCGAACTCATTCTTGCGCGAACACCGCATACTATAGCTTCGCGCAAAGCCAGCTTTTCCTAAGGCTGGAACACTGTATAGCCTTTCCTAAGGCTAGCAACACACACGTTTTTCGAAAACACTCGCATAACAACAAAAGAGCGATTTTATCGAGATTAGGTGTGAAAACAGCAAACTCTCGCTTAGATTGCTCATTCGACGCGCACTTTTTACTATAAACACAAGAATTTGCATCGAGTCAGGAGTGAAATCCATATCTCGACGAAATTCTCCACCTCTCTCTTGTGGTTTTACCACCCAAATAGGAATAAAGTTGCTAAGTTAGGGGTAAAACCCCATCTTAATGACTTGTTTCGCTCTCTATTTTGGATTTACAAAACTCTCACCAAAGTCTCGATGGATTCCAACGACTCAGTTCACGTAGTAACCAAAGAGATGCGTGTCGTTCACCGTATGTCGATGAGAGAGCACAGTCTATTAGGCCAAAGCGTATACTCGAAGTCCTTGAGAATAGTCGAATCACTTTGGGTAGTCGATGTCTCACACTTGGACACTCAGTTTCGATTCTGAACTCGCAGCCGCTGACTCTGTGAATTGTCGCTTTTATGTGTGATTTTACGTGTTTTATGTGGTTACTTATTCATATGTTTTGATTTTGGAGACTCATTCGCTTTTCGCTCGCTGCTTTGTTAAATGCGCACAACTCGCATTGCACACATATCTCAACACGCTAACAAATCGCAGACTTTTGCACGCTTTGCTACTCGCTATCTCTCATCACATTTACTGAAGTGTGGGAACCATACGCTGTGATACTCGCCATCGCAACTCTCGAACACGCTCGCGAAACTTGAATAATAGGTGAATACGTGCAAAATATATAGGTGAATACGTGCAAAATATAGTTGAATATGTGCTTACGTGCTTATGTACTTACGTGCTTATGTGCTATGTGCCTATGTGAACTTTGTGACTATGTGCCTATGTGTTCGACGTGTTACTGGGCTTTACCTAGTAATAATAATAAAGGTGTTTTACGCTAGACTATACTCGATTTAATCGAAATCGCGTCTGAATCCTATGACGATGTCTGTTGCATACACTTTCATCATTTGGATCACACACTTCTCGCGCTACCTGCCGCAACCATGCTGACAAACGCATCGCATTGCTAGTCGCTAAGGAAATGGCCAAGGTCATTCCGCAGATCGTCAGTGAAATCGATGAAGTCGGTCGCAAGACCTCTAAGGAATCTAAGAGCGACTCCCCGAAAGCTACTTTTAGCTTTAAGCAATTCAAGGCATGTGGCCCTAAAGACTTCACTGGTGAAGACGGGCCCAGCGCCATGTTTCAGTGGTTTGACTCGATTGAAGTCACTCTTCGCCAAAGCGGATGCCTAGACCACCTCCGCACTGTTAACACAACTGGCGTTTTTCAGTCCAGGGCTCTGGACTGGTGGACTGCCAAACGAAACAGGCGAGGCAACGACGCAGCCTATGGACTTTCTTGGGAGGAATTGAAGGAAGTCATGATGAGAGAATACTGCCCACACATGAGCTCCAGAAGCTGGAGAACGAGTTTTGGAACATCAAACAAGAAGGTGGCGACAATGCTGGTCTTACTACTCGCTTTAAGCAGCTTAGTATCATCTGCCCTGGACAAGTCTCAACTCCCGACATCACAATCAAGAAATACATTCGCGCTCTACCCGATTGTGTTGCCGATTTTGTTCAAGCAGCCAAGACTACTACCATCGAAGAGACTTATCAACTCGCCACTGAAATCAATGATAAGCGAGTTTTGGCTAGTTACTTCAAGAACACCACCAAAAGTCTCCATCAAGCCACCGCTACCCCTGCTTCTGAAACCGCCGAATCTCAGGGATCGGAATCTTCACGCCGCAAGCGTAAGAGCAACAACAACAAGAAGAACTATGCTGTCACCGCCGCATCTCTCAACGCTGTTCCTGCCCAACCTCAGAACCAGAACCGCCAAGTAGCAGCACCTGTGACCAATGCACCGCCTGCAAAGTGTGCGTATGCCGGTCCGCACCCTCTGTGCCCTACTTGTACTTACCATCACCCAGTTGGGATTGCTTGCCGTTTTTGTGTCCACTGCAACCTCTATGGACACTTTACCATGAACTGTCGCGCTGGTCCTCGTCAGCAAGCTCAAGTTCAAGCTCCTCCTACACTGCTACCTCCTCTTCCCGCTCCTCAAGGTAATCAAGCAGCTCCTGCTCTCGTTGCTCACGCACGAGCCTGCTTCGCATGTGGTGATCCTAACCACTTTTCAAATGTCTGCCCGAATCGAGTGGTTAAACAAGAGCCGCAACAGTAACCAGCGCAGCAACAACATCAACAGCAGCAGCATCAACCAGCATAACAAGCAGCCCGTGGCAGAGCATTCAACATCAATGTCTGCCAGGCTCAAACCGACAACATTGTTGTCAATGGTACGTTTCTTGTCAACGGTATTTATGCTTCGTGTTTATTTGATACTGGAGCTGATAACTGCTTTGTGTCGTTAGAATTCGAAAAGCTCCTAAACCGTAAACGCGCTAACCTCCCAACGATGTTCGACGTATAAATTGCCACCGGAAGAATTGTCACTGTTAATTCTGTTCTCTGTGATTGTACTCTTGAACTCAATAATCACGTCTTCCCGATCGATCTTATTCCGATGCAGCTTGGTAGTTTCGATATTATAGTAGGCATGGATTTTCTTCGTGAAAATCGTACTGAAGTCATTTGTTTTGATAAGATGATTCGTTTCTCTTGGCGACCAACTCTGTGTCTATGGCGAAGTATCTTCGAAGGATCTTAAACTCATGTCGTGCAATCAAGCAAGCAAGTATCTCCGAAAGGAATACAAAGCTTTCTTGGCACACATCGTAGGAGCGGAGGAAAAGGAAAAGAAGCTGATGGAAAAGGTACTTGTGGTTCATGATTTTCCTGCTGTCTTTCATGACGATTTACCTGGTTTACCCCCGAGTCATGATATTGATTTCCATATCGACCTCATTCCTGGAACAAATCCTGTTGCTAAAGCTCCTAATCGCCTCGCTCCGTTTGAAATGCGTGAACTTTCGAGTCAACTCCAGGAATTTCTTGATAAAGGCTTCATACACCCTAGCACATCTCCATGGGGCGCACTTGTCCTTTTCATCAAAAAGAAGGACGGATCGTTCCGAATGTGCATCGATTATAGGGAACTCAATAAGCTTACCATCAAGAATCGTTATCCCTTACCCTGAATCGACGATTTGTTTGATCAACTGCAAGGCGCAACGTGTCTTTCTAAGATCGATTTACGCTCAGGCTATCATTAGTTACGAATCCAGAAGGAAGATATCCTGAAAAACCACTTTTCGTACCCGCTACGGCCATTATGAATTCATCGTTATGCCCTTTGGTCTTACCAATGCACCCGCGGTTTTAATGGATTTGATGAATCGCGTGTGTAAGCCCTTTCTCGACCGCTTCATCATCGTGTTTATCGATGATATCCTTATCTACTCGAAGTCGAAAACCGAACATGCATAGCATCTTCGTTTGGTTCTCGAATTACTCCAAGGGAATCGCCTCTACGCCAAGTTCTCCAAGTGTGAATTTTGGCTTGAGGAGGTTCAATTCCTCGGTCACATCATCAATAGTCAAGGTATTCACGTCGACCCCGCGAAGATTGAAGCAGTTAGGAGTTGGATTACACCGAAATCCCCGTCCGAAGTTCGTTCCTTTCTCGGATTGGCGGGTTACTACCGTCGATTCATCGCTGATTTCTCTAAAATCGTCGTTCTGCTTACCTCTCTGACGCATAAAGACAAGCCTTTTGTTTGGAGAACCGAACAATAAGAAGCCTTTCAAACTCTCAAGCGTATGTTTTGCAACTCTCCTATCCTCATGTTACCCGATGGAAATGACGATTTCATTGTCTCCTGCGATGCCTCTAACCTCGCTCTCGGTTGTGTTCTTATGCAATGAGATAAGGTTATCGCGTACGCCTCTCGTCAGCTCAAAATCCACGAGAAGAACTATACAACCCACGATCTCGAGCTAGGTGCAGCTGTTTTTGCGTTAAAGATTTGGCGACACTACCTTTATGGTACCAAGTGTACGGTCTTCACCGACTATAAGAGCCTACAACACATCCTGAACCAGAAGGAACTGAACAGGCCCCAACACAGATGGGTTGAACTTCTCAACGATTACGACTGTGAGATCCGTTACCACCCAGGCAAGGAAAATTTCGTTGCCAACGCTCTCAGCCGACGAAGCTATTTGCATAGCGTTCGTAATATTCAACCCCAGCACGACCTCGAAGCTCTAATTCGTGATGCTCAGCACGCATGCTTCATTGAGAATACCTTGAAAGAGGAAATGAAGAAGTGCGGTGCTGAAACCCAACTTGTCACCAAAATCAAACGGTATCTATTACTATCTCGATCGCATCTGGATACCCAGTCGCAATAACCTTCGGGAGAAATTGTTGACTGAAGCCAACAAATCCCGATATTCCATTCATCCCGGTGCCGACTAGATGTACCATGACCTTCGTCTGCGGTATTGGTGGCCTGGAATGAAGAACGATATCGCTCTCTATGTTTTGAAATGCCTGACTTATTCCAAAGTCAAGGCTAAGCAACAACGACCCTCCGGCTTACTCGTATAACCCGAGATCCTGATGTGGAAATGGGAGAGTATAGCTATGGACTTCATTACGAAACTTCCGCGCACGCCATTAGGTCACGATAGCATTTGGGTTATTGTTGATTGTCTTACGAAATCTGCTCATTTTCTGCTGATACGAGAAGACTATAAGGTGGAATGATTAGCACAAATCTATACCGACGAAGTCATTTGTCGACATGTGACACCTCGTGATATCATCTCTGACCGCGATGGTCGATTTACCTCGCGCCTTTGGGAAACTTTTCAATCCGCTCTCGGTACTACTCTTAATCTCAGTACCGTTTTCCATCCCCAAACCAACGGTCAGACTGAACGCACGATCTTCACCCTTGAAGACATGCTTCGTTCGTTTGTTATAGACTTTGGTGGTAATTGGGATTCGCATTTACCTTTAGTCGAATTCTCGTACAACAACAATTATCACTCTAGCATTCAAATGGCACCATTTGAGGCATTATATGGAAGAAAATGTCGATCGCCCATTGTATGGCACGAGATCGGAGATGCACAAATTACCGGTCCTGAGTTATTGCAAGAAACGACTTACAAGATCCTCCAGATATGAGACAATCTCTTGAAAGCTCGGAGTCATCAAAAGAGTTACGCCAATAAACGCCGCAAGCCCCTTGAGTTTGAAGTTGGGGATCACGTACTCCTAAAGGTTTCACCTTGGAAGAGGGTGATCCGATTCGGCAAAAAGGAAAGCTCGCGCCTCGATACGTTGGACCCTTTAAGATTCTGGAAAGAATTGGCAAAGTGTCCTACAGACTCGAATTACCGGAGGAACTCAGCAACGTACATCCAACTTTCCACGTCTCGAACCTCAAAAAGTGTCTAGCCGAGTAGAATTTACATGTTCCTCTTGAGGATCCACTAGTGGACGTAACATTACACTTCGTGGAAAAGCCAGTTGAGATCATGGATCGAGAGACCAAGAAGCCTCGACGCTCACGCATTCCTATAGTGAAGGTTTGCTGGGAAGGCAAACGCGATGACGAGTTCACTTGGGAACTCGAAAGCGATATGAAGGCTAAATACCCACAACTATTCGTTACGCCTGCGCCTTAATTTTGGGACGAAATTCCCTAAAGTAGGGGAGGCTGTAACAACCCGACTTTCCGAAGTCAAATTTAAAGTAAAAGTCAAAGTCAAAGTCAAAGGAAGAGTTAGGTTGTTATTCAGATCTGGCATTTCTTGCTTAATTATTGCTTGTACTCTCAGACTCGATAGTCGATACACTTTGGTTAACGCTATTTTATTTTTACTATTTGTTAATATGTGGAGTAACAATGCGATAAACGCAACTAAATGCTATTTTACTAAATGCTATCTCCCCGCTATCACAACGCATCACTAACTCAAAACGCAACTATTGGTATTGTTCTGTGTGTTATTACGTGCTTTACTTGTGTGTGTGCCTTATATATGTTTTGGGATGTTATTCACAAACGCAATCGCAACTCTATCGCAATGCAATCTCATCGCAAACTCTAAACGCAAATTTACTTACTATGCTTTTATGTGTTAGTCATGTTATTTGTGTAACTATAGTTTAATACTATCTCATCGCTTACTCGCAACTCTCTTAAACGCAACGCAACGTTCAATGCACGAAACGAAAGTTGGAAAACTAACTCGCACGAGCCAACCGATCGAACGACCATTCGATCGAATGGACATCCGACTGGATGACCATCCGACAGGATGACCATCCGACCGGATGGACATCCGACCGGATGACCATCCGATCGGACGACCATCCGATCCACGTAACCTACACCGCCTTTCACCCTCTCACCTATAAATACCCCTCCTGTCACATCAATTGTTCATTGATGTGACATCTCCGTTCGACCCATGCACTCTCAAGCTCTTTTCTCTCGATTACTCATGATTCTTGTATGTTTTCTTCCTAAATCTTGTACTTCCATCTTCATTACACACTTTCTCATCATCTTCTCCATCAAATCACTACTTTTCACCGTGAAATCATCTGATTTGGGTTGTTTTAAGGTGACGTCACCTCGACTTCTTATGAACACTGAAGTGTGACCTCATCTCATCAAGAACGGTTCGGATCTAAAGGATTTCCACTTGTTTTTACACTGATTTTTTCAAGATCTAAACATTTAACAACTGGATTCAAACTTTTCTTCAACATCTTTCACTTTTTACTTAAAACCGTTGGAATCTGGACTCGTTCGGGCTCTCTACTCATTCTCTAGTGGAGAACCGGTCTGAGAATGGACTTCTACCGGAGAGACGACCGATTCACAGGTTGAATATGAAACTCCGTCAAGAACAATTGAGTCTAATCGAACGGGGTGATTCCCGTCTGATCGAACGAGTTGGACTTGATGTGATTTCCGTTGTTTAACACGCCGTCATGCCGTCTCCGTCAAACCACAAACTTTCTAACTTAACTGATTTTTACAAAGTTTTCCAAACCAACAGTTGCTCGATCGAATGACAATTCGACCAGGTGACTTGTAATCTTAACACTTAAACAATTTTTGCAAAACTTCAAAGAATATCAGTTTTTAATCGAATATCCATCCGATCGAACGGCCATCCGTCCGGATGACCATCCGATCGAATGACTTTGTTTATACTACAATGAAAAATTCAAAAGTTCAAACATTTTACAAACACACCCCTCCAATCGAATGACCATCCGACCGAAAGGTCATCCATCCAGATAGTCATCCGATCGAACCACCATCCGATCACTCATCACACTCGACGCATTATTACATGCTGTTCAATGCTTACGCTGTCGTTCTATGATCAGGCTAATCTCGCAAGCGCTCCCTTCAATCCAAGATTGTGTTTATTTACTAAACATGCTCTATGAGTATACTCGAACCCTTTTTGCTTAACGCACTTTTGGGTGTTACATACGTTATCTATACCAAATCACAACTACACACAACGCAAACACTTTTATACGCTAACCGCTCTGCATGTTATACGTATTTCGATGAATGCTTGTATGTTATGATTACACAGTGATTGTTGCCTGACACCTTAGCAACGATAGTACTATAGTTTGGACTCAGCACCTGTCGTGGACAGGGGTTGTTAAGGGTTTTACTTCTCGTGTCACAGTGGTGATATGTGTTGCGCATTCTACAACTTGCTACATGTCTATGCATATTTCATTGTCGATAGCTTACTTGCTAACATTTCTACGTTTTACATGCTGGTTATGCATAAATCGCTTTCGCTACTATATGCTATTAAACTTGTGTACTCACTTTTACACTATGTGTATTGACTTTATTTTAACGTATGTGACATGTGTTTAGGATGCTATGCTATGCTTGCTTGATGAACGAAGTAGGTGGTCTAGAAACGTCATTCAATAAAATTTGAGTTGTTGGAACAAGTATTTGTCTTTGAGAACAATGTCTTTA
The DNA here is from genome assembly GCA_030545235.1 of Helianthus tuberosus. Taxonomy (NCBI): domain Eukaryota; kingdom Viridiplantae; phylum Streptophyta; class Magnoliopsida; order Asterales; family Asteraceae; genus Helianthus; species Helianthus tuberosus. Next base: position 60,504,492 of record CM060432.1, on the reverse strand, counting down.
ATAACTATTTATGCTTTATATGTTTATGGTATGGGACATGAACGTTAAATATGTTGTCACTAATAGTGTTATGGATTCTCTTGGACAATCTGTTTCGCTCAGTGCCTCACCCCGATGTTTCCTCCATCGGTTGGGGTGTAACAACATGTTTAACAAGACCAACAAATAGGTTCTGAGACAAGGTAAAAAGTTTGAACAAAACCATGCTCAGAAGAACAGAAAGTTTGAAAATCCTTTAAACAAAAGATGTGAAAATCATTCCAGGAATGATAGACCGTATCACTCATATTCATCATCATTTTTGTGGTCAGAATGTTAAGGATATGCTTCCTACTCAGAGAAGCAAACATGCTAGAATTGTGGAAATCCTGGACACATTTAAGAAATTGCATCCTCGTCCTTATGAGCCCTATTACATGAAAATCAGAGGGTTACACCAAAGGATACATACCATTCTAAGTCTGTGAAGGTTTTAGTACCTATGAGTATGACAATGAAGAGTGTGAATGCCAAGGTTAAACCATCTGATGGTAATTGGAATGCAGGTAAAAACACAAGTGAGGCTGTTCAGGAACATAATTCTATTTCTAAAATGGAGAAAGCTGAAATATCTAAAGTTGCTCAACCAAACATTACTAACACGTTTGTTTAAACTAAAACATGTTTGGACACAAAAAAAAAAGAAGCAGTATCCACAATTTTTGAAAATGACAAGGACGTGTGTTTGTAGGAAGTGTCTTATATTGATGCTTCAGGAATGCCTAGGACCACTGTGGCCTGGTTACCGATGTCTAACTAATCTCCTTATTAATGCATGTAAATGTAAGGAGGATTATCAACAACATTTGGCTTGTCGATAGTGGTTGTTCCAAGAATATTTTGGGTGACATTACTCTGTTGCATAACGTTAAACCTTTTTAACAGATTATATATTTCCTTTGAAGGAGATAAGGGATGTAAGATCAGCAAGAAATGTAAAAATAAAATTTGGTACACTGATTTTTAAAATGATTGGTTTTAAATATTGAGGATGGTTAAAGGAAACAACAAAAATATTTTTTCTTAATTCTTAAATTTGTTTATACAGTTTTCATTCATAGGTAGATTTTTCATTATGCACAAATTTAGGGGGAGATATCAGAAAAATACAAAAAGATTTTCTTTATTTATTTTATGCATAGCTTTAGGGGGAGAAATAAGATTGCATCATACGGGAAATGACATAAACTCTCATTTATGGGTGAAACTGACACATGTAAGGCCTTAAACTAAAATGACTAGGATCTAAAGTGACATGTTGATAGGCTTCGTTTTGACTTGAAAAATAAGTTGTCTTGTGATAAATTTGAATCTAAATGTATGAATCTAGTTGGGAGCATCACTCAGAATTAGTATAACTTCTATTTGACTGCTTGTGTGATGTCCCGATACACACTGTGTTCTAGCGTCCGAAATCAAATCTAAAAAACTTCCGGTATCTTCTCTGTTTTGTAAAAACAAAGACTTGAATATGCTTAACACATCAACTTTTGTTTCATAAAATGGAGATCTAGTTGTTTATTGTTCATAGCCAATGTGCTTTTAGATCAATTAAAACACCAAAAGAGACCATATGAGTCTAACAAAATGCCAATGGGCACAACAAAAGAGACCCTCTAATGTCTAAATCCCTCAAACCCAAATCCTACCCAAATCCTATGAGAAACCATTTGATATGTATATTATACCCATCTCTAAATATGATTTATTATGTTCTTTTCTCAACCTACTACCAAATAAGATTTCAGATTTGAAGGCAGATCATGTGAAAATAAATGGTAGGGAAACTACTTGAATGATAGAATGTACTGAATATGCTCTAGTATCTATGTGGTAACAACTTTGGATCATAATTAATGTATAAAACAAGATAAAAGTTCATAGATAATTGTATAAGAAAGGTTTAAAGTAAGAATTTAAGTGGATAAACATATTAGCAATCACATAGTGTAAGTGCAGCTCTTGCTGGGTAACCGTGCTTTATCAGTTTTGGTAAACAAATCAAAAGTCAAAGAAGTCAAAGGTCACTTAGGAGTCCGAATTTGTTATCTTGTAAAGGAGTCCGAATATGATATAAATTTGGACCTCCTGGTTACTTTATGTTATCCGAATTTATTAGGGTTCCTTATATGTAGTGTCCAAATTTGTTAGGTTACAAATTCGGACTAGGCCTTGTAAATTCAGACTAGGTATCTTTGTCAGGACTTAGTGTCCGAGTTTGTTGAGTTTGTTGCTGTGAGGACCAAGAATTCAGTTTGATTGAACTTGCTCAGGTCAGATCTGCAATCACCACGATTGTGCGGAATCCAATTGTGATGTAGGAGTAAGATCAACAACGTAGACACCATTCAAAGTATTCAATCTCACTGAAATAGTTGAATCATACAAGGTTCTAGAGAAATTTTGCAAGAGCTCTGCCAGAGGTGTCAAAACAGATGTCTCAAATGAGAACCAACATCCTCTATTTATAGGCGCACTCCATCTAGGAGAAACCACAAGTCGTTCGGATGATCATCCATCCGGATGACTATGTCTATCCGATCGGATGGACTCCATCCGTCCGGATGGACTTTACAAAACGTTCCTAATTTCGTTTAATCCCGAATTATATATAAAACATATACAAAACTATACAAAGACAACAACCAGGTAAATATACACTAAATATAGACGAAAGATACAGACATATGCATCTACAGTTGCCCTAGCCTATATATATATATGTGTATAGATTAGGTTAAATCAATCAACTCTCACAAACTCCTGAATCCTTCAACAGTGTGTGCACATTCTAGAGAGACTATGTGTTAGTAAGAGAAAGCTAGGTTTAGATCTTTGTGATCTAAACCATCTTGTAGATGATGTGTACTCTTTCGGTTTGTAGATCTGTGATAATTAATTCAATAATAAAGAGATTCATCTTCTACATCATTATAAGTTCATAGTTTGATGTTTAACGTCTTGATCGAGGGCAGTGGATGTTGTTCATCATCGATCCAGGTGTCACACCCCGACCGCGTAAAACAACAAATCGCGGCGGAATCGTCGGGGAGTGTTGTAACAGAATCATTGTTTCATAACACACAGAAATTTTAAGTTTCATTTTATTTAAAGATTAACCATTTACATTATCTTGAAATTTAAATAAACAAGCTAAACATAGTCTATCATTGTTATTAAGTCGCTAAGGCTTCGTCCAGTCCTATATGAGCATGCATCCTAGCAATCAACATCATTCAACAACACCTGAAACATATGTAAAAGCAAAGTTAGCAAAGAAATGCTGGCGAGCACATATGAGAGTGTCAGATTCATGGCTAGTTTACATGTTGCAATACCTAATTAAAAACCTTGTTTTGAAAAGTATAGTATTGCGACATAATTAACCAACTCAAATCAAGTTGGTTATAATTTATAAAATCTCGTAGCCATGATTCTTAACCCAAAACATTTATTTTATTAAATCAAATTGTAAAACATCTCGTAAAAACTCGTTAATAAAACTCGTATGGTTTATATTATTCAGAAAACATCATTGTGTGACATCGTTTCAAAATCGTTTACCCAAGTGAACTAAATAACGCCACGGTATGTAATATGATGAAAACACTTATATATAAGAAGGACCAGCGGCGTATCTACCATGTTTTCATCACATTACACCCGTCCCGTTATCTAAACACTAACAAAAAACCAATCGTTTACCCAAATCGTTTAATTTCCTTAAAATCGCTTCATTCGTTTAAATCATTCTCGTTTTAATTGTGAAAACTACTTTTGGTCGTCTCGCTAATAACATCCAAACCTTCGTGACTCGACTATCTCGAAACTCGCATTAATAAACCACCAAAGGGTAAATTAACAATCACAGATTTAGTCGTTACCCATGACCCCCACACATAACCATGGGTGCAGTCTGATAACGGGATTTGTCAGATCCTATGGTATCATAACCTAATACTGGTCGGTTCGGACAAAACTAATGAATGTTATTCGTTATGTAATTACAACCAACAAGTTTATCCACATTATCGAAATCGTTATTAATTTAATATAAACCGTTTTAATCATTTTCGAAACCATCGTTAAAAACATCGAAATCATTTAACACATATGAATCACCCCAAAACAATCGAAAACAGTAAAATAGGGGAACTATGTACTCACTTGAAAATGCTTAGAAGTCTTTAAAAACAAACAAGCAAAGCTAGAGGGATCACGGAAATCAATCGGCACCTAATATAAGTAACTATGTAAATAAACCGGACCTAAATCGGAAGATCGGATAGGATGAGGTTTCGTAAACCAAATGAGTATTGGAACTCATATGACATGGTTTAACAAAACCTACATAATAAATCTCAACCTAACCTAAGTGCTTACGACCCATTACGACTCGTTTAGGTAGCTTAAGCTACTTTAACGCGTCGTTCGCGCAAACGCGCGTTCGAGACATCTAACTAGTCCTATGACAAGTATTATATGCCTATACATGTTTAAATATGTTGCATAATCAGTTAAGTGACAAAAGTTTATGTTACATATGCTTAAAATCCAATTATGCATAAAAAGGGCATTTTGGTCATTTTTCCTAAGGCATATAAACTACCTATCATACAACTACTTAAACGAAGTGACCATAAGGTATAACCTCGGAATGTTATTCCCTATACAACTATGGTCACAAAATATGTTTGGTCGGATCCTAATGATCGACCAAACGGGTCTAGTTCGAAAGTCTAAGCGGTTGTTTAGACCGCTTATCTTACGACCTTATATAAGCACTAATCTAAAAGTGACGAGCTAAACAAGTTAAAACATGTTTAGTTAAGTTAGAAAACAGGTTTTGATATCAAAACAAAGGGTTTTGATACCCAAGAATAGTTTGGTTGCAAAATACGCATGAACGCGCATTTTGACTCGTCACTACACCTAATCAACGTGGAAATCAGTAGGTATAGTCACTAGGGACTATAACCATCGTGATTACGCTCACGTTGCAAAGTTCAAACGAACTTTGTATTAACCAAATACTGGTCAAAGCAGAAAGTCAAACACTGTTTGACTTTCATGCTAAAAACGCATAAAAGCACGAAAGAATACTTACAAAGGGTCCAAGCAAGGAAATCTTGATTCAAATTGCTCAGGTATGAAGTGCTAGACCCCAATTTAGAGTTATTTGAATCAGATTGTGAGGAAAGAATGAAAATGAGTTGGGTATTTATATAAAACCCACAACCATTAGGATCGTTCCTCGCAAAACGTGCTTCGATCTTGACCCTCCATGTGGGCACATGGTATTGTGATACAAGGGGCACACTAAAAACCATCAAAACTAGCCCAAAGTATCCCAAATCAGCTGCTAAAACCATCAAAAATAGGTTGGAAAGCCAGATTCAATGATTCTGTCTGATGGCCTCACGCGGGCCGCGTAAGAAATAAGCTTGGCTGATTTACACTTTTAGTCCCTACAGCCCAGAAACTTGTATTTTGATGCATATTTGACACTTTTAAGCCCCGTTAACCTCATTTCAAAGCTCTAAATTGAATTTAAAGTATAGAGAGCTTAAATTATGCACAAAAACATCTCGGATTTCGGTTCGTTTGGTCGTACGATTGCGTTATTCGGTTAATTACGACGGAAATCGTAACGAACGCAAAAACGATCCAAATTAAGCGACGAATGGAATTTTATTATGACAATCATTAAAATAAATTATTTTAATGATTGCATAAATTTTTGGATGTCCAGATATATTCAGAACGTAAGATATGCGCGAAAATGCAAACTTATGCACTTTTTGACGCTTTTAGTCCCTGTTGATCAAATAAGTTTATTTTTGCGCACCAAACACCTTAAAGCCTATTTCTAAGCTATGTAAAGGATATTTAGGGCATGTTTAACTTATGATCATATTCCGGAAGGTTCGTTACAGTACGAATCGGCATACTTTCGCAGTTTGTCGAAATTAGTCCATGTAAGCGAATAAACTTGATTTCGACACACCAAACCCTCCAAAACTTATTTCTAAGTTATGTAAAGGTTATTTAAGGTATGTTAAGACTATGTCACTATTCCGGAGTGTCTCGCATTATGCTGATTACGTTTACGCACCAGTTCGCGTATAACTTTCAAGAAAGCGATTTAGAGCTCGAAATCGAACGAGAATTGATATGTGCAAATGATACACATATTTAAACAAATCCCAAGTATGAAACACAATATTTAATTGGTTTGGTATTTTTTTGATGGCCGTGGAGGCACAGATGTCACAGTCTCCCCTACTTCAGGAAATTTCGTCCCGAAATTTATTTAGAGGAAACTTGTGGGAGCTCGAAACATGAAGTCGAAAAGATAAAACAACACTGGTTAGGGTTCTGAACTTCTAGTAACTTTAAATAACATTGTGCTTGCAATGTAAGAGGGACACTTATATACAAGTATATGAAGCACCATTGGTGCGTCCACCGTACCTCCATTACATTGTTCACGTTTTGTTATTGTTGCCACTATAGGTTCTTACACATGATAAATCTTACTGGGGTTCCTGTGTACTGAATTTCATAATTATGTACGCGTCCATAATTACGTAATTCCTTGAATAGTCCGCACAGTGCATTTTTTAATGTGTAGGGGAAAACGAAATGAACAAACCTGTGATGAGTGTGACTAGACCATCCTAGGGTCCTTTTTAATTAAATTAATAAATGATCTCTTTAAATAGACCACCAAGGAGTCTTTTCAGTTATATCATCACATGACATTCTCAACCAAATTTTGAATCAATCTTTTTAACTAGACCACTCAAGGGGTCTCTTTTGAATCATGGAATGGTACTATATAATCCAAGGGTCTTAACTATTACGTAGAAGCCCATTAAGGATCTAAGGTAGTACCTTTGGATATCCTACTATGAATCCCTCATATGAAGATATGGAAGATTCTACGAGGATTTGGATAACGAAAAATCGGATCACAAAAAAACATAAAAGAAAACACATAATCACATAATCGTTTAACCTGACCTTTAATTTGTTATCATTGGACACGGGTATTTAAAGCACACCAGGAATCCAATCCATGGATTTCATTTGGCACTTTAAACATTTTCAAGAATCTAACTATGAAGATAGGAAGATCTTAATAGGAATTCGACTTATCCTTATTGAATTGTAATGTACGTATTAAGGCGTACAAGGAATCCAATCAAGGGCTCCGATTTGAGCGATAATCATCCACAAGGATCTAATTGTGAAGGTAAGAAGATCCTATATGGATTTTGGAATTCGAAGAGTGGGAGACGCTTTGAAACCTTGCACTAGACGTGCTTAAGTCGATACACGAGGTAAAATGCTCATGAAATTGAGGTGCTAGATATGCCAAGGCGACATATGAAGCAGAATTTGAAGGTTGGGTAATATGAGCAGAATGCTTTTCGAAAACTATGCATGTGGTTCTTTAGAAATATGTTTAATGTTTTTGAAATCCTACATAATACTTTTGAAATCATAAAGTAGGTGTATTAGGTAAGTATATTTATAAAATGTTTTAAAATCATGCGAGATAAATTTTGAAATTACGTATAAGGATTTTGAAAATATGGGTAATGCTTTTGAAATCATGCACTTGATACGTTAAGTAAATATACTGTGTTAAAATCGTTTTCAAACTATATGAAATATTTTGAAATCATGAAGGTCGTTTTTGAAAAATATATACTATGTATGTTGTGATAAAAACTAGAATGTAATGATATGAGATTGAAGAAAGGTATCCTCAGTTATCTAACCAAGGATTTAAAGTGATTACTCAAAATGTCACTTATTTTCTGTACTTCGTTTCTTAGAATGAAACGAGTACTTAGAATTTTCGAGGAAATCATGAGCGATCATATGAACGAGAGAATTACAAATATGGTTCTTTGGTGTAGGTATCGTAGGGGTATGCCATACACATATGCAACTATATTTGTACATCAGAATTATGAACAACGATTTATTTATAAACAAAACCGATTGTTTCAGAGTTCAAAGGAAAACACAAGAAACATAAGCATAAGATTCAGATTATTCAAAGCAGCAGCTTCTTCTAATCAGCCAAATGCTCATCCGTGGGTCAGATTTGCATTGAAAATCTTTGGGCTTTTGTTCGTGAGATAACCCGTCTCGCCATAGGTATAGCAAGTACCAGGAGGAAAATGAGCTCGTGCTGGATCTGCTTGTGCAGCAGTAGGATCTGCAACAGTTTTGCTTTGGATAGCAAAATGGCACACATTAACCAGATGTCCCCATCCTCCACAGTGGGTACATTTGAATCAGGGTATGTGATTCGGATGATGACGGTTGCATCGATTGCACCATGGAGCAGCTCGGCAAACCCTAGCTGTATGACCTATAAATCCACAAATTAGGCATTTGCGACACTTCACACTGGCATGGTGATGAAGGTTACATTGGTTGCACAAGGGTGCAGTTCCGTTGTAAGGCTTCTTGGCTGGTGGTGCTGCCATCTGGCTAGGTTCTGCTTGATTTGGTGCAACGGCTACGGGATCCTTTAAAGCTTTACGCTTCTTTGACCTTTTCAAAGGCTCGGCTTCTGCTTCCTTTGATGCTTCTTGGGTGGCTTCATTATTGAGACGAGACATGGCGACAGCTAATTCAGCAGTCTTCAGGATTACTTCGCCTATTCGCTGGGCAAATTTGGTAGTCTGCTCGGACATTTGAGTGTCTCTGCGATGAAGAGACATTCTGGAGGAAATGAAAGACAAAGGAGGAAACAAATGAAATGTTATCGGATAATCAAAACAGAATGACAACGCATAGAAATTGCGATCATTTGTTTGTTACCTAAGGCAAACAAATGAGACGGTGACTAATCAAAGTAAGCGGGTCATATTAATGTATCGCGAAGACATGCTTTAGCCTATAAGTGGACACTCACCCCAAGAGTTCCCAGGTAAGAGTGACTGGTCCGATTATGAGGATTTGTACGAACACTCTAGCCTTAGACAGAAAACTCAGAGTATAGGCATCCACCCTTCCAGATTGCACGTGTTCACATTATAAGACCCAAACTTTGACGAGATTCTGAAAACTTTGAAGGTTCAAAACCTTATAATAAATCATCCTAGAACAGATGAATGGTTTTCAAAGGAGATTTGAAATTTGTGTTCTTGTTGTGGTTGTCACCTAAGGATAAGTGACGGTATTGTTTTAAGATCTAAACACAAGAATCTTGTGTTAGGGTCCTAGGAAGGTTATAGACTAGGTCAAAGCATTACTAATAACCTAATTCCCTATAACCATGAGCTCTGATACCAACTTTTCTGTCACACCCCGACCGCGTAAAACAACAAATCGCGGCGGAATCGTCGGGGAGTGTTGTAACAGAATCATTGTTTCATAACACACGGAAATTTGAAGTTTCATTTTATTTAAAGATTAACCATTTACATTATCTTGAAATTTAAATAAACAAGCTAAACATAGTCTATCATTGTTATTAAGTCGCTATGGCCTCGTCCAGTCCTATATGAGCATGCATCCTAGCAATTAACATCATTCAACAACACCTGAAACATATGTAAAAACAAAGTCAGCAAAGAAATGCTGGCGAGCACATATGAGAGTGTCGGATTCATGGCTAGTTTACATGTTGCAATACCTAATTAAAAACCTTGTTTTGAAAAGTATAGTATTGCGACATAATTAACCAACTCAAATCAAGTTGGTTATAATTTATAAAATCTCGTAGCCATGATTCTTAACCCAAAACATTTATTTTATTAAATCAAATTGTAAAACATCTCGTAAAAACTCGTTAATAAAACTCGTATGGTTTATATTATTCAGAAAACATCATTGTGTGACATCGTTTCAAAATCGTTTACCCAAGTGAACTAAATAACGCCATGGTATGTAATATGATGAAAACACTTCTATATAAGAAGTACCAGCGGCGTATCTACCATGTTTTCATCACATTACACCCGTCCCGTTATCTAAACACTAACCAAAATCCAATCGTTTACCCAAATCGTTTAACTCGTTAAAATCGCTTCAGTCGTTTAAATCATTCTCTTTTTAATTGTGAAAACTACTTTTGGTCGTCTCGCTAATAACATCCAAACCTTCGTGACTCGACTATCTCGAAACTCGCATTAATAAACCACAAAAGGGTAAATTAACAATCACAGATTCAGTCGTTACCCACAACCCCCACACATAACCATGGGTGCAGTCTGATAACGGGATTTGTCAGATCCTATGGTACCATAACCTAATACTGGTCGGTTCGGCCAAAACTGATGAATGTTATTCGTTATGTAATTACAACCAACAAGTTTATCCACATTATCGAAATCGTTATTAATTTAATATAAACAATTTTAATCATTTTCGAAACCATCGTTAAAAACATCGAAATCATTTAACACATATGAATCACCCCAAAACAATCGAAAACAGTAAAATAGGGGAACTATGTACTCACTTGAAAATGCTTAGAAGTCTTAAACAACAACCAAGCAAAGCTAGAGGGATCACGGAAATCAATCGACACTTAATATAAGGAACTATGTAAATAAACCGGACCTAAATCGGAAGATCGGATAGGATGAGGTTTCGTAAACCAAATGAGTATTGGAACTCATATGACATGGTTTAACAAAACCTACATACTAAATCTCAACCTAACCTAAGTGCTTACGACCCATTACGACTCGTTTAGGTAGCTTAAGCTACTTTAACGCGTCGTTCGCGCAAACGCGCGTTCGAGACGTCTAACTAGTCCTATGACAAGTATTATATGCCTATACATGTTTAAATATGTTGCATAATCAGTTAAGTGACAAAAGTTTATGTTACATATGCTTAAAATCCAATTATGCATAAAAAGGTCATTTTGGTCATTTTTCCTAAGGCATATAAACTACCTATCATACAACTACTTAAACGAAGTGACCATAAGGTATAACCTCGGAAGGTTATTCCCTATACAACTATGGTCACAAAATATGTTTGGTCGGATCCTAATGTGTCACACCCGCTCGTAGCGGAAGCGCAAGGTGTGATCTGTATGGTTTTCATTGCATAAATATCGATGTATATGAACAAACTATATGAATAAAACATACTCCATTGCCATTACATAAGTGTTTCAAAAGATTACGTCATGAGTTTAGTGTTTCGGTTACAAACCATTAACATAAAAGTAAAGTGTTATTGTTTCATACATTAACATGAAATAAACTACTAAGGTTTAAACCATCATATTTCCGCAAAGAGGCGGAATATAATAGTTAAACCCTCCAAAATATGGCATGGAGTTCTTGTACTTGTTATCTTGACTGAGAATGCCGACATGGTCCTTTAATTCCCTGAAATACATGTTAAGTTTGGAAAACATCAACAAAAGTTGGTGAATTCATGCAGTTTAGTTGTAAAAGATGTATTTAAAATGTAAGTTGTAGTATGTAAAGCGTCAATGAAATCGTTGATCATTAATGTTTTGCAAGGACATTAATATGTGTGACGAAAAAGGAAGCAATCCAACCCTAGACGATTTTTATGTCGATTCCTATCGACTGGGACACAAAAGCACTCTTCCGTATGGGTCCACGACCAAGAGTGGGGCTCGCCAAAACCCATTAGATCTAACCACTTGTACCTAGGTCCAAACTGGATTAATGGTGCTTAGATGTATAACCCTAATTCGCACATGATCTAAGGTGTTTCATTCCCTAACTTTAACATACGTTGAACATGTATTTTCCCCGATAGTTGTAAAGTTGTAAAAACATTTAATTGAATAGGGGACATGAACTCACAGTATCGCGTCCTGTGAATAGATGTAAATAAGATCTCACGTGCGGTCGTCCTGAATAGCGTTGCGACCTACAAAATGTTCTTATATTTGTTAGACACTTCGGTCTTTGTAAATAACTTGAGTACAAGTCTTGTGTCTTCAATATGTGTAAGACTTGTATGTCTTTACTGTTCGTTAAACTGTGTATTAGATGAATGAGTTGTTAAACTGTTATATATATATATTTCACCAAATATATATATATATATATATATATGTCATCTTGTATCTTGTGAGTTGTATAGTCGGATTTAGTCCTCTTAATTTCGTGTCTTATATGTATCAATTGTATGATTGTGTTCACAATAATGGGATCATTGGGCCGAGCCCATGTTTTCAAGTTATTGGGCTTAAACAGTGTTGGGCCTCAATAGTGTTGGGCCTCAATAGTGTTGGGCCTCAATAGTGTTGGGTCTCAATAGTGTTGGGCCTCAATAGTGTTGGGCTTCAATAGTGTTGGGCTTCAATAGTGTTGGGCTTCAATAGTGTTGGGGCTTCAATAGTGTTGGGCCTTGACCCATATGTTTGGTATTTGGGCTTAGCCCATGAATTTATGTTAAGCCCATTATGAAGATAAGCCCATTAAGAAAAATAAGCCCATTTGTAGAAAAATAGCCCATTAAGTAAAATAAGCCCATTTGTTATAAAAATAGTCCATTAAGTAAAATAAGCCCATTTGTTATAACAATAGTCCATTAAGTAAAGTAAGCCCATTTGTTATAATTTAGCCCACTTGTAAGTGTAAGTATTTCATTTTTATAAAAAAACCATTTTTATAAAAATTTTCTAAGTACACCTTTTTAGTAAATAAAAACAAACTAGTTTTTATAAGTTTATAAACATCCGAACTTTGTTATCGATCGCATATTTATATTTTCGTGTCGAAAGATCGTCTCACGTCGTAGTAACTCTTCAGATTGGCGATTCGTTTATGGATTCGTCCGTCGTCCGTTTTGACCATAAATGGTCTCCGATCCTTCGGATTGTCCGTACTCGTTTTTAAGGCGTAATTATATGAAGTCTTGTAAGACTTTTGTTATAAAGTGTCTTGAGCTTAAATGTGACAATTTGATTCAAGTTCCTACTTTGATATATATAACTAGTACATCAAGTAATACATAACACAAAAATTGTCAAAGTAACCAAATATATATTTTCTAAAAAAAATATATATTTATCTTGTCTTTTATTTTATAAAAACCTTTCTTTGAAAACCTGTTTAATCTTGTCAAGATTTAACCAAAAATGTTGTTACTTTATAAAATAAAGTTTTTATGAAAAATGGCCATATAATCTTTGTATTTTAATCTTTACCATTTTTCATAAACATATCATTTTCTTTTCCAAATCACCATCAATTTACTCAACATCTTAACTAAAACATATTAGACTTTTATAACATAAAATTTATCAAGATGATTTCCAAATCATGTAGGGTTTTAAACATGATCATAACATATGCTAACTAGTTTAAAAACCAAGTTTAATTCTAGTTTTAACAACTTTTATAAAAATCTCTAGTTGTATGTTACTTTTTATAATCTTGTGGAAGTATTGTTTTTAACTAAAAACCTTTAATACTTACACAAGATCAAAGGTTATGATCATCCCTTTAGACCTTGATGTTAAAAACCCTTTAACATAACCATGTATAATTGTTAGATTATATTTTTAAAACATACTCTAACAATTTATTTATATCATAATCATCATAACAAGATCAAATATGCATATAACAAGTCTTAAATCACAATATAAACCAAAACAAATATATCATGATTATTATCTTTGCTTCTTTGTATTTTTCATGTTTATTATGTATGATTCTCTAGTTATTATTAGTTATAATAACAATCATAACATAATATAAGTATGAGAAAAAAAATAGATCTTGAAGCTTACTTCTAGCACTAGGCTAGGGATGATCTTGGAGGATGATTAAGAAATAAAAAGATGAAGATCTTGATGGTAGAATACTCTTGAATGGATGAAACCCCTTCCTTTTACTTACAAAAGCTTTAGATCCTCTTATGTTACTTGGAAATCCATTTTGATCAACAAATAAAAGACTAAAGTGAAGTGGGTTTTTGGTGTTCTTGGTAAGATGGATGAAGATGATGAGAGAGTTCTTGGTGTGTAATGAAAGATGAAAGAGGTAAAGTGTAGTAACTTAGTGATTAAGTGTTGTAATTAATCATCATTCTCATCCACTAGGAACCAACAAAATATCTAGATATTATTACTAAGTAATTAAGGGGACGTGGGCCCTTTATTCACGGTTCATACATGGGGGGGGGGGGGTCTTGAATTGTTAAAATGTGTTAGTAATTTTAATGCTTCATAAATATGATGAAATGTTTAAATGTTTAGGTGTTTAAGGAATTTAATGTTTCAAGATGTTTCATCACATTGAATGACCATAATTAGGCCTTAAAAGACCAAAAATAATATTCACCAGTTTGTTAAATATGTCAGATTATAGTTCGGATAGTTGTTTAGTGCTCGTTCCGCAAGTAGATAGTCGCAAGGTTCGATTATGGAAGTTGTAGGGAAAAATTCGATTATGTATTTATATGCTATTCCCTATGTATTTTTATATGGAATTTGTGTTTAAACAACACTTTTGCATCTTGTAATAAAAATACCAATGCTGAATTTTTGCGGAAAAATTAGGAAATGGTCACTTTTAGCACTTTTCGGACAGTTTTTAGTGCTACCGGACATTGGTAATATATTAACCAAACTCTTGTATTCCCATATAGGGTTTAATATATAATTGATGTTGGACTCTCGTCCGAGTCCTAAAGATGTTATTTAGATGGTTTCTGTGGATCCTGAGTTTTCGTCAGCACTCTAGTTCACTAGGTATTACTCTTGTTGTTTCGATGAATTGTTTATACTGTTTCAAACATAGCCACTAAAAATGAATCATGTGTATCATAAATGAATATTCCATGAGTATTCTAAGATGTATATTATGTAATCATGCAGTTCGAATATTCAACACATATTTGTATAATGTAAATCATCGTTTTAAATGTAAGTAAATTACCCGAAAGTGGCAGTTGTCACATTCTCCCCCTGTTATTGAGAATTTCGTCTCGAAATTCTAGATTTGTTACTCTTTGCAGGAGTCTTCGGAAATAGGTGGGGATATTTTGCCTTCATTTGATCTTCACGTTCCCAAGTATACTCGGGACCGTGACGAGAGTTCCAACGAACCTTTACTAACTTGATACGACTTCTCCGTGTTTTCTGGACCTTCCAGTCCGTGACCTCAACAGGTTCTTCAGTGAATTGGAGTTTGTCGTCAATGTGAATTTCATCCGCAGGAATGGTAACGGTTACTTGTGTTGGACTCTTTTTAAGATTCGACACATGAAACGTGTGGTGTACACTGCTAAGTTCATCTGGTAACTTCAACTTGTAGGCAACAGTGCCAATCTTTTCTAAGATTTCAAATGGTCCAATGTAACTTGGGTTAAGCTTTCCATGTTTACCGAACCTCGCTACGCCTTTCCAAGGTGAGACTTTCAACAAAACTTTGTCTCCAACCTCGAAAGATGCTGGTTTTCATTTTCCATCTGCGTAGATCTTTTGTCGATCGCGAGCCGCCTTGATACGGTCTCGGATCTGAAAATTTTTATCTGTAGTCTCTTGGACTAGTTCCGGACCAATTAATTGACTATCGCCTGTTTCCGCCCAACATAGCGGAGAGCGACACTTTCGACCATAAAGAGCTTCAAACGGTGCAGCTCGTATACTTGTATGGTAGCTGTTATTGTAGAAAAACTCAACTAGAGGTAGATGATTATCCCAATTGCCGCCTAAATCCATAACACATGCACGAAGCATATCTTCGAGTGTTTGGATTGTCCGTTCGCTCTGGCCGTCAGTTTGTGGATGAAAGGCCGTACTAAGATTCAATTGAGATCCAAAGGCCTGTTGAAATGATTTCCATATTCTTGAAACAAAACAACCGTCTCGGTCCGAAATGATTGAAATAGGCACTCCATGACGAGCCACTATTTCTTTGAGATAGATTTCCGCTAGTTTCTCAGTACTATCCTTCTCCCGAATTGGTAAGAAGTGTGCGGACTTTGTCAATCTATCGACGATTACCCATATCATGTCATGGCCTTTCGAGGTCCTGGGTAACTTCGTAATGAAGTCCATAGATATTTGTTCCCATTTCCAAGCGGGAATCTCGGGTTGTTGTAGTAAACCCGATGGTTTCTAATACTCTGCCTTGACCTTCGCGCAGGTCAAGCATTTTTCAACATAGATAGCAATATCCTTTTTGAGGTTAGGCCACCAATAGTACTCCTTTAAGTCTTGGTACATCTTATCTGATCCAGGATGGATCGAGTACTTTGACCTATGTGCTTCCTCAAAAATGAGATCTCGGAGGCCTCCAAAGAATGGAACCCAAATTCTACCTGCAACGTACAAAGTTCCATCTTCCTTCGGCACTAACTATTTTTCCATGCCTCGAAGTGATTCTGCTAGAATATGCTCTTCCTTGAGCGCTTCTTGTTGTGCATTTTGAATTCGTGCGGTAAGATCTGTGTGAATCGTCATCTCTAGTGCTCGCACTCTTAGTGTTTTAACTCGTTCCTTGCGGCTCAAGGCGTCTGCTACAACGTTCGCCTTGCCCGGATGGTACTTGATTTCACAATCATAGTCGTTCAATAATTCAACCCAGCGTCGCTGACGCATATTTAATTCTTTTTGGTTGAATATGTGTTGTAGACTCCTATGATCTGTGAAAATAGTGCATTGTGTACCATATAAGTAATGCCGCCAAATTTTCAAAGCAAATACCACCGCGCCTAACTCTAGGTCATGAGTGGTATAGTTCTTCTCGTGAACTTTCAATTGGCGGGACGCGTACGCGATAACCTTTTCACGTTGCATGAGTACACAACCCAAACCTTGATGCGAAGCATCACAGTATACTACAAAGTCATCGGTACCGTCAGGTAATGATAAGATTGGTGCAATGCACAACTTGTCCTTAAGAAGTTGAAATGCTGCTTCTTGTTTCTCTCCCCAATCGAATTTCCTGTCTTTCTGTGTAAGAGAAGTTAGCGGTTGAGCAATCTTTGAAAAATTCTCAATAAATCTCTGATAATATCCCGCTAAGCCCAAAAATTGTCACACTTCAGTAGGAGTCTTGGGCGCTTCCCAATTCTTAATCGATTCAATCTTCGACGGGTCTACTTGAATACCCTTCTCGTTCACTATATGCCCGAGAAATTGTACTTCACGAATCCAAAACTCACATTTGGAAAACTTCGCGTATAGTTTCTCCTTCTTGAGTAGTTCTAAAATGGTTCTCAAATGTTGTTCATGCTCGTCTGCCGATCGTGAGTATATCAAGATGTCTTCAATGAACACTATGACGAATTTGTCGAGATACGGCTTGCACACGCGGTTCATTAAATCCATGAAGACCGTCGGTGCGTTTGTTAAACCAAAAGGCATAACGAGAAACTCGTAATGACTGTAACGAGTCCGAAAAGCCGTTTTCGGTATGCTTTCTTCTTGAATCCGTAACTGATGATACCCCGATCGTAAGTCTATCTTTGAATAAAAACTCGACCCTTGAAGTTGATCAAATAAGTCGTCAATCCTCGGTAGTGGATACCGATTCTTGATGGTGAGTTTATTCAACTCTCTGTAGTCGATACACATTCTGAATGTCCCGTCCTTCTTTTTCACAAAAAGAACTGGAGCTCCCCAAGGCGAGAAACTCGGTCTGATGAATCCCTTATCCAACAACTCTTGAAGTTGTGTGGACAATTCCTGCATTTCAGAAGGTGCTAATCGATATGGAGATCTGGCTATAGGTGCGGCTCCTGGTACCAAGTCGATATGAAATTCGACTTGTCGATAAGGCGGTAGTCCTGGCAAGTGTCTAGGAAAGACTTCAGGAAATTCTTTTACTACTGGAATATCCGTCAACTTCGGCCCATCGGCCTTCTTGTCCACAACATGCTCTAGAAAGGCAATATAACCTTTCCGTAAGTATTTCTGTGCTTTCATGCAATTGATGATCCGCAATGGGGTGTCACGCTTCTCTCCATGTATAACAAGTGTCTCTTCGTTCGGTAGTGGTAGGCGAATGATCTTCTCGTGGCAAATGACTTCAGCTCGATTTTTGGATAGCCAATCCAT
This sequence comes from Helianthus tuberosus, assembly GCA_030545235.1. Classification (NCBI taxonomy): domain Eukaryota; kingdom Viridiplantae; phylum Streptophyta; class Magnoliopsida; order Asterales; family Asteraceae; genus Helianthus; species Helianthus tuberosus. Next base: position 60,486,407 of record CM060432.1, on the reverse strand, counting down.
GCCAACCACTACGTCGAAACTACCCAATTCAACGGGTAAGAGATCGATATTGAATTTTTGTTCGCCAAGTTCTAAGGTACACTCCTTAACAACTTCTCTCGTCTCTATTAGTTTACCGTTAGCCAATTCTATAGAATATGGAACATCTAGTTTACTAGGTTCCAAGCCCAGAATATTTTTAAATTCTATAGAAACAAAACTAAAATCGGCTCCGGTATCAAATAATATGGATGCGAAATGATCATTGAGGAGAAACGTACCAGTGACCACATTAGGGTCTTAGCGCGCATCCTTGGCTCCAATCACAAAAGATCGACCACGAGCTTGGTTTTCTTTAGGACAGTCTTTCTTGAAGTGATCTTTTCTTCCGCATCCAAAACATCCTTGACCACGACCATTCCCGTTCCCATTCTTGTTACCAAATCCACTTCCCGATCCAGTATTATTTCCCGTTCCCCAACATGATTCAGCACGGTGGCCATTCTTGCCACACTTGTCACACTTGACCACCCGACAATCACCCAAGTGATGATATTTGCATCGCTCACACTTAGGTAAAGTACCAGCGTACTTCTTAGGACCAGTGTCGTTTGTGGCTACAAACGCCCTTGCATCCTTTTGCAAGTTATTCTGTCGCCTGTTGTTGTTGTTGTTGTTGGGGTTATTGTTATTGTTGTTGTGGTTGTTGTTACTGTTGTTGTTGTTGTTATTACCGCGGGTTCCCTTCTTGAAATTCGAGTAACTCCTCTTCCCATGGTTGGAAGACTCGGCATGTGTTTCCTTCTTATCATCACCTTTCTCAATGAATATTTTCATCCTGACCCCGTCTTCAGTAAGACTCACGGCTATAGTCACAGCCTGAGTAATAGTCGTGGGTTTAGCTGCAGTAACTAGACTTCGAATCTTGTCAGAAAGTCCCCAGATGTAGCGTTCGATACGCTTGTATTCTGGTGTTACAAGATAAGGAATCACGCGGGACAGATCGTGAAATCTTTGCGTATATCCCGTGATATCAGCTCCGACCATGGTAAGGTTCCAAAACTCGTTCTCCAACTTCTGGAGTTCAGCACGAGAACAGTACTTATCCCTCATACGTTCCTTCAGTTCATCCCAAGTCAACGCATAAGCAGCGTTATCACCCAAAGTTTGCACTTGTAAGTTCCACCATGTAAGAGCCTCGTTGAGAAACAAGCCAGTAACGAAAGTGACTTGCTGATTAGCGGAACATCTGCTCATTCTGATAGTGGAATCCGTTTTCTCAGTCCATCACACGAAAGCCACAGCACCGCCTGTGCCATCGTAGTTAAGTGGCTTGCAGTCTAGAAACTGCTTGAATGTGCACCCTGAAATTGGACAACGGATTTTGAATGAGCAAATAGTGAATCGCACGAATAGATTTAGAAAGAAATTTGATGAGTTGTAACAAAACAAATAAACGTTACCCGTAATATTTGTTCCACCTGAAGGACCGCTTTGGCCCTGGCCTCCCGATCCGCCGGTGCCACCGCTTTGGTCGGCGCGGGATGCCTCATACAGTGCGATAGCTTGGGCGATTCTCTGTTCTATTAGAGCATTCAGTTCTGCCTCGTTCGTAGGCATCGGTGTAGGTGGGGGTGGATTAACTGCCCGTGAATGTAAAACTCTCCTTGGTGGCATGATTCTTCCAAAGGAGAAATAGGATAAAGATTAGACGTTGATTTGGTTTGTTAAATAATTTTACTAAGCATATAAATTACATTTATAACATTAATAGCAATATCACCATGAAACATATAATGCGAGTAAATAAGTTAACATAAAAATAAGATATGTCCAACCAGACCACTCAGATGCATTTAATAGATAACACCAAGTTTTTCATATATATAGTCAACCGGTTACATAATCGTTTGAAAGGAAACAAAAATAGACTCGGGCTACATAACCCGGTCATACTAGTCTAGTACAACAAAAGAGATAACAAGATCTTCCTTCCAACTGTGTGATCCGTTGTATGTCGGTTGTCTTCAAAACTTGGTGGAGCGTCCATATGTACACAAAACGGATATAGATACCCGTCTCAAAAATATGATACCTGCAAACATAGTCTATGGTGGGGGAAACACTGGTGGTGGAATCGGGAACAATAACCTGTGAACATGAGAAACCCTACCCTCCAAATCAAGAACCAAACGGTTAAGGAAAACAATCTGCTGCTCGAGCGTCAGAACACGAGCAGGTAAATCAACTGGTGGTATATCAACTGGTGGCATCTGAGGTGGTAGTGGGGGTAATGGTGGTGACCCTGGTGGTGGTGGTGGAGCCAGAAGTACCAAACCAATAAGGTGAGTAAGCTCATCCTCGAGTTCACTAACTCGACGGATAATAAAGTCTATCTGATGCTCGAGTGTTAGCATACGAGCACGTAACTCGGTAGTAGCAGCTGGGTAATGCAATGGGTGGTATGGATCTGTCATGGGCATAACATGAGGTGGAGAGTGTGGTGCAATAAGAGGCTCAGCCGGGACCGGTGGGACAGAGAGAAACTGCTGATAGTATATGTCCATATCACTGGGTGGTATGTGTGCATGTCCAGATGGTTCGGCCTCATCAGTATGATCAGTCGGTGATATGATAGGTGCGAAGTACATGAGGCGAATGTGCTCGGGAGATGCATCTGGTGCAGGGACTGGAATAGGTGCAGGGATGGCTGGCTCTTCTGGCATCATGTCATCCCCAAAGTCTGCATTGCGCTGCAGGCCAATGGCCTGCAGTGCAGACGAAGTAACGGACGCATAAGAGGAAGCATCCGAGTCAGTATCTGCATCAGAAGAAATATCGATCACCGAGACCACTGGTGATGCAATGACTATGATAACCACATCGTGAACGTCTCCGTCTCCCAAGTCCGCATCCATGTGATCCACCGGAATCACTGGAATGACGTCGTCGTCATCGCCGAGATCGACGATAAAAGGAATGATATCAAGAGGAGCGACGTCAAAGGGTATAACCTCTACCACATGTTCACCCTCCAGGTGACCCAAAATAACAATATCGTTGAGTATAGGGGGGATAGCTAACACATCATCATCGATGATCTCGCCCAGAAGTGCGAACGGCTGGAAATCATCCATGTCGTTGTCAGAAGTAGAGTCGCTATCAGATAAGATGACCTGAACCTCCGGCACGTAGTCATCGTCGGATACAATCTCCATGGGGTCTACGTCATCATATACATTACTACCTTCAGATGAAGACATGGTGACCTGAGAAATAAGTTGTTCGACACGTATGAGTATTTGTTAATTTACATATATACACGAAATGTATTTTTCACATAATGTTCATTTTAAGTTATCCTAATTGAGTTGTGTGGATTAACTTAAAGTTGCATGTCTACCAATTAGATGACTAAGACACTAATGTCCTTGCTTGATTTGTATGAGATGAATTCTTGTTGAAAGTGGACCATGAAAAATGTTTATGCAAGTGAAAACATTTGTTTGTATTTAACTGGTTTCCGTGAGAGATCCCTAGTGATTGTAGACTTAGACTCGATAAAGAATCCTGGTTCACTACAATCGATGCTCTGATACCAAACTGTCACACCCGCTCGTAGCGGAAGCGCGAGGTGTGATCTGTATGGTTTTCATTGCATAAATATCGATGTACATGAACAAACTATATGAATAAAACATACTCCATTGCCATTACATAAGTGTTTCAAAAGATTACGTCACGAGTTTAGTGTTTCGGTTACAAACCATTAACATAAAAGTAAAGTGTTATTGTTTCATACATTAACATGAAATAAACTACTAAGGTTTAAACCATCATATTTCCGCAAAGATGCGGAATATAATAGTTAAACCCTCCAAAATATGGCATGGAGTTCTTGTACTTGTTATCTTGACTGAGAATCCCGACATGGTCCTTTAATTCGCTGAAATACATGTTAAGTTTGGAAAACATCAACAAAAGTTGGCGAATTCATGCAGTTTAGTTGTAAAAGATGTATTTAAAATGTAAGTTGTAGTATGTAAAGCGTCAATGAAATCGTTGATCATTAATGTTTTGCAAGGACATTAATATGTGTGACGAAAAAGGAAGCAATCCAACCCTAGACGATTTTTATGTCGATTCCTATCGACTGGGACACAAAAGCACTCTTCCGTATGGGTCCACGACCAAGAGTGGGGCTCGCCAAAACCCATTAGATCTAACCACTTGTACCTAGGTCCAAACTGGATTAATGGTGCTTAGATGTATAACCCTAATTCGCACATGATCTAAGGTGTTTCATTCCCTAACTTTAACATACGTTGAACATGTATTTTCCCCGATAGTTGTAAAGTTGTAAAAACATTTAATTGAAATGGGGACATGAACTCACAGTATTGCGTCCTATGAATAGATGTAAATAAGATCTCACGTGCGGTCGTCCTGAATAGCGTTGCGACCTACAAATGTTCTTATATTTGTTAGACACTTCGGTCTTTGTAAATAACTTGAGTACAAGTCTTGTGTCTTCAATATGTGTAAGACTTGTATGTCTTTACTGTTCGTTAAACTGTGTATTAGATGAATGAGTTGTTAAACTGTTATATATATATATTTCACCAAATATATATATATATATATGTCATCTTGTATCTTGTGAGTTGTATAGTCGGATTTAGTCCTCTTAATTTCGTGTCTTATATGTATCAATTGTATGATTGTGTTCACAATAATGGGATCATTGGGCCGAGCCCATGTTTTCAAGTTATTGGGCTTAAATAGTGTTGGGCCTCAATAGTGTTGGGCTTAAATAGTGTTGGGCTTCAATAGTGTTGGGCTTCAATAGTGTTGGGCTTCAATAGTGTTGGGCCTTGGCCCATATGTTTGGTATTTGGGCTTAGCCCATGAATTTATGTTAAGCCCATTATGAAGATAAGCCCATTAAGAAAAATAAGCCCATTTGTAGAAAAATAACCCATTAAGTAAAATAAGCCCATTTGTTATAAAAATAGTCCATTAAGTAAAATAAGCCCATTTGTTATAACAATAGTCCATTAAGTAAAATAAGCCCATTTGTTATAACAATAGTCCATTAAGTAAAGTAAGCCCATTTGTTATAATTTAGCCCACTTGTAAGTGTAAGTATTTCATTTTTATAAAAAAAACATTTTTATAAAAATTTTCTAAGTATACCTTTTTAGTAAATAAAAACATACTAGTTTTTATAAGTTTATAAACATCCGAACTTTGTTATCAATCGCATATTTATATTTTCGTGTCGAAAGATCGTCTCACGTCGTAGTAACTCTTCAGATTGGCGATTCGTTTATGGATTCGTCCGTCGTCCGTTTTGACCATAAATGGTCTCCGATCCTTCGGATTGTCCGTACTCGTTTTTAAGGCGTAATTATATGAAGTCTTGTAAGACTTTTGTTATAAAGTGTCTTGAGCTTAAATGTGACAATTTGATTCAAGTTCCTACTTTGATATATATAACTAGTACATCAAGTAATACATAACACAAAAATTGTCAAAGTAACCAAATATATATTTTCTAAAAAAAATATATATTTATCTTGTCTTTTATTTTATAAAAACCTTTCTTTGAAAACCTTTTTAATCTTGTCAAGATTTAACCAAAAATGTTGTTACTTTATAAAATAAAGTTTTTATGAAAAATGGCCATATAATCTTTGTATTTTAATCTTTACCATTTTTCATAAACATATCATTTTCTTTTCCAAATCACCATCAATTTACTCAACATCTTAACTAAAACATATTAGACTTTTATAACATAAAATTTATCAAGATGATTTCCAAATCATGTAGGGTTTTAAACATGATCATAACATATGCTAACTAGTTTAAAAACCAAGTTTAATTCTAGTTTTAACAACTTTTATAAAAATCTCTAGTTGTATGTTACTTTTTATAATCTTGTGGAAGTATTGTTTTTAACTAAAAACCTTTAATACTTACACAAGATCAAAGGTTATGATCATCCCTTTAGACCTTGATGTTAAAAACCCTTTAACATAACCATGTATAATTGTTAGATTATATTTTTGAAACATACTCTAACAATTTATTTATATCATAATCATCATAACAAGATCAAATATGCATATAACAAGTCTTAAATCACAATATAAACCAACACAAATATATCATGATTATTATCTTTGCTTCTTTGTATTTTTCATGTTTATTATGTATGATTCTCTAGTTATTATTAGTTATAATAACAATCATAACATAATATAAGTATGAGAAAAAAAAATAGATCTTGAAGCTTACTTCTAACACTAGGCTAGGGATGATCTTGGAGGATGATTAAGAAATACAAAGATGAAGATCTTGATGGTAGAATACTCTTGAATGGATGAAACCCCTTCCTTTTACTTACAAAAGCGTTAGATCCTCTTATGTTACTTGGAAATCCATTTTGATCAACAAATAAAAGACTAAAGTGAAGTGGGTTTTTGGTGTTCTTGGTAAGATGGATGAAGATGATGAGAGAGTTCTTGCTGTGTAATGAAAGATGAAAGAGGTAAAGTGTAGTAACTTAGTGATTAAGTGTTGTAATTAATCATCATTCTCATCCACTAGGAACCAACAAAATATCTAGATATTATTACTAAGTAATTAAGGGGACGTGGGCCCTTTATTCACGGTTGATACATGGGGGGGGGGGGGGTCTTGAATTGTTAAAATGTGTTAGTAATTTTAATGCTTCATAAATATGATGAAATGTTTAAATGTTTAGGTGTTTAAGGAATTTAATGTTTCAAGATGTTTCATCACATTGAATGACCATAATTAGGCCTTAAAAGACCAAAAATAATATTCACTAGTTTGTTAAATATGTCAGATTATAGTTCGGATAGTTGTTTAGTGCTCGTTCCGCAAGTAGATAGTCGCAAGGTTCGATTATGGAAGTTGTAGGGAAAAATTCGGTTATGTATTTATATGCTATTCCCTATGTATTTTTATATGGAATTTGTGTTTAAACAACACTTTTGCATCTTGTAATAAAAATACCAATGCTGAATTTTTGCGGAAAAATTATGAAATGGTCACTTTTAGCACTTTTCGGACAGTTTTTAGTGCTACCAGACATTGGTAATATATTAACCAAACTCTTGTATTCCCATATAGGGTTTAATATATAATTGATGTTGGACTCTCGTCCGAGTCCTAAAGATGTTATTTAGATGGTTTCTGTGGATCCTGAGTTTTCGTCAGCACTCTAGTTCACTAGGTATTACTCTTGTTGTTTCGATGAATTGTTTATACTGTTTCAAACGTAGCCACTAAAAATGAATCATGTGTATCATAAATGAATATTCCATGAGTATTCTAAGATGTATATTATGTAATCATGCAGTTCGAATATTCAACACATATTTGTATAATGTAAATCATCGTTTTAAATGTAAGTAAATTACCCGAAAGTGGCAGTTGTCACATAATGATCGGCCAAACGGGTCTAGTTCGAAAGTCTAAGCGGTTGTTTAGACCGCTTATCTTACGACCTTATATAAGCACTAATCTAAAAGTGACGAGCTAAACATGTTAAAACATGTTTAGTTAAGTTAGAAAATAGGTTTTGATATAAAAAAAGGGTTTTGATACCCAAGAATAGTTTGGTTGCAAAATACGCATGAACGCCAATTTTGACCGAAACTATGACTCGTCACTACACCTAATCAACGTGGTAATCAGTAGGTATAGTCACTAGGGACTATAACCATCGTGATTACGCTCACGTTGCAAAGTTCAAATGAACTTTGTGTGGACCAAAGACTGGTCAAAGCAGAAAGTCAAACACAATTTGACTTTCATGCTAAAAACGCATAAAAGCACGAAAGAATACTTACAAAGGGTCCAAGCAAGGAAATCTTGATTCAAATTGCTCAGGTATGAAGTGCTAGACCCCAACTTAGAGCTATTTGAATCAGATTGTGAGGAAAGAATGAAAATGAGTTGGGTATTTATATAAAACCCACAACCATTAGGATCGTTCCTCGCAAAACATGCTTCCATCTTGACCCTCCATGTGGGTACATGGTATTGTGATACAAGGGGCACACTAAAAACCATCAAAACTAGCCCAAAGTATCCCAAATCAGCTGCTAAAACCATCAAAAATAGGCTGGAAAGCCAGATTCAATGTTTCTATCTGATGGGCTCTCATGGGCTGCGTAAGAAATAAGCTTGGCTTACGCGGGCCGCCTAAGCAAGTTTGGCTGATTTACACTTTTAGTCCCTACAGCCCAGAAACTTGTATTTTGATGCATATTTGACACTTTTAAGCCCCGTTAACCTCATTTCAAAGCTCTAAAATGAAGTTAAAGTATAGAGAACTTAAATTATGCTCAAAAACATCTCGGATGTCGGTTCATTTGGTCGTACAGTTGCGTTATTCGGTTAATTACGACGGAAGTCGTAACGAATGTAAAAACGATCCAAATTAAGCGACGAATGGAATTTTATCATGCCAATCATTAAAATAAAGTATTTTAATGATTACGTAAATTTTTGGATGTCCGGATATATTCAGAACGTAAGATATGCGCGAAAATGAAAACTTATCCACTTTTTGACGCTTTTAGTCCCTGTTGATCAAATAAGTTTATTTTTGCGCACCAAACACCTTAAAGCCTATTTCTAAGCTATGTAAAGGATATTTAGGGCATGTTTAACTTATGATCATATTCCGGAAGGTTCGTTACAGTACGAATCAGCATACTTTCGCAGTTTGTCAAAATTAGTCCCTGTAATCGAATAAACTTGATTTCGACACACCAAACCCTCCAAAACTTATTTCTAAGTTATGTAAAGGTTATTTAAGGTATGTTAAGCCTATGTCACTATTCCAGAGTGTTTGTCGCGTTAAACTGATTACGTTTACGCACCAGTTCGCGTATAACTTTCAAGAAAGCGATTTAGAGCTCGAAATCGAACGAGAATTGATATGTGCAAATGATACACATATTTAAACAAACCCCAAGTATGAAACACAATATTTAATTGGTTTGGTATTTGTTTGATGGCCGTGGAGGCACAGATGTCACACAAGGGGTCCTGGGGACTTTCACATAGACTAGTCTAAGTAAACTGTGCTGAAAAATGTTCTTCGATTCGCTCCACAATGATTTAATCCCAATGTAAATAGGTAGTTATGTTTAGTTTTCGCTTGGTTTTTAGTTTTAATAAAAATAACCATTCTTGAAGATTTTACTAATTATTTAATGTAGAAAGAAATTTAAATTTTAAAAATTTTGAGTATACTTACTTAGATGTACTTAGATGCTTATATGAATACTGCATCATATGTTGTGTATAAATGTTGGCTGACAAAATTCTTAGAATTTGCATTTTTTTTTTCAAATCAAGAAACAGGGGTTGATGAAGAATGAAATGTTGTTAGTTGTTGACAAGCATAAAGCACCACAATGAAAAGATGTACCAGAGTTAGAAGAACCTCATGTGAATCATTGTCTGGCAGTGAAAGTGCATGTGAATAAGTACCTGTGAATATAGTTGAAAGAGAAAGATTGAAAAAGAAAAGAGTTGTTGAGAATCATCCTCTCACACCCTTTTTAGCAAGATGATTAGCAAATGCTGATTATGATCCAAATGTATATCTAACTCTAGGAGAAGAAGAGGCCCAAGTTGGAGAGTTCATAAATGGACCTCAACAACACCAACACCAACACCGACTCTACAACAACGACCACATATTTTGAAGAACATATCATATGCTGGAAGTGGTGGCACAGTGCTACATTCGAATTATGAAGATCATTTGATAGCATCAGCCTAAGGGGAGATTGTAGGGTCAATAAATGTGAGGTGGATGTATCAAATACATGTCGGTGATATCTGCATGAACCTATCACAGGTCAGTGTATAATCTGTGGATCACATGTTCATGGGTTAGGTGTCTAGGCCATGTGGGCCATAGGATAATCTTGACAATATAAGCATGTTTTATCACAAAGTCTAGGGTAAGCCATTCTAGAGAAAGTTAGACGTTTCAGCCAGAGTTAAACATTTAGAGCAGTGTTCATTACTTTACTTATATTTGACGATTTACCAAGGTAATATTATAATTTTATGCAAGTTTAATCTTTTATTCTCCGTGTTCTTGATTCTGATCAGCAGTTTGATACCGCCAAACTGTTGGTTTTATTTGATATATGTCTTTTTGGGACTTACAAAGAGGGAGGATGGTGATGGTGGTTCACGGCAATGGAGAGAGAGAGAGAGAGAGAGAGAGAGAGAGAGAGAGAGAGAGAAAGGAGAAAGTATTGAATGTGAAAATGCTGAGAATGAAATGCTTTGGTTATAGTCTTCAATGGATAAAAATGTAATTAAAAGTGGTAGTTTTAGAATTTGAATAAGAGAGAGGGGCGAGTTCTCCATTATTTTTTATTAAAAAGATTTTCATAACCGTAATTATTAGTGGTGGGTGAAGTTTTTTTGGGTCATCAAAATGTGGTAAAACCTAATTATTTCAAAAGAGTTTTTTGAAAGTCAAACAAGTCAAGGTTTAGTAAAATGGAAGGACGATCTATGACAATTGTGTTCTGTAATCGATGTACAATGTAAAACAAGGTTAATTATCAATAAAACAATGTGATTTGGTGTTATTATATGTGTTTTTGTGTTATTATGTGTGTATTTGTGTTTAATGATTTTACGATTTGATTCGATTCCGATTTCAAGCTTTAAATTACTTTCTGGAAGGTTATACGCAAACTGGTGCGTAAACGCAGTCAGTATAACGTGAAAAACACTCCGGAATAATGACATAGGCTTAACATACCTTAAGTAACCTCCACATAACTTAGAAATAAGTTTTGGATGGTTTGGTGTGTCAAAATCAAGTTTGTTCGATCTTGTGTCAAACTGCGAAACTATACCGATTTGTATAGTAACGAACAGTCCAAAACTTGATCATAAGCTAAACATACCATACATAACCTAAACATAGCTTAGAAATAAGCTTTGAGTGGTTCGGTGTGCGAAAATATGCTTAATTGATCTTTCAGGGACTAAAAGCGTCAAAAACAGCGTAAGTTTGCATTTTCACGCATATCTTACGTTCTGAATATATCCGGATGCCCAAAATTTTATGTAATCATTAAAATATTTTATTTTAGTGATTGGCATGATAAAATTCCATTCGTCGCTTAATTTGGATCGTTTTTGCGTTCGTTACGACTTCCGTCGTAATTAATCGAATAACGCAACCGTACGACCAAACGAACCGACATCCGAGATATTTTTGAGCATGTTTTATGTTCCCTATGCTTTAACCTCCTTGTAGAGCCTTGAAAATGGGTTAACGGTGTTTAAACGCATCAAAAATGGCCTAAACGAGCTCCAGGGACCATTTCTGCCATTTTTCGAAAGTTTTTGGAACTGGGCTTTGGTGGCGTCATGCGACCACAATAGGGGTGGTGCCGTGGCACGACTCCATGGCCCTGTTTTGACAGAAATATCAGTTTCAGCAATGGCAGGTCATTTTCAGCAAACTGTTTGATGTTCAGGGGCTGTTTATGCAAATTTTCTTGTGTGTTAACCAAGTTAACACCTCTCCAAGGCTTTGAACCTGTTCATAACACTTGTATGGTTGAGATTTCATGCTTGTTGGCCACACAAACAAGTGTCTTGATCCTATGAACTTGCAACAACTATAAATAGCAATGCCCCTCATTCATTTTTTCCTCACCCTTGATCTAAATTCTCTTAGTTGAGGTTTATAAACTTCATACCTGAGAATTATAAGATCAAGTTCTCCCTAGCAAGGACCCTTTGTAAGCTTCTTTCGTTCTTTTATCGCTTTTCGAGCGTGAAAGTCAAACAGTGTTTGACTTTCTGCTTTCACCACGAGTTGGTCAACACGAAGTTTGTTTGAACTTCGCAACATGAGCATAATCATGATGGTTATAGACCCTAGTGACTATACCTACTGATTACCACGTTGACTAGGCGTAGTGACGAGTCGTAGTTTCGGTCAAAATGCGCATTTATGCGTATTTTGCAACCAAAATACTCTTGGTATCAAAACACTTTGTATTGATATCAAAACTTGTTTTCTAACTTAGTTAAGCATGTTTTAACATGCTTAGCTCATCACATTTAGTTTAGTGCTTGTTTAGAGTCGTAAGTCAAGCGGTCCAAACCACCGCTTAGACTTTTGAACTCGACCCGTTTGGTCGATCTTTAGGATTTGACCAAGCATGTTTAGTGACCATAGTTGCATAGAGAATAACCTTCCGAGGTTATACCTTATGGTCACTTAGTTTAAGTAGTTGTATGATGGGTAGTTTATATGCCTTAGGTAAATGACCAAAATGCCCTTTTCATGCATAATTGGGTTTTAAACATATGTAACCTAAACATTTGTCACTTTACTGATTATGCAACATATTTAAACATGTTTAGGCATATAATACTTGTCATAGGACTAGTTAGATGTCTGGAACGCGCGTTTGCGCGAACGACGCGTTAAAGTAGCGTAAGCTACCTTAATGGGTCGTAATGGGTCGAAAGCACTTAGGTTAGGTTCCGATTTAGAATGTAGGCTTTGTTAAACCATATCACATGAGTTCCAATACTCATTTGGTTTACAAGACCTCATTCTGTCCGATCTTCCGATTTAGGTGTCGATTTATTTACTAGTGATTCGATTATTAGGTGCTGCTTGAGTTTCCTTGGTTTGATTTAGCTTATTGAGTTCTGAGATTGAGGATACTTTACACTTCGATGTGAGTACATAGTTCCCCTATTTTACTGTTTTCAATTGTTTTGGGGTGATTCATATGTATTAAACGATTTCGAGGTTTAAACGATGGTTTCAAAAACGATTTAAATGGTTTATATTAAGCTAATAACGATTTCGATAATGTGAACGAACCTGTTGGTTATAGTTACATAACGAATGACATTCATTAATTTTGGCCGAACCGACCAGTACTAGGTTATGGTACCATAGGATCTGACAAATCCCGTTATCAGACTACACCCATGGTTATGTGTGGGGGTTATGTAGGTAACGACCGAATCTGATGATTGTTAACTTACCCTTTGGTGGTTTGTTAATGCGAGAAACGAGATAGACGAGTCACGAAGGTTTGAATGTTATTAGCGAGATGACCATAAGTAGTTTCACAGTTAAAACGAAAACGATTTTGGGACGAGATTAAACGATTTGACACGACTTAAACGAGATAAACGAATTGGATAAACGATTGGTTTTGGGTAGTGATTAGATAATGGGACGGGTGTAACCTGATAACAGCATGGTAGATACGCCGCTGGTACATCTTATATATAAGTGCTTTTATCATATTATATTCCGTGTCATTATTTAGTTCACTTGGGAAACGATTTTCAAAACGATGTCACACAACGAGGTTTTCTAAATGATATAAACCATACGAGTTTTATTAACGAGTTTTTACAAGATTTTTTACGAATTGGTTTACTAAAACAAATGTTTTGGGTTAAGAATCATGGCTACGAGATTTTATAAACTATAACCAACTTGATTTGAGTTGGTTAATTATGTTGCAATACACTTTTCAAAACGAGGTTTGTACTTTTGACTCTTGTAGTCTAATAAAGTACTGCAACATATCAACGAGCCATGAATCTGATACTCTCATAAAACCTATGTGCTCGCCAGTATTTCTTTGCTGACTTTGTTTTTACATATGTTTCAGGTGGTGTTGCATGATGTTGATTGCTAAGAAGCGTGTTCACTTAGGATCTGGACGTGGCCTTAGTGACATAATAACAATAATAGACGATATGTAGCTTGTTTGTTTGGTTTAAAGACAATGTACATTACTTAATAAATTAATAAAACGAAACTTTTAATTACCATGGTTGTGAAACGATGATTCTGTTACAACACTCCCCGACGTTTCCGCCGCGGTTTCATTGATTTGACGCGGTCGGGGTGTGACAGAAGAGTTGGTATCAGAGCCAATGGTTATAGGGAATTAGGTTATTAGTAATGCTTTAACCTAGACTATAACTTTCTAGGACCCTAACACAAGTTTACTTGTGTTTAGATTTTAAAACAATACCGTCACCTATCCTTAGGTGATAACCACAACGAGAACACAATAACAAATCCGCTTTGACAATTAATCATCTATTCCTGGATGATTGATTACAAGGTTTTGATCCCTCTTAATTTTCAAAATCTCGTCAAAGTTTGGGTCTAAATAATGTGAACACTTGCAAACTGGAAGAGTGAATGCCTGTACCCTGAGTTTTCTGTCTAAGGCTAGAGTGTTCGTACAAATCCGCAGTATCGGACCAGTCACTCTTACCTGGGAATTCTTGGGGTGAGTGTTCACTTATAGGCGAGCATGTCTTCGCGATACATTATATTGACCCATTTACTTTGATTTGTCACTGCGTGTCGTTTGTTTGTTCGAGGTAACGAACGAATGATCGCCTTCCTTGAGTTTTGTCGATGTTTTTAATACCTCTTTTGTTTTTCCAATTATCGATCTCACTCGATTCCCCTGTTTCCTTGTTAGACAATGCCTCCTCGACGTGATGCTCAACCTTTTACTGCTGAAGAAGTCGCAGCCCTTGTCGCTCAGCAAATGGCTGTAGTACTTCCTGGCGTAGTAACCCAGATCCATGAGTTATATAACAACAACAATAATAACAACAATAATGCACAATGTAGTTTCAAGAACTTCAATTCGGCTAAACCATTGAAGTTTTCTAGGTCTCAAGGAGCAACTGCGCTCCTGCAATGGTTTGAAAGTATGGAAAGCACATTCAGACATGTGCAATGTCCGAATGAGCGTAAGGTTGAGTTTGCATCTAGTGTATTCGAGAAGCGTGCTCTTACATGGTGGAACGGAGTGATGCGTGATAGGGGTACCGATGTAGCGATGGCATAAACTTGGGAAGAGCTTCGAGCTCTCATGATAAGAGAGTTCTGTCCTCGTCACGAAATTCGATATTTAGAACGAGAATTCGATGATTTGAAACAAGACGGGGGAGAACACTGTGCTTACACGGATCGTTATGAGGAGCTCAGCTTGTTGTGTCCTACGATGGTAACCCCGTTGGAAAAGGCAATTGAGATGTATATCGATGGATTACCCGATTCTGTGCAAGATATTGTGACTGGCAGTAATCCTACTACTGTCCGTCAGGCGATCGAATTGGCTGCTACTCTGACCGAGTCTCAGGTCAGAAACGGATTGACCCGTAAGGGTGATAAGAAGAAGTCAGCTGATTCTGCTCAGGAAAAGGGTAAGGGTAAGAAGAAGGGTGAGTCTTCTAAAAAGTCAAGGAAGCGCAAGGCTTCCCAGAACTTTGATGTCACCAACCAGAACCCTCAGAACTCACCAGCCCTACCTTCCGCGAAAAAGCAATATGCTGGTACCGCACCTCACTGTGCTCGATGCAACGGTCATCATGTTGCCCAACAGGCTTGCAAGCAGTGCACTACGTGTGGTAAACTTGGGCATCTGGCCAACATTTGTCGTTTTGGCCTAAATCAGGCTGCTCAGGTTCCAGCACAAGTTCAGGGGAATGCTGCGAGATTCCCACCTGGTTCGTGTTTCAATTGCGGAGAAATGGGTCATTTTCGCAACAACTGCCCGAGGTTGGTAAATGCAAATGCGAATCCGAACGCGATCGCGAATGTGAATCCCGCTCGTGGACGAGCATTCAATCTAAATGCGAATGAGGCGAGGGCAGACAACGAGGTTGTTAACGGTACGTTTCTTGTTAACAATCAACTTGCATCTGTTCTTTTCGATTCTGGTGCCGATAGGAGTTTTGTTTCGTTATCATTTGAGCCTTTACTTCCAATACCTTGAACTACACTAAGGAAACCCTTATCTGTTGAAGTTACGACTTGTAAACCTCTTGCACTCGATTCTGTTATTCGTGGTTGTCAATTGAACCTCGATAACCATCTTTTTCCTATCGACCTCACACCGATGCAACTTGGGAGTTTCGATATTATCGTGGGGATGGATTGGTTAACCAAGTTTCATGATGAGGTAGTTTGTTTCGATAAGATCGTTCGTATTCCTCTTTCGTCTGGAGATGTCCTAGAAGTTCGTGGTGACAAACCATCTGGTGGATTGAAACTCATGTCGTGCACGAAAGCCCGAAGTTATTTACGAAAGGGATATGTTGCCTTCCTGGTACATGTCACCGAGGAGAAAGGCAAGAACAAGAGTATTCAGGATATTCCGATTGTTCGGGATTATCCAGAGGTGTTTCCTGATGAACTGCCTGGTTTACCTCCAGTTCATCAAGTCGAGTTTCATATTGACCTTGTACCCAATGCTAACCCGATTGCGAAAGCACCTTATCATCTTGCACCGTCTGAGATGCAAGAGTTATCAAAATAGCTTCAAGAGTTATCTGATAAAGGATTCATCCGTCTGAGTTATTCACCTTGGGGAGCTCCTGTCCTCTTTGTGAAAAAGAAAGATGGATCTTTTCGAATGTGTATCAATTATCGTGAGCTTAACAAGCTTACCATCAAGAATCGATATCCCCTACCTCGAGTCGATGATCTCTTTGATCAGCTGCAAGGTGCTACCTATTTTTCCAAGATTGATCTGCGTTCTGGGTATCATCAGCTTCGTGTATTCGAAGAAGATATTCCCAAAACTGCTTTCCGCACGAGATATGGGCACTACGAGTTCACCGTCATGCCTTTTGGTTTGACAAATGCCCCAGCTATCTTCATGGACTTAATGAATAGGGTCTATAAACCTTATTTAGACAAGTTCATCATTGTGTTTATCGACGATATTCTTGTTTATTCAAAGTCTCGAGCCGATCAAGAGCAACACCTTCGTTTGACATTGGAACTCCTGAAGAAGGAACAACTTTTTGCTAAATTCTCCAAGTGTGAATTTTGGCTTAAAGAAGTTCAGTTTTTAGGTCATATAGTCAACGAGCAGGGTATTCATGTGGATCCATCCAAAATTGCAGCAATTAAGGATTGGAATACACCAACGACACCGACAGAAGTTCGTTCTTTTCTCGGACTTGCTGGGTATTATCGTCGTTTTATCTCGAACTTCTCGAAGATTGTGGTTCCACTCACTGCTTTGACTCAAAAGAATAAGCCTTTTGAGTGGGGACCCAAGCAAGAAGAAGCGTTCCAAACGCTGAAACAGAAGCTTTGTGATGCTCCTGTCCTATCTTTGCCTGATGGAAACGATGATTTCGTTGTCTATTGTGACACTTCAAATCTAGGCCTTGGTTGTGTCCTTATGCAACGAGGCAAAGTTATTGCGTATGCGTCTAGACAGCTGAAAGTTCACGAGAAAAACTACACAACTCATGATCTTGAGTTTGGAGCTGTGGTTTTTGCTCTCAAAATCTGGAGACACTATCTTTATGGCACGAAGTGTGTGGTTTTCACAGACCACAAAAGTCTCCAGCACATTCTTAATCAGAAGGAGCTGAACATGAGGCAACGACGTTGGGTTGAACTTTTGAACGACTATGATTGCGAGATTCGTTACCATCCTGGTAAGGCGAATGTCGTAGCCGATGCGCTTAGTCGAAATGAGCGAGTCAAGCTTCATTCTGTTCGAACTCTATCTGATATCCAATCTCGTGTTCTTCAAGCTCAACAATCTTGTGTTTCACAAAATTTGATGGGTAAGGAATTACCACATCAGCTTGAGCTTAAACTCGAAGCGAAAGGCGATGGATTATTCTATTTCAAGGATCGTTTGTGGATTCCGAAACAAGACGATCTTCGCACATTAGTGATGGACGGATCTCATAAGTCTCGATATTCTATCCATCCTGGTGCTGATAAAATGTACAAGGATCTTCGTACTCAATAGTGGTGACCTGGTCTGAAGAAGGATGTTGCCTTGTATGTATCGAAATGCCTAACTTGTCTCAAAGTCAAGGCTGAACATCAACGACCTTCTGGCTTACTTGTACAACTAGAGATACCAGTATGGAAGTGGGAGAACATTGCTATGGATCTCATCAGTAAGTTACCGCGTACATCTAAAGGTCACGATGCTATTTGGGTTGTTATCGATCGTTTAACGAAGTCAGCTCATTTTATTCCGATTCGCGAGGATGTATCTGCTGATAAACTTGCAAAGATTTATGTTGATGAGATTGTATCTCGACATGGTGTCCCTTTGGATATCATATCCGATCGTGATGCTCGATTTTCATCTCATTTTTGGAAGACCATGCAATCTGCTATGGGAACCCAACTAAATCTAAGCACTGCTTATCATCCCCAAACAGATGGACAATCTGAGAGAACGATTCAAACTTTGGAGGATATGCTTAGAGCATGCGTGATTGACTTTGGTGGTAATTGGGATTCTCATCTGCCATTGATCGAGTTCTCTTACAACAATAGTTATCATGCTAGCATCAATATGGCACCATTCGAAGCTCTCTATGGTCAAAAATGTCGTTCACCTGTCTGTTGGAATGAGATCGGTGAAGCTCAGCTTACTGGACCTGAGCTCATTCTGGAAACAACAGACAAAATCAAGAAAATTCGCGATAATCTTGTGACAGCTAGAAGCCGTCAAAAGAGTTATGCGGATGTGTGACGTAAGCCTTTGGAATTTCAAGTTGGAGACCATGTCCTACTCAAGGCATCACCTTGGAAGGGAGTGGTGAGATTTGGAAAGAAAGGAAAACTTGCACCTCGATATGTTAGACCATTTAAGATTGTTTGAAGAATTGGAAAGGTTGCCAATCGACTAGAGCTACCTCCAGAGCTTGGAAATATTCATCCGACTTTTCACGTGTCCAATTTGCGAAAGTGTTTAGCTGATGCTGATTTTCACATTCCACTCGACGAAATTCAAGTTGATGAAACAATGCACTTTGTCGAGAAACCTGTGGAGATAATGGACCGTATGGTCAAACAGTTGAAGAACAAACGGATTCGATTAGTCTAAGTTCGCTGGGAATCCAAACGTGGCCCAGAGTTTACTTGGGAATGTGAGGACCAAATGAAGGCGAAATATCCGCAATTGTTCTCACAAGTTTCCTCTAGTTAAAATTTCGGGACGAAATTTCCTAAAGTAGGGGAGACTGTGACAACTGTGTTCTGTAATCGATGTACAATGTAAAACAATGTTAATTATCAATAAAACAATGTGCTTTGGTGTTATTATATGTGTTTTGGTGTTATTATGTGTGTATTTGTGTTTAATGATTTTACGATTTGATTCGATTCCGATTTCAAGCTTTAAATCGCTTTTTGGAAGGTTATACGCAAACTGGTGCGTAAACGCAGTCAGTATAACGCGACAAACACTCCGGAATAGTGACATAGGCTTAACATACCTTAAGTAACCTCCACATGACTTAGAAATAATTTTTGGATGGTTTGGTGTGTCAAAATCAAGTTTGTTCGATCGTAGGGACTAATTGTGTCAAACTGCGAAACTATACCGATTTGAATAGTAAGGAACAGTCCAGAACTTGATCATAAGCTAAACATACCATATATAACCTAAACATAGCTTAGAAATAAGCTTTGAGTGGTTTGGTGTGCGAAAATATGCTTAATTGATCTTTCAGGGACTAAAAGCGTCAAAAACGGCGTAGGTTTGCATTTTCGTTCATATCTTACATTTTGAATATATCCGGACACCCAAAAACTTATGTAATCATTAAAATATTTTATTTTAGTGATTGGCATGATAAAATTCCATTCGTCGCTTAATTTGGATCGTTTTTGCATTCGTTACGACTTCCGTCGTAATTAACCGAATAACGCAACCGTACGACCAAACGAACCGACATCCGAGATATTTTTGAGCATGTTTTATGTTCCCTATGCTTTAACCTCCTTGTAGAGCCTTGAAAATGGGTTAACGGGGTTTAAACGCATCAAAAATGGCCTAAATGAGCTGCAGGGACCATTTCTGCCATTTTTTGAAAGTTTATGGAACTGGGCTATGGTGGCGTCACATGACCACAATAGGGGTGGTGCCGTGGCGCGACGCCACGGCCCTGTTTTGACAGAAATATCAGTTTCAGCAATGGCAGGTCATTTTCAGCAAACTGTTTGATGTTCAGGGGCTGTTTATGCAAATTTTCTTGTGTGTTAACCAAGTTAACACCTATCCAAGGCTTTGAACCTGCTCATAACACTTGTATGGTTGAGATTTCATGCTTGTTGGCCACACAAACATGTGTCTTGATCCTATGAACTTGCAACAACTATAAATAACAATGCCCCTCATTTATTTTTTCCTCACCCTTGATCTAAATTCTCTAAGTTGAGGTTTATAAACTTCATACCTGAGAATTATAAGATCAAGTTCTCCCTAGCAAGGACCCTTTGTAAGCTTCTTTCGTTCTTTTATCGCATTTCGAGCGTGAAAGTCAAACAGTGTTTGACTTTCTGCTTTGACCACGAGTTGGTCAACACGAAGTTCGTTTGAACTTCGCAACATGAGCGTAATCACGATGATTATAGTCCCTAGTGACTATACCTACTGATTATCACGTTGACTAGGCGTAGTGACGAGTCATAGTTTCGGTCAAAATGCGCATTTATGCGTATTTTGCAACCAAACTACTCTTGGTATCAAAACACTTTGTTTTGATATCAAAACCTGTTTTCTAACTTAGTTAAGCATGTTTTAACATGCTTATCTCGTCACATTTAGTTTAGTGCTTGTTTAGAGTCGTAAGTCAAGCGGTCCAAACCACCGCTTAGACTTTCGAACTCGACCCGTTTGGTCAATCTTTAGGATCTGACCAAGCATGTTTAGTGACCATAGTTTCATAGGGAATAACCTTCCGAGGTTATACCTTATGGTCACTTAGTTTAAGTAGTTGTATGATAGGTAGTTTATGTGCCTTAGGTAAATGACCAAAATGCCCTTTTCATGCATAATTGGGTTTTAAACATATGTAACCTAAACATTTGTTACTTAACTGATTATGCAACATATTTAAACATGTTTAGGCATATAATACTAGTCATAGGACTAGTTAGACGTCTCGAACGCGCGTTTGCGCGAACGACGCGTTAAAGTAGCGTAAGCTACCTTAATGGGTCGTAACGGGTCGAAAGCACTTAGGTTAGGTTCCGATTTAGAATGTAGGATTTGTTAAACCATATCACATGAGTTCCAATACTCATTTGGTTTACAAGACCTTATTCTGTCCGATCTTCCGATTTAGGTGTCGATTTATTTACTAGTGATTCGATTATTAGGTGCTGCTTGAGTTTCCTTGGTTTGATTGAGCTTATTGAGTTCTTAGATTGAGGATACTTTGCACTTCGATGTGAGTACATAGTTCCCCTATTTTACTGTTTTCAATTGTTTTGGGGTGATTCATATGTATTAAACGATTTCGAGGTTTAAACGATGGTTTCAAAAATGATTTAAATGGTATATATTAAACTAATAATGATTTCGATAATGTGAACGAACTTGTTGGTTATAGTTACATAACGAATGACATTCATTAATTTTGGCCGAACCGACCAGTACTAGGTTATGGTACCATAGGATCTGACAAATCCCGTTATCAGACTACACCCATGGTTATGTGTGGGGGTTATGTAGGTAACGACCGAATCTGATGATTGTTAACTTACCCTTTGGTGGTTTGTTAATGCGAGAAACGAGATAGACGAGTCATGAAGGTTTAAATGTTATTAGCGAGATGACCATAAGTAGTTTCACAGTTAAAACAAAAATGATTTTGGGACGAGATGTTAGGAAACTTTATTTGTAAGTATTGAAGAAAATCACAATCAACTAGATCTATGAAGAGATCACAATCCTGAAGATCACAAACAAGAACAAGAAGATCAGATGGGACAATTGAAATGCACAGCATCTACTTCAAGGAATCACAAGTTGATCAAGAGCTGAATTGGATTATCAAAGAAGGTCATTTCTGATGGATCTGATGATATTTCTGATGTAATATCATCAGTTTCTGACGATTCTGATCATCAGGATTTTTCTGATGATTTGTTCATCAGAATTTCTGATGAAGTGGTTTATCAGAATTCTGATGAAGTACCCCACTTGTCTGAAATTGGCTCTATCCTGCCACAATTACCGAAGCAAGTTGACATTATTGGATATCATGATGAAAAAGGCAACTTGAACGTTGGATTCAATGAATATGTCAATTGGCCACTTTTTGTAGGACTTATTGCATGAATAAACTATTGTTTATTCATGCACCCAGCCTTCTATAAATAGAAGGTTCAACCAGGAGAAGCAAAGTGAGTTTGAAGCTTATCATTCATACACACATCAAAACTCCATTGCCCTCTCACCCATAGAATTCAAGATTCATTTATACTAGATAATAATCTTACAATTACCTTGTAAACCATTTTGTTTCAAAGTGATATAAACTTGATAATTCTGTAGGTCTTGTTTCTTGAAAGTCTGATTTCCATTTCCGCACATCTTTTTTCACATCTGCTGAAATCACTTGCCATATTACATGAAAAGAAGTTGTTTTAAGGCCATACCGGGTCCAACAATTGGTATCAGAGCAGATTGAATAAACTATTTTCAAACGATCAATCGCTCATCTTCTTTTCTCTAAATATGGCCAGCTTTCAATCCTGGAATAATGCTTTTAACATTGGTTCTATGTCCAAATCTCCGACCCTGGTCAGAGAGGAATACCCCCAATGGAAAATCAGGATGGTCAATTTCCTTAATGGTCATGACCGAGCTCTGTTTCAATCCATTGAAAGGGGTCCACATATACCAATGACTGTTATACCAGCTATTCCAGCAACTGACCAATCACCTGCTATCCCTGCCTCCCAAGCTCCCAAAAGTGAAATACTTTGGAGTGAGGAAGACAAGGAAAAGGTGGTTGGGGATGAAAGGGCAAAGTCACTTTTAATAATGGCCATCCCCAATGACATATTTTCACAAGTTGATGCATGTGCATCAGCTAAGGAAATATGGGATCAGTTGGAAAATCTTTGTGAAGGAGGAGAAAGGATGAGAAGAAACAAGAGAACAAATAATGTCTCATCTTATGAAAGGTTTAAAAGTTTGCCAAATGAAAGATTAAATGATACATATCAAAGATTTACAAAACTTTTAAACGAGCTAAAGAAATTTGGAATAACAAAGTCAAATGATAAAAGAAACATAAAATTTCTTGATGCCCTTCCTAGAGAATGGAGAAGTCTAACCATGACTTTATCATCAACCTTAGAACTAGGAAACATGAGTCTTCATGACTTATACATCATCTTGGTCCCCAGAGAGGAAGAAATATTTGAAGAAACCATTCAAAGAGGGGGATCTTTAGCTCTTATCTCAAACTCACAAAGACCAATACCCACCAATGATCCACAACCATCAAGCAGCCAAAGTTTTGAAGTTTCTGATACTTCATCAGATTTTTCAGCTTTTGCTGAGGCAATAGCACTGCTCACCAAAACATTTGAGTAGAGGTTGAGAGGAGGTAGCCAGAGATACCAGAGGAGTGACAGAGGAAGGATGGATGGAAGATCTAAAGAAGAGGTTAGATCTAAGGATAAAGGGAAGGCTGGAGTTGTGTGTTACAAGTGCAAGCAGAGAGGTCATTATGCATCAGAATGCAAGACCAAAAAGCTGAAGGATGTTGCCTATTATGAAAAAAAGCTTGAAGAAGCAAAGAAGCAGCAACAAGTAAGCTTAATCGCTGGAATAGATACATGGTTATCTGATGATTCTTCTAATGATGAAGAAGAAGAATTGGCAAATTTCTGCCTCATGGCACTTTCTGAAGGTCTACCAGAAACTTCAGAACAAAAGGTAAATTTAGACAATCTTGATTTTGAACACAAGTTAAACAAGCTCATGTCAAATTTTCTAAATCTGCAAGAAAAACATCAATCAGATATTAGAAAATCTGATGAGTTGCAAAGGACTTTGAATAAAATCATTCTTGAAAACCAACTTCTTATAGAGGATAGTTTAGATCAAAGAGCTAAAATTGAGTTTTATGAAAATGAAAGAAAAGATCTTTACAAGAAAATCAATGACAAAGAAATCAATGTAAGAGGTTTTCAACAAGCCAAAGAGTTAATAAATTCTATTGAGTCCACACCTAAGAACAAAGGAGAGGGTTTAGGTTATACAAGATCAAATGGAAATAAACCCACTGTTTTTGTAAAAGCAACTCATCAGAATTCTGATAAATTTTCATCAGAATCAGAATCTGAATCTTGCAAAACAACCTGTTCTGAATACTCTTTTGAAAAACCAAACTTCAAAACAAACAAAAGTGAATGCAGTCAAGAATCTGTAAAGACTCCAGAAGCAGTTCACTCATCTTTTCAAAATTATCCACTCATTCCATCACAAGAAGAAATATCAGAAAATTCTGATAACTCTTGTATGTGTGTTGACATACTGAAGCTTGTTCAACACCATCTTCAAAAGTAAAATGTAAAATCTGTTAATGGCTCAGCATATAACAAAGTTTCTGATGCAAAACCAAGAAGAAGAAATAAAATTATTAGGATTCCATCATAAACAATACCCAAGCATGCCTGGGTACCAAAAACCCTCTAATCATTTCATTTCAGGACCATCATGTGCAGCATATCTGGTACTGCGACTCAGGAAGCTCCAAGCACATGACTGAGGACAGGAGCTTACTCAGCAACTTTGTTTCAAAACTGGGTAGAATGGTAAACTTTGGAAATGGAGTGAAAGGAAGGATCATGGGATATGGATGCATAAGGTATGGATGTTTGACCATAGAGAAAGTAGCCTATGTTGAAGGCTTAAAGTATAACTTGCTGAGCTGTGGTCAATTCTGTGACAAAGGTTTTCAGGTAACCTTTTTACCAGAAAAATGCTTGTTAATAGGTATAGATGATAATAAAATCTATTTAAGTGGGAAAAGAATAAGAAAATCAATTTACTATTTTGACTTCAAAGAAGAAAGTGAACATCCAAAACTATGTTTATTTTCAAAAATCAACAAAGGTAGTAGTTGGTTATGGCACAAAAGGCTATCCCACTTAAATTTCAAAAACCTAAGCAAACTAGCAAGCAAAGGTCTGGTAAAAGGATTACCTTTGATATCCTCAAAGAAGGATAAAATTTGTGAGGCATGTGAGATGGGTAAATCCAAGAGAAGCTCACATAAATCAATTTCTGAGTCTTCTATTACACAAAATTTTGAACTTTTACACATGGATTTGTGTGGACCCATAAGTACAGAAAGTTTTTCTGGAAAGAAATACATACTAGTAATAGTAGATGACTTTTCCAGGTACACATGGGTAGAATTTTTGAGAAAGAAAAGTGAAACTTCTGATCTGATCATTAATTTTATCAAGAAAATTGAAAATCTGTTAAAACTAATAGTAAGAAGGATCAGATCAGACAATGGAATAGAGTTTAAGAATGCAAAAATTGAGAATTTCCTTGTGAGTAAAGGAATTTCTCATGATTTTTCTGCTCCCAGAACACCCCAACAGAATGGGGTGGTTGAAAGAAGAAATAGGACCTTGGTAGAAGCTGCCAGAACCATGCTTGCTTATGCTAAATTGCCCACTCACTTTTGGGCAGAAGCTATAGCAAATGCATGCTTTACCCAAAACAGAACCATTATCAACAAAAGGCACAACAAAACACCTTACAACATTATCAATGGAAGAATTCCAAGTATAAAATTTTTGCATACATTTGGTTGTAGATGTTTTGTTTTCAATGATTTTGAAAGCCTTGAAAAATTTGACAGAAAAGCAGAAAAAGGTATTTTTCTTGGTTACTCTTTGGCATCAAAAGCATATAGAATTTTTATTCTCAACACAAGAACAATCAGAGAAAGTCTGTATGTTTCATTTGATGACTCATCAGAAACAGAAGTTTCTGATGAATACATGAAAGAAATAAATTTTTCTGATAAACAAGAAAAGTATGAACATCTCTTTGAAATGATAAATGAAGATTTCCTAGAACATGATAAATCTCTCAATAATAAATCAAAAGATTCTTCATGTACTAACTCTGCAGAACAAAGGTGTAGTACATCAGAAGCTCAGAATTCTGATACCTTACACACAATTGAAGCACCTGTTCAGGGGGAAACTTCAAATCCATCAGAACCAACAACTTTCCACAACAAGTTAAGATGGATCAAAGGACATGTTCATTCTGACATCATTGGCAATCCTGCAGATGGTGTCAGAACAAGATCTGCAACTGCACATGAGTGTGCATTTTTCGGGTTCTTAAGCAAGGTAGAACCCAAATCTGTCAAAGAAGCTCTAAGTGACCCAGACTGGATCCAAGCTATGCAAGAAGAGCTTGATCAGTTTGAAAGGAGCAAGGTATGGGATCTGGTACCCAAGCCAAAAGACAAAACTGTCATTGGCTCAAAATGGGTATTCAGGAATAAATCTGATGAGAATGGCATAATCACCAGGAACAAAGCAAGGTTAGTGGTCAAGGGTTACTGTCAACAAGAAGGTATTGATTATGCGAAACTTTTGCACCAGTAGCTAGATTAGAAGCTGTAAGAATTTTTCTTGCTTATGCAGCATCCAAGGATTTTAAAGTTTATCAAATGGATGTAAAATCATCTTTTCTGAATGGTAAAATTGAGGAAGAAGTTTATGTGCAACAACCAGAAGGCTTTGTTGATCCAAAATTTCAAAATCATGTTTACAGATTAAACAAAGCCTTGTATGGGTTGAAGCAAGCTCCTAGAGCCTGGTATGAAACTTTATCAAACTTCTTACTCAATTCTGGGTTTACCAAAGGTACTATTGACACCACACTTTTCCTCAAAACACACAAAGGTCATACTTTGCTGGTCCAAATATATGTTGATGACATTATATTTGGGTCAACAAATGAAAAATATTGTAAAAAGTTTCAAAAATTGATGACCAGCCACTTTGAAATGAGTATGATGGGTGAGTTAACCTTTTTCTTAGGGTTACAAGTTAAACAAAGAATTGATGGAATATTTTTTAGTCAATCAAAATATGTGAAAACAATTCTACAAAAATACTCACTTGAAAACTGCTCTGTTTCAAAAACTCCCATGGCAACAGGGAACAAGTTAGATTCTGACAAAGATGGAATTAGTATAGATATTAAAACCTACAGAGGAATGATAGGATCACTGCTATATTTAACTGCAAGCAGACCAGATATCATGTTTGCAACATGCTTTCTGGCCAGATATCAATGTGATCCCAAAGAATCCCATCTAAAAGCTGTAAAAAGGGTTTTCAAATATCTTAAAGGCACTTCTGAACTTGGTCTCTGGTATCCTAAGGATACAAACATTGAATTAATTGCATACACAGATGCAGATTATGCAGGGTACAAAATTGACAGGAAAAGCACATTTGGTGCCTGTCAACTCTTGGGAGAAAAATTGGTATGTTGGGCAAGCAAGAAACAAAACTGTGTTGCCACATCAACAGCAGAATCAGAATACGTAGCAGCAGCAAGTTGCTGTTCACACGTGCTGTGGATGCAAACTCAACTTTGACATTATGGAGTAACTCTGACAAGAATACCTATTCTATGTGACTCAAAGACTGCTATTGCAATAACAGAAAATCCAGTTCATCACTCAAGAACCAAACACATAGATGTCAGATATCACTTCATAAAAGATCATGTGGAGAAAGGTAACATTGAAATGTATTTTGTACCAACTGAAAACCAAATTGCTGATATCTTTACAAAGCCTCTTGATGAAAAGAGACACAATTTTTTGATCAGCAAACTTGGGATGGTTAATCTAAATGATGAAGATTTTTCAGAAAAGACAAGGACACAAATTGAAAACCAAATTGATGATTATCAAAGCTCTGATAATCAAAGAACAAATCAACTGGTTTCTGACAAAGCAATCCATCAATCTGATGGAACATCAGAAAATCTGACGGATCATCAATAAATGATGATCTATCAGAAAATCTGAAGGAATATCAGAATATCTGGTGAAATCACCAAAAGTTCTGATATAAAATCAGAAACCAGGTTGAAACATCAGAATAATTTGTAATCATCATAACCTTCCATCTTCATAATTTGCATATCCCACACACACACAAATTGTATATATTTATATTTGTATATATTTTGTTTTTGTTTTTTTTTTCTTTCTTTTCTCTTTCTTATTAAAAAAAACAAAAAGGGGGAAAAGTAACATGCATACTGATGAAATTCCATACAGCTGAGAAAACCAACCGTCTCAATTTTTTTTCAGAATATTGGATTTTATTTTTTACTACCATTGCATGCAACGTCATTTTTTCATAAGAAACTTAAGTGACACGTAGGCACTAGAATGATTAGGAGTTATGAGAGTAGCCGCCTAGTCATTAAATGCTTACTCACACATGGGGCTTTGTAGACTGTCACATACACTGTTACATTCACTGTTACATTCACCGCAACAGATATCGTCTTAATTGAAGAGATGAGAATAATTTTTTTTTGGCTGTTAATATCATTTATGAAGAACTATCACTTTCATCTATAAATATTAACAACCTGAAAGGAAATTACTTCACATCAAAATCATCTCTTCAAGAACCCTTCGACATAATTTTTCTTATCATAAAATGGGTCGCCCAAAATTGATGAAAGCTACTCAATTCCCTCTCCCATTTCACAGACTTCATAATCTTAGATTAAGATCCAACTGGGAAGGACCTGCATGGGAGGACTGCAGGTTTGTGTACAATATGATCATGCGAAGTCCTTTGGGATTTGCTGTATCATCACATGTCACCATTTATCCAGAACTTCTCCAAGAGTTCTGGTGGAACTCTGTAATCATTTTTAGTGGTACTTCCATGTGGATTGAGAGTGAGGTTATGGGGGTAAAAATTACCCTAAACGAGGAAATAATCAGAAATGTCCTCAAACTGGGTAATGATCATGAAACCCAATATCTGGATAAGGCAGATGTGCAACAGACCTTGACTGAAATGGGCTATCTTACAAACAACTCGTCAAGGGCTGTTAGCAAATCTGGGTTTATACCACCTTTCCAGTTTTTGGTAACACAGCTAAGTGTCTGCTTCTCCAAGAAGATTGGACACTTCAACAAGCTGTCTCATAAGATGATGGAAGTGGTTCATGCTGTTGTACAGGAAAAACCCTACAACTATGCTAAGTTTCTCATGAGAGACCTAGAAGCAAACATCCACGACCGTCAACCTTTTCTGATCTACCCTCGATTCGTAACCAAGGTGATCACAAGTCAGCTGGACTTCGGAGGAGTGAGAAGCTGCTATCCAAGGGCCGAGCTGGTACTTCAAGAAAACATTAGTGAAGCCACCCCGACGCCATCAACGAATCACACCGGCCCGCCTAGTAGGGGGTCTACTGCGTAGCTGATCCGGGTCACTTAGTAGGTTCAACACGTTGATGACACGTGTCGGCTCAAGGGTTCGCCGCGTTGTTGGGCTGTCGCGCTCCGCGTAGACCCTTATGTGGTCTTATGCGGCCCGCGAGCGATATAAAATTTTTGTTTTTATTTTATTTTTAATGCTATATCATATTTTTGGCTCGGTTTTCACATACGGGGTGTATTTTCGGACATATAGGGGTATTTTAAAATATATTAGGGCGTCGGAAAAATTCAGGAGGGTTGTTATAGTATGCACGGACCAACATACATGCGGATGGATCATTTGGTACGGACTGACTTATGCGCGGATGGACATTACTCAAACCCTAGAAGTGCGCTTGGTTAATGTGGATCAACATATGTTGATCCGTGCAGACCTACTCCTCTTTTTAACACACACATACATTTCATAACATAGTCTTGTCTCATTTTTTAGCTACGATACGTGATTGACGGGAGCGATAGACATATGCACTCACAGACTCCCCCTTAGATATTGTTTCACTCAATCTCGTAGCTAGTCTTCATCTACTCTGAGTCTTCACAAATCTATGACACTTCAGAAACATAGAATCCCCTTTACGTCTCTGACTCATCAGCTCCCCCTTTCATCAGATTCTTTCTCCAGGCTCCCCCTTGCTTTGAGCTTTTAGGATCTCAACCTAGCTCTCTAAAAATTTGACAATACAAACACTTGTAAGAATAAATTTCAATTTCAGAATCAGAAACCTGGCTATCTCTAAACTTGATATGTCAATTAAAACTTATTTGAGATTTCAAGGATTAAAAACTTGGCTTTGAGCACAGATATTTGACAGTTAAATTTCTAGGATTACCCGACTCTACTCCCCCTATCAAATAGCTTTATATTTGACGTTAAAGCATCAAATCTTCACAACCCTCGTAGATAATCAAGTTCAACTTAATGACCTTGATTTATTTGATAATCAACCAAATCCAAATTAATGAATTTGGAGACAATTACAAACTGTTTTTGAATTTTCATTTAAAAACCTCAAGTTTCAAATTAATGAACTTGTTATTTTTCTGAGACATATTCAGCATACTTAGATTTTGAAACTTAGCTTTCCAATATCGGTTGTCGAAACATAAGGTGAAATAAAATCTTTTTGCATTTTACAAAGTTTATGCTAAAACACTATGAAAATCTTTTTGTAATTTTTCTGTAATGAAATGCAACAATGAAATATTTACAGACATATTTTTGTTGAGTTTGTATCAGAGGATCATATCAGTTTATAACAAATCACAAGCACCGTTGATCTATATAAACTTTAAGTTTTAAACGATTCACTTAGATTGTTAGTATACTGATCCATTAAAATTTTTACACAAACTTTAATTGATTCAAGATACGAGATTAGTGTTTTAAGAACTTAACTTATTCGTGTGTCCCACCTCAGAATATACTCACGTATCAAGATTCCCTAGATTCAGTCTTACAGGTGAATATACCTAAATGATATATGTCTTTGGGTTAGTGTGAGGCCTTGAAAGCTCAGGTTAGAACTTCCGTTCAGTCAAAGAGATGAAGGCTCGACATAAGGTGTGTTCCACTTAGGAATCTTCTTTACAACTGCATTTGATATATATCTTTCGATATTTTCTCAATTTTTATGCAGAGGGAAAGTTTTAAGCGCAAAAGCATTATATGAGGTCTAGGCCATTGCTGACTCAAAAATCAAAAGACCAAGTATAATACCCCAGATATCAATAAGTATAAAGACCTAATATCTCAGAATCAGGCAATCTCTCAAACAAAATTTCTGAGTACTAAGTCCATATATCCGAGAGATGTTCCCCACGAGATAAGAAAGTTATTGATTTTAAGTTTATATCTCGAAATCAATTTACTACTTGAGTATAAAGCTACTGTCACATCATAAGTGAGACCGTTTATCACATTTAAACTTTCCAATATAGCATGATGTGACTGTTTTACTGATGTACTATCATTTCCTCTTTTACACAAAACTCTTTTTGAATTTTCTCATATTTTTTACTTTTTCAAATTTTCAAACGTTTTTGTATTTTTCAAATTCTTACTCCCCCCTTAAATCTAAAACATTTTAAAGAAAATTTGACAATTGATGTAAATAGGTTCATCTCGCCACCCATTTTCTGCTTCACATTCTATGTTTTGTTTAAGCACCCACATTGATATTAAACATTTTGAACCAATTTTTTCAAACTGTTTTATTATGTTTTTTTTGCCGTGAGGGTTTCGGCGTATTCCTTAAAAAAATTATTTTAACAATTGAAAAACAAACAATTTTTTTTTTCATTAATCACTTTTTCATTTTTTTTTATTTATTATTATTAACCAACATTCACTGGATTCAATCACAGAGATCTTCCTCCTATGCCAGGCTGCTCCGCTGTCCATGTTGATGTTCGGTTGAGCTCTGTGTAACACTCCGATCGCGTAGTACAACAAACCACGGCGAAAACATCAGGGAGTCACGTTACAGGAATTGTTTAACAACACATGGTATTTAAAGTTTTGTATTATCAGGATAATTGTCACATTGTCTGGGATCAAACAGAGAACAGAATACATATAAATTGTCTCTCATGTTTTGAAGTCACTAAGGCCCGCATCCATCTTATGTGAAGTAAGCAATCAATCATCAAACAATAATTCTTAAAAGATATGTGAAAAAACAGTTAGCAAAGAAAGCTGGTGAGTACATAGGTTTTGCGTGTCAAATTCATGGCCTTGAATTCATATTGCAATACCTCGTCCAACCTTGAGATTCGATGAGTGTGAACCTTGAAATCAAAAAGTGTTTGATATTGCAATAACGTTTTACCAACTTTACAAGTTGGTATTAGTAAAACAAAACCTTGTTGCCATGACTCTTGACTGAAAACTTTTGTTTTGTAAAACCGAGTGATAATTCGATTTAAAGGAAAAAAATATATGGTTTATATATTTAAGTGAAAATCATTGCGTGACATTGTTAAAAACCATTTGTCCTTGTTATAAACCAATCGTCCATTGTACGTGTTATAAACCATTGTACGTGTCATCAAACAATCGTCCGGGACATGAATAAATCGTCCGTGTTTTAATTGTGAAAAACTTTTGGTCGTTCTTTAATGAATACATTCAAACCTGTGTAACTCGACTATACTACTCATGGGGTGTCTTTAATAGACCCTGAAAGGTCTCTTTAACAAGACTAACAAATCAACAAATGATTTGTTAATCGAAAACAGTTTATGTCGTTCCCCAAACTACCCACCAAATCCAGTGAATAGCCTAGTAACGGGATTGTCGATCCTATGGTACCATAACATACTACTGGTCGGCTTGATCAAAGCTAATGAATGTTATTCATGTTATGGATAACGTACCAACAATATCGTTCTCATCATTGAAATCTTCGTGTTTTATATAAACCATAAACTTTGTATTTTGAAAACTTGAAAACGTTTTAGCATATACAAGTCACCCCAAAACATTTAGAAAGCATAAACGAGGAGAGCTATGTACTCACTTGGGATTGCAAAGAGTCCTCGAATCAAGTGAAATAACAAGGCTTCAAGCATGTCCTAATGTGTCGGATACTATGTTAGAGTAATGGTACATAAATCGGGGAAATCGGATAGAATGAGGTCTTGTAAACCAAATGAGTGTTGGAACTCATATGAAATGGTTTAACAAACTCAACATTCTGATTTGGAAAGAATCCTAAGTGCTTTTGACCCGTTATGACTCCTTAAGTTAGTTTATGCTACTTTAACGTGTCATTTGCGTAAACGTGTGTTCATATGGTTAAACATGTCCTATGATAAGTCTTAAATGCCCAAACATGTTTGAAAATGTTATACATCAGTTTGTATGTCAAAAAGTTGGTTACATATGCTTAAAATGGATTTATGTGCAAAAGGGCATTTTGGTCATTTTTAGGCATATAATAATCGACATATCATAACACTAACCAAACGACGTGACCATAAGGTATAACCACAGGAGATTATTCCCTATACATCTATGGTCACCTACATGTGTTTGGTCGGATCCTAAGATCGACCAAACGGGTCGGATTCGAAAGTCAAAGCGGTGGTCAAACCGCTCGACTTACGACCCTAAATAAGCACTAAACTAGAAGTGACGAGTTAGACATGTCAAAAAATGTCTAACTAGGTTATAAAACTGATTTGGTATCAAAACTTAGTGTTTTGATACCCGAAAACGGTTTCGTCGTAAAATGCACAAAATGTGCATTTTTGACCGAAACTTCGACTCGTCACTTCGACTAGTAAACGTGGTAATTGATGTGTGCAAAATGTAACGTATAAATTACATCAAATGAGGCATAAAACTAACCATTTTTTAGTACTAATGTTGGAAAAAGCATGTTTTTATCTTCCTTTTGAATTTACAGGACCAAATAAGCTTAAAAGAACAAAAGGAACAAATAAGCAGCCAAATACCAACATAATTACAAGAAGAGGGAATAACGTGACATGCCTGACCCCTCGACAACATCTCCGAAAGCAAAAACAAGAAGGCGGAAGTTGACCATGGGGTTCTGCCCAGCTCACCATGGGGCGTGCCCAGCTCACCACGGGGCGTGGTCAGCCCTGACACAAGAAGACAAAACCTGTAGAAGCTTCTTCGCCCACCATGGGGCCATACCCAGCTCAGCACGGGGCATGGTCAACGTAAAGATACGCAGAATCTTGTCAAATCTTGATAGTACATATACGGTACCGACCACGGGGCCGTGCCTGCTGAACACGGGGTCGTGTTGGGCCCTCTGCTGACACTTGCAATTAATGAAGGAAGAGAAAATGCTAACCACTGGGCCGTGCCCAGCGGGCACGGGGCCATGGCCAGAGTTCTGTATTGGCTATAAAGGGGGGTGCTTAGTTCACTTCAAAGGCATCCATTGGCAAACCACTACTCTCCCACTTTTCCACCACTCCACCACCACTACACCACCAACACCCACCACCACCATCATCCATCATCCACCTTTAGAGTTTGTAGTAGTCTCGGGATCCAAGATTGATAGTAAGAGTTCTTGCCAATCAAAGGCCATGTTTGGCTATGCCTCTTACATCACTTGGTGAAGACAAGTCTTTTATGTATTATTTTTTATTTTTAATCTTTCGGCACTTTTCATTTGGTTTTGTATTAATGCCTTTAATAACTAGTTTCTTATGTTGAAGGTGAATTTTCATTACCATTTGTCCGTTGTGTCTTGGCATTACTTTACTGTCTATATAAAGTAAAAGATTTACACCATTCATGTCTCTACGGTCTATATAAAGGCATGTTGGCTACCTGGTCAGGGGTTAAGGGAATGGTTTAGTAAGGTTCTTGCCTTGTTCAGTGTATAGATCTTGCAAGGACCTGGGTCAAGCTTACTAAGACCTCCTTCAATACCCACTGGTATTGGATGGCGGGGGTGCGAATAGCTTGATCCCCTTATATGTAAACTACTATTAATAT
Organism: Helianthus tuberosus; assembly: GCA_030545235.1. Lineage (NCBI taxonomy): Eukaryota > Viridiplantae > Streptophyta > Magnoliopsida > Asterales > Asteraceae > Helianthus > Helianthus tuberosus. The sequence continues at coordinate 60,451,519 of CM060432.1, read as the reverse complement.
ATTAAACCAGCTACTTGGGATTGTATCACTACTGACTCAAACCACTTAGCCGAAGATAACTTAATTAATTATCTTCAATATTCCGACCCTTTGGGATTGCATCCTTGCTGACTCAAACCACTGGGTTGAGGGTAACGTCACCTTCAAAAGAGGGGCCTACTACTATAACTAAGATAATCTCTTAAAAAGTCCGAAAGTGCAAAAATCATCAAAGGATACATTAAAGACGAGTCGGATCCAAGTGATTCATCTTGCTATCTGTTTTTATTTTATTTTTATTTCTGCATTTTTAGTTTTTAATTTTAATGTTTAAAATCTTTTCTCAAAAATTTTAGATTGATTAGACGTTGAGGATAAACCGGTACTAAAAGCTCTTGTGTCCTTGGACGACCTCGGTATCTTCCCAACGCTATACTACACTCACGATGGGTGCACTTACCCAAGTGTGTGTCTAGTGTTAGTAGAATATCGTGTTTTATAAATTTAAAACTTGATTAATGTGTAAAACGGGCTTAAAATATCAATAAAAACATATCACGCTTTGCACACACCAAGTTTTTGGCGCCGCTGCCGGGGACACAAGGATTTTAAGAAAGTTTAAAATCGACGGCCTAATCATTTTTCAAAAACCTTTTTAAAACTGCGCGCACATCTTTACATTTTTAGGAACTTTTTGCATTACAGTAGTCTGAACACGGGGCCGTGCTCACTGAACATGCCCCCGTGCTGAACTAAACCAGTAATAAATTTTTAAAACGCCCAGTTACAGATCCTGACCATGGGTCGTGCTCGCTGAACACGGGGTCGTGGTGAGTCTCTGTTTCCTTTTTTATTTTGTTTTCTGGTCCCGAGACTCTTTTGTGGTCTGCTGAGTGATTCTTATGGATCAATACTCAGGAGGTTACAATTTCAACTATGAAGAGGATGATTATGAAGAAGAGTATTGTACCATTTGCGGTAATCCTCATTCGGTTATTGTGACCTCTTCGAACCATCTACTTCGTATACATACCATGAGGAGCCTAGGTACGAGCCAACCACTTCATAGACGTACTATGAAGAGCCAATGTATGAACCTTCTCCCTCATACTCATATCTTGAAGAACCAAGGTATGAATCGTCTCCATCATATACTTACTATGAGGAACAATGGTGTAAACCACCTACCTCATATGGGTATTATGAAGAACCAAGGTATGAACCTTCTCCATCATATACTTACTATGAGGAACCATGGTGTGAACCACCTACCTCATATTAGTATTATGAGGGACCAAGGATTGAACTTCCGCACTCAAGCTTTTGGGATACTTATCCCGCTCACTTTGACGAACCACCAACTATCCTCCCCGTAGCCGAAAGAATAATAGAACACCTCAAAACTATCAAACGCTTTATAAAAGAATCCCGCGCATGGGAAGAGGAATGCCGCGCAAGGGAAGAGGTAGTTTGCACTAAAGAGGTAATAGTAGAAGAGGTAAAAATGGAAGAACAAGTAAGTGAAAAACCGACGCATGAACCAAACAACGAAAAAGGTAAGTCCGACAACGCAAATTTTCAAAAAGAGTCTAATTTTCAAGAAATTAATCTCTTAACACCTTCATTCGAAAACCATTGTTTGGTACCTACTCATGCTAAGTTTTTAAAAGAGTTAAACACTAACACTAAAATTGACGAAACGGTAAGCATTAAGTTAACAAATGATCAAACTATGCTAATAAAAGATGATCCTTTTGAAATTAACATTACACCGGTTCCATGTTTTTTTCAAAACACCTTTATTAGTAATATTACAATCGATAAAGATCTTTGTGTTAATATAATGCCAAACTACATTTTCGAAAAATTATGTATTAGTGGTTTTTCTCCACTTCAAATACCCATTTTTCTTTCTAATCGAAAAATAATAAAATCAATGGGAGTAGTTGAGGATGTGTTAGTGCAAGCAAATCAAACGGTAGTCCCAACCGACTTCGTCATTCTTGATGATGCTCCACTTGTGTTGGGACAACCTTTTCTAAAAACCCATAAAGCATTGATCAATCGGAAGCAAAACAACCTACCCATTCAATTAGGGGCCTATAAAAGGTATGTCGATCTTGAACACTCAATGAAATATCCAATTGGCAATGACGACCCCCTAATTGAAGATGAGCCAGAACCACCCAATAAGGTGGGTCTAGCCAAGGACCCTTATAAACGTGGCGCACCACGGAGGCATTCCGCGGAACAATCCTTACTTTTAGATTAGTTTAACTTTTATGTTTTCTAGTTTAGTCTTACTTTTCAGGAATAAATCACACTCAAAAAGGTGGATATTGCCAAAGGGACGTTAAAACCGCACCCCATGCATGAAAACAGAGCCGTCCGTCAACTTTTCCATCATTTCAGCATGTGCAGCACGGGGCCGTGGCCACCCAACACGCCCCCGTGCCCAGGGTTCTGCAGAAAAATTTTCTAACAGGTAACTGACCACGGGCCGTGTCCACTGGGCACACCCCGTGGTCAATCTTCTATAACTTGTTGTTACTGGTAGTCTGACCACGGGGTCGTGCTTAGCCCACCACACCCCGTGTTCAGCTGCCCAGTAACATATATGTTTTTAACCGACTTTTACACATTTTAATCAACCGAAAAACTTATTTTTGGACACATTGAGGACAGTGTGTAATTTAAGTGTGGGGGGATGCTAAAACCTTGAATCTTGCAATTCCTAATAACAAGCCTTACACAAAACTCTATTGGAACTGCTAATCACCCAAAATTTTTTCAAATTTTTTTCATTTTTTCTTACTTGTATTGGTTTAATTCGGGAATAAAAGTTCTAAAAGGGTTATATTTTTATAAATTTAAAACCGATTGCGTCGTGATAAAAAGAACCAAATAAGAAAATTATGAAAAGGCATGACAAATCTAATTAAAATTTGATTATATATACTTGATCACATTATAAACCCATTCCCACAACAAGTGAGTTTTGTGCCTTATTGAGCATACATGCATATATCTTTAAACTAAATGCTCATTTTTTGTGTCTTGTGTGAATAACCGCTTGGTTCTTACGACTCTAGAACTTGCCACGATGATACATTCCCGGTCCTTACCAACTTGAACCCAAGTAAGTAAATGATGGAGGCATTAGGACTAACCCATTTTCCTTTCAAAACCATTGTTTTTCATCTTTTTATCACCTACCCAAAATCCCCCTAGTTAACCCCTTTGAGCCTAAACCTTTTCGTTTAAAAACCCACAAAACAAACACCCTTTACCCACCAAAACCATTTTCTTTTCAAACCCCTTTTATTTTAGTAAAAAGCTCGGTTATCTTGTGACCAAAAAAAAGAGAGAGAATTTTGCAATAACCAAACAAGTTCATTAAAAATCTTGTTTGAATATGCTTAGTTTGAATAAATGTCAAAAAATAAATAAAAAGGTTCACGACAACCAACGCTTTTTACGCTTTTCGCCATTTTACTAACCACCAACCAAAAACCACATACCCTTAGCCCAAGCCTAACCCTTCCTTAAGTCCTCTTGATATTTACGAAGGTTTTTAGTTAAAAGGAGGAGGTTTGATCGCTTGGCAAGCATATGGTAGAAGTAAATTCCATGCCGGTCTCGAGTGCTTCACCAAAATACATCTTTGGCCAAGTGTTGAGTGATCTCCCGTGAAGTATGTGAACTTGTATATAAATGGAATTATAAAAAGGCATGTTATGCCCAAATAAGTAATTCTTCTTATAAATCATTCAACATAAATCATGACGAATAGGATTGTAAATAAAATAAAAATAAAACTCAATAAAGATCTTGGATTCCCGACACTCAAGATGAGCCCAAAAACTTCTCCTCTACCTCTTCCATTTGGGTGTGTAACCCACATATTAAAGAGTTTTGCTTGAGGACAAGCAAAGATTCAAGTGTGGGGGTATTTGATGTGTGCAAAATGTAACATATAAATTACATCAAATGAGCCATAAAACTAACCCTTTTTAGTACTAATGTTGGAAAAAACGTGTTTTTGTCTTCCTTTTGAACTTACAGGACCAAAGGAGCTTAAAAGAACAAAAGGAACAATTAATCAGCCAAATACCAAAATAATTACAAGAAGAAGGAATAACGTGACATGTCTGACCTCTCGACAGCATCTCCCAAAGCAAAAACAAGAAGGCAGAAGCTGACCACGGGGTTGTGCCCAGCTCACCACGGGGTGTGCCTAGTTCACCACGGGGCGTGGTCAGCTCACCACGGGGCGTGGTCAGCTCTCCACGGGGCATGGTCAGCCCTGACACAAGAAGACAAAACCTGTAGAAGCTTCTACGCCCACCACGGGGTCGTGCCCAGCTCAGCACGGGGTGTGGTCAATGCAAAGATACGCAGAATCTTGCCAAATCTTGATAATATAGATACGATACTGACCACGTGGCCGTGTCCGCTGAACACGGGGCCGTGTTAGGCCCTCTGCTGACACTTGCAATTAATGAAGGAAGAGAAAATGCTGACCACGAGGCCGTGACCAGCTGGCACGGGGCCGTGGCCATAGTTCTATACTAGCTTTAAAAGGGGGTGCTTGGTTCACTTCAAAGGCATCACTTGGCAAACCACTACTCTCCCACTTTGCCACCACTACACCACCAACACCCACCACCATCATCCATCATCCATCTTTAGAGTGTGTATTAGTCTCGGGATCCAACATTGATAGTAAGAGTTCTTGCCAATCAAGGGCCATGTTTGTCTAAGCCTCTTACATCACTTGGTGAAGACAAGTCTTTTATGTATTACTTTTGATTTGTAATCTTTCGGCACTTTTTATTTGGTTTTGTATTAATGACTTTAATAACTAGTTTCTTATGTTGAAGGTGAACTTTATTTATCATTTGTCTGCGGTGTCTTGGCATTACTTTACTGTCTATATAAAGTAAAAGATTTACACCATTCATATCTCTACGGTCTATATAGAGGCATGTTGGCTACCTGGTTGGGGGTTAAGGAAATGGTTTAGTAAGGTTCTTGCCTTGTTCAATGTATAGATCCTGCAAGGACCTGGGTTAAGCTTACTAGGACCTCCTTCAATACCCACTGGTATTGGATTGCGGGGGTGCAAATAGCTTGATCCCCTCATATGTAAACTACTATATAATACATTAAACCGACTACTTGGGATTGTATCCCTGCTGACTCAAACCACTTAGCCGAGGGTAACGTCACCTTCAAAAGAGGGGCCTACCACTTTTCGGATTAATAACTTAATTAATTATCTTTTAATATTCCGACCCTTTGGGATTGTATCCTTGCTGACTCAAACCACTGGGTTGAGGGTAACGTCACCTTCAAAAGAGAGGCCTATTACTATAACTAAGATAATCTCTTAAAAAGTCTGAAAGTGCAAAAATCATCAAAGGATACATTAAAGGCGAGTCGGATCCAAGTGATTCATCTTGTCTATCTGTTTTTATTTTGTTTTTATTTTATTTTTATTTCTGTATTTTTCGTTTTTAATTTTCATGTTTAAAATCTTTTCTAAAAAATTTTAGATTGATTAGACGTTGAGAATAAACCGGTACTAAAAGCTCTTGTGTCCTTGACGACCTCGGTATCTTACCAACGCTATACTACGCTCACGATGGGTGCACTTACCCAAGTGTGTGTCTAGTGTTTGTAGAATATCGTGTTTTATAAATTTAAAACTTGATTAATGTGTAAAATGGGTATAAAGTATCAATAAAAACATATCACGCTTTTCACACACCAATAATCAGTAGGTATAATCGCAAGGGATTATAACCTTCGTGATTACGATCACGTTACAAAGTTCGAATGAACTTTGACTTGACCAATTATGGTCAAAACCGAAAGTCAAACAGTAAGTCAAATTGTTTGACTTTTAGCTTAAAATAGCTAAAATAGTTTAAATAGACTAGTATGAGAACTTACTTGTGTTTGGGAACACTTAAGATCTCAGGTAGGAGGCCTCCAAAGTATGGAAGCAAGCTCCAAGAATGTGGGAGATGAGAAGAGAATGAAATGAGCAATTTGGTGAAGTGAATGAGGTTAGTTTTTATACTACTTTTGGATTTATAGGATCATGACATGTATTTTGAGTGTTGTGCAAGGATTTACAAGATCATTACAAGTGTTAGGATCAGGTTCAAGGCATGGAGAACACACATCTTGGCCCCCAAGTATGCAAAACAATCAAAACAATCCAATGTGCAATAGCTGTTGCTGAAAACAACTTTCTGCCCAGCTCACTCTCTCGCACCCCTCAACCCATATGGGTCTGTTCTGTCACGCCCCGCCACCAGGTTCACATCAGGTTTCAAATTTCGGCAAAACAGGCCCCTGCACATGAATTTATGTGTTTTTGACGCATTTATCCCTCGTTAACCCATATTTTAGGCTTTATAAGGACGTTAAAGCATATGGGACTTGAATTATGCCCGGAAATGTCATGGATGTCGGTTCGTTCGGCTGTACGGTCTCGTTTTTTGCTTAATTACGACGAACGCTTTAACGAACGCGAAAACGACCGAAATTGCGTAACGAATGATATTTTTGCATTCTCATCACTAAGATAAAAGATTTTAATGATTACAAAAAGTTTGGATGTGTGTACATGTTCCGTATTAAGAAATGCGCGAATCAGCAGACTTTCACAGTTTGACGCAAATAGTCCCTGAGCACGAATAAACATGTTTTTGCCATACCGAACCCTTCAAAACTTATTTCTAAGTTATGAAAGGGTATTTTGGGTATGTTTTTTCTAGAGTGTACGTTGTGTTAAACTGATTATGTTTGCGTAACAGTTTAAGTATAACTTCCAGAAAAGCTTTGAGGGGTTGAAATTGTACATGGACTGAAATGTTTGAATGTCACATGTAATTATACAAATCCCGGGAATGAAACACAAGATTTCATTGGATTAGAAATTGTTCGGAATGGTATAGTGGTTGTAAAGGCACAAATGTCACAGTCTCCCCTACTTTAGGAAATTTCATCTTGAAATTTAATATAGAGGAAACTAGTTAAAACAGATGTGGATGTTTCACTTTCAAATAAATCCTCCGTTCCCTAAGTAAAACTCTGGGCCACGCTTGGATTTCCAGCGAACTTTGTTAATTGTACTCGTTTGTTGTCCATAGGAATGAGTTCAGATTCGAAAATCTAAACTTCATTCCAATAGGTAGGTGTATGACATCTTTGATTGTACCGAGCCTCAGAAGAGAGCCATGTAAATGTCAAAGTTGTATTTTGGTTTGTAGAAGAATTCGAAGAGGGTGTGAACATTGGAGTTTCGAACAACAGATGGAAGAATGTTTCCTATGAAGACTATTATAGGAAACTTGTGTGTGCTCGAAGTTGGAGTCTAAGAGTGTAAGATAAAACAACATTGGTCAAGGTCCAGAACTTCTAGTAACTTGAATAATGGCACGTTTGCAATGTAATAAGGAACACTTATATATAGGAAGTACCAGCGGCGTATCCACCATGCCCTTATTACATTGTTCCCGTTTCATTTTTTTTATCACTATAGGTTCTTATACATGACAAAACTTGTTGTGGTTTCCATGCACTGAATTTTATAATTATGTCTACATCCATAATTTTATAATTACTGAATTTTATGATGTGTCAGAGAAAAATCAAATGAGTAACATGTGATGACTTGACTAGACCACCAAAGGGTCTCTTTAACTAGATCAACGAATGATCTCTTTAATTAGACCACCAAAGGGTCTATTTAACTAGATCACCGAATGATATCTTTAAATAGATCAACACATGATCACTTTAACTAGATCGACGAACGATCTCTTTAACTAGACCACCAAAGGGTCTCTTTAACTAGATCAACGCATGATCTCTTTAACTAGATCAACACATGATCTCTTTAACTAGATTGACGAACAATCTCTTTAACTAGACCACCAAAGGGTCTCTTTAACTAGATCAACACATGATCTCTTTAACTAGATTGACGAGCAATCTCTTTAACTAGACCACCAAAGGGTCTCTTTAACTAGATCAACACATGATCTTTTTAACTAGATCAACACATGATCTCTTTAACTAGATTGACGAACAATCTCTTTAACTAGACCACCAAGGGGTCTTTTTAACTAGATCAACACATGATCTCTTTAACTAGATCAACACATGATCTCTTTAACTAGATTGACGAACAATCTCTTTAACTAGACCACCAAAGGGTCTCCTTAACTAGATCAACACATGATCTCTTTAACTTTGGAATAGTACTTTAGAATCCAAGGGTCTTAACTATTTGTATAGGAAAGCCCATTAAGGATTTAAGATGTACTTTTGGATATCCTTCTAAGAATCTAACATATGAAAATATGGAAGATTCTACAAGGATTTGGATAGTGAGCATTTGAATCCTTTGTACATAATAATCCTAAAGTGACTCGGATAAAGCTACAGGGGTAATACAATAAGAACACTTATATATAGGAAGTACCATCACCGTATCACCATGTTCTTATGGTATTACACTCATTTCGTTATCTAAATAACCACTAATCACATAAACACAAAATCATCAACTTGTTCATCAACTTGTACACACGCATTAAAGTACACAAAGAATCCAATCAAGGACTTCAATTAGTACTTTAAACATCCTCAAGAATCTAACTATGAAGATAGGAAGATCTTTTAAGGATTTGGTTTAGTCACATCGACTTGCACATTGTCATATTGCATAAATCCAATTAAGGACTTATGAAAAGTACCCTTAGGTATCCATGCAAGGATTTAAAGTGGTACTTCGAGTATCTGTTAAGAGATATAACTTGTACCTTGTACTATGTTTCTTAGAAGAAACAAGTACTTAGGATTTTTTTGGAAATCGCGAGCGATCACAAAATGGATGAACTACGAGAGTAGTTTGATTTACAAGGAATCACATCCTTGGTGTCGGTATTGTAGGGGTATGTCATACATACACGTAATCACATTGGTTTTGTAAATAAAATTGGAATAACAAGTTTATTTATAAACCAACTGAATTGTTTCAAGATCCTTGGATAACAAAAGGAAAATGTAAAAGTTTAAATGTTCTAAGCTGCATCATCTTTAGCGCGTGCCTCATTAGAATTTATGTTAAATGCTCATCCATGGGTTGGATTTGCATTAACGAGCTTTGGGCAATTGTTTCTGAAATGACCCATCTCGCCACAGTTGTAGCAAGAACCTGGTGGAAAGTGAGCTTGTGCTGGATCTGCTTGAGGTTGAACACCTTGGTTCGGGACAGATCGACAAGCATTTGCTAAATGACCAAGTTGCCCATAGGAAGTGCATTGACGACACTGTAAGTGAGCTTGGTGGTAAGCATTGCACCTGTTACACAACGATGCTGTACCGGCATAAGGTTTCCTCGCAGGAGGTTGAGCTGGTTGGTTGTGAGTGTTTTGGTTGGGTTGAGCAACAACCGCAAAGTTCTGTGAAGCCATACGCTTATTCACTTCCTTGGCTTTGTTTTCCTTATTTTCCTCTTGAGTGGTCTTAGCTGCTTGTTTCTTGACGCCTTTGCGAAATAGTTTCCCTTTCTGACTTGGGATTCATTTAGGGTAGCAGCTAATTCGATAGCCTGTCTGACAGTGGTAGGGTTGCTACCAGTAACAATGTCCTGAACAGGGTCAGGAAGGCCATCTATGTATTTCTCAATTGCCTTATCCAAAGGCGTAACCATGGTTGGAAACAACAAGCTCAACTTGTCACACCCCGACCGCGTAAAACAACAAACCGCGGCGAAAACGTCGGGGAGTCGAGTAACAGAATTATTGTTTCACAACACATGGTACTTAAAGTTTGGTTTTATTAGAATAGATGTTTACATTGTCTTAGAATTAAACTGAAAGCATAACATAAATTAAACTGTCTTTGCTTCATTTTAAGTCACTAAGGCCAAAGTCCGCCTAAGTGTAGCATAATCATCCTCATACATTAGCTACTGAAACACATGTGAAAATAGGTACGTCAGCATAAAAATGCCTGTGAGATACATAGGTTTTGTTGATGAAGGATTCATGACTTGTAAGTTAAAAGAAATGTTTAACGAAAAGTAGTCATGAACCTAATAAAAATGTTTTCTTTTATAAAATCATATGAAAATCTGAATGAAAATCAGATGATAATAAAAGAATAATGTATGGTTAAATAAATAACCAAGTGAAAACAAATTTGTATAAAATATGTCATTTGTAAAACAATGTCTTGTGAAAATATGTCATTTGTATAAAATGTGTCATGTCTTTGTCTTTGTCGAAGTGATTTAAATAACGCTATGATATGTAATATCATAAAAGCACTTATATATAGGAAGTACCAGCAGCGTATCCACCATGTTATTATCATATTACACACGACTCGTTATTTAAATCACTTATCAATAACCACAAAAAATGTCTTGTTTAAACCAATGACAAAATGTTATGTGTAAACAATGTCCAATGTCAAGTGTAAACCATGTCTTGTATAATCAAATGTCATGTATGGTGAATAAAGAGTATTTACTCAAACCATATGTATAATGTACAAAACAATGTCTTTGAATAAACCTAAGTTCAAATCAAAAGTTATGTTTTGCAAAAACCAATGCTTTATTGTTACAAACATTTATGTGGATATGTTCATCTCATACATTCAAGCCTTGAGACTGTCGGATAAACCCTTAACAAGTCAAAGGTTTATCAAAAATGTTTTCAGATTCTGTCATTCCCTACTTCCAAACAAACCTAGGAAGCCGGGAACGGAATTTGTCAAGTCCTATGGTACCATTACATACTACCGAGCGGCGTGATCAATGTTAATGAATGTATTATTGTCCCATTAAACATACCAAATGTCATAACCAATGTAAGCATGTTATGTGAAAACCATGTACTAAATATGCTAAGTAAACATACGAAGTAGAAATGTCCATGAAATCAATGTGCTAGCATGTTCAGTCAACATACATAGTAGAAATGTATTGTAAATCAATGTGCCCATATGCTGAGTAAACATATGCATCAAAAGTGTCTATGAAATCAATGTGCTAGCATGCCCAGTCAACATACATAGCAAAACATAATTGAAATCATGTACTATATGTGTACTAGTTGAACATAGCAAGCATATGTCGTGAAAAGCCTGAAAACATGAAAATAACAAATAGGCACATTTGTATCACCCCATAATATTTGAAAATGTAAAAAGAGGGGACTATGTACTCACTTGGGATTGCTTATTAGTCTTGGAATTAAGACCAAATAAAGCTCGGAGGATCACGGAATAAAACGGCACCTAGTATAGGTAACTATGTTAATAATCGGATCCTAAACCGGAGGATAGAATAGAATGAGGTTCTATAAATCAAATGAGTATTGGAACTCATATGGCATGATTTAAAAGACCTAACATTCTGATTAGAAAGTTATCCTAAGTGCTTTTGACCCGTTTCGACTCGTTAAGGTAGTTTACGCTACTTTAACGTGTCATTTGCGTAAATATAAGGTCGAATGGTTATTTATGTCATATGTTAAGTCTTAAATGCCCTAAAGCATTTAAAAATGTTATTAAATCAGTTTTAGATGTCCAAAGTTTGATTACATATGTTAAAAATGAATTTATGCTCAGAAAGGGCAATTTGGTCATTTTTAATGGGCATATAAACGACTTAACGAATAACTAACCAAACAAGCTGACCATAAGGTATAACCTCAGTAGGTTATTCCCTATACAGCTATGGTCACAAAATATGTTTGGTCAGATCCTAATGATCGACCAAACGGGTCGGGTTCGAAAGTCTAAGCCGTTGTTAAGACCGCTTGACTTACGACCCTAAATAAGCACTAAACGGGTTAAACATGTTGAAACATGTTTAACTAAGTTGAAAAACTGATTTGGTATCAAAACAAAGTGTTTTGATACCCGAAAATAGTTCCGTCGCAAAATGCACATAAATGTGCATTTTGACTGAAACTTTGACTCGTCACTACGACTAGTCAACGTGGTAATCAGTAGGTAAAATCGCTAGGGATTATAACCATCGTGATTACGATCACGTTGCAAAGTTCAAACAAACTTTGTCTTGACCAATCAATGGTCAAAGCCGAAAGTTAAACATTGTTTGACTTTTAGCTTAAAATAGCTAAAATAAATAAACAAGACTAGGAAGAACACTTACAGGTGTTCTAGAAAGAAGATGAACTCAGGTAAGAGGCCTCCAACAAGGTGGTAGCCTCTACTTAGAGCAGGAGATGAAGAAAATATGGAATGAGCAAGGTGTGAAGTGAAATGGATGGGCTATTTGTAGTTGTTCTTGAAGATTTATGATCATGACAAGTGTTTGTGTGGGCTTCAAGGAAAGATCTCAACCACACACTTGTTAGGACCTGATTAGAAGCCTTGTAGAACACTTAAAATGCCCACAAGATCACTAAACAAGCAAAGGAAACCAAGGTGCAACAGCTGGGAAGCAAACAAGAAGGTTCTGCTGGTTCTAGGCACTGCTTACGGACCGTATGGTGTCTTGCTTACGGTTCGTATTGAGGGTATAGACTACAACGAAGTGTATGCACCTGTTGCACGTCTGGAACCAATTCAGATCTTTCTGGCTTATGCCTCATTCAAAGGATTCAAAGTTTACCAGATGGACGTCAAAAGTGCATTCTTACATGGTCTAGTGGAAGAAGAGGTGCATGTTGAACAGCCTCCAGGTTTTGAAGATCCTATCCATCCCGATCGGGTTTGGTTACTGAACAAAGCTCTCTATGGTCTACATCAAGCACCGCGAGCTTGGTACGCAACCTTATCAAATTATCTACTGGAGAATGGATTTCGCAGAGGTCTTATCGATTGCACTATCTTCATAAAAGAACAAGATGGAGATCTTCTACTGGTACAGGTATATGTGGATGATATTATATTTGGTTCTACTAACAATGTTATGTGTAGGGATTTCGAGAGTGTAATGCAGGATAAATTCGAGATGAGCGCTATGGGGTAGATGACTTTCTTTTTGGGCTTGCAAGTGCAACAAACGAAGTCTGGGATTTTCATCCATCAGACTAAGTATGTTTAAGACATTCTGAACCGATTCCAGATGTCAGACACATCGCCCATTGGTACCCTACTGCAGCAAAATCACGGAATCAATCCAGACTTGAAGGGTGAACTCGTTAGCTCTTCATACTACCACGCGATGATTGGATCCCTTATGTACCTCGCAGCATCAAGACCAGATATAATGTATCCAACATGCCTGCTAGCCAGATATCAAGTGAACCCGAAGGCCTCACATCTTACAGCTGTAAAAAGGATTTTTCGTTATTTTAAGGGTTGCCCAGACACCGCTCTATGGTACCCTAAGGATGATAACTTTGATTTAGTCGCTTTCAGTGATTCTGATTTTGGCGGATGCAAAATCGACAGCAAATCCACAACGGTTGGATGCCAGTTTTTAGGAACTCGCCTCGTAACGTGGCAGTGCAAGAAGCAGACTTGTGTCGCTACATCAACTTGTGAAGCTGAATACATTGCTGCCTCAAGTTGTTGCTCCCAAGTCCTGTGGATACAACAACAAATGCGTGATTACGGTTTTGAATTCCTAACTACTCCTATTTTAGTCGATAATTCTGCTACCTTATCTATCACTAGAAATCCTGTGCAGCATTCAAAGACCAAACACATCGAAATTAAGTATCACTTCATACGTGATTGCTTTGATAAAAGGCTAATCGATGTTGATAAAGTCCACACCGATGACCAACGTGCCGACCTTTTTACCAAAGCATTTGATAAATCAAGATTTGACTTTTTATTATTGGTAAACGGCATTAAGGTCAAGCAAGAGTAATCCGCATCGGAAAATCGTTTTTGTAAATATCTTGGTGTTTTTAAAATTATTGTAAGTTTGTTGATTTTAGGGGGAGTAAATCCAATTTGAAAATTCAAAAACATCGAAAAGTTTCAAAACCCAAAAACAATAGAAAAACAAAAATGAGTTTCCTGGCGAGCAAAAGAGAAAATGATAGTACATCAGTGGTCTGTCCAAACCTCTTTAAACTGAAATGCAAAATGAAAAACGATAAGCAGCTCTATATAAGATGTATCGGTAGGCTCACAATCATCTTAAAGTGTGCAGGGTGATATAAACTTAAATCGACTGAAGACCAGGTGGGAACCACTCATTGGCATATGGTCTTAGTACCGAAATTTCATTTGAGAGATTGCCGATGTTCTGAGATATGTGGTCTTTATGCTGGTTATCATATGGGTATCATGGTTGTTTCTTTTACCGAAACAAAACGGAGACTAAGTCTAGATCTTCCATGATATCATACATACGTGTACATATTGCATTCGACCTCAATAAGTGATCAACAATCACATGTCCACAAAATAAGTGATAATATATCACATTTATCCGGGAGTCAAGTTCGTCTCTTTGCTGTACGAAAGTACTGACCTGTTCACGGACTTGCTCTTGTGCCCTCATGCATCTGAAAATCAAGTTCCACATCAATAAGTGATTCTATCACATAGGGCTTGTTTTCAATCAAAATAAGTGAGTTTCTCACAATTTCATATACGTCAAAACAGATGATAAATGGTATACTCACCAGTAAGATGAACTCTCGTGCATACCTTGATACGGGAATGTGTCGTGACGTGGATGAACACCGGTCGGTAAGTATAAATCATACCTTAAAGTATCCCCCCGCCATGATTACATCTGATAAGTTGAGCTTATGTTGATAACAATACCGATAATCGTTATAGGATGTTTATCTAAATGTTAACAAAAAGAACAACAATAGCGTTTTGGCGTGACCGTACACTGATATGATTCTATTACCCTTGAAACTCGCAAAAAGAAAGTTTGTATATATTTACTTTTCTTAGTTTCTGCAACTCTGTATATATTTATTTACTGCTTTCAGTCTTTACATTTGAAATCAAAATGCCAAAAAGATTTTAGGTGTGTTTTAATTTAAACTTTATAAAACCCAAAAAGATTTTATTTCTGCTTTAGTTTTGATTAACCGATGTTGGAACTCAAGTCTTCGTTACCTGAAACCTGAACGAAAACCAAAACGACTGAATCTTCATAAACGGTCAGAGTTTGCAAGTTTTGAAAGTTAATAATCAAATTTGAAAAATCTGTTAACTTTTCAAACAAACTGTCGGACGGTAGTTGAATGAGAGTTGGTCTCATATGCGTCGTTTATTTATGATTAACTATATTCCAAGCAGTTGTTCTGATTACGCGTTTAACTTTCTTGCATGTGCAGATGCTAAAGGCAAAGAGAACATGTTTGATGATAAGCTTTGGAATGAAGACACGACGTGAAGGCACTCAAATGATAAAGATGATCGAGTTGCCGCTGATCAATCATCAACACCACAAGGATCTCAGGCATTGAAGATCAAAAGATTCACAAGCATAATCAAAGGGGGAGTTTATTGATACATTTCCTAGATAAAAGCGGGAGTTGGTTAATACACTTTCTATGTGCAACACGTGAAGACTTTGAAGATCCTTTCCGAGAAAAAGAACCATCAAGAGATGGAGAACGAGATTACGAACCTCACGAGCAGCATCCAAGGGGGAGTTTGTTGACACATATTGTGTAGATACGGCTCGGCTCGGTTCGACTCAGCTACGAAGTGAAGGCCGTAGTCAATACATCCTCCTGTCTTGACTCGGTATGCGATTTACTTTGTAAACGTTTGTGTAAATGCAACTGCGTGTGTGCAGTTTGCATTTAGTATAGTTTGTTTGTTTGTTTGTTTGTTTATATGGCCCAAACATGATGAAGCCCAACATATTGAAGAAGCCCAACATCATGAGATGAAATCACATGCCCAACATGTTGACGAAAACACCCCATGAAGACACTGTTTTGGTGAAAACCCTCTTGGTGAAAACCAAATGGGACGAAAACACTATGGGATGAAATCAAGGGATTTCGTCCAGATCTTTGATTTCGTTGATGGGATTTCATGGGCCTTTTGTTTTCGTCATGGCTTCACTATATATACACTCACAACAGACAGAAACACTTAGAGCACAGAGAGAGAAGTCTGAATAGATTTCGGAGAGAACACACACACAACTGAGAGTTTATAGGTTTATCTTGTAAACATTGCTTTGTAACGGTTTCATACGCGTTAATACAATGGAGTGTTAATCGTTAAATCTTTGTGTTTGTGTTGGTAACTTGGTTTAACTTACCCGTTTGGATTCCGCACTTTCGGGTTTGTCGGAAAACAGGGAATAGAGGTTACTCGATCCTCCGGGTGGACCTACAATTGGTATCAGAGCATTGGCTCGATTCCTTGTTTAAACCAAGTCGATTTTCTTGTGTTTTAATAGATTTTAAAGTGTTTTTCAGTTTTGTTCTTGTTTGAATATCATACTTTTCTGGAAAATAGTTATGAAATCGTGAAAACCTTGTTGTTTTTGCTATAAGTTTTTACAAAACCACTGTTAAAACACATGCTTAAATGTTAATATTTGGTTTTTACTAAACTTTAGTGCAAAAATTGTTGTCTGGAAAACTCAGAATATTCATAGTGTTCTTAGTGTTATTCAAACTGTTCTTCATACATTTTCTTTGTTTGATCTTGAATTGATATATTACTGATGTGTTGTGATTATATAATATTGATTGTTTGACATTTGTATACACAACAATGATGAAAGGTTGAAATAAGGGAGCTTCGAAATCAGATAAAGGTAAGGAGTGTTTGAAAAGGAAGCTTGTGTCAGGATAAAGTTTTAGAAAATATCTTCTTGTCTTGTATGGTTCAATAGTCAACAACATCAAGCTCTGGACGAAATCAACTTGTGTACATGATCTGGGCGAAATCTCTTTCACACGAATACACTTCATCAGTCAACGAAATCACTCAGTCAACAATATCAAGCTCCACGAAATCACCTTATATATCCATTTCAACGAAATCAAATCTGATTGTCTTGGCCGAAATCACTTTTCAACGAAATCACATCTGCTTGTCTTGTTTGAACGAAAACCCTTATTTCGTGATCATTCTTCAGAGAAAATCACTATTGATTTCGTGATCATTCTTCAGACGAAAACACCTTATTTTCGTCATTCATACTTGTGATATTTCTAACAGTAGACTTTTATTTCATTGTTAGCTGTTTGATTTGGGTGATTTGTTCAGGTATTAGTCATTAAACATCAAAAATGAATCCGAACTGGTGGGGTAATCCGTCAACTGCAGAGAGCAAGTATACAAACACACGTTTATCTCCCTCATGGGCTGAATCACCTGTTCCCACATCTAATACAGAAAGCAAGTATTGTAGCACCGGTTTATCACCATCATGGGTTGAATCTCCCACACCCGCATCTTCGCAAGCGAATCAAATGTCGACCGGTCAATGAGCGTTTGTTTCAAATCAAACTCCAAGTATTCAAAGTATACTCCTAAGCGAAAGCGAGACCGGAAGTCTAAATCGTCCACCGAAACTGATGCACATAAACGAATATCCTGGATGGGTAGATCAATTTCAGACGTATGTCAATGGGCAAAACACGGAATTGTGGCTACGTTTTACTACAGATTTCGATCAAGCTCTTGAGGTTGCCGCTTCAACTGCCGCTACATTTGCAGATCTTTCGGAAGACCAGAAAAAGGCATATGATTTAGAAAAGAAAGCATATGCTATTCTGACTCAGGCGATGAGCAAGGAAATATATCATCAGTTCGTCAGCTTCAAGACGTCAAAGCGATTGTGGGATGCATTGAAGACAAGGGGTCTAGGAAATGAAAAGTCACGCCAATTGAGACATGACTTACTCAAAAAGGAGTTTGATGGGTTCACATGTATGGAAAGTGAATCTTTGGGAGATATGACAAGTCGATTCTATCATCTGCTGACTGAATTGGGTAATTATGGGGTAGTAACAACTCCAGCAGAGGTAGTCACCAAGTTTGCCGATGCATTGCCACCTCAATGGAATAGTTTCTTGGAAATCCTGAAGTACAATGGCGCATTGGCTACAACAAACATCAATGACTTCGTTCAGCTCTTGGAGAACAAAGATCAGGAAGAAACCCTAAAGGCGAAAAGGGTTCCAGTGCGACAAAATCCTGATATGTATTATGGAACTTCTAGCACTCCTGCAAGACCAGTTTCACATGCTCCTCTTCAAACAGCGTTTGTCACAAGCACGGATTTATATGGCAATACGATACAAGTTCCTGTGAAGCCAGCTCCAACCACAGACTTGTATGGAAATCCATTACCACCAGCTCCATAACAGCAAGCTTGTTATGGAAGCACATCATCTGCTGGTCAGCCATCAAAGTCAAATACAGTACGTCTTGACACATCAAACTTCTCCAAAGTTAGCATTGAAGTAGCTAAAGATCATATGGAGATACTAAACACATTGGTGAGCTCGTATTGTGGGTTGATTGCAGGGCAGATCGGAAACATCAATCTAACTCAAGAAGATTATCAGCAGATCGATAAAGAAGAGATGGATATGATGGACATCAAATGGGCTTTCGCTAGTGTTGTAAGGCGAGCTAAAGACTTCATGGAACGGACGAGTAGAACCAGCTTGGAAAGCAAGAAAGATACCAAGTATGGGTTCGACAAGCAATCCGTCAAGTGCTTTAACTGTGGTGAACGTGGTCATTTCAAGCGTGAATGCACAAAGCCAGCTCAGCATGGGAATCAGAATCCTTTCAGAGGTCAATGCAACCAGGCGAATCAGAATCAAGCCAGGAATGATGATCGAGCCTTGTTCCCTGCAAACAATCAAGCAGGACCATCAAATAACAACAATCAAGCTCTTGTGGTGTAAATAGATGAAGGTTGCAACTGGTCAATGCAATTAGGCATTGGTGATCAGGGAGGAGCAGCTTGTTTTGCTGAAACTGCTAAGGATTTGAAGCATGCCAGTGGTGGAGAATCTTCCACCAGTGGTGGTGAATCTTCAGATGAAGAGAGTTCTGGTGATTCAAGAAGTTCAGATGAGGAAGTCTCAACCTCATGCGAAGATTATTCTGATGATGTATCTAGTGGGAGAATCGATGAAGATATCGATGAATTGTTAGGAGAAGCTGCAGCAAGGAATGATAGAAGATCTATTCTGGTGGATCAAGCTGCTTATTCTTCTTCTCTTCTTTCAGCCTTTATGGCTAATGGCGGCAATTCATCAAGCCAGGTATGTGTCGATGAACCAACTGTTGTTAACTGTGATAATTACGTTAAATGTATTGATTTGGATGCTAATATGTTTGAGTTGCAAAGCAAACATGATGCTTTAAATGCTAAATTGTTTGACTTGCAAAACAAACATGTTTCTTTAGATGCTAAGTGGTGTGATTTGCAAAGCAAACATGAGGCTTTGCAAAACAAATATGAAGTGACAAATATCCACAATCAAAAGTTGATAGTGGATCTCTCGAAATGCAAAGAGGCTAACATGTTTTATGAAAACCATGAAAAGAATTTAAAACGATGGTTGAAAATTTAAGAAAAGATAAAACCGAATTGACAAAAATGGTTTCAAGAAAACAAACTGACATAAACTGTTATATCAATCGTCTTGAGATCATGCAAAAAGAGTTAGCCTGTACAAAGTGTGAAAGTGAGGCGATCCGGCTTAAGCTAGACAGTTATTCAAACTCTAGATATGTGCTGGATCACATCATTGGCACACAAAAAGAGAAAAAGGATGTCACGTGCATTGGATACAAGAAATGTCCACCACCTGTTAGACAAAATTATGATGCCATGCCTGATGAGGAGTTTAGAACTCATTATGAAGAATCTGTTCCTTTAGACATTGAGGAATTTGCAACGGGACTTGGATATAAAACGGAAGTATCATCAGATTCGGATGTGTCAGCAAATACATTTGTAACTGCTGAACAAAATCAGGATCCTCCAGTCATTGTTGAGGATACTGATTCTTCAGATGATGAATCTAATGATACTGACTCAGCACAGTCAGATGCGGTAATCAAAGAAGAGGACATACCTCTCGAGAATCATATTCTGTGTGATCCTCCCGCAAAACCTGCTACGACTGTTCTGACCGAGTCCACGTCTACTTCCTCACAAGAGTCTGAGAGTGTGAATTTGCTGTACACTCTTGTTGGTGATGATAAAATCTACTCTGACAAAGATTTTCCTATTAAGAATGTTAATCAATCTTTAATAAGTAAAATTTTTGAGGATTCAACAAGTAAGTTTTTGGGAAAGACAGGATCACACGTTGTGGTAACACAGTGTCCTCCTATCCCAAAGGCTGAAGTTAGAAAACAATGTGGCAATCAGAAATTACCAACAGTGAAAAAGCAGCAAAATCACACCAAACCTAAAAGTAACTCACCGACTCAATGGCAAAAGAAACAGACCAAGAAAAAGGACAAGAAAATGAACTTTGTGAAATCGAAGGGAACAGATAAACTTGAAACATTTTCAAATAAATCTAACTTAGATCATGTCATTCAAGTTAATTCTTTGAAAAGAAACGAACTAAACAGTTCAAACCCTAGTACCTCGGGATCACAAAGTGCATTATCGACAAGACAATCACATGATACTATGGCATTTGTAGAACGTAGATCATGTTTTTCATGTGGCACATTTGGACATATTATTCGAAATTGTCCATATCTTCATAAACAAAAAGCCAAAGTTGATGATCCCCGTGACCAAACTGACCGCAAGCGATCTGTTTCATCAAAACCAGATCCCCGTCTTGTAAAAGAAAGGGAAAAGAAACAGAAACGTCAACGTCAACAGGTTAAGAAAATTGAAAAGGCGATTAAAACCGACGTGGTTAACAAAACATCTGTTTCTGTCAAACCAGACAATTCAAAAACTTCAGACAATCATGAAGTTAAGATTTTAAAGAATAACACTGGTAAAACAAAACAGACCTGGAAACCAAAAACAGTTATTGAATCAGGGGGAACATCACAAATTCCACAACATCGAGAAGTTCAAGTAACTTACGTTGATGAAAATGGAAGACCCAAGACCACAAAGGCTTGGGTCCCCATCTCCAACTAATCATGTGAGTACATGTGCAGGGTGTTCCAGGAGGAACTTTCAGCAGTCATTGGATTGTTGATAATGGGGCATCCAGGCACATGACAGGCGACATGAAGCTTCTCTACGACGTTAAATCTATTAGAGGAGGTTATGTTGCTTTTGCTGGAGATAAAGGCGGATATATTACTGGAGAAGGAATGGTATCCAACGGGGTTGTAAGTTTTGACAAGATCAACTTTGTACAACAGCTTGATCACAATCTTCTCAGCGTTTCACAAATCTGTGATAAACAGTTTTCAGTACACTTTGATGCAAATGGATGTTACGTGCTGAAACCCGGCTTCAAGATTCCGAAAGAATGGATTCTCTTATCAGCTCCAAGGATAAATGATCTTTATGTCCTTGATATGAGCCAAGCTATTACGATGACTGCACAAGAAACTTGTTTCATTTCCAAAGCCACGGAAAAAGACTCAATCTCTTAGCACAAACGTATGGGTCACATTCACTTACGAAAAATGAATCATTTGGTGTCGAATGAATTAGTGAATGGTGTTCTTCTGAAAAATTTCCATCTTCAAGACGTCTGTGTTTCATGCCAAAAAGGAAAGCAAACTAAGAAGCGACATCCAACAAAGAAGATCAACACGGTGGCAGTTCCTCTTGAACGTTTGCACATGGATTTGTTTGGTCCTGTCAAGCACAAAAGCATCAGGAATGATTAATACTGCCTCGTAATAACTGATGATTATTCAAGATTTTCTTGGGTGGCGTTTATGGCTCACAAGAGTGCAACTTTCGGTATTATCAAAAACTTAATCATTCAGATTGAGAATTTGTATAAGTTGAAGGTTAGACGGATACGCAGCGACAATGGTACAGAATTTAAAAATCATGCTATGGCGGAGTTTTTCACTTCAAAAGGTGTTCTTCACGAATTTAGTGCGGCTTATACTCCTCAACAGAATGGCGTCGCTGAACGTAAGAACCGTACATTGATCGAGACTGCTAGGACTATGTTGGTAGAGTCGCAGTTGCCCATTCCATTCTGGAGTGAAGCTGTGGCCTCCGCATGTTACACGATGAATCGAGTCCTTACAGTCAAAAGACACAACAAGACCTGCTTCGAGCTTCTTCACAAACGGAAACCAGATTTGTCATATCTTGAACCGTTTGGAGCTCCTTGCACAATGATCGATCCTAATGGAAAGTTTGGGGCAAAAGCTATTGAAGGTCACTTTCTTGGTTATGCCACCCCTAACTTAAGAGTCTGGAATCTACAGACTAAAAGGGTCGAGGAATGGTATGAAGTCAGAGTACAAAGGCACACTTTGCCATTCAGATGTCCTGGTCAACCATGGATGTTTGAGTACGATGACTTTTTCAATTCGATCAATGTTGAAGCAGTTGAACAAACTGCTGCGGCAAGGATGTTTTTCGAGAGTGACAACGCAACAGATTCACCATTGGTTCGTCCAATTATTGTCAATCAAGAACTATCTTCAGTGAACAATAATGCTCTCGACAATGAGGATTTTCATGATGCAACCGAACTGAACGAATCTTCAGAGGATGAAGAATTTCTAGATGCAGATGAAGAAGCTCCTACATCAGCTGTTCATGGTACTTCAGAGGCTACACCTCCAGTGGACGCCCCTATAACAGCTGAAGCTACTGCATCATCCTCTTCGTCAGTTCCGGTTATTGAATTCGTTGTTGATCTAAATCTCAACAATCTGGGTACAAACATTCCGGTTCCATAAAACCCTGAAACAAGAATTCACAATACCCATCCTCAACAAAACATCATAGGCAATGTACAAAGTGGCATACAAACAAGAAACATGTTGCGAAACAACAACAACGCTGGCTTGTATGCGGCAATTCGAGAATCTGGTCAACAAAACGATTGGTCTTTTGCGTGTTATGTCTCACAGGAAGAGCGAAGAACTTGGAAAGACGCTTTGAAAGATAACTCTTGGGTTGAAGCAATGCAGGAAGAACTGCAACAATTCCAGAAACTTGGTGTCTAGAAGCTCGTAGAGAAACCTGCTGATTACAAGAAGATTGGTACCCGTTGGGTGTATAAATGCAAAAAGGACGACCGTGGAATCGTTATTCGCAACAAAGCAAGATTGGTCGTTCAAGATTTTCGTTAGATTGAGGGTATAGACTACAACGAAGTGTATGCACCTGTTGCACGTCTGGAAGCAATTCGGATCTTTCTGGCTTATGCCTCATTCAAAGGATTCAAATTTTACCAGATGGACGTCAAAAGTGCATTCTTACATGGTCTAGTGGAAGAAGAGGTGCATGTTGAACAACCTCCAGGTTTTGAAGATCCTATCCATCCCGATCGGGTTTGGTTGCTGAACAAAGCTCTCTATGGTCTACATCAAGCACCGCGAGCTTGGTACACAACCTTATCAAATTATCTACTGGAGAATGGATTTCGCAGAGGTCTTATCGATTGCACTCTCTTCATAAAAGAACAAGATGGAGATCTTCTACTGGTACAGGTATATGTGGATGATATTATATTTGGTTCTACTAACAATGTTATGTGTAGGGATTTCGAGCGTGTAATGCAGGATAAATTCGAGATGAGCACTATGGGGTAGATGACTTTCTTTTTGGGCTTGCAAGTGCAACAAACGAAGTCTGGGATTTTCATCCATCAGACTAAGTATGTTCAAGACATTCTGAACCGATTCCAGATGTCAGACACATCGCCCATTGGTACCCTACTGCAGCAAAATCACGGAATCAATCCAGACTTGAAGGGTGAACTCGTTAGCTCTTCATACTACCACGCGATGATTGGATCCCTTATGTACCTCACAGCATCAAGACCAGATATAATGTATCCAACATGCCTGCTAGCCAGATATCAAGTGAACCCGAAGGCCTCACATCTTGCAGCTGTAAAAAGGATTTTTCGTTATTTTAAGGGTTGCCCAGACACCGGTACCCTAAGGATGATAACTTTGATTTAGTCGCTTTCAGTGATTCTGATTTTGGCGGATGCAAAATCGACGGCAAATCCACAACGGTTGGATGCCAGTTTTTAGGAACTCGCCTTGTAACGTGGCAGTGCAAGAAGCAGACTTGTGTCGCTACATCAACTTGTGAAGCTGAATACATTGCTGCCTCAAGTTGTTGCTCCCAAGTCCTGTGGATACAACAACAAATCCGTGATTACGGTTTTGAATTCCTAACTACTCCTATTTTAGTCGATAATTCTGCTACCTTATCTATCACTAGAAATCCTGTGCAGCATTCAAAGACCAAACACATCGAAATTAAGTATCACTTCATACGTGATTGCTTTGATAAAAGGCTAATCGATGTTGTTAAAGTCCACACCGATGACCAACGTGCCGACCTTTTTACCAAAGCATTTGATAAATCAAGATTTGACTTTTTATTATTGGTAAACGGCATTAAGGTCAAGCAAGAGTAATCCGCATCGGAAAATCGTTTTTGTAAATATCTTGGTGTTTTTAAAATTATTGTAAGTTTGTTGATTTTAGGGGGAGTAAATCCAATTTGAAAATTCAAAAACATCGAAAAGTTTCAAAACCCAAAAACAATAGAAAAACAAAAATGAGTTTCCTGGCGAGCAAAAGAGAAAATGATAGTACATCAGTGGTCTGTCCAAACCTCTTTAAACTGAAATGCAAAATGAAAAACGATAAGCAGCTCTATATAAGATGTATCGGTAGGCTCACAATCATCTTAAAGTGTGCAGGGTGATATAAACTTAAATCGACTGAAGACCTGGTGGGAACCACTCATTGGCATATGGTCTTAGTACCGAAATTTCGTTTGAGAGATTTCCGATGTTCTGAGATATGTGGTCTTTATGCTGTTTATCATCTGGGTATCATGGTTGTTTCTTTTACCGAAACAAAACGGAGACTAAGTTTAGATCTTCCATGATATCATACATACGTGTACATATTGCATTCGACCTCAATAAGTGATCAACAATCACATGTCCAGAAAATAAGTGATAATATATCACATTTATCCGGGAGTCAAGTTCGTCTCTTTGCTGTACGAAAGTACTGACCTGTTCACAGACTTGCTCTTGTGCCCTCATGCATCTGAAAATCAAGTTCCTCATCAATAAGTGATTCTATCACATAGGGCTTGTTTTCAATCAAAATAAGTGAGTTTCTCACATTTTCATATACGTCAAAACAGATGATAAATGGTATACTCACCAGTAAGATGAACTCTCGTGCATACCTTGATACGGGAATGTGTCGTGATGTGGATGAACACTGGTCGGTAAGTATAAATCATACCTTAACGTATCCCCCCGCCATGATTACATCTGATAAGTTGAGCTTATGTGGATAACAATACCGATAATCGTTATAGGATTTTTATTTAAATGTTAACAAAAAGAACAACAAGAGCGTTTTGGCGTGACCGTACACTGATATGATTCTCTTACCCTTGAAACTCGCAAAAAGAAAGTTTGTATATATTTACTTTTATTAGTTTCTGCAACTCTGTATATATTTATTTACTACTTTCAGTCTTTACATTTGAAATCAAAATGCCAAAAAGATTTTAGGTGTGTTTTAATTTAAACTTTATAAAACCCAAAAAGATTTTATTTCTGCTTTAGTTTTGATTAACCGATGTTGGAACTCAAGTCTTCGTTACCTGAAACCTGAACGAAAACCAAAACGACTGAATCTTCATAAACGGTCAGAGTTTGCAAGTTTTGAAAGTTAATAATCAAATTTGAAAAATCTGTTAACTTTTCAAACAAACTGTCGGACGGTAGTTGAATGAGAATTGGTCTCATATGCGTCGTTTATTTATGATTAACTATATTCCAAGCATTTGTTCTTATTACGCGTTTAACTTTCTTGCATGTGCAGATGCTAAAGGCAAAGAGAACATGTTCGACGATAAGCTTTGGAATGAAGACACGACGTGAAGGCACTCAAATGATAAAGATGATCGAGTTGCCACTGATCAATCATCAACACCACAAGGATCTCAAGCATTGAAGATCAAAAGATTCACAAGCATAATCAAAGGGGGAGTTTATTGATACACTTCCTAGATAAAAGCGGGAGTTGGTTAATACACTTTCTATGTGCAACACGTGAAGACTTTGAAGATCCTTTCCGAGAAAAAGAACCATCAAGAGATGGAGAACGAGATTACGAACCTCACGAGCAGCATCCAAGGGGGAGTTTGTTGATACATATTGTGTGGATACGGCTCGGCTCGGTTCGACTCAGCTACGAAGTGAAGGCCGTAGTCAAGACATCCTCCTGTCTTGACTCGGTATGCGATTTACTTTGTAAACGTTTGTGTAAATGCAACTGCGTGTGTGCATTTTGCATTTAGTATAGTTTGTTTGTTTGTTTATATGGCCCAAACATGATGAAGCCCAACATATTGAAGAAGCCCAACATCATGAGATGAAATCACAGGCCCAATATGTTGACGAAAACACCCCATGAAGACACTGTTTTGGTGAAAACCCTCTTGGTGAAAACCAAATGGGATGAAAACACTATGGGACGAAATCAAGGGATTTCGTCCAGATCTTTGATTTCGTTGATGGGATTTCTTGATTTCGTCCAGATCTTTGATTTCGTTGATGGGATTTCGTGGGCCTTTTGTTTTCGTCATGGCTTCACTATATATACACTCACAACAGAAAGAAACACTTAGAGCACAGAGAGAGAAGTCTGAATAGATTTTGGAGAGAACACACACACAACTGAGAGTTTATAGGTTTATCTTGTAAACATTGCTTTGTAACGGTTTCATACGCGTTAATACAATGGAGTGTTAATCGTTGAATCTTTGTGTTTGTGTTCGTAACTTGGTTTAACTTACCCGTTTGGATTCCGCACTTTCGGGTTTGTCGGAAAACAGGGAATAGAGGTTACTCGATCCTCCGGGTGGACCTACAAAGAATTTGATCTATTTCGTGGTTTGAGGACTGAAAGCACTAAGCAGATCATTGAAAGATATTGTAATTTGTTAGTCAACATGAAGAGGGTGAGCATCACAAAAGAAAATGAAGAATTGATTGAGAAGTTAGCCGATGCTTTGCCACATGAAACTTGGGGCACATATCTTATGATGCTGAGAAATAAGAAAGATTTTGGGAATCTAACACTGAGTAAGTTCATTGAAAAGCTTGAAGCTCAAGAGATGGAACAAAGGAAGATATCAAGAATGAAAGATTTTGATGGAGAACAAGATATTGGGCTGTACTACAAAGGAGGTATCAGTGACAAAACCAATATGTCACCAAATGTTGAAACTGCATTCAATGCTAAAAGTTCATCTGGAGGGTCATCTAAAGGATCAAACAGTAAAACTGGTTCTTCTTTATATCCATCATATGATCCAAACTTTTCAACAACAAAGAATGGAAAGAAGTTACAATGCAACATGGTATTAGATATCGAAAATGGTCAAAATTACACAGAGGAGGTTGCAAAAGGTCATATGTCTTTGTTGGTAACTGTGTTAGAGTCATATGAGAGTTTAGTAGCAGGAAGGATCAGGAATCCAATGTTGACAAAAGAGGATTACGATCAGATTGATGCTGAGGAGATGGAATTAATGGATATAAAGTGGGGTTTGGCGAGTGTGTTGAGGAGAGCTGAAAAGTTTAAACAAATTACAGGAAGAGATGATTTCCGTGATGCAAATGTTTCTACTTTAGGTTTTGATAAATCTAAAGTTACTTGTTTTCGTTGCAGGGAAAAAGGACACTTCAAGAGGGAGTGCACAAACCGCGAAGCAAGTGGAGCTCAAAATCCGTTCAACAATAATGATTATTATCGGAAAGCAATTTATCATCAAGTTGCTCAACAATCGCATCAACAAGAACCACAAACTGCACATGCTAAGAAGGCGATTGAAGAGTCATCAAAGAAAGCTTATTTGATGAGCAAAATAATTGATCAAGATGATGAAAAATTACCAGAAGGGTTTAGCTGGGCAAATTTCAATTGGGATGATCATGATCCTAAAAAAACTTCAAATCATAAAGCTTTTGCTGCTCGAGTTGCTGAAGACAGTGATAATGATGATGATTATTTTGTAAGAAGAATGGAAGAGCACTTGAGAATGCTAGAGGAGAGTGACAGTGATGATGAAAAAGCTAAAAAGAAAAAGAAGAAAGTTAAAAAACCAGTTAGTAGTGATGATGAAGAAGTTCGTGTGATAAGGAAGAAAATAAAAGACATTCCAGTCTTTAAAGTTGAAGCAGAAGCTGATGCACAAAAGATTCCTGTGAAATGTGAAAACTGTGAAGCAGTGAAGAAGCAAAACAGTACTTTGATTCACAACATGAATCGCTTGAAAGAATCTTATGATGTTCTAAACAAAGCAATGAATCAGTACAATCAAACAAGTAGTGAACAAGCAACAGCCATGAAAACACTTCAAGGAGCTTTCATGACAAAGCAGAAAGTTGTCAACAATTATATTGAAAAGTGTGCTGTGTTGGAACACAAATTGGAAACACAGAGGATTGAAACAGAGAGAGTAAACAGGTTGTTAAAAAGTTACTCATGTACTTATTATGTTATTGACAGGATTTATCCAACCGTTGAAGGCATGAAGGCATTTGATGAAGAGGAAGTATCTGAAGACAAGAGCTCTGAAAAAAAGAAGGATACTGAAATGAAAGATTCTGGTAAGAAACATAGTGCCAGTTACAACAAGTGTCCACCCCCGCTTGAAAATGGATATTCTCCACGAAATCCAAATTCAGAAAGAGTTAAAAAGGCAACCAATTTACAGTGGGAGTCTGAGTCTTCAGAAAATTTGCCAGACAACATCGATGTCACTTTCACATCGTCTGACACTGATCATGAGTCCGAATTAATAAAGAAAGTGGTCGATCAGGTGTTGGAAAACGATGAAACCGAGGAGTCAAAGTCGGAGTCAAACTCAGAGTCAAAGTCTGATAAGTCAAAGTCAACAGTCAAAAAGGAGAAATGGGTTTATGATAAAGAATTTCTGTTATCAAAATCTAATTTGAATGATGAAACATTCAAAATAGTCTATACTTTGAATGATTCTGACAAATTATATTCTGATGAAGAATTTCCAATAAGAGGTGTTAAACCAGAAATGATAAAAAAAAAGTTTTCAAACTAACAGAAATTAATATTTCTGAAATAAAAAATGTAAATATTTCTGAAAAACCTAAAAAAGTACACCTCAAGAGTTCAACAAAGGTTAAATAAGAAAAGGGGTTACAATTATGGTTCTGGTTTTCAAAAGAAGCCAAACCATAATGGTAATTTCAAAAGAAAAGGTCTTGGATTTATTCCACCGAAAAATCATAAAAATGAGAAAACTTATAAAACAAAAACTGTTTTTGTTTCAGGAATATCATCTGAAGAAGAAAATGAGCAATTGTTCAGAAAGCAGACGAACAAAGAATTCCTTGCTAAGAAGCAAGAAGAATTGAAAAAAGTTGTTGCTCAACAAAAAAAGGAGACAAGAACTTGTTTTCAATGCAAAACAGTTGGCCATATTGCCAGGAATTGTCCAAAGGCAATCCAATCAAAACAGGAAGTGTCTCGTAAACTGAAAGAGAAGATAGTTGAGAATGAACCACCAACCAAACAATTTCAAGTTTTCAAAAATTCAAAGTTTGAGGTTGGTGAATGTTCAAAGAGTTTTTACAGAAGAAAAGTGAATCTTGACAACTACAAATGGGTTGTTAAGAAATCTGATGATGGTTCTAGCAATGATTCTGATTTGTCAAAATCAAAGGAGCTATCATCTGGCGATGAATCTGATTCCACAAAGTCAGAGGAGCCACAAGTTGAGATGAAAGAAGAGAAATCAGTTCTGCCATTGGATGATGAAAATTTTCCACCATTGCGGGCTAAGATTTTAAAATCAAATATTGGAAAAGTTGAAATTTCAAATCAATTCTTTTCTGAAAAGAAAGAATTTGATGTTGAAAAAGCCTTTAACCCCAAAGTGAAACACATTTTTGGAAAAATGGTTGATGGGAAAGTAAAGGGGGTTAAAGAATTTTACGAGAAGAAAGCAAAGAAACCGAGTGTTGGTAACTCAGAATCTCCCAAGGTCTGTCAGGCTTGGGAAAATCGCGTTAACTGAAAAATCTGACTTGCCGGAGCTCCCAAGTGGGTAATTGTGGAGCATGAATCGGCATCATTCTTAAAAATTTGTACTTCTAAAATTGTTAAATTCTATAGGTGGTGGAATTACCGGAACTCCCAGGTTGGTAAGAGTGGAGTAGGAATCGGCATTTTTCTTACAAGTGGTATTTCAGTTTGGAAATGGTAGTTGTTCTTAAAATTGTTATATGTCATTTTTCATCTGGTAAAGTTGAACCTATAAGTGGTTAATCAAGGTCATTAAGTTGAACTTGATTTAATTTTCATTCAAAGGGTTGAAAAACAATGTGATGAATGAATCCCCATTTTTACAAATGGTTTGTATAAATCAACAAAACTAATTTTCCGGAAAAACCATTTTGATTAAAACAAACTTAAGTGTTTTGAAATCTAATGGGAAAATTGTTTGTTGTAAGGGGGAGTTCTGATTGTTTATGCCAAGTGGATGGCGAATTGAAGCAATTCACATCATGTTGTCATTTTACCTTGTACAGTTTGTTTTAAAATTTGTTTAAATGCTTTTGCATTTTAGGGGGAGTAAGAATTTTCAGAAATCCAAAAACATTTGAAAATTTGAAAAAGCCTAAAACATGATAAAATCAAAAATGAGTTTTGTTGTGAAAAAGAGGAAATGATAGTACATCAGTGGAGTATTGTAGGACCGTTATTGACAGTCGTGTGAGTCAATCAGAGCTAGCAACTACCGAAAATGCAGTGGAAATACAAAATCGACATGAATCAAAGCAGAAATGGAGTAGAAACAGAAGTAGATCACTTTAAAACAGTTTTCTCATTAATCTTCCAAGAAATACACGAGCAGCATTTCGGCTACACTAGAGACATGAACGTACCAAATGAGAAAACAACACTACTATTTATAGGGGTGAGGATTTCGCTTATATGACATGTCATAATGAGCGAAATCATCTTGATGGGATTTCGCTCATATGACACATGTTCACATAAGCAAAATCACAACATGAAAATCAAACATTTACACTTCAACCCCCTATACATTGCATAATTAACACATCTAGACACTATACATTGATCAACTAAGACTAAGACGCAGGCTTTAGACATTCGTGCACCAACAAACTCCCCCTTGGATACAGCCGGAGTCTTCAGTCTTGGTCTTCAAACTTTACAGGGACTTGAATTTTTCTTCTCTAGACTTAGGCTTCTTCAGCAGCTTCCTAAACTTCTCTTTCTCTTTCGCAGGCTCCCCCTTTCATCAATCTTCTGTGCTTTTGGGATCGACACCTGGATTACCAGCAACAAGCTCGCCTTTAGACTCCCCCTAAGACTCTGCTATCGGGATCTTAATCTGGAACTTTCACCTGCAAGCCTCAAACATTTATAAGAATAAACATTTTAAATGTCCAGAATTGATGATCTGGTTCTTTCACAATCCTATAAAGATTTGACTATATAAAGGATCCAATCAACTAAACCTAACACTTTACAATCAAATTTTAAACCTTTTAATATTTACCGACACACCCAGTTAACCAAGTCCAAGTTAATGACCTTGGTCAACCATTAACCTGCCAAATCCAAGTTAATGACCTTGGCTGACCAAACTATGAAGTAAGCAGATATTTCATTATGAAAATAGTTCAAATGAATGAACTTTTGAACATTTTGAACTTTCATACACTTTTCAACTGTCAAACACGGTACCAATCATTGTTTAGCATCTCCAACTTACCCAGCCCTCATCAAACACTGACATGATCTGCACTAAGCTTTGATCGTCTGATTCCCAATGTCAGTTGTCGAAAATAAAATAAGAAACTAAAATCTTTTTGGATTTTTAACTGGATAAACTGAAAACTGTACACACAATCTTTTTGCGAGCGTGTTAAGGGATCATATCAGCTGCCAACAAGATACAAGTACCATTAAGCTTTAATATCATTATAAGCATTAAACAATTTGCAATGATTGTCGATATACTGGTCCACTTTAAATTTTCACACAAAGTTCAATCTGTTCAAGATACGGATTTAATGTTTTAAAGCTTAACTTTCATATGTGTCCCACCTCAGAATATACTCCGGTATCCAGATCCCAATATTCAGTCTTACAGGTGAGTATACCTAGATGATATCTGTAGAGGGTTAGATGCGAAGGTCGTGAGAGCTCAGGTCAGAACTTCCGTTCAGCAGAGAGATGACGACTTCTTCGACTTTGGTGGGTCCCCTTTAGAGGATCTTTTTTACAACAGCATTGAGTTAGCAATTTTATTGTCTATTTCTGCTGAGGGCGGCGCTATATTTCAAGCATGCAGTAAAGTATTCTCCAGGGACTAGGCCATTGCTTCCGCATTATCAGAAGTCCCGGGATAATACCCCAGATATCACTAAGTATAAAGACCTAGTATCTCAAAAAGAGGGACCTTTCAAACAAGATTTCGGGGGTTACCCATATATCCGAGAGATGTTCCCCACATAAAAGCAAGTGAAATTTATGTTTATATCCCGAACAAATCTACTAAATGTGTAAAAACCTATCGGCATATCATCTACAAGACTGCTTAACACATTTACTTTACAATTCTTTAGCGTACTGCACTGTCTAGCTGATGTACTATCATTTCCCTTTTATACACAAACTCATTTTTACTTTTTCAAATGTTTTTGGTTTTTGTAGTTTTTATCATGTTTTTGTATTTTTCTGCAAACTTTCTCCCCCTAAAAAGAAAAACATATTTTTGTGTTTTTGTTTTTATCGAAAATCAGAAAACAAACTGTACAAACAAAATTGACAACACGACAAAGGTTCATGTCAGATCGCCGCCCAACTCGGCTTCACATTCAATAACCCTCCCAGATTGCAGATTTTTCATCCCGTTTAATTTCAAAAGATAATAAAATCTCTTTTTGTCAAATGGTTTAGTATAGAAATCCGCTTTCTGATCATCGGTGTGCAAGTGTTCAATCCGAATTAACTTTTTCTCGTGACAATCACGGATAAAGTGGTGACGGATCTCAATGTGTTTCGTTTTTGAATGGTGAACCGGATTTTTAGTGATATTAATAGCTGCTTCATTGTCCACATAGATTGGAGTGTCTAAGAACTGCAACCCGTAGTCGCGCATCTGCTGTTGGATCCAAAGGATCTGCGAGCAACAGCTGGAGGCTGAAACGTATTCAGCCTCGCATGTAGAGAGCGCTACTGCGGTTTGTTTCTTACACTGCCAGGTAACGAGTCGAGTTCCGAAGAACTGACACCCAGCAGTGGTGGACTTTGCATTTTGCTTGCAGCTCCCAAAATCAGAATCAGCAAAACCAGATAAAGTAAAGTCACCCGATCGAGGATACCACAAGCCGATGTTTGGGCAGCCTTTCAAATACCGTAAGATACGTTTCACTATGGTCAGGTGTGACTGCTTTGGATTTGACTGATATCTGGTGCATAGGCACGTCGGGTACATGATGTCTGGACGGGAAGCCGTGAGATACATCAGAGAGCCAATGATAGATCGGTACAATGTCTCGTCCATCTTCACACCATTCTCGTCTGGACAAATTCCATTATTCTGCGTGAGAGGGGTGGATGCAGGATTGCAATCTGTCATGTCGAACTTGTCAAGCACGTCCTTCACGTATTTCGTTTGGTGAATGAAGATTCCATCGGGCATTTGCTCTACCTGCAGCCCGAGGAAGAACTTCATCTCCCCCATTGAGCTCATCTCAAACTTTTTCTTCATCACCTTTTCAAATTCTTTGCACAGCTCGTCGTTGGTGGATCCAAAAATGATATCGTCAACATATATCTGCATGATCAACAAGTGGCCTGCTTCTTCCTTGGTGAACAAAGTGCTGTCTACTGTGCCTCTTGTGAACCCGTTGTCCAACAAGTATTGAGAAAGCGTCTCGTACCAGGCTCTCGGGGCCTGGTGAAGTCCGTACAACGCTTTGTCCAGTAGATACACCTTGTTTTTGTGCAGTGGGTCTGTGAACCCCGGCGGTTGTCCCACATACACTTCTTCTCTGATTTGTCCGTAAAGGAAGGCAGATTTGACGTCAAGTTGATATACTTTAAAATCTTTCCATGACGCGAAGCCTAAAAAATCCGAATTGCCTCAAGTCTGGCAACCGGTGCGTAAACTTCATCATAATCTATTCCTTCCTGTTGACTGAAGCCTTGAACCACAAGTCGTGCTTTGTTTCTCACCACGACACCTCTATCATCACGTTTGCACTTAAAAACCCATTTCGTCTTGATTAGCTTTTGATTCTTAGGCAGATCAACAAGTCTCCAGACGCCCAACTTTTCGAACTGTTGCAGCTCCTCCTGCATTGCATTCACCCAGCTATCCTCGGTCAATGCCTCTTTGTAGGTTCTGGGCTCTATCTGTGAAATAAAACATTTTAATGAGACTTCTTTCTGTATATCAGCAATAGATGAATAGAAACATGTAAGAGCTCTGTCTATTTGATGTCGGGTTTTGACACCACTTTGTAGGTCACCAATAATCTGCTCTGACGGATGGTAAGACAACGTCCGTGGCATAGCATTATCAGGCACATTCACTTCCGATTCCAGGCTCGATATATCAAGATCAACGGTTTGATCCTCAGCTTCCATTGGATCCTCGTCAAAAGTCGGAGCGGGTTCCGCTTCTGAGTCGTCAGATTCTTCAAAAAATGGAGCTGGTTCCTCTGGTGGTTCGTGAGCTGTTCCACTTAGTCCTGCTTCATTGTCGTGAGTACCCCCGGTGGGTTGAGAAACTTCTAGTGGACTAGATACTGGCTCTTGTGATGCATTTTGCTGATACAGGTACATAAGAGCTAGTTCCTCATCACTCGGCTCGACCGGCAGTGGAAACGACTCCCAGAGCTTATCGTAATCGAAAAGGAATCTTTGTCCGGGAAGTTGTGATGACGGAGTATGCTTCTGACAATCCACATGTTGGACTTGAATCACCTTCCCCAGGCATGGTACGAACACCCTCTTTAGCGGGCTTGCGTAACCTACAAAGAAACCCTCATTAGATTTAGCGCCAAATTTACCGTTTTCATCAATAAACGTGCAAGGAGATCCAAACGGCTCCAAAAATTCAAGATTTGGCTTATAACGGTGCAGCAGCTCAAAGCAAGTCTTTTTGTACTTCTTGACAGTGAGAACTCTATTCAATGTGTAACAGGCTGCTGATACTGCTTCACTCCAGAAAAAGATTGGAAGCTTGGAATCGGCTAACATTGTACGGGCTGTTTCAATCAGGGTCCGATTCTTTCGTTCAGCTACGCCGTTTTGCTGTGGAGTATACGGCGCACTGAATTCATGAAGAATTCCTTTCTCGTTGCAAAACTCGTACATCTTGTTGTTTTTTAATTCCGTTCCGTTGTCGCTCCGAATCCTCCGGATTGGCAATTTATACACCGTTTCCATCTTCTTGAAAAGCACCATCAATGACTCAAAAGTTTGATCTTTACGTTCCAAGCACACTACCCATGAGAATCTCGTAAAGTCATCAGTCACCACCAGGAAATATAAGTCTCCGCTGATGCTCTTTACGTTGACAGGCCCGAAGAGATCCATGTGCAATCTCTCAAGAGGTAACCTGATTGTGTTCATGATCTTCAATGGGTGTGACTTCCGAGTCTGCTTTCCTTTCTTACACGCTACACAATCATCATTTAAGTGAAAATTCTTTAGATTAACACCATCAACTAAATCATTATGTACTAAAAAGTTCATTTTGTGAACATGAATGTGGCCCATCTTTCGATGCCACATTATCGAATCTTTTTCTGTCGCTTTAGTTTTAGACACAAAACATTGTTTCTGATGAAATGTTGGCGTTGCGACGCTCATATCCAGAATATAAAGATCATTTTCCTACGGAGCACGCAACAGCACCATCTCATCAGGGATTTTAAACCCTGGTTTCAACACAACATATTCAGTTTTAGTAAAGTGTACACTAAACGCTTTATCACAGATTTGTGAAATACTGAGTAAATTGTTTGTTAACTCTACTATGTAGTTCACTTTGTCGAACGAAATTACGCCATTTGACAGCGTTCCTTGACCAACGATCCTTCCACCTTGATTCCTGGCAAATCCAACATAGCTTCCGTTTATGGATTTGACATCATAGAGCAGAGCAAGCGTCCCAGTCATATGCCTTGAAGCCCCACTATCCATAATCCACTTCGATAGTATAGAATTGGGCAGCCCCTGCAAACATCAAATCAAATTTATTCAAACAATGAAGCCCAGGATTTCTTAACTTCCGACACACTTTCGAACACAACATCACACTTCTCATTTGTTTTCGGAAAATCAAATGTGACATTTGGAACCTCCTTTCTCACAATTGTTTTAACTTTGTTAGTTATCGGTGGAAAATCAGCAAGAAACTTATCAACTTCATTTTCAAATTTATGATTATCATTACCCACTTTTGATTCATAAAATTCCTTTACCCCTTTTACTTTTCTGTCAACCATTTTTCCAAAAATATTTAAAACATTTGGATTAAAGGCTTTTGATTCAAACTTTAACTCATTCTCCATTTTCTTCACCTCAACTGATTGTTTTGGTTTAACCACCCATGATTGAGTTTCAAAAATTTTTGTTTTCGGATAAATCTTTGAAGTCTTTTGTGACTTTAAAGATTCGCCAATCTCGAATGTCAATTTCGGATTATCTTCCGACTTCAATGATTCACCTCTTTTCAAGATGCGGATTGGTGAAACCATTTGTTTTTTACCCTTTTTGTCAACTGGTGACTTAGGTTGAGGTTTTTGAACAATAGATTTTACGACAGGTTTTTTGAAAACTTTCTTGCATTGTTTTGCCATATGTCCGATCTCATTGCAGCGATAGCAAACTCTTTTGTCATATTCAACAAAAGTGGATTTGACTGATTCTTCTTTCAGTTTCTTTTCTGCATTGAAATCGTCAATGGCCTTTTGACTAAAAATGTAATTCTTCTCATCGTCCACACTTGGACCAGCAACAAAGATATCATTTATTTTCTCTTTTGGCTTAAACTCCTGCTTAGCCACCTTCTTCTCAAAACCAATCCCTTTGTTCTTAAAATTGTTTTTCTTGTTATTACCCTTACCCTCCCATTCTTTCTTTCCCGAGCTGGTAGGATGTAATGTAACAAACGATTTTTTAGGTTTTGAAAAGAATTCTTTGTTATTAACCTCATCAATGTTCATTTCAACCAACCTAAAAACTTTCTCAACATTCTCAATTTTCACATTCTGAAGAGGATACTCGAAATCGAAGTAAAGTTTGTCTATTCCAATCATAGTATATACTACCATAATCGGATCATCATTCGCACTCTTGTCCGATTTCGGTATGA
The DNA here is from genome assembly GCA_030545235.1 of Helianthus tuberosus. NCBI lineage: Eukaryota > Viridiplantae > Streptophyta > Magnoliopsida > Asterales > Asteraceae > Helianthus > Helianthus tuberosus. The sequence goes on along the minus strand of CM060432.1, from coordinate 60,413,961 downwards.
ACCGTTCCAAGAAATTACCCTCATCTTCAGAATCTATAACATCTTTCTCAGATTGAGACTTCTCAGAGTTATCACTCTCTTCATCTAACACCTGATCGACAACGGTTTTGATAACCTGTGATTCGTTGTCGGTATCGGATGCAGAGAATGTAACATCAATGCTTTCAGGCAAATCATCCTCAATTGATCTCAATTTGAGATTCAAAGCAGCTTCCACCCTATCTGGATACTTTTGAGTATAATGATTCCACATTGGGGGTGGAACACTGTTAAAGACCGGTTCAGCATTGGGCTGTTGTGGAACAATTTGTTCAAGAACATAGGACGATGCAACATAGCTCATCAATTTCTTATCAATTCACTCATTTTCAATTTTAGTCAATTCCAATTCTTTCTTTAATGATGCGATTGTGTCAATATAAAAATTGACTTCCACTTATTTATCAAAAAGTGTTGCTTTAGCTAGTTTTGTGGCTTTATCATTTTTGACACTTTCTTTTTTAATCGTTTTAACTGATCTGGCTAGTGTATCATATGCTTCTTTGACTTGTCCTAGATCAAATTTTAACATGTCAGCATGTTCTTTCAATTCCTGAAACTTAGTGTCTTTTTCAAGACACTCCATGCACGATTGTAAACACTTTTGGCATGGTGTTTCAGATATTGAATCCACTTTCTCAACAATTTCTGCTTCATGAGCAGTTTTCACTTCCTGTTTACCGACATCTTTGAACTCTGACTCAGACACTTTCTTAGTTTTGGTCTCCTCAATTCCCGACTCCTTATCCGACTCCTTTTGAACTGACTCGGTACCGACAGACTCGGGTTTCACAAGTTCTGTGTCTACCTCTCTCAGTTTCGCCATGAGAGCCTTGTCAGCAATTTCTTTCAAAGTGTCTTCGGTCATTTCCTTTGTCACATCTATCATTTCTTCAACAAATTCTTTCTTCTCCTCATATCTTGGACACGATCCGGTCCTTGGTTCTTCAAAGTAACCTGCAAAAGATTCAGAAATGTTAGGAGGCAATACAGATTTCATTAAACTTCCAAAAACCTCCTGCTCAGACTGATAATAATACACTTCAGCTGCTATTTCTTCAATATCGATCGCATTATCAGCAGAAACCTCTTCAACAACCACAGAAACCTCTTCAGCCACTATTTTCGGCTCAGACACCGTCTCAGAAATTTCAACAACTTCAGCCATCATGGCCTGTCCATCGCTACCGGGGATATACTTATCCCAGCTGAAACCTGCAGCAACCTTTTCATCGTCTTGATTCACAATCAGTGCTTTTTCCGGTTTATTCTCGGTTTGCTGCCTCTGAACAGCAGGTTGTTGGTTAGGTCGATGATAGATCGCATGCTTATAATAATCGTTTGTGAAAGGGTTCTGATGGTTGTTCACTTCACGGTTCGGGCATTCTCTCTTGAAATGACCACGTTCTTTACACTTGAAGCATGTAACTTTCGATTTGTCGAACCCTAACTTCTGATCAGGACCTGAGAGACTGTTTCTGCCTGTGATTTCCATAAAACGTTGTACTCTTCTAACCAAACTTGCCATGCCCCATTTTATATCAATCAACTCAAGCTCTTCCGGGTCGATCTGGTCATAATCCTCTTTTGTCATATCAGGATTACCAATCCTACCCGCCACTAAACCTTCATAAGCCTCTAGAACGGAAGCAAGTAACGCAATGTGTCGTTTTGCGGCTGTTTCAGTAATTTCATTCCCATTCTTAATATTCACCACGATGTTGCACTGCACCCCAGAAACGTACGCCTGATGATTTGATCCAGTATAACTTTGAGGTGAAGGCTGTTCCTGAGCTTTGACATTTGGTTCAAAGTTCGCGAATGGTGAAGAATTGCCAGATTGCGGAGTGTTTGAAGAAGCACTTGAGGTGTTATCAGCAATGAACCCTGTCTGTATTTTTGGGCTTTGATTGGTTGAAACTGTAGGGTTGCCTTTGTAATACAACGATACATCCTGCTGCACACTCGCTGAGTTCATTTTCTTGATCTTCAACAATTCTAACTCATGAGCTTCAATCTTTTCTATGAACAAACTAAGATTGTAATTGGCAAAGTCTGAATTGTTCTTCAGCATCATCAGGTATGTACCCCACTCGTCATAAGGTAACGCATCAGACAATTTGTCAATCCATTCTTCATCAGTCTTTTCAATTTTTAATCTATTCATCTCAAGTACCAAATGGCAATATCTTTCAATTAGTTGCCTTGTAGTTTCACCCTTCATACCGGTAAAAATATCAAACTCCTTCTTGAGCAGAGCCTTCTTGTTCTTGATCATGGAATCACTACCTTTAAACTTCGCTTTCAATGCATTCCACATAGATTGAGCATTATCTTCATATTGCAACAATACTAAAATATCTTCTTTGATAGCCTGCTGGAGAATATTAATCATCTTTTTCTCAGCTTTGAAATCATTCTGTTCTGATTCTGTCAGGCTTGCAATATTCTTCTTAATATTTAAACCATCAACGGGTGGAACATACTTTCTCTCTATCTTCATCCAGCATTCAAAATGGTTAGCCTGAACCCAGTTCTTAAATCTGCTTGACCATCCCGCATATTCATCTATGTTCATCAGCTTGGGAGGCTTTTGCATTGTTCCCAATTCGTTCTCCATGTTGACGTTTTGCATAACACTACCCGAGGTTTGTCCTGCTGCCATACCACTGCCCGCGAAGAAGTTGTAAAAATCTTGATGTTCCATTTTTAGTGACAAATTTCCAAAAATGTTTAACTTTTTGATTAACAGGTTGTTTTTATCGAAAAACTTTTAACACAGACTGAGTTTCCAACACTAGATCACGTACGAAATGGACTAAACGCTCAAAACATGACTTTTACTCAAACACAGGTCAAATAAGCGAAATCAGATTCTAAGTGTAACAATGAGCGAAATCACCTAATGCTCACAAAAGCGAAATCTGATAAAGACCTTATGAGCGAAATCAGGTTGTGACCTGATAAGCGAAATCAGGTTATGACCTTATAAGCGAAATCAGGTTATGACCTTATAAGCGAAACCTGTAACTTGACTAATAAGCGAAACCACTAAGATCACTTATGAGCGAAACCACAAAAGCAACCCAAATATGTCACTATAAGCGAAACCTCAGGAGCGAAACTCCTGAAAATGACACTAAGAGCGAAACCTCTTGAGCGAAACCTCTGATATGCTTATGTCGTAAAAGCGAAACCTCTCAAGATACCATATAAGCGGAACCTATTCACGAGCCATTTTAGATCACTTTTAAGCTGATTTTAGGTCTGAAAATCTCAAGGGTTTGTTATTAACCAGTTTTACACTATATGTCCAAATCTCAGTCCATTTTGTCCGTCCGAAAGGTCTGAAACTCAAAAAGTGCTAGAAAAAAGGCTTTGATTCGGGTCAACTAGCTCACAACTGGCTCTGATACCAATTGTAGGACCGTTATTGACAGTCGTGTGAGTCAATCAGAGCTAGCAACTACCGAAAATGCAGCGGAAATACAAAATCGGCATGAATCAAAGCAGAAATGGAGTAGAAACAGAAGTAGATCACTTTAAAACAATTTTCTCATTAATCTTCCAAGAAATACACGAGCAGCAGTTCGGCTACACTGGAGACATGAACGTACCAAATGAGAAAACAACACTACTATTTATAGGGGTGTGGATTTCGCTTATATGACATGTCCATATGAGCGAAATCATCTTGATGGGATTTCGCTCATATGACACATGTTCACATAAGCGAAATCACAACATGAAAATCAAACATTTACACTTCAACCCCCTATACATTGCATAATTAACACATCTAGACCCTATACATTGATCAACTAAGACTAAGACGCAGGCTTTAGACATTCGTGCACCAACAACTATCACAGCATGCTAAAGAATTGGAAAGATAAATGTGATAAACGGTCTCACTGATGATATGCCAGTAGGTTTTTGCACATTTAGTAGATTGTGTCGAGATATAAACCTAAATATCAAACTTACTTATCTCGTGGGGAACATCTCTTGGATATATGGGTAACCCCCGAAATCTTGTTTGAAAGGTCCCTCTTTCTGAGATACTAGGTCTTTATGCTTAGTGATATCTGGGGTATTATCCCGGGACTTCCGATTTTGCGGAAGCAACGGCCTAGTCCCCGTATAATACTTTTCGCTTGCTTGAAATATAGCACTCCCCTCAGCATAAAAAAATGATGAAACATTGCAAAATGCTAATCATGTGTTGTTGAAGAAAAGATTCTCTAAAGGGAACACACCTAAAGTCGAAGCCATCATCTCTCTGATTTTGCGGAAGCAATAGCCTGAGCTCTCATTGCCCTCGTATTTAACCCTTTACAGATATCATCTAGGTATATTCACCTGTAAGACTGAATATTGGGATCTGGATACGGGAGTATATTCTGAGGTGGGACACGCGTATAAGTTTAAGTCTCTAAGACATTAATCTCGTATCTCGAAACAATTGAAATTTGTATGAAAATTTAAGTGGATCAATATACTGACAATCTAAGTGAATCGTTTAGAACTTAAAATGTATAAAGCTTAACGGTGTTGGTGATTTGTCTCAATACCTGATATGATCCTCTTACACAAACTCACAAAAATATTGTTTGTAAATATTTCTTTATTGCATTTTGTTATAATCAAAATTCCAAAAATATTTTCAGTGTGTTTTAGCATAATATTTTGAAAATTCAAAAAGATTTTCGACAACTGATGTTGACTAGCTGATTTTCAAAATTCCGAGTGCTAAACATGATGAACAGGTTTGGGAGAGTCTGTTTAAACTGAGAAAAATTTTGAATGTTTTCCTACATATGGTCATTAGAAGTTTTTAAATGATAAATCATTTTATTCATACAAGTGGTTCATCAGAGATTAAAATTGTAAAATCATATATTGATTGATTGGTTCCTGCAAGTGGTTTTAAATCATTTTTTTTAAATTAGTTTCTACTAGTGGTAAGCAAAGAACCTAAATTTGTCAAATTTTAAATTTGTGAAATTTATTGTGAGGTAGAGATTGTGCAGGTAAGCCAGGTTTCGATCCTGAGCAGGATGTGAGTCAGGTCATGATCTTGAACCTGTGGAAGCCAGACTGCGATCCCAAGCACAATTTAAGGGGGAGTCTGAAGTTGTATAGAGCAAGGTTCTGATCATGAATCTGAGGATGCTGATGAACTTAAGGAATCAAGAGATTTGATCAAGAGAAGATATAGCCAGGTCGAGATCCTGAAAAAGAAGAGAAGAGAAAGATTAAGGATGTTTTACATTGTTAGATATTTCGGGAGAAGTCGAGAAGACTGATAAAGACTGAAGACTGAAGACTCGACACCGAAGACTTCGTCAACATCCAAGGGGGAGTCTGTTGGTGCATATGTACGTCGACTTCGTCTTGTATCGAGTCTTGTATTGTATTAGATTGATCAGGGCACGCAAAACGAGAAAAGTGTGTATGTGGGTATTTCGCACGAAATAACACATAGGTTATTTCATACGAAATTAAGTGATAATTTCGCACGAAATTAGATTTTGCATGAAAGTAATTTCATTTGTACAATTCCGTGCGAAATTACCTGCCCTATAAATACTAGGTGTGCCAAGTCATTGGTAACTTTCCGGTTTCAGTGCCGAACTACTGCCGAAGTGTCTACTCGCTGTAATTCTTTGTCAAATCAATCTAAAGACAGTTTAAAGTGAATTGCAAGCTGAATTACCTCAATACATTTGTTTCCGCCACTCATATTGAGCAAAAACTCTTCTGAACGACTCGTTTTGTCGGTAAAACGATCCTACAATATGCATACTTTCATGGTTTTGACGCTTTTAGTCCCTATGATCAAATAAGCGTATTTTCGCATACCGAACCCCACAAAACTTATTTCTAAGTTATGTAAAGGTTATTTAAGGTATGTTAAGCTTATTTCACTGTTCCGGAGTGTTTGTCGTGTTAAACTAATTACGTTTACGCATCAGTTTGCGTATAACTTTCCAGAAAACGTTTAAGAGTTTGAAATCGAACAAAAATCAAAACGTGCAAATGTCAAACATAAATAAACAAATATTGGGATAAAAAATCATTGTTTTATTGATATTTGAATTGTTCAGAGTTGTATAATGATTACACAAGCACAGTTGTCACAGTCTCCCCTACTTTAGGAAATTTCGTCCTGAAATTTATTTAGAGGAAACTTGTGAGAATAGATGTGGATATTTCGCCTTCATTTGATCTTCATGTTCCCATGTAAATTCTGGGCCACGTTTAGATTCCCAGCAAACTTTGACAATTGGTATGCACTTGCGTTTTAACTTTTTACCTTCACGTTCCAATATTTCCACAAGCTTCTCGACAAAGTGCATCGTGTCATCAACACGAATTTCATCAAGTGGTATGTGGAGGTTTTCATCTGCCAAACACTTTTTAAGATTGGACACGTGGAAGGTTGGATGAACATTTCCAAGTTCAGGAGGTAGCTCTAGTCTGTAGGCCACTTTTCCGATTCGTTCAACGATTTTAAATGGTCCAACATATCATGGTGCAAGTTTTCCTTTCTTTCCAAATCTAATCACACCTTTCCAAGGGGATACCTTGAGTAGGACGTGATCACCGACTTGAAATTCCAAGGGCTTGCGTCATCTATCCGCGTAACTCTTTTGACGGCTTCGAGCTGTCAGAAGGTTGTCGTGAATTTTCTTGACTTTATCTGTAGTCTCTAGAATGAGTTCAGGTCCAGTAAGCTGAGCTTCACCTATCTCATTCCAGCAGACCGGTGAACGACATTTTCGACCGTATAAAGCCTCGAAAGGAGCCATGTTGATGCTGGAGTGATAACTATTGTTGCAGGAGAATTTGATCAACGGTAGATGCGAATCCCAACTACCACCAAAATCGATCACACAAGCTCTAAGCATATTCTCTAGTGTCTGGATTGTTCTTTCAGATTGACCATCCGTTTGAGGATGATAAGCTGTGGTCAAATTAAGTTGGGTTCCCATGGCAGATTGCATTGTTCTCCAAAAGTGAGACGAGAATCGAGCATCTCTGTCAGATGTGATGTTCAAAGGAATGCCATGTCGAGATACAATCTCATCTACGTATATCTTGGTAAGTTTTTCAGCAGATAGATCCTCACGGATCGGCAAGAAATGTGCGGACTTGGTTAGACGATCAATGACTACCCAAATGGCATCATGACCTATTAGTTCGTGGCAGTTTGGTAACGAGATCCATAGCAATGTTTTCCTATTTCCAAACTGGTATCTCTGGTTGCTCCAATAATCCAGAGGGATGTTGATGTTCTACCTTAACCTTAAGACAAGTAAGGCATTTGGATACGTACAAGGCAATGTCTTTCTTCATGCCCGGCCACCAATATTGGGTTCGAAGATCCTTATACATTTTATCTGCACCAGGATGGATTGAATAATGAGACTTGTGAGCTTCATCCATTAGCAAGCTGCGGAGATTGTCATGACTTGGGACCCACAAACGCTCCATGAAATAATATAACCCATTGTCTTTCAGTTCAAGCTCAGGCTTAAGATGATATGGTAATTCCTTACCCATCAAGTCTTGTGAAACACAAGTATATTGAGCTTGAGAAATGTGGGTTTGAATATCAGATCGAACCTAAACACAGTGAAGCTTGACACGTTCCTTACGACTCAATGAGTCAGCCACGACATTCGCCTTACCGGGATGGTAGTGAATTTCGCAGTCATAGTCATTTAGGAGTTCAACCCAACGTCTTTGCCTCATGTTTAGTTCTTTCTGATGTGCTAGAGACTTTTGTGGTCAGTGAACACTACACATTTTGTACCATACAGGTAGTGTCTCCAGATTTTGAGAGCAAAAACTACTGCGCCTAACTTAAGATTATGAGTTGTGTAGTTTTTCTCGTGTACCTTTAGCTATCTTGATGCGTAGGCTATGACTTTGTTTCTTTGCATGAGAACACTTCCAAGGCCTAAGTTGGATGCATCACAATATACGATAAAATTGCCGTTGCCCTCAGGTAAAGATAAGATAGGTGCATCACTGTTTCAAGGTCTGAAAAGCTTCTTTCTGTTTGGGTCCCCACTCAAAAGATTTATTCTTTTGAGTTAAAGCTGTGAGAGGAACCGCAATCTAGGAGAAGTTTGCAATAAAACGGCGCTAATAACCAGTGAGACCAAGAAATGAACGAACCTCGGTAGGAGTAGTAGGTGCATCCCAATCCTTAATCGCACTGATTTTGGCGGGATCTACATGTATACCTTGTTCGTTGATAATGTGTCCCAAAAATTGAACTTCTTTAAGCCAAAATTCGCATTTGGAGAACTTGGCGAAAAGCTGTTCTTACTTTAGGAGTTCCTTTGTAAGACGGAGATGTTGTTCATTGTTGGTTCGTGTCTTTGAATAGATCAAAATGTCATCAATGAAAACAATGATGAACTTGTCCAAATAAGGCTTACAAACCCTATTCATCAAGTCCATGCAAACAGCAGGAGCATTCGTTAGACCAAAGGGCATAACTGTAAACTCATAGTGACCATATCTTGTGCGAAAAGCTGTCTTGGGAATATCTTCTTCGAGTACACGAAGCTGATGATACCCAGAACGTAGATCAATCTTTGAAAAGCAAGTAGTACCCTGTAACTGATCAAAGAGTTCATCAATGCGAGGTAGGGGATATCGATTCTTGATTGTGAGTTTGTTGAGCTCACGATAATCGATACACATTCGGAAAGATCGATCTTTCTTTTTCACAAATAGGACAGGAGCGCCCCAAGGTGAAAAGCTCGGACGGATGAATCCTTTGTCAGAAAGCTCCTGAAGCTGTTTAGATAACTCTTCCATCTCAGATGGTGCAAGACGATACAGAGATTTAGCAACATGATTTGCACCAGGTATAAGATCAATACGAAACTCAACTTGGCGTGCTGGGGTAAACCAGGTAATTCTTTAGGAAATACCTCAGGATAATCCCGAACAACAGGGATATCTTGAACAGTCTTACCTTTTCCTTTCTCCTCTACGACATGTGCCAAGAAGGCAACATAATTCTTTCGTAGGTACCTTTGGGCTTGGGTACAAGTCATGAGTTTAAGACTACTAGCAGGTTTCCACCATGAACCTCTAGGATCTCACCAGTCGAGAGCGGTATATGAACAATATTTTTAAAACAAACCACCTTTGAGTGGTATTTGGCTAACCAATCCATTCCTACTATAACATCAAAGCTCCCAAGTTGCATTGGTGTGAGGTCAATAGGAAAAAGATGGTTATTAAGGTTCAGCTGACAATTTCGAAGGGCAGAATCGAGTACAACGGGTTCACCACTAGCTACTTCTACTGTCAAGGGCTTTCCTAGTTTTGTTCTAGTCATGGAAAGCAAAGGCTAAAAATCTAAGGATACAAAACTTTTATCGGCGCCTGAATAAAAAAGAACAGAAGCAGGTTGGTTGTTAACAATACACGTACCGTTCACTACCTCGTTGTCTGCACGTGCCTCATTGGCATTCATGTTAAAGACTCGTCCATGACCCTGGGCCTGGTTTGCATTTGCCAACTTTGGGCATTGGTTCCTGTAGTGGGTCAGATCCCCACAATTATAGCAAGAACCAGGCGGGTAATGAGGTCGTGCAGGCTGTTGAGCAGGTTGTTGTGCAGGGTTTTGTGCTGCCTGATTCTGGGTAGGAGCAGATCGACAAGTATTGGCAAGATGACCAGATTTCCCACAGTTAGTGCATATGCGGAACTGTACATGTGGTTGATGGTGGCTGTTACATTTGTTGCACAAGGGTGCATTTCCAGCGTATTGTCTTTTGGCTGGTGGTTGTGCGGGCTGATTAGGAGCTACCTGATTAGTCTGTGCCACCACATCGAAGTTCTTGGAAGCCTTTCACTTCCTTGACTTATTAGAAGACTCACCCTTCTAGCCTTTCTGGTTTCTCATTCTTGTCAGACGGTTTCTTGTCACCCTTTCTATGATGTTTACCTTACTTGACCTGAGAGTCAGTCAAGGTAGCAGTGAGCTTGATGGCCTGGCGGACGGTAGTAGGGTTGCTATCAGTGACAATATCCTGAAGAGGATCTGGTAGACCGTAAATGTACTTTTCAATCACCTTATCCAAAGGCGTGACCATCATTGGGCAAAGCAAGCTCAACTCCTCGTATCTGTCGATATACGCACGGTGTTCACCACTGTCTTGCTTAAGGTCATGGAACTCATTTTCAAGCGCCCTCTGCTCGTGACGAGGGCATAACTCTTTCATCATCAGAGCCCTGAGTTCCTCCCATGTTTGACCCAAAGCAACATCAGCTCCTCGATCTCTCATCACTCCGTTCCACCACGTGAGTGCCCTCTTTTGAAACACGCTAGAAGCAAACCCGACCTTACGATTGTTTGGACACTGAATATGGCGAAATATACTCTCAAGACTCTCAAACCACTGGAGGAGCCCAGTTGCTCCTTCAGAACCACTAAACTTAAGTGGTTTAGCCGAATTAAACTGTTTAAAGTTGCACGGAGCAGGTGCATTAACATTGTTGTTGGCTTGGTTAATTTGAGTAATGAGATTTGGTAGTACAACAGCCATCTGCTGTGCTATAATAGTTACCAGTTCAGCATCAGGTTGTTGTATATATTCGTCGAGGAGGCATTCTAAAAGAGGAAACATGAGAGAAAACGAGTGAGATGACATGATGAAAATTGAGATGTCATAAATATCGACAAAATGTAAGGATGGTGGTCATTTGTTCGTTACCTCAAAACAAACAAACGACACACAATGACTAATCAAAGTAAATGGTTCATAATAATGTATTGCGAAGAGATGCTTTAGCCTATAAGTGGAAACTCACCCCAAGAGTTCCGAGGTAAGAGTGACTGGTCCGATGCTGCGGATTTGTATGAACACTCTAGCCTTAAATAGAAAACTCAGGGTACAGGCACCCACCCTTCCGGATTGCACGTGTTCACATTATTTAGACCCAAACTTTGACGAGATTTTGAAAATTTGGAAGGCACAAGGCCAAAAGAAATCATCCAAGAATGGATGATTGATTTCAAAATCGTTTTGAAATTTGTGTTCTTGTTTTGGTAATCACCTAAAGATAGGTGATGTGTATTGTTTTAAGATCTAAACACAAGATAACTTGCGTTAGGGTCCTTGAAAGGTTATAGTCTAGGTCAAAGCATTACTAATAACCAAATTCCCTATAACCATGAGCTCTGATACCAACTCTTCTGTCACACCCCGACCGCGTAAAACAAAAAACCGCGGCGGAAACGTCAGGGAGTCGAGTAACAGAATTATTGTTTCACAACACATGGTACTTAAAGTTTGGTTTTATTAGAATTGATGTTTACATTGTCTTGGAATTAAACTAAAAGCATAACGTAAATTAAACTGTCTTTGCTTCATTTTAAGTCACTAAGGCCCAAGTCCGCTTAAGTGTAGCATAATCATCCGCATACATTAGCTCCTGAAACACATGTGAAAATAGGTACGTCAGCATAAAAATTCCTGTGAGATACATAGGTTTTGTTGATGAAGGATTCATGACTTGTAAGTTAAAAGAAATGTTTAACGAAAAGTAGTCATCAACCTTATAAAAATGTTTTCTTTTATAAAATCATATGAAAATCAGAACGAAAATCAGATGATAATAAAAGAATGATGTATGGTTAAATAAATAACCAAGTGAAAATAAATTTGCATAAAATATGTCATTTGTAAAACAATGTCTTGTGAAAATATGTCATTTGTATAAAATGTGTCATGTCTTTGTCTTTGTCGAAGTGGTTTAAATAACGCTACGATATGTAATATCATAAAAGCACTTATATATAGGAAGTACCAGCGGCGTATCCACCATGCTTTTATCATATTACACACGCCTCGTTATTTAAATCACTTATCAAAAACCACCAAAAATGTCTTGTTTAAACCAATGTCAAAATGTTATGTGTAAACAATGTCCAATGTCAAGTGAAAACCATGTCTTGTATAATTAAATGTCTTGTATGGCAAGTAAAAATATTTACTCAAACTATATATATGATGTCAATGTGTAACCAAATGTCATGTATGATGAATAAAGAGTATTTACTCAAACAATATGTATAATGTACAAAACAATGTCTTCGAATAAACCTAAGTTCAAATCAAAAGTTATGTTTCGCAAAAACCAATGCTTTATTGTTACAAACATTTATGTGGATATGTTCATCGTATACATTTAAGCCTTGAGACTGTCGGATAAACCCTTAACAAGTCAAAGGTTTATCAAAAATGTTTTCGGATTCTGTCATTCCCTACTTCCAAACAAATCTAGGAAGCCTGGAACGGGATTTATCAAGACCTATGGTACCATTACATACTACCGAGCGGCATGATCAATTTTAATGAATGTATTATTGTCCAGTTAAACATATCAAATGTCATAACCATGCTATGTGAAAACCATGTACTAAGTATGCTAAGTAAACATACGAAGTAGAAATGTCCATAAAATCAATGTGCTAGCATTGTTGGTGCATACGTCTGTCGACTTCGTCTTGTATCGAGTCTTGCATTATTCAGGGCACGAAGTTCAAAAAACTTGTCAAATGGCTAATTCCGCTTGAACTGCTAATTCCGCTTGAAAGGAGCATCAAGTAATTCCGCTTGGAATTACAATGTAATTCCGTATAAATGATGTAATTTCGCTTGAGTTGGCTGATTTCGCTTGTAATGGTATTCCGCTTGAGTCTGTTCAAGCAGAATTAGGAAGTCTATATATATGTGTGATCTCGTTTCATTTGTAACGGAATTAGTTTGTGTGTTTCCGACGGCGAAGCTCTGTCGAAGTGTCTTCAGAATTGTAATCATATCAAAATCAATATACAAGACAGTTTTAGTGAATATCTTGCTGAATTCAACTCATCATGTCTGTTTCCGCCTTTCATTTTGAGTAGAACGCCTCTGATCGACTCGTTTCGGGTCCGACAACGATCCTACAAGTGGTATCAGAGCACAGGAGGAGGAGTTCTGCAGATTTCAGCTTGATTTTATCTCATTTTCTTACTTCTACACTTTCTTTTATCAATTGAACAAGTTTTAACGGTTAAAATGGCCTGAATTTTTCACAATATAAGCAAAATATTGTTTTAACAAACCCTTGAGAAAATCAGATCAATATTCAAAGTAAAAGTATCAAAAATGGGCCAAACAGTTAATTCCGTTTGAACGAGTACCTTAATTCCGCTTGAAATTGCATCTTATTCCGTTTGAAAACGTTGATTCCGTTTGAGTTTTCAAACGAAATTATAATTCCGTTTGAAAAATCTAATTCCGCTTGAAACTGGTTTCAGTTCAAATGAAATTAGGTAATTTCGTTTCAAGAAGTTTAATTTCGCTTGAAGACCTTAATTCCGTTTGAAGTTGTGTGCAAGTTAATTTCGTTTGAAGTTGGTAATCTCGTTTGAAGTGATCCCGTTTGAAGAATCTAATTTCGTTTGAAAATGTCTGACGAAGAATTTTACAATGCATTTGCTACATCCCCGACTACTCTGGCTGCCATTGCTCATAACATGAACTTGGAAAACGAAACTGGAACTTTGCAAACCCCCCCCCCCCCCAAAATTTATGGGAATTGAAGAGTACCATGGTTGGAAAAATCGTTTTGAGAATTGGGTTCAGGCAAACCATCTAAGAGCTTGGGAAAGCATTGAAACAAAATATGTTAGACCACAGACTGCTTTGAAAGTTGATAAAATCATTTCAGAATTCACAGACAATGAGAGAGACAGTTATAAAGGAGAGAAAATGATGATTAGTCTTCCACAACAAGCTGTCAAAGATGATATCTGTAACACCTCGAAATTTCATGTCCTATAATGCATTGACACGTGTCATAAGCTTGAACGTGTAAAGGATTGATTTAGAAGGACTAAAGTTGACAAACAAGGAATCTGTGTGTATAAAAGGATTCAAAATGTTAGCAATGAATAAATATATCTTTCAATAACCCTACATGGTGATTATACCCTTAAACGAATAAATCATGGATCATACGAAGCTAATTGTGAAAGAAAGTGAGGAATTACAAACTACAGGGGTTAAATGTGTCAACATGTATAAAGTATACCTCTGAGTGATCTTTTAGCGAACCCGAAGCTTTGTAATGATCAATTATACTCACGAGAATGTGTGATAAAAATTTCACAAGGTTTCGTTAAGATATGAGAAAGTTATGACAATATTCGTATACGAGGGGTTGAAAGCGTCAACGTTGAAATTTAAGACTGTTCGGTGATCGTATGAATAACCGGGGACCTAACAAAGTTGGTTTATAGCTTGGAGTCCTTAAAGGTCAAGTTTGGAGGTTACAAGTGCAAGAACCCACGTTAAAAATCAAGTTTGGAAGTTCAGGGGCCAAACTGTAAATTTATGAAACTTTTGTCCTCTAGCGAAGGCTTGCGCACCGCAACACCAGAAGTCTTACGGTGCGTAAGCAGTCTTGCGCACCTCAACAACCAGAATGTTTCGGTGCGCAAGGTATGTATCTGGGCGAAATTGTTGACAGCTGCCTGTTAAAACGGTTACACCGCCTCTTTTAGGTGGTATTCGAAATTCAGGGGCTCTCTAGGCGGTTTTTAGCATTCTAGGTCCACCTGGGATGATCTTATAACATCTCTAGACCAATTTGGCATCATCCTAGAAGATCAAGGTTAGTATATAAGGGACTTGAAGTTGTAGCAATTTTGCTCTTTCATTTGCAACTTACTTTCTGGAGCTCTCTGGTCTGCAAGCAACCTTCCTAGTGATCACTAATCATAATTAGGACTCTTGTAAGTATACTTAACCTTTCTAAATTCGTTTTAGCTTAGTTAATTAGCTAAAAGTCAAACCGTCGTAATTAAGGTTTGACTTCGTGATTAATTAATATGTGCTCAGTCTAATCCCGAATTAAAAGTACCTTTAAGTAGGTATTTAGGTGGGTAATAAACCCTTAAAAGGGTACTCTCTGATTCCCACTGTAACTATGTTAATTGTCGAGTCAAAGCTTACTTTAAAAAGTCAACAGAATGTTAAATTTCAAATTAAAGCATAATTAGCAATGTAGGATACTTGCAACCTGTTTGATCATTATTATAACTTAGTAATTAATGTACGAACATGCCCCAACATGTTCAACTCGACAATTTTCAGTTTAGGCTCGGTTTGGAACCGAAAGTCGCATAGTTTGACCTCTGCTTTGACTTTCAGTTCTGACCCGTTTAAGCATTATTTAGAAATGCCTTAGAACCTTAATTGAACCAGGTTTCATATTAGTGTAACCCCCTGAGGTCACACAACTTGGTTCATTAGTTATCCGTTTCATATGCGTGATTCCGTTAAATGCTTAAATGTTGACTATTATGCCCTTTTGACCTTAAAACGTGATTTTTTAAAAAGTAAAAGAGTAGAAACCTTAATTACTAATTTATAAACTTGCACCTAAAATTTGACATCAGTTTGAGGTCTAGATTAAGAGTTATGCTCATTAGCGTAATTTGAAAGCTTTATGTTAATTAAATGGCGTATTTAGCGTATAGCCTATTTAAACCCACTTCTTGATATCAAACTTTTTACCCACTGATATAAAATAATATTTAAGGATTTTTGGAGATTTTTATTTATTTTTAGGCTGAGCATAACTTAGAGTTCTAAGTATGATTCGGTTAATGCCTGTTTTGCCCTTTTAAGCCATAAAATGAGTTTTACAAATCCTTTTGACCCCAAACCTTTTTCTACTGAGCTAATATAATAAATAAAGTATTTTGAGCCTTCTGGAATTATAAAAATATCAGCTTTCCTTTGAAAACCCGGAAATGGCTCCAAGTCGCCTTTTTAGGCATTTTTGACGCATAGTAGGTATTAAGTTTTTGTTGAGCACATAAGGTTTGATACCTACTGATATTTTAAGTAAATTATTATATTTTACAGTAAGCTAAAAGTCTTACACTCAGGTTCCCAGTTTTGACCCTTTAAGCCTATGTGAAATTACCAAAATACCCTTAAGAGGCATAGTTTGGTTATAAAGGATAGATTTCACATATATATGATACCCTACTGATATAACCTAGTAAATTGAGTAATTTTACTGATTACATCAGACCCAAAACTCAGGTTCATATTTAAACTCTTTTATAACCTTTTAAATGACCTAAATACCCCTGCGGGGCGTAATTTGTGTTTAAATCCGTTTTGGGCATAATAGAAGATATCTTATTGATGTCACAACATATTTAAATCATTTTAACTTAGGAAACTTGCATATAACCCATTGGGTTACTCGTTACGCACTTGTCGCGTTCGGATCGGTTTATGTGACTAGTTTGCATATGATAGCCGAAACGGGTTAAACCATATCATTCTTGTCTCAAAATCCAGAATGTGTTTAGGTTACCCATATTACACAAGTATACAAGCTTGTCGGGTTAAACCACATTCTAATCCGGTTCTCGCTTAATCATGCGTTTTGAACCATACCTTCTTTTAAGACTAACCGGTCTAAGCAAAGGCTTAAATAAAGACCCGTTAGGAATCTAATAGGTTATTAAAAACCTTCGTTCCAGATATAGGAGCCCAGTAAAAGCTATCTGTACTTGCTGATTTGATACGGCTGGGATTGAATTTATATTTAGCTCAGGTAAATACTTTTAACTTATTTTCCCTATACGGGCTTGGGGTACGGTATATAAAATACCGCTTGGTCCTGCATTGAATCTTTAATCGAATAGAGGTTAAATCATTGATATGCTACGTTTTGAAATGTTTTGTTTGCTTAAAGCCTTTGGGGGGTTAATGACCATGTCCCGGATATCCTTGGCATCATCTTACGAGATGGCCACGACCTAAGCACGGGGTGTAGGCGTACACCCGTCAGTGCCTAACCAAATAATGTGGTGTGTCTATTAATCTTTAACCCGGTCTACAGATCGGGCTACTGAACGCATAAGTAACATGTAATTCGTTTACAAGTATTATATTCAATAATTATCCTAAGTTATAAAGAGTTTTGTGCCACGTGCATCCAAATCAATTTTATTAAACTTTTCAAAATGAGTCAGTTAAATTGTATTTACCAGTGTAAACTGACGTAATTTCCAAAAAGGTTAAGTGCAGGTACTAATCGGAATAGGCTGGCTACTCCTAGCATCAATAAAGAGTCTCGCAAGCTTAGATGCCTAAAGTTTGTTGAACAATGTTTCATTTTATTTTCGATCCGCCTGTGGATCCTTTACATTCCGTTTGTAATACTTGATATTACTTTATATCGGTTTGTAATATATTTATCTTTTGCTTCCGCTGTGCATTTAAATATTGTGTTGTTTGACTATGATGATATCAACTACGTCACGATACTCCCCACCGGGTCCACCGGTAATACGTGGAAATATCGGGGTGTGACAATATCTTTATTTTTCTTCAGCATGATGGTAGTGCATTTTCGATTTGGGAGGCACTTGAGAAGAAGTTTGAAGGAAGTACAGAGATGCTCAAGAGTAAAGCATCTCTGCTGAAAAAGGAGTTTGAGTTATTTACAAGTATGCCAGGGGAGAATACAAAGACTCTTATTGAGAGATATTGTCATCTTGTGCGTACCATGTCTCAGTTGAAAATTACTAAAACTCCAGCAGAATGGGTTGAAAAGTTAGTTGACGCATTACCGCAGAAAGAATGGGGTACTGATCTCATGATCTTAAAGAACTCTGGAGAATTTAGCAGATTGTCAATTGGACAGTTTATTGAAAAGCTTGAGGCACAAGATCTTGAACAACAAAAGATTGCCAGAATGAACAGCTCAAGCAATCAACAAGACATCAAATTGTACTATAAAGGAAATATTCAAACTGTTGAAGCAAGTCCTAAGATCCAAACCGCTTTTAGTGCAGGAAATTCATCTGGATCAGTCAGTCAAAGTTTAATCAACACTAGTGGATTTTCAAATGTCAATCTTCCAAGTGTTCAAAGTTCAAATGTTGGTAATGAACATATGATTCAGTGCAATGTTGCTTTGCATCTTCAAAATGGCCAGAATTTCTCTAATGAAGTTGTTAAAAGTCATATGGCATTACTGGTTACTGCTTTGGAATCTTATGAAGGATTGATTGCTGGAAGAATTGGTAATCCTATGCTAACAAAGGAAGATTACGATCAGATCGATGCAGAAGAATTGGAGCTCATGGACATCAAATGGTGTCTAGCTAGTGTCTTGAGAAGAGCTGAAAAGTTCAAAATGATTACAGAAAGAAATGACTTTTTGGATGCTCATGTTTCAGCTTTGGGTTTTGATAAATCTAAAGTTACTTGTTTTCGATGCAGGGAGAAAGGTCATTTCAAAAGAGAATGCAAAAATCAAGAAGCAAATGGAGCAAAGAATCCGTTTGGTGGTCATGATTACTATCGAAAAGCCATATATCAACAAGTTGCTTATCAACCGCATCAACAAAAGGATTCACAAACTGCTCATGGGAAAATGATCGAAGATGCAAACAAGAAAGCTTATTATGGTATCATTGATCAAGACGATGAGAAAATGCCTCCAGGATTTAGCTGGGATAAGTTTGTGGATGAGAATAGGAATTTTAAAGCTTTCATTGCTCAAATTGTTCAAAAGCCAGAATTGATGAAAGAATGGATAGCAGTGTTATCTGATGAAGAAGAAAGTCAAGATGAAGAATCTGTTTCTTCTGAAAATAGTTCAACAGATACTAGTGATGATGATGAAGAAGTTGAACAGATAAACATTGGAAAAACTCATTTATCCTCTGACAGTTTTGAATTTTATTTTGCAGACAAATTGAAGAAACTTAAAGAGAGAAAAGCTGCAAAAGAAACGAAAGAAGTTAAGGTTGTTGAAAAGATTGTTGAAGTGGAAAAGGTAGTTGAAGTCGAGAAGATTGTGGAGATTGAAAAGATTGTTGAAGTCACAAAACCTTGTCTTACATGTTTGGAACTTTGCAAACAATGTGAAGATAAAGATGAAAGATTTAGTGAGCTTGAAAAGTTGAAAGAGAAGTTGCTGTTTGATGTTAAGAATGTGAAAGAGTCGTACAATATATTGAACAAAACTGTGAATAGTTTGCAGAAGACAAACTCTGAAAGAGAAGATGCTTTGACGATGATGAATGCAACAATGATGTCCAAACAAAAGGAGATCAATTACTACATTGCAGAGTGTGCTAAGTTGAAGCAGGAGTTGGAAATTGAAAAAGTTGAAAATGAAAGAATCAGATGATTACTGAAAAGTTATTCAAGTTCTGATTACTTAATTGACAAAATTTATCCAACTGTTGCAGGTTTTGAAGTGTTTGAAGACAAGAAGCCGAAGAAAAGGATACTGGTAAGAAACAGAGTGTCTGTTATAACAAGTGTCCGCCTCCAATTTGGGAAGGGTATTCGTCTAGAAAACCGAATGAGGAACAAGTAAAAAAGGTAGTCAATATAAAGTTGGAGTCCGAGATAACCGATGTATTACCAGACAATATTGACATCACATTCACAGCGTCCGACATAGATCATGAGTCTGAGTTAATAAAAAGGATGGTCGATTAGGTGTTAGATAAGGATGAGGAGTCCGAATCACAGTCTGAGTCCGGGAGTTCGAGTTCGTCTGTCAAAAGTTCAAAGTCGTCGGGAAAACGGGTGTATAGTAAAGAATTTTTGTTGTCAAAATCTAATTTGAATGACGAAACATTTGAAGTTGCATATACTTTGAATGATTCTGACAAATATATTTTGATTAAAAATTTCCAATAAGAGGTGTTAAAATTGAAATGATCAAAAAGGTTTTTAAACTAACAGAAATTAATATTTCTGAAATAAAACACGAAAATTTTTCTGAAAAAACAAGTCCTAACACCTCAAGAGTTCAACAACGTTTAAACAAGAAAAAGGGTTACAGTTCTGGTTCAGGTTATCGAAAGAAACCAAACCATATTGGTAACTTCAAAAAGAAAGGCCTTGGTTTTATTCCTCCAGAAAATTATAAAAATGAGAAAATTTCTAAAAATACAAAATTTGTATCAGGTATGTCTGCTGAGGATGAAAAGAAGAGCTCATTCTGGAGACAGTCAAATCAGGAATTTCTTGCTGAAAAGAAGAAAACTGAAGCTCATCACAGAAAAGAGACTAGAACCTGTTACAGGTGTCAAGAAGTTGGTCATATAGCTTGGAATTGCCCTAAGACAAAACAGGGAGTCTCAGAAAAACTCAAAGAAGTAGTTGTTGATAAAACCGAACCACCAACTGAAAGGTTTAAAATTTTTGAAAATTCAACATATGAAGTTGGTGAGTGTTCGAAAAGGTTTTACAAGAAAAGGGGAAATCTTAACAATCAAGCTTGGATTGTTAAGAAATCATATGTAAAATCTGGCGATGAATCTGACTCCACAAAGTCTGAAGAGCCACAAGTTGTTAAAAATGGTGAAAACTCAGTACCTCCAATGGATGATGTTCATTTTCCACCATTGAGGACTGAGAACTTTAAATCAAAAGTTGGGAAAGTTGAGATCTCAAATCAATTTTATTCTGAAATGAATGAATTTGATGTTGAGAAAGCGTTTAATGGGAATGTTAAAAAGATTTTTGGGAAAATGGTCGAGGGAAAGGCCAAAGGGGTAAAAGATTTTTATGCTACAAAGAAAGCAACTTACAGCCCAACCCCTAGTGAAGTTGAGAAAGTCACACCCAAGGAAGGTTAGACTTGGGTGTCCATATTATTTGTTTAAAAAACCTGACTTGCCGGAGCTCCCAGGTTGGTAAATGTGGAGCAGGTATCGGCATATTTCTTGAGAAATTCACGTTTGTGATATTTCGACTTACAAGTGGTAAATCAGGGACATTAAGTTGTACTTGATTTTTTACAAGTGATATTTGATGTTTGATAACTGTTATATTTTTCAAGTGGCATTGAGAAAAACAATGTGATGAACCCCTAACCCACAAATGATAAAATCAATCAACAAAACTAATTTTCCAGAAAAATCATTTTGATTAAAACAAACTTAAGTGTTTTGAAATCATAATGAGAAAATAGTTTGTTGTAAGGGGGAGTTCTGATTGTTTATGCTAAGTGGATGGCGATTTGAAGCGATTCGATATCGGTTGTCACTTTACTTGTACAGTTTGTTTTCAAATTTCCTTAAATGTTTTTGCATTTTAGGGGGAGTAAGAAATTTCAGAAAATCCAAAAACAATTTGAAAATTTGAAAAAGACAAAAACATGATAAAAATCAAAAAGAGTTTTGTTGTGAAAAAGAGGAAATGATAGTACATCAGTGGACAGTTACTGTATGCTAAAGAAACGTAACGATTAAATAGCGTTAAACGGTCTCACTGATGATACGCCGATAGGTTTTTATACATTTAGTAAGTTTTTTCGGGATATAAACTTAAATTCAAACTTGCTTATTTCGTGGGGAACACTACTTGGATATATAGGTAACCCCTGAAATTTCGTTTGAAAGGTCCCTCTTTCTGAGATACTAGGTCTTTATGCTCAGTGATATCTGGGGTATTATCCCGGGACTTCTGATTTTGCGGAAGCAATGGCCTAGTCCCCGGAGAATACTTTATGCTTGCTTGAAATAAAAGCCTGCCCTCAGCATAAAAAATGATGAAACATTGAAAAATGCAAATCATGTGCTGTTGTAAAAAAGATCCTCTAAAGGGGACCCACCAAAAGTCGAAGCCGTCATCTCTCTGCTGAACGGAAGTTCTGACCTGAGCTCTCACGGTTCTTCGCATCTAACCCCTTACAGATATCATCTGTGGTATACTCACCTGTAAGACTGAATATTGGGATCTGGATACGGGAGTATATTCAAGAGGTGGGACACATGAATGACTTTAAGTTCTTAATACACTTAATACATATCCTGAATCAGTTGAAATTTGTGTGAGAATTTAAGTGGATCAGTATATTGGCAATCTAAGTGAACTGTTTAATTCTTAATGTGTAACTAAGCTTAACGGTACTTGTGACTTGTCAAAAACTGATATGATCCTCTTACACAAACTCACAAAAATATTGTTTGTATATATTTCTTTACTGCATTTCAATTCATTAAAAAAATCCAAAAAGATTTTCAGTGTGTTTTAGCATAAATTTTGAAAAATACAAAAAGATTTTCGACAACTGAAGTTGGAGAGCTGATTTTCAAAATTCCAAGTGCTAAACATGATGAGCATTTCGTAAGGGGGAGTGTGTGTTTAAATGAGAAAAGTTTGAATATTTACTTACAAGTGGTTCATCATTTATTAACATTGTTAAATCTTTCTGGATAAATTTGAGGAAGAGTCTGAATATATAAATTTGTGAAATTTACTTTTGGATAGAGGATGTGCAGGATAGTCTGGATTCTGAGTCTGAGTATAGAGCCAGGTCATGATCCTGATTCTGTGAAAGCCAAATAGCAATCAACATCCGAGGAAAGATTGTTCAAGGGGAGTCTGTTGATGCTGAAGAGAAGAAAGAGATAAAGTTTTGAGGATACTTATATTGTCAAGAAACTTCAGAGAGCGATCAGACTGATAAAGACTGAAGACGTTGAATACTCGACACTTAAGACTCGTCAACATCCGAGGGGGAGTCTGTTGGTGCATACGTCTGTCGACTTCGTCTTGTATCTAGTCCCGCATTATTCAGGGCACGAAGTTCAAGAAAACTTGTCAAATGGCTAATTCCGCTTGAAAGGAGCATCAAGTAATTCCGCTTGGAATTACAATGTAATTCCGTATGAATGATGTAATTTCGCTTGAGTTGGCTGATTTCGCTTGTAATGGTATTCCGCTTGAGTCTGTTCAAGCAGAATTAGGAAGTCTATATATATGTGTGATCTCGTTTCATTTGTAACGGAATTAGTTTGTGTGTTTCCGACGGCGAAGCTCTGTCGAAGTGTCTTCAGAATTGTAATCGTATCAAAATCAATATACAAGACAGTTTTAGTGAATATCTTGCTGAATTCAACTCATCATGTCTGTTTCCGCCTTTCATTTTGAGTAGAACGCCTCTGATCGACTCGTTTCGGGTCTGACAACGATCCAACAAGCATGCTCAGTCAACATACATAGATCACGTTGCAAAGTTCAAATGAACTTTGTCTTGATCAATCAATGGTCAAAGCCGAAAGTCAAACATTGTTTGAATTTTCACTTAAAATAGCTAAAATAAATAAACAAGACTAGGAAGAACACTTACAAGTGTTATAGGAAGAAGATGAACTCAGGTAAGAGGCCTCCAACAAGGTGGTAGCCTCTAATTACAGTAGGAGATGAAGAAAATATGAAATGAGCAAGTTGTGAAGCGAAATGGATGGGATATTTATAGTTGTTCTTGAAGATTTAAGATCATGACAAGTGTTTGTGTGGGCTTCAAGGAAAGATCTCAACCACACACTTGTTAGGACCTGATTAGAAGCCTTGTAGAGCACTTAAAATGCCCACAAGATCACTAAACAAGCAAAGGAAACCAAGGTGCAATAGCTGGGAAGCAAACAAGAAGGTTCTACTGGTTCTGGGCACTGCTTATAGACCGTATGGTGTCTTGCTTACGGGCCGTATGGGTTTTGCAGGGGCCAAAGTTTGAAAATTAACAGCTTTGGTTCCTGAACCTGTTTTGTCGCGTTTCGGCACTTCTAACACCCGTTAAGCGCATTTTCAAACTCCATGATGAATTTAAAGTGTATTTAACTTGAATTATGCTCAAAAATGTCATGGATGTCAGTTCGTTTGACTGTACGGTTGCGTTTTTCGGTTAATTACGACGGAAATCGTATCGCACGCGAAAACGACCCAAATTGCGGAACGAAAGGTATTTTTGAATTCCTATCACTAAATACAATATTTTAGTGATTAAAAATTTTTTTGGATGTCCGGATATGGTCAGAACGCAAGATATGCACGTATATGCATACTTTCGCGGTTTTGACGCTTTTAGTCCTTGTGATCAAATAAGCGTATTTTCGCATACCGAACCCCTCAAAATTTATTTCTAAGTTATGTAAAGATTGTTTAAGGTATGTTAAGATTATGTCACTGTTCTGGAGTGTTTGTCGTGTTAAACTGATTACGTTTACGCATCAGTTTGCGTATAACTTTCCAGAAAATGTTTAAGAGTTTGAAATCGAACAAAAATCAAAACGTGCAAATGTCAAATATAAATAAACAAATACTGGGATCAAAACTCATTGTTTTATTGATATTTGAATTGTATAGAGTTGTACAATGATTACACAAGCACAGTTTTCACACAACTCCTCGTACCTGTCGGTGTAGGCACGATGTTCCCCACTATCCTGTTTCAGGTCGTGGAACTCGTTCTCAAGTGCCATTTGCTCGTGATGTGAGAAGAACTCCTTCATCATAAGAGCTCGAAGCTCTTCCCACGTTTGTGCCATTGCCACATCGGCACCCCTATCCCTCATCACATCGTTCCAACACGTGAGTGCCCTTTTCTGGAATACACTTCAATGCAAACTCAACCTTTCGCCCGTTCAGGCATTGAACATGACAAAATGTGCTTTTGAGACTCTGAAACCACTGTAGGAGCCCAGTAGCTCCTTCAGACCCAGTAAACGTAAGTGGCTTTGCCGAGTTGAACTATTTATAGTTGCACGGAGCAGGTGCATTGTTGTAATTGTTGTTGTTCGCTTGCTTTAACTGGGTTATAAGGTTCGGGAGCACAACAGCGATTTGCTGAACGAGCATGGATACCATAGTGGCATCTTAAGTTTGATCGCGTCGAGGAGGCATAAGTATTGTGACCATTTGTTCGTTACCTAAAACAAACAAACAACACAGTGACTAATAAAAGTAAATGGGTCTTTATAATGTATCGCGAATATATGCTTTAGCCTATAAGTGGACACGCACCCCAAGAGTTCCCATGTAAGAGTGACTAGTCCGGTGATATAGATTTGTACGAACACCCTAGCCTTAGACAGAAAACTCAGGGTACAGGCATCCACCCTTCCGGATTGCACATGTTCACATTATTAAAGCCCAACCTTTGACGAGATTTTGAAAACTTTCAAGGCGTAAAGCCCAAAAACAAATCATCTAAGGAAAGATGATTTGTTGTGAAGTTTTGGAAATTTTTTTACTCCAGAGAATGAATTATGTTTTGTTTTTGGTAATCACCTAAAGATAGGTGATGGTATTGTATTAAGAATCTAAACGCATGAAAACTCGCATTAGGGTCCTAGGAAGGTTATAGACTAGAACAAGAGTATTACTAATAACCTAATTCCCTATAACCTTGGCTCTGATACCAATCTCTATAACACCCCGATCGCGTAATACTACAAACCGCGGTGGAAACATCGGGGAGTCACGTTACAGGAATTGTTTCACAACACATGGTATTTAAAGTTTTGTATTATTAGGATATTTGTTACATTGTCTTGGATCAAACAGAGAACAAAATACACATAAATTGTCTCTCATGTTTTAAAGTTACTAAGGCTCGTGTCCATCTTATGTGAAGTAAGCAATCAATCATCAAACAATAATTCCTGGAACATATGTGAAAAACAATCAGCAAATAAAGCTGGAGAGTACATAGGTTTTGCATGTCAAATTCATGGCCATGAATTCATATTGCAATACCTCGTCCAACCTTGAGTGTCGATGATTGTGAACCTTGAAATCAAAAAGTGTTTGATATTGCAATAATGTTTTACCAACTTTACAAGTTGGTATAAGTAAAACAAAACCTTGTAGCCATGAATCTTGACGGAAAACATTTGTGTTGGTGCATATGTCTATCGACTTCGTCTTGTATCGAGTCTTGTATTAGACTAGATAGATCAGGGCATGTTGTACGATAAAATTGGAAAACATGTTAGATGGGCCATTTCGCACGAAATGGAATATGTCCATTCCGTATGAAATGAACTTGGCCATTTCGTACGAAATGGGAAGTCCATTTCGTGTGAGTTGTTTCATGCGGAATGGCTTGCCTATAAATAGTGCCTTGTTCAAATCATTTGTAAGGTTTTTGATTCCGGTAGCGAAGCTCTGCCGAAGTGTCTCCAGCATTGTAAAACGATCTGATATCAATACAAGAGACAGTTTAAGTGATTCTCTGTGCAATTCATCTGAAATAACTCCGATACGTCTGATTCCGCCTTTCGTATTGGCTAGAACTCTTCTGAACGACTCGTTTTGGTCGTGCAAACGATCCTACAAGTGGTATCAGAGCCCAGGAGGAAGAGTTCTTACCAATTAACCTGAAAATTTCTGATTTCTACTCACTTTCTTCACATTTTTCAAAATTAAACGAAATTTCACGGTTAAAATGGCTTGAATTTCTTATATAACGTGCGAAACTGATACCAATTAACCTGAAAGAATCAGACCTTAAAACGAAGAAAAACTTGATCAATTTGACAAAAATATGTCCGATCGTGTGATGTCAGATCCATTTCGCACGAATTGGATATCATTTCGTTTGACTTTGCAGCCATTTCGCACGAAATAAGCTTTCATTTCGCATCAAGTTCTATTTCGTGTGAAACATCATTCATTTCGTACGGATTGGTTTAGTTGACTCCATTTCGCACCAGTTTGTCCATTTCGTTTGAATCATACACTTCATTTCGCGTGAAGTGGGTAAAAGGTTCATTTCGTTTGAAGAGGTTCAAATCATGTGAAAAGTCCATTTTGCTTGAAAGGTTCATTCCGTTTGAAAGGTTCATTTCGCTTGAAGAGGTTCATTTCGCTTGAAAGGGGCAGTTCGTTTGAAAATTTGTGTTTGTGAATTTTTTGAAACCGAATCATGGAGAACGAGTTCTACAACGCCTTTGCTAGCCCGATCACTATAACTCAGAATACGATGCTAGAAAATGAAACAGGAACCACGCAAAAACCGCCTAAGCTTATGAGTATTGAGGAGTATAGTGGATGGGCCGAACATTTTGAAAATTGGGTTCAGGCATATTACCTAGATGCATGGGAATATACTGAATTTCGATATATTAGACCGGTTAAGGACAACGGACAGAAAGTTGACATTAGAGATCTAGATGTTGATGAGAAAAAGAAATACAAAAATGAAAAGTTGATGGTTAGTCTCTTGCAGCAAGCTATCTTGATTTTACTTCAACACAACGGAAGTGCTCATTCGATTTGGAAAGAATTAAAATCAAAGTTTGTTGGAAGTAAAGAGATGATCAAGAACAAAATGTCGCTTTTGAAGAAAGAATTTGATCTTTTTCGTGGACTAAAAACTGAAAACACCAAGCAGATTATAGAAAGATATTGCAATTTGGTGAAAAATATGAAAAGATTGAACATCGATAAAGATAAAGAAGAATTTATTGAAAAGTTGGCCGATGCGTTGCCACATGATGTTTGTGGCACGTATCTTATGATGTTGAAAAATAAACCTGAATTTGACAAACTATCGCTGAGCGGATTTTATTGAACAACTCGAAGCTCAAGAGATGGAACAACGAAAGATAGCAAGAATGAAGAACTATGATGGTGAACAAGACATTGGTCAGTATTACAAAGGTGGTGTTAGTGATAAGACCAACATTGCACCAAAGATTGAAACTGCTTTCAATGCAAAAAAGCTCATCTGGAAGTTCATCTCAGGGATCAAGTAGCAAAACTGGATTCTCTTCATATCCATCATTTGATCCAAATTTTTCAGCAACAAAGAGTGGCAAAGTTCTACAATGCAACATTGCACTAAATCTCGAGAATGATCAAAATTACTCTGAAGAAGTAGCCAAAAGTCATATGTCTTTGTTGGTGACTGTGTTAGAGTCTTATGGGAGTTTAGTTGCAGGAAGGATCGGAAATCCAATGATGACAAAAGAGGATTACGATCAGATTGATGCTGAAGAGATGGAACTTATGGATATTAAGTGGTGTTTGGCTAGTGTGTTGAGAAGAGCTGAAAAGTTTTAGCAGATAACTGGAAGAGATGATTTCCGTGATGCAAATGTTTCTACTTTAGGATTTGATAAATCTAAAGTTGCTTGTTTTCGTTGCAGGGAAAAAGGGCATTACAAGCGAGAATGCACAAACCGCGAAGCAAGTGGAGTTCAAAATCCTTTCAACAACAATGATTATTATCGGAAAGCGATCTATCATCAAGTTGCTCAACAGCCGTATCAACAATCGCCACAAACTTCACATGCAAGAAAGGAGATTGAAGAACTAAAGAAAGCTTATCTAGTTAATCAAGAGGATGAAAGATTGCTAGAAGGTTTTAGCTGGGACAAATATTTGTTAGTGCATACGTCTGTCGACTTCGTCTTGTATCAAGTCTTGTATTAGAAATGTTAGATCAGGGCACGTAGTACGAGAAATTTAGGGTTTGTGTGTGAATAGTTAATTTCGCATGAAATAGCCAAAGGCTATTTCGTACGAAATAGCAATCTGCTATTTCGCACGAAATAGCAATTGCCAATTCCATGCGAAATTACATCCCCTATAAATACCCTAGATGCGAAATCATTTGTAACGATCTTGTTTCCGGTACCGAAGTGCTGCCGACGTGTCTACTGATCTGTAAACGTGTTAAATCAATAAAACAAGACAATTAGAAGTGAAACAAGCTGTTACAAAGTCTAATCAATGAATTCCGCCTCTGATTAGACCGAGAACTCTTCTGATAGACTCGTTTCGATCGTCTCTCGATCCTACAAGTGGTATCAGAGCTCAGGAGGAAGAGTTCTTACCAAAATCAGCTTGTTTTCTTTAAAAATCTGACTTCTACACCTTCTTTTACAAAATTCATAAGAAATCTTGGTTAAAATGGATTGAATTTTAAACATATCATGCAAAACAGTGTTTTAATGAATCTTTGAGAGAATTGGACTTAAATTCGATCTAAAATTGGTAAAATTCGTAATTTCGCTTGAAAATCAGATCGAACATGATGACGTCAGCAGTATTTCGCGTGAAATAGCTGATTTCGTGTGAATTTGTTATCTAATTTCACGCGAAATTAACTGGTTGAGTTTCATTTCACACGAAATTACATAATTCCGCACGAAATTAGCACTAATTTCGCACCAAAGTGTGATTTCTTTTGAAAATATTATTTGGTGTGAAGCATACATCTAATTTCGTACGAAATCAAATTACAGATTTCGTTTGAAAGTGGTATTTTCATTTGAAAGGCTATTTCGCACCAAATCGTTATTCCGCACCAAACTGATTTCGCATCAGTTTATCATTTCGTTTGAATACATATTTCGTGTGAATCTTCATTGTTGTTTGAACTTTGTTGACTTTGTGATACAGATTACTGAATCATGGAAGAGGAATTCTACAATGCGTTTGCTACACCAGTTGCTCCTGTTACAGCTGCTAAAACTCTTTACAGTGAGAATGAAACGGGAACGTATCAAAAACCGCTGAAGCTTATGTACATTGAAGATTTTAGAGGATGGCAAAATCGATTTGAGAACTGGGTGCAAGCTTATAAGTTTGACGCATGGTGTTCATTAGAGAAAGATTATGAGAACCCTAAAAATGAACGTGGGATTGAAAAATCTTTCAATGACTATTCAGAGATTGAAAAATTGAAATATACTAGTGAAAAAATGATGATCAGTATTCTACAACAAGCAGTTAAAGAAGATATCTTTGTTTTGCTCCAACATGAGGGTACTGCTAGATCAATTTAGACGGCATTGATTCAAAAGTTTAAAGGAAGTGCAGATATGATCAAGAATAAAAAGGCTTTACTAAAGAAATCTTTTGATATGTTTGTAGCCTTGGAAGGTGAAACAACAAAAAAGACCATTGATAGATATTGTCATTTGGTTTTGGAAATGGGAAGATTAGATATAAAGAAAGATGATGAAGAATGGGTTGATAAGCTAGCTGATGCATTACCACAGCAGAAATGGGGAACTTATTTGTTGATCTTAAAGCACATGAGAAAGTCTGAAAATATGAATCTGGCAAAGTTTATTCAGAAGATTGAAGAGCATGAGTTGGATATCCAGAAAACGGCAATCATGAATAATCCAAATGCTCAACAAGATGTCAGTTTATACTATAGAGAAAATAAATTTGAAACTACTCCAAGTCCAAAGATTCAAACTAGTTTCAGTGCTGATAGTTCTTCTGGAACAAAGAGTAGTACTGTGACTCAAAGTGGTGGAAATTCATCTTCGTATTCAAGCTTTGATCCAAATTTTACAACACCAAGTCCTCAACGACAGAATTCAACGAACCTGCAATGCAATGTCACCTTGAACATTCAAAATGCTCAATTTTTTTCTCCGGAAATAGCTAAGCAACACATGGCATCACTCGTTGCTATGTTGGAATCATATGAAAGTTTGATTGCTGGCAGAATTGGAAATCCGATGCTTACCAAAGAGGATTATGACCAAATTGATGCGGAGGAACTTGAGTTGATGGATGTCAAATGGTGTTTAGCCAGTGCTGTTAGAAGGGCAGAAAAGTTTCAACAAATCACTGGTAGAGATGAGTTTAGTGAATTGTCTAAATCTCCGATATGGTTTGACAAATCAAAGGTTACATGTTTCCGTTGTCGAGAAAAAGGTCATTTTAAGCGTGAATGCAAAAACAAAGAAGCAAACGAAAGACAAGATCAGTCTGGAAAGAACAACTATTATCAAAAATCAATTTTTCATCAGATTGCTCAACAACCACAAACTGCACATGCACGTGCCATTGAAGAAAAAGAGAAAAGAGCTTGTTATGGCATAATTGACCAAGTCGATGAAAAGGTTGCAGAGGGATTTAGCTGGGATAAATACATCCCACCTGGTTGAGGTCTTGTTGCTAGAATCTTGGAAGAACAAGAAGTCAAAAGAACGAAGATCTTTAGATCATCAGAAAGTGATGATGATACTGATGACGAGGATGAATACATTAATAATACTAGAAAAAGTTTAGACTAATTTAGTTTTAATTTGTTTTTTACAAATAAAATTGAAATGTTGAAAGAGAAAAAAGTTGCTCGATTGAAGAAAGAATTGGAAGAATTGGAAGGAAGAAAAATTGCTGAAGAAAAGGTGAAATTGGAAGCTGAAATAGCTGAAGTTGAAGAAAATTCAAAACAAAAGGTCAAAGCTGAGGAAAGGGAAAAAGAGTTAGAATTCAATGAAGAAACAGATAGTGTTGAAAAAATAGTGGAGAAAGTGGTAGAGAAAATTGCTGAAGTCGAAAAAATAGTTGAAGTTGAGAAGGTTGTCGAGGTTGAAAAGATAGTTGAGGTCATTAAACCTTTTCTGAAATGTTTGGAGTCTTGCAAACTTTGTGAGGAGAAAGACAAGAAGATTTGTGAACTGGAAGAGCTGAAAGAGAATTTGTTGTCTGATGTGAAATATATAAAAGAATCATATGATGTGCTGAACAGAACAGTCGATGGTCTGAAAAAGACAAATTCAGAAGTTGATGCTGCTATGACAATGATGAGTTCTACTTTAATGACAAAGCAGAAAGTCATCAATGAGTATATTGAAGACTGTGCAAAGCTAAAGCAGGATTTGGAACTTGAAAAGATTGAGAGTGAAAGAATCAAACGTTTGTTGTTGAGTTATACAACATGTGATTATTTGATTGATCGAGTTTATCCTACTGTTGTAGGTCTTGAAGCGTTTCAAGACAAAAAGACAGAAGATACGGATACGGGTAAGAAACAAAGTGTCAAATATAACAAGTGTCCGCCCCTGATTTGGAATAGTTATTCTCCCAGAAAGCCAAATGAGGAACGTTTAAATAAGGCTCTCAACATAAAGTTAAAGTCTGAAACTATTGATGAGTTACCAGACAATATTGATGTCACATTCACAGGGTCTGACACTGATCATGAGTCTGAGTTGTTAAAAAAAGTGGTCGATCAGGTGTTGGATATGGATGAAGAGTCAAAGTCGGAGTCTAGATCTGAAAGTTCGAGTTCGTCAGAAAAGATTCCGAGTTCACCAGTCAAGAGGGTTTACAATAAAGAATTCATGTTGTCAAAATCTAATTTGAATGACGGACCAATCAAAGTAGCATATACTTTGAATGATTCAGACAAATTATATTCTGATGAGGAATTTCCAATAAGAAGTGTCAAATCTGAAATGATTAAACAGGTTTTCAAATTAACAGAAATTAATATTTCTGAAATAAAAGATTTAAATCTTCATGAAAAACCTAAAAAGTACATTTCAAGAGTTCAACAGAGATTGAACAAGAAAAAGGGTTACACTGGTTCAGGTTATCGAAAGAAACCAAATCATAACGGTAATTTCAAAAAGCAGGGATTAGGTTTCATTCCCCCAGAAAATTATAAAAATGAGAAAAATTATAAATCAAAAACAAAATTTGTTGCAGGAGGAAGTTCTGAAGAAGAGCAGAAGAAACCATTCTGGAGACAGTCAAACCGAGAGTTTCTTGCTGAAAGGAAGAAGAATATAAAGAAATTTGTTCCAAGAGTTGACAAGAGAATCTGTTTTAAATGTCAAAAAGCTGGACATATTGCTTGGAATTGCCACGAGTCCACTTATTCAAAGCAGGGAGTTTCTTCTAACTTTGAAACAAACAAGAAATATGTTGATGAAAAGAAACAACTAACTGAAAAATCTAAGATGTTTGAAAATTCGACTTTCGAAACTGGTGATGTTTCAAAACATTTTTACAAAAGAAAAGTCGATTTGAACAAACAAAGATGGGTTGTAAAATCTGAGAGTAGTTCTGACAATGAATCTGATTCCATAAAATCAGATGAGTCATCTGTTGAGAAAAAGAATGAGAATTCCGTTCCAGAGTTGAACGATGAACATTTTCCGCCATTGTCAAAAGAAAACTTGAAGTTGAAAGTTGGTAAAGTTGAAATTTCAGATCGATTCTTTGTTGGTAAAGGAGAATTTAATGCTGAAAAGGCTTTCAATGGAAAATCAAACATATATTTGGGAAGATGGTAGATGGGAAAGTGAAAAATGCAAAAGATTTTTATAAATCGAAAGGAGGTTGGGATAGAGTTGATTCAAAATCACCCAAGGCTGGTCAGGCTTGGGTGGCAGCATTTTCAAACTAAAATTCTGACTTGCCGGAGCTCCCAAGTGGGTAATCGTGGAGCATGAATCGGCATCATTCTTGAAAAATTGTTTTTGCGAAACATTTAAAAATAGTTAAAATTCTACAGGTTGTGGAATTGCCGGAACTTCCAGGTTAGTAAGTGTGAAGTAGGAATCGGCATTTTCCTGCAAGTGGTATTACAAGTGGTAGTTGTTCTTAAATTGTCATATTTTTCTTTACAACTGTTAGATTTGAACCTACAAGTGGTTGAAAACGAGATTTTCATCTACAGGTGGTTAATCAAGGTCATTAAGTTGAACTTGATTTAACTATTCATTCAAAGGATTGGAAAACAATGTGATGAGTTTATCCCCATTTTGTACAAGTGGTAAAATCAACAAAACTTATTTTCCGGAAAAATCATTTGATTAAAACAAACTTAAGTGTTTTGAAATCATAATGGGAAAATAGTTTGTTGTCAGGGGGAGTTCTGATTGTTTATGCCAAGTGGATGGCGAATTGAAGCTTGAAAATCAGTTGTCACTTTATCTTGTACAGTTTGTTTTCAAATTTCTTTTAAATGATTTTGAATTTTAGGGGGAGTAAGAAATTTTGGAAAATCCAAAAACATTAGATATTTGAAAAATCCAAAAACATGATAAAATTCAAAAAAAGTTTTGTTGTGAAAAAGAGAAAATGATAGTACATCAGTGGACTATCACAGCACGCTAAAGAATTGGAGAGTCAAAATGTGATAAACGGTCTCACTGATGATGTGCCAGTAGGTTTTTGCACATTTAGTAGATTATGTCGAGATATAAACCTAAATTTCAAACTTACTTATCATGTGGGGAACATCTCTCGGATATATGGGTAACCCCCGAAATCTTGTTGGAAAGACCTCTCTTTCTGAGATACTAGGTCTTTATGCTTAGTGATATCTGGGGTATTATCCCTGGACTTCTGATTTTGTGGAAGCAATGGCCTAGTCCCCGTATAATACTTTTCGCTTGTTTGAAATATAGCACACCCCTCAGCATAAAAAATGATGAAACATTGCAAAATTCTAATCATGTGCTGTTGAAGAAAAGATTCTCTAAAGGGAACCCACCAAAAGTCGAAGTCGTCATCTCTCTGATTTTGCGGAAGCAATAGCCTGAGCTCTCACGGCCCTCGCATTTAACCCTTTACAGATATCATCTAGGTATACTCACCTATAAGACTGAATATTGGGCTCTGGATACGGGAGTATATTCTGAGGTGGGACACGCGAATAAGGTTAAGTCTCTAAAACATTAATCTCATATCTCGAAACAATTGAAATTTGTGTGAAAATTTAAGTGGATTAGTATACTGACAATCTAAGTGAATCGTTTAGAACTTAAAATGTTTATAGCTTAATGGTGTTGGTGATTTGTCTCATAAACTGATATGATCCTCTTACACAAACTCACAAAAATATTGTTTGTAAATATTTCTTTACAGTTTTTTGTTAAAAAAAAAAGATTTTCGGAGTGTTTTAGCATAAAGTTTTGAAAAATGCAAAAAGATTTTCGACAACTGATAATGAAAAGCTGATTTTCAAAATTCCAAGTGCTAATCATGATGAAAAACAGGGTTGGGGGAGTTTGTTGAAATGAAAAATGTTATTGAATTGATTAAATGGTTCATTCAGTTGAAACCAAATTTGAAAGTGTCATATTCAAGTGGTTAAGAGAATTTGTGAAATGTCATATTATTTCAAGATGATGTTTTGAATTTAATTAATACAAGTGGTAAGCAGAAAGTTTAAATTTGTCAAATTTTAAATTTGTGAAATTTACTTTGAGGTAGAGAATGTGCAGGTTATGGCTATGAGAGAGCCAGGTTGCCATTCTAGAAATTGTGAAAGCCAGACTACGATCCCAAGCATTCTTTAAGGGGGAGTCTGATGATGTAGAGCTTAAGGAATCAAGAGATCTGGTCAACAGAATGTGAAGAGATAGATTGAGATTCAGAAATGTTAAAGATGAAGGGTGCTTACACTGTTAGACACTTTGGAGAAAGCCCGAAGATTGATCAAGGCTAAAGATCTGTGAAGACTCAACACTGAAGACTCGTCAACATCCGAGGGGGAGTCTGTTAGTGCATACGTCTGTCGACTTCGTCTTGTATCAAGTCTTGTATTAGAAATGTTAGATCAGGGCACGTAGTACGAGAAATTTAGGGTTTGTGTGTGAATAGTTAATTTCGCATGAAATAGCCAAAGGCTATTTCGTACGAAATAGCAATCTGCTATTTCGCACGAAATAGCAATTGCCAATTCCATGCGAAATTACATCCCTTATAAATACCCTAGATGTGAAATCATTTGTAACGATCTTGTTTCCGGTACAGAAGTGCTGCCGACGTGTCTACTGATCTGTAAACATGTTAAATCAATAAAACAAGACAATTATAAGTGAAACAAGCTGTTACAAAGTCTAATCAATGAATTCCGCCTCTGATTAGACCGAGAACTCTTCTGATAGACTCGTTTCGATCGTCTCTCGATCCTACAATATTGTCCGGATGAAGAGATCTTAAAAGCTAAAGCTTTTGTTGCTCAAGTCATTAAAGACAGTGATGATGATAATTCGTATTATGCAGACAGAATGAAAGAGCACTTAAAATATCTAGCCGAAAGAGATGCTGAAAGAGCTCTAATGGCAAAGAAGAAGGTTGAAAAACAAGATGATAGTGATGATATTTATTGGGCAGAAAAAAAGAAAGAGCACTTAAAATTTCTAACCGAAAGAGATGCAGAAAGAAGGAAAGGTAAGAATGATGAAGAAGAGGTTCGAGTGATAAAGCAGAAGGAGATTCCATCTTTCGAGATTAAAAAGGAAGCTGATGCAGAAAAGATGTCTGAGAATTGTGAAAACTGTGAGACTCTGAAAAAGTATAACAATGAGTTGATTCACAACAAGAACAGGTTGAAAGAATCGTATGATGTCTTAAACAAAGCCATGAATCAATATAATGAGTCAAGCAGTGAACAAGCTACAGCTATGAAGACACTCAATGGAGCATACATGATAAAGCAGGACATGGTCAATTATTACATTGGGATATGTGCTGAGCTTGAACAAAAATTAGAAACTCAAAGGATAGAAACTGAAAGAGTAAACAAGTTACTCATGTTCTTCTTATGTGATTGATAGGATTTATCCTACAGTTGAGGGCATGAAGGCATTTGAAAAATACACATCTGAAGAGAAGAATTCTGAAACAAAAGAGGATACTGAAGTGAAGAATTCTGGTAAGAAACAAAGTTTTGGCTATAACAAGTGTCCACCCCCGCTTGAAAATGGATATTCTCCATGAAATCCAAATTCAGAAAGAGTCAAAAAGGCAACCAACTTACAGTGGGAATCTGAGGTTTCAGATAACTTGCTAGATAACATTGATGTCACTTTCACATCATCCGACACTGATCATGAGTCCGAGTTAATTAAGAAAGTGGTCGATCAGGTGTTGGAAAAAGATGAAACGGAGGAGTCAAAGACAGAGTCAAAGTCTGAGTCCGACACTTCAAGTCCAACAGTCAAAAAGGACAAACGGGTTTATAATAAAGAATTTATGTTATCACATAATAATTTGAATGACGAAACATTCAAAGTAGCATATACTTTGAATGATTCTGACAAATTATATTCTGATGAAGAATTTCCAATAAGAGGTGTTAAAACTGAAATGATTAAAAAGGTTTTCAAACTAACAGAAATTAATATTTCTGAACTAAAAGATGTAAATCTTTCTGGAAAACCTAAACAATACACCTCAAGAGTTCAACAAAAGTTAAACAAGAAAAAGGGTTACAGTTCTGGTTCTGATTTTCAAAAGAAACCAAACCATAACGGTAATTTCAAAAAGAAGGGATTAGGTTTTATTCCACCGAAAAATCATAAAAATGAGAAAATTTATAAACCCAAAACTGTTTTTGTTTCAGGAACATCATCTGAAGAAGAAAAAGAGCATTTGTTCAGGAAACAGACAAACAAAGAATTCCTTGCTAAGAAGCAAGAGGAAATGAAGAAGGAAGTTACTCAGAAAAAGGAAACGAGAACCTGTTTTCAATGCAAAACAGTTGGTCATATTGTCAGGAATTGTCCGAAGGCAATCCAAACAAAACAGGGGGTCTCTGAAAAACTGAAAGAAAAGATGGTTGATATTGAACCACCAACCAAACAATTTAAAGTTTTCAAAAATTCAAAGTTTGAGGTTGGTGAGTGTTCAAAAAGTTTTTACAGAAGAAATGTGAAGCTTAACAACCAAAAGTGGGTTGTTAAGAATTCAGATGCTAGTTCTGGCGATGAATCTGACTCGTCAAAGTCAGCGGAGCCACAAGTTGAGATAAAAGGTGAAAATTCAGTGCCGCCATTGGATGATTCAAATTTTCCACCATTGCGGGCTGAACATTTAAAATCAAAAGTTGGAAAAGTTGAAATTTCAAATCAATTTTTTTCTAAAAAGAAAGAAATTGATGTTGAAAAAGCCTTTAACCCCACAGTTATAAATATTTTTGGAAAAATGATTGACGGGAAGGTCAAAGGGGTAAAGGAATTTTATGAAAAGAAAACGAAGAAACCATATGAAGATGGGTCATCCCAGGTTAGTAACTGGGATAGAACTTATCATGACTAAACTCTGGACTTGCCGGAGCTCCCAAGTTGGTAATCGTGGAGCAGGAATCGGCATCATTCTTGAAAATGTTTGTTTGAGAAACCTACAAGTGGTAAAACTCAAAATTGTCATATTTCGATTTACTTGTGGCATTATTGATAAGTGAACCTACAAATGGTTGAAAAAGAGGTTTTCACTTACAAGTGGTTATTCAAGGTTATGAAGTTGAACTTGATTTAACTGTCATGCAAATGGTTAAGAAAACAATGTGATGAAACCCCTAACCTACAAGTGGTTTGTGAATTTCAACAAAACTTATTTTCCGGAGAAAACATTTTGATTAAAACAAACTTGAGTGTTTTGAAGTCATAATGGGAAAATAGTTTGTTGTCAGGGGGAGTTCTGATTGTTTATGCCAAGTGGATGGCGTTTTGAAGCAATTCACAACAGTTGTCACTTTACTTGTACAGTTTATTTTCAAATTTTCTCTGAAAATCCAAAATTGAAACATATTTTTGATTTTAGGGGGTGTAAATTTTTTTTAGAAATTTTGAAAATTTGAAAAAGCCAAAAACATGATAAAATCTCAAAAGCCAAAAACATTGAGAAAATGAAAACGAGTTTTGTTGTGAAAAAGAGGAAATGATAGTACATCAGTAGACTATCACAACATGCTAAAGAATTGGAAAGTAAAAATGTGATAAACAATCTCACTGATGATATGCCAGTAGGTTTTTATACATTCAGTAGATTATTTTCGAGATATAAACCTAAAAATCAAACTTGCTTATTTCGTGGGGAACATCTCTCGGACATATAGGTAACCCCTGAAATCTTGTTTGAAGGGTTTTCTATTTCTGACATACTAGGTCTTTGTGCGTGGTGATATCTGGGGTATTATACTTGGACTTCTGATTTTACGGGAGCAATAGCCTAGTCCTCGTATAATACTTTACATTGCTTTAATCATAAAGCCTACCCTCAGCATAAAAAATGATGAAACATTGAAAAATGCTAATCATGTGCTGTTGAAGAAAAGATTCTCTAAAGGGAACCCACCGAAAAGCGAACCATCATATCTCTGATTTTTCGGAAGCAATAGCCTGAGCTCTCATGGTCTCGCATTTAACCCTTTTTACAGATATCATTAGTGTACATTCACCTGTAAGACTGAATATAGGAGTCTGGATACGGGAGTATATTCTGAGGTGGGACACGCGAATAAGTTTAAGTGCTTAAAACACTAATTCTCATATCTCGAAATAGTTGAACTTTGTGTGAAAATTTAAGTGGATCAGTATACTGACAATCTACGTGAATCGTTTAGAACTTAAAATGTTTTAAGCTTAACGGTGTTAGTGATTTGTCTCAAAAACTGATATGATCCTCTTACACAAACTCACAAAAAATATTGTTTGTGAATATTTCTTTACAGCATTTCATTAAAAACAAAATCCAAAAAGATTTTCAGTGTGTTTTAGCATAAAATTTTGAAAATACAAAAAGATTTTTGACAACTGATGTTGGAGAGCTGATTTTCAAAATTCCGAGTGCTAAACATGATGAACAACAGTGGGTTGGGAGAGTGTGTTTTGAAATGAAAAATTGTTATAAATAAATCTACCTAAAAGCAAGGTGTTGATGATTAAACGATACTTGCAAGAAATTTATAAATTTGTCAAATTGTTAAATTTGTGAAATTTATTGTGAGGTAGAGATTGTGCAGGAAGAAGCAGCCAGGTTTCTACTCTTGAAAGATATGCGAAAGCCAGATTCCGATTTTTGTGAACTTTCAGCATGAAGAAAGCCAGGAAACGTTCCTGAACCTGTGAAAGCTGCAAAGCGTTAGCAGAATTTGAACCAGGTCATGATCCTAGAACGAGAATTCCAGACTGCAATCCCAGCTTTTTGAAAGGGGGAGTTTGAAGAAGTTAGAGCCAGATTGAGATCCTGGAACTGTATTCACGATAGAAGCTGCTGATCCTGAAGAACTTAAGGAATCAAGAGATCTGATCAAGAGAAGATAGAGTCAGATTGAGATCCTAGAAGAAAGAAGAGAAAAAGAGATTGATTGAGGATGCTTACAATGGAGAATACTTTGAAGA
The DNA here is from genome assembly GCA_030545235.1 of Helianthus tuberosus. NCBI lineage: Eukaryota > Viridiplantae > Streptophyta > Magnoliopsida > Asterales > Asteraceae > Helianthus > Helianthus tuberosus. The sequence continues at coordinate 60,374,150 of CM060432.1, read as the reverse complement.
GAGTGAGAAGACTGATAAAGACTAAAGATGTGACCTACCGAAGACGCGACACTGAAGACTTCGTCAACATCCAAGGGGGAGTCTGTTGGTGCATATGTCTGTCGACTTCGTCTTGTATCGAGTCTTGTATTAGACTAGATAGATCATGGCACGTTGTACGATAAAATTGGAAAACATGTTAGATGGGCCATTTCGCACGAAATGGAATATGTCCATTTCGTACGAAATGAACTTGGCCATTTCGTAAGAAATGGGAAGTCCATTTCGTGTGAGTTGTTTCGTGCGAAATGGCTTGCCTATAAATAGTGCCTTGTTCAACTCATTTGTAAGGTTTTCGATTCCGGTAGCGAAGCTCTGCCGAAGTATCTCCAGCATTGTAAAATGATCTGATATCAATAAAGGAGACAATTTAAGTGATTCTCTGTGCAATTCAGCTGAAATAACTCCGATACGTCTGATTTCGCCTTTCGTATTGGCTAGAACTCTTCTGAACGACTTGTTTTGGTCGTGCAAACAATCCTACAATTTGTTTTGTAACACCGAGTGATAAGTCGATTTAAAGGAAAACAATATATGGTTTATATCTTTAAGTGAAAATCATTGCGTGACATTGTTCAAAACCATTTGTCCTTGTTATAAACCAATCGTCCATTGTACGTTTCATAAATCATTGTACGTGTTATAAACCATTGTACGTGTCATCAATCAATCATCCGTGTCTTGAATAAATTGTCCGTGTTTTAATTGTGAAAAACTTTTGGTTGTTCTTTAATGAATACATTCAAACCTGTGTGACTCGACTATACCACCCATGGGGTATCTTTAATAGACCCTGAAAGGTCTCTTTAACAAGACTAACAAATCAACAAATGATTTGTTAATCGGAAACAGTTTCTGTCGTTCCCCAAACTACCCACCAAATCTAGTGAATAGCCTATTAACGGGATTGTCAGTCCTATGGTACCATAACATACTACTGGTGGCTTGATCAAAGCTAATGAATGTCATTCGTGTTATGGATAAAACACCAACAAGTTCGTTCACATTATTGAAATCGTCGTGTTTTATATAAACCATAAACTTTGTATTTTGGAAACTTGAAAACGGTATAGCACATATGAGTCACCCCAAAACATTTAGAAAGCATAAAAGAGGGGAGCTATGTACTCACTTAGGATTGCAAAGAGTCCTCGAATCAAGTGAAATAACAAGGCTTCAAACGTGTCCTAATGTGTCGGATACTATGTTAGAGTAACGGTACATAAATCGGGGAAACTGGATAGAATGAGGTCTTGTAAACGAAATGAGTGTTGGAAATCATATGAAATGGTTTAACAAACTCAATATTCTGATTTGGAAAGAATCCTAAGTGCTTTTGACCCGTTATGACTCGTTAAGGTAGTTTATGCTACTTTAACGTGTCATTTACGTAAACGCATGTTCGGATGGTTAAACATGTACTATTATAAGTCTTAAATGCCCAAACATGTTTGAAATTGTTATAACACCAGTTTGTATGTCAAAAAGTTGGTTACATATGCTTAAAATGGATTTATGCGCAAAAAAGGGCATTTTAGTCATTTTTAGGCATATAACAATCGACTTATCATAACACTAACCAAACGACGTGACCAAAGTTATAACCTCAGGAGGTTATTCCCTATATAACTATGGTCACCTACATGTGTTTGGTCGGATCCTAAGATCGACCAAATGGGTCGGATTCAAAAGTCAAAGCGGTGGTCAAACCGTTCAACTTACGACCCTAAATAAGCACTAAACTTGAATTGACGAGTTAGACATGTCAAAACATGTCTAACTAGGTTATAAAACTAATTTGTATCAAAACTTAGTGTTTTGATACCTGAAAATGGTTTCGTCGTAAAATGCACAAAATGTGCATTTTTTACCGAAACTTTGACTCGTCGCTTCCACTAGTAAACCAGGTAATCAGTAGGTATAATGGCAAGGAATTATAACCTTCGTGATTACGTTCATGTTGCAAAGTTCGATTGAACTTTGACTCGACCAATTATGGTCAAAACCGAAAGTCAAACAGTAAGTCAAACTGCTTGACTTCTTGCTTAAAATAGCTAAAATAATTGAAATAGACTAGGATGAGAACTTACTTGTGTTTGGGAACACTTAAGATCTCAGGTGGGAGGCCTCCAAAGTATGGAAGCAAGCTCCAAGAATGTGGGAGATGAGAAGAGAATGAAATGAGCAATTTGGTGAAGTGAATGAGGTTGGTATTTATACTACCCTTAGATTTGTAGGATCATGACATGTGTTTTGAGTGTTGTGCAAGGATTTACAAGATCATTACAGGTGGTAGGATCAGGTTCAAGGCTTGGAAAACACACATCTTGGCCCCCAAGTATGCAAAACAGTCAAAACAATCCAATGTGCAACCAGATGTTGCTGAAACTTTCTGCCCAGCTCGCTCTCTCATGCCCCGCGACCCAGATGGGTCTATTCTGTCGCGCCCTGCCACCTGGTTCACATCAGGTTTCAAGTTTTGGCAAAACAGGCCCCTGCACATGAATTTATGTGTTTTTAACGCATTTAACCCCCGTTAACCCACATTTTAGGATTTATAAGGATGTTAAAGCATATGGGACTTAAATTATGCCCGGAAATGTCGTGGAAGTTGGTTCGTTCGGCTGTACGGTCGTGTTTTTCGCTTAATTACGACGAACGCAAAAACGGCCGAAATTGCGTAACGAATGATATTTTTGCATTCTCATCACTAAAATACAAGATTTTAATGATTAAAAATTTTTTTGGATGTGCGTACGTGTTCCGTATTAAGAAATATGCGAATCGGCAGACTTTCGTAGTTTGACGCAAATAGTCCCTGAGCATGAATAAACTTGTTTTTGCCATACCGAACCCTCCAAAACTTATTTCTAAGTTATGGAAAGGGTATTTAGGGTATGTTTTGCATATGTCATTGTTTCAGAGTGTACGTTGTGTTAAACTGATTACGTTTGCGTAACAGTTTACGTATAACTTCCAGAAAAGCTTTGAGGGGTTGAAATTGTACATGGACTGAAATGTGTGATTGGCACATGTAATTATACAAATCCCGGGAATGAAACACAAGATTTCATTGGATTCAAAATTTTTCGGAATTGAATACTGGTTATAAAGGCACAAATGTTACACTCTGGAACACATGCACATTCAAACAACTCAATTACTTGAATAATGTAACCCATGCCTGTTTGACCTTGGTTATTTTGACACAATAAGAATCATTCAATTTTTGGAAAATCTTTGTTGTTTTTCACAAAAAACTTTTTCATTCTTGATAACAATCTTCTTGGTTGAATCGATTTTCCTTTTCTCATCAACAGAAGTACTTTGTTTCTTTACCACCCAAATTTGTCCTTTTAAAATATTCCATTTATAAAATCTTGAATCATTTTGAATGTTTTGGTTTGACAAATCAACTTTTTGTTTCTAGATTTGTTTTGACTTTGATATTGTGGATTCGCTCTGAGGATCGATTCCTTGATCGTTGAGTGCGATGAACGCGTATCTTGTGCGGAATTCAAGTACGTGTGTAGATCAGACACAAAGAAGTAATTATAAGCTGTTTCCTATTGATATTTGACAAGTACAAAACCACGAAAACAAACGAGCAGAGCTTCGCCTCTCTAATGCTCAAAATTACCAAATGATAAGACCCTATACCTCTATATATAGGCATAGCCAGTTCGTACCAAACCAGCCTACGAAGGGACCAGCTTCGTACGAACTAACTCCCTTCATACGAAACAACTAGTCAAGCTCCCTTCATACGAACCTGTATACGTAGCTTCGTACGAATGCACATTTTAACATATGAACTTTATCTTTGAACCATGTCTTGATCATTTGATTCAGCTACGATACGTGATTGACGGAAGTGATAGACATACTGCACTCACAGACTCCCCCTTGGATATTACTGCAGTCAATCTCCTAGCTTTCTATCTCTCTCTGAGTCTTCACGAAGTGTTGACATCTTCAGCACCACAGACTCTCCCTTTTTCTCTAACAGACTCCCATTGGATCTGCTTACAGCTTCAGCTGCTCCCCCTTTCAGCAAAGTCTCTCTTCAGGCTCCCCTTGCTTTAAGCTTCCGGGCTTTTAGCTTCTAGGATCGACACCTGGCTCTTCGATTACAAGCTCCCCTTTGCTTTGAGCTCGTCTTCAGACTCCCCCTTAGCCTCAGCTATTAGGATCGTAATCTGGTTCAACATCTGAAAACCTAACAATTTCAAACCATTTGTAAAATATTTGACAATTTAGATCCAAGATTGTGAACCTAGCTCTAAACACAAGTATTTAACAATGAAAGCTTTTAGAACTTCCAGAATCGGTAACCTGGCTCTAAGCATAGATGTAACAATATGTAAATTCCCAGAATTACCCGACTCTACTCCCCCTATCAAATAACTAAATATCTGACAGTTCAGCATCTAAAACCCTCTCAGTTAATCATCCGAGTCCAAGTTAATAACCTTGGAGATTTTACAAACTGTTTTTGAATTTTCATTTAAAAACCTCAAGTTTCAAATTAATGAACTTGTTTATTTTCAGAAACATGTTTAGCATACTCAGCTTTCAGACGTCGATTGTCGAAAATAAAGCAGAAGCAAAACCTTTTTGAATTTTCGGTAATATAAACCAATAAAGAAATATTTACAAACAATATTATTGTTTGAGTTCGTGTCAAAGGATCATATCAGTTTATGACAAATCACTAGCACCATTGAGCTATAACCAATTTAAGTTCTAAATGATTCACTTAGATTGTCAGTATACAGATCCACTTAAATTTTCACACAATCTTCAACCGATTCGAGATACGAGATTAATGTTTTAAGAACTTAACTTATTCACGTGTCCCACCTCAGAAATACTCCCGTATCAAGATTCCCTAGATTCAGTCTTACAGGTGAATATACTATATTGATATCTGTACTCTGGGTTAGTGCGAGACCTTGAGAGCTCAGGTATGAACTACCGTTCAGTCAAAGAGATGAAGGCTTGACTTTGAGGTGTGTCCCACATAGATATCTTCTTTACAACTACACTTGATTTATATCTTTTGATATTTTTCAATTTTTATGTAGAGGGAAAGCTTTTTAAAGCACGCAAAGTATTATACAGGGTCTAGGCCATTGTTGATGAAAAATCAGAAGACCAAGTATAATACCCCATATATCAAACAGTATAAAGACCTAGTATCTCAGAATTAGGCAACCTCTCAAATGAAATTTCGAAGGTTATCCATATATCCGAGAGATGTTGTCACACCCTCAAATTCCACATGCTGAGTACTACTGCGAGGCGTGTGACTGACAAGGATCCAACCACCAATCATACTGAACAATTAAGATAATAATAATATAGTTCACCAGCCAACGTGATTAGTGACTACTGAAGTTTAAGTCCAAGAGTTTTAAAGTTCAAAGCAACAGTTTAAGTAGGTAGAGAAAGCATAAGTAACATAGTTTAAACATAAGTTCATAGCTCACGATTATTAAAGAACCCAACACACGGGTTAAGACGACCACTACACATCCCCAAGCTGCAAGCTCCAAAGTCACTGTGTACCTACAAAGCATGTAGTAGGGTGTCAACATAAAGTTGGCGAGTTCACGAGTTTGTCCAGTTTTAATTCCAAAAACTTGTTTAAGTAGTTAATTTACTCATTTATATCATGCCATGGGGAGCTACCCCATATGTAAGCTACTAAACTGCGTAATACCGAATACTTTGCGACAGCACATTATGTGATTTGCCCCGTTTTTCAATGTTCTATCATCATTGACGGTTTGCCAGAGTCCATTAGTTTATGCACGATCCTATACAGGCATGGTGTGAGGTTGGTGAGACCTAATGGCGCTATCAACTAATAACCCGTTCCCCAGGCCAGGCGACTAATCGGTATAGTAAGTGGGGACTTCCGTGATAGAGTTTTGTTTAGTCCGCTTGTTGCATCTAATATAAATAGTAATTAACTGAGCGTCCCCCACAAGGGGAGAAAAGTAGATTGTGTCCCTCACAAGGAGATAGCGCTGTTTGTATCCCACACAAGGGGATAGCGTTGTTTTCAGTTCCATTTCCCAACCATCGGGAATGCATGCTTTTATTAAAAGTTGTGAACTCACCTTGGTTTGCTCGGCAGACAGTTTAATTGATCAAGTATGCTGGTCAACCACGTCCTATTATGGTTACCAGTATAGGTCAGGTTTTGGGTGCAATTAATTTACGTATATCCTACACATAGCTAACACATAGCATGCATGTCACACTAGCACTCTATATGTTATGTGGCCTGTCCTAACATACGAACAGTTAAACAGTAACAGTAACACACAGTCCAAAACATGACGTCACATAGTGCGGCCCAATAACTAAGTAATTCAGTCAAGTCGAAACCACTAGTCTCGAGTCGAAACCGCTGATGAAGCCACTGATGGGTGGTCTCGAGTCGAAACCACTGTTCTTGACTCACAACCACTGATGGGGCCACTGATGGGTGGTCTCGAGTCGAAACCACTAGTCTCGAGTTGCAACCACTGATGATGCCACTGATGGGTGGTCTCGAATCGAAACCTCTGTTCTCGACTCACAATCTCTGTGGAAATCCTTGTAGAACCTTACCCAGATAGTACGAACCAATCAGGTTTTCTTAACATGTTTTATTACACCGTACAATCACCAATTCAGATCAAATAATCAATTTTCAAATATTCATCATCATTCATACTATTCTTCATTAGGGTTTTCAATATTTGACAAGCAGATTCATCCTAAACACCCTATTACTAGCATTGTTTCATCATCATCTACTAAGAACAATCATAGCCCTCAATCAACTTTCATATCACACACAGAACAGCAATGAATCGTCAAGCATAGCACACAATCAGTTGGTCATAAGCACACCTAGCTACTTGTTTGCATTTTGTTTAGCAAGAAAACCTTATAACCAAATAGTCATCTTGTTCATACATTATCATCAAATAGTTTACGGAAGTCGTAACGAACGCAAAAACGATCCAAATTAAGCGACGAATGGATTTTTATTATGCCAAACACTAAATAAAATATTTTAATGCTTACATAAATTTTTGGACATCCGGATATATTCAGAACGTAAGATATGCGCGAAAATGCAAAGTTATGCACTTTTTGACGCTTTTAGTCCCTATTGATCAATAAAGTTTATTTTAGCATACCGAACCCCTCAAAGCCTATTTCTAAACTATGTAAAGGATATTTAGGGTATGTTTAACTTATGATCAAGTTCCGGAATGTTCGTTACTATACAAATCGGTATAGTTTCACAGTTTGACACAAATAGTCCCTGCGATCGAACAAACTTGATTTCAACACACCAAACCATCCAAAAATTATTTCTAAGTTATGTGGAGGTTATTTAAGGTATGTTAAGCCTATTTCACTATTCCAGAGTGTTCGTTGCATTAAACTGGTTATATTTACGCATCAGTGCGCGTATAACCTTCCAGAAAGCGATTTAAAGCTTGAAATCGGAATCGAATCGAATTGAAAAATCACCAACCACAAATACACACATAAAAACACCAAAACACATATAATAACACCAAAGCACATTGTTTTATTAATAATCATCATTGTTTTACATTGTACATCGATTATAGAACACAGTTGTCACAGTCTCCCCTACTTCAGGAAATTTCGTCCCGAAATTTTATTTAGAGGGAACTTGTGAAAACAAATACAGATATTTCGCCTTCAACTGGTCCTCACGTTCCCAAGTAAACTCTGGGCCATGTTTGGAATCCCATCGAACTTTTACCAATCGAATCTGTTTGTTCTTCAACTGTTTGGAAGCACGGTCCACGATCTCCACGGGTTTCTCGACAAAGTGCGTCGTTTCGTCGATTCGGATCTCGTCGAGAGGAATGTGAAGATCAGCGTCAGCTAAACACTTTCGCAGATTGGACACGTGAAAAGTCAGGTGAATATTACTAAGCTCTGGAGGTAGCTCTAGTCGATAGGCAACCTTCCCAATTCTTTCCACAATCTTAAATGGTCCCACATATCGAGGTGCAAGTTTTTCTTTCTTTCCAAATCTCATGACTCCCTTCCAAGGTGAAACCTTGAGTAGGACACGGTCTCCGACTTGAAATTCTAAGGGCTTGCGTCGCATATCCGCATAACTCTTTTGACGGCTCCGAGCTGTCACAAGATTATCGCGAATTTTCTTGATTTTGTCTGTTGTTTCCAGAATGAGCTCAGATCCAGTAAGCAGAGCTTCACCGATCTCATTCCAACAGACAGGTGAACGGCATTTTCGACCGTAGAGAGCTTCGAATGGTGCCATATTAATACTAGCATGATAACTATTGTTGTAAGAAAACTCGATCAGTGGCAGATGAGAATCCCAATTACCACCAAAGTCTATCACGCAAGCTCTAAGCATATCCTCCAAAGTTTGAATCGTTCTCTCAGATTGACCATCTGTTTGGGGATGATAAGCAGTGCTTAGATTTAGTTGGGTTCCCATAGCAGATTGCATGGTCTTCCAAAAATGAGATGAAAATCGAGCATCACGATCAGAAATGATATCCAAGGGAACACCATGTCGTGATACAATCTCATCAACATAAATCTTTGCAAGTTTATCAGCAGATAAGTCCTCGCGAATCAAAATGAAATGAGCTGATTTCATTAATCGATCGATAACAACCCAAATCGCATCGTAACCTTTAGATGTACGCGGTAATTTAGTGATGAGATCCATCGCAATGTTCTCCCACTTCCAAACCGGTATCTCTAGTTGTACAAGCAAGCCAGAAGGTCGTTGATGTTCAGCCTTGACTTTTAGACAAGTTAGGCATTTCGATACATACAAGGCAACATCCTTTTTTCATACCAGGCCACCAGCACTGAGTACGAAGATCCTTGTACATTTTATCAGCACCAGGATGGATAGAATATCGAGACTTGTGAGATTCGTCCATCACTAGGGTGCGAAGATCGTCTTTTTTCGAAATCCACAAACGATCCTTGAAGTAGAATAAACCATCGTCTTTCCTTTTGAGTTTAAGCTCAAGTTGAAGCGGTAGCTCATTTTTCAATAAGCCTTTGATCACACAAGATCGTTGAGCTTGAAGGACACGAGATTGAATATCAGATAGAGTGCGAACAGAATGAAGCTTGACTCGCTCTTTTCGACTAAGCGCATCGGCTACGACATTCGCCTTACCAGGATGGTAGCGAATCTCGCAATCATAATCGTTTAAGAGCTCAACCCAACGTCGTTGCCTCATGTTCAACTCCTTCTGATTGAGAATATGCTGGAGACTCTTGTGGTCTGTGAAAACCACACATTTCGTTCCATAGAGGTAGTGTCTCCAGATTTTAAGGGCAAAAACTACAGCACCTAACTCAAGATCATGAGTCGTGTAGTTTTTCTCGTGAATTTTCAATTGTCTAGACGCATATGCAATAACTTTGCCTCGTTGCATGAGGACACAACCAAGGCCTAAGTTGGACGCATCATAGTAGACAACGAAATCATCGCTTCCCTCGGGCAGAGATAGAACGGGAGCATCACACAGCTTCTGCTTCAGCGTTTGAAACACTTCTTCTTGCTTAGGTCCCCACTCAAAAGGCTTATTCTTCTGAGTCAAAGCAGTGAGTGGAACCGCAATCTTCGAAAAATTTGAAATGAATCGATGATAATATCCAGCAAGACCAAGAAAAGATCGAATCTCTGTAGGCGTCGTCGGTGTATTCCAATCCTTAATAGCAGCAATCTTGGATGGATCCACGTGAATACCCTGCTCATTGGCTATATGACCCAAGAATTGAACTTCTTTAAGCCAAAATTCACTCTTGGAGAATTTAGCAAAAAAGTTGTTCCTTCTTTAGGAGTTCCAATGTTAAGCGAAGGTGTTGCTCGTGCTCGGCTTGAGACTTCGAATAAATGAGAATATCGTCGATGAACACAATAATGAACTTGTCTAAATAAGGTTTGCAGACCCTATTCATTAAGTCCATAAAGATAGCTGGAGCATTTGTCAAACCAAATGGCATGACAGTGAACTCGTAATGCCCATATCTTGTGCGGAAAGCAGTTTTGGGAATATCTTCTTCGATAACACTAAGTTGATGATACCCAGAACGCAAATCGATCTTGGAAAAGGATGGAGCACCTTGCAGCTGGTCGAAGAGATCATCAATTCGAGGTAGGGGATATCGATTCTTGATGGTAAGCTTGTTAAGCTCACGATAATCGATACACATTCGAAAAGATCCATCTTTCTTTTTCACGAAGAGGACAGGAGCACCCCCAAGGCGAAAAGCTCAGACGGGTGAATCCTTTATCAGATAACTCTTGAATCTGTTTCGATAATTCTTGCATCTCAAACGGTGCAAGACGATAAGGTGCTTTTGCAATCGGGTTGGCATTGGGTATAAGGTCAATATGAAACTCGACTTGACGAACTGGAGGCAAACCAGGCAGTTCATCAGGAAACACCTCTGGATAATCCCGAACAATCGGAATATCCTGGATACTCTTACTCTTGCTTTTCTCCTCGGTGACATGTGCTAGAAAAGCGAAATATCCTTTTCGTAAATACCTTTGGGCTTCCATACACGACATAAGCTTCAATCCACCTGAAGGTTTCTCGCCACGAACTTCTAAAACTTCACCAGACGAAAGAGGAATACGAACGATCTTATCGAAACAAACCACCTCAGCATGGTGTTTGGTTAGCCAATCCATTCCAACGATAATATCGAAACTTCCAAGTTGCATCGGTGTGAGGTCAATAGGAAAAAGATGGTTATCGAGGTTCAATTGACAATCACGAATAACGGAATCGAGAACAAGAGGTTTACCAGTAGAAACTTCGACAGATAAGGGTTTCCTCAGTTTAGTTCTAGGTATCGCAAGAAAAGGTTCAAATGACAATGAAACAAAACTTCTATCGGCACCAGAATCAAAAAGAATAGACGCAGGTCGATTGTTAAAAAGAAACGTACCATTAACCACCTCGTTGTCTGCCCTCGCTTCGTTTGCATTCAAATTGTATGCTCGTCCACGAGCGGGATTCGCATTTGCGTTGATGTTCGCATTCGGGTTCGCATTAGCATTCACCAGCCTCGGACAGTTGTTGCGGAAGTGTCCAAACTCTCCACAATTAAAACATGAACCCGGTGGGAATCTCGTAGCATTCCCCTGAACCGGAGCTTGAACCTGGGCAACCTGATTCTGTCCCAGACGACAAATATTGGCCAAATGCCCAAGTTTACCACACGTTGTGCATTGCTTGCAAGCTTGTTGTGCAACACGATGACCGTTGCAGCGAGCACAATGAGGTGCGGTACCAGCATACACCTTCTTCGTAGGCGGTTAAGCCGGTGGGTTCTGAGCAGTCTGTGCTGTAACAACAAAATTTTGAGCACCCTTTCGCTTTCTCGACTTCTTCGACGACTCGCCTTTCTTACCCTTACCCTTTTCCTTGTCTTTAACAGAATCGGTCGACTTCTTCTTATCACTCTTGCGGGTAAGTTTACCCTTCCTGACTTGAGATTCAGTCAGGGTAGCAGACAACTCGATCGCGTGACGAACAGTAGTAGGATTAATGCCAGTCATAATATCCTGTATGGAATCGAGTAAACCATCGATATACCTCTCTATCGCTTTCTCCAACGGGGTAACCATAGTAGGACACAAAAGACTGAGTTCCTCAAAACGATCCGTATACGCACGGTGTTCTCCCCCGTCTTGCTTTAGATCGTCAAACTCTCGTTCCAAAGCTCGAATTTCGTGACGGGGACAAAACTCTTTCATCATGAGAGCTCGAAGCTCTTCCCATGTTTGTGCCAATGCCACTTCGGCACTCCTATCGCGCATCACTCCGTTCCACCATGTAAGAGCACGCTTCTCAAACACACTTGATGCAAATTCAACCTTATGCCCATTCGAACATTGCACATGTCTGAATGTGCTCTCGATACTCTCGAACCACTGCAGGAGCGCAGTTGCTCCTTGTGACCCAGAAAACTTAAGCGGCTTCGCAGAATTGAAATTCTTGAAATTACACGGTGCGTTATTGTTGTTATTATTGTTGTTGTTGTATAACTCGTGGATTTGGGTCACAATGCCTGGAAGTACAGCAGCCATTTGCTGAGAGACAAGGGCTGCGACTTCTTCAGCAGTAAAAGTTCGAGCATCGCGTCGAGGAGGCATTGTCTAACAAGGAAACGGGAGAAACGAGTGAGGTTGAAAATTGGAGAAACAAAAGAGGTATTGAAAACATCAACAAAACACAAGGAAGGCGATCATTTTTTCGTTACCTCGAACAAACAAATGACACGCAGTGACTAATCAAAGTAAATGGGTCAAAAATAATGTATCGCGAAGACATGCTCGCCTATAAGTGAACACTCACCCCAAGAGTTCCCAGGTAAGAGTGACTGGTCCGATTATGTGGATTTGTACGAACACTCTAGCCTTAGACAGAAAACTCAGAGTACAGGCACTCACTCTTCCAGTTTGCACGTGTTCACACTATTTAGACCCAAACTTTGACTAGATTTTGAAAACTTAAAGGGTTCAAAACCTTATAACAGAGGTTTCAAAACCTAGTAATCAATCATCCTAGAACAGATGATTGGTTTTCAAGGCGGATTTGAATTTTGTGTTCTCATTGTGGTTATCACCTAAGGATAGGTGACGGTTTTGTTTTAAAATCTAAACGCAAAGAAACTTGCGTTAGGGTCCTAAGGGTTATAGTCTAGGTCAAAGCATTACTAATAACCTAATTCCCTATAACCATTGGCTCTGATACCAACTCTTCTGTCACACCCCGACCACGTAAAACAACAAAACGTGGCGGAAACGTCGGGGAGTGTTGTAACAGAATTATCGTTTCATAACCATGGATACAAAAAGAGTTTTGTTTTATTGATAATATTAAACATTTACATTGTTTTAACACGAAACAAAAAAGTACATATCGTCTATCATTATTATTATGTCACTAAGGCCTCGTCCGGATCCTATGTGACGCATGCATCCTAGAAGTCAATCAAGCAACAACACCTGAAACATATGTAAAAACAAAGTCAGCAAAGAAATGTTGGCGAGTACATAGGTTTTATAAGAGTATCGGAATCATGGCTTCGTTTACATGTTGCAGTACTTTATTAGACTACAAGAGTCAAGATACAAACCTAGTTTTGAAAAGTGTATTGCAACATAGCTAACCAACTCAAATCAAGTTGGTTATAGTTCATAAAATCTCGTAGCCATGATTCTTAACCCAAAAACATTTGTTTTAGAAAACCAATTTGTAAAACATCTCATAAAAACTCGTTAATAAAATTCGTATGGTTCATATCTTTTAGAAAACATCGTTGTGTGACATCATTTCAAAATCGTTTACCCAAGTGAACTAAATAACGTCACGGTATGTAATATGTTGAAAACACTTATATATAAGAAGTACCAGCGGCGTATCTACCAGGTTTTCACCACATTACACCCGTCCCGTTATCTAAACACTTAACCAAAAACCAATCGTTTATCCAATTCGTTTAACTTGTTCAAATCGTTTCCAAATCGTTAACTCGTTTAAATCGTTTAAATCATCCTCGTTTTAATTGTGAAAACTATTTATGGTCGTCTCGCTAATAACATTCAAACCTTTGTGACTCGACTATCTCACTTCTCGCTTCTCGCATTAACAAACCTCCAAAGGGTAAGTTAACAATCACAGATTCAGTCGTTACCCACAACCCCCACACATAACCATGGGTGTAGTCGATAACGGGATTTGTCAGATCCTATGGTACCATAACCTAATAATGGTCGGTTCGGCCAAAATTATTGAATGTCATTCGTTATGTAACTACAACCAACAAGTTCGTTCACATTATCGAAATCGTTATTAGTTTAGTATAAATCGTTTTAATCGTTTTTGAAATCATCGTTTAAACCTTGAAATCATTTTTGTACATATGAATCACCCCAAAACAATTGAAAAACAGTAAAATAGGGGAACTATGTACTCACATGAAGTGCAAAGTATCCTCAATTAATAGAACTTCAACAAACTCAAGTAAACCAGAGAAATCAAGCAGCACCTAGTAATCGAATCACTAGTAAATAATAGACGCCTAAATCGGAAGATCAGACAGAATGAGGTCTTGTAAACCAAATGAGTGTTGGAACTCATGTGATATGGTTTAATAAAGCCTACATTCTAAATCGGAACCTAACCTAAGTGCTTTCGACCCATCGCGACCCATTAAGGTAGCTTACGCTACTTTAACACGTCGTGCGCGCAAATGCGCGTTCGAGACGTCTAACTAGTCCTATGACAAGTATTATATGCCTATACATGTTTAAATATGTTGCATAATCAGTTACGTGACAAAAGTTTAGGTTACATATGCTTAATTACCAATTACGCATGAAAAGGGCATTTTGGTAATTTACCTAAGGCATATAAACTACCTATCATACAACTACTTAAACTAGGTGACCATAAGGTATAACCTCGGAAGGTTATTCCCTATGCAACTATGGTCACTAAACATGTTTGGTCGGATCCTAATGATCGACCAGACGAGTCGTGTTCGAAAGTCTAAGCGGGTGTTTAGTCCGCTTGACTTACGACTCTACACAAGCACTAAACTAAAAAGTGACGAGCTAAACATGCTAAAACATGTTTAGTTAAGTTAGAAAACAGGTTTTGATATCAAAACAAACGGTTTTGATACCCAAGAGTAGTTTGGTTACAAAATACGCGAGAATGCGCATTTTGGCCGAAACTACGACTCGTCACTGAGCCTAGATAACGTGGTAATCAGTAGGTATAGTCACTAGGGACTATAACCATCGTGATTACGCTCACGTTATGAAGTTCAAACGAACTTCGCATTGACCATAAACTGGTCAATGCAGAAAGTCAAACGCAGTTTGACTTCTAAGCTAAAAACACATAAAAAGAACGAAGGAATACTTACAACGGGTCCCCACAAGCAAATCTTGATCCAAGTAGCTCAGGTATGAAGCAAAGGCCTCAACTTAGAGCATCTTAGATCAGATTTGAGTGAGAATGAAGTGAAGTGGGTTGGGTATTTATAGGAAATCTAGAACCGTTAGGATCGTTCCTCGATTCCCGAGCTTTAATCTCAGCCGTACACCTCATGCCCACAGATTTACAAATCCAAGGGAGCCCCTAGGATTGCCCAAAACTATTTGCAAAAGTGGGATCAAGCTGGAAATAGCTGGAAACAACTTTTGCTGATCTGGGACATGCTTACGGACCGCAAGAAGAAGTGCATACGGTCCGTAAGGACCATGCAGGTCAGCAAAGTTTGAAATTTGGCAGAACTGGCCCCTACAGCCCCAAAACTTGGTTTTCGATGCATTTTTGACACGTTTAAGCCCCGTTAACCCCATTTCAAAGCTCTAAAATGAAGTTAAAGTATAGGGAACTTAAAATGTGCTCAAAAATATCTCGGATGTCGGCTCGTTTGTTCGTTCGGTTGCGTTGTTCGGTAAATTACGACGGAAGTCGTAACGAACGCAAAAACGATCCAAATTAAGCGACGAATGGATTTTTATTATACCAAACACTAAAATAAAATATTTTAATGCTTACATAAAATTTTGGATGTCCGGATATATTCAGAACGTAAGATATGCGCGGAAATGCAAACTTATGCACTTTTTGACGCTTTTAGTCCCTATTGATCAATAAAGTTTATTTTAGCATACCGAACCCCTCAAAGCCTATTTCTAAGCTATGTAAAAGATATTTAGGGTATGTTTAACTTATGATCAAGTTCCGGAATGTTCGTTACTATACAAATCGGTATAGTTTCACAGTTTGACACAAATAGTCCCTGCGATCGAACAAACTTGATTTCAGCACACCAAACCATCCAAAACTTATTTATAAGTTATGTGAAGGTTATTTAAGGTATGTTAAGCCTATTTCACTATTCCAGAGTGTTCGTTGCATTAAACTGGTTATATTTATGCATCAGTGCGCGTATAACCTTCTAGAAAGCGATTTAAAGCTTGAAATCGGAATCGAATCGAATTGAAAAATCACCAACCACAAATACACACATAAAAACACCAAAACACATATAATAACACCAAAGCACATTGTTTTATTAATAATCATCATTGTTTTACATTGTACATCGATTATAGAACACAGTTGTCACAGTCGGAACCAGGGAAGCCCAATCCGAAAGTGAGAGGTTTCGAGTCGAACCGAGAGATGATTTAAACAGGTGTATAAATATATATAAATTACACATAACACATGTGACACAAATAAGAACTCGCAAAATACACAGACTTTCATTTAATGATTTTATATAACAGTATTATACAATAGCGCTGCTTGGGAAACCCGAAGTGTCACATTATCCCCAAGTTTTAAGAACTTTCGTCCCGAAAGTTAGAGCGCAGCCACTGACAAGCTAGTGTGATGAAATGTTTTCGCGGGGTGTCACAGATGTTCCCCACAAGATAAGTAAGCTATTAATATTTAGGTTTATATCTCGAAATCAATCTACTAAGTGTGTAAAAACCTACTGGCACATCATTAGTGAGACCGTTTATCACATTTTGACTTTCCATTTCTTTAGCATGCTGTGACTGTCTTACTGATGTACTATCATTTCCACTTTTTACACAAAAACTCTTTTTTAAGTTTTCTCATGTTTTGGCTTTTTCAAATTTTCAAATGTTTTTGTATTTTCAAAATTCTTACTCCCCCTAAAATTCAAAACATTTAAGAAAATTTGACAACCCGATGCAGATAGCTTCATCTCGCCATCCATTTTCTGCAATACATGCTCTGTTTTTCATAAAGCACCCCCATGATTTATAACACATTGATTTTTAACAAGGTTAAAACCATTTTTAATCACTTGTGAAATAATCATGTTTGTTCAGTCGTGAGGGTTTCGGCATATTCAATCAAAACATATTTTTGTAAAATTTTTGATTTTTTTTAACAAACATATTTTTTTCATTTTTCATTTTTGACAAAATAGATACATATTTTTTGTTTTTAAAATTTTCTATTTTTAGGGTTTTTTGATTTATGGTTTATTTATATACAAAAACGAATAAACTCCCTGTTTTTCACTTACAGGGACCTGCCACCTCCCGTGCCAGGCTGCTCCGTTCTCCGTGTGGACATTCAGTCTTCTTCAGGAGCACCTGCACATTCAATTCACTAGTTACTTGAATAAGGCAACCTAGGCCTGTTTGACCTTGGGTATTGTAACACAATAAGAATTGTTCAACTTCGGAAAATCTTTATCATTTTTCAAAACGATTTTTTCGTTCTTCTTTTCAACTTTCTTAGTTGAATCGATTTTCCTTTTATCACTTACAGAAGTCTGTTTCTTGACCACCCAGATTTGTCCTTTAGAAACATTTCTTTGATAAAACCTTGAATCATTTTGAATGTTTCTTTTTGACAAATCATTCTTAGGTTTCCAGATTTGTTTTGGTTCAAACTTGGATGTTTTTGGCTTCCAAGTTTGTTTTGATTTTGGTAAATCAACCTTTTATTTCCAAATCTGTTGTGGCACAACTTTAGTTGTCTTTGATTTGGTTTCCAAGTTTGTTGTGATTCAAACTTGGTTGACTTCTGTTTAACAGCTTCAGTTTGTTGTTCCTTTTGTTTAACACCAACAGGTTTCAGATTTGGACATTTGCGAACAACATGCCCAATTTGATCACATTTAAAGCATGTTTTCTTGGAAAAATCTTTAACCTGTTGTCGTTTTTTCTTTTGAGCATAGGACTCTTTGTTAGATTGTCGTCTAAATTGGAGTTCTTTCTCTTCTTCGGAACTTGTTCCATGAACAAAGTTCATCTTTTTCTTCGGAACTCATCCTTCATGTTTTTCTTCTTGTAGTTAGGTTTATTATAAAAAAATTTCTTGCTCTTACCAGCAAATTTTTCAATTTCAACTTTCTCGATTTCTACCAATTTAAAAACTTTGTCAATCTTGTCTGTCAACACATTTTGAATCGAAAACTCAACTTCTGAAAATAATTTGTCCAATCCAATCATGGTATATGCCAATCCTATTGGATCATCATTCGTTTTTTTCTCAGATTTTGAATTTTTCAAATAATTTTTGTGAAAACTTCCCTCATTTTCATCATATGATTCAGACTTATCTGTTTTGGTAGATTCCTTTGGTCAGAATGCTTTCAACAACCTTACCTACCACCTCTGAATCACCAAGATCATCAGATTTGGAGTAAGTCACATCAATGTTGTCAGGTAATTGGTCAACCATGTTAATTTCTTTTTCCACCTTTTCGTTATCATAGAATGTATAATTATTCTCTAAGGGTTGTGGAACCTGATGATACTCTGACCCAATTCCCTTTTTGTTCTTTTCAGACTGTTTACCATCTGGTATGATGTTGAAAATACGTTCCAAAATTTATGAAGAAACATGATAACTTTGAAGTTTATTAACCAACTTTTCTTTTTTAGCCGGTTCTTGTTTAAGTTTAGCAAGCTCATCAATATATTGATTTAAAACCAGCTGTTTTCCTTCATATCTGGCTTTAACCAATTTAGTTGTTTTTTGACATGCTGACAATCTATCATCCAAACTTTTAACTTTACTCTTCAAAGTTTCATAAGCTTCGTTTACAGTATGATATGACAATTTCATTCCATCATATTCTTTTTGCAACTCTTGAATATTTTTTTTCTTTTTGAACACATTCGTTGCCATCAGCTAAACACTTTTGTTTTAAAACTTTGTTTTCTTTTTCAAGACTATCACACTTTTGTGTCAGCTCTTCTTCTTTTTGTTTCAATTTTTTTTTTTTTTTTTTTTTGTGTTTTCAAGCATTTCAATACATTTTTCTTTGAAAATATGTTCTATTTTAGTAAATTCCATATCTCTAATTTTAAAATTTTATCCTTTTCAGTACAAGCACTGCATGTTTCCACGCATTTCTTGCACTGTTCATCAGTTTTATTATCAATTTTATTTGATGAGTCAGAAGACTCAGTTTGAATTATTACCTCTATTGTTGGCACCTCGGCTTCTTGTGTCGTCTGCTTCTAACTTTCTTCAATCACTTGTTGTTTCTCAGCAACAGCTTCCTCTGCTGAACTTTTCAGCTTCTCATCACCAGCTTTTTTTACTGTTTTCTTCAACTCATCCACCATCTTCTGACTTTTATCAACAATTTCCTCGACAGTCTTCTTCTTCTTCTTCTTCTTCTTCTTCTTCTTCTTCTTCTTCTTCTTCTTCTCGACACTGGCATATATCACCTTTCTTATGCCCTCCTCCACTTCTTTCCTGTAGTTAGGATTCTCTTCGAGCCCTGCAGCCCAAACTCCTTCACTACGGGAATATCTTCAAGCTTTGGTTTTTTGACCTTCTTATCTACCACATGCGCCAAAAAGGCAACGCATCCTTTTCGCAAGTATTTCTGGGCCTTCATAACCAATGTGGGATGTCACAATCCACCGCCTTATAGGGCACAGCGTCCTTGCATCAACTGCTTGAAGGCCGTGTACTATAAGTGTTTCATCATTCGCAAGAGGGACGCGGATGATTTTCTCATGACAAACCACTTCGGCTCTATTCTTGGATAGCAAATCTATGTCGACTACAACCTCAAAACTACCCAATTGGACAGGCAAAAGATCGATGCTAAATCTTCGTTCACCAAGTTCCAATGTACATTCTCTAACAACTTCGCCCGATTCAACAAGTTTACCATCGGCTAATTCTATGGAATAAGGAATATCTAATCTACTAGATTCAACTCTAAGCATATGTTTAAATTCCGCAGACATGAAACTAAAATCGGAACCAGTGTCAAATAGTATGGATGCAAAGTGATCGTTAACAAGAAACGTACCGGTGACCACATTTGGGTCTTCACGGGCGTTCCTTGCTCCTATGACAAATGCTCGTGCTTAAGCGTTATTCTCCTTCGGGCAATCTTTCTTGAAGTGTTCATTACTACCACAACCATAACATCCTTGATTTCGCCCGTTTCCATTTCCATTTCGAGTACCAGTACCATTGCCAATTCTGTTACCGTTTCCATTACCAGCACCATTACCATTCCGGTTCCCATTTCCATTTCTATTACCGCCTCCATTTCCTCTTCCCCAACAGTCTTCGGTAAGGTGACACAATTTTCCACATTTATCGCACTTCAGAATGCGACAAGCTCCCTCATGGTGACGCTTGCACTTGTTACATTTGGGCAGGGTGCCCTGGTATCCTCTAGTCACAGCGTAATTCGCCACTGCAAATGTTTTCGTCTCCTTGGGCTGGTTAGTGTCACGTTTCTTGTTGTTAGAGCCTTTATTATTGTTTTGGGTCGCTTGATTCAAATTCGAATGTTTCCTCTTTTTATCACCAAACGATTCAGCATGTGTTTCAGTTTTCTCAGTGGCCTTCAACGACAACTTCTTCATACGAACAATATCCTCGGTAAGGCTGACAGCCAGAGTTACAGCCTGAGTAATGGTTGTAGGTTTTGCCGTAGTCACCATACTACGAATCTCTGGAGCCAATCCCCAGATGTAGCGCTCGATGCGCTTAATTTTAGGAGTTACGAGCTAGGGGATCACTCGTGAGGGATCATGAAACCTTTGAGTATAACCTACATTGTCCGCACTAACCATGGACAGATTCCAAAACTTAGTCTCCAGCTTTTGAAGTTCGGCACGTGAACAGTATTTCTCCCTCATCCATTCCTTCAAATCATCCCATGACATACCATAAGCTGCATCATCACCCAGAGTCTGAACTTGTAAGTTCCACCAAGTCAGAGCTTCATCAACAAACAACCCAGTAACGAAAGTAACTTGTTGATCCGCGGTGCACTTGCTCATTCAGATTGTGGAATCAGTTTTCTCTGTCCAGCACACGAAAGCCACTACACCTCCGATGCCATCATAATTCAGTGGCTTGTAGTCTATGCTTGTAGGTGCATCCTGGAAATTACACAACCGATTCATAAATGAGCAATCAATGAAACAATGATCGTTCATAAGTTTCATTAAATTGTAGCAAATCAACTCAATGTTACCTTGGTTAGGGTTTCCTCCAGATGAATCTCCATAACCGTTTCGGCCAGTACCTCCTGAGCCACCGCTATGCTCCACACGGTTCGCGTCATACTGGGCGATGGCTTCAGAAATCCTTTCCTCGAGAAGAGAGTTCAACTCCTCAGCAGTCCTCGGTATCGGTGGGGTGGAGTGGATTTACCTCTCGTGTGTGAATCATCCTTCCTTTTGGTGTCGTATTCTTCTAAACAATAACACAAAAGTGATTAGGGTGGTATGAGGGGAATAAGAGGTGTGAGTGAGTGTAGGGGTAGGTGTAGTTAGGACCGTAGTGGAGACATCATCAGCAGGATATGCCTCGAGGCCAACGGTCCGAAGTGCAGTTGAAGTAACTGACTCCTTAGGGTCGGAATCAGAAGGGATATCGACAACCGCCACCATAGATAGATCAACCTCCACCATAGGAATATCGAAGACCTCACCATTGCCAATAACCTCATCAGGGCGGTCGACGTCAAACACTGGAACCTCAACATCGTCATCTAAGTCAACAACAAAGGGCTAATCCTCAGCAGGGATGACAGCGAGTGGAATAGCATGGATAGGAATAGGCTTGACGATATGCTCACCATCGGGATGCCCAATGATGAGCTGGTCGTGAATGGGTAAGGGAAGGGCTAGAACATCGTCTACAAAAGGGATATCATCTCCAAAATCAGGTAGGGCAAAAGGCTGAAAATCATCTAGATCCTTGTCATCAGACATTATCTCAGGATAGGTCTCAGAGTCGGAAGTGAGGATCTCTGAAGCTGGGGCAATCTCGTCCTCAGAGACAATCGCCATCGGGTCGTGCTCCTCGGACAAACCGCTGCTCTTGAGGAGGACATGGGTACCTGTAACATAATGATCATGGCATACGTACATATATTAATTATTATTACTTAATTAATATATACATATAGTTATACACATTGTTGCAAGTAGTCCCTAGTTGAGTATACGTGCTACTTTTGTACACCCTAAGTCACGTAGTGTCCTTGCTTTGTTTTTGGAAAACAAGTTTATGTAGTGGATGTCGCGGAATGTTTTATGAAATGAAAACTTTTTGTAAAAATTGTTTTCGTGAGAGGATCCTAAGGATTGTAGAGTAGACTCGAGAAGGAATCCTGGTTCACTTCAATCGAAGCTCTGATACCAATCTGTCACACCCCTTTCTAAGGCGGAAGCACAAGGTGTGATCCTGAAAGGTTCTCATTGCATACGATAAGTAAACATTCTACATGATTATAAAATAACTCTGAATTGCCATTCATAGTTTAACATCCAAAACAAAAGTTAAGTTTAAAGTTTACAACACAACATCTGATAATTGTTTGAAAGGTTTACAACTTCATTTCATAACAAAGATCAAGGTTTTGTTCGCTAAATCTCCGCAAGGAGGCGAAATATAACCAACAAATCCAGCAAAAGTGGCAACGGAGCAAAGACACATGATAACTTGAAACATAAACAACATTCTTGAGCAAAGAGACCGCGCGTACATCCACTTAGTTCCCTGAAATACATGTAAGTTTTGAAAATCGTCAACAAAAGTTGGTGTGAATTCATACAGTTTGTGTAAAACATATGAGTAATTGTTGTAAGAATCATGGTATGTCATTGTACTTGAAAACTTGTATTCTGTAAATGTAAGGAAATCGAGATCGCAAATGGTTTGCAAGGCCATTAACATATGTACCGACATAGAAAACATCCAAACCATAGGCATTTTTATGTCGGTTTACGACTAGAGACACAAAAGCACTCATGGTAAAAATGTGGCCAAGAGTGTGGCTGCCTAAAACCCATTAGATCTAACCTTTTGTTCCGCGGTCTAGGTATATAGTTGATTAATGGTGCTTAAGTCTCAGCCTATTCGTGACATGATCTTATTGTGTCATTCCTTAGTTTTGTCCTAACATACCATAGTACATGTATTTTCCCCAAAGTTTAGAGAACAAGAAAATGTTTAAAAAGTGGGGACATGAACTCACAGATTTGCGTATCATGCGTCGTAAACTGCACCGGGCTTGTCTTATAGGCATCGTAACCTATAGACGTTTCTACGTACGTTAATCACTAGACTTGTAACTCACCATGTACAAGTCACCATCTTAAGTTTATGTATTTGTTTTGTGTATGTTCATCATCTGTGAGGGTCGTGCCCTTGTTTGTCGGGTCTCACCCGTTCGTCGTGATACTGTAATTTGAATTTGTATAGTTCACTTGTAAATATATATTTTATTCCGAAAAATATATATTTATATATGTATGATTTGAAAAATGGTATTTGTTAAAAATAATCTATATTTTTAACTTATCCAAAATATGATACTTACATTATTTCCCAAAAATACATACAAGTATTTTGTTAAATAGTATTTTTAATATTATTTTTGTGTAAGTATATTTAGGGAAGTATACTTGTATTTTTATGTAAATGCTTGTGTATTTTACATTATTCGTCAAAAATCAATCCTTTGATTTTTTTAATACTTTCCAGAATTATATTTCTTAAAAATAATATATTTTTAAGGTTTGTTTGAAATATATATATTTGGTTATGCTTGTTATATATAAATATATATATATATATATTCATTTTTGTCATTTACCCGATTTTTGTATAATTCTCATTACTTGGTAGTAATTATATTTATATTTGTCCAAATATATATTTATGTCCAAAAATGTCCAATATTTGTCCATGTCCATATGATTTGAGGAATATATTATGTTAATATATATTTTGTATATTGTCTAAATACCCTTTTATGGATAATTCTTGTATATATTTTTATAAATATTTTCTTGTATATTTTTATGTGTATTTTGGTCGTGATTCGGATCTTCTTCGATCGAATTCGACTGAAACACTAACTGGAACTGGAACAACAATCTTAATTTGACCTCCTGGATATTAAAGAAAGGAGGAGGTCAATAAACAAAAAGAGATGTTAATTAATCGAAGGTCCAACTGATCGCCACGCCAGTATTGTAAATATGCAGTTGCAAATAATCCAGCCAAAGTAATAGGAATTAGACCTGACACGATTCCAAATAGAAAAACTTCAATCATTTCAATTTGTTTGAAAGGAGAAAAAAAAGGTAATATCTATACCTAAATATTAATCCAAATGACCATGAATCTCAATGAGCAAGAATTGGTAATTGACACGATATTGATTTTCCATATATATATAGGGTAAGGATAGTGTAAAAAAGGGCCTAAAGTGTGAGAAGTGTATTATCACACTATACTGTATATAATACTATATAACACCATATAAACATCGTATAACAATATGTAACACCATATAAAACCATATAACACTATGTAACACTATATAACATTATATAACAAATATAACACTATACATCTATCATAGACATGCTATCAGACAAACTATAGTGTTATATTTGTTATATAATGTTATATAGTGTTACATAGTGTTATATGGTATTATATGGTGTTACATATTATTATACGGTGTTTATATGGTGTTATATAGTATTATATACAGTGTTATAACACACTTCTCAGACTTTGAGCACTTTTTACAGGATCATCTACCTATATATATATATATATATATAGTGTGAGGTTCATTGGGGAACACTAAAAAAGTGGGGAACCGGGGAACACTCTTAAAATTTTAACTTAACATGTTAAAAATAATTTTTTTAAACATCTTTTCGGCGCTTCTCCTTATATATACTTGTAGAAGCATTTTTAATAAAAAAAATCAAAAACTAAAAATATTAAAAAAAACAATTAAAAAAAGGCTAAAATTTTTTTTTTTAGAAAATATTTTTTTTACTCGACTAGTTTCTCCTCCTTTTTATAAAGAAAAACGCTGAAAAAGTTTTTAAAAAAAATATTTTTAACATGTTAAGTTAATTCTATAAGATATAACTGTTTTTTAAACATTTTTTTATATTTTTAGTTTTTGATTTTTTTTATGAAAAATGTTTCTACTTGTATTTATAAGAAAAAGCGCCGAAAAAAATGTAGAAAAATATTTTTTTTAACATGTTAAGTATAATTTTTAAAAGTGTTCCCCCGTTCCCCACTTTTTTAGTGTTCCCCAATGAACCATCCCCTATATATATATATATAGTGTGTGAGGTTCATTGGGGAACACTAAAAAAGTGGGGAACAGTGGGGAACCGACTCAAACGAACTCCGATTGGACTCATTCCAGCGGTGTTGGAACCGTCTCGTCGAACCCTAACTAGGATCTCTTAACCCTAAACCCTAAATCATAACCCCTAAACCCTAAATATATTAGGGTTTGACTTTTAGGGTTTAGCTTTAGGGTTTAGCCTTAGGGTTTAGCTTTAGGGTTTAGCTTTAGGGTTTAGAGTTTAGCTTTAGGGTTTAGCTTTAGGGTTTAGCTTTTAGGGTTTATAGTTTAGATTTTACGGTTTAGCTTAGGGTTTAGCCTTATTTTTTAGTTTTAGGGTTTAGAGTTTAGGAGTTAGGTTTTAGGGTTTAGGGTTAAGAGATCCTAGTTAGGGTTCAACGAGCCGGTTCCAACGCCGCTGGAATGAGTCCAATCGGAGTTCGTTTGAATCGGTTCCCCACTGTTCCCCACTTTTTTAGTGTTCCCCAATGAACCTCACTATATATATATATATATATTCCCTAAAAATATACATACTTAATATTGATTTTAGACTTGAAGAAAACCTTATTTCTTGACTTGTAATTTTGTATAAAAATTAGGAAACCTTAGTAAATATTTTTAGATGAATTTTTGGGGAATAAGTTTCACCAAAACTTATATTTTTCTAAATGTCAAAATTTTATAAAATTTTTGACATAGTTTCCCCTATAAATGGAGGTTTCCCATGTTTTCAAAACATGTGTTTATTTTCTTTTCATCACCCAAAATCAATTTTCAACAATATCACAAGTTACATACACTAATATCATCAAGTTAAACACTAGGATGAACTTGATTATTTTGTAAAAACATGTAGTCTTTGAGTTTTACACTTAACATACATGGTTCTTTTAAAAATAAGCTTCTTGATGACTTTTTCATGAACTTTTTATGAAGCTAAATCTCATAACTTAACCATCCATAACTTAAAGATCATAAGAACCATACCTTAAAAACCATTTTTCATGTTTATATAAAGACTTTTCAAGTTCATCTTCAAGTTTAACCATGGATCTTTCAAGATCCATGCTTAAACTTGTTAGATCTAAGCTTCTAACAAGCTTTCACATGATGGATCTAAACATAATCACAAGATTCAACATTCACAACTTCATAACATACATCAAACAACTTCAAAACAACTCATTTTCACTTAGATTATGTTAGATCTTCATGTTACCATCTTTTAAAGTTTAGGTTCTTTGATGATGATGTGACTTGTACATAAGCTTAACAATGAAGAAAAATAGAGATTATGGTGCTTACTACTAGCTCTAGTGGCTAGGGAAATGGCAGAAACAAGAAGGAGATGAAGAATGATGAAGATGAGTGGTTAAAAGCTCCACAAGGTGGTCCTTTCACTTCCTTTGCTCCAAAACTTCTTAGATCATCCTTGTGCACCCTTGTATACCCTTAGATTGTCTTGTTTTGAAGTGAAAATCAAGATGTATGGAGGAGTGGTGGTGGTCGTGAGTGTGTAGAGAGAAGAGGAAGGAGATGGTGTTTAAAATGATGAAGATGATAATGTTTGTTAACCTTATGGTTTTCTTTATAACTTTCCAACACTAGATTATCCAAGGGTCTTTATGTTCAATATCTAGCACACACATGGATTATTTTAATGGGGATTGTTTATGGGTCCACTTGGGGCCGGTTACCAAAGAGGGGGGGGGGGGGTAAATTGTAAAATTTGAAAGTCTAGGGTAGAAGATGTAAAATGGGAGGTTAAATGTAAGGTTAAGTGTGTTTAAGTGTTTTTATGATTTTTAATGTGTTTTATCATCATAACTAGCTTTAAATTATAAAAACAATGCTTCTAGTCTATTTTTGGTGTTCTGGGTAGTGTCCGGTTAATCGTTCGGTTATCGGTTCGTTAAAGTGCCAAATAGTGCATTTTTACAAGGTATGAAGTACCTTTTGTGACAGTTTTTATTCCCGACACTTTGCAAGTTATTCTGGATGTTTTCTGTCACTTTCTGCATGTTATTTTGAAGTTTAAATGCTGATTTTTGTTGAATTCTGCATTTAAAGTGCGTTTCGAACAGTTTTTAGTGCTTATTTTAGCTTCCGGAAAGTGTTTATGTTAACCCTTGTTCACACACTTGGTTTTCAATGTATTTTTGATGCTGGTCCTACATCTAAGTCCTAAATCTATCGTTTAACTACATGCTGGAGCTGTGCTGAGACAACTTGTCTAACCGGTGAGTTTACTAATTGTTTCGACGCAACGCTTAATGTATTGCACAATGCGATAAATGAAGTATGAAACATGCATGAATTCATATGTAAAACAGGTAAGCATATAACGTTGACGTTTAAACTCATAAATGCAAGATATAAATAATTATTAAAATAGTATGGAAATTATCGGTTTCGTGCCAGTTGTCACAAAAACTGCTTAAATTCGTTGGTTAATCTCAGTTTCTCGCCCGGGAAGGATAGATGGAAGTGGACGGCTGACAGTTCAGGGATGTACACTACTGCATCTTTTAAAAAGCTGGCTTTGGAGGAATTGAACCACAAGCAGAATTACGTTATGAAAAGATGTGCTTGGGTGCCTAATAAATGCAATATCTTTGTTTGGCGGGCGGACCTTGATCGTATTCCGACAAGACAAGCACTGATGAGAAGAAATATCGTTGTTGAGACAGACGTTTGTGCTCTCTGCGGAGATGTTCTAGAATCTTTGGACCATATTTTTAAGGCTTGTGAGATTGCGTTACGGGTGTGGAATCAGGTGAGCGCTTGCTTCCTCCTATTTTCACCTTTTCTATCAGGGATTTGCTTGAGTTTCATAAAGGATGTGGCGGGGATAAAAATGCTAAAGATATCGTTCATGGGCTCATTATTGTGACATATTGGTGCATTTGGAAAGCTAGAAACGCGAAGATTTTTTCTAACGGTAGAGACGATAGTGATGAGATTTTCGGGGATGTTAGGACCTTGGGTTTTTTATGGTTAAAATGTAGATTCAAACATCGTAATATTGTTTGGAAAGATTGGTGTAAATCTCCTTTGTACATGTTGTAGTTGGTGTGGTCCGGTTCTGCGTTTTTGTGCCAGGCCGACCGATTTTTGCTAATGACGTTTATCTTTAAAAAAAATAATTTGAGTAGTCTCATTGACAAGATTATTGAGTTGACATCATGGTATTAGAAGTCACTATTTAATGTTTAGAGACATAATTAGGTTAGTGACTTGTGTTGAGCACCAATTATTGATCACATATTACCCAAGTGTGATTGAGTTAATGAAGTGACAGAAATGATGAAACCATGAGGGACCATTTCTGCCTACACCCACAAGATGAAGGGGTAGTTTTTAAAACAGTCATCTTGAAACCTTCCACGCGCATGAAGTAAGAAGGTGCGAATAGTTTGTTTTGTAAACAGAAGGGGGCACAGAAGTAGTAGTAGACTAGCAGTAGTAGTAGCCTAAATAATTACAAAAAACCAGAGAACAAAAGTCTTTATACCCTTTTCTTGGTGTGATTATTGGAGAGAGAGAGAACCCAAAACCCACCTCTCATTTTCCATTTTCCAAGAACTCAACACACAAGATTTAAGCAACCACAAGCCCAAGGTGGTTGTGATCATAACCATCATCATCATCAGTATCTTCTTGTTCCTTCAAGTGTTGTGGTAATACATACATACACCGTCAAGATAAGATCACCAATCTTCTTTTTCTGGCTCAGAAAAGTCAAGAATCCAATTTTTTCCATTTTATGTCTTGGGAGTTTATAGCAGTGTTCTCTGCAAATCTTTGTTTCAGAGCAGTAATTGGTGTTGTGTCTCTCTCTGGTTTCTCTCTCTATATCTATTGTCGTAGCTGTCTGCAAAATCTCTTATGTGTTAAAGAGAATTTCAGAGACCCCACCATCTATCTATCTATACACAGACTGGTAGATCTTCTCAGATCTTGTATCTTCTTCAACCCTATATTCGAATTTGGTAGAAGAGATTTGAAACAAGATATTAGCAGTTGTGGCTACTAGCAGGAGTAGTAGGCTGCCTTCAGATTCAGGTGCTTTTGCTGACTGGGTTTCTTCCTCGTCAGCTCTCAGAGGTTCTGATCAAGATCTTTCGTTAGGTTTTAATGCCAGCGGTAGCGGTGGTGGAACTACCGCCACCGCTGGCATGTGGTCGTCCACACAGTCGGCCCGGCAAATCAACTACGGGATTCCGGAGATGGGCATGCTGGGCCTTCGTGATGTTTTTGTGGTGGCGGACCACCCACATTCGGCGAATGTTAACGCGGCGACACCGTTAGGTATGGGAGTTGGTGTTATACCTCTTCTCACCGCCACTCCCTTGGAAGAAAATATGTTGAGCACCCGCGGTGGAGGTGTGAGAGGTGGCAACACCAACACTAGTAGCATTCAGTTTTGGCAGCAGCAGCAACCACAAGCACATAATTATCTGAGCAAACCCATGATCGATCATGGGTTTCTCCAAGCCGGTGGTGGATCTACGTCTACGTCAGGATCAACCATGACTTGCCAAGACTGCGGCAACCAGGCGAAGAAAGATTGCAGCCACCGGCGTTGTAGAACTTGCTGCAAGAGTAGAGGCTTTGATTGTGCTACTCACGTGAAGAGCACGTGGGTTCCCGCCGCTCGTCGGCGGGAACGTCAACTTATGACACCCACCTCCGTCTCCTCCGCCTCGACTTCTGGCCCAAAGAAACCTCGCTTGACTTCACATACCACCACCACCTCACACACCTCCACCTCCAACACCACACCGCCTAGAAGCTTTGACACTAGTTCCAGTCATCACAAACAAGGTAGGTATCAACTCGATAAGCTGTTTTTCTTACGTATAAGATGAGTTGGACTCATGAAATCATGTTTTTCTATAATTATACAGATGCGAGTTTCAAGG